>JARFJB010002450.1:0-1440000 GCA_036346205.1 Vesta saturnalis | reverse complement strand
AAACGATCCTATAAAAAATAAATTACTGTATAAATATATTGCACGATTTTATGGTTTATTTAAATTCCCTCATTAAAACTAACTCATTAAAGCTAAAATTCGAACAAAAATAAATAGAAATAGCGACGTCACTGGTTTTGTTAGTCACTTTTAGATGAAACAAATTAACTCCACTTTATCTATGGTTAATGATGGTACGAAATATTAACAGACGTTATTATTCTAAAGTAATAATAAACTTACATGTACCACACACTGTGAATTAAAAGTGGTACTGACATATTTTTGTATTTCAAACTATTGACATTTATTGAAAAATGTTTGGAGTTTATGCTAATGAACTATGCTTTTAACACTGAAGTGAATGGCATAGATACATTTTTAATGTCGTTGACGAAGACCCTTCGTCTAAATGGTTGGTTCAAACTCACTGCTTTCAATATATTCCATATACTAAACTGTAGTCGTAGTTGAGGCTTCATTAAACACAAACATGTCACTGCAACTTTATGCTACATTTTATGACCTTCTTGTGCTTTAAAAGTCAACAGATTACCACTTGTATCGATTAGAATGGTGGCAGAAGGAATATTACAAGTTAAAAAGTAGTAAATATCTTGTTACATTACCCATAAAAATATGTTCAATATGTCTTCTTTAATAAATATGGTGAATGTCGTACCTACCTTGTTTATGAAAGAATTAACATAATTGCAGTTAGTTTTATTTCAATTAATATTAATATAACTAAAAAAAATGTTACAGAAACGATGCATAATGATTAACATATCAATGAATGTACCATAAGTACATAGATTTACTTATTTACATCGTTCTCAAAATAACTGGAGTCATAATCTCAAATATAATGTTTCAACTAAAATTTACATAGTTTAAAACAAGTCATATACGACACTTCAAAAGTTTCTGTTTTATATTTGAAACACAATTGGGAAATTTTTCAACCGTCATTAATACACTAATATTAATGTACTAAAACTAGAAGTTTTTTTAAATAATTTCATACACCATCGATAAATGGTATTTCTAATGTTCATTTCATTACATCCTTCACTTTTTTAAAATGAAAATTACAATTTAGTGGAGAGTAACAATATGTTCTTATATGGTGTTTAATAGTTACTTTAAACACCTTTAATATGATATGAAAATGTAAACTTCATTAACACTCATAATAATATTTTTTGGGATTTTTAAATTATACAATCTAAACGTTTCGATAAAATTTTGTCAAATTTGAAAAATTAAAATTTTAATTTTTCAAATTTGACAAAATTGTTTACTACATCTTTAGCAATTTTTAACAAAAATTACTACTGACGAAGATAACTGTAAGTGTTATCGAAACGTTTAGATTGTATAATTTAAAGTACACCATTAAAAAACCCCAAAAAAGATAAGTACCTTTAATATGAGTTTACCTAACTTCACATTTTAAGACACTTCAAAATTAAGGTGGAAGCTACATTAATAGAACAATCGGTTTAAACAACCAATTAAGCGCTATCACAACAAACAATAAATAGAGTACATATGTACTTAATAATACAACACAACATTAAAAAAAATGTATCCATTTTACGTAATGTTAATAATCACAATACAAATGTAATTATTTTTGACAATGACATTCACACCATACAAATCGTTGAGGTTAGCTCAGTGAAACTAAATCACTTCAGTCTTAGAATTAATTTTCTGCAAACTGTGACACACACATTGTTTATTGAACGCATACACGCCCACACACGCACGTACACGCCCACACACACGCACACACACACACGCACACGCCCGGAGACGCGCGCACACACGCACAAACACAAATACACACGCCCAACACACAAACACACGACACACACACACACACCACACGCACAACACACACACACACACGACACACG
Organism: Vesta saturnalis; assembly: GCA_036346205.1. NCBI lineage: Eukaryota > Metazoa > Arthropoda > Insecta > Coleoptera > Lampyridae > Vesta > Vesta saturnalis. The sequence continues at coordinate 1,438,075 of JARFJB010002450.1, read as the reverse complement.
CACACACACACACACACACACGCGCACGATACACACCGCACGCACACACACACACACACACACAACACGCACACACGCACACTCACGCACATGCATCACACACGCACGCACGCGCACGACACAACACACAAACAACACACACGCACACCACACACACACACACACACACACACACACACACACACACACACGCGCACGCCACGCACACACGCACACACACACAACCACCAACACCAACCACCACCACACACACACACACACACACACACACACAACACACACACACACACACACACACACACACACACACACACACACACACACACACACACACACACACACACACACACACACACACACACACACACACACACACACACACACACACACACACACACACACACACACACACACACACACACACACACACACACACACACACACACACACACACACACACACACACACACACACACACACACACACACACACACACACACACACACACACACACACACACACACACACACACACACACACACACACACACACACACACACACACACACACACACACACACACACACACACACACACACACACACACACACACACACACACACACACACACACACACACACACACACACACACACACACACACACACACACACACACACACACACACACACACACACACACACACACACACACACACACACACACACACACACACACACACACACACACACACACACACACACACACACACACACACACACACACACACACACACACACACACACACACACACACACACACACACACACACACACACACACACACACACACACACACACACACACACACACACACACACACACACACACACACACACACACACACACACACCACACACACACACACCACACACACACACCAACACACACACACACACACACACACACACACACACACACACCACACACACACACACCACACACACACACACACCACACACACACACACCACACACACACCACACACACACCACACACACACACACACACACACACACCACACACCAACACCACACCACACACACACACCACACACCACACACACCACACACACACACCACACACCACCAACCACACACCCAACACACACACGCACACACACGCACACACGCACACCACACACACACGCCACACACACACACACACACACACACACACACACACACACCACACACACACACACACACACACACACACGAACACGGACGCACACACGCGCACACACACAACACACGCACATAACCACACACACACACGCACACATACACACACGCACACACACAGGCGCACACACACGCACACACACACACACACGCGCGCACACTCACACACACACACGCACACATACGCACATACACGCACACGCGCACGCATGCACAAACACACACACACACACAAACATGCGCGCACACCGAACACCCACACGCACGCACGCAAGAAAGTAAGCACGCGAGCGCGCACGCACACGTTGTTAAACGCGTGTCAATGCTGATTGAGAAGTATTTGTTATTCATGACGGAACATTCAGCACAATTTTATAATGAAAACTATAAAACTGATAAGTTAAAAGAAAAATTAATAAACCATTTTGGCAATCATATATAATTCTGGAAGCCAAACTACATGAGTAGCCGTAGAAGCTGCATTTGAGGCTGCTTCATCCGATATGCAAAGAATGCTGCAATGATTCTAAGACGGCATGTTCAGCATACATACGAAAATTCACCGGCAATGCCATGGCTTCATTCAACCGAATTCCTGGCATCAGATAAAATGAAAGCTGCTAACTTACTTTGTGAATTTCTTTCGTATGCAATAAGCGGAAAATCACTGCAAGTTGCGAATGACAAAGTTAAACGCACAGTGAATTCCTATGCGCAGGATTTATGCTATACCATTACTAATTGTAAATGGAAAATGACAAAGAATTTGAGCTTAGGATTGACAATAACGCACCTTACAGGAAGTGCAGAACTGGTAACTGATAAATAGATATGGCCATTGCGTGTCTTACTCATACTTGCTTGAGTTAGAGACTGCTGTGTGCAACAAAATAAAGTGTAATGATCAACTTCTCCCTTCAAATATATCTACAACAGGTAACATTTTGTCACACTTGTGTTGGGATAACTTCGATTTAAATGAAGAAACTCCATTAGGTGGAACAACTCATTCAACACATGCAATTATGATTCAAGAGAGAACCACTGATCTACAGATATTGATTACTGGCACTGATGTACCAAGAACTAAACAACGTTGTGTCAAATTCGTTGAGAGAGATCTTCAACCTTGTTTCATTCAAAAGCACCCTGAGCCCAACATTGATGTAACAATAACATCTTGTGTAAATAGAGATATTGTTAGCAATGCTGCAAAATGTGATTTCTGGTGTTCATTATGCAGAGCAACATTCAAAAAAACAAGCGAAGCACCCGGATGGTCAGGGTTGGTTTCAAAAACATCAAATTGGGAAGGTGAACATACAACTTCAACGGTAGGCTACATGACACCGATAACTTCGTCAGTTACAGAATATTCCACTATTCAAGAAATATTGACGCGTTCGCAGAAGGCTACAGAAAAAACTGGACAGGTACATACATTTATTACACTAGATTTGGCGGCTGCCATCAAAGCATATGCTGTGCAATGGCATAGCAACAAATATCAAGATATCGTCATTAACATGGGTGTTTTCATACCATCTGCTCTTATTTTGGATGCTTAGGTAAATTGATGGCTGGATCTGGCTTTAAAGATGTTTTAGTTGAATCAGGAATATGTCCAAGTGGTTCGATTGCGAAAGTTATGTCAGGAAAAGATTACAACAGAGCTATGAGTTCACAAAATAATGATGGAGGCACTACAAAGACTACCGCTAGGTGTTCATGAAAATTAACCCTGAAAAATATCCTGGTGCTGCAGGGATAAAAGCAATTGAAACCTTGGCAGAAAACCCTTCGTATTCTAATTTAATGTCTATGAATTATAACTTATCTTGTCAAACCTTCTACCAGTCACTACCGAACGTTCTTGATTGTAGTTAGAGAAGGAAAATTAGGTACCACAGCACAATTTTGGATTGGTTACATGGTTCTAGAAATGCTGTAGACATTACAATAGAACAGGCAATCAATCGATATGCCAAATGTTCTGGCGGAATAGTGGGTTACAGCAGAAACTTCTGGGCATATGCACGATGGTGTATTGCAAGACATGAACGTGCTAAATATGTAGAGTTGGTAATTGAAAAAGCAGGTATGTTACATGGATCAGATTCCCCTCACCGTGGCATGTAACCTGGAGAAATGAAACGAAGTGAGCAAAGTATCTTGAAAGTAATTGAAGCTATTGAGCATTATATCAACCCATTTGAAATTGGCGACCAGGATACACTGTTTTGTTTGTCAGACTATTTACTTAATGTAGATTGTTTCGGGAAAGCGGCCTACAATACTTGCATAGAAGGGAGATTTATTGCCATAAATACAAAATTTCATGACCCACTAAAGCGACAAAGGCTTGAAACTTTAAAGAGTATTTAAGAGAAGATAATTGTTGCGTCCTCACAAAACAAATTAATTGAGATAAGAGCAGAAAGAAATATTTTTGGTTGAGTTTTGCTACCATCCCAGAAACATGAATTTAGCCTAGAGATGTTTTTGTTCTACCCATTAGGTCCAGTACCATTAGCGACTGCCGATGGGTGTCCCATAAAAACGGATAAGGCCAAACTTCTCCATGCTTTGGAGACCAAGGGTACGGTAGTCGAACCTCCTAAGGTTGAAGAATGCATTTATATGATTGATGGCATGGCTTACTTTCAGGCTCTCACTAACATTCCAGAAACGTTTGGAGAGCTCGCCGAGATTGTGTTAAGCCGCATTCCAAAATGCAAAAGGATAGATTTTGTAACAGATACTTATTCAGATATATCTATTAAAAACATTGAAAGACTAAACCAAGATCCCTCGGGATTGAAAAAAATTCCTTAGTAATGACAAAAATAAGGAACAACTTGTTAACCTTCTACCTAATGAATGGGACCAAGACAAGTATGCCCACTACTTTGTTGGTACAAACTTTTATTTATCACATAATGATCAGTGTACATTGTTTACTAGCGGAGATGGTTTAACTGTGAAGTGTACTTTACAAGACCAACTATACTCCTCGTAAGAAAAAGCAGATACAAAAATTATATTACATTGCTTCGATGCTTCTCAATCCTGTCAAGACAATTTTCCTATCAGAATTAGGTGGCCAGACACAGATGTTTTTATGTTATTAAGGTACGCCAACGAAATTAAAAACGTGTTACTGTTTGGTACAGGAACTGGAAACAAACGAAGGGTCATTAATGTCACCCTTATTTCTCGGGATTTAGGTGTAACAATGAGCCATGCTATGTTGAATATGCATGCATTATGAATGTGACACTGCCAGTTCTTTAGTCGTGGAAAGTTGTCTGTGAAATCCAAATTGGAAAAGTATCCAACATGTACTCTGACAAATACACAAGGTGTCGATTTAAGTCAACTACCTCCCTGCAAAGCTTCAGTTGAAAACCACATCATACGTGTCAACTACCAGTGCTATATATGGGACAATGCAAACGTCGCTAAACACCAACTCCAGAGGGACATAGATGGAAGTTGGAGAATGGACAACTTAAGTTTGATTGGATTAATGGGGATCCGTTGCGATGAGCCAGTACCAGTTATCTTTACCGATGTCATAAACGTGGATGAACAAGTATGCTGATTACGAAGTTTTAAAACGAAACGTTATTTGATTTTCAGATTAACAGTTTGATTTTTATTATTATAATGATACTTTCATTTATACTTACACAGTAAGTATCTTGTATTAAAGTTCATATTTACAATTTAAACAATGGGAGATAATTTGATTTTTTAGCTGTTTTGGTTATAAATGAACATCTTCTTTAAACAAAATTTAAATTAAATTCGAATAAATTGAAAGAAGTCATTTTTCCTCCACCTCTGTGGTTTTCCGGGTTTTTAATAATTATTAGAAACTTGTTTATAAAAGCTACGGCTTTAGAATTGTTTTTAAGTTTACATTCATATGAGCTATGGACATCTAACTGACATGAAGGTTTAAACGTCTATCTGACATTATTGTTGTTTTTTTTAAATGTTGCTTATTCTCATTATGAACGTATTAAAAAATAGGTTGCATAATTATCCTTAAACATTCATTATTTCATTTCTTGTAATTTCTACTTTGTACGTTGGAAGGTCGTATGTTCCTCTTAACCCATTCGCCCGAGTTAACTCGGGTTTAAGAAAACGATTTTTTTCCGCACGCCCAAGTTAACTTGTGAGACCAACAGTTTTGGTTTTCTATATAAATACAAGGGAATACACTCGTTAAACAGTGTAGTACTTATTTCCTCTCACCCGGAAAGAGTTACCACTGGTGATTTACAGCTTTTTCTCTTTGCGCTTGTACATTTTGTGTCCACTATTGTCTCGTGATTGTCAGCTGATTCTATGAACGTCATTTCTTTCTTGTGCAATCACGCATTACTTGAGTGTCGTCGTTAGCATCGAGGGTGTTTTATTTTCAACAGTTATTTGCTTCTTCCTACCGAATATGGAAAGTGATCGCGATTTGCTATTTAGTTCAGAAGATGAAGCTGTAGAACACAGTGACAGTGATTGATGCTATGTCTGAGGGAGAGCGTAGTAATGAAGACACTCTCGCTTTAGCTCGGCAATAGTTTCAAGTACAACGAGAGAATTCTCGACCTCCACCATTCCCCTTCACTGAAACTCTCGGTATAAGACATATTGATGTTAGCGATTATGGTTGCCTAAATTTCTACGAGCTTTTTTATGAACAGTTGATACAATGTATTGTGAATGAGATAAACAGTGAACTGAAGAGTAAAAAATTAAAAACTGGAGAAAAAGCCACGGACAATTTAAAATGACTTCAGAATTACCTGATCCTTTGTTTACTAATTTCTTCCGGATGAATCGAAACCAATTCGCAGAAGTGCATGGGATGATTCAACAATCTATCAAGCAGATGGTTAACCCAAGAGCCTATTGGGACAGAAGAAAAGCTTGGAGTGTTCTTGAGGTAGGTTTAATATGTTATTTCTACCTAAGTACATTTACTTGTTACTTTTTGACTGCATGAAGATGTATTTTTTAAATTTTCACAAGATTAATGTCAAATGTCTTATTATGAAAATAGGAAAAATTATAAAACGCTGTTGATATGAAAGAAATTTATTTTTACAAAATATCAACAAATATTAATTAATTTAATAGTAATTCAATAATACTTCAAAAATAATTATACAAAAAAACATCTGGTTTACTAATCACACTGATAGTTGCTGATAAAGTTTGTCAGGCTGAAAGTGTGTGGGCTGGAATCGTGTTGTAAAATTTGGGGGGATTGCTCCATCTGATGTGCATGATGGATGGAAGGCATATTTTGACTATTTGAACTGTTGGGTGATTGAAGTGAGATTAGGTATGAAGGACTAGGTGTACTTGACTGAAAAGTAGATGTTGAGAGAGGCCGGTTTGAAGCTATGTTAATAATTTCTGCCTGTGCTTCTGACACTGCTTGAAAAACTTTGGCTCTGATGTGATGTTGGTAACAGTTAGGCATATTTTTCGTCAGATGGTACATTGACATGAAAAAGTTAAACATTGGGTCATTCGAGTTTTGAGATTCTTCTAACAATTTTCTCCTATCTTTCGTCCGTAGTCGTGCCCTCTCTTCTCGTTGTTTCTTCGATTGTCCCAGTATATCTCGTAAAAAGATTTTTTTTTAATTCTGCTGCATTGGACTTGCAGTTCGGGATAACACTCCCTACTACTGTCACTATCGCGTCCTTCTTCGTCGATTGGGGGCTGCTCAATTCCATTGTTTTCTTTGGCGATTGAAACAACAATCTCGTCACGATGATAATGACTCTCAACAAAAATGTCACATCATGGCTCTAATTATTTTCCGCAGGCTCTGACAGGGCTGTTTTCATCCCACTGACGTAATATTTTTTCTCGTGGCCCACAACATGAATGATTCAAGAAAAGACATTTGATTTGGCACTTCCATGGCCTTATGTTTTGGGAAGCTCCCTACAATAACTCTTTTGTGGCATCGCCGAGCATCTCGATATCCATCTCAATTTCAACCAAATAGTTTTTGTTTTTCACTTGCAAATAAAATAGATATTTAGTTACAGGGTGTTCCAAGAGAAAAAAATCAATGAAAAGTAAAAATTATATTTACTTATCAAATTATGTATAGAAAACGGTTACATTCTAAATGATATTACCACTGCATTTTATTTGATTTTTCCTTTCACAAATAACTTTGGTTTTTTCTGATATATTGCCTTATAGCTACAAAAGTATTGCTTACAACTTCAGAAGATGAATTGTTTCTAAAATTGTAAGGTAGGTTGGGAGCAAATGAAACCAATATTTTACAAGAACCATCTACACAAAATGGGCGCAGTTAAACAGATTTGAGCAAGATGGTCATTTCCACTTGTTGGAGCAGTGGATAAGCACGGTAATTCCTGCAAAAGTGGTTTTCTTATTTTAATTATAAACACACATTCTGTGGTTTTGCTGGCTACAGTTGATAATTAGAAATTTTTACCGTTGATGTTTGGGAAACGATTTAGTGATGGAAGTTTGTTTTGAGCAGTGCATTAAAGATTAAAAGGCAATTTTTCTTGAACCAACACTGAATACTATTGATAACATGTGGTATTGGTAAAATCTAATAACCATATCCAAGAAGAACGGAATTTACCTGCAAAATATGCAACGTAAACTTTTTAGACAAACAAATGTGCTTTGGCATATTTTACGTTTTCGTGTCTTAGAAGAATAAAGTTGACACGGATGACGTTGTAAAGGCAACTTGGTTATTCATAACTATTTAACGGCATCAGTTTCAAATGAAGATTTGGTTGATATTGAACGGTTGGAAAATCAATTTTACTGCGAGGTTGCAGAATCAGAAATGCATCAAATGCGTTTAGATGAAGAACAGTTCACTCAATATTTCAACATTTTGGAGCATTGGCAAATCAAACGGTGATGCTCAAATTACTGGTTTATTGTAATTTCAAAGCACATTAAATCAATACATATCAATATGGATCACTATTTACATTTTGACGATATTCCAGCTGTCAATAAAAAAGTTGTACTCTAAAATGCCAAATTGAATTAGGAGATTATAATTACACAATTCGTTCAACATAGCATCAATTACTTGACAGGTATTTTTATTTATGAGAAAAGTGTCTGTCTTGTTTACTATCAACTTGTCTATTTTAGTGATGCAATATGTTTTTCCATCCATTCTACAAATACACCGGCATTACATTCTAAAGTTATTCTAATTCAAGTCTGGCTATTGACAGTGAGTCCTGCACTTAAAATGTACTGAATAATTTTAATATATTGTACTTAAAAATTAACTATATGTAAATATGCCTAATGTTTACAAAATAGTTATAATAAATGTTGTTTTCTAGTTGGGAGGGGGGATTTTATTAAAAAACAAAAATGTATTACAGATATAAAGTTAGACTTTTAAAATTTTACTTGAACGGTATGAAAACATTGAATTTCAAATAGGTTTCATTATTTTTATATAGATTGCAAATAACGCAACTTATTAATTAAATAATAAGTTATAATCAATCAACAATTATTTTTAACACAATACATCTTAAATAGTTAGTTTTAAATTTTCTTGTTTTCATGTCTTTTCTATTTAGGCTGTGCTCGTTATTTATTTTTTACATGTTTACTAACCATCTTTTAAGTTCAGCTCCTTTGCGATATTCATCCAAATTCTTGTTTTCCATTTAGTCTTCTATCACCTTTTCCTCGGCCGACATCTTGGATAGAAAAGTATATCACACAGAATCTTATTTAAAATACGCGAACTTACTTAAACAATAATATGAACAATACCGGATACCAAAACTTTGCCAAGAAAAGGAGAAAAAAAGTATTATAAAAAGATTTTCTTTCATCTCTTAGATCTGGCAATATGGAATGCTTTTGTGCTTTACCAAAAATCTAGCGGTGAAAGCTTAACTTGATTTTCGTATCAAAGTAATTGAACTCTACATTGAAAAATATAAAACAACCAGGATTTCAAGAAGTGGACGGCCATCAAACGTCCCAATACCACTCAGATTATCAGCAAGACATTTTCCATCATTTGTACTGCCAACAGCAAAGAAAGCAAATCCCACTCGACAGTGTTTCCTCTGCTCAAGGAAGAAGAACGAAAACAATAAAAGGATTCGTAAATAAACAAGATACATGTGTGCTGAATGTGACATTATCTTTGTGTCACCGCGTTTTAAAATTTACCATACTGTCGTAAATTTTTAATTTTTTAATAAAAACTTACATTTCAATATTTTTTTGATCTTCTTCAAGTTTTTTTTTGGTTGCCCGAGTAAACTCTTCTTTTGCATAAAACAACATCTTTTTGTGTTTTTTTTCTCAAGATTTGTTAATTTTGTATTTTAAGAAAATAGAAAATAAAATAATTGGTGAAAAAACGACCGCTTTTTAATTTTCAATTGGTACATTAAGAGGTTAATAATCATTCAATTCAATTATTTGATGTCTGTTTTAATCAAAACTATTTTACATTCGATAATAACATTTATTTACAAAAAACGGTTGGAAATTTTAATTAAAGGCAGATTAGTTAGATATTTATGTGATAATAATCTTATAAACAAATCTCAATTTGAATTCAGATCTAACTCATCCACAACTAAAGCGGTTTCAGACTTAATCAATTGCATTATTGAAGGATTTGAAGCTGGGGACAGTACATTACTTCTCTTACATAATATAACAAGTCTTCGATTGCGTTACACCGAAATTACTTATTAATAAGCTTAGCTGTTATGGTATACGCCGTAAATTCTTACAATTGATTGAATCTTATTTAACAAATCCAACTATGGAGTGTCGCAAGGCTCAGTGCTTGGGTATATTTTATTTATTATTTTTGTGAATGATTTACCATCAGTTGTATCACCAAATACTTTTATTCAATATGCGGATGATATCACTGTAATCTGCAGAAATGACGATCCTAACCTTCTTACAACAATGGGCAATTTAGTCAATTGGGATAACATCAATAAGTTCTCTACAACGAAAAGTATCACAACCAAATCTAATGTAAAGTTGCTTGGTATCACAATCGACAATAAATTAAACTGGGACAGGCATATTGACCAGTTATGCAAAAAAAAAAACTAGCTAGTGAAATCTATCTTCTTAGGAAGCTGCGATTGCATCCTAGCAAGGTTCTTTTACTGTAATGCTATTTTGCAAAAATTCAATCAATGATTGGCTATGGTATCATAATATGGGGTTATTCACCACATGTAAATAACAGAAAACTGTCTTGGAAATAATTGCTAATGTTGACCAGTACCATTTTAAGTTATTTAAAAATTTTTAATTTTCGGTGTCAAATAATGAAAATTGTGGATTTACTAATCTATTTTATGGAATGTTGACTTAAACAATACACTTTCAAAAAAATGTTCATTGTCACTATCTTGGTACCCATAAAGGAATAATCAAACGTTTTGAACGTCTGTATATAACCTTTAAAATCCTCCACAAAGGTGATAATTCCTGTTCCTCTTTAATACCTCTTGTACTAGATTTTTTTAACAACGGAACCAAACCAAAACTCATTTATCATCATTTGTAACATGATTCACTTTTAGTTCTTTTGAGGCTACAATGTTTAAAATTTTGAAGTAACCTTTCAAAATTTTTATCGGGATGCCCGCTCATATTTTTCAAGAGTCAAAAGTAAACAATTTTTGCATTCACCAATGGTTAAAATCATATCAATTCTTTCTTGTTGTGAATAAACCACTAAAATTGAAAATATTTCAACAACTTTCAACAGACTCAAACAATAACAATACACAATGACAAAAGTCACAATGTCAGAATTTTAACATTAACGCGTTACCGGCAATTTACAGCACCTACAAAACATAAGATTAGAATTAACATTATTTGTTAATATTAAATTTAAATATCTGAAATTTATCTTAAGTGCATCCCATTTTTTGAGACAGCCGTATTCTTATTGTAGAACCTTGCTTTTGGTCCTGTGCCACTTTTGTAAACTCAAGATGTCCTGAACGGATTTTTCCAACTTATTCGTTCTTACAGGGCGTTTTGAAAATTCACCTTTTTGGACCCTTCCATATTACAAGTTTCGCGATAATGTCAAATTAAAACTTATTCAAGAAATTTAATGTAGATTTCAGTTAAATTTTTTTTCTATTTAAAGATACGACTCAAACTTATGATTTTTCAATGGAACACCCTTATTTTATATCATTAAATCCCTTATTTTTTCCTTCAAATGATATAAATATAAAACAAAATTTTAAAAATGCTAAAATCACTAAAACATTGATTTTTAATATGAATTTTTACAAAAAAAGTTCAAATTGAAGAAATACTACTTGAATTTTCCATGAAAGGAACAAGAACAATACTAACACTAATTCACTAACAAAACACAAAAGTATAACTAATAGCAAAAATAAAATAATATAAATTTAATGTTATACATTGTTGCAATAACGATGAATTCATAAGAACTAATAAAATATTTATTTAAGTAACACGGCCGACAAAAACTGATTTGATAAATAAATATTTGACAGAAATAACTATAACTCGAAAAGCTACAAAAAAATAAAAATAAATAAATAAATAAATAAATAAAAAAAAATAAAATAAATAAATAAATAATAATTGAATAATTTGGTCGCTAATAAATACCCAAAGTCCGGTGAGGGGCGGAACCAGGAATCGGTATAGAGCAGTATGGTAGAAACGCGTGATGTGATAAAGGTAAGAAAAAAAAAAAAAAAATGTATATGTATATTTGAGATTCATACAGTAAGTATACGATCTATTTATATCTAGCTTTTATGTCGTGACAGTAGACATAACTGTCCGGTAGTAGGACGATACCGTTAGTAGGGAATGCTACATCGTCCGGGGCCATTTAGTAACCGGTCTGCTCGCTATGTATTACTCAAGAAAACAATACAATTGCCTCGGATCGACCTGGCTACAAGGGCGGTCAAGGTCGAAACAGACAGGCCCGTTGCTGACGACTGTGCAAGGAATGAATGGCGAGTCGGTACGTGGAATTTGGGTATGCATGGTAAAGAATTTGAAATTGCGAATGTAATGTACGAAAGACACCTTGATATTCTTGTGTATCGGAGACAAAGCGCAAAGGAAAGGATGCTGTGGAGATGGAGGATGGCAGCCTGGCACTATGGTCAGGAGTTGAGACGGAAGTGCATGGTGCAAAAGGAGTTGGGGATCATAAGTGAAAGAGCGAAAAGATGTGTTAAACAGTACGAATTGTATCTCCCGGGTAATATGGGTTAGAATGAAAGTGGAGTTTCGAAGAATTTTTCTTATTGCATGCTATGCACCGGTGAATGGAAAAGAGACCAGGAGCGTGAGAACTTCTGGAATGAAGGAGAACGTGTTGAACGTATGTAAGCCAAACGAAAGAGTGATTATATTGGGGATATGAACGGATGGGTGGGTGTACAAGAGAACATAGTGAACGCGTTCTAGGAAAGTTCGGAGACCAAAGAACCAATGAGAAGGTGAACACCTGCTGAACATCTGTGTGGAGAGAAGCCTGTTTGTATCCAATACGTGGTTTAAACAAAATGTGCATATGTATACATGGCAAAGAGGTGAATCTAAAAGTATGATAGACTTGATAGTGTATGATGAACGGCTTAGAAACCTGGTGAAAGACACAAAAGTAATGCGCGGAGCGGGGTGGATCGGACCACTTTTTGTATCGAGAGGTGTTTAGGGCAAAAGTGGGTTGGAGAAGGAAAGCAAACGTAGTGCGAACGTCCAGAATTAGGGTTGACAAACTAGTGGATAATGGTGCGAGAATGAAATACGGATGCTGTGTAAAGAGTTGAATGTGAATGAAACATGTGGAACGAACAATAAAAGACACTGACGTTGAAAGTGCATGGATAAGCTTGAAAACTCTGTTGTCAATTGTGCCCGAATATGTGGAAGAGTGATTGTAGGAGAAAAAAATTGTTGGTGGAATGAGTCGGTAAAAAGGCAGTAAGAAAAAAAGATGCGTACATGGCAATGATTGCTGCAAAAATGAGACTGAGAAGAAACGATTGTATGAGGTGTACAGATTAAGAAACAAAGAAGCGAAGGAGGCAGTGAGAATAAGTAAAGAGGAAGTGATGGCTGTGGAAGGAGAAAATGCAGAATGATTTTGAGGGAAACAAAAACTCTTCTGGAAATGGGTCAAAATACAAACGTGGCCCAAAACAGAACGCTGCAGGAGTGATGAATGATAGAAACGAAATAGTATGGGACGATTGTGAAGTGAGGAAATGCTGGCAAGAATATTTCGGAAAGCTGTACAGTAGTGAGGAAAGTAAGACTGAAGGGTTAAATAAGGAGAATAAGAAGAAATGATGAATGAAACTGAGAAGGATATTGGAATAAATGAGGTAGAGAAAACGGTAGGAAGGTTGAAAACGGCAAGGAGCAGGCGTAGATGAAATCACTGGTGAAATGCTCAAGTATGGTGGTGCAAAGCTTATACGAAGATTTGTGAATTATTCAATGTATGCCTTATGTGTGGAAAAGTGCCGAGTGATTGGAAGAGCGCGATCATTGTACCATTGTATAAGGTAAGGGAACAAGAGTGATTGTAAGAACTACAGAGGAATAAGCTTGCTCAGCGTCCTGGTAAAGTTTTGGAAGAATACTGATTGATAGAGTACGAGAAACTACAAACTAAGATGTGGGATGTGCAAGGTGGCTTCATGCCAGGGAGAGGATTGTCGATCAGATGGTTGCCTCCAGCAGGTGATCGAAAAGTGTTTAAAGGTAAAAAGGAAGTTGTACTGTGCGTTTGTAGATCTGGAGAAAGCATATGACAGAGTGAATAAGAGAAGATGTGGAAATATTAAATGAATATGGCGTAAATAAAGGTCTAATAAATGGAATAAGGGCAGTATACAACGGTAGTCGGGCATGTGTTAGGGTGAGAGGAGGTGGAGTGAATACTTTAATATTGAGCAAGGGTGCGACAAGGCTGTGTGATGTCACCGTGGTTGTTCAATATACATGGATAAATGTCTTAGACAAGCATGTAACGATACAAATGGTGTAATGGTTGGTGACGTAAATGTACGACTTCTGGTGTATGCAGATGACACAGTCTTATTAAGTGACAGTGCGGATGAGCTGCAAACCGCTCTGAGGAAGTTTGATACAGTCTGTGGAGCATGGACCTAAAGGTAAACGTGAACAAAACTAAGATTGTGGTGTTCAATCGGGAAGGTGGAAAGGAGAGTAGAGTATTTACTCTGCAAGATGAAATTGGAGCAAGTGGACGAGCTGGTATATCTCGGTATGTGGACGATAATGAGAAATGAAAGCATGAGTCTAGCTGCGAAACGAGCAATCTATAATGGCGTATTTCCCGTCAGTACTGTATGGAAGTGAGACATGGGTATGTCAAAAAAGCACGAAAGAAAAAAAATGCCGTGGGTATGAGATTTCTGAGAAGCGCATGTGGTAAAACGAGAAGGGACAAGATAAAAATGAATGCATAATGAGGGAGTGTGGGAGGAAAAGACATGATGGATAGATATAAAAGTTGTACATTACGTTGGTTTGGTCACATTGAGAGAATGAACAACGCAAGATTAACAAAACAAAATATGTGGGTGAGGTTAGGGAAACTGGTAGGCCGCGTAAAACTTGGCTGAATGTAGAAATCTATGATAAAGGAAAGAAAGATAAAGTTTTAAAACAAAAGGGCATGTCAGAGACTATGTATGAATCTTGCGGAAGCTAGGGAGGTATGCGGGATAGGAAAGCATGGAGAAAGATTGTGAATGAAAAATAAATAAGAGGCAGGGATTGTTTTGCCTACCCGCAAGGGAATGGCGTGAAGGTTAAGTAAGTAAGATGTAGTAAGCAACTAATTAAATATTTACTCATACTATACCATTTCAAAATAATTCGGTAACTTATTCATTGAATTGTTCAAATGATATCCATTTTCCTAACACACAATTGACACAATTTCTTAAATTGCCAAGTACCTATTCGCGTTGAGACCCTTCAAAATGGATATTTTATTGATGTCCCCAATAAGAAACAGGCTGCATTAAAACCAAATCGACCCTGTTGTTGTTGCTCAAAAATTAGGTGTTGGTTTTCATCATACCAGTGCCTTGTATTTTGCCTGTTAATAAACCGGCACTGCTTATATGGGCTTCGTCTGACCATATGACTTTACTCCAAAATTATTGTTTCTTCGAGTTTGGTTCAAAAATTACAGAAATCACACGCCTCGCTGCATCACCAGGGTATAAATGTTGGACAATATTCACTTTGTGGGTTTCAATTTGTTTTTTAAAATTTTGTACCTGTGATCGGGGAACGCCAGTGTCATTTTCTAACTTCGTACAAGAAGTCTGAGGAGATACCGCTGGCTAAGACATTTATTTCATCCACTTCATTATTTTCCTTGTTATACGTCTTGGGTCGGTGTTTAGAATACGCACCATAAAGTAGAATATTCTTTAGTCGAAATATCGTTGCTCGACTAGGTTGACGCCTCTCTATTCTAACGTTTTAAAAACAATATGTCATATAATGTCTTATTGTAAATTACTAGTTTACCTGTTTAAATATAATTCTAATGCTTCGTCAACATTTTCATGGCATTGATTGAAACATTGTATGATATCATACACACAAATCAACAAAATCGCCAAACACAAACACAATAAAACGCATCAAAATTTATCATCATGACAACAGATGTGTTGATTTCTCCAGAGTCACTTGATAAAACAATGCTCCAAAAGTCAACAACAGTGTTTATAGCATCCATGACCTACTATAAAAAAAATCACAAATAATAATTCCTGTAGTAAAACTTTAAAATCCATGGCACTCTATTAAAATTCAATGTTTTAGTAATTTTGAAGCATTTTTGAAAACTTCATGTTTATATATTATATATCATTTAGAAGGAACAAAAATAAGTAATTTAATGAGATAATAAAATACAGGGTGTTGCATTGAAAAAATCATAAGTTTGAGTCTTATATCCATAACGATACCCTGAAAAAAAAATTGAGTGCGCCCCTGGATCCTACGTAAAATTCTCTATGGGATAAGTTTTCAATTTGACATTATCGCTGAGAAACTTCTTAGATATGGAGGGGATCCAAAAAGTGTGGATTTTCAAAAACACCCTATAGTTTATAAACGAAAGAAGTTAGGCAAAATCCGTTCAGGCCATCTTGAGTTTCACAAAAAAGTGGCACAGGACCGCGGAAACCGCAAGGTTCTATCTTCAACAACAACCGAGATATCTGGCTGTCTCAACGAAAATGGGATGCACTGTACACATAAGATTGGCACCGAGCTTTCTACTTATTGGCAAAGAAAAATACTACTACATTAGCAAAAAGACATTAAGTAGGCATTTTGGAAGAATATTTCAATCTACAAATGATATAAGAACAGACAAATTAAAAAAATTATTAAATAAGACGAAAATTTGATGGTTTAGGAATAGGAAACCCTTATAGAAGTTGAAATGTAATTAAGTAAGCTAAACGATAAGCGTATAAAATAGAAAGTGTTCCATTTAAAATAGGCCGAATATTTCAGTATGAATGTTCTACTAATTTAACTGAAAAAATGAACCCCTGTAAAGAGGTTTTTTATTCAGTCAATAAATAAACTAAGGGAATAGTATTTTACTTAAACCTAAGAGTAAATTTGTTGGAGTTAATTTTATTAGGAGATTTTTAATTTTTCCTAAAACCCTATATTTTCAGAAAAATTGATATAACTTGAATCTGTAGTGTAGGTATAGGGAACCCTTATGATAGTGCTACTTATATTTAATGTAAAATTCGAAAATGCAATAATATACGGGGTATGTCATTTAAACAAAACTTAACTTTGATATGCCACTTTTATTGGAGCACCCAGTACATTTAAAAATATTTTTAAAGTGTTGCTCATTTTGACTTACATAACATAACTGTATTAGAAATTAACGACTATGCCGCTTCGCCGTAGAACTTCGTGGCGTCAGTCTACTTTTAAACCAAACGTGTGGATTATGTGCTGCAATCACCAAAATGAAAGGAGGACATATTGATAACAGTTAATTATAATTTCGTTTGTGTTAGTTTCAGATGTTATCAAACCATGTAGGCATTTTGAAAGCACAAAAATTGCTCAAAGTAATGCGAAAGTATTGACAACTATTGACAATTTGAGGATTATGTATGTTTTGTTAAGGTATCTGTTTCATTGGCTTTAAATTGTATTTTCGTATATATCCATAGTGAATATGCATTTGAACAAACAAAAAATAGGCATTTCGAGCATTTACGGGGGCATTAAAAACCATCCTCCTTTAAATCGGTCCTTTTAGGGACAACTTATAATAGAAACAATTCCGAAAAAATAGTTAAAAAACTTTAATTTTCGTATAAAGTTTTCGTTGGCCGATATTTTAGGTTAGGAACAAGATATCGAGATGATTTTCCGGAGCTTGTTTAGGCATCATTTGCTATTTTTGAAAAAACATACCAATGCATTTAATTTTTTGGGAAAATTAACGTTTCTGTCGGAATGTCGAACAAATTCCTCTAGCGATGACATTGAAACTAACAAATTTCAAATATAACATTTTTTCCAAAAAATCTCTTTTCAACCCCAAGTTTGTTAAAATCGGATTATTAGATTGATTTAAGGAAACCTTTGAATACCCACCATCACTTTATTTTTACAGATACGTCAAAGTGCCAAACAAAAAGTTCAGATTATTCTCGACTTCAAAGATCAGTTACTTTTTTATTAGGTTAATAAGCAAATTCACAGACACATCACTTTTTAGATTCAAGATTGCAGTTACTAGCCCATTTCAGAAACTTGTAAGGTTTTGTATTGGCCGTTTTATAATAATTTTTTGCAAAGCCTTACGATGGATAGTTTAAAACAACCTCGCACTTAGTTGGCCAACATTTAGATTTGCTTTTTTTTTCATGGGATTTAAAACCGAAGTTACACTAAATCATATTTTATTCTAAAATATGATGTTAAATAGTTTATATCAACCTTTCTGGTCAGTACGACAAAGTAACAAGTAACACTATAATAATTTTAGAATTGTGTTATTTAACAACTCTGTATAAACTATAGGAAAGGGACAGAGATACAATGTCTACAAAAAAATGATTAATATATAAATATGCTTAAAAAATTTCGAAGACGTAAATATGTATGAGCTATTTATAACTACAACTTGAGTAGTTGATGTAGTAATAGTAAAATTAACTGCAATAATATACATATGAGGGACATATTTCATTTACAAGTGTCGCATGTCCCCATTTGCTAGTTTTAGTTTACTACTCTACATACACACAGTGTCTAGTTGCGCAATATCCTATTTCGAAATTCCTTTAGAATTCGTGGATCTTTCATTCATAACTCATTCTTGATCGTCGTATTATTCGTTGGCCTTCCTTTAAACCAGGTTTCTAAAAATATCCATTTAAATATGAATGAATTTTCAAAACGCCGCCTTACATTTTTATTTACATTCTGAAAAGAAAAAAAGACAAAAGATACAAACCTTGAATTTTTATACTCTCGATTCACGCCACGCAACTGAAAGGGGTTAGAAAGTGCGTAATTTCAGTAATCATTAACACACTTGATTATAATCTAAAATACATTGACCCTGTTTGAACTTGACTTTGAACGAAAACGAATTTATTTAAAAAATGTACGAATCGTTGCCAAGTTAGCGTTGTTGAAATTTAGGAACAACAAAAAGTACGCCATCTATTAAGTTTTTTAGAAAGCTTGAAAACCTACACTTAAAAAGCGATTTCGATTAAGACTTTTGACTTCAGATCTTAAGTACTAAAAATTAGCCTTAATCTAAATTCCCACGCTTTATGTAAATTATAACAAAAAATTTCAATAATTTATTCAATTTTCGAAGAAAGTGCAATTATCACCTAATTTGGTTGTTCTCGAAATTATTTGTTAACACAATAAATTAATTTTGCCCCATTTTGTAATTACATTAAAATATAATCCTATCCATTAAGATACTCGTAATCAGAATATACAGTGTTCCCGAAAACGCTATAATTAAGCATGCGAGCCTTGAGAAATGGAGATTCGGTTACAAGAGAAGACATCCTTGGTACTAACCATTTTTTTTTAAATAAATTATTGATAATAAGTTCAATTTACTTATATCTTTAAAATCTCATTGTCAAATGTATTAATTTTACATTTCGCGACCTTATATTTAAGTCAGCTGTAACAGTGACTATTAACTTGACAAAAGTTTAATTTCTATAATGTGACAAAAATCACACAAGTTAATTATATTATAATTGTTAATACGTTATAATCATTACATACAAACCAGTCCAAAATATGACAGTGCATTTATTTCAAAAAATCATTATTTATCCTTCCAAATCCAATTCATAGTTTTCAAAACAATCCCCTTTGTACACAATGCACTTATGCCAACGTTTTATTGAGTGTTTTAGGTACCAATCAAGATTTGACGTGTTTTACAATGGCATTGATCGAATTTTTCGAGATGTTAATCGACGGTTATTGAGCACTAAATCCTTGATTTTATTCACGTGAGCTTCATCGGAAGACGTTGATGGTCGTCCTGGTCGCTCTTCGTCTTCAACATGTTCTCGGCCTTCTTGGTACTCTTTGTAACACTTGTAAACATTTTTTTCGACATAGCCTTGTCACCAAAAGCCTACGCCCTGATAGTCAGAAAACATTGTTTCACAGATGCTAACACGACGCCCTTTTTGGAACCAATTGAGTGTTTTTGGTACCAATCGATATTTGACGCGTTTTACAATGGTATTGTAAACATTTTTTTTCGACATAGCCTTGTCACCAAAAGCCGTCTGCACCATTCTCAACGAATCGGCAGCGGAAAATTCGTTCCGCAAACAAAATGTAATGCAAATTCTTTGCTGAACAAATTCAGACATTGTTAAAATCGCAGAATGCACTTTTTGTGATGTGTGCAACCAAGAGTAACTCAAACACTAATGAATACTTTGACGTGAGATTTCGCACAGATGTCAAGGACAGTTGCACCAACCTCAAAACAAAAAAATTTTACCGATTCATTTTGCGCGTGACGTTTAAATCCAAATCTCACCTTATTTTTTAGGGTGCTGTGCATGGGTATGAATTAGAAAAAATTCCATTTCGTATAGATTAATTTCACATTAGAATATAATTTCTGTAATTAAAATGCATCTCTCAAGCCTTTTTCAAATAGTCTATCTAGGGGACGAGGGTGTCGAATAAGAGGATGATCTAGAAAAGAATTCATAACTTCTAAACCCTTAGGTGTCAATTAATTTAACTTTAGAACACTATTTTTATAATTAAAATGCATCATTCAAGCCTTTTCCGAATAGTCCTTCTAAGAGATGAGAGTGTCTTATTGGGGGATGTGTTGAAAAACACTTTTTAGGCCGGTTTGTGGAAATGTCCAGCTAAGGAACGAAGGTATCATATAAAGGAATGCATTAGAAAAAGATTCATAACTTCTAAACCTATAGGTGTCGATTCATTTAAACTTTAGAATATTTCTGTAATTGAAAAACAGCGTTAATGCTGTTTTGTCGAACAGTCCATCTAAGGAACGAATGTGTCGTATAAACGGGTATATTATAAATAACATTCAAAAATTCCTTCGATTAAGTTCTCTTTAGAATATTTCTATAATTGAAACACATCGTTTAAATCGTTTTGAAATAATCCACCTAGGGGTTGAAAGTGTGGGATAAGGGTATAAATTGGAAAAAGAAAAACAACTTTTAAACCCATAGGTGCCATTAATTTAATTTTAGAATGTTTCTATAATTAAAATACATTTTTATATCGCTTTAGAATAGTCCATCTAGATGGAGGTTCATTATTTAAACTCTAAAGTGCCAATTATTTTAACTTTAGAATAATTTTCGAACAGTCCATCTAATGTCGTATAAGGAGATGAACTAAAAAAATTCATAACTTCTAAACTATTACGTGTAGATTAATTTTAACTTTATAATACGTCTATAATTGAAACACATCGTTTAAGCCGTTTTATAATAGTCCATCTAGGGAATGTGGGTATCGATAAGAGGATGAATTAGAAAAATATTCATAACCTTTAAACCCTTACACGTCGATTCATCTAAATTTAGAATAATAATTCTATAACTAAAAACAGCGTTCAAGCAGTTCTGTCAACAGTCCATCTAAAGGACGAAGGTTTATGAGAGAATAATAAGAAAAAGAAATGATTTCTAAACCTTTGGGTGATTAATTAAACTTTAAAATAACATTTCTAAAACGGAAACACATCGTTTAGGTCGTTTTTGAAAGTCCATCTAGGGGACGAGGATATTGTATAAGGGGATAAATTAGAAAAAATCACACCTTCTAAACCTTTACGAATAGATTAATTGAACTTTAGAATAATATATCTAGGACTGAAAAACAGCGTCTAAGTCCTTTTGTCAAACGGTCAATCTAAGGAATGATGGTGTATAAGGAGATCAATTAAAAAAAATATATGATTTCTAAACCCTTAGGTGCCGATTAATTTAACTTTAGAATAATACTTCTATAGTTAAAACACATTGTTTAACCCTTTAACTACGGCTGTCGTCAGTAGACGACGAAACGAAAATTTCGTGAGATTCGGCTGTCGTCAATAAGCGATTTGATGAATTATGCTGGGAACCGGCGTCGCTTATTGACGATTCTATTTAGTATTGTAAGATTTGTTATTTTGAAACCCTTTTACTATTATACTTAATATATACAAATGTTTTATAAGCTTCTAGCAGAAGGGTATAAATAGTTATTGCTAGGTTATTCAATGGGCTTCGCCCCACCACTATTTTTCTATGCCGGATTAGACCATCCCGTGAGCTCCGCCCTATATAAAATCACTGTTGAATGCCATCTCCAAGCGATTACCCATTCAAGTACTGACCGCGCCCAACGATGCAACTTCAAATTTCCTATGTAAAACTTGAAAAATAATAAATGTTTCTGGACCCCAGTTTCGAGATAGAAAGCAGCCTATGTCTTATTCCAGGTCATTTTCTACCTATGTTAAAAATATCAGACAAATCGTTTCCGTAGTTTTTGCGTGATGCGGTTCCAAACATACAAACGGAGATTCATTTACATAACAGGTGGGGCAAAAGTAATGTCATAATGTGAATTGGCTGTAATTTTGTTTTCACGGAAAGTTTATTTGAAGGTGAAAAAATTATATCGACTAAATGACCACCTCCTGAGTTGATGCACATTTGTGCTCGTTTTACAGCATTTTAATTGTTATTCGCAAAACATTTAGCTCCAAATTGGTAATTTCTTCTTCAGTGTTGGCTTTAGAGACTTGCAAAGTTTGTGGTTCGTTGTGGTAAACGCAAGATAAAAGCCCCCCGCACACATGGTGCAGGACGACGAGGTAAAGCACGACGAAATTCACGTTGCGTTAAAACAACAGACCGGAAACTAGGTCAAATAAACAGTAACAATAGTTCCGCGTTCTTCAGGTGTGTATCGCTTCATTGCTTGTTGTCAACTAATTCTCTATCTGTCGACAACATTTAAGAACAGAGTCATTTGCAAAAATTATGGCACATTCACATTATAACATTACTTTTGCCCCACCCTGTGTATATTAGCTGTGCCCCGCGGTTTAATCGCCGTTTACCCTCGTTGAGATAAACATACAAAGTTCGGCTCTTCTCGGTAATGCTCGGTTCTCGTCTGGCGACCGACGCTATTACTTCGTTTTCGCTTAGCGTTTTTTCCAGCCTTTTTGTTGCTCGGATTTTAAGGGTCGTAGCGTGATGCTAAATCGCCTATATACTACCTCACGAATTGGGCTATCAAATTAAAAAAAATTTTCACCACCACACGTGTAACACTTCTGCATAAACGAATAACGATTTTTTATGGCGGGAAGAACGAATTTAGCGGCAAATGTAAATCGTCCTTAAAGACTGTTTACAATTATCCCTGTTTACATTTACCCCGGTCGACCCTACAACTATTTCTATTTTTTTGTTTTGCATTTAGACAGACAATTTTGTGAATATATATCCGTAGTAGAAGGGTTAAACTGTTTTTGAACAGTTCATCTAGGAATGAGGATGCCGTATAAAGGGATGAATTAGAAAAAATTATTAACTTCTAAACCCTTAGGCGTCGATTAATTTAACTTTAGAAAACTATTTCTATTAATTAAAACATTGTTTAAGCCGTTTTCGAACAGTCCATCTAAGATATGAGAGTGCCGCATAAAGGAACGAATTAGAAAAAAATTGATAACTTCTAAACCCTTAGGTGTCGATTAAATTAAATAAATTTTACTTCTATACATGAAACACATCTTTAAGCCGCTTTCGAATAGTCCGTCTAGGGGATGAGGGTTTTGTATAAGAAGATAAATTAAGACGATATTCATAACTTCTAAACCGTTAGGCGTCGATTAATTTAACTTTAGAATACTGTTCTATAATTAAAATACATCTGCCGTTTTCGCACAGTCCATCTAAGAGATAAGGGTGTAGTATAACAGGATGAATTAGAAAAAAATGCTTTGAAACAAAAGTTTTTCATGTTTCTGTGACATCATAATGTGATTAAATATAATTTTTTTTTTGTTTAAGCTTCATACAAAAAACTAAATTATTATGGATATTATTGGTTAACTCAAACTTACTCAAGAAAATTCACCCTTATAACTGACCACTTTGATTAACATAATCAATGGAAAGAGACTGAACATAGAAGTCTTGAATCAACGCAACGACGAATATGTAAAGCCCGAGTGCCAAATTAGTCACGTTGCACTCCTATCATTACATACAGCAATGTGGTTTTATTATTACAACTTACTAATTTCGTGTTATGAATTTTAATTAATAAGAAAGTTATGTGCTGGAAAAGCCGTTATTAGTGAAGGAAGTAGTTAATTTTTTTATAAATAAAACATTCAGTATATTTAAGTAAACTTGATTTACGACATTGATATTGAATTAAGACAAAGCAAAATTTATAAGGTCATACACATATTTCCCCGACAGTTACAGTTTACATAAAGGACTTCGTTTGGAGATTTATATTGTGACCGAACGAAGTCCATTTGAATGTGAATTAAGCTCAGTACACGACAGGTGCGTTCATTGATTAATTGCGAACTTCAGGTAGGTAGTTATTTGATTATGTAACATTGGAAATTTAAGTAATTACTATGTGCATTTTTTTGGCGTTGACTCATAATTTCAGAAAGAACTTCCAGTAGCAACAGAGAAGACTTTAGTACATATGCTAGTCGGACTAAGTACAGCTTCACGCTTAACGTCTACAATTCAGATACATTTTTAGTAATCTTATTTTAATTGAATTGGTTGACAATCATGGCCAATGTGAACAAAAATATATTTAATTAGTACATTTAATTAGGCTTAAAGGCGACGGTATTCAAAATCAATGTAACTATTAATGTGGATTGATCATTATTTTTAATTCAAATTGAAACCAGTAAGCATATTTACGAAAGTTTGAACGTACTTATGCTTGCAATTGAGATTGTATTTATTACGAATGAGCAACTTTTTGTATTCTATAGTTTAAATGTTTGTCGATCTATTTTCCTGGCTTTAGATAGTACTAGAATTACTTCAACCTTTATGCTTCTATAAGCAGTTACAGTATCTAGTCCGAATTAGTCAGCCCTAATGCTATGACCAGTTAGGATTTTTCTGCATATGTAATGTGAAAAAACGCGGTAATAACATTAAGCATTAGTTTTTATTTATAGAGATGTCTATCAGGTCTTTAGCTAAAGCCATTTGTAAAAACTTTGGAACATCTTCATTTCCCCCCCTGACATCTATTGACGGATCGGTAGTTGTTGATTCTGTACACAAAGCCAATGTTTTTGTGAATTTGTTTGCACCAAACTCGTGTCTCAATGATTCTGGAAAAGATGTGCCCCTAGTCAACTCTTCTTCATACGCTATGAAACCAATTCATTTTCGGTACAAGCTCTTGGAATCTATCATCAGTAGGCTTGATCTCAATAAGGCGACTGGCCCAGACGGTATCCCAGCTATTGTCTTAAAGAAATGTTCCCCCGAACTAGTACCAGTCCTATCTAAGCTCTACACGATTTCTATGTCTTCTGGGGAATTCCCTTCATCATGGAAGTTAGCAAATGTTCAACCTATTCCCAAAAAAGGCGATAAGACCGATCTCTCATGCTACCGACCAATTGCCATCATTTCCATTTTGTCTAAAATCATGGAAAAAGCCATCAATCAGCAACTGCTCACGTTCCTTGAAACTAACAAACTCCTTAGTGACCACCAATATGGGTTTAGGCAAATTCGTTCAACAGGTGATCTTCTTTCATGTGTGACCCAAGTTTGGAACAATACAGTAGAGCAGTCCGGTGAAACAGTTGTAGTCGCTTTAGATATCTCAAAGGCATTTGACCAAGTTTGGCATAAGTGTTTACTTGCCAAACTCACCTCGTTTGGGTTAAATGATACGCTCATCAACTGGGTTTCTAGTTTCCTTGATAAAAGACGAATACGTGTTGTAGTTGATGGCTTTTTTTCAAAAGAAGTTAGCATTAACGCGGGCGTACCACAGGGATCCGTTACAGCGCCTACACTTTTTCTGCTGTACATAAATGACCTTATTTCTTCAACAACTAACCCATCCATTGCTTTGCTGACGATAGCACTCTTCACTGTAGTTCATCTCAGTCTACTCATAGTGATAATCCACATTCTATGTCAAATCAAGGAATTAAAGCTGAAATGGCAAATTCAATCAACAAAGACATTGAACGTATTATCGAATGGGGAAGCAATAATCTAGTTAAATTTAATGCTAACAAAACACAGTGTTGCCTTGTGTCCGCCAAAAAAGATCCATCATTTCCTGTTGTAAGTATGAATGGCTCAGTTCTTAAGTTTTCAGACTCTATTACTCTGTTGGGTATGGCTGTATCTTCAAATCTCTCATGAGTTGACCATCTTGTGTCAGCTACCAAAACAGCTGCTCGTGAAATAGGCCTTTTGTACAGATCTAAGCAGTACTTTACCTCTCGACAACTCCTTCTGCTGTATAAGGCCCAAATTCGGCCTCATCTGGAATATAATTCTCACCTCTGGGTTAGTGCTCCCCAATACGCTCTCGATATCGTTGATCGTATTCAAAAGAGAGCGATTAGGCTTATAAATGACCCGTCCTTAACTTCTCACATACAGTCCCTTGAGCATAGAAGGATGGTTTCAGTTATTTCTTTGTATTATCGTTATTACAACGGCTATTGTGCTGCTGAATTATATTCTTTGATACCATCTCTGGCTATCTTTGCGAGAAACACTCGGTTCGCTCATTCACATCATCAGTATCAAATCTCCACTTGTCGTACCAAACGGGCGCAATCCACATTTTTCTAGACTGCTTCTAAACTCTGGAATTATCTCCCTAGTTCCTATTTTCCTCTCACTTACGATATGGGAAGATTTAGGGTAGCTGTTCATATGCATCTATTGGCAATTCATTATCTCTCTATCCACCCTCCTAAGTGTTCCTGAGTGCTTTAGCACGATAGGCCAAACTTAGCCTGTTCAAGTCCACAATTATAAAAAAAAAGGTGAATAACATTATGAATGTCTTTAAAAGAATAACCCTTAGCTTGTAGTAAAGTTTTCAAATATAAAATGCAGACTGTTACAGTTATCATCCACAATTAACATACCTATCTTTTGGATTTTACTCATGCATTTTTATTTACGTTTTATACAAATTTAAACGTTGTTTCGCGACCAATTTATCACAGTTTTTATATTTCATAAATTTAGTTGACAAAAAATTCTTCTAGCTCGACCCACAAATGATTTAGTTACAACAATTTGTGTGCGTGTGTGTCTGTATGTGTGCGCGCTTGTGTATGCGCGTGTATGAGTGTGTGCACGCGTGTGCGAGCGTGTCGTCTTACAGTCGCCCAATAACTTAAACTCCACTATGATGAGTACAATAGTATATTAAATTAAATATTTTATGAAAAGTTTTTTTTTATATTTTTCCGATTTGGTTAATGTACGAGTAAATAAAAATAAACCAAAAAAATGTACAACCCAAATTTTTAGCAAATTCTGGAAAAATTGTTTGTTGTTTGTAATATTATCAAATGAAATGAAAGTAACTAGTGACACCAATCTACCAGAAAATAACTAAAGAAAAACCTCTAGAGTAAGAGCGTACCGAGAGGTGGAACCCTTACTCATGTTTTGTCACATTCTGATACTAATAACTTTACCCTTATACACCTTTTAGTCAGTAACTTAGTTATAGATCGAAATTCATCATAAAACAGAAATGGTAATAGCCGAAACGTGTGTTACATTCGTTACCTACGCTGCACGATGTAGTCAATTTTGCGACCTGCTAAAATCTCGGGATTATTACTGTTTTGCTAGTATTTCTTGAATAAACTATTTTTCTAAAAGTATTTCTATAATTTCGTCTCTCTGTAGTTTCTTGAAAATATTACTTTTCTCAAGTAAATAAATTTCTGTAAGAAATTGTTAAAATTATTGATGATCACTCATACGTTGCATTCAACCTTATGTTTTGGACGCACTGGTTCACAGTGGATTGACATCCAGGTGATAAGCGACTTTGCACTTTCTCTTCTTGTTTGGTTGTTGGCGAAGTGGATATTTTAGTATTTTTCTAACGAAAAATGAAGTTTCTGGACTTATTTAGCCCATCGAGTTATATCGGTTTTAAAATAATTTTTCAAATATGTACTGACATTCTGTAACCGTTTAGTACATACGATTCTGTCAGACTAATAGGAAATACATTCTACAGGTGAGCTGTCTGGTATGCTCTTTTCTCCTTTCACCACGTTTTTAATTTTAGTCATCAACATATCTGGGGTTCGATAATTAACTAAAAAGAGATCAATAAATTTATTAACTAAAGGGGTTATACATAACCTCACCAGGTTTTCCTTTATTCATTTTAGGAATAATCATATACTATTTTGCTTTTCGAAACAAACACCAGCTGTTCTCAAACTTGTACTTGGTTAAATTCATTTCTTTAAGATTGTATAATCATACTCCGATTAACTACCTCATTGAAGGTAAGATCTATATTCATGCTTTCATTTTGGGTTGATATATTTAATTTTAGAGGTACGTTGTACATACCTTGTCTTAGATGTTGTACATACTGGGATATACCTTGTCTTGTACGTTGTACATACTTGGATATATGTTGTCTTATGCGTGGTACATATTTTGTATATAAGTTGGGTATACCTACATTTTGCCTATTAAGTATGTTTTACTTCATACATATTAACAAGATACCTGATGCAGATTTTGAAATACCTGGTGGTAAATAACTGTTAAACATTTGGTCGTTGCGTTGGATCTTCAGAACAGGCTACCTGGATATTGAAAGCTAAGTTACCGATTACACCTGTTTTTGTATTACATAAGCTTGTTGCATTGTGTAAGATTGTACAGACATATGTTGATTGAATTGATAAACAGGTAACTGTGTACTTCACTAACTATTCACTTGTACATTAATTTGTTTATTGTGTGTTGGGGTCAATGGCTACAATGCCGATTTATATTCCAAGTATTTAAACTGCAGAAAGACTAAAAATGTACAACTAAATGCATTCGGCTTTGTGGTTGGTAAGTGTTATTACGTTTTAATAGTAAATTGCCTATTTTTCATAGCAATGTCCTATTGACTACTTTGCATAAAAGATTGTATGTATACTATAATAATATTTTTAATGTGCCTCTACAATTAGGAATCCATAAATTACACCTACCTTGGCTGTTTAAATATTAATATCTATGCCTTATCATAACCTAGCTTTGAAGATCCATATGTTATTACCTTTTCATTTGGTTCTTTTTTTTTAATTGCATTTATTTCATATTATTATCTAAATTGAAGACTATAAATTGTGGGTGGCTTGCTATAGTGTATTTAAGGGCACAAATAATTAGTGTGTAAACTTTGGGTTAACCTTTTGTGTGTAACACAATTTAAATACTTGTTTGAAGAATTATCCCATACCTTCGGGATACAGTTTAGTTTATATCTATATATATTTAAAAGTTATATACTACGTTTATGTGATATTTGCATTATGATATATTACTTGTGTTTTGAGACATTCTATCTTGTAACCATTTCTTTTACTGCCCAGATCCTTCCTTATATTCGTTGCTTAGTTAGGAATGTGACTAATTCTCTTCGTTTATCTAGGGCTGGCTGTTAATCATTCTAGCTGACGCCCTCCCTTCTCTTTTAAGTTTTCGTGTACCACCTGCGTCACTGTACCATCTATCCCACTTCTCTACTTTGACTGAGCTTTCCGGCAGCCCTAAGACTATTTTCTATGTTACGGTAAGTTAGTGAACAAAGTACAAATTTGCACGTAACACGTGTGTACATGAAAGAAGAGGGGAATAGCGCGTGCATGTGCGGCTCTCTCTCAGTCCGTTCACTCCCGTAGGAGTATTAGTGACATTATGAGGTTACACCATCTACTGTTGTTCTCCAGGCCGCTCTATCCTCAGTGAAGTGTATAGATCCCAGGAAACCCAGATCAGTGAGAGGATTCACTTGATCAGTCCACCATGTAGGAGACCGTACTCTTGGTCTCCTTCTCGCCACCGTCCCTACAACTATAAGCCTTCCCATATCATTGTCTACTGGTTTTAGTAGAAAGACGTGAGTTTACTTTTAGTTCCCCCAAAATTGAGACATTTGTCCGATGTTCAGCGCATGATATTCTGACTAGATAACAGTCGCAGTTTTGTATTATGTGGTCTTTCCTTATTTTTGTCAATCTTACGATATACTTTCTTGCCATAGCCAGTCGACGCCTTATTTCGGTTTCGCGACTCCCTGTGTTTGTTATTACGGATCTAAGATAGTTGAAATTTTGTATTACTTCGACACCTGCTATGGTACTAATATTGGGTAAATTTGCACTGCGACTAATTATCACTTTTTGCCTTTGATCTGTTACGGCTTAGACCAAACTGTTCACTGATATTAATAAGTTTGTTCATAATTATTTCCAGCTCTTCCTGAGATGCGGCTAAAATAACAGTATCATTTGCATATCTAAGGTTGGAAATTTTTCTACCACCAATCGATATTCCACCATCCCACCCGTCTAGAATCAATCTCATGATGTATTCACTATAGCTATTGAACAGTATTGGAGACAGAATACATCCTCGCCTAACACCTGTTTTAACGTTAAAAGGATTTGAGAACTCGTTATTAATTTTTATTTTTCTGGAAGTAGTTTTATTTTATTTTTAAACAATTGTATAGAGGCTGTTTTATTATTATTACAATATAGAAATCGTATTACAGAATTTTAAGTGTGTTGTTTCAATTTTACATGTAATTTTCGCCTTACCTCACAGCATTATTTACGAATAACATAAATTTACAAGATAAAATATTTTGATTATGTTCATGTTACTGATCTGCTTATTTTTTTATGGTATTTTGAGATTTACACAACTTTACAGCAACAACGTTCATTTATTTACGTGCAAATACTTCAAAGCTGTACAGGAAGCGCTGCACCAAGGCCTTTATTTTACCGATTCACCTTATGTAAGGTAAGCAAGTTTTTTGTATGTTTTGAACTTCGCAGTGGAATACTCGCATTTAGGTGCTACCGATATTTTCGATTATAAACAAACTGGCGCCATTTAATGCACGACTTTCCCCTACTGTGACATATATTATGAACTATTCTACTTACAAAATTAAAAACACGCCCACCCCTTTCACTACTGAGCTACCAGCATCCCCTCTCTTGTTTGTTATTTCAAATATTACTGCCATTTTCGCCTGTAACAAGTTCAGCTTGTTGAATGTATTTCAGAAGTAGTAGCATACTTCCAAGTCATCCAAAATTGATCAATTTTTTCTCGGCTTATACCAAACGATGGAAAATTATGACAGAGTATTTAGGTGCAAATAAAGTCATGAACTTCCCAGGATACTACATTGTCTGCACGTGCAAATACCACTAATGCTTTGCAAAATGGTTAATTATCATGTTTCTGAAACATATGGAATGATCTTTTGAGAATTATGAGTAAAATAAGCTACGTTTACAGAATAAAACTCTGACCATGGACAATGTAACAAAACTTTACGCATCTTTGACCGATCTTAGTAACGCACGCAATAATATAGCAATCGTCTGCTAAAGAAAAACATCCAAATGTTGACTACGACCAAACATTACTTTTTGAAGTTGAATGACAAAGAAAAAATTGGTGTACCTACGTTTATTCCTATAACCGGTACATCATATGCTCATTTAAAAAATCGCTTGGTTTCAGGAAATGGACAAATGATTTAGTTTTCGTTGTCAGTTAATAACAATCGATTCTGACCAGTGAGAATTTGCAGACTTCTATAAGGAAAACTTTAATGCTTATGAGCTCAAATCAGAATGTTTTCATTTAAGACAGTACCGTAGCAACGGAATCAGAGGGTTTGAGTATCTTAACCTTACATAACTTGCTAAAAACCGACAAATTAGAAGAAACTTTTCCAAATTCAGTTGCTACAAGAATATTCCTTTCCTTAATGATTACAATTGTGGAGAGAGTTCATTGTCGCAGCTAGATAGAATAAAAAATGAGTTAAGAACGGCAATGTTACAAGAAAGACTAAACAAGTATATGCATAGAAAGTGATATCTGTCAAAAAATCGATGGGGTAGCGCACAAATGTGGTAAGTGCACTTTCTACACAAAATGGGTTTAGTGCACTAAACAATAAATTTTAACCTAAATCTTCATTATACACAAGTGTGGTAACTGCACTCCATATTTTGTGACCGGTAGTTGCAAATTGCAGAATTCTACTTCACATTTCTGTTAACTGTACTTAACACATTTGTTACATAAAATGACACGCTCACACTGTGGTAAGTGAGTAGTTACCACGTTTGTGTTTAAATAAAGTGAGGCTATTTTGGGATTATTATCCTAAGGAAAAGTGTTTAACTCAGTTTTCTTGTCCCCTCACGGGAGTTTCTCAAGAAAAAAAAATGAATGTAATTTTGTTACAAACACTAGAAGCAGAAGTAACAATCCCGATTTTTGGACCAAAATTACATTAGATTTTTATTATTGCACTTTCTTTTGGGGTGTGTAACTATTATACCTTGATTTAATTTGTATTGTAATTTAATTGAGTTTTACATTTTTTTTATTTACGTATTTAATTGTTTTGTATAGCTGAAACCAAAGAGCATTGACCAAAGATAATAGTCATCTCTAACCAAATTATTGTGCCAAAGATTACAGACATATAGCGCCGATCATATGCACAAATGGATCATGTCCTGAGAAAAATAATAGTCCTTTCTTGTGTAAATCGAGTCGAAGTGAGTTCAGCATCTTAAATGTATGACAAGTAATTAATTTTTAGCACTAGTAACAAACGATAGATAGGCGATAAATGTTGAACCTAATTTGCCTGGGCCATCAGCTATTTACAGAAAGAATCTGACAAGAGTAATCCTTTCGCGTATACGTCGAGTTCTTATGAGCTATCTGCAGACAGAGAAAAACCAGAGGATGAAGTTTCAGTAAAAAGGTCGCTAAATGTTGGAAACATAAATTACGTGCAAATTCGACCGAACCTAACGAGGAACTACAAATAAAGAGAAGTATGAGAGCAAATAGGACAGTCTAGGTCAGATCAATACGCAAATTTAGCAGACTGAGTGGAAGAAAGTACGTGAATCACAGCGGAAAAGAGACAAGAGAAAAAACCTTAAGATTGTTGACAGTGCAAAGTGCCGATTTAAATGTAACAAATATATTCCAGGCCTCACAGAGAGACAATATGTCAAGAATACTATACCTTAGCAAACGATATTCATCAGAAAAGTTTTTTAAACTCCCTCATGCAAAAAATTCCCGCTGTTAGAGTTCGAAACAATCTAAAAACAAAAAACCGTCAAACACCTATGTTATATTTTCTGAAAAACACCAATAGAAAACTAAATAGTGTTTGAAATAAAATTTTGCTGTGCCACATTTGCTATTTCACGTAGAGTAATAGGAAATTGTGCACACAGCATGAGAAACAGCGAGTTGTATTATTAACACCAATGAAAGAGAGGAAGTTTGTAAGATTACAAAATAATTCAATTAATATGTAAAAGTACAAAAAATAACATAATTAGGAAAAATTGTAAAAAAAAATACCAAATATTTACAATAAATGTTGGAAGTGTTCTCCATTACATTCTAAAGATAGCTTTGGTACGCGACTCGTGATTGCTTTTTCAATTCCATGGAGATTCAGATCTTCAATACACCGCACTATTCACTTTCAGTTTCTCGATACCGGTAGAGAGATGTGGTTTTCGTTTTTTACTTCCGAAAAGGATACCGCATCATTCTCATTCATTGCCAAAAATCTTGCTTTTAGAATTTCTATCACTCCGAAAAAAACTATTTTCAAACATGGATAACTTGATTTTTTTAAATGGAACCACCCATATTTTCTTACATCAGTGGATAGGAAATAAAATGTCCTTTCCATTGATGTAACATTATCGATATTTTGGAGTGATAGTTTTCGAGATATTCCCGTTTTTATTGCGCATTGCCGCGGTGCTTTGGAAAACGTTTGTCAATTGCTTTAAACAGATAAGAAACGTCAGTTTCTCGAGCTTCTGTTGTGCTTTGCTGTCTTGTGTATCAGTTTAAGTGTTTCTACAAGACATTTCCATTAAAATGTTGTTGTCCGACGCAGAGTTGATCGACATGACTTTCATTTTTGGAGAATGCCAAAGAAATGCGTTACTGGCGTCAAGGATTTATGCGGTATGGTATCCTGAACGAAGACTCACCCAAGAAACAGCCTTTCAACGTCTTGCTTTTAGAATTCAATCATTTCTATCGCTCCGAAAATAACTTTTTTCAAACACGGATAACTTGATTTTTTTAATGCACAAGAAATAAACAATTAATACTTAAGAATTAAGAACACAAAACTCAAAAGAAGTACACAAGAAATACATAAGGAATGAACAATAAATACATAAGGATTGCACAAGTAATACAAAATAATTACTTAAGGCTCACACAAGAAATAGAGAAGAAATGCACAAGAAATACACAATAAATACATAAGGAACGATCAATACATACATAAGGACAATTACTTAACGATTACAGAAGATATACAAAAGGAATGCACAAGAAATACAGGTTATCCTGTTGACACGTTCCCTCGTTTGATAGTGCTCGCGTCCGGTGTTTGTAAAACGCTGTAACAACTTTTGAAAGGCTGTTTCTCGGGGAAGTCTTCGTTCAGGATACCGTACCGCATAAATCCTTGACGCCAATAACGCATTTCTTTGGAATTCTCCAAGAATGAAAGTCATGTCGATCAACTCTGCGTCGGACAACAACATTTTAATGCAAATGTCTTGTAGAAACACTTAAACTAATATATAAGACAGCAAAGCACACCAGAAGCTCGAGAAACTGAGGTTTCTTATCAGTTGTTTAAAACAATTGACAAACATTTTTCAAAGCACCGCGGAAATGCGCAATAAAAACTGAAATTAGATAAAAATGTTAATATCTCGAAAACTATCACTCCAAAATATCGATAATGTTACATCAATGGAAAGAAAATTTAATTTCCTATCCGCTGAGGTAAGAAAATATGGGTGGTTCCATTTAAAAATCAAGTTATCCATGTTTGAAAAAAGTAATTTTCGGAGCGATAGAAATTATTGAATTCTAAAAGCAAGATTTTTGGCAATGAATGAGAACGATGAGGTACCCTTTTCGGAAGTAAAAAACGAAAGCCACATCTCTCTATCGGTATACGTCTTCGAGATAATGAAAGTTTTCGGAGGCACTGCAAACGTCATTTTTTCTACAAAATGTCAAATAACTCAGAAGCAATGCGACGTAGAGCCATAGTATTGTTATTAAAGTGACCTTTAAACTCAACGAGGAATTCAAAAATGTAATAATATATAGGTTGTTCTATTTAAAATAACGAAGTTGGCATGAGTTTCCGGTATGACCGGAAGTCCGCCATTTCTGAAAATAATTTTAAAACGTGTAGTTCATGACTGTGGACAACTTTTATATAATATATTTTTTCGTATTTGTAATAGTAAGGGAGTTATGGAGCAATCCCGCATAAGTGGGCCACCCTGTATGTATGTATGTATGTATGTATGTATGTATATATATATATATATATATATATATATATATATATATATATATATATATATATATATTAACTTAAGTTCGTGAAATATTAATTTATAAGTATTACAATAGCACACCTGGTATTTTACATTCTAGTACTGACGCTATATGTATTAACTTAAAATATTCTACGCCACTGGATGGAGTCAGTTGACTCAAACTCGCCTGATTAATTGTATTTAATTAGACATTTAGGTGTACCAAATCTCAGTGTAATATCTTTTGTAGTTTATGATCATTTTTGTCTTATTTTGAATCATAGAATCTCCCGTTTTCGACTGTCGGTGAATTTACAATACACCCTGTATATATATATATATATATATATATATATATATATATATATATATATATATATATATATATATATATATATATATATATATAAAACACACACACACACACACACACACACACACACACACTCATACACACACCGGGTGTTACAAAAAAGTAGGCCAATCCGTTAACCACATATTCTTTGGGACAAAATAAGGGCACTTTTCATGTGAACGCTTCCTTTTCGATATACAGGGTGTCAAACTTCACTTTTTAGAAGTGTATTTTTTTATTATCTCTGGTGTGTTTTAAGATATCGTTTTCAAATTTGGTACAAATCTTAACTCTTTTTTAAGTGCACCTTCTGTATGATTTTAAATAAAAAATTCAAAGAACTAATAGAAAAATAACAGGGGTGTGGTAACCTTTAACCCCCCCATTTTTTTCTGACGAACGCCTATGAACGTAGCATCTATCTTTTGTAGTAGTTTGATGATTTATCTAACTTTTTTGGCTCTTGTAAACTTTTGATTTGATGCTTCCTTTATGACATACTTTTAGTTATTCGACTAGGTGTTGCGATTTTTTTAACAATTTTTTTATTTTATTAATCAGAATAAATTCATAATAATAACTTAAAACAATAAATTGTGCTAATAATTATAATACGAAGTTGGATGCAAATAATTAAATTAAATGTTCGATGTGTCCACCGCCTTCGCGAATGCACCTTCTGGCTCTTTTTGTAACTGAAAACCGAATAGTTTGGAAAATATTCGGTTTCAATCTAAATACCTCTGCACCTTCTGCGATGTGATCCCTCAATTGATTTTGATTTATTATTGGAACCGTATAAACAAAATCTTTCATGAATCTCCAAAAACTGAAGTCCAGTAGATTTAAGTCGGGGGAACGAGGTGGCCAATGAATAGGCGCATTCGGTCCC
Source organism: Vesta saturnalis (assembly GCA_036346205.1). Classification (NCBI taxonomy): domain Eukaryota; kingdom Metazoa; phylum Arthropoda; class Insecta; order Coleoptera; family Lampyridae; genus Vesta; species Vesta saturnalis. The sequence continues at coordinate 1,401,173 of JARFJB010002450.1, read as the reverse complement.
CGACCAATCCAGTGATTAGGGAAACATTGGTTCAATTAGTTCCGAACATTAATGTCATAATGTGGCGGAGCTCCGTCAAGTTGAAATCACATATTTTGACGAATAGGTCATCAAGTAAATTTGTAAACTCATTTTGTAAAAAAAATAGAAAATGTTCGGCATTTAAGTTTGGTGGCAAAAATACCGGACCTAAAAGAAAATTGTCTAAAATTCCTGCCCACACGTTTACTTTCAAATTTACTTGATGACTGGTCTCTACAACAGCTCTTGGATTTTCATCTGCCCAAACATGGGTGTTGTGGATATTCGTTATACCATTTCGCGTAAAGGTAGCTTCATCCGAAAATAAAATAGATCTAACAAACCAGCGGTTACGATTATTTTCATTACAGAGTCAGTTGAAAAGATGTTTCTTGCCTGAAAATCTTACGGCAATAAGTTCTGTACTCTTGGCACATGATATGGATGTAATGAGTGACGTTTTAAAATTCTATGCACGTCTATCGAATTTATATCATTTCCAATCTGTCGAGCTATAATCCTAGTACTAGTACCCGGATTTTGTTCAACTATTTGCAAAATTTGTTCCTCTTGATTTGGTGTAATTTTACGTGGCCGTCCACATCTCCCTATTCGTTGTTGTTTGAATTCTCCAGTGTCTCTTAGGCGGCGTACTAAACTTAAGAAAAATTTCCTTTTTCGGTGATACCGATTTGGAACATTTCTGCATAACGCCTTGAAGCTAAACTAGCATTAGAATCACATTTTCCTCAAGTGAGAATAATTATTCAAAATGTACAATCTAGAGATTTTATTTTAAATCTTACCCATAATTAAAATCATATCAGTCATTTCAGAAAATTCCAAAATATTCTCTCTATTGGCCATACCTTATTATTCAGTTTAGCGTTTGAACTCAATAGTCGTTTGAAATTTTTACAGCGATTAATTTGACAAACATTTGACTAGACGTATAAAAAATATTAGGTTTTCAATTATTTAAAAAAATAAAAAGGTGCAATCGCGAAGGCTATGGACGCATCGAACATAACATTTTTTTTGAATGCGACGTAGTATTGAATTATTAACTCAACTGAACAGTTACAGAGTCGGTTAAATTAGCAATATTGGGCAGAATTTCAAGACCAATCAAATGGCGTTTTGAGTTTTGATCAGTGTTGCCAACTTTCGTAGTTATTTAGAAAAAACTAAAAATGAGCCGAATTTTCAAACTCAAATATCTTTGAAACCGTTGCAAATAAAGCTAAAACACAAGAGAAGTAATTGACAGATATTGTTACGAATTTTAAGATAAGCCTATTTTTAAATTTATTTTGCATAATAAATAATAATAAATCAAAATCAATTGAGCGATCGCATCGCAGAAGGTGCAGAGGTATTTAGATTGAACCGGGTATTTTCCAAAATATTCGGTTTTCAGTTATAAAAAGAGTCAGAAGGTGCATTCGCGAAGGCGGTGGACACATCGAACATTTAATTTAATTATTTGCATCCAACTTTCGTATTATAATTATTAGCACAATTGATTGTTTTAAGTTATTATTACAAATTTATTCTGACTAATAAAATAAAAAAAATTGTTAAAAAAATCGCAACACCTAGTCGAATAACTAAAAGTATGTCATAAAGGAAGCATCAAATCAAAAGTTTACAAGAGCCAAAAAAGTTAAATAAATCATCAAACTACTATAAAAAATGGATGCGACGTTCATAGGCGTTCGTCAGGAAAAACTGGGGGGGGTTAAAGATTACCACACCCCTCTTATTTTTCTATTAGTTCTTTGAATTTTTTACTTAAAATCATACAGAAGGTGCACTTAGAAAAGAGTAAGATTTGTACCAAATTTGAAAACCATATCTTAAAACACACCAGAGAGAATAAAAAAATACACTTCTAAAAAGTGAAGTTTGACACCCTGTGTATCGAAAATGAAGCGTTCAAATGAAAAGTGACATAAGAAAAGTCCCCTTTCCCAAAGCATATGTGGTTAACGGATTAGCCTACTTTTTTGTAATACCCTGTATATTATATATATATATATATATATATATATATATATATATATATATATATATATAACGAACGTAAACCTAAGTACAGCTACAGAGGTATATATTAAATATAATAATTCTTTACAATGTTATAAAATAACTAAGATTCTAATTTTTGCTTTAAATTCAAATATTGGACATCTTATAATTAAAAGTCACCACCTTCACTTTCACTATCATCTTCACTCGACTCTCCGACATTGATTACTAGAGGTTTTACCATTTCCTCAGCTCTTTTTTCAACGTCCCACCACTGGCTGATTTTCGAACGCTTGCTCGACTAAAAATCCACGTCTCATCCAAAAAGACAGGATCATAACTAATTTCACAACTTTTATTAGCAAAATATTTTCGCAAAAATGTTGCTCGAGCAATATGAACCTGCTCCATTAAACGCCTTCTTCCATCTTCAACTTTGAATTCAAAACCAATTTCGTGTAACAATTGCTTCAAATTTGTTTTACTGAAGGTAAATATTTTATTTTCTTTAAGTTCAGTTTGAAGTTTTTCGATAGTAATATGTGAGCCTAAAATTAAACCGTGATTAACTCCATTTCAACAATAATTTCTGAATTATTTACCAGGTGCATGCATGGTGTAAGTTTTTCGTTTCAAAACGTCTTTCACATATTCGTCGACATCCTCTGACTTCGACTTTAAACGCAGCTTATGTTTTTGCGGTGAATCCGGCGCCGATTTCCCAGATTCTAAAGCGAGAGCCATTCTTGCCTTTGTCCGAGTAACGGTTTCTTCCGAAATGCCGCATGCGAGAGCAGTTCGCTGCAACATAATATTACATAAATATAAATTTAAATAGTGAAAATCATTAGCGTACCTGGATAATGGAAGTTAAAAGTAAACTTGGTCCCCATTATCGCGTTCCATCTCGAAATAATGCAGTATATTCATTAACATTACTTGAGTTTGGCTTTTCATAGTTTTATCTTTTAATGGCATCATTATTTGCTGCAAAATAAATAAATGCATTCAATCAATTGGAAATACATTTTGCATTATAAACTTACCCCGTAATAGTGAATATTAATAATAATAGTTTTGAAAAAAACTGTTGTTTACAAATGCTATGGAAACTAAAACTAAAACACGATGCAATTATACGAAACGAAATACGAAGAATAATTTGAGGTTAAATAGCCAAGAAGACATCTGACGGCATCATGCGCTTTGACTTTAGAATCGACATATGTTTTTAAGTCCTGCATTTAAAATATATAGCAGACGTATTTATTATAACCCGTCTTTCTTTAAGTGGGAACTTCACACTAAGATAAAGGGAAACAGATGCATTTCACAGTAATAATTATATCCACATTCTCGAATCCGCCATGAGACACCTCTCCCCGGCGCTACTATAATGTTGTGTTACATAAAGTTTTCACGTTAAGATAAACTTTCATTTTGGCGTATTTCAAAACATGATAATTTGTACTTAAGACATATGTGCGCTACACCATTGAAATAAACTTTGAGGATATAATAGTAGATTTTGCAGAACAGAAGTCTCGAAAGAAACCATTATCGTAACCAATTCAAACCAGCAACATTTTAATTAATAACGTACCTACTTAAGTTTGATTTCTTAAAACGGTTAATAACATGTATTTGATTTGTATGTACCACTTAACCATAATGCGGATAAAATCATAACATAAAAACGTGTTCTCTTGTCACACTTTTTTTTATTTTCCGACGCGCCTCCCAATTCTCGTGTGCCCAAGAGCCACGACATGCCCTAAGACGGCACTGCTAGCAAGTGAAGATAAACTATAAGTTACGTTCAATGAATTCAATTACAGTTAAGATGACACATTTTGCCCTTTCAACGTTCGTATAAAGCTGTTTTAACATACTACTACCGTTCATTTCCAACCCTGTAGATACTGCCTGCACACCAAATATGAAACAGTACCAAATTTGTCGCGTTAAAGATTTGAATATAAGAATAAAGTGAAAGTAGTGATAATTTGGTAATAGTTAGTAATGAACGTAAAGTGTCATTGTCCAGCAGCGAGTCTCATTAGAATATGTAATTTAGCTTAATGTATTATAATGAAATCTGGCGGATGTGGCTGCTAACGCAGGTGTTAAAACTGTTGTATCAATACCGATTTTATGTTCCTTTGACTTGTAAATTTAACTATAGCGATTGACGTACTACTATACAAATTCTTTTATTTTTCTAAACACATTCATAAATCTTGATTTATGGTGAACTATTCGATATTGGTTAACTGTTTTTATTATACTGAGTGTGCATTGTGCAAAGACTACTTTATTTATATTCATTTCGAATAATGGATCCCTTACCTTTGTTACATTGCATTAATTAAATTTGTTACTATTCTTTTTCTTACGAAAATCGAATGAAAATATTGTATTGAAAAGTAATTGGAGCGTATATTTCATTCAACGCAACTAATCAGACTTGCTTCAGTGCGGGTAAGAAAGTTGTTTATTACTTTTTGCCGTAAACAAGGTTCTTGAAATATTAACAAATGTATTAACTACTCTATTGATTTTTTAGCGTTTAGTTTATGATTCTACAGAACGCATTTATAAGGAAAACTTACCTAATATTTGATCTCTTTAATAAAGGATTCTTCAATTTTTTCAATAACGACAATAATTTTCGAGACATTTACAAACTGCACTTTGGCGCCTGCTATAAAGTCCCATTATTTGCCAATACATTTTAACCAAACGTTATATATATATATATATATATATATATATATATATATATATATATATATATATATATATATATATATGTCAAGAACATTGGTTATGTATTTTCTAAGACAGACGGGGACACATACACAAGCGCACACACTCACACACCACGTATGCGCACGCCCTCACACACGCGCGCGCAACGTACAAAACAATGCTACACACGATGATTTACCTGCTGAATAACTAAAATAGTCCAAAAAATAGCTAAGCATCAAGAAATATGAAAAGGGCCTTGCTATAAGAGTAGGGTGGCAGTAATTCGTAACCTACAATGGTATGTAAATCGGAAAATACTCCAAAACATATCTGTAGTTGCCACAAATCTTAATTTTAAATTTGAGCAACAACTAAGTAAAACACGTCCACCCATTTATACACACGACCGCCTTCACCCACACCACACACGCGCGCACAAAATATAAAATAATGCTCCACAGATTTTACCTGCAGAATCACTAAAATTGTAAAGGCCCAGCAGCCGTTAGCAAAATTTTTGTAATGATTTGTTAATTATCCCGTGTTAAACAAATAACGTAAAATTACACAAGATTGCACAACAAATAATTTTTTTATCCCGTCCGACGTAGATTTCAAAAAAGCATCGAATGTTTTTACGTCAGAGTACCGCGCGCGCCTGCCGTACGTAGTTTCGTCGCGTACGCTGCTGAATTGTCGATTGTTACTTACGTGCATCTTGAACCGTCGCGATGCTCGCCGCCGCCTGAGAATCCGCGCCAGCTAATCGACCACCTGACCGTTGTGTTCCGAGATTGAAAGTACGTGAGTTGAGTATACAAACATTATACTAGACACCCAGATAAACGGCAGGCTGTAAAGCCTGACGTCATCTTCTACAAACATATACACACCTCAGAAGTTGCGACGACGGGCTGTAAAAGCCCGAAGTCATCTTCTACAACCACAACCATATACAAACCAGGACGCTGTGACGGCGGGTTCTAACGCTCAGCAGTCATCTGCCATTTACTCCGCTGGCAAGAAGGGTAATCGTTCTAATTCTACCACCCTCCTGGAAAATGCGTCTAAAAAGCATAGTACGGGTTAGTCCCAGATTCTATTAGACGTCTCTGCATTTAAACAACCAGCACACACCATTATACTAACACACCTTACAAAAAGAAATACCAAAAAAGACCCAGAGGTACTCGCAACCGTTAAACGCCAGAAGCTACTTCCGCATCCTAACCGGGAAAAGCCTGTTAAATTGCATCAACCGCAGTTATTCATTGAACACCGCATAGTTCCTAATGATCTCCCGCAAGTCTATGTAAAGGTATAAAGTTATTCCTTTTTAATCAAAAGAATAATCGTGTACATAAAAAACCCATTATTTCCGTCCGAAACAATCTGCATAATTGTTTAATTTCGATTAAGCCGTACTAAAAATCGCGTAAATCAACCACCTCAGTTTAATTCGTTAACAATTAACAATACGTCTGTGACGAATATGCAATCCCCTTTTTGCATTTAAACTAAATGTGAAATAAACAACGTTTATAATAACGTGCAAAATTGTGTAAATGATGTTCCTCGCAGATAAAAACAACTTTTACTAAGTTAAAAGTGAATAAGTTCGTAATAAATTCAGTATTCATTTGTACGTGTTTAAAAGTAATAGATGCTTCCTTATAAATAAGCTTTATGTAAATAAGTTCTAAATTAATTAATCCTGATTATTTAGAGGATTTATAATTCACTGTAATAAATAATCAATCGCGCACAAACCATTCGCATTCGGAAACGTATAAATATCAACCTGTTCTTTGTGAAAAATTCCTGGATGCACTCGGGCTGCCAGACAAATCGAGAATAAGAATAGTCATGCGCACCAAGGTTACTTTAACTTATCGATTTTTCTGAGGGATTGACCTACTCGAAACGCGAGCGTGGACGTTGAGTTATACTCCCTTAGGTAGTACCGGCACATCCCAGCACGGTGACTATGGCTCCTGGTCTTTTTTTTAAGTCAGGGCCGACTTTATGATTTTTCTAAATAATTTTAGTTTTTGTCCGGATTTTTGCATAACACGCGGTCAATCGAACCGTAATAATTTCTATTTTCACGGAAAGGTCTCAGGATCCAGTGAGCCGACCACCTGCAGTAGAAGGGCGTTCTTTCAGAACGGGCGGCCCAAGACAAGTGTATATATGTTATTCTTTTTTTTTTTTGTTCATAGAGTTATTATTCATTTCAAGAATGACTTATTTTAGTTGCTTTTTTACTTATCATTGTAACAATATGATAATATACGTTTAAACCATTGTATTCTAATTATGCAAGGTGAACAGTGTTAAGCCTGAATACCCCGTATTTACGAACCACCCCCGTCTTGTTGAAACAGGCACGATTGAGCTAGTTGGAGGCAAATTAAAATAAACAACATCAATTATTGTAAGCAAAGTGGCTTACATAAATGGCGCCCAACGTAAGGCCCGAACCCACGACCCTGAGATTAAGAGTCTCATGCTCTACCGACTGAGCTAGCTGGGCTCTAAGTGCTTCGACATTTCCTCTGGTCTCCAATTTATACTTGTGGGCCTCCTCAGCTAGTTTTTATTTATTTAGCTATCGGCGTCTTCGGAAGTCCTTGGAAGACTCATTCTGTAACAGTTATTATTATATCTGGAAAAGAATGAAATATTTTATTTGCAGGTTACTGGTACTTCTGATGTCCACTTGGAATCTGTAACAGAAATTATTCAACGTGTTCAGTGTGTTTCGAGCCTCACGTTAAGGTGCCATTTATGTAACCCACTTTGCTTACAATAATTAATGTTCTTTATTTTAATTTGCCTCCAACTAGCTCAATCGTGTCTATTTCAACAAGACGGGGGTGTTTTGTAAATGCGGTGTATTCAGGTTTAATAAAAAAAGACGAGGAAAAAAAAGTTTTGCTAGAAGAGAAAGGTGACTGTAGTTCATAACCCACAATATTATGTAAAACAAGCGCTAGTAACTCGGAAAAGACACTCGATTGGGAAATTGATCCGAACAAGGCACATCTCTAGTTGTCACAAAACTTACGATTAAATTTGAGCGCCAAAAACTCTGCAAAAGGCCTCATACGCGCTCATCCATCCACACACACATACGCACTCACCATACACACACACACACACACACACGCACGCACGCACAAACACACACACCCTTCCACTAACACAAAACTCATCACAACACATACGTGCTCGCATAATCCCACCCACTCACACGTACGCATACATTCATACACGTGCGCGCGCACACACACACACACACACACACACACACACACACACACACACACACATCCACACACCTTCCAGACCAACCCTCCTCCCTTTCACCCACACAAAACGCAACATAAGACAAATACACCCACCCACTCACTCACATACACACACACACTCAGGCACTCGCGCGCAGCATGTAAAACAGTGCTCCAAACGACGTTCTACCTGCCGAACCACTAAAATAGTCAACAAATAGCTAATCAAGAAAAATAAATAAAATAAAATTGATCCAACCAAAGCACATGTTTAGTTGCCACAAACCTTAAGGTTACATTTGAGTGCCAAGAACTCTGTGGAAATGCGCTCGCGCATGTCCACATACTCACACACGCGCAAACACTCGCGCGCGCGCCCACACACACACACACACACACACACACACACACACACACACACATATACACACGCACACACATCCACACACCTTCCAGCCCAACCTTCCCACCAACACAACACGTTACACAAGACACAAACGCACAAGCGCTTGCACATACTCACCCACTCACACTTACGCGTACACTCGCGATCACACACACTTACAGGCATCAACACCTTCCAGGCAAACCCACCCACTCACACAACACGTAACAGACAACACAATACATCCAGCCCATGTACAAACACGCTCGCGTACGACCACCCATTGACTCTCGCACACACTTACACACACGTGCACACACACTCGCATACGCGCGTCGTATAAAAGTGCTCCACAGGGCGTTCTATCTGTTGAATCACTAAAATAGTACGAAAATAGCCGAGGATCAAGAAAAATGAAAAGGGCCTTACCAGAAGAGTAAGTGACTGTAGTTCGAAACTCACGATACCATATAAATGAGTCAGTAACTTGGAAAACAGCGTATAAAAAACACTCAATTACGTGAGAAATTGATCCAACGAAGGCACATCTCTAGTTGCCGCAAATCTTAAGATTAAATTTGAGCGCCAAGAACTCTTCAAAACGCCGCATGGAATTGGCAAAATGGAAAATTGAAAATAGCAATAAAATAACTCATAAAATCGTTTATTCAAATAAACATTACATAAAATAGTCATGTTCGCGTTTAAATTAACAAGTACCAAATAAAACCTTGACTTAAGGAACCAAACGTCCTAATAATCAAAATCAAAACAAATTAATTAAAAATTATTATTAATTTTATTAAATACATAATTAAAAAGTTTACCTGGAGTAGGATTTGAACCTACGACCTGTACTTTGCTAGAGTACCGTGCTAACCAACTGCGCCATCGAGATACAAGACTCAATCTATGTAAATTTTGTCTTTATGTATGTAGAACTGATGTAAATTCTAAATATAATGAGATTACAGTCAAATTACTTATATTAATGGAAAGTGAGCCTGCAATATTGCAATTATCAAATTAATAGTTACTAAAAGAATTAAATATTTTAAATTTAGAGAACTTAAATTCCCAACAAGACAAAAGGGGCTTCAGCAACAGAAAAGTTAAGTATACTATTCTATTCGTAGCAAGAAAGCCTTCTACATTGGTTCAGTTTAATTATCTATAATACAGCGCTAGGGTTAACATAAGCGCGACGGAATACTGCGAAGCAGACTCCATATGACTATTAATCGTAAACAGAGTTACATAATGTAACGATGTAGCGGTATACTCCCCTGGCTCTGCTAAAAAAAGGATATCTTTCGTTAAGCAAAGTAAAAAATTTAATCCACATAGTTACAACATTAAAGAGAAGTTACGGAACTGTTAATCATACCCAATCAATAGTTATTTATGTATCAAGGGAGTTATGAGGATGTTAATTACCGAGGGCAACAGATTGCAACCCCGAGGGACGTTAGTCCCGAGGGATTGTAGGTTGCCCGAGGTTATTAACATACATAACTCACGTGATAGATAAATAATTTTATTTCATACTAATCCATTAAAATAAAATATGAAAACGAAATTTTGTTGGTTATTAAAATTAAACGAACGTTGTTTAAAAATTAAGTAGGCATGGTTACCATGGATATATCAACTGACAAGTTCTCAAATATTTGTCAAATTACATTAGAGGGAGTTATAGATCTAGAACTGCCTAGTAGAATTCTCAAGGGAGTTATGAACATGCTTACAGTTACAGTAACTAACGGTTTATTTGTTTATAATGTATTATTATGAAATAAATGATGTTATGGACTAAAATTTGGATTTAGGCTGGGCGTTAATTGCCAGTCGGCCAAGAAAGCACTTTTATACAGGATGTCCCGAAATTCCCGGATTAAAGCTTAATGGGAAACTCCTTAGCTAAAATTGGGTCGATATGGGTCAGCTTGACTATGTCAAAAGTTGATAACAACAGAAATACAGGGTGTTAAAATTGGATTTTTCTTTTCTTTTTATCTAACTTTTTACCCATATCATCAAACTTGGCATTAGGGCTTTTTTGGGATGAGAAATTTAAATTTGTTCTTTCGTATTTTGAAGAGGGCGCCACCTGTAAGGTTTAGCGTCAGTGTTTGTATTCCAAGTTTTTTGTGCGACCCTGTATACAACTTTTGACCCAAGGAATTAATTCTCGTGTCTTTTCTACATAAAAATGTATATTTTGTAGAAGGCGCTTTGGGCAGTTTTCTAGTAAAATAAATCTTCAAACTACGAAAGAATGGTTAAGAAATTTAAATTCCTCATCTCAAAAAAACCCCGAATGCCAAATTTGATGACATTTGTAACCTGTCAAAAGTTAGATTACAAAAAGAAAAAAAGATCCAACGTTAACACCCTGTATCTCTGTTATCAACTTTTGACATAGGCAAGTTGGCCCATATCGGCCCAATTTTAGCTAAGGAGTTTCCCATTAACCGTTGATCCAGTATTTTCCGGACACCCTGTATGTATCTGTTGTGTAAATAAATATTTGTGCACTTTTTTGTATTTTATGAATTTCAAAATTGATTTTGAAAAACAAATATTTTATTTCATAATCTGCTAGTTACTCTATTATTCAGGAAAAAAAAAACAGTAGCATCAAGCAGTACAAACAAGATAACTATTCTATTATTTTGACGAAAGTTAATAAAAAAGGAGATACAATATACAGTGACCGTATGAATAAAGATTCGAATATACCATCATCTTTTCTTATTTAGGAATTTTAACAAAACAAGTTTTAAAATACGAGTATATGAAAATGTAAACCTTCTTTATCACACATACTTAAAATACTTATCTTTTTAATAATTAAATCGTGTATTATCTTATTTATCTTTTATATAAGGTGAAATGTTTCGATAACAATTAAAGTTATCATCCTCAGTAAATGGTAATATCTTTAACTTGATGTGTTAACGCAAATTTATGTTGAATACATCAATAATACCTACTAGATTAGCATAGCGATTAGTAAGCGTTAATTTCCCTACAAATTCTACAGAAAAGCGACGATGATGTGAATTCACAGAAATTTTCGTAGTAATTAATTTATTAAACCACGAGAAAATATAAGTGATTAATGTTATAAAACTTGACACCAAATTAACGAAGTAATGCGACACAAAAAACATTTCTAGTTTGACTTTATACTTTTGAAGACAATTTATGGAACCAATAATCTTCTGGTCTTCTAGAAGCATAAAACGATTTAATCATGCACGCAATCAACAAAGCATGTTCGCAAAAAACGCAAATAATACCCATCAGTGAATGGTTGGTTCGTCATAAAGAATGAATCAGATATTGCGACCCGTAATCATTTCGTATTTTTATTTGTTAATAGTTTTTTACAGGCCGAGACGAGGTCGAGGCTTGCGAATTTATGAGTATTGGAAACCATTTTATGGCAGAGTGATACACCAGATTTTTGAACCGACGTCAATTGTTATTAAAATCAATAAACAAAATTGGCGTACTTTTTAAAATTTCATACCTGTTGAAATTAAGTTGGCAATACTGACCGTAACCAATAAGGTAAGTTGGGGTATCTGGGCTCAGGGGTAACTGGGCCATGGGTTTTTTCCATAAAACGTATGAGGGGAATTTCACTTCAGGTGGTTGGCAGCACTTAAGGACAGTGTCATTTCACTTCAACAACTTGTCTCATGTCTTCAAGTATTGTGGCTTTCGTATAGCAATTTTTTCAATTTTGTTGTGCAAGATTTCCATTGCAGCGTGGTAACATCTTGATTTTTGGAAATCTCTACAGGTTCAATGTAAGTATTATCAACATTACAGTTAATTTAGCATAAATTAGAACCATAGTAGAACCTTTAAATGTTATTGATAGCACACATGTTGTCTTTTAGGTTATAAGCTTGAGAGGGTGGCCCAGTTACCCCCAACATTTTACAGAAATGGGCCAGGTGCTTAAGGGTAACTGGGTCCAAGGCAGACCCAGTTACCCCAAGCATACTAATTATCATTATTATTGTTATTTTTACTTTCCCAGCCCCCTCCTACGGCAAGGAAAGTATTTTCTCACAATGAGGTCACTCTAATTTATAGATCTGGTAGTTTCCATCTTCACTGGAACTGTTAAAATTAATAACTTAATTAAAATAAACTAATGATACTACGATGGTGAGAACATACATCAGAAAGACACAATGGGGAGCGGATGCTAATTATTCTGAAGAAGATCTGGAAAAAGCCATCGAAGATATTAGGAATGAGAATAAGACTACTAGGGGAGCTGCTACGTTCTATAATATTCCCAGGTCTACTCTAAAACACTGTATTCTGGGCACACGCGGTAAAGGATTCATTTCAAGAGATAGTACGGGTGGTAGTGGTGTTAAATTATTCTTATCTGTTAGCTGAAGAAGAAGAAATAGTTAACTGTTTGAAAGTTATGGATAAAAATGGGTTTGGCTTGTCTCGATATGAAGTTTTGGATCTCGTTTAACTTTACATCAGACAAAACAACATCCCATGCAGATTCAAAAACCACGTAAGGTGCGATCAAATCAACCCATGGGTAGTGTACAATTTCTTTGAAGTTTTAACAAAAACCTTAGAAGAACTGAATCTTGATGGAAAACCAGAGAGGATCTTCAATTGTGACGAAACTTCATTTTGTCACGACCCATCCAAAACTACAGTTGTTGGGGCCATCGGTGCAAAAAGTAAGCGTAAAACGAGTATATCTGGGCGTGACAACACATCAGTGTTGTTATGTTGTTCTGCAAAAAGACAAATGCTTCCACTACTGTGTGTATTTAAGGGGAGGTATGTGATGGAGAACTGGATTGATCAAGATGCTGCATCACAAACCGCAGTTTCAGCCAGTTCTCGGGGTTGGATGGAAACAACATTATTCTTTAATTGGTTTCGTGATGTGTTTTTACCGAATGTAGGTGAAGAACGACCAATACTGTTAATCTATGATGGCCATACTACTAATATTTCAACCCAACTGATTAGATTAGCTCAGGAAAATGAAGTCACCATTATGAAGCTACCTCCTCATACTACACATGTATTACAACCTTTGGATGTAGCAGTTTTCAAAAGCCTGAAGACCAAGTGGGACCAACAATTATGTAAATGGAAAAAGGCAAATCCACGTAAAAAAATCCCTAAACAGGAATTTGTCTCACTTTTAACTAGACTGGCCCAAGATGTGCCCAAAACAAATATTATCAATCGCTTTAAAACTACTGGAATTTATGATTCGGAAGTACAAGGGGTTAACAAAGAAGCAATCCCAACTTCAGTATTCAAGAAAACTGATCTGGAGGGGTAGAAAAAAGAATTCCCAAACCCTACAACTGTGCTGCCAAAAGTAGCTACAATGCCACAAGAAATAGCTACTAAACCTACAGACAAAGCACCGATAGAAGTAGTTGCTACTCCTACAGCCGCATTGCCACAAGAAGTAGTCTCTTTCTTAACAGACTTAACTTAACTGCTCCTCCAGATAGAGTACCACTGCAAGTTGAGCAAGCTATTACATCCACGGCTGCAAAACTACCGGAAGTAGTCAGTACATCCACAGGACGATGTCGCAAAAGTTTTGAAGAAATATTGTGAGACATGCTTAAGAAAGAAAGAATTTCTGAAACATCTGATAAAAAGCGGAAGACTTGTTACCAACTGTGATGTTATTACATCACAAAAATACTTATTAATGAAGGAAAATGAAGAAAAAGAAAAGCAGGAGATAGCAAATAGAAAGAAAGTCAAACAGGCAGCAAAAGAAAAGAAGAAAGAGTTTGAAAAGCTAAACATTTCTAATCATGATACCAAGAACAAAATCAAACAGAAGAAACTTGACAATACTGATGACGAAAGAAGTGAAGACCGTGATCAGTTATCAGTATGTGACACTGACGACGATTATGATTTTATGAGTGATTCTGATTAAGAAATAGATGAATGTGATGTGAAGTCAATAGAAGTGGGTGAATACTGTGTTAAAGTTTTCGGAAAATCAAAAGAAAATTTCAGGCTGTACATAGCAAAAGTGACAAACCAAACAAATACTGGATATGATGCCATATTTTTCAAACAACATTCCCAAACCATGAAGTTTATCGAAACAGAAGAATAATCCTTCGTTTTCAAACAAGATATAGTAAGAAAACTATCTAAGCCCTTTAACAACAGCTCTAGTAGATTCAAAGATATGATCAGCTTCACTGATGATTTGAGTGATTTATCGAACATTTATAAACAATTTTTAAGTATTACAGTTTTTAAGAACAATATTTAATAATTTTTAAGTTAAGTAACTTAGATTACATAAAGTTATGCAGAAACATTTGCTATTTCATGTGATCTCACACAAATGATTTCTGAACCCACAAGAATCCTTGATAACCCTAACCATACTCCACATCTTCTAGATTTCTTTCTTACATCAAACCCTCTTGTTTATAAAACTTCCGTTCTTTCACCTTTAGCTCTTTTCGACCATTGTCTAATAGAAATCATTTCTACTGTACCTAATTCCACTGTTGTTCGCAACACCGATAGAACCTTGTGGTGTTTTAAGTCAGCTCGATGGAGTGATTTACGGAATTTCTTTGCAACCTTTCCATGGCGTGAATATTGTTTTAAGTCGTCCTCTTCTTCGGACATCGCTCTTTCAGTATCTGAAGTCATCCTCATGGGAATGGAGTTACACATTCCGAAAAAACAGTACCGTATAGGTCATTCACATTCCCAACCCTGGTTCAATAAGGCTTGTGCTGATGCAATATCTTTAAAAAATAAATATTGCATTAAATGGAAATCTAATAAATCGGTCGAAAGTCATGTAGAATACGTTGGTGCTAGAAATATCAGCAAAAGTGTCATCACTAAAACTAAAAAGTTGTTCGAACAACAAAAATGCAATGAACAAGCTACATCTCCTTTAGGCAGTCGTAAATTTTGGTCTTTTAAGCTGAAGCCATTAGTAAAAACTTTGGAACAGTTTCATCCCCCCCCCCCCTGACGTCTATTGACGGATCGGTAGTTGCTGATTCTGTAGACAAAGCCAATGTTTTTTTGGATTTGTTTGCATCCAACTCGTGTCTCAATGATTCTGGAAAAGATGTGCCCCTAGTCAACTCTTCTTCATACGCTATGAAACCAATTCATTTTCGGTACAAGCTCATGGAATCGATCATCAGTAGGCTTGATCTCAATAAGGTGACTGGCCCAGACGGTATCCCAGCTATTGTCTTAAAGAAATGTTCCCCCGAACTAGTACTAGTCCTATCTAAGCTCTGTGTGATCTCTATGTCTTCTGAGGAATTCCCTTCATCATGGAAGTTAGCAAATGTTCAACCTATTCCCAAAAAAGGCGATAAGACCGATCCCTCAAACTACCGACCAATTGCCATCACTTCCATTTTGTCTAAAATCATGGAAAAAGCCATCAAACAGAAACTGCTCACGTTCCTTGAAATTAATAAACTCCTTAGTGACCACCAATATGGGTTTAGACAAAGTCGTTTCATATATGACCCAAGTTTGGAACAATACAATAGAGCAGTCCGGTGAAACAGTTGTAGTCGCTTTAGATATCTCAAAGGCATTTGACCAAGTTTGGCATAAGTGTTTACTTGCCAAACTCATCCCGTTTGGGTTAAATGATACGCTACGCTCATCAACTGGGTTTCTAGTTTCCTTGATAAAAGACAAATACGTGTCGTGATTGATGGCTTTTTTCAAAAGAAGTTAGCATTAACGCGGGCGTACCACGGGGATCCGTTATAGCGCCTACACTTTTTCTGCTGTACATAAATGACCTTATTTCTTCAACAACTAACCCCATCCATTGCTTTGCTGACGATAGCACTCTTCACTGTAGTTCATCTCAGTCTACTCATAGTGATAATCCACCTTCTATGTCAAATCAAAAAATTAAAGCTGAAATGGCAAATTCAATCAACAAAGACATTCAACGTATTCTCGAATGGGGAAGCAATAATCTAGTTAAATTTAATGCTAACAAAACTCAGTGTTGCCTTATGTCCGCCAAAAAAGATCGATCATTTCCTGTTGTAAGTATGAATGGCTCAGTTCTTAAGTTTTCAGACTCTATTACTCTGTTGGGTATGACTGTATCTTCAAATCTCTCATGGGTTGACCATCTTCTGTCAGCTACCAAAACAACTGCTCGTAAAATAGGCTTTTTGTACAGATCTAAGCAGTACTTTACCTCTCGACAACTCCTTCTGCTGTATAAGGCCCAAATTCGGCCTCATCTGGAATATAATTCTCACCTTTGGGTTAGTGCTCCCCAATACGCTCTCGATATCGTTGATCGTATTCAAAAGAGAGCGATTAGGCTTATAAATGACCCGTCCTTAACTTCTCACATACAGTGCCTTGAGCATAGAAGGATGGTTTCAGTTCTTTCTTTGTATTATCGTTATTACAACGGCTATTGTGCTGCTGAATTATATTCTTGGATATCATCTCGGGCTATCTTTGCGAGAAACACTCGGTTCGCTCATTCACATCATCAGTATGCAGTACAAATCTCCACTTGTCGTACCAAACGGGCGCAATCCACATTTTTCTACACGGCTTCTAAACTCTGGAATGATCTCCCTAGTTCCTGTTTTCCTCTCACATATGATATGAGAAAATTTAAGGTAGCTGTTCATAGGCATCTGTTGGCAAATCATTATCCCTGTATCCATCCTCCTAAGTGTTCCTGGGTGCTTTAGCACGATAGGCCAAATGTAGCCTGTTCAGGTCCACAATCTTAAAAATAAAATAATAACAGATGCGTACACGTACACGGTAACGCAATTAGGCTTTGTGTTATGTCAAATGTCGATTGTTTCCCTTGTCTGTCAAATTTGAATTTTTGACCAATCGCGTGCTTGGAAACTGCTTTAATATGACCAATCAAAATAAAATAAAGCGACTATTCAGTTTGGTGCTAAACAGTCGACTATTTTTATCAGCATGCTCAATTGTCACCGACAGGACGGTATTCAACAACAAAGAATCCACCAGAAAATTTCAATTTTTTAACATATAACAACTGTATTTTTAATTGTAAGTCGAGGAATAATGTAACATTGATTGTTAGTATTAGTTGTTGTTTAATAAATAAGTATTTGCTTATTATTTTATGAGTTCATACAGTATTCTTTCTCTGTTTTTTCCTTATAGACATCGAAAATGTTCTTGGCTCAGGAAATAATCTTATTAAATATAACACGTTGATAAATTAGCTACTATTTTTATTGCTGCTAAATTTCTCGTGTATTTTACAATTTGTCTCGACATAATCTGGACATTAATAATCTGAGCTCTCTGGCTTTAAAATATACTCAATGCAATAAAAATAGTCGACTATTTATCGAGATCTTGTTATATTACCGTCGAATATTCTATCAGTTCTGTCACTACAACGAATACCAACTGTAATTTAGTAATTTTTGCCGGCTTAGGCCGGAAAACGCATGGTCTCCGGACGCATTTGCGGTCTGCATATACTCTATTACAGATCGAAGGCACAAAAAAAAATATTTTTCGACGATTTGTGATTTTATAGCACTACTAAGTTGTATCATGGAATTCATTAGAGATGGTTTAATAACGTATTAAATTAACCAAAATTAAAGCATATTGGCCTGTTTTAGTAAGGTGTATCAGATTTAAATTTTATTCGTTGAAAAGCAATAAAATTTGTATAAGTAAGTAAATTTTGTTACTACGTTACTATTTCTTCATCGGTCAACACGCTAAAAATTGTGTGCGTCTGAAACAGAATATATAAATAATGTCGTATGGGCTTGGGAGGATGTAACACAGCAGAATCCAGCAAGTGTAACTCAGCAGCTAGCGAAAGTAATTATAGCGCTGTGGATGCGTAGTCAGAAGAATTATTACTTGCACTAGACTAGTATTGATGTTGGTAAGCATACGCCTTTCTAGTAGTAATAGTAGGCGCCATGAACTTTCTAAAATACAATCTTTAAAAGTTCAAAAAAGGAGTAAAGAAAGATGCGGAGCTGAAAGAGAAGATTAGCACATATACGAAGGCACACATAAATCAAAACAGGATATTAAGTATCCAGCAAATAATCGTTTATTCAGTACGCAAAATAGGATCAACTTTTCCTTTGATAAATAAAGCAGACAATAATAATTACACACCAACTTCTAATACACTTGGATAATATAAGAGTAATTGTTGTCACGACTAATGGAGTAAATAATTTAAATTTGAGTAATTAAGAAGTTTAACGAATTCAAGCAAAAATAGTTAATTTCAAGTCACATCCAGGCACTATAGAAATAAATAATTACACCAAAAATAATACCTAGGTTTTAGAAAGTAAGTTTACAATCAGAACCAAATCCGAGAACTCAAGAATATTCATGTGGAGTAATGCTACATGCGAAACTCCCCAATGTTAACCGTTAAAAGAAAAAACTAAATATTCGAGACACAAGGCCTCTATTCTAAATTAAAAGTAAATAAATATATGGGTATAAAATGAAATTTAGATTCAAGTTCTTTATACGATGTTAGTATTTGAGTCACCGAAAAGAATTAAATTTAGTAATACGTGATCCATAGTAATATTCTGACAATCTAAACTGGCAGTTACAAGCAAGTAAGCAAAGAATGGTGTACAGTTATTCAACATAAGATACACACGTAGTAAGTAATTAAATTTTGTATCTAAACTTCATTGGTGCACACCAGCAATAGATTGATGTTACATAATTGACTAACACCGCCTTGAGGATTAGATAAACGTTCGAAGCTTTCAACTGACCTCTTACAATGTCTCCGTAGAGACAAGTGAGAGCCAAATGTATAACAATAGCCGGTAGATGATGGTTTAACATTTACAATAAGTAATCGTGAGCGTAACGATAAGCTAACCATGTGATTTCACTGACAATCGTAAAAGTTATTCTTCGAAAGAATTACACAGCGATATAGATATGGTTATCAACAGTAGTACAAAAATTGATATAGAACATTGCGATGTTACACACTGAATTAAGCTCCTTGAAAAGGAACAATAGAAAGCCTTTATGCGATAAATGGCCCATTAAGTTATTTACATCCCAGTTCAATTTGAATTGTTTAATAATATTAAACGTAAAAGTTTCAAGACACGTGTTTTCCAATTAAGCATTCCAAGTTCTACTTGTATCACTAGCAGGCATTAGTAATTATTTTAAACATAGAATTTATATAATTATAAAATAAACGAGTGAAATAATTATTTATTCCAATAAAACAGAAATTTATAAATTAAATAGAAAATACCTAACATGTAAGATATACAGGAACCATGGAGTTATGTCTGGGGTGAAATAATGTATATTTACACAAACTTTACTATAAAGTTATGAATGTGGACTAAAATACGGTAAATTAAATTACGCACATCACAATTTTACAATTTATAGCGAATAACTGTTCAATGTCCTTTATTAAAATCTCGCAAGGTTACATGACACACACCTACAAAAACAGCGTTGTTTATCTACATTAAAGGAAGACTATTAAACGCGAAAACGATATTTAACTCACCAAAATTTCAATATGTAAGGCTAAACTATAACTAAAATACACGATAATAAATCGTATTTGCTATCTATTGGGACATACATTTCGTTCTCCTTCACTCATATCAATAACTTAACTTACCCTTCACGCCATTCCCTTGCCGGGTAGGCAAAACAATCCCTGCCTTTTATTTATTTTCATCTCCAAGCTTCCTTCATGCTTTCCTACCTCCGCATACCTCCATCGCTTTCGCAAAGTTCATACGTTGTCTCTGACATGCCCTTTTATTTTTAAAACTCCTTATCTTACCTTCTTTTATCATAAATTCTCCTCACCCACATATATTTGCTTCGTTAATCTTGCGTTGTTCATTCTATCAATGTGACCAAACCAACGTAAGTAAATTTGAAAATATTTTCTACGGTCTTTTTTTGGCCACTTTAGTAATACAATTTTTTACCGTAACTCTCTATGACGAATAGTTTCCGAGAAACAGCACCTTGGATTCATATCTGGCCACCCGGTACAGTATGGCCCCTCTTAGATCTGCATGAAGAATTTGAAATAAGCTCTGTCGACAACCTTGACCTGAACTGTAAATGGGACATTAGTTTGTCATGTTGATTGGAATCTTTGAGTGTTTTTTTATAGAGAATATAACTTACAATTACAGTGCAAAGACAATAGTAAAAAACCTTCATCCACAGCTCCTATTTTTTCATGCTTTGTTATAGTTTGCGTGTAATTGACCGAATAGATCAACTCCACCCATACATTTATTGTAGTCACGTAGCCTCTGGACAATCTACATTTATTTTATTGCCATCTTTTTGTGCACGTCGCACTTGAGTTAACATTTGTGAATTGTGAAAAGTGCTGTTTATACATACTGATTTTTTGAAGCGATCTTTCCATTTGCTGATACCAATATTTCCGTCAAGTACACCGTCACAGTCACCCTTCTCCATTGACGTTTCCTCCAACAATTTTGTAGCCAATTCGATATGGGGAAAAAAATTGTCAAAAAAAAGATAATACCCAAAACCTCCAAAA
This sequence comes from Vesta saturnalis, assembly GCA_036346205.1. Classification (NCBI taxonomy): domain Eukaryota; kingdom Metazoa; phylum Arthropoda; class Insecta; order Coleoptera; family Lampyridae; genus Vesta; species Vesta saturnalis. The sequence continues at coordinate 1,380,043 of JARFJB010002450.1, read as the reverse complement.
GCTTGGGACATTCTTTCACCTAAATATGAAATTTTGTTCGCTTTCGGATCAGCTCCTTCGTACATATCCTGTTACAGAACATGCCATTACCCACATTTTGAAGCATCTTTTTATTGGCTTTTGTGACATGTACTGCTTGAGAGAACTTCTACCTGTGTACTTGATCATCGATTCGTCAATACATAAAAATCTGGAGGGATTGAATAACTTCTTGAAACGTTCATTAAGAAGTTCTAGCAATGGTCTGAGTTTGTATAATTTATCATAGTATTTCTGATTTTTTTTCGGCATAGAAGTATTGTCATTCAAATAAAGGAAACGCAATATTTTTAAGAATCCTTTGACAGGCATAATCTCTAGAATTCTAAGCAATTGAAAATTTTTGTCATTGCTCCATTATAATGCCACCCAAAAATGCTTGAAATACTTCCATATTTAATTTCAAATCTATATTATTTTGATGGCCATATAAATTGGATCGATCAACAATATACTGTAGAAAATCGACAGTAGTCATCATTAAAAAACTTTATATCTACTTGGGCAAGTTGACACTTATGCCAAATGGGCGATCAAACTCAACTTACTTGAAAAAAGGTGTAGTCGTTAACAACATAGACTATTTTTGCTTCTCTTCTTGGCAGTCGTTCTCGTTTTCGGATTCAGTTTCTTCAGAATCTACAACTTCTTCCTCCTCATAGAAATCTGATTCAGCCCGTGGCGTTGTCTCCTCCTTTTAATTTAAATATTGGACCTGTTCCAACTCCGAGGTCAATAACTGTTAATTTTTCTTCAACTGAAGTCTCCAAACATTGTCTTTTAGACCTAGTAGATGATGGACTATCAAAGCCAGACAAGTAACTATTAGTTCCTGAGAAAATATCCTCTCCATATTTGTATCCCTCAGCCTCTGAATTTTCGGTCATATCATCTGTAATCATAAATTGTTGCAATTACTCTACATGGTTCTTGTTCAAATTATAAAACTTTTTGCATCCATACCTGTAAAATAAACACTAATACAATCCAATAACGACGTGATCCATTGAATATACATAAATAATGACAACATTTTCGGACACGCCTCTGAATATTTGAATATAACAGGTCAGCGACAACGTATACAAAAATATAAACAAAGTATTATGTTGTAACATACTTTTCCTAAGATAATGTTAAAAATTACTAGAAACCTTTCTTCGTTTTTAGCGAATAATATTTTTATTTTAGAATAATGCAGTTTTTGAATCTAACCTTACTCTTATAATTTCTGTGACTAGCTCATGGTTTTATTTAAACTAATATAGATAATCTTTAGTAAATCCTGTATTTATGTAGATACAGTAATATTTAAAAAAAAGTAATATCTTACCTTTTTTACACAAAACACTACAATAATACAAAAACAACAAAATAACAGAGACACTATTGCCATTCACACTGCTAACGTTTACCGGTAAACGCATTGCAAGGTAGGTAGATGATACAAAAAGTAAGAATGGCTGGAACTTTTGGAAGTACTTGGTTGTGTGCGTATTAGAGATGTAAAATTCCCGGGTACTTAAAACTCGGGGTAAATACCCTGGGTATTTACCTGGGTAAATACCCAAAATTCATAAATACCCGGGGACTTATATTTATAATATTTTAGATCAAATCGCCAATATAATTCGTCAAATTAGTTACAGCATTTGAGGACATTTTATTGGTCATCTTTAATAGTTATTTTATAAATTAATAAATAAATTTATAAATAATTTTTGTTTATGCGAATATTTTTGTTAAATGACCAGAACTGCACCATTATTGTATACTAAAACGCGACGAGATGATTAATTAAACGTTGCAATCAAAAATAATAATTTGCATATTCTATTAAAAGTTGTCCAAATCCGTTTGGCAAGGACTGCTTTTACTGCAAGTACTTAAGTCACCGCCTTTAACACGCCGCACGCATGTTAGCATAGCTGCACCGCTCTGTTTCTTTCTGTTACATGCCCGCGTTCGGGATCATTCTAGAAAATCTCAACTATAACACAGTAGTTACATTATAAAAATGAAAACTACTGATTCATTATTACAACAAATATGGCTTTTAAGGAAAACACTTTCAGTGACATATTGTAGGCCTAAATAAAATGTAAAAATTATAAAATGTACAATTTAGCCAAAGCAACAAGGTAAAGTAAAATTGAGTATGAGTGGTAGGGTTTGAAAATTAAATAACACTTCAAAATACCATGAAAGTAAAATACCATAAAGTATGAGATTCAGGATATTTATCTTAATTTGTTGAAAAGGTAAATGGTTATGGTAGCACTTTTAAACAATTATTATCATTTAAAAATCATTACAGCATGGAAACTGCAATAAAACGTTGTAAAATTCCACCATAGTTTATTCAAAAGTAAAATACACGGGCCATGGGTATTTATCCCGATTTTGGCCAGAAGTGAAATGCTTGTGGTAACCACACTATAAACTTTAACAATTTTTATCATCATTTTATACTACTTTTGGCATGGTGATTGCAATAAATGTCATAAACTTTATCAAAATTATAAGTACCCACGTTTTGATTATTTACCCGGGGCGTGGGGCAAATACCCGGGTAAATACCCATTTTTTTATTTACCTTCCCACTGGGTATTTACCCGGCCCACATTACTAGTACGTATAATAGTTATTGTACGGGGTGGCCAACTAAGAATGCGAGGTACTGTATCTGGGAAACTGTACATAGTAGTGGCTTGCGGAAAAAAAAGTTATTACTAAAACGGCCCAATACAAAAACCTGGAAAATATTTTCATGTTTCTGAAATGGCCGCTAGGGGGCGTAACTGCAATCGTGAATCTAAAAAAGTGATGTTTCTGTGAATTCTGCTATATTAACCTAATAAAAAAATAACTGATCTTTGAAGTCGAGGATAATCTGAACATTTTTTGTTTGGCACTTTTTGACGTATATATAAAAATGTAAAAGTGGTGGGGGGTATTCAAAGGTTTCCTTAAATCACTCCCCGTACCTTGGAAACCGCTAATCCGATTTTAACAAACTTGGGCGCGTAGAAAAGAGCTTTTCTTGGGCTACAAATGTTAAAATAATTGAAATTGGCTGCAGTTTTGTCTACCCATGGGAGGCCTCAGAAATGCACAGAGTGATGGTCAGCATTTCGAGCATTTACGGGGGCACTAAAAACCTTCCTCCTTTAAATCGGTTCTTTTTAGGGTCACAACTTACATAATAGAAACAATTCCAGAAAAATATGGTTAAAAAAAACAAAATTTAAGGGATTTTCGTATAAAGTTTTCTTTGGCCGATATTTTAGGTTAGAAACAAGATATCGAGATGCGGTTTTCGCGAGCTTGTTTAGGCATCATTTAGCTACTTGTTCATGAAAAAAAGTCATACCAATGCATTTAATTTTTTTGCGAAAATTAACCGTTTCTGTCGGAATGTCGAACAAAGCCCTCTAGCGACGATATGTGAAACTAACAAAACTTCAAATATTATAACATTTGTAGCCCAAGAATAGCTCATTTCAAGGCACCCAAGTTTGTTTAAATCGACTTACCCGTTTCGAAGATACAGGGGGTTATTTAAGGAAACCTTTGAATACCCCCCACCACTTTATTTTTAGACATACGTCAAAAAGTGCCAAACAACAACAAACAACACAAAAAGTTCAGATTATCCTCGACTTTAACCCATTAGCGCCTAAATGCACCATATGGAGCCACAAAACATCAATGTTAAAAATGCGGTGTAAGTACGATATTTCATTACTTTTCGCCAATCCGCCTATTTGCGCATCTTTAGTATGATTCATGAAGCCGTTAGACGAGTTTATGCAGCGCTCTGTTTACGTTTGGAATTTTTTAGTGTCAAGTGAAATATTTGTTTTTATCAGCTGGTAGAAAACATGGACATCGACTTTGAGTAAGTATAATAACAATTAGATATTTTATTTTATACCAGTTGTTTTTAGAGTTTTATCATATTATGATATATAAAATCATATTCCCATCCGAGAATAATTTTATTGATTGTTTGTTTATGTATAATATTGTTGTAAATATCGGTGTTCCCATATGGGCCCGTTAGGCGGTATCTCACTTGGACTAAATTTTAAAGCTGTACATTTTGTTTTAGTGGAATTTTCCTTCAGGATGTGTTAGATGGGGCTTATGACGACGAAAATGTTGAAAATATTTATATTGAGCCTCCAGAGAGCAACGAGTTGACTGATGAAGATTCAGCAGATAAAGATGTAAGTGGTTTAGTCGATAATCTAATTGCTAGGCAACTTACTGCTATAACAGAAATTGTTTATTCGAACAACGATAGACTAGGCATTGATTGTGATAATATGGAGGAACCAGAAGGAGTGCCATGTGCTTTAGAGCCAAGTGATAATAACAGTAGATCCACTTTAATATTGACTGCAAAACCTGCTACAACCAAGTTTATCGAAGGAGAATTGCAAGAGGGCTACCGTGAATTTCCAGCAGAAAATTATTCGAAGTACAGCACAATGAGCTGCGTTGAATTATTTTTTTCCGATGAGATGTTACAAAATATACTTATCGAAACTAAAAATTATGCTTTACTGAAGAATTGCCCTGACCCACAAATAACCACTGAGGAACTAAAGAGTATTTTTAGGAATTCTAATTTTGAGTGGTATAAACATCTTAACGTCAAAAAGGCATTATTGGGAGTATTCTAATGATATGAAAAATCCAATGGTATCCGAAGCAATGAGACGTGACAGGTTTTTACAAATTTATAACTTTGTTCACTTTGCCGACAATAACACCTTATATGGCGAAGATAAGATGTATTTTGTTCCAGAACAGAATTTATCATACGATGAGTCTATGATTCGATATTATGGTCGCCACGGATGCAACAATTCATCCGTGGAAAACCAATAAGGTTCGGGTACAAAGTTTGGTGTTTGATGAATGCGCCAAGTGGCTACCTTATAAATTTTGAGATTTACCAAGGGAAAAATCCCAGATCAAACCCAAAATATGAAACCTTGGTTGGTAAACCTGCAGCTCCTCTCTTGCAAATGATTGAAGAATTGGATGATAAAAGATTTCTAAGATATAGTTTCTTTTTGATAATTTGTTCACTAACGCAAATCTTCTATGTACCCTGAAAGTAAATGGATATGGAACCACTGGCACCATACGCGAAAATAGGCTGCCTAGAGATATTCCACTGATTCCAAAAAAAAAAAACAATTGGAAAAGCAAGTTAGAGGAGATTTTTCGTATATTTTGAAAAAATAGTGGTGTTATTTATGTAAGATGGATGGATAATAAACTTGTTACGCTGGCAAGTTCACTATATGGGGTGACAGCAGTAAAACCAGTTGATAGATTTAGTAGGAGTGATAAGAAAACAATTTTCATTCCCAGACCCAATTTGATCATACGCTACAATAAAAATATGGGCGGAACAGATCAAATGGATAACAATATTTCATGATGAGATATTTTAGGAACAATAACTGAGTCAAATTTTTAATTTTTCTTCAATTTCTAGCTATCGAATTGGAATTCGTGCCAAAAAATGGTATTGGCCGATTTTTACGAATCTCATAGATGCAGCCATTTCAAACGCCTGGATATTATGCAGGAAAAGTGGTACAGGTACAGTAGAACAAACAATTGTTAGGGAGAAAATATTTTGATGCTTCCTTTTATTTTCAGACATACCTAACGAGATACAAAATACCAGCTCGCGCCACAGGGAGAACGCTTTGTGGTGCAGCAAGTGATTTTCGAGTCAGTAATGATATCAGGTATGATGGTATGCATCATTATGAAACCACAGTTCCGGAAGGTAAAAGAAGACGTTGTGGTGGTGAAAACTGTAGCAGCCGAGGAAGAACAATGTGCTGCAAATGCAATATAGGCCTATGTGTTGTCTGTTTTCGAAAGTTTCATACTTCACAATAATATTTACTTCTAATTTTAATTAAGGTTTCGTTCAAATGGCAAGATACTTTTTACTTTTTTTTATTGTGCATTTCACTAGTAAGGTTACGCATAAACGTCCCATATGGCAACACCTTGTTTTTTGATTAATTGAGAAAATTACCTAAGATGACTAAATATGTTAAATAAAAATATTTGCTACTCGTTTATATTAAAATTTAAAAAAAAATTTTGATTTTTTTTTCTCGGCGTTAATGGGTTAAAGATCAGTTATTTTTTTATTAGGTTAATATAGCAGAATTCACAGAAACATCACTTTTTTTGATTCAAGATTGCAGTTACGCCCCCTAGCGGCCATTTCAGAAACTTGAAAATATTTTCCAGGTTTTTGTATTGGCCGTTCTAGCAATAACTTTTTTTGCGCAAGCCTCTACGATGGATAGTTTCCCAGATACAGTACCTCGCATTCATAGTTGGCCACCCTGTACGTATAGAGTGCGACAGCTTCTATTGAGAAACGAGCCCGTAGGGCGAGTTTCTCATTAGCAGGAGCACTGTATCCTTAACGCACGAGAATTGTACTACATTTTTTGGCCGACAACAAATGCGAAAATGCCACTCAGCTAATTCCAGGTCTTTTTTCACATATTGAAAATTGTACTATTAATCTAAACGTTTACAATTACAATAACTGCGTTTTTGATAAAGAACCTAAATAAACTGTCCTTAACAATGTTCCGTTTAATAGTATTGAATAAAACAATATCAAATTATTTTCTTGTAAATTCAACAACTGGTGATAACATAACCAACATTATTAAATTGCTAAAATGTCAAATTTTACTCACTCCTGTCAATTATCGTCATCACTGTTTAAGTTATCGAGAGATGGCGGTACCTTACAATTTTAACTAAAAATGTAAAAATAACGTTGTTTTGGACATTTATTTCATCAGAAAAGGCGTAAAGTAAAGTTTCCTTAAACATATTTTATTATTTTATACTTCATATATTTTTTCTATATTTCTGAAAGCTTACAATTTACTGACCATTTTACCGCACTGTAGCGGTGTTTTTACAATAGTGTGTGTAAAAATGAAGTTACACTTGACGTTCAAAATTTTACGTTTCAGGAAGCCAAAAAAATATTTTCATTATAGTAGTTTATTCCAGAGGTTTATGAAATATAAAAAGTATTAAATTTTTATATACCTACATAAGAACCATAATAATACGGTAATATACGATACAGAATCGTTTAATACAATTTAATATACGACTTAATGGACTTTAAAGATAAAATTAAGATGTTTGTAGCATGTTTTGGGTGCATATATTATTGGTTTTTTTATAGGATATACATCCGCTGTCTAGTCCAGTTGCGTATTCAACCAAATTAGAACCAGACTTTCCTCTTGAGAACGACCTTTTTGAAACTATAATTAAAATGCTTATATTTTGAGTACGTAATCGTGTATTTTTGTTAATTTTTTTATACAAATCTAAACGTTTCGATAACAATTACAGTTATTGTCCTCAGTAAATCATAATATTAATTAAGATGTCAAATAAACATATGAAATCTGTAAACACAAATATAAGCATTCCTATAATAGTTAGGGAACGTATAAGGAAAGGCCATACGGAATCTAATTTTATTTTAGGAGCAATTAGTTAAGACTTTTAATATATTGAAATATTATTAAACCGTTCTGAAAAACTTTAATCTGAAAGTGAAATTCATAGCTGACATAACAAGTAAATATCTAATAATGCAAGTTCTGGTATTAGCAATATATACCCTCATCTGTTATATCACGATGACACAGATTATATGTTAGATAATATACGGGATGGTCCAAATACCATGCGTCACTATTGGTAAGCTTGTAACAGTAAGACTTGCGAGGTTGGTTAATCAGAAAAAAGTTGTCATTTTTGTAATCTTTTAATATGCTGTTTACAGAGTTGCCAAATTGTGTGTAGTTTTGGAGACATTAGAGAAAATGTGAAAACGTGTAAAATTTTTTATCGATGCTACTTCGAAAACTATCAATCTGATCAAAAAAGTTTTATACATAAATTTGTTAATGCACAACAAGCGTATTACAAACTCGCTTAGCCTTTGAAATATTAATGCCAATTATTTTTTTTAAATACGGACCTGGTTTTTTTAAATCACCGTGGTAAAGGTAATTTAATTTTACACTCAACTATGTATCACAACTATACATTTTTCGAAACTGTCAAATAATATATTATCAGTATTTTTTGGTATTGGACCTTCACGATAACAAAATTATGCAAACTAAAGATGAAGTTAACGTGCCAACTATTGTAAACCTAAACAATATTTAATTGTCACCCTGAAGCTGCAAAGCCTCCTTTGACTAATTTACTCCGTTGAATTAATTTATTATTTTAAATAACAAATTGCGTAACCATTTTCAAATCGGTTTTTCTCGAAAACGGTTAATCTAGCAGAATTTTTCAAGAATACCTTTTTGAAGCAAAACTAACAGAAAAAGCTAAAACAATTGGAAAAATTTATAAAAAAAATTGAGGGGATAGAAAACAATGCAAAAAAATCTTTACAGGTGCGCGGTAGCGCCGCCTCTGGCAAGGAATTCTGTCGACCGAAACCATATTGCCATGGCCGTAATAAGTTGCGATGAACAAGTGTTTGTATTCTTGCTCTAGCATTTATAATAATACATACCAGAAAAAAATAGAAATTTCAAAAAATTTTTTTCAAATATCTCAAAAACAAAAATCACACAATCGATTTTATGTGTCATTTTATTGGTCCCCTAATTACACAACTTTCTAACCATTTAACCAGAGTTATGTCTATTGCCATTTCTGAGGTCCTCATAGTGAGAATCATTATCTTGGACACAATATACAGCGTGTCCACCGATTGAGTGCACGTCGGGTGCAAATGACAAAAAATTGTCGAGTTGAAATATGAGCTTCCGGGAATTAGCATTGCTTGACCTTACACTAAGAAGTTTAAAAAATTGGTTCAATTAATTAATGTACAGGGTGTTTTTACGATAGATTTTCAAAGTTCATTTGTTTTTAAAAAAATAAAAACAAATTAGTTAGAAAAGTTGTTCAGAATTAAAAATTATAACAGATTGTCAGAATTTTTTTTAATTTTTATAATCACCAAATACGAATTCCTGAAAACCTAACTAATTTAATAAATATAAATAAACAAGTAATGAAAGTTATTCAACTGTACTTCCACCAACCATGACACAACGCTCAGCACGCTTATTAAATTCTCGGTAGGCGTTTTGGATTTCTTGAATTGCGATGGCAATTGAGCATCTAGCCATTCTCAGACAATTCGCGTTGAATGCGCTGGGTGTCCATCTTGTTGGAAGTAAACTGACTGCCTATCGTTCGTAGACATATTATGCAAATGATCTAAGAGAAGAGTATCCAACATTTCCAAGTAGCTATACTGATAGATATTTCGCTCAAAACAGATGAACTGTATGTATTTGAAGCCCTAGAATCCAAATATGTAAACATATACAGGGTGTTCCATTTAAATTTTCAGCTGTTGCGCCACTTCCGGTGAAACCGGAAGTCGGTCATATTGTTTTTTAAGTAAAGTCACCTGGTATATATATATATATATATATATATATATATATATATATATATATATATATATATATATATATATATATTATATGTACACTACGTTTCAAATGAAATGCACCACTTAGAAATAATGCTATGATTTTGAAATTTTGGCAAAATAATGTTTCAGTATCATATAGAAAACGATGGAAGTTTCACTGAAAAAGAGCAAGTCATTATGTACTTTGCACCACTGTTAACATCAATTATCAACAATTTTTATTTATACATTTTACGAAATCTAGTCGCTTAGTGTCAATTTTTTGTTTAACTGTCACATTTATTCAGAAAAAATGCCCCCAGTAAGACAACGACGAAACTTTGCCCAAGTTTCAGATTTTGACAGGGGTAGAATTATCGGCATGAAAGAAGCAGGTTTGTCATTTCGAGAAATCGGCAGAAGACTTAATCGAGATCACACCACGGTGGCTCGCATTTGGTCTTCCTTGTCTGAAGAAGGCATTCAACGACTTCGCCCCAGTGGAAGACCACCACGCAGCACCAATGATCGCGAAGAACGACTTCTTGGGCGGATGGCCACAAGAGATCGGTTTCAGTCAACAAGGTCTGTTGCGGTGAACTGGACAGGAGCTATTGGTCGTCACTTATCAATGTCAACAAACTACAGGAGAATTAAGCCGTTTGGCTTACATTCGTATCGTCCGTACCGACGACTCCAGTTAACTCAAGAGCATAAGACTGCTAGATTGGCATGGTGTCAAGAGCGGCGGGACTGGGGCCTTCAATGGAATAACATCGTCTTCAGCGACGAATCGCGTTTTTGTTTGTGACGAAACGATGGTCGTTAGAAGGTGCGGCGGTTTCGAAAAGAACGTCGAAATTTGGAGTTTGTTGAAAGACGGCACATAGGCTTAACACCTGAATCATGGTTTGGGGCGCCATACGTGTTGGTGGAAGATCTCCTCTTGTGTTCATTCTAGGCACATTAAGTGCTCAGCGTTACATTGACAATGTTTTGGAGCCAGTGGTAGTACCGTTAATGCAGACGTTGCCAAAAGGTATTTTGCAACAAGATTATGCTAGACCACATACTGCACATGTTACAAGACAGTTTCTGGATCAAGTGCAGCTACCAGTATTGCCGTGGCCTGCGCGATCGACAGATCTTTCGCCTATTGAACATGTATAGGACATGATGGGTCGAAGACTAAGGCAACCACCAAGGCTCCCAAACAACTGGAATGAATTACGACACCATCTCCAGGTAGCCTGGGATAAAATGCCAAAGGAGGATAGACCATCTCATAGAAAGCATGCCTCGTAGAGTGAACGCCTGTATTGCTCTGCGTGGCGATGCTACACACTATTAACATTTTCTTGTTAACTGTTAATACATTGCCTTCAAAATTTCATCATCTTATACATGTTAATAAAGCATTATTTTATCATACTTTCAAGATCATAGCATTATTATTTCTAAGTGGTGCGTCTCATTTGAAACATAGTATATATATATATATATATATATATATATATATATATATATATATATATATATATATATGACTTTTATGTAGGACGTTTTTACCTATCCGTCATCAATTTAGATTTCTGTCGGTTTCTTGCCAGAATTTCGAAATACAGGGGTCTTTTCAAAAATTCGTACCTTCCAAATCCTTGCAGATAAGTCAAAGTAATTAACGCCGTTTGATACCTTAATGTTTTCCACATCTTTTAAGTGTTTACAACCTACTCAGTCGCATGCGCAGACTGCGATTTTTTAAACATGACAAATTAGAATATCAAACACTCATTTTTTTTTCAAATGGCACTTATTATTGTACTGGTCAAAAGCTTTTTTGACAAGCTTTCCATCAATATAATTGGTTTGTATAGTCCGATGTAAAAATCCAGGAAAATCCCAGATGCTATCCTAAAATAACTACATTTCGAGAACTATACGCTTAAAACCATAAAAATCAAGTGGGCCAGAAAATAAACAAAAGTATGGAATTAGAATTCCTTTTAATGTTGCAAGAAAATGTACAATTGAGTTACAGAGAAATTGAGGCAAAAACTAACATATCGCAAAGCAGTATTAACCGAATTAAGTAGAACAATTTAAAAACATTAACAAGTAACAAAAACAAAAAGCAAAAAAAAAAAAATTAAAACTAACACTTATCTTTTTAACAGATACTCAAAAATATTACCATTTTCTGCAATACAAACATGCAGTCTTCGTCTAAAAGATAGTCTAACACGACTTAGCATATCTGCATTTATTAAACGGAATGTATCGCGCATTCTTTGTTTTATGCCCGCTGCAGTTGTTGCTCTAAGTTTATGCACCTTTTCTTTAACAAATCCCCAAAGGAAGAAATCAATCGGAGTAAGGTCGGGGGAATGAGCAGGCCAACCCATTGCTCATCCTCTCCCTATCCAACGATTTGGAAAGGTTTTATTTAAAAATTAATGATGATAATGCACAGGGGCTCCATCCTGCTGCAGCCACATGAACCTTCGCGTATGCAAATCCATAGCTTCCATCAGAAGTGGGAGAATATATTGAAGACATTCTCGATATCTCGCCCCATTCAAAACTTTATCAAAAAGAACGGACCGATTACTTGGTCCCCAAGAATTCCGCCCCAGACATTCAATTCAATTCTGGTATATCCAATGAGGGTTTGAGTAGCATACTAACACATGTTGTGTTGATTAACAGACACATTACTCTTAAATGTTGCTTCATCACTAAATAAGATTGTATGCATAAAGTTCCAGTCGTTATTAATCAAATTGTCCATGGTTTCACAAAAATTTAGTCGATTTTAAAAATTATTTCCAAAAAGTTCTTGATGTAGCTCAAGGTGGTAGAGACGGTACTTGTGTTTTAACGTATTTCGATTAATACTGGTTCGCAATGTCAGTTTCTGCCTCAATTTCTCTGCAACTCAATGATGTCCTTGTACCAGTAAAAGAAGTTCCAACTCCAGGTTTTCGTCGATTTTTCGTGCTAATACATTTTTCTTGCACGTGACGCTTCCTGTAGCTTCAAATCTATGCTTCAATTTTTCAGATGTAGCACTTTACGGCATTCTTTAGCCTGGGTATTTTTAGTTAAGATTCTTTGAGCCAATACAATATTACGATCCGCTTCACCAAGACTGTATACCATATTAATTAGTTCTTGACGAGTAAAATTCATTTTAATTTTTATTGTTTTAAGCAGACAAGTTTCACGAAATTTAGTTATTTTAGGATAGCACCCTGAATTTTTACATTGAACTATACAAACCTTGATGGAAAGCTTGTCAAAAAAGCGAAATGTACAAACAATTCATGGAAGAAGATTTACCAGTATTGCTTGAAGATGTTCCCTTAATAGTACGTGGTATTTGCATGGGTCTTCTGGGCACTACGGGCGTGTTGTAACGAAGTTTTTGCAGAGAAAATTTTCCAACCGACGGATTGGTAGAAACGGACCTGTACACTGGCCGGTCAGATCATCAGATCTCACACCTTTAGCCTTTTATCCGTGGGGCCATGTTAAGTATGTATATATACAGGGTGTCCCACGACGTTTTGACCGTCCAATATTTAAAAAACTGTTCAAATGACAAGCGTGAAATTTGGCAGTTATAAACTGTCGAAAATAATGCTTATATCTACCATAAAAAGATTTCCGGTTTTTCCCTCATTTCCGGTCACGTGACTCCAACATAGTTTTTTTTTAAATGGGACAACCGGTATAACGTTACATTTTTTGATAGACCTTTAAAAAACAAATTCAACCATACCACACTTGTCATGATTCTTTTGTAAAATAATAATAAGGATACGAGTCATTAATTTTTTTATTAAATATATTAAAGTAAGTTTTTGCACTCCAATATCTAGAAAGTTGCTTGAATGTCAAAGATAAATATCTGCAATTCCAAACAATATAGGGTATCAACGTTTGGTATGGTATATTTAACGGTAGGTTGTTGATCTCTATTTTTATGACGGACGTTAACGGGAGAAAGGTATTTGGATTTTCTTCAAAATGTTCTCCCAGAATTACTTGAAGATATTTCCTTAAATGAAAGACAAACAATGTGGTGGCAGCAAGATGGAGCATCTCCTCACTTTTTTGCCAAGTTAGAGAATATCTTGATAATACATTTCCTGGAAAATGGATTGGTTCTGTGGCCAACCCGTTCTCCGGATATTACCACCTTTGGATTTCTTTCTCTGTGGTTACTTAAAAGGTCTAGTTTATGCCACACCCCCGACAAGTGTGTTATGGTTGAATTTGTTTTTGACCAAAAACCAAAAAATGTAGTGTTATACCCGTTGTTCCATTTAAAAAATTATGTTGGAGTCACGTGACCGGAAGTCTTTTTATGGTAGATATAAGCCTCAGTTTCGAAAGTTTATAACTGCCAAATTTCATATTTGTCATTTGAACAGTTTTCTATATATATATATATATATATATATATATATATATATATATATATATATATATATCGAATGTCCGAAGCGTCACGCGACGGAAGATTGTGGCTTCGTTGTTGATTTTTCATTAAAATCATTTATACAAAAGTTATATGGTTCCAATACGTGCATAACTTAAAAATATTTTAGCACCTGCAGGGATATTAGTAAAAGTAGGAGGGGTATCAACTTTTTTATTTTAAATGAAACACCCTGTATATCATTACATTTTTGGAGAGCCTAACGAATAAGCTTGTCAACGACGTATACATTTGTACATATAAAATGCAACGTTGCCAAGTTATTTTTCTCCTGAATGTCAGGTTAGCATAAAAATTAATTCTTGGCTTATTATGTAAGTTGAGACAAATTAGTTCAGGGATATAATTAAAATAGGTATAGGCTTTGGAAAGATGTAAACGTTTTGAATAGGGGAGAGAAGGCTCCGTGTGAAACTTTAACATGTTCAACGTACATCAATTCTCTTATTTCAAATGGAACACCCTGTATATTTTGATATGGGCGAATAGTACTCTTAAAGGCCTAACTTTTATCTAAATATATTGATACCGCTAAAATTTATAGTTTTTTTAATATTTCCATTTTTTTAATTTTTCTATAATTATTTTATAACGTAACGATTTAATAGAGCGCCATGATTATAAACAATAGAACAAAATTTTAACGTCAATTAGGTTGTATTTTAACTTGATTTCTTTCAAAACTACTTCAGATGAACGAGTTCTTGAAAATTTAAAAAGTAGATCAGGAAACACGATCGATTGCATATAAAAAGAACAATTGTCCAAAACCTGTAAACAACGAGGAAACTCAACTAGTGCTGCTTCAAGCTATACAAGAAAATTGCAGTGGACTATATATATATATATATATATATATATATATATATACAGGGTGTCCAGTTTAAGATGAAATGCATGGGGATATTGGAAACCGTTAGAGATACGAAGATGATTAAATGGAGAAAAAGTTGCGTCATTATGTGCCCAAGAAGTAACCATGGTTACATGTCAAAAAAATCCCTTCCATTTACTAGATACAGAGTGATAACTGAAAATATGCGTTTTCTAAAAATCGCTATATCTTGTTTCTTGCAAGAGATACATCCACGATAAAATACGACAAAAAATAAAATTTAATATTATACTGAATTTTACTATTAATTAATCAAATGCTCGAATAAACCTCCATTCTCTTGCAATAATTGAATAGATGGTTGATTGGCAAAGGCCTAGTTTGATATAAATTTAATTGTGTAATTTGACACTTTCTCATTGGCAGATTATAAACATATGATATATAGTTGAAAAGCATTTTTTATGAAGAATTCAAAAATGCACAAATCCAATATGGCGTCCATAAGAAAATCGAAAGTTGCGTACATTATCTCAAAATCTAGTAGGCCTAGATTTTTTTCAAAATCATTTTTGAAATCCTCGCTACTGTTACCCCCATCCTGCAAAAATCGTGGATGTATCTCTTGCAAGAAACACGATATAGCGATTTTTAGAAAACGCATATTTTCAGTTATCACCCTGTATTCTAGTAAATGGAAGGGATTTTTTGACATGTAACCATGGTTACTTCTTGGGCATATAATGACGCAACTTTTTCTCCATTTAACCATCTTCGTATCTCTAACGGTTTCCAATATCCCCATGCATTTCATCTTAAACTGGACACCCTGTATATATATATATATATATATATATATATATATATATATATATATATATATATATCTGGTGTCCAAAGCGTCCCGTGACGGAAGATTGTGGCTTCGCTGTTGAGTTTTCATTAAAATCATTTATACAAAAGTTATATGGTTCCAATACGTGCACAACTATTTTAGCGCCTCCAGGGTGATTCGTAAAAGTAAGGGGGTATCAACTTTTTTATTTTAAATGGAACACTCTGTATATGATTACATTTTTGGATAGCTTAATGAATAACCTTTTCAGCGATGTATACATGTGTACATATAAAATGCAACGTTGCCAAGTTATTTAACAAAAATGTATTTTTTTCTGAATGTAAGGTTAGCAATAAAATTAATTCTTGGTTTATTATCTAAGTTGGGACAAATTAGTTCAGCGATGTAATTAAGCTTGGTATAGGCTTTGAAAGATGTAAACGTTTTATTGATATATTGAATAGAGGAGAGAAGGCTCCGTGTGAAACTTTACCATGTTCAACGTACATCAATGTACAATGTAATATTGAAATAATAAACAAAAATTAACAAGAACAAGTAGTAGGTAAGTCAAACATATCCAAATGTGCACTTAAAAAAATTATAAATAAGTTTCAAACAAGCCTCCTCTTTTCTCAATGCACTGATTCAATCGTTGTTTGTAGGAACGTTGTAAATTATGCAACATTTGTTGGGTTACATTACGAAACGCTTGTTGAATTCTTTCCCTCATATTTTCTGCATTAGGCGGCGATGTTCTATAAACTATAAACTTTTTAATGTAGCCCCATAAACAATAGTCCATAAAAGTCAGATCGGGTGATCTAGCTGGCCACCTGATCGGCCCATAAAGACGTATCTAACGATCAGGACATTGCTGTTTAAAAACTCCGTCACATCACGAGCCATCTTGTTGGAACCGTATTTCCTCATTACCGAATGGGATGTTCTCTTCAATCCATGGTAGCACGTTGGTTCGCAATAAATTTAAATAATTTACTGCATTTAAATAGTTTTCCTAAAAATCGGGTCCTAATAATCTGTTGCCAATAATACCAGCCCAAATATTGAAACTCCATCGACGCTGATTGTTTCTGTACCTAATTATAAGTGGATTTTCTATGGCGTAATAATGACAATTATGTCTATTTACAAAATAATTGTTATGAAAAGTAGATTGGTGTGTCAGCATAACTGTATTAAAAAAATTATGTGGTTGTTGCAATCCCCAACGACAGTAATTTAATCTATTTGAAAATCATGTTCATCCAATGCCTGGTGCAGTTGGATCTTGTATGGATGGTATTTATATTCATTAATTATATTGTGTATTGTTGATTTCTGTAAATCATGTTCCACTGCAATTTTCTTGTATAGCTTGAAGCAGCACTAGTTGAGTTTCCTCGTTGTTTACAGGTTTTGATTTTAATGAAAAATCAACAGCGAAGCCACAATCTTCCGTCACGGGACGCTTTGGACACCAGATATATATATATATATATATATATATATATATATATATATATATATATATATATATATATATATATATACATATAGTATACAGGGTGTGGCGTGAAGACCTTGTATTAGACTTATTGATGAAAGTACTGATATTTGAAAATTGAAAATTTGTACTTTAATATTTTTAGTCATGCTGAATCCAATGAAAATATTTTTAACTTTATAACACTTCTAGTTATACCGGAAGTAACCATCAACTTGCTTATTTTAAATAGAATGTGGTATATTTTGGTTAAAATTCGTATTCTACATAAAATTCTGAACAAATTTTTGTAACGATAACCTATCTAAAAATGACCGGTTTTTGAGTTATTTTAAATTTTGTGAATTTTTTTCAAAAATCATATTCTCATATTATTTATGAATCGTTTACTTTCATATTTTGACCAAACAATATCAATGTATGACGAAACGTTGCGGATTAGGAATGTTGTTAATTTATACAGGGTGTTGCAAACCGAGCGACCAATTCTAATAAATTCAAACATTAAAAACTGACTTAATTTAAATGAAACACTCTGTATTTTACGGTGCTATAAGATTTATTATTTTATTTCTTTTCGATTTATAGTTACATTGCCTACACCTAAATGAGCCATTTTCAAGATAAGAATAACAATAAAAAACAATAACATAACATCATAACATAATTACAGGGGGTAATAATAATAATAACATAATAAGAACAGCAATTTCAAAAATATTAATTACAACAAATGTTCAAAATTATTTCTATTTACTTCTAAGCATTTATGAATCCTTTTAATAGTGTTTTGTTTCGTAGATTTACTAAGTTTTTACACGCTGTATAATAATTTCCTTTGTTGTAATTGGTTCCAAGTATACTAGATTTCTAATATGTTCCCAAATACTACTGTCTAGGGATGTGAGATCAGGGGATCTCACCGCCAATGATGTGGTCCCCTGTTGGCTCTCCACCTATCCTCAAAATGTTGGTACAGAAAATCAGCATTAATTTGTAAGATGTGTGGAGGTGCCCTGTCCTGCTGATACCATACAAGACTTCTTTCTTCGGCATTTAAATTGTTTAACGATGGCAAAATAGTGTCCTGAAGGATGTTGTAATATCCGACACCGGTCAGATTTTCATCATAAATTTTAAGTCCGAAAATTCTGCTATCTTTTATGGCACAAAAAGCATTAAACGACCCGCTCGTTTGAAAATAACGCTCTCTTGTTATGTGAGGGTCTTCGTGAGACCAAAACATTTTTGCAAAATTTTGCCTCGTCACACCAAATGATTATTTGAGTAAAATTATCATCTTCCTGATTTTCAACAAGAACCATTCACAAAATTCAACGCGCTTAGAGAGATCTTCTGGCAGCAAGTGATGCACAACATGATAACAGAAAGGTTTCCACTTATACTCTTTAAGAATCCTATGAATTGTTCTTGTCGTTAACCGTGAGCTTATTTCGCAATCTCTAATAGAAGCATCTCGATATGCAGAAAAGAATCCCAGCACATTTGTCACGTTAACTTCATCATCAACTAATGGTTTAATTCTTGCAATTTTTGAACGGCATGCTTCAAATTGCGATTTGTTCTTTAAAAGTCTTGTGATAGTATCTCGAGATGGCCTCCGTTTTTCCGGAAATCTTTCTGTAAATACACGACATGATCGGCTAGCAATTCTATTAGACTCTTAGTACATTAGGATCAAGTTTAGAAAATCATTATTGGCGTCATTTCTATGTGCCATTTTCAAAATGATTATGAACTTATTAGTACTTTGATAGTTCAAAATAGCTTGTCACAATAATTACACCGCTTTGACAGCAATAAAAACTAAATTAAGGGTAACAATGTATTTCGACAGCCTACTTTTCACTTTATGACAAATGTTATTAGATTTGAGTATAAGATTTTATGCATTTATTCAAAAAGACCGAAATATCTTGAAAATGGCTCGATTTAGGTATAGGGAATGTAAACATAAATCGAAAGGAAATAAAATAATAAATCCTATACCACCATAAAATACAGGGTGTTCCATTTAAATTAAGCAAGTTTTTAATATTTGAATTTATTACAATTGGTCGCTCGATTTTCAACACCCTGTATAAATTAACAAAGTCATTTCCCATCAACAATGTTCCGTCATACATTGATATCGTTTGGTCAAAATATGAAAGTAAACGATTATCAATTAGATAAGATACCGTAAATAATATGGAAATATGATTTTTGAAAAAATTCACAGAACTTAAAATAACTCACAAACCGCTCATTTTTGAGATATGTTACACTTATAAAAATTTGTTCAAAATTTTATGTAGAATAAGAATTTCGACCAAAATATACCACATTCTATTTAAAATAAGCTAGTTGATGGTTACTTCCGGTATAACCGGAACTGCTATAAAGTTACAAATATTTTCATTGAATTCAAGATGGCCAAAAATATTAAAATACAAATTTTCAATTTTCAAATATCAGTAGTTTCACCAATAAGTCTAATGCAAGGTCTTCGCGCCACACCCTGTATATACAGGGTGTCGCAATAGTGCGTGTTCGGTCGATAGCTCCTTAGCCATTAAACTTAGAAGATAAGTTTAAATAGGAAAGTTGTCTATTTTTATAAGCTGCATTATCTAAAAATAGTTTGGTTTCTACAGGGTGTAATATAAAAGCTGTACAATACAGAACTTCTGATTTTTAAATAGAACACCCTATATATTATTTTATTTTTCGATTCTCGTTATAATTTTACATTTTTTTTATAAAAATTACTTACAAGCTAAATCTTACAGTTTTTGAGATATTTGCAAAGTTTCTAAAAACTTACATTTTTATGTAAGCGCATCTCAGTTATTTTTAAAGATAAAAAATAATCTGTGGTATAGAATGCATTCATACATGAGCTTACTTGAATCTATTGTCAAAATTGGATTACAATATACACGGTGGTCACAAAAATTAATTCAATAACATAAATTTGAAAATGCTATATCTTCATTCTTTTAAATGGCACACCCTATATTTTTTTTAATGCCTTGTTTTCGTCTATTAGTCGGCCTTCATTTCTGTTAAACGTGTTCTATACCTATCTCTAATAGTTTCGGAGATATTTAAGTTTGTTCAATTTTTTCGTTGATAACACTGAAGAAGAGTAACATTAGTCGGTCAAAGCAAGCTATGAATACATAAGAAACTAAAAAACATATTAACTGAAATACAAACACTTAAAATTGTAATAAATGTTCAATGTAACCACCATTTTGTTGCTGGCAAACATGAAGTCTTTGAATAAACGACAAATTTACTTTTCGTAACGTGGAAACATTTATATTTTGAATGACGTCTCTAATTCTTGCCTTCATATCACCTACAGTCGTTGGAGGAGTTTGATAGACTTTTCCTTTAATCCAACCCCAAAGAAACAAGTCCAGCTTTGTCAAGTCAGGCGATCTCGCAGGCCAGGAGATCGGCCCTCCTCTTCCAATCCATTTGTTTTGAAACTGAATATTTAAATAATTTCTAACGTTTCTGCTAAAATGCGGAGGAGCGCCATCTAATTGCAGCCACATTTCTCTAAGGATTTGTGAAGGTAAATCTTCAACAAAAGTTTCAAATTCGTTACGCAAGAAGTTTAAAAATGAATCTCCATTGACCGTGTTTTCAAAAAAATATGGTCCTATAATTCTTTCCCCAATAATTCCGGCCCAAATATTAAGTGACCAGCGGTGTTGATGATCAACAGGAATTATAAATCTGGGATTCTCAGCATCGTAATAATGGAAATTATGTCTATTAACGTATCCATTTTTGTGCAAAGTAGCTTCATCAGTAAATAAGATCGTGCTAAAATAGTTGGGTTTTTCTAAATTTTTATTTATGGCCCAATTGCAAAAGTTTAATCTATTAACGAAGTCATCCTCGTCTAATTCTTGTGCAAGTTGGACATGGTATGGATGATATTTATATTTTTTTATAATTCTATTAACTGATGTTTTTGAAACTGGAACTTCTAATTCCAATTGTCGGCAAGAAATGTGAGGATTTTCAATCACGGATTGAAGAACTAAATGTTCATTACCTTCGTTAAATGCGGTTCTTTCTCGTTCTAAATTATCTTCGTAATGAATACTGCCTGTTTGCTCGAAACGCTCTTTCAATCTTGCAAATGTTGAAACTTGCGGGTGTCGTGCATTTGGAAATTTTTGCTTATAAATTCGATGAGTAAGCACCAAGGACGTAAATCATATTAACAAGTTCTTCTTTCGAAAAATTCATTTTGTAATTTAGGAAGTAAGTATACAATACTACAAAAATATTAGCACTGTTTGACAAGTTTGATTTCTTCATTTGTTTTCGTTCATCTTTTGTTTTATGCTCTTTTGATAAAATTGTTTAATTTTACGATGAATCATTTAAAAACATCTCAAATATCTCTTAAAAATGGTGGTTACATACAATATTTATTATAATTACAATTTATGTATTTCAGTTAATATTTTTTAGTTTCTTATGTATTCACAGCTTGCTTTGACCGACTAATGTTACTCTTCATCAGTGTTATCAACGAAAAAAATTGAACAAACAAATATCTCCGAAACTATTAGAGATAGGTATAGAACATATTTAATAAAAATTAAAGCCGGCTAATAGACGAAGACAAGGCGTTAAAAAATATAGGGTGTGCTAATTAAAAAAAGGAAGATATAGCATTTTCAAATTTACGGTGTTGAATTAATTTTTTTGATCACCCGTTTATTCAAATACTTCATGTTTGCCAGCAACAAAATGGTGGTCACATTGATCAATTATTATAACTTTAAGTGTTTGTATTTCAGTTAATATTTTTTCTAGTTGCTTATGTATTAATAGCTTGCTTTGACCGACTAATTTTACTCTTCTTCAGTGTTATCAACGAAAAAAATTGAACAAACTTAAATATCTCCGAAACTATTAGAGATAGGTATAGAACATATTTAATAAAAATTAAAGCCGGATAATAGACGAAGACAAGGCGTTAAAAAATATAGGGTGTGCTAATTAAAAAAAGGAAGATATAGCATTTTCAAATTTACGTTGATGAATTAATTTTTTTGATCGCCCGTTTATTCAAATACTTCATGTTTGCCAGCAACAAAATGGTGGTCACATTGATCAATTATTATAATTTTAAGTGTTTGTATTTCAGTTAATATGTTTTTTAGTTTCTTATGTATTAATAGCTTGCTTTGACAGACTAATTTTACTCTTCTTCAGTGTTACTAACGAAAAAAATTAAACAAACTTAAATATCTCCGAAACTATTAGAGATAGGTATAGAACATATTTAATAGAAATGAAAGCCGATTAATAGACGAAGACATTAAAAAAATATAGGTTGTGCCATTTAAAAAAATGAAGATATAGCATTTTCAAATTTATGTTATTGAATTAATTTTTGTGATCACCGTGTATATTGAAATCCAATTTTGACAATAGATTAAAGTAATCTCATGTATGAATAAATTCTATAACAAAGATTATTTGTTTATCTTTAAAAATAACTGAGATACGCCTACTTGAATTACTACATAAAAATGTCAGTTTTTAGTTAACTTTGCAAATATCTCAAAAACTGTAAGATTTAGCTTGTAAGTAATTCTTATAAAAAAGATGTAAAATTATAAGGAGAATCGAAAAATAAAATAATATATAGGGTGTTCTATTTAAAAATCAAAAGTTCTATATTGTACCGCTTTTATATTACACCCTGTAAAAACAAAACTATTTTTAGATTATGCAGCTTATAAAAATAGACAACTTTCGTATTTAAACTTATATCTTCCAAGTTTAATGGCTAAGGAGCTATCGACCGAATACGCACTATTGGGACACCCTGTGTGTCTATATATATATATATATATATATATATATATATATATATATATATGTATATTAATAATAAAATTTCCAGGAAGTTCGTCAATACGGGCAGTTTGTTAAAGAAAAATTACTTTAAGGTCAATATTTCGTTTCTAATTGAAACTTTATCAAGTTACAATAGTAAAATAAATTAGGGAAATCATACTGTAAGTATGGCTACCTAACTTATTTCACTGAAAGTTTCTTTCTTTGGGGATCGTTTGTCCTTGTCCGATAACCAAAAAAACTATTTTGACACGTCATGCGATCATCGGTTTCGGGCGAATTTTAAAAAAGTGTATTATTATTGTTGAAAAATGGGTTAAGTTGACAAGATATCGAAAAATTTTACTAAAAAAATTGTTTAGAATGCGCACCGGTGGATTTTTTAGTAAATAAAAAAAATCATATTTTACCCCTAAACTATTAAAGGACAATAAAAAATGATGATTTTAGTTTAAAAATAATTTTATTTAACTAAACTACATAAGTTTGATATCAAATTAGTTGAATTTCTTGTGAAATAAACACTTAAGAAACATAAATATAATTAAAAATGTGGGAAAAAAGAACATGGGTACAGTTAGCGACACCACCAGATGTATATATATATATATATATATATATATATATATATATATATATATATATATATATATATATATATATATATATGTTACGGTAAAAGTAGATATTGCGGCGAATGTACACATTTTCCGGCAAATGTGCACATTTGCCTCCTCGTTTGGGTAATGTGCATTCAACTAACATTTACAATTTCAAAGAAGGGAAATGTACATTGAATTCACAATGACCATGTCGTTTTGGTAAATGTGAGCAAATACTAATTAAAAATGTGATTAATGTTAGGCTGTGACTATCCACACACAAAGTTAACCTAAATCTGTTTAAAAAAATGGAAATAAAAAGGGAATCTAAAATCTACAGTAACCTAGGATCCCAAGCTACGTTACGCTACAGTCCATTGAGAGAATCCCAGGTTACCGTAGATTTTTTTTTCCTTTTTATTTCCATCTTTTCTTAAAACATGAAGATAAGAGTATACATTTACCAAAACGTGAAGGCAAGAGTACACATTTGCCGGGAAATGTACATATACATTATATTCAGTTCACATATACCTAAGTTTTTGGGAAATGTACACATTTTACGGTAAAAGTGTACATTTCCCAGGAGTGTACATTTACCGTAACATATATATCCCGTTGTTCTTATCAAATACATGCAATAGAATAAATAAATTGAAACATAAAATATACTTAATGAATATTGTATCAATGAGATTTAAAAGTATAAATAACATACTTACCTACTGTAGGTCCCCTGTATAAATTTAATTGAAATTCAAAGCACACAAATTGAAAAGCTTTGAAATTTTCTAAATAGATTGCATTTTCCAACCGGTCACGTTTCCCATTTTTTTTCGATCTTAATCAACCCAATTTTTTATACTTATCCATTTTTCATTCATAGCTTATTAATCATGCTGACCAATAAAAATAAAGAAAGACAAATTGTTTTTTCAAGGAATACATGATAAGCACTTTAAATAAAGAATACAAACATTTAAAAATTCTAGTGCCAAGGTCGTATGAACTTTGATCTTTAAATATTTACAAAATTCTATTAACATATTTGCAACAACAATAAATAGGAGGTAAAATTATGTTAATAATAGCTCTAAAACCGGACGTGCTTTCTATTTACTACCCCTAACGTCCGGTTTACAAACGGCCTTCGGTTATAGGATAACAATAAATTTTAAACACCTGCATAATCTCACAATCCTGAAAATCGACACGTTTCTAAATCTATTATACCTTAAGTCGACAATAAAAAAAAACTTACCCGTCCAGCAGAGTGCAATAAAATCATCCTCTTGGTGATTTTCAATATTCCAATGCAACATCCATACACTTTCATCAGTCTGCTCCGCACGTAATTTATTGCACATTTTATTAATGGAATCATTTTGACTAGAAGTTTCATTATTAAAATTATCTAAATTATTCGTTGTTCGTTTTAATGCACTATGTTTATTCATATTATCGTCCTCGTCGTCATTATCATCACACCCTTTACTACTAGAAGTTGAGGCTTCGTGAGAAGATTCATCTTTTGAATCTTCAACACTTGGACTGGCATTGTTATCACAATCGTTATTATCAATATTTTGAGCTTGAAACGATTCCATTATAAATTAAAAAAATAAATTAACGTGTACACTTATCCACTCAATTTCCTGTTATAAACTTATGAGTGCAATCTATAATGCAGAACCCCAGATGCGGAAGGGTTACCATGGTGACAGACAATCTGGCGACTCCAATTCGTATACATGACACACGCACACAGAGTCATACAAAACACCGAATTGATAAATTAATTACAAAAATTACATAATTTTCTTCCATTATTATGATTGAAAGCAACACTTGCATTGGTTCTTTAATAATTAATATTTATAAACATATTCATTTATGACAATCTTCTTCGTTTAAAGTACTAGTTTTGGCACATTAATTAATTATATTGGTTTAATTATTAAAATTCTATCTACTTAAACTAGTTTTTAAGTAAAATAATTATGACTGCAACTTTAATATTTTGACATTTCATAACAAATGGACATTTATTATACTGTGCTTTATATACACAAAAGTGCTTATAACCCAATGAGCATAATACATAAATCACTCAATCGATTAGATAATAAATTTTGATAGTAGTAAATCTAATTTTTTTATTATTCCTTATAATTGACTCGTTTAATTCAAATGAGATAAATATGCATAATACACATTTTTTACCTTGATTTAATTTAAATGCAATTAACGATCAGGTAATTAGGAGAAATTGCCGAAAATGTGACGTGTGTCGCATTATCACAAAATATTAATCTGGCTATTCGCACAACGTGACTATTTTCGTATTGCTTCGGAACGAGGTATCCTGTTTCTCTGTTTATCAATTAATTTTAACAAGAAACTGTGACTATAATAACTAATTAGATGGTTGTCTAGTATGTGTAGCAACCGTAAATATGTAGGTAAGTTGACAAAACTGCTTTTCACAGAAAGTGAGCGTTCTCCAAAAATCGAGGTAATCGACGGTAATATAACAAGAGCTTGATAAATAGTCGACTATTTTTAAAGTGTATTTTAAAATCAATTTGTCGAGACGTAATTTTGGCATTAATAATCTTTGATTAATGCCAAAATTATGTCGAGACAAATTGTAAAATACACAAGAAATTTAGTAGCAATAAAAATAGTAGCTAATTTATCGAGGTCGTATTATATGGTTTTAAGACATTTCGCCCCCCGCAATTAGCTCCCGGACAGATCGCCCCCTGGGATACTTCGCCCCCCAATGTTACCTTGAATTTTTGGCATATTTGTAGTTTCTCGTTGTAAATTATATTTTACCTACCGTATTCCATAGGCGTGATGATGCATTGTGATATTAGGTTATTATTATAGCTAATCAAATAATAAACACATGTGACCATTAATTTATAAAATCATATCAAAAAATACACAATTCATGTCAGTTTTTGTTGTAAAAATTTTAATAATACTTTGGAAATAGCATTCCCTAATATTTGTACAATTGTTAAATAGCAATTTCATCTGGATGTATAACTTGAAGATCGGGACCCTCGTCCACAGCCTAGTTGTTTGTCTGAAAACCTTTATAAAAATCGTGGAATAGTCCAACTAAAAGTGGTAGCAGTCCTAGTAAATTATCTTTTTTTTTCTTGGAAATTGGTACCTGGCAGTTTGTGATAAGGGGCAGCACCTGGGGCAAAGATTGTTTTTTGCGTATACGGAAATTTATAAGTTTGAATAGCTCCTCTTCGTTCAGCCAAACTTTGTATTTTAGTATACCAAATCTCGAGTATAATGAAGCCACTGGACTGGTTGCCCGTTTTCATTCACATTTTTTGTCACCAGAAAACCTTTACCAAAGTTACTGAATTCGAGAAACATTTCGTTTTTCATCATGGTCGTGACAAACGAATTTTTCTTCTTACAAAACCTAACTAATTGATACCAGTCATTTGAATGATTAATTTTCATACCGGTTCGCTTCTTATCTTTTTCTATAATGGCATGGCCACTGTCACACATATGTGTGTGACCGCTCATCAATAACTTATAATTGATCATCTTCAAGTTTGGGAATATTGTCATCAAATAATTGAACCTGAAGGCGACATGGTGAGTTTTATTTTGGCCACTACAGGTAATCGAATAGAATGTGATTTTTTCAGTTTCGTCCGTCAATTTCAATATAAATTCATATAAACATGACGCGATTTGGTTACTACCTCTCCCAGAGACAGTCTCATTCGACATGTTTCCTGATTCAAATCCAAATCGTGGATTTTTAGATTAAACGTCCAAAGGTAACGTAAATAAAAAACTTTAATGTTTGTCAGACATAGTGTTGGTGAGCACTGCTGAAGGTCGAAGGCGAAAGCGTTTCTGCTTTTGTCATGGAGTGCTATTTCCTTATCTTTTTTTGCCAGTTCATGATGAAGTTGATGTTTGGTCATCAATTCTAGTCTTACGTCTGCCTCAGTAATCACCTTGGGTTTATTATTAAATGTATCAGATTTATAATATGTGTCCTGTTTTGGCTTCTTGAAAACTAGATTCATTTAGAATATAATGCAAGAGAAATAAAATTCTCAGTAGCTTCCTTATACATTTCGTACATACGTGAAATTGTTAGTTCTGCAGAGAGGTGTTCCTTAGTAGATATGTTCCTACAGTAGTGGCTGGAAATAATAGAACATGGATTTTCACTATCTCAACCTCTGCCTCTATTCTTCTATTTTTAGGCAGATCCAGTCCACGGCCATCATATGCCTGATGAAGAATGCTTCTTCTTGTCAGCAAACAGTTCTACAAAACTCTTACGTTCTCCTAATATTTTACAGAAGCATTCTTAGCACGTGGATTGTTTTACTTTATTGATAATTATTTCATAAGTATATGGATACTCGATGTAACATTGAATTGTTTGTCAGTTTTTTTAGGTTTTATATTTATGGGTAAAGCAACGTATCTGATCCTGCCATCACGACTACCCAGGCCCCAATATTCCACAAAACAAAGCCTTCGACCGTCTTCATCCAATCACAACGGCATTTCATGCGACAACTCCCAAGATCAAGCATTTCTCTACATCTCACGACTTTTACCTTTTCTGATACGTAGCTTTTACCGGTAATTCTTAACCTTCTCTGTTTTCTGCTCCGTCCTCTTTTTTTCTGATCGATAATACCCGAGGTTGTTCCTTTACTGACATCACCAGTAAGTTCTACACCATCGTGGTTTGGTTCTTTATAAACATGTTCACGAGTATTTATATTAGGTATCTCATCAATTTGTGGTATATTATCATTTCTAATCATTTGGCTATTGCTAGTTCTATCCTCTCCACCTTGCTCATCTTCATAGTTTTGCATTGTTCAATTCCCTCAATGCATTCACTGGGGTCTGCCATTACTTTTTTCTTGCAACGGCGCGTATTCTTGTAAATACGTGTATGTGATTTATTCAATTAGAATAATTAATTTGAACATTATAAACCTTCCACTTCTTTATCCCTATAATCGCTTGAATTATAGTCAGGATCAGCTATAGTATCATACGAATCAAAGTGATACTGTGATACATCTCGTCATCTGCACCAAGAAGATCAGTTTAATTCCACTTTCAAATATTTATTGCACACAAATGGTAGTTACTATGTTGGTAACTCACTCGGGCAAACGAGAGTGCTACTTTTAACGTACAAGATGCGGTAGGTGTAAAATTTGCCACATCACAGTTCTATTTTCTGTAGTATGGTCCTACACTGGACCGCTATGATCACAAGAATAACATAGCGATTACTAGGTATATCCTGGTGCCAAGGTTTCATGTTTAATTTCAACAACGAATTTTTATGAATATAACACTGACACTGTAAAACTTTTAGGAATTCCTGTGATACGTAATAATATAGCAAAATAGCAACTTACTGTTACTGCCAATTTGGCTGGTTTGTTTTGTCTGCAGATGGTCACGACAATCTGTTATACTGTCTGGTTGAACCACATTTGTTTGGTTTTCACCACACATCTCACTGATAGCAAGCTGTAGAATTAACTTAATACGTGTAGGCATCATTTAACTGGAAATGGTCAATGATAATCAACAATAACTTCTCATACACTTGTGCTGAATTTACCATCTGTAAGTGTAAAATTTACCAACATACACGAAAAGCATATGACAATTTTCGGAAATCCAAATGAGAATAAACAGGTATGTCTAGTTACCCCCTCATTATCCATGAACAGGTGCTTCTGAAGGTTGTGAATCGACATAACTGACTTTTCACCAAAATTCGACTGACCTACATATTCATGATTCGTACAGACATTTTTCTAAGAGTAAATCAAATACGATGTGATAATTAGCATCTCGAATCCGGTATTCAAGTCAATGTCGGCTGAAATATGAAATACAGCGTCATCGTTAACCGGGATACACTGTAAACCTAGCCAATCCTTGCGCACTTTAGCCGTAAATAATGTAAACTTTCACGATTATAATATAATTAAAACACGTATTAACCACATCTTCTATACAAACATAAACGTTTCGATAATAATTACAGTTATCGTCCTCAGTAAATTAAAATTTTAGAAATTGAGTTGTCAAAATAATTTTATGAAATATGAAAACGTATATATAAGCCTGCAATTAAAACAACTGTTTAGCAAACGTATTTTTTTAAGTACTTTAGAAACAATTGTTTTCGTCTCAAAAAGAGGCTAGAAAAACAGGATTTTCTTCTCTATTAAGAAAAATAAAAAACGATGTACCACGTTAATCATTTAACAAGGAGAAAATATTTTCAAAAACGTATATTTACGTCATAATTCTTTAAGTAACTTGTAATAGGGCAAAAGTGGGCCTGGAGAAAGAAAGGAAAAGTAGAGCGAACGTCCAGAATGAGGGTACATAAACTGGTACAATGAAATATGCAGATGCTGTAAGTAGAGTTGAATGTGAACGAAGCAGTGTGAAACCACCAAAGACTGTGTTGTCAGTTGTGACATATATGTGGAAGAGCGACTATAAGTAGACAGAAAAAAATTGCCTGATGGAATGAATGGGTAAAAAAGGCAGTATGTGAGAAAAAAGTTGCGTACATGGCAATGCTTACTACCAAAAACAGAGACTGAGAAAAATCGATTGTAGTATGAGGAGTACAGATTAAGAAACAAAGAGGAGGCAGCGAGAATAAGTAAAGAGGAAGTGATGGCTGTGGAAGGAGAGAAAATGTAGAATGATTTTGAGGGAAACAAAAAATTCTTCTAGAAATGGGCCAAAAATACAAAACATGACTCAAAACAGAACGCTGCAGTAGTGATGAATAGAAGCATCGAAATAGTATGGGACAATTGTGAAGTGAGGAAATGCTGGCAAGAATAGTTCGCAAATTGTACAGTAGTGAGGAAAATAAGACTAAAAATTTTAATAAGGAGAATGTAGAAGGAATAGGGAATGAAACTGAGGAGGATGTTGGGTTAAATGAGATAAAGAAAGCAGTAGAAAAGTTGAAAATAGGTAAATGAGCAGGCATGTATGAAATCAATGGTGAAATGCAAAAATATGGAGGTGCCAAGCTTATGCCAAGAATGTGTAAATTATTGGACGCATGTTAAAATACTTATCTTTTTCGGTTTTTTTTAAATGATGTATTTGAATATTTAAGTTATACAATAAACGTTAGGATAACAGTTACAGTTATCTTCGTCAGTAGTAATATTACCTTTCAAAATTGTTAAAGATGCTGTGAGTAAATGTGAACGAAGCAGTGTGGAAGGAACAAATAAAAGATAATGAGGCTAAAAGATAATATTACTACTGACGAAGATAATTGCAAGTGTTACCGAAACGTTTTGATTGTATAACTTAAATATACAAATACACCATTTAAAAAAAACAAAAAAAAGATGTTTTTTAATATGTATAATCAAGGTGATAGTTTACATTTTCATACTGAACGTATGTCCTAAGTGTGGATAAGTGCCGAGTGATTGGAAGAGCGCGATCATTGTACCACTGTATAAGGGTAAGGAGAACAAGAGTGATTGAATGTCTGCTCAGTGTACCTGGTAAAGTATCTGGAAGGGTACTGGTTGATAGAGTAACTGAAACTATCCAAACTAAGATTTGGGATGTGCAGGATGGTGTCTTTCCATGGAGAGGATGTGTTGATCAGATGGTTGTTCTCCGGTAGGTAATCGAAAAGTGTTTTAAGTGCATTTGTTAGGACGTGAGGAGGTATGAGTGAATACTTTAGTATTGAGCAAGGAATGTGGCAAGGCTGTGTGACGGCACCGTGGTTGTTCAATGTATACATGGGTAAATGCGTTAGGCAAGTATGCACCTACACAAATGGTGTAATGGTAGATGGCGTAAACGTACGTGTTCTGGTGTATGCAGATGACACAGTCTTATTAAGCGAGAATACGGATGAGCTACAAACAGCTCTGAGGAGGATTAATATACGTAAAGGTAAACGTGGTCAAAACAAAGATTGTGGTTTCAATAGGGAAGCTTAAAATGAGAGTATTTACTCTGTATTATGAAATTGTGTAACAAATGGACATGTTAGTATATCTGGGTATGCCAAAAAAGTACGAAAGCAAAATAAATGCCATGGCCATGAGATTCCTGAGAAGCGTAATCGTTAAAACGAGAAGGGACAAGATGAAAAATGAGTGTATAATGAAGGAATGTTGAGAAGAAGGGATGATGATTGATAGATATAAAGTTTTTCAGAACTTCAATTTGAACTTGATAAAAAATTCACAAATGGAAATCTAACAAAAAAATAGATTTCGGTTATTAATAATTGTTATTATACATTGAAAACACATGTGTAGGTTTAATATGATTTTAATCTTAACTACATATGTTAAATTCTTGTAATCCTGTGATAACAACATATTTAATTGGTATCAAAGTCAAATAGCCTTTTACATGATTAATTTATTTCCCCGATTTAATTTCAGACACACTTTGTTCCTGGAACTTCAACACAGCATGATGAACGACAGCTGTATATGAGTACATACAACAAATTCAGAATTTGAAGCTAAAAGTTCGAAAAACGAGTTCACTACATTAGGATATTTAAAACGCTGTACTGTAAATAAATTAATCAATCCATGTTGACAATAAAACTTCGAAAGTGAACTGACAGGCAACTGGTAGGAGTTACACATACATAATCATTGTGTTGGTAATATAGCGGTTTACTGTTTTCGACAAAGTGGCTGATCATTTGATCTTCCAAATCCATGCGATGTGGTGCAGCACTTCGTATGGCACCATTTCGGTCATTTAAGCCTCAACTGAGCGTATGCTGATTCCGACAGGATACCTTGTATGTAATAAAAGAACATAAACTTATCTGCTCGAATCGCTAGAGCGAATACACCCACAACTGCAGAGAATGCCATCTACCATGATTTGCTAACAAAGAACGACTGCAAGAGTTCACTGCAATTCCTCGCTAAAGAAATATCGCCGAAAATCGTCCTACCTACGAGAATAAACAGCGCATTCAAATGACGAATCACAATGACAAACGCAAAGAAAAAGAAAACGTAGCACCGATGTCCAGAAACACTCACCATCACCACGCGCACACAACACGTAGAAGATCGGCGACGTATCCTTAATGCAGTATCTGAGGAACAACAGCTGCGATGGACATTATTCTCAGACAGAACACAAGGAAAGCCACAACCATAAACACATTCCCCTCGTATAGATGAAAGCCATAATCGTGATAATACAGAAATCGAAAGAACTACTCCTCAATATTGATAACTATCAACCGATACCGCTATTACCGACCAATATTACTGCGCTGATGAAGATATTCTAAACAGTACTTTTGAAGATCCTGGTTAAACATCCGCCCGGAGCAGTTTTGCGTTAAAAAACATCACTTGGTTATCCTGATTAAACTTGTCGTCTATCCCATTCAATACATAACGTATCTATACGGCTAAACATCGAATTGATCGTTTAGGCTAACGGTCTATTTAGGAGCAGTAAAAAAATAAGAGAATCACCCAAGTACGCTGAATAGCAAATACCTCGTGGGTCGCTCGATGGTCCAAAACATAAGCAAATAGTCTTGGAACAGAGAACCGTCAACCTATCTAAAACAAAAGTGGAGGAACACGTAACAGAATGAAACCACACCATAAACTACCTAGATATCTAACTCGAGAGACAATAAGATTTCGCCCAACACAGAGGACAGAAGACACACTTACCAAAGCAATAAGAGCGAGAGGAATGCAAGATAAGCTGCTAGCCACCACCACGCCAAGAATCTGACTATGGAAAGCCACAGAATGATCATTCTAACGTACTGGTGCGGGCTAAAAGAGGATGTATCCAACAGAAATGTAAAATGAGTAGAAACAATGGAAGATTTTGCACTCCAAATGGTAAATAGTATCTTACTATGGATCACATATGAAACAACCTTCAGATCCTAACATATTTGACATTCGTTCGCTGACAAAAAAATAAACACAAACGCACAACAAATAAGAAACGCTGTTCCTTTAGGGTGCAGTCAGCATTTCAGAAATAAAGAGGGTTCAAGAATAAAAATGTAGAAGACAAAATGGAACACCTTTAAGCAGTAAAACAAGGAACCTTTGGACACTAATCTGAAAATAGAAAATTATCCGCCACGTGTTACAGTTGCAAAGTTATCATAAGGTATTGAAAATTATTTACCTTCCGATAAGTTATGTTTCTAATGCAGAATGGGACATTATAAAGCTACATCTGGATTGTGAATGAGAAATAAATACTGAAATTTAAATGAGCCTTCGAAATTAAGTAGTGACAGAATCAAGAGAGAAGAGAGAAAACTGAAATTGAAAAGGTAACTTAAGTGGAGGTTCTAAATTAGAGGTTTAGTAAGACTAATCTCAAGAGCAGAAGTTGAGCAATAACCAAATATTAAACAGACAAGTCCTCTGAACTGTAAATTATGTAATCCACATTAAAATTATTTATGAGCAAATGGAGCTTGCCGTAATTGTTTAACCCTAGTATGCATAAACCGGGCCTCTCAACCCCGTCGAGATTTGCTTAAAATAATTTCAATCGTATTGAGCATTCAGATATGCTCTAAACATATCTTCATTCGATACACACTTGATTCAAAAAACATTCAAGTGCATTTAGAAATCGAAAAATAAATCTTTTCCATTAGTACCCCATATTTACATAAACCGGGCCTCCGAAGCCCGTGTACAACTAGTTCCTATAAAACCAGTTTCAAGGCTGATTGTAATAATTTGCAAGCACTGCTGTCCGGAATTGTACGTGTCTGTGCAAGTTGAAACCTGTATTACAGCTGGATGTATAAAAGTAAGCGCGGCTAATTTTCATTCAGTTGTAATAAAAGTTGCATTGAGTGAACTTGTAAAACTCATACGATAATGGCGTCAAAAAAGAATATGAAAAGCGTGGGATTTGGTGAACGTGTCTATGAAGAAACAATGTCGCAGTGGGCAGCTGAAAGTGATGATCTGCCTTTGAAGGAAGTGATGTGTCCGAAGCAGAAAATGACAGAGAAAATACAAATTTCGAACTGGTTTCTGAAGAGTATTCTGGATCCAGTTCTGATGATG
Organism: Vesta saturnalis; assembly: GCA_036346205.1. Taxonomy (NCBI): domain Eukaryota; kingdom Metazoa; phylum Arthropoda; class Insecta; order Coleoptera; family Lampyridae; genus Vesta; species Vesta saturnalis. The sequence continues at coordinate 1,345,102 of JARFJB010002450.1, read as the reverse complement.
TTGACGATAATTCAGAGGATGATGTCAACGACGTCGGAAGTATGGGTCAGGGGGGGCGCGCCCCCTCTAAGAATGGGTAAATAAAAACAAAGTAAAAATTAAATACCGTAAATGCAAACGATAGAAATAGAAAACGTGTCTGAAAAAGATTATGTAGCTCGAAACTGTAAGGCGATACCTACCGTATAAGGTTTATACTTGTGATTAGACTAAGACATAAACTACGTTTTTCAAATTGGACGTACGCAGACCATAAAAGTATAAGCAATGGTACATATGTCAGGTAAAGGAATTTTTATGATTGTTTACGGTTTCTAAGAAACCATAAACTAAGTACTAATCTTTTCGGGTTACTAATCCCCATTTTTTCTTACAAGCAATGCAAAGTATTTCCTTTCAATTTCACTCTCAAAGCTTGTGCTCTACTTAAATCATTCTGTTATGCGCACCTAGCTTAGCTGTTAAATAATAATATGTATTAGTGATATTAGGTAGTGTTGTTTATTGGAAATCCGCAAGTTGTAGGAATAGTGAGTTTGATATTAAGCGACGCTTAATAGTGTCACATGAAACCACAACATCACGGCGACGATAGAAAGTGCAAAAAACCAATGATTATAACCCATTTTTTTATGAACATATCTATGCAGCAGCCGCATTGTGTTTATTTGAATAGGTACACTTGTCCCGGAGGCCGCAATAAAATCACAAAAGAAACGAACCATAATTATAAAAATATTACAGAGAAACGTTAAAAAATAGCCAACAAACACCGCCAAACGATTGCAATTGAAAAAACGTAAAATTTCAATAGTTGGGGGGGGGGGGGGGGGCAAACTTCATGCCTAAATTATAATCGTGATTATTACAAACATGAAAAACCGACAAACGTTCAAAAATAGCCAACAAACACCGACAAACGACCAACAAACGATTGCAATTGAAAAAACGTAAAATTTTAAAGTTGGGGGGCTACTTCACGCCTAAATTATAATCGTGATTATTATAAATATGAAAAACCGACCAACGTTCAAAAATAGCCAACAAACACCGACAAACGATTGCAATTGAAAAAAGGGAAAATTTCGAAAATTTGGGGGTTAACTTCACACCGGTGACATTTTTCACCGATGCCTTCGACTGTTACAGGATGTTCTGATTTATCATTTTCAAGGCAATTTAACAATATTATAGCAGGCTCATGTTTGTTTTTTCAATTTTTCAAATTTCACAAAATTGTATTAACATTAACATAATTGTATTAACTTTGAAAGATAGTATTACTATTGGCGAAGATAACTGTAAATGTTATAGAAACATTTAGCTCGTAGAACTTAAATATACACATACACCATTTAAAAACGCAAAAAAAAAGATAAGTATTTTAATATGTGTAATAATGGTGTATCAAATTTTCTTTATCTACAACTGTCATGTAATGACACTGATTTGACACTAATTTAAATTTTGTAATGACGTATATTACCGCACTAGTGCGGTATTGAAATCATTACCGCACTAGTGTGGTAATGATGCGGAACTAATAGTTAATCAAAATTAATCATTTAATTAACAAAACAGAACAAATATGACATTAATAATGAACTCATACTCGCATGTTACTTGTATTCTCAAATAGTCAATTTTAACGATATGCCGACAATTTTATTCAATATAATTCGAATTTTCGGAGTTGTTGTTACATGACAGTTGTAGATAAAATACTGTACAATATTCGTGCGGGTAACACATTATTAATATACTTATGTGATTTTCACATGCGTATATTAATAATGTTCTTACCGCACTTATATCGTAAATATCTATTACATTTTCTTATTTTTGTACACTTTGAATTTGAATCGCAATTGAAGTTTTCAACATATTTGATTACATTGTCTAGAATCGCGATCAGTGGTAGTCACAACCCAAGTCCCATCGGGTACTATTTCTAACGATATTGAGTCCATGTCACCTAATGCAGATACCGTTCCAAATGAAGCCGAAGCGACTTTTGAATTGAAGCAAAATATACCAATATCAACTTTTAAATTTTCAAGGGATAAATTAAAACGCTGCTGTCTGCATAGTTAGTTTATGGAAATTCCCATGGTTACACTACGTACCAGAAAAAGACAACGTACTTTGCTTTCCTTGCACGCACGCGCGTCGGCTAGGAAAACATGGTAGTTCAAGAGGCAATGAGGATGCTTTTATTAATATTGGATTTTCAAATTAGAAATAGGTTGTAGAGAAATTTACAATCCACCAAGCTACTACCTATCATAAAGAGTTAAGTAGTTTTTTAGTTGATATACGGAAAGGAACTTTTGTTGCAACTCTATTGGATAGATCTCTTGCTGGTCAGCAAAAGTCAGCATGTACTGGTCTTAAATTAATAATTAGTTCGATTCGTAACCTTGCCCGGTCAGGTCAAGCATTTCGTGGCCAGGTCAATGATACTGGTAATCTCACACAGGTACTGGAAGAACGGGATATTAGTCACCTGACTTAACTAACTGGTTAAAGCGGAGGGATAAATGGATAAGCGGCGACGTGCAAAATGAAATCATTGAGATCTTGGTTCACAACGTGCAGCGAAAACCTGTGAAAGAAATTGCACAGTCCTTTTTTTTCCAATTATGGGCGATGGCACTACTGAGGTCAGTGGAGAGAAACAATTTTCAACATGTTGAAAAGGTATCTTTTGAGGTTAAACAAACATTTGTTGGTTTACATTGCCCTGCAGATGGAAAAGCTGAAACTTTGTCTAATGCCCTCAATGACACAGTAATTCGGCTTGGTTTAAGTACAGATAACCTGAGGGAACATTGTTTTGATGGTGCTCGTGTTATGGCCGGTAATTTAAACGGGGTTCAAACGCATAACGATCAGAGCCCAAATCCTTATTTGTGCATGCTCAAACATTCATTGGACCTGTTCTAGAAATTGCAAGCAGTGTGAGATTATTGCAGACACGCTTTCAATGGTCAAAGACGTTTCAATGCTATTCTTGATTCTTCAAAGGATTAAAAGTGTATGAAGACATCGTTTACCGCCTATGCAAAAGAATCCACTTGCGGTCACGCTTACCATTGCCTAGCAATGGTGTGTAGTAAAATCTCTGCGAAGTTTCATGATAACTATATCTGTTATGGAACGTTGACTGCAATCCTAAGTGATAGAGTAATAAACTGACCGACGAGAAAATCTCACTGAAGGATACCTAACTAAAATGGGACAATTTGAAACTTTATGACTTAAAATATCTATCGTTCTGTTTGAACCTGCAGAACTTTTACTAAGCTTTACAAAGAAAATTTCACGGCGACAGGTGCTAAACAAGCTGCTGAGGCACTTTGGAGCACCTATAATGCAATAGGCGAGAGCCAATTTAATAAAGGATGGAAAGATGTAGAAAAAAGAATCGATCTTGATTTAGCAATGCTTCGCATTCCAAGACTGAAAAGACTTCCTAAACGATTGGAAGCACAAGCAAACTCAGATCATGGCCAGATAAATCCTAAGAGCCCTCTTCGAGCTAAGTTTGTATCAGTTCTGGACTGGCTAAAAAGCGAGATAGAGCGGCGTTTTCATCAACCAGGAATGGAGCAACTAATCAAACTAGAAAAAGTGCTTCTGTCGCCGTGGGAAAATTCTCAAGCCCGTGCAATTAAACCACTTTCGGATGCGTTAGGTGTTCACTTGGAAGATTTTGATGTTAATATGCTAGCAGCACAGCTTCGGCTCTGTCCCAATGTACTTCAAGATAGCCAAATACCAAGAAACGTCAGAGATGCAGCAGCAGTACTTAGAGTCGTTTTAGAAGACTGTCAAGAATGCTCAGTGAAGTTGAAAAACTCGTGATTTTATTATTAACAGTACCAGCGACTTCCACATCATGTGAAAGGTCTTTTAGCACTCTAAGACGCATAAGAATGTACCTCAGGTCAGTTATGACCCAAAATCGACCTACACATCTTCTTCTTCTGCATGTGCATGCAGAAACTACTAAAGATGTAGAACTAGAGGACATATTGAAAGAATTTATTAGTAAAACTGAAGACGGAAAGTTTTTGGAAATATTTAATTTTAATTTTTTATAAGAGTTGAATAGCACTCATCCGATACATTTAATATTTTTCTTAAATTTACTTTAAAAAATACATTATTTGGTTGATGAAATAATAGGTATTAAATTTACCATCTAGAGATCCTTAAAAACCTCTCAGACACCCAGTAGGTGATTTTGCCCCTCCCCCCAAATTGTTAGCGTCTTCTGACGTCGCTGGATGATGTGCAAGTGGTCTGGATTGGGAGTTTGGAACCTCTAAAAAAATTAAATTCAACCACACAACATTGCGCCAGGACTAGCAAGAAAACAGCAAACGAAGCATTTCAGTTATTTGTAACCGAGACGTGTTTACGGAGCTAAAGGATAACCGTGGAAAGGTGTAACTGTTGATGAATTTCTTGCATTCTGCGGTTTACTTATTTATGCGGGAATTGACAGAAACTGGGATATTCCTGCGAGAGAACTATTTTGTAGTGAACTTGCCAATCCTATATGGCGAGCCACAATGTCCATATTTCGACAAGAGAACCCGGAATGCAATGCGCGTTTGGAAATCGATGGTGCCCTACTTTTGGGATTTATTCATTCAGCAATGGAAAACCTGAGTCATATCGGATATTAATGTAAGTATTGATGAACAATTCGATGGGTTTAGAGGTAGATGCAGATTCGTTCAATATATGACGAGTAAACCGGCAAAATATGGACTAAACAAATTTTGGTTGTGTGAATCTAATCTGGTTATACTCTGGATGGTTTAGTTTATGTTGGTAGCCAGCAGAGACCTCCACATAAAAACCTGGGGCTAAAAAGTAGTACAAACTCTGGTGTGTGGCATTCATAATTCTGGTCTCAATCTTATGATAGACAACTTCCTCAGTAATGTTCCGCTAGAAATTTATCTGTTGGATAAAAATATTACTGTTGTGGGTACACTACAACAGAATAAGCGTGACATTCCGAAAGAAATGAAAGCTTCAAAAGATCGTGTAGTCTGCTCTTCATTGTTTTGCTTTTGAAATAACGTATCCATGGTAAGTTACACACGTAAAAAGAACAAATGCGTAATTTTACTAAGCACCATGCACCACTTATCAATGATGCCGCTAAGGAAGCCTGAAATCATCACTCATTATAATAAAACAAATGACGGTGTTGACATCATGGATCAAATGGTGTCGACATACACGTACAAGAGGCAAAGTAAACGATGCCCGTGAATTTTTCTTCAATATCATTGATGTTGCAGCATTCAACGCTTATACATGGTGGGTCTCTACTTCGTGGACGTAGGATTTCTCCTTAACTATTAGAGATATCAAGACCAATTTTGGTGTGGTAATACACGATCATTGGCCTAAATTCTAAAAATATTTAGGTATATACAGGGTGATTGACAAAAATATGCCAACCCAAACGTGTGCTTTTTTAAATGGAAGACCCTGTATATTTTTGCATTTTTGGATTCACTATTACATTTAGAATGAAAGTATAGAAATTTGTATCTGTACCACTAACCGTTCTGCAGATATCGTCACTTTAGTACCAAAATAGTTAATTTTGGAACAACAAACTGAAAAGAAAACGAGCATTAAGAAATACATCGAATATCAATCTGTTTATACTGACTAGGAAACTTAATTAATAAACAGTCAAAATAATCTACACCTAAAACATAACTGGAACAAGTAAATATACGAATAAAACCATAATATTCAAATTAATATGTTCAGAATGCTGACCACGCCTAGCTAAACTTAATGCTCGTAAATGTAAGATTTCACTCGCAACATTAGCAAATGGATACACCCTGCTAATTCTATGTTTTCATATCTTCGATTCCCCGTGAAAAGATGATGGAATACTATTTTTAACGTAGCCAGTTTGATAGAAATCATGTAAGATCGGTGATCCGGCTGGCCAGTTTGCATACTCATTGACGCTAATTATCTATCGAAGAATATTGACTACAGTAAGAAGCCAAGTTGAAACCACATCAAATCTCGAGATTTTCCATAAAGATTATACGACATGGCATTAACTGACCATTCGTTTAAGATGATAGGATTAGTATCTGAATAGTGTTGACAGTTATGTATATTAATATTGCCATTATTGTGAAATTATGATAAGGATGAAATTTGTTTTTTTTAATAAAGCTGCAACTGTATTTCTATTTAGCTCTAGGTGTGTATTTAGCTCTCTGGTACTAATTTGCGTATTTTCTATAAGAGATGCCACAACTTGATACTCAATTTCTTCATTTTGGGCTTGTTTTTGCGCGCTTGGGTAACACACACTTCCAGCAATCATAAATCTTCCAGTTAACATTCATAAACGATTCTTTCTGCGGATGCCTGCTCTCTGGGTATCGTTCACAGTACAAACGGGTATCCAGCAAAGCATTTCTTTGAGCTTCGCCATAAATAAAAGATCATGTCGACCTTTCCTTCTTTGGAAAAATTCATTTTATACACAAATTGTCAAAACGACAATCCAAAAACACACAAACTAATGGAATAATATTTTAATGATTATACAAAATGTCAAAACAATAGATGCAGCTTACCTGGTTTGTTTTGTTGAATTCTATTGTCATAGAAAATTTGTATTTTAGTATATTTTGACGAGGAATCGAAATGTGAAAAAATATACAGGGTGTTGCATTTGAAAAAATTGAGAAAAATGACATTTCGGTCGGAGGTATAAACAGATTTACAAAATCGTCGTGACAACGCTCGCACCATGGTTGTTAACTCTATTTTGGTACTAAAGTGACGATATCTGCAGAACTGGTAGATAAAGATTTATATACTTTTACTCTAAATGTAACAGTGAATCCAAAAATAAAAAATATACAGGGTGTTCCATAAAAAACACAGGTTTGTGTTGGCATATTTTTGTTAATCACCCTGTATATACCTAAATATTTTCAGAATGTAGGTCCAATGATTGTGTATGTTTAATAGTTAAGGAGCAATCCTCGGTCCACACAGTAGACACCCATTCTGTATAGTCTTTACGAACGAACATCCAAACTACAACATAGGGAGTGACTCCTCACAAACGCAATTGTATTTGAAAAATTTAACAAAGGAACTAGTGATACCACATATGCAGAGAAGTCCTACTGACACGTTTGTAATGTATATGTATAAATAAATAAAGTTTTACTTCAATAACCTTGTTTCTATTCTGACAATACATGATTTTATATAACAGGTCTCAGAAGCCCGGATTATGTAAATGCCGATATTTTATTGGTGAAGTATCCTAGAGTTAAGAGATCTTTGGAGTAACACTTTTAAAATTGTTTATCAAAACCACATGACTATAATTTATTTTTGATACCCAAAATATACACCAATTTAAAAAGCAAGATATATTTATATAACATAATTCTAATACAAGACATTAAAAGTATTGTGACCATAATAAAGTTGCGCTTTCATTAAATCCATAATGCTTTAACAATTCTGCAAGCGCTACACAAATTGTTTCGGTTTTTAGTGAACCAACAATGGTTGAATTATCACCTAAAAATAGATAAAGTTAGTATATCAAGTTTACCTAAAAATGAAAAATCACACACAAAATGTGTAAGTGCAGAGGCGAGATAGGAAAGAAGGAGAAAGTCGACAAAGTGTTTTTAATTAAAATATATGAACAAAATGTAACAATTAGTAAATTCAAAATAATACTTACAATAAAGAAATTAATTTACATAAAAGGCCACATGCATAATATCATTGTATCTATATAAAAAAAATAGAATGGCAATCTTATGAGAGAATCGGGAAATTATTTATTATGAAAATTTCCGATCACAGGCGTGAAATGCTCCATGAATTAAAAAGACCATTTTGGCTACATTAAAACTAATAACACAGTTGCGTAATAAAGCTAATATGCACTGTAGATGGAGACAAAAACCAGAAAGTTCTTGTTAATGATGTTTAAATAATTATTTGTCAGTATAAACATTACTGAAATAAGTAATAAGTCACTACGCAAGAATCATGATTTTATCGTAAAATGATAAATGAGTTCAAAAGCCGAATCCAATAAAATTAGAAGATAATCTATATTTGACTATTTGAATGAAAAGTAATATTCATTTTTCGAAATAGTAAAGTGATATCAACAGTGACTCTCGAACTTTGCAGCATCAAATACATCTAATTCTACACACACATATAATAACTTCCTTCTTATTATAACAACACATTGCTTTTTTTCATGTGTAAAAAATATAATATTGAATAAAAAATATAAACCAGAATTTGTATAAACATATTTATGGAGGAAAGCTACTTACAATATGCATTAAATACGTAGGTATGAAAATTCTGTTTTAGCCAATGACAAATAGTCAAACTTTCTAGATATCTATACCTCAAGACTGACGACTTCCAATTAATTAATCAAGAAAATTAATTACTTCAATTCACGATAGTGAAGATATCATGAAGTGGTGCATAAAGGAAAAAATTAGGAATATCGAAGTTTAGATTGCTTCCTCTTTGCACTTGACCTACTACTACCTCTATCATCTTGAGATTATATCTGCCTCCCTTTGCATGGGAAAGAAATGCGTAATGTACTAGAAAACAATTCTTCTAACACATTATCAAAAACATAAATACTCAACATATAAGATAAAACACATTATGCATACGTATAATGTTGGCAGGATCCGACTCCTCTATATTCCATCTTTCACTGCACATCTCTCTCACACACTGACCGTGAAATATTCCCACAATAGTATGCAGTTACTTTATGTTGTGTATATACCCCTCTTATTTACTATAGTGCTTCAATTCTAATTTAATGATTAGATGTTTAATATCTTGCAAACTGACTGTAGAATTCTATCATTAAATTACAAAAAAATTAAAGAAATCCTACTAAAGTCAATATTCGTTTATATTTATAATACTCAGCCGGTTTTGAAATTACACATTATTCCCCAGAATTTTCAAGAATTATGATATTTAATAACAATGATAATTAAATCATTAATAGATTCAATATTACTAACCGCCCTGCGAATGACACTATAAAATACCCTCTACATGAACAAAGCTATTGAAAAAAATCCACAACCAAGAAATAAATTTAACAACATTTTGTCACACAGTGCAATATTATGAAAGAAATTATATGCAACTGGTAAAACATTCATTTCAAGGTCTACGGTGAACCCAAACTATAAAAACCAAGAGATACTAAATTAAAGATCTAGCTTACATACTTATATCCTAGTGCTTCATTCAAACCATCCAAGCATGGCGTTTTCCTGTGTGTGTGTATGTGTGTGGGTGAGGGTGTGTGTGTGTGTGTGTGTGTGTGTGTGTGTGTGTGTGTGTGTGTGTGTGTGTGTGTGTGTGTGTGTGTGTGTGTGTGTGTGTGTGTGTGTGTGTGCGTGCGTGTGTGTGTATATATATATAGAAATTGGTTTAGTGTCAAAAGTATGTTGAAAATGTTTGTTTACATTATTAGTATTTGTATGTAATTTCAATTAAATAATGTCTACTAATTTATGTTTTGGTGAACACAAAATCACAAAAGTAAAGAAATTTAGGAAGCTTTAGCAAACAAATAAATAATACAGCTGAAGTATAATATTCTCTAAAATATTTCACAAGTAATTTATAATTTTACGTTATTTGCATTTTTAGTTTATAAAAAAGAAGTGCGAGACATTTTTTAGTTTGGAATTAAAGTGAAAATTCTGCCATCTTTGAATAAATTATTTGTTTTATCTATTCATAATATGGTGCTATTGTATCATCAATGTATTGTAAACACTTTATTTGCCCTTTTCAATAATAATTTTGAAATGGAGACTTCAAAATCATTTAGTAAATGTGTATAATTCATTAAATTACATATTGTAATAGAAATAGAAACTCAAAAATAATTGATGGATGACCATTGTCATCCATGTGATCAATGGTGTTATTATTACCCACGCAACTGTTCAAGGGTGTGCAGTCCCTCAGATTTTATTTTTTTGTGTCTAAACCTTAACAGATATCAATTAAAAAGTAATAACAAAAATTACTATTGAATGTCTCTATCTGAAACTATTTTTTTTTAAAGTTATTGGCCTTAACATTAAAACGTTTTTGACTGGTTTATGCTGGGTTACCCGTGTTTGGTACATTAATGGTCCACTGATAATAACTAATATCATCTTAACAGATGACTTACATCTGTATGGAGTACAATACTGAATATTATCCAAATCGATCCAAGCATTATGTCGTTATGGATAAAATAACTTTTTTTTTAAAGAACTTTGAAGAACAATACTAGCTAAACGAAACGTAATTGCATATAAGTAAGTTTAGTTAAATTGTTTTATTTTTGAACAAGGACTCTATGGTTAAGTGACGTCCACAGATTTTAGGGACACCCTGTATATACATAAATAATTTCGAATTACATTTTTAAGGATAGGGTACAATGTATACTGGGAAACGCCATATATTATTGTATATTTTGGAATTCTTTCAGAAATGAAAGGTATTAAAAAAAAATGTGTTTAACAGGCACTTAACACATTGACGGACAGGCCGGCTATACCCGTCATGCTTACAGGGACATCACTGCTCTGCCCGTCAAAATAAATATTGACACCACGGCTATTCCGTTAACGAAAGTGTGTAATTCATAGCTTTTCATAAAGATGTGTCCCAGTACGCAGATGTAATGTTAATTGTATAAACATTAAAAATTTTTAGAATTAGTTTTAAGGCTGATTTTGATTGACCTGTTAGTTGTGATTTTGCAAGCGTTGTGAGTGTAGGTATTAATTATATTTGTGGAAACGTGATTATTTTGGATAATTTCAAAGGGTAAGTATTTGCCAGTATATTAGTTGATTGTTCTATTATGAGATAATGGCTTGTTGTCAACATTATTTAGTTACAATAATTAATTGTATTTTAGTTGTGTTTATTATGGATAAAACAGAAGAGCGTTTATTGAGACTGTTTGATGAAGTTGATTCAGATGAAATTTCAGACGACGGAGACGTATTATATGCCGAAAGTGGCGATAATAGCAATAATTCAAATTCGGATGTAGGTAGTACAGTAGCGGAGCAGCAAGTTAAGAACAAGGAGTCAGATTCAAATGGTGAAGATGAGGTTGATGATGTGGTTGATAACCGAGCTCAGGCAATTGATTTTACTTGACACAAGGTAAAAACACTGATAAAAGGTAGAGCGACGCGTCGCGGAGACGCTTTAATTTTTTATTTTTTTTGGTACTATAATACTGACAAACCACATTGATCAGCGTTTGCGATATCATATCATATTGCTGTATCTACGCAAAGTCTTTGTATTTTACTGTCGTTTTTACTGAAATTTGACTGTTTCTAGGAACAAAATACCAATTGGTTAAACAACACCGAAGAGATTGATATATTTCCATTTGAAGGTGTTCCTGGAGTAAAGATTCAAATTGTAGATGTTACACCCATTGCCATATTTAAGAAGATATGGGATACAGATATTATGGACTTATTGATATAGTCGACAAATAACTATGGAAAAAAATTGACTGAAGCTTCGCGTCCAAAAACTAGATACTCTAGAACTACGAAGTTTAAACCTGTTGACATGGACGAAATGAATAAGTTTATTGAACTCGGTCTATTACAGGGACAACTGAAGCCTCACAATATTCGAGCTTTATTTAGTTTTGATCCATTAAATTATCATCCCATTTTTCCAGCAACAATGAGTGGTAGACGTTTCGAGCAAATACTACGTTCTTTCTGCATACACAATAAATCAGATGAGCCTGAGGGAGACCGCTTGCATAAGGTAAGAAGTCTAATACAAAAATGTCTCAAAAACTTTCAAGACTGTTATTATCCATCCAAAGAGTTGTCGTTAGATGAATCTTTATTATTGTTTCGAGGACGATTATTGTTTAGAACATACATGAAAAACAAGAAAACAAAATACGGGATTAAATTCTACGAACTGTGTTCCCCAGATGGTTATGTTTGCAATTTTGAGATATATAAAGGACGAGGTGAAAAAGAACCTGGTGAAAATACTAGTATAATAAAGTCCTTAGTATTGAGACTAATGGAGCCATATTTACAAAAAGGCCATCATCTGTTCATGGACAACTATTGTAACAGTGTTTCATTAGCTAATGAACTGTTACAGAGAAATACACATGTAACTGGGACATTAAGGAAAAATAGGGTTGGTAATCCTAAAGAAATTACCAAAAAGAAGCTGAAAAAGGGGGAACATGTGTGGCAATGTCAATCAAAAGTCTATGTGTCACTATGGAAAGACAAAAGGGAAGTTCTTGCACTTACTACTGCCCATCATCCTAAACTAGAGAAAACAAAAAACAGATATGGTCAGGAGCTTGTCAAGCCAATAGAAATTACAGACTATAATCAATATATGTCAGGTGTTGATAGAGGAGATCAGATGATCTCCTACTACTCATCTCCACGAAAAACAATACATTGGTATAAAAAAATTATTTTTCATTTATTAGACATCTCTGTATGGAATTCATGTTTTATATAAAGAAATTAACTCAGAATAACACGATAAAATTTATTGATTTTAGACAGCAGCTCATAAAATCGTTACTAGTTGTTGATCCTAGAATAAAAGACAGCCGCCTGCTTATGAAAGTACCACCTGGAATAGCTTTGTCATCAACTAAAACAGTGAATAACAGTGCAAATTCAGGACCTTCTCAACATTTTCAGAAAAGTATTCCCTGTCCACCAGAGTATAAACGAAAAAAATTCTTCTTGCGATGCAAACAGTGTTCAAAGAATCAAATACGAAAGGAAACTTACTTGCGGTGCAAGATCTGCCCTGATAAACCTGCTCTTTGCCCAGGTGTTTGCTTTGAGTCATGGCATCAATAATATTGTAACCCATTTTTTAAAGTGCTTTTTTGTTTTCTACTATGTTTTATTATATAAATACATTATTTTTATTTCAAATTTAACTGACGGTCACAACAGTCGTGTCCATACAAAACGTAAATTTCTGCCCGCAAAGACATCGACAGCAATGGTCGTCAGTCAAATTGACAGCTCTTTCGATTTAATTAGTCAATTAGCATTCCCCCTAAAATATTTTACAAAAATGTTTAATAAATAAGTTCAGGAAGAATGTGATTAGTCTTAGACATTTTTGAAAACGGCCGTGTCTGTCAATGTGTTAATAGGCATCCTGCATCATCAAACCAGGTCCAATAAAAGTAAAAAAAAAACACTTTTCTTGCATTTCAAATTCTTCTACACTTTCAAGAAAATAGCATAAATATAAAATAGGCTAGACGAAAACTTCTAGTAAAAGTGAGCGCACAATTTCACATGTCGTCAACTTACCTTCATTTAAATCTAGCTGATAAATAATCCCTGGTTGTACTTTACAAATTTGTTTTAGTTCATGTTGTAACTTTTCAACTAAATTACCACTTAACGTATTCAACTAAGAAAAAAAGGATTATTAAATAATCAATTTTTTTTTGTAAAACTGTACCTGTCGTGAATTTGTACCAAGTGATATAAGTTGATGTAATGGAATTATATTTTTATTCATTAAACCTTCATGAATTTTTGTTAGTATTTCTATTACATTTTTTTCTACATCATCCGATCCTTCAGATGCAGGAGGATCTGGTCGTGGAGGGGTTAAGGAAACGTCATCAGTTCTTGTTTGAACTGTTTGTGCCAGATTTAAAGGAGCCATTCCTAATAATCCTGGTTTTAATTTTCCAGAAGCTGTTGCTAATGCATATGATAGTACAGCTGTATCGTATGCTTCCATTTTCATTAATTTTGAGGAACTACGAAATTATGTCATTTCAGTAATGATGCGATATTTTGAATTTAGAGACAAGCCAAGATTTCCTTTTTCTTTAATCAGAATAAAGTATCAAGACTAAAACCAATGTTTACAATATCATTTAAAATTTGTAGATTTTTAATAGACACATTTTCTTTAAAGTATCTGTTTCAATTACTTGATCAGGTGCCTGCCTTGCAGACGTGGATAAAAAATGTAGAAAGGAAATCTTAACGTAAATATTTCAAATAAAAAAACACATCAAATGTGTACATTAAGCAAGTCATGCGCATGCATTAAAAGTTTCTAAATTAGACAAGAATTAATGTATTAGTCGTTAGGATACTATAGATTTCCTTACACATTGATTTTTTTTTAAATTAAACAATAAATGTAAACAGGTCCCATTCTGCTTACTTCCATTTAATTCCCTAAAATAAAAATCTATTTTATAATCTAAACTAGATTACTTTATTTCCTTACCTCAAAAAAGAATGGTTAACGTTTTAACATGACAATATGGGTTATTTTACATACAGATTTATGATAAAATGCAAATATTAAATTTAGCAAAAATTTTTAGGCAAATCTGTATATAATAAAAATGTAAAAATAAAAAATAATGTAAAACCCTTTATTCATAACTAAAATTAAACTAAAAATATTTACAAATTTATTAACAATTAATAGTAATTACTAACAATTATATATAAATATGTACAATTATTTTAACTTATTTTGGTATTTAGGTATAAATCGATATAATCAAATTATAAATACATCTATTATCATATACATCATTGTGATTAAGTTAATATATAAATTATCATTATGTACGCAATAAAAATAATTTTTTGTATTATCACAAATATCGATTATTTAATTTACAATTAAAGTAGATTCCCTCATACATGCTTAAATAAAATTAATTACACATGCACTAAAAAATTAACCAGTCCATTATAACAATTCAGTTCAGGCCTACATTTAAAAAGTAAACACTTAACAAAATGCAGCATCACATTTCTCAGAAGATAGCAGACCTGTTTCAAAATAATCGATCAATTGCAAATATTTTAAGATAAAAGTACTAATAGACTACAAAAATGCAATAAAGATGTGGATAACCATCTCCAATCTACTAAGAAAGGAATAACGAGAATCTAGTATAAGAGTTTTTGAGAGTTGAGACTTCGTTACAATTAGGACGATATTACGAATTCTGCTAGCTACTTATCTCTTTCCAAAATCCATCACTGTTGAAAATGTCATTGCTCGAGTGTATCTACCTGATCTCTCATTAAACCTTAGTAAGTCAATAATGAAGCGTGTTTAATCATTCCCATGGATTTGATGTACTAACTTCTCCAGTCCTAATTATAACACAGTCATAAAAAAAGAAATTAAAACTACTTAAATGGGTAAGAAGAAAACTGTATTTCGTTTAGCTCTTTTTTTAAATTTATTAACAACTTTTTTATATTTACAATTTTTTTTTACAAAGATTATTTATATATCACCGATTTTATCATAAATTAACAACAGAATTGAATTTGATCCAATTCACATTAAATTATAACAATGTGTCTCTTCAAAAGTGTGTATAAAACAAAAAGAAACATCTAAAAAAAGATACTACCAAATATTATGATATGGAAAAAAGTGAAACATTCTACAGTTTGTGCAAAATCACAATGCTACTACAACATAAAAGATTTATTTGAAAAAAATAAATAATAAACTCACCCGCCAATATCCATTGGGGGCTTGCCTGGTGGAAGGTTTTGCATTGATTCTTGTTGTTCTCGTAATTGACGTTTACGTTTTTTACTCCATAACTCGTGACAGTCTTGCCAAGTGGGTAGTTCGGGCACATTCATTCTAAAATGTGCAGATAATATAAAATACTAAAATTTGTTTTATTAGTAATATTAAAATTCTACTCGTATATGTGGTCATTTAAATTTATAATTGCAGTCCGGTGTAACGTTGTATTAGCATTGGCGAAATATTTTTACTAAAAAATTGTTATCTCAATGTTACCATAAAAAATCTGAAGTGGTCAGTACAGAACTTTCTTATGTTTGTGTCTACGATAGATTAAATAAAGAAAGATGAATAATTTCTATTTATTTAGATTTTTGTTTATATGAAATGTACACATACTCTGTTATCTTATTTTGCATTAGAGCATTACATATTTTTTTTCTGTAGTGGTATTCCTTCAAAATGACAAGTTAATTTGACGCCGTCCTGTCAAAAGTAATCATGCTGTGTTGCCTGCTTAAGTAACGCATATAATGATCAAGTGTCATATTGAATTAATAGTGATTTGTTCCGAAAATGCCAAAAGTCATCACAAAAAGTACAAATGTGCAAATAATGCAATGGGGAAAAGTAATGGTAATAATACTAATAAGCTTTAATGTTCAGCAGATCTAAATCCAATAATACGACAGTAAGTATAATCCGAAACTAAAACTACGTAGTGTAACTTAAACTAATTTCTTATAGAAAATAATAAAAAAAAATTACAAAACAAATCAAATTTTCATAAAAACAGTTAACAGACATATTAATATAAAACAAAGTAAAGTAATCCGTAGCGTTTGGACGTGTTTCAAGTGATCTGTGGCTATTTACTTCATGTGTTGTAAATTCTAATAATTTAATTACAAAATCTTTGGGTTTCTCTTGGTTTTAACTTAATATACTAGATTGTTTTATTTTATTATAGTCATAGTCACTGATTAACTTTAATCATTTAACACGGTTTGTCTAGCTCAGCGTTTAAAGCCCATCAGGCTATTAGACTGAAAGAAGTCTATTTCTGTACAGAATCTATTGGCCAAGGGGAGACCAGTGTGTTTCCTATAGTCACATCTATGGTTGGTTATCTTGAAGAGAATTTGTTGCCGTGTACGGTGTTGAGGAAGTTGGAAATCAAGTTGATTAAGTAGCTCAGTGTCTATGAGATTATGAAGCAATTTAAATAGAAATGTTATGGCTGCTAGTATTCTCCTGTCTTCTAGCAGGTCCAGTCTATATACATCCATCAAAGCATTGTAGTTTCCTCATATGACCCAGATTCTCTGTACCAAAGAACTCTCAAGAACCATCTCTGCAGGGTTTCCATTCGTTCTATGTGACATGGTGATGTGGGGTCCAGACGGTGGAGCAGTATTCCAAGACAGGACGTACTAGGCTGACGTACAGGACTCTTCAAATCCTTTTGTGACCCGCGTTATGAAACATAGTAGCTTTTTACCTCTACTAATGATGTGGTCAATATGATTAACAAAAGTCAATCCCTGGTCAACAAGTACTCCTAGATCCTTTACGGTTGGGTATAATTAAATAACAATGGATTTCTGCCCTTTGTTAATGTAATTACACTGCATTTGTCATGTTTAAATACAGTCTATTTTCTTCACACCATTCTTCAAGTATATTCAGAGCTTGTTGGAGCAGATAGGCGTCATCTATTGATCTCACCATATTGTAGATTTTTAGGTCATCAGCAAATAAAAGAAATTTGACAGGGCCAGAAGAGTTTCTGCTAATGTAATTGATAAAAATTTTGAATAGTAATGGGCCAAGGTGAGATCCTTGAGGAACCCCAGAAGTAGCGGCGAAGGAGGAAGATACGATTGATTTGATTTTAACTTTTAAAAAATGTCTGTCGCTTAAATAACTTTCAGACCACCTTAGGAAGCTACCATGGATCCCTAGGCTGTTTAGTTTTGATACCAGAATTGAGTGGTTGACAGTATCGAAGGCCTTGCTAAAGTCGGTATAAACCACATCCACCTGGAAGTTTTCGATAAACGCCTGCATGGAGTAATCCTGGAGAGAAAGTAAGTTCGTATCAGTGGTTCTGCCAGGATGAAACCCATGATGCTCTGGAATGATCAACTGATTTACGAGAGGTCCAATAAGATCCAACACAATACTTTCAAAAACCTTCGCTACACTTGACTGGATGCAAATTGGACGGTACTGTTTGATATCAGAACGGTCTTCTGACTCAAATACTGGGGCTTCAAAGGATTCTTTCAGGCTCAGTGGAAAAATTCCTTGCTGAAGCGACATGTTAAACAGTCAGGATTGGAGCTATACAGTTACTGCAGTTTTTCAGAATATAAGGCGAAATCTGGTCAGGTCAGCACTTTTCCGAACGTCTAGTTTTAACAATTTATGTTTTAATACATGTTCTTCAACAACAAAAGCGGACAGGTTAAGATCGTTATTCATATCATTATGATAAGGTGTTTGCCCATTATTATCTGTTGTTAAATATATGTTGGAAAAATGTTTGGCAAACAAGTCAACTGTACTGTCGAGGTTGTTGGATTTCACTTCATTTAGAAACATCACCTCTGACATACCTTTCTTGTGTTTCTTGATGCATTTTACGAAGTTCCAAAAATTGTTTATATTTTCATTATTGCATAGTGAAGCTTCAGTTTGGCGCCGGAAATTTTTATATAAATCCCTTGAGAGATCCTTACACTTTCTACGTAAATACGCGAAAGTTTGGTAGTCTGAATGTTTCAAACTAAATTTATATCTGACGTGAACTCTTTTTTTATTCAACAAGAGATCCTTTGAATGCCTCGTCAACAGTCAAATTTTTAAATTGATCAGTACAACTAATGGTTAACAACGATTGCGTAACAGATGATGAGAGGTCACACTAGATGACCTGATCGATCCGTCTTTGTGACGTAACCTTTGTTAATACTTAATTCTAATGGAGGATGGTGACTTTCAATCTTGAAAAGCGAATTGGCGGCTGGTTCAGGCCAACAATTTTGCATAGTTGAGAAAATAAGTTTAGTGATAGATGTGGATTATCAAGGTGAGCCCAATCCATGATTGGTAAGTTATAATCATCAGCCACAATGACATTGTCATATTGATTTTCAATAACAAGATGTTCAATCGTTGAACAACGAGCTTCATATTTGCTAATAGGGGACGAAGGAGGAATGTATATGGCACCAATTAGAGTCTGTTTGCCATCAAGTTGTGCTGTAACGAACACCTATTCTAGCTTGTTGCTAGTTTGGTTATTTCTGTCCATTCTATACACGAAGTATCTATTTAACCCTAATTCGGCTGTTAAGATCGTTCTGTCTAAGTTTGTTTCGGTTAATATCACTATATCATATGATCAAGGTAATCTTAAATTTATCTAGTTAAGTCCTTATTCTTTATACATTTTGGTAATATATTGAGTATCTCTTGTAACTAACTAGTTTTTTAAAGGTACTATTTTGGGAACTCCACGGACGTATTTTATTGTTAGAGTGGCCTCTCCAGCTTCAATTCTTCACTTTAGCTCAGCTCTGAGGTCCCCCAAACAAGCTTGTTCTTTTATGGACTTATCTCTAGACGCCGAAATATTTTTTCAGTCGTCCTTGGTCTGTTTAATGGAACTTTTTTAATGCTGATTACCTCAGCTTCTGAGCCAAGAATAATTTTTAACGGTCTGGGTTTATTCTGAATTGGCTTACCAAATCTAAGAGCTTTAGCTTCTGCACTAATTCCAAGTTTTTAAATTATTAATACTGTTGACTTCCTCCTTTGTTTCGGGCAGTTCAAAAATTAATACATTTTTGGACCTATCTCGTTGATCTTTAATTTCCGAGAATACTACTTCATAATCTAATTGTGCTAGATTCGATTGAATTAGCTGTTCACAGGGTGATGATATGAAAGAATGTGTTAAGGATTCAGTACACGGTGGTGAGGCAGTTAACTGGCTGATCATTTGTTTCAAAGCCGTGATTTCACGTTTTAATTCATTAAGATCATCCGCAGGAGCAGTATTTTGATTGAGCATTCGAGGTTTGGTACAATCTAAGCAAATACAGGGTTTCTATAAAAGAACTCCGGGGTTTTAAAAATTCATATATTAATAACTGTAGAAGATGCAGAAATGTAATTAATATCTCCGAAACGATTAGCTCATCAAATTTTACTCATACCAATTGGTAATGTTTTAATCAACAGTTGGCAGCGCTGCGGAGCTTTGATCTTGAAACAACGTAGCGGCTGTCAGTGACTCAGTCCCGTCTGGATTGCCGCGCTGTGGCGACGCCGCAACAAAAAGCTCAATGCGTTATTTGGCTTATAGAAACTAATTCTGTTGTTACTATACAAACAAACTTTCGACGTAATTACGGTGTTGATACGCCTACGGACAAAACAATTCGCCAATGGTTAAGTGCTTTCAAGGAAACAGGAAGTGTTTTAAAACAAAAGTCAACGGGTAGGCCGCGTGTGTCACAAGTGAATGAGGACAGAATCCGAGCTTGATGCCTTCGAAGCCCTAAGAAATCGTTAAGAAGACACAGTCTGGAGTTGGGATTACCGAGATCAACGGTTCATAAGGTAATTCATAAAAGACTTCGTTTAACTGCTTACAAGATCCAACTGTTACACTACATTAAACCGGCAGACAAGATTAAGAGATTTGACTTTGCTGTTTCTATGCTACACAAAATTGAAGAAAGTAGTGATTTTTTTAAAAACTGTTATTTTCAGTGATGAAGTTACTTTTCATGTGAACGGGACTGTAAACAGACATAACTGCAGAATATGGAGTTCGCAGCCGCTCCATGAGTTCATTGAGTATGAACGTGGCACGCCCCAATTGAATGTATGGTGTGGCCTTATGCATGATAGAGTCATAGGTCCTTTCATTTTTGTTGAAAGGAATATCAATGGTGATGTCTATTGTGACATGTTAGAGGAGTATGTTTTGCCTCAGTTAGATGACATTGAGGTGGAGAAGGGTTTAGTCCACTTCTAACAAGATGGGGCACCGCCACACTTCAGTATGCGTGTGCGTGAGGCACTTGACGGTCGACTAGGCAACAGATGGATTGGAAGAGAAGGGCCTATTCCACGGCCTCCAAGGAGCCCTGACATGACTCCGTTGGACTTTTTCTTCTGGGGGCATATCAAGAATCTTGTGTATGCGGAAAAAATCCGTGATGTTGGCCATCTCAGGGAACGAATAATCAATTGGGTGGCAACCGTCCCCCCAGACATGCTGGCCAGGACATGAGAAGAGATTGAATACCGTTACAATGTGTGCCGTGCCACTAACGGGGCTCATATTGAACTGTATTAATATGTAAAAAAAATTTGAAAATGCAACCTTTCCAATAATGTATAAAACATTTATATACGATTTTTTCTTCATTAAAATATTATGCCTCAAAACCCCGGAGTTCTTTTATAGTATATACACACCTCATCTGACTTGATAAGACAGCCTGTACATCATTCCTCGCCAAATCAATACAGGTTGAGTGGAAAGCGTAGTGGCATGCTGAGCAGACGATTTCATCAGCTCTGTATAATGGCTTGGCACAGTCAAGCTTTTTTGCAAACTGGTCAGTCTATAATAAAATATTTATCTTTTTTGGGGTTTTTTAATTTTTCAAATTTGACAAAATTGTTTACTACATCTTTAACAATTTTTAACAAACATTACTACTGACGAAGATAACTGTAAGTGTTATCGAAACGTTTAGATTGTGTAATTTAAAGTACACCATTAAAAAACCCCAAAAAAGATAAGTATTTTATTATGAGTGTTAATGGTGAAAGTTTACATTTTCATATGGTCAGTCTATAATCAGCATTATTAATATTTATCTATCAAGAATATATAGAAAATATGCACCTTGAGATCCCAATAGGAATGCTTTTACCGCATAGATTTACCATATTTAATATATTACATATTTAATTGCGACACAAATAATAAGCAATAATAACAACAATATAACAAATAAAGACAGGGACACACCCTTCACAATACTCGGTGTATAATATTGACTTTTAAATAGACAATCAAGGAGCACCACGGTAGGAATCACACAATGAGAGGTAAGTATGTAGATAAGTGTGGCATTGTAAATGTTATTAAATAGAGGTGAAAGGTTAAAGAGATTAGGAATAAATCACATTTAATGTTTATCAATAATATTACAAGATATTAAATTACCTGTAATATTTAGAATGAATGCCAGTTTTCATAAAAACTAAAGCGTGTTTTCGCGGAAACCAAGAACACAATTTTTAAATAATAATATGTCACTTACTGAGAGTGTTTTTATACAATTTTACTCGTATTTAAACACTGTTTTAAAGCGAATAAAATTGAAGAGTAAAAACACGTCCACGCTTGACCGGACATCAATACTTTCAATCATGCCAATCAAGTGTGCGAAGTGCGATAGGTTTTTTTTTTTTTTTATGATTGTGGACCTGAACAGGCTAAATAAGGCCTATCGTGCTAAAGCACTCAGGAACACTTAGGAGGATGGATAGAGGGATAATGAATTGCCAATAGATGCCTATGAACAGCTACCTTAAATTTTCTCATATCATAAGTGAGAGGAAAACAGGAACTAGGGAGATCATTCCAGAGTTTAGAAGCCGTGTAGAAAAATGTGGATTGCGCCCGTTTGGTACGACAAGTGGAGATTTGTACTGCATACTGATGATGTGATTGAGCGAACCGAGTGTTTCTCGCAAAGATAGCCGGAGATGGTATCAAAGAATGTAATTCACCAGCACAATAGCCGTTGTAATAACGATAATATAAAGAAAGAACTGAAACCATCCTTCTATGCTCAAGGGACTGTATGTGAGAAGTTAAAGAAGGGTCATTTATAAGCCTAATCGCTCTCTTTTGAATACGATCAATGACATCGAGAGCATATTGGGGAGCACTAACCCAAAGGTGAGAATTATATTCCAGATGAGGCCGAATTTGGGCCTTATACAGCAAAAGGAGTTGTCGAGAGGTAAAGTACTGCTTAGATCTGTACAAAAAGCCTATTTTACGAGCAGCTGTTTTGGTAGCTGACAGAAGATGGTCAACCCATGAGAGATTTGAAGATACAGTCATACCCAACAGAGTAATAGAGTCTGAAAACTTAAGAACTGAGGTATGCAACTTCCAGCACTGGGATAATAAAATGTGTTTCTTGTGAAAGTTCTTATCACTCAGCCAGTGTGGATATAAATGACATTGATTTAGTGAACGTAAGTAACTCTAATAATTGGAAATGTATGAATTGTATTGGTACAGAAGAAAATATTAATAGTAGTATGGATGCTATAAAACTAATGTTCAAAGCATTATTAATGGAACTATTTAATGCTTTTAAAATGGATCTTTTTCATAAAATTGATGACTTGAATAAGTCAATAAATTCATTGTCGTCTAGAATTGATACTATGGAAGGTAGATTAGCTAAATAGAAAATAAGAAGTTGAAAGGATCAGATATTGAGGATTTATTAATTGAAATGCAAGACGGTACGATTAGAAGAAGCAATGTTATTGTTTTTTATGTGCCTGAATCTAATTTAATTGATGCTGAGATGGAATAAACACAAATACAATGA
This sequence comes from Vesta saturnalis, assembly GCA_036346205.1. NCBI lineage: Eukaryota > Metazoa > Arthropoda > Insecta > Coleoptera > Lampyridae > Vesta > Vesta saturnalis. The sequence goes on along the minus strand of JARFJB010002450.1, from coordinate 1,321,733 downwards.
TGATACCTTAGTATCTCGCAAGATTACATTTGTTCCTCGTAAAGTTATCCGTTCAGACAAAATATTTTATAATATTTAACAATTCAACTGAAGCTTTGCAAGTATTGCGTAGTAACGCAGTAACTTAGAATAACACTATAAAACCAGAGCGACCTAGAGCTCAAATTGATTATTTCAAGGCACTCGACAGAATGAGCTTGAAGAAAGAAAATTAAAAGGCAATATGAACTCGACAATAAAATACAAAAATAATGTTCCATATATTTACGGGAGTCCGGTAAATATTAATGCAAAAAACTAAGTGTGTACTACATGAACACCAATGGTATTCGTTCTAAATTAAACGACTTAAATATACTAGCAAATATACTAATGATTATGATGTTCTAATTATAACTGCAACATGGCTCTATGAAAACTTAAGTGATAGTGTGTTAATGTTGCATAATTATAATATATATCGATTGAATCGTGCTGTTACTGCCCGTGAAAGAGGCGGTGGCAAGAGCAAACTAATGGATACATAGACAACGACCTGCCATGGGAAGAAATGAGAGTACAGAAAGAAATACGGAGCAGGGCTGCGGAAGAAGAGAGGAGGGCAAAAAGGTATGGGTAGGATATAGAAAAATGGAGATTGACGGAGAAAGGTATATATGGAACGAGAGAAAGAGGGAGTTAAGCAGAGAAAGAGAAGAGAAGTGGGGGAGCAGAAGAGCAAAAAAGTAATAGAAGAGGAAGTTGAAAAGGGGAAAAAAAGGGAAACGAAACGGCAACAAAACGGAACAAGAAGAAAATGGTTGCATCAAGAAGAAAAAGAGAAAGTGCAACAGAGAAGAGGAATTGTGGAAAGGAAAAATAAAAATAATGACGGTATATAGTAGAACGATGAAAGAGACCAGGGAAAACCTAGAAGAGATGATAAAAGAAAGGGAGGAGGTATTAACGTGAGGACAGGAGAAGAAGGAAGAAGACAGGAAAAGAAAGGAACGGGAAAAAGGCACACAAAGGGCAAAGTGTTAAACAAAGAGGGAAAGAACTACTGGAAATGTGCAATGAAAGAGGGTGGGAAATAATGAATGGGAATAGAGAAGAAAAAGAATTGGGGGAATACACGTACGTAGGATGGAGGGGAGAATCAATAATTCATTAGGTGATAATGAACGAAGATAGGGGAAAAAGTTAAGGCATTTAGCATAGGCGAGAGAGTAGAATCGAGCCACCAACCACTAGAACTAGTAATTGAAGAGGGAGGGAGAAGAGAGAAATTTACCCACCAAGCTAGCGGGCAAACCATTAATTACCTGTTACCTTCCGTGATAATTCCGTTTTCAACCGTAACACAAATCAACACTAATATCCACTCAATACACAGAATATGCCTAGATAAATTCTATAAATAGATTTCATTTGATGGTTATGAGTTTTTGTTATAAAATTAATAATAATTTTTAATTCATTTGATGGTGTTTACACACTTTTAGGGTACACATTTTAGCCATCCTCAAATAAGGACGCTGGGCGTAAATATGTAACATCAAACAATTATTATGAAACCTGATTAAACATTACCAATAATTTAAATATTTTTCATTTTGTTCTCTCCTTCAAATGTAAACAGACAGAGAAAATAATTTCATGAACTGACACTCAAAACTTTTAATTTTGAGTGTAATGACACATATCAGTCATAAGAAAATTGAAATAGGATATACACATTACTCAACCGATTTACAGTATATGTCTGCTGATCATTTCCAAAGTGCTAAATTGTTTAACAAACACCCCTGAAAAACTATAATCAGCATCGTTAGTAACAATTTTCAAAATTCAATATTGTACAATAAAAATTTAATCAACATATTTGCCATAACTGCTATTTTCATGTCTATATACTTTATAAGCCAATTCTAATTATAAATTTTAATGACCACATTGTTATTTAATTAATTCCACGGACGATATGTATTACCTTGTAGTCAGATCCTCTGACTCATTTAAATAAACCACAAATAAATAAAATGTGCATACTTACTGTTCAGGATTAATATTTTTTAACCACATTGACTTTAGTGCATCTTCGGCAGTAATTCGTTTACTAGGATCCAATTCTAACATTTTATCTAATAAATTGAGAGCAGAAGTCGGCATAAAAATAAATTCTTCTCGTATCCGTCTTCTATAAATTTTTTTAGGTTTAAGCAGATTAAAATTTGGTAGTTCTATAACGGAAGGCCATACAGCTGGTGTAGGCGTTCCACACAGTCTTGAGATCATTTCTAATTGTTGTGCTTCTAAATTTGCCTATAAAAATAAATGTCAAATTACGAATATACAATAAAAAAAAATAATTACTTGAAATAAAGGTCTTTTTAAAAATAATTCTCCTAAAATACAGCCACAACTCCAAACATCTATAGCAGGTCCATAATGTTCTTGTCCCAAAAGTAATTCAGGCGGTCGATACCAGAGTGTTATTACTTTATTTGTGTAAGGCCTTTCTTCTGTATTACATAAACGAGCTAATCCAAAATCACCTAATTTTACTTCTCCTCTAAAATAATTTTAAAAATAAATAGAACTTTATTCAATTTTACTTCGTACAGCATACACTGTTAGTTTATCATTTTGTATTAAATTTTCACCATTATTATACATAATCAAAATACTTAGCTTTTGGGTTTTTAAATGGTATATTTTTCTATTCATATTTTACATAAATAATAATAATAATAATTATCTTCATTCCAATACTTAAATTTTAAAATACAAAAACAAAAAAAAACAATTTTCAATAACACTAATAATATTAGAGAATTCTAAATTAAATAAAATTCGAAGATATTCGATAGCTGCTCTTGCACTTAACCTTGAATTTTATTTTGTAAATTAAGTAAAAGTAAATATGACCACATAATGGCTACAGGAAGGATACACAAAAAAAACAATAGACACAAGAACATATAGAGGGGCTAACGGAGACACACAATAACAGCAAAAAGACAAAAACTATACAAGAAAGAAAAAATAGAACGTTGGAACATAGAAAGTCTACGACAAGAAAAAATCAGACAACACTACAGAAAACAAATAGACAAAGAAGTCAAAGAAGTGGCAACAAGGGAAATACAAGAATTGTGGAAAACCATAAAAGACAAAATAATTAAAACAGCATCGACAATACTAAAACAAGAACAAGAGCGGAAAAAACAGAGTAATGATATGAAAAGGACTGGGTTGATGCAACAGAAAAGAAAAACAGGGCAAGATTAAAATGGATAAGCACAAGGGAGGAGCAAGATAGAGCAATATACAAAATAGAAAGAAACAACGCAACAAGAACAATGAAGAAGAAAAAAAAACGAATGGATAGCTGGAAAAATAAGAGAAATAGAAGAAGATAGAAGAAACTACAAAATAAGATAGTTCTATCAAAAGAAACCACAAATGAAAAACAGAGGGATGAAAAAGAACAAAGCGACCCAACAAGTAAGCAAAACATGGAAAGATCACTACACAACACTATTATACGCGGAGGATAACACCACGACAGAGGACCAACCGTCGGCAGGAGAACAGTAGAACAGGGTGGAGAAGAAATAAAGGCACCATCGCTAGAAGAGATTGAACAAACGTTAAACAACATGAAAAATAATAAGGCGCCAGGTGAAAGCGATATAAGAAATAAACTACTAAAATATGGAGGAGAACAGCTACATAAGAAGCTGCACAGATTGTTTTTTATATTAATGTGGGCACGTGCAAGTAAGCCTACACTTCATATATGCGGGAAATGCTGGAGGTTAAAATTATAATTTGCGAAGACGTCTGCGAAATTTCTATTTATAGCTTTCTACACTAATTCCAACAACATAATTACATTTATAAATTTAAAATAGCAATACGTCTGCAGCGCACTGTTGCTGCTGAGACGGCAGGAAATGGACTGTGTCGGAAATAGTGTCCTGACCATTAGTCTTATAATGCGCATGACAAATGACCAGAATTGAAAAGAGCGGCAATACTTTAAAGTACAAATATAAATTGCTTTATGAAAGCTCAACACAGATTAATAGAAGAAATATGGAAGCATAACGAACTACCCCTAGAGTGGAATACTGGGATAATACACCCCGTACACAAAAAGGTGAAAAGGAAGACTGTGCAAACTATAGGGCCGTAATGTTACTGAACATAACATACAAATTATTCTCAAGCTTACTCAATATAAGGTTGATAACATTCGCAGAAAATATACTGAGAGATTATCAGTATGAATTTAGGCTCGGCAGATCCATAGTAAACGCAATACATGTATTAGAACACATCTGTCAGAAAACTTGGGAATACAACATCAACATACATATAATCTTTGTAGACTTCAAAAATGCATTCGATAAAATAAATAGGAAAATACTAATACAGGGATGTCCAAGAAATAAAAACGGAAGAGCTTGAAATAAATGTGGGGGTTAAGCAAGGAGATACCATATCCCCAACATTATTTAATCTTGCACTAGAAAGTATAATACGTAAACCAAAAATTAACAGAGATATCATAACACTCAAAATTTAGACTATAGCATACGCAGATGACTTAGTATAGATTGCCAAGCCAAAAGAAGATCTATCAGAAGCAATACAAAGACTGGACAAAGAAGCAACAAGGCTAGGACTACAAATAAATGAACATAAAACAAAATACATGAACTAGGGAAGGAACACCCTAGGCAGCCCTATGAAAACAACTAATTACACCTTTGAGAAAGTAACAACATTTAACTACTTAGGAAAACTAATAGAAAAGACAGGGAAAGAACAAAAAAAAAGGATCCAGAAAGGAAAAGCTTCCAGGATTAATAAACCGCTACTAAAAAACAAAAATCTAACCAAAGAAACGAAAATGACAATCTACAAAACATTAGTAAGACCAAGCGTCACTTATGCAACAGAGGCATTTGCACTGACTACTGGGTGAAAGGTATTTATTGTACACACCACTGAATAAGAAGACGCTTTAACTAAATTTGAGTACAATTCATTATTAAGTACTTTTATCATCAAACGATGCATGCTTAAAAAGTATATTTGATTATATTAACTGGCATTTTTACATTCTCGTATACTATGTACACTAAGAGTATTGCAATAAAAAAAAATTTGAAATTTTCTTTTCGCGGATTTCGAGGTTTTCGCGTTCCCTAAGTGGAAAAACACCGATTTCGCGAAAAAATTTCGTGTATGTTTATCTGTGTCTCCGAGACTATTTGATTTTAATGAGATTTGGTATGGTCCCCTATATCTGAAAGTTAAGTATAAAACGAGCTTTTCATAAAAATCCATTAATAGGAGGCGAAATGAGGGTTGTTTTTTTGGGGGTGCATTTCCAAAACAAGAGCCAGAAAGTCTATCTTTGGTGATAAGTTAGTAACTATAAACCTATAAACCCTATTCAAAATGGCGACCAATATGATGATTTTAGCACTTTTCGGCGCTTGCGCTGTCACTAAAAAACCATAAAAGCTACTCGCAATTTGAAAATCGCAACTTGTAAATAAAAGTACATGCTTTCAAATGGTTTGTAAATATTTTTGAAAAAAATGAAATGTTGCCCTTAATTACTGGGTTAAACTTGCCCTTTTTTCAAAACTGATTTTCTCAAAAACGGCTCTGGTAATTTCGTTTTATTTATGTATTTTGTAGTCACATATATCGAAAATATAATGAGCTTTATGAGATTTTTCGAACTTATCCGGACCGGACTTAGGGGATTATATAGTAGACATAGATAGCTATTAAACTGCTATATTGGAATATTTTTAGCGCAAACTAAATAACTTATCAAAATTCGCTTTAAAGAACATTTAGCTCATATCAAATACAAACATTGGAACAAGTCTGCTGTAGCCCTACATATGATTGATAAACATCATGTAGTATATATCTTTAATCCAACATTAAAAAATAATAAGTACCAACTTGATTGCTATAAAAATTAAGAGATTTTCAAAAACAAATAAATTCTAATGAATAATGATCAAGGATCTTTGGGCAACTCAACACTCATTAAAGTTTCAAAATTTTCACTTTCACCAGAAAAGCAACAAAGTGTTACTCACTGATAGTATATACAGGGTGGCCACTAAGAACTCCGTTCTTCTGTGGTAGTGTTATGTCAAATCTGTCACAAAAATGACAACAAATCGTTAATGAGACAAACTGGGGTACATTGAGAAATTATTTTTAAATAATTTTTTTAAATGGCACACCCTGTATATCATTACATTTTTAGATTCCTCTATAAATGTACTTTACATTGATACTAGGTTTATTGATAAGGGTTTTGAGGTTAGTGACAAAAAAACGATATTTAAATAAAATAGCGCTCACCTAAATAGTGATGTTTTTAAATAGCGATGTTTTTACAAAATGACAAATTTTTGGAACATTTTAGTACAGCCTAAGGAAAGAATAACGTATATAAATTTTTTATCAATACCAAACAGTGTGTTCTATAATCTAAGCTGAATTATATTTTCAATCAACCAGAACTCAAATTTTTTTTTAATGGAATGACCCAATTTTTTTATCGGCACTCGATTCAGATTTAAATTCTATACGAAAATGATATCAAGTTTTTGTATCATAAAATTAACTGCAAGTGAGTTATTTTGAAAATTGTCTAAAAATATGTAGGAACTCGTGTTAAAAGAAGGCAAATTTTTATCTAGTACCCATTTTCAAATAGACGGTAAAATATGAAAATTTAATCCAATCTTATTTATTATGAATTTCAACAAATAGTGCATACTGCCCGATTGTAATTATAACATAAATTCCATTTATTATAATGTAAATTAGGTCAAAATTTATGCAATAGCTTTAATCAAAGTAGGCGGTTGTGAATATTGTTGATGTTTGTTGCATTTTTTATACTACATTTGTAATATTGTCTGGTACTTAACTAATATTTTTTAATTATTGCAATTTAATTTATTTCAAACATAATTATTCTTCAAAAGAATTAACCTCTATGATATATTGCATTTGTGAAAGTGATGGAAATTGCCTTCTTGCAACCTGATTATATGCTCAAGTTTCCAAATAAAAAACAACCTGATAAGAGGTTGCTTAAAAATCTGAAAGAAAGGTTTGACCGAACAGAAAGTGTACTGTACGAACGAAAAGACTATAAAAAAAGCGTTCTAAACGAAGAAAATGATCTCACGGTTACCTTATCGGTAGTAGAAAATCAAAACGTTAGTGTTACAGAAATTAGTAAAAGTTTAAATATTAAACAATCTTATATTAATAAATGTTGAAATGCTAATAAGTTCCATCCATACCACGTCCACCTGCATTAAGGATTGGTTGATGATGATAATGTAAGGAGAATGATTTTCCTCACCAGGGGTTAGAATTATCACTCCTTGCCCTAGTCCGATCATTTGACCATGTGGGCTTCAGTTATATTTAACATATATTGTTAGCATATTATTAAATTATTACAGATTTTTAATTTTTCTATAAGCAAGCCGAACCTATGTATGTGTTTTTCACAATTTTTGTTTATCCTGCACTACCCCAATCGAGAATCTTGGTTAAAAAGGTCTCAATTTTAATAAGAATAATTTTTTTTAATACCATATCTAGTAACTCAATCAGCTTGAAATTTCATATCTTACAATTTTTCAATGCGTTTTATTTGTGTAAGAAACTTCAAATTAATAGCTCTATTTAAATGACCAGTTTACTTGAAAAAAATTGAAAGGTCTATTTAAATGACCAGTTTACTTGAAAAAATTTGAAAGGTGTGTAGGTTAACAGGTATTTTCAGAGGTCCTTCATCTCTCCCGCTCAAACGGTCTGGACGCAATCGTGTTTACTTGGCACAGACACTCACAGGCGGCATGCCAAAAATGGTCAAAATGAATTCAGGGACAAATTTATTCTTGAAGCTATTATTTTAAATTTAAAACATTCAAAAATGAGTGTTATAAAATAATTAATAAATTTCCTTCCTTACAGAGTTCAAACTACAAACAAGACCTATAATCGTTAATGCATGATCATGAATATGAGCGAAGAAAGCTTTTGAAAAATATTTTAACCTTCAAGCGGTCGTCGAAACGATCAGTCTTGGCAAATATTCTGTTATAAAATCATATTTACACATCTCAAAATGTTCCCGCCTGCTATGGATTCATTGCACAAGCAAATATCTACTTATGCCCCTTCAACGAGCACTTTGTCGAATTCCAATAGGGTTTGTTTTAATTTCGACGCAGATTGAATCGGTTATGCGCGCTTGACGTCGAAAAGTTTACGCGCGACCTGATTCGTAAACGTTATTTTGATAAAATTAATTTTTATTGCGTACTGTTGTGTTTTTATTATAAGCAAACATTGTTAAAAGTTATTGTGGTAAAATTTATTTTCTAGTGTGTATTGTGTTTTTGTTATAAACAATGGCTCATAAATATCTAACTAACGAGGAGTTAGAACAATGTCTTCTTGAAGGACCGTACAGAGTAACTCAACACACAGCGACGCGGGTTCACAAGCTTCAGATTATCTATCAGATGAAGAAAATATTGAAATAATTGCCTGAATATGACGCAAGCAGTTCTGAAGAGGATGACACACCCCTTTCAGTAAAGCTGCATTTTTTACCGAACGCGATAACGTAACCAAGTGGAAGACATTCAATGACAAGGTGACGCGGCAACCACAAAACATTCTCACAGAAAATTATGGTGTTCGTAGAAACGGCGTCGGGGTGACTTCTGTTGTATAAGCCTGGAATATATTTATTAGTGATGACATTATTGAAAAGGTTGTTAGACACACAAGTTAATTTATCGCAAAAAGGCTGCATCATACGGTAGAGCTCGCGACTGCAAAACAACTGATACGGTTGAAATCCGAGCATTGTTCGGATTAATTTAAGCTGTTGCAACCTTGCTGATGTCACATGCGAATTTGGAGGATTTGTATGCTTCTGATGGCATAGGTGTCTATCTTCTCAACTACTGTCACTGAAAAGAACAAAATTTCTTCTTGATTCTTTACGATTGGACGATGCAACTACAAAAACCTCTCCGCATGCTCAAGACAAAGCTGCACCAATAAGAGAAACTTTATATAAATTTACAGAAAACTGCTTATCTCATTATGTAAGAGAAAACGGTGTCATTGATGAGATGATTGTCAGATTTCGAGGGAAATGCCCATTCCGACAATATATTAAATCAAAACCTGACAAATATGGTATTAAACTTTATTCGCTAGTAGACGCAAATACGTTTTATATCTTGAATATTGAGTTATATGCGGGTAATCAAACTGATGAGCCGTATAGGTTGAGTAATGCTACAGGGGGCGTCGTGAATTTCTGCAACAGGGCGAAATTTAACAATAGACGATTTTTACACTGGTGTTCCTTTGGTAGAGGATTTAGCCAAAAACCTTGCGCAAGAACAAACGATAAATACCGCCATGCTTTATAAAAAGAAGGCAGACGTAAACATTCAAGTATTTTTGGATTTTCAAGTAATGCAACAATTGTGTCGTACGTGCCGAAAAAAAACCGGTCTGTGGTCCTGTTATCGTCCCTTCATGCCGCCGCTGAAATTGACGAAAGTACTAACGAAAAGCAGAAGCCAAGTATTATAACCTTCTACAACCGAACTAAGGGAGGAGTCGAGGAGGTTGACAAAAAAGTAAAAATGAATTCGATGTCGAGAACAAATAACAGATGGCCATTAACACTCTTCTTCCGTCAGAATTGACGAAAGAATACGTACAGCGAAGAGCAACTATGGTCAATCTACCTAGAAAAAAAAAAGTAAGAAACCACGTGAACGTAGGTGATGAATACTCGTGTAGTAAGCCAAGCACATCTTCCAGTGCCTGTAGAGGAAGCTGCAAATTATACCCGGCTAAAAAAATAAGGAGGCAATCTAAGACACAATGTAAATCTTGCCTGAGAAATATTTGCCGAGACCACACTGCAGTTATTTGCAATGGATGTTACTGTGACGAGGAAACTGACGATGAAGCAAAATAAATAAAAATTGAAATTAGGACCATCGTACAACTTGCTATTTTTTTCACAAAACGTTTATACTACAATTTCAAGTTTTAATGAAATAGTTGCAGAGAAAATTAATTAACTTAATGTTTTGTTTCCAAAATTGTTCTTTAAATGAGTCAAAACGTAACAAAATATAAAATTAATTTTTATTTTGTGTTTTTTATCACCAAATACTCAAAGTCGAAACGACTACGCGCTACCGTTCCGGTTATAAATGACCGCGCGCCCGCTTGAAAGTCAAGTTTATTTCTTTTTGCACAAACAAGACAAATGAAATGATTCTTTAATGCTCTCACTGAATTTGTTATCAAAGGTTCGTTCAGAGTGCTAAGTAACTTCGTCAGTAGTAATACTGTAGGAAGCGTACCGCAAAAATTTTATTATTATAATAAACATGTTCCAATCGCAATTGTTACCGCGATAGAAGAGTTAATTAATGGGGTTTGATATATTTTATTATATATTAAGTCGTAATTTGAGAATGGTTTCCGGGATATTTTATTTTTGTAACTAATAATGGCTAAGACCTGAAAAACACATGTTAGGAAAGAAACAAGCAGGTGTACGCTCGACACTGCTTTATTGCCGGGTACCGTAACGAATCTTTGAAAGTTGCTGTATACAGATTCTTGTGGTAAAAACTTCATAAATGTAATAATTAATTACGTCGGAACATAGCGCAAATCCAAAGAGATCTTTGTTTAGTACTAGGAAATTTGATATCAGATGTAGGGTTTGTTACGGACGAATGCATATTTTAAAAATTAAGATTTCGTTCAATAATTAATATGAAACTGTTCCAATGTAATGTTTCTTGTTTTTTTATTACTTTTAAAATAAGAGGGTTCATTTTCGGAAGTAAAGATAGTAAGTTTGAAATTGGAGGGGAAGGCAGTTGCTGCTGAAATTTTGATTGAGCCGGATTGCTTTGACTGTTTTAATTAGAAACTCCCATTGTAAACCGTTCGATCTATAAATATTTTGTCGTGTGCCTTTTAGAAAAACTAAAACGCTAATTCGTTCTTTTCTTTTTGTGTAGGTTTTAATGTAAATTTTTCCAAAAATTAATATATAATTAATCGCCCTGGCGCCGAGTTTTAAACAGCGTATCTTAACCCGTCGTGTTGGTGGTAAAGTGTTTAACTAAAGGGAATATATTCAAGTGTAAGTAGATATTTTTATTTTAATTTAAGCTCGCAGCAAACAATTCTACAAGCCTACGTAATGTATTAAAAATCAAACATTGCCTTGCAAAGGTATCCCATTAGCACGCTGGCTCAGTAAGCGGAAATCTGCTAAAATAAAAGACAGCACAGGGCCCCCTCACTCATGTACTTAAGTGAATTAGCATTGTTGTTTATATTTATATTTGGGTAGAGGTGGGCGTGGACGAACGGGTACAGTATAAAGCTTGGTCCCGGGTCCCGATGGCCATTAAAAACACCTCGAATTTTATTTTTATTGTTGTATAGATAAATGTGTAACCTGGGAAAGGGACGCTGTATTTTTCTAACGCACTCAAACTTATATATCGGTCACGATGTTATGATCTATTTACAACTTACCCTTGTATGGTTTTGTTTAATGGTGTTTTACTATATATTTAACCCTTTTATTGTTTTTTGATTTATTAATGTACTTGTGCAATTATTTATGAATAAAATGGGTTTTCCTGGTGGTTCTTTCCCACAATAGTACATTAACGGGTTGAATCATCCTTGCGCAAAGCTCGTTAATTTTAATTTAAGTAGTCTCAGACTACCAAATTCAAATAGCACAATGTACCTACCACTAGACTGCCAATTCTTTTGCTCAGATTTGAGGTTTGAGAGTAATTAAATATCCGACTTGTAAATAAATAGAGTTTTAATTATTGCCAGGAAAGTCAATGTAAGGCAAACAATTAATTTGAGTAATAGTAACATTAATGTCAGTAAAGTCAAGATACATCACTTAGCGATTGTTTTGTTCTTAAATTTGCATTCTTGCGAATATGTTCAAATTACACTTTTCAAGATAAGGTTACCTGGAAGACGCTACAATACTATCTTTCAAAATTGTTAAGGATGTTGAAACAATTTTGAACGATAGTATTACTATTGACGAAGATAACTGTAGATGTTATCGAAACATTTAGATTGCATAACTTAAATACAAAAATACACTATAAGAAAACCCAAAAGATAGGTATTTTAAAACCATATATCAAACAATTACATCTTAACAAAATAAGTGACCCGGATATAAAGTAAACTATGTTACACTCTGACAAAAGTTTACCTTATGTTACGATTTCACAGGATTAAAATCAGTTTAAAAATTGTAAACTTCTCTTTGGTCGAAGCCTCAATATAATTTAAAACAAAAAGCATCCAAAGTATATTTCCCAACACTTATTTATAAATTAAACCGCTCCACTTAGAATTGATTCAATATAAGAAAAACCTGTATAAAGTAAGATTCTAAATGCAGTCAGTAAAATTCACAAACCTTTGTTATATACCATACAGCAAAACAAAAATGTATACAGTCAGTGTATGCAACTCTCGATAACAATATCAAAAAAAAATTTCAACTATACTTACTTATTATTCATCAATATATTACTACACTTGATATCACGATGTAAAAAATTCTTTTTATGACAATAACTTAATCCATCTAACAATTGTCGCATGATACATGCGTTATTAACTTCATTAAAATCAACCATGCCAGATTCCAATAATCCCATTAAATCATGGTCCATATATTCGAATACAAGATATACAGACCCTCTATCCTGAACATTTCAGTATTAATAAATAAAACGATTTCAGGAAGACAAACTTACCATCCTAAAATCAACGGCATCTTGTTTATCAGTCACTATCTCTTTTAAATTTACAATATTTTTATGATTTAATTGCCGTAGAATTTTAATTTCCCGTACAGCGGTAATTGGAAAACCTTCTTTTTCGTTTTCCAATCTAACTTTCTTCAAGGCGACTAATTCTGAAGTTTGTAAATCTCTCGCTTTATATACTTGTCCATAAGTACCTACATATAAATTAACATAATCAAACTTTCGATAATTCACACATTTAGGGTATACAAACCTTCTCCAATTTGTACGATAACTTCAAAAACATCTACACAACGTTCACCCCAATCTTTATTTAAATTTGCATTACGAGAGCCTTTACGTTTTAAAATTTTTGGTCGTTTCACTTTTGGTTTTGGTAAAGCCCGTATGCGTTCAACCACTTTATTAACAGATTGTCTAGGTGGAGTTGTAACAGTTTCTTCATCACCACTAAGTTCTTCAGTACCTGGAACAACTACAACAACTTCATTATTACAAACATCAAATCTTGAATATCTAACCTGGAGGCATTGGCAAATTAACAATGCTCTTCCGAGGTGGAGTTTTTGGTTTCACCTGTGGTGGAGGACTAGGCGATCGACTTGGCGGTGATTCAATAACTTCTAAATCACCTTGATTAATACCGGGAGGTAATGGTAGCTTTGCAATATTCTTCGTTTTAATAACTTTATTAACTTCCACATGAAGATTCTTTTTTACTGCTGCAACTTTTTTTTCAACAGAATTTGGTAATGCCGGTTGAACAGTAGGAGATTCCAATCTAGGTGGTGTAGATAACAGTGGAACGCTAGAAGAATTTGGAGTAAATGGTTTCTTATCGGTTGATGCTGGTGTCGTACTATTGGGTAATACAATATCATCTAATATTATAGGAGATGTTTCTGTTTTACTATTGTCCGATGGTATTGGTATATCATCAATTGCAATGGTTACTGGCTCCGTAATAACTTCCTCTTTCACTTCTACTACCTCCATTGCAACTTCAGTTACAGAAGATGATGATGTTTCGTTCTTCTGTTCCAACATATTTTCTAACTTTTTCAGTTCCATTTCACGTTTCTGTCTATCCTTCACAAGTTCGGCAAATAAACTAGTATCTGTTATTTTGTTCTTCAGTTGCGAGGATTTAATGGAATGTGGAGATGGACTTCGAATCCTTTCTAATCTGAAATTTACGTAAGACAATCAGTTATAACTGCTACTGTAATCAAATTAGCAAAAAATTACAAACAACGAATGCATTAATGAAATAATACAAAGTGTCCCAATGAGTTACTGAAAATTTGGAGCTGTAGAAAAAACTTAGAAAATACAAAACATTTTAGTGTTGTGCTACATAGCTTATAACAACACGTAATTTAGGATAGAACTTGTTTTTGGAGATGTTCAAATGTAAAAAATTCCCGTTTCAACTATTAATTATTTTGCATTCGTTTTCTTACCAAACAAATCCTCATTAAGAGAATTCGGTATGGATCACTCATGTACGCAAACTACTCAACTTACTCATACATTATCCTTATGGCTAATGAAATCTTGCTACAGTAAATTCACTCATCTTAACCCTCTCTTTTCCACTGATGCCAATTGGCACCATATTATTTAGTCGCGAATGTTAACAAGAGAAAGATTAAAATTTCGGTCAAGTACGCATAATCATAGTGGTGAACTTGTGATACGAACGTGCTAGACAGTTTCAATAACCGCGTTGCATGAGGCGTGGAAGTGTAAGCAGTGCATGACTAATTGTAAGTTAACGTTTATCAATTATGTACCAATATTTTTACGGTAAGCGTCGCAAATATAGCCACCAAAAATTTTACTACACTTGTATGACCTTTTTTGCATGTTCTAATACTGTTACAATAGTAAAGTTAGCAAATCACTTAAACGTTATGTTTATAAATCTGTATGATGTCAAGTGGCGCCTATGGGAATTTTTAGCATGTAATGATATTTTATTTCACTGCGAATAATAGTTCATATTACTCATGCAACTAATAAGTTTTACGCACACAGAAAAAAAAAATGTTTATTCTGTATTCTTTGTATAGAGATGGCTCGAGTCGATTTAACGAAAGAAGAAAAACGTCATTTGCTCTTGCTGATCAAAGGAGATTTATCAGACATCGATATTGCCGGAAACGAAGATGTTGTAGATGACGAAGGAGAAGATTCGATAAGTAATGATGAAGTACAGCTACACTCGGTTTTAAATGAAACATCACGTATTGGCATTGAAGCAGTTCAGATTGAAGAAAATGATGTGGGGTTTGAAAGTGATGACGATGATATTCCATTGGCAACATTATTTCAACAAAATTTGAGTAAGGAAAGTAATCCTATTGATACACCCGAATGGATGAAGAATATTATAGACCCAGTAGATGCAACATGTAATGCGGTTTTCACAGTTCCTGAATCTATTGATACTCCGTTCAGTTACTTCAAAAAATTTATTTACGACGACATTATTTCAATCTGGTCGATCAAACAAATTTATACTCTATGCAAAAGCACTGTGTTTCCATGAATACGACTTATTCTGAAATATGCAATTATTAGGGTGTCCAAAAAATATACAAAGGCATATGTAAGTATTATTCTATTTTGTAAGCAATATAACTTATTATATAGTAATTATTTACAGATTTGTTAGTTAAAAGTAGCTTTGCTACTATCAAGCAACATTGGGCAACAACCTAACCAAACTTGTCCCTTTGATTTTAGTGCCACGAATTGCAAGACATTCTATGGAAGAACAAAAAATAAAAATAAAAAGCAAAGTGTTGTCGAGATAAGAGAAATGTGTGGATATGAATCATATCCACATATTATATTAGCTTCTAGTAGTGAAGATGAACTGAAACTTTTAGGAAATACAGATAGGATTATCATTCCTGAAAGAGATGAGGACAATGTTGACGACTCTCACAATAATGATGTGAATAATGATTATTCTAGCATTGTAAACAATGACAGTGGTGACGATATTGATAACAGTGATGAAAATAATACTGGAAATGCTGATTTCACATGGAAAAAAATCAATACTCGTGTAGCTTGCGCTATACAGCCCTGGAAAGGAAGTCCCCCAACCAGCCCTGAAACTGCACAATCACCAATCAGTTACTTCAGGCATCTCTTTGATGATAATATTTTAGACAGCATTGTTTATCAAACAAATTTATATTCAGTGCAACATAATCCCACAAAACCAACTAGTGTCGACAAAAATGAAGTATAACAGTTTTTCGGATGTTGCATGTGTATGTCAATATATGGGCTACCTGCATCAAGAATGTATTGGAAATCAATGACACGCGTTCCTGTAGTAGCTGACAACAAAGGCAAAAGAAGAGGGGAAGACCCAGTTCGACTTCAATAGAACAGCAACTGGAAGCGAAGAGAAAGAAGGGCCCAACTTCCGCAGTTCCCATTAAGGAAGTAAGAAATGATAAACTGAGTCATTGGCCGCAGTTTTCAGAAAGAAGAGACCGCTGTAGGAAACCTGGCTGTGACGGCCTCCCAAAAGCGTCATGCTCAAAATGCAAGGTTGTTTAGGATGTTTCACACCTAAGAGTAACTGCTTTGTAGATTTCCACAGACTGAATATTTTATTTTGTAAATTTGTACTTTTATCATAATGACAATTGTTTTTTATAAATGGTAACTGATGTTGAATAATGAAACACCTTGAATTTGTTTCTTTACTACCATACTTGTACAATGAATACAAAAGGTGGATGTCGAATGCTGGAAACTCTACGCCCAGTGTGACCTTAAAGTAACAAAGCAATTTTGGAAAATATAAAAATAAAAAAATCCATATATTCTATAAACCATTACTATAACCCTATACAGGGTGGCTACTTTTTATATTGAACAGTATTGCTATCTTGAAAACCACAGGAATTACAATGTCGGTTAAATGGGACAAAAGTTGCGCATAAAAGGGACCAACAAAATGTTGAAGACAAATCTTTAATAACTCTTACTGTTTACAATTTATACGGGGAAAACCAAAACATAAGAATTTTTAATTGTTGTTGTGTCTCCTTTATTTTAATAGATATTAAAAAATTGTATTTACATTTTTTAATTTAAATTATACATGCTATTCTGTAGTGGCGTCAAATTTTTTTTACAACGTTTCGTCTATTTAGGGAAACCATCAACATTTTTTTTTTAAATACGGACCTGTTTTTTTTTCTACACTAAATTAATTACAATACCACCATACATACACCCCCAAAATTATTTTTTGATTACCCCTCGTTTCGTCACATTCCTATCCATCATCAAAAATTTAATAAACATTTCAGCTGAAGCCGTACCTGTTGTGTTAACTAAAATTTCGGTGGTTATGCGTTACCCCCCCTTTTTTAGATTATTATTCGTCTATCTGTTTACGCTATTTCTTTTGTACAAAAAAGATTATTTTCAGTAATATGCATATGAAGAAAGAAATAGATCAATTATTACATAATGTCCTTACAGATCCATTTCATTGGGTTTACCTACTTTGTTGTAATTGACATTTAAACTAACAAAAAGGTAAATAACACAATATTAAAAAAAATGGCATGGAAATAATGATAAGACTGTAGAAATTCTTTAAAATATTCATTTATGATTTTCAATGTAGGTTCGACTGCTTAATATTTTTGTTGTTATTAAGAGTGCCGTGAAATTCAAATAGTTGAATAAATGTCAATTACTTTGTCAGTTTCCAGCGTTTTTGAAGTGTTTAGTTAAATTTATTCTTAAATAATTAATTATTACATTATGGTTCGTTATTCTGTAGAAGAAAAACGAGATATGTACGATGTTTTTATAAAAAATAATAGAAATGTTGATGTGGCAGTGCAGACATACGCAAATTTGTATACAAATTGGAATTGTCCCGCAAGAAATACGATTTATGCGGTATCTAAAAATGTAACTGAAACAGGTAGTGTGTTTAAATTAAATCGGGCACATCAAAGAAGAGGTAGAATAAACGACATACCTAAATGTGTTAGCACTAGTACACGTAAATCCAGAAAATTCGACAAAAAGTATTGCAACACAATGTGGGATATCCAGATCAGGAGTTAAAAAGATATTGAAAAAGTACAAATATCATGATTATAAATACCAACCAGTCCTGACGTTACACAAAGATGATCCTGCCCGTAGACTGACATTTTGTAACTGGTTTAGACGTAAGTTGAATACCAACAGGTCGTTCCATAAAAATATTCTATGGACAGACGAAAGTACATTCACAAATTGCGGAATATTTAATAGAAAAAATAAGCACTATTACGCAACAACCAACCCTCATCTTACTCGACAGGTGCGGCCTCAGGTACGATTTTCATTAAATGTGTGGTGTGGCATTATTGGCAACGTTGTAATAGGGTCCAAATTTATAGATGGAAATTTAAATGCCGATAATTACATCAATCTATTAGAAGAAGTGTTAGTTGAAATGTCATTATTGGTTCGACGACAAATGACATGGTTTATGCAAGATGGTTGTAGGACCCATAATGCTAACAGAGTTCGAAATTACTTAAATCGTCAATTTGGGGGTAAATGGATCGGAACAAGAGGCAACAGAAAGTGTCCACCAGGCTCCTCTTGCTTAAATCCTGTCGATTACTTTTTGTGGGGTTACCTAAAAAATAAAATTTATGATAGTGAGTTTCAAAGCATCAACGAACTAAGGGCTCAAATTGCTTTCGAGCAAATAGATCCAGATATGATTGCTAGGACAACAGGGTATATGTTGGAAGAACGCGACTTTGTGTTGAAAAGGCCGGCGGCCATTTAGAACAATTTTTATAAATTTATTTTGTGTTAGTTTGTTTCTGTTAATTATTATTAAAAAGTCATACAATAATAATATTAGTTATTTGTTTAATTTTTTGGATTGAATAATTTGTGCATAATAATAACCTTGTTTCTTGTTGATAAGCACTAGTGCTTAACAGCGGGTTTTCAATTAACAAACAGGTACGGCTTCAGCTGAAATGTTCATTAAATTTTGATGATGGATAGAAATGTGACGAAACGACGGGTAATCAAAAATAATTTTGGGTTATGTATGGCGTATTGTAATTAATTTAGTGTAGAAAAAACAAGACCGTATTTAAAAAAAATGGTGATGGTTTCTAAATAGAAGAAACGTTGTAAAAAAATTTGACGCCACTACAGAATAGCATGCAAACTTTAAATTAAAAATGTAAATACAATTTTTAATATCTTTTAAAATAAAGGAGATACAACAACAATTAAAAATTCTTATATTTTGGTTTTCGTATAAATCGTAAACAGTAAGAGTTATTATAGATTTGTCTTCAACATTTTGTTGGTCCCTTTTATGCGCAACTTTTGTCCCATTTAACAGACATTGTAATTCCTATGGTTTTCAAGATAGCAATACTGTTCAATATAAAAAGTAGCCACTCTGTATATGCACAAATTTTTTTTCCAAAAAAAAAACAGTAATTTGGGCAGTAGAGGGTTAAAACAATCTATTAATAACAAACCCCATAAGTGGGGAATAAAAATGTTTGCGCGTGCTCGAATAAGTGGGATTATTTATGAATTCGAAGTTTACGTCGGCATCTTCTCTTGGATTCAGTGGAGATATCGTTTTGACATTAATCGAGAACCTTCCGGTTGACCAAAATTTTAAATTATTTACAGATAACTTTTTTACATCCTACAAGCTGTTTGTAAAACTCAAAAGTATGGGTTTCCTTCAGTTGGTACAGCAAGAGTAAATAGGCTAAAGGGATATGCACCAAAAACTGATAAAGTTTTGAAAACAGAAGGAAGAGGCTCTTATGACTTCCGTGCTGACACTAACCACAATATATTTTCATTGACATGGTATGATAACAAATGCGTAATAATGCTTTCTACATACAAAAGTGTAGAACCGATTGAAATGGTGCGAAGGTGGCCACAAAAGGATAAACAGTATATTACATGACCTGAAATAATAAAAGAATACAACAGAAACATGGGCGGGGTTGATCTAAACGACATGCTAGTATCTTTATATAGAACCAGAATGGGAATAAAACGATTCCGAATATTTTATCACCTCTTGGATATATGGCTGGTTTATCGTCGCAACTGCAAAATGAAAAATATTACGAATTATAAGGAGCTTATAGTTTTTAGAAGAGAGATCGGAAAGACGTTGTTAGACTGCAAATATTCGAGAAAACGTGGACGCCCATCTTCAACAGAGGAAACTCTTCCTATTTATAAAAAAACGCTCTGTAGTGCCAAAACCAATTGAGGATGTAAGATATAGTGGCATTGAACATTGGCCCGTGCACATTGAGCCAAAAATGAGGTACCGCCAATGTAAATCATACACCAGAATGTCGTGCGACAAATGTAAAATGCCCTTGTGCATAGCAAAGGACCGTAATTGTTATATTCTGTTTCATAAGAAATAAGTTGTATCTATATTCTTATTTTGTTTCCAATGATGCCATATGGAATCTAGTCCTTTTTTTTTGTTAAACAATTTTATAAAAATTATTGTTAATTTTTCCTAAACTACGTTACATTGTAGGATTCAAGATTTAATAAAAAAAATTTTTTTAATCAAAAATTTAATTTGGGAAGGAAAGGGTTAAATTTGGCTCAACCTGTAAAATTTGATTCAAATTTCGTCATAAACGTTTAATACCAAAATATAATCCGTTTTAGATTTGAATTTCACATAACATCTTCAGTAAATAAAACGGGTAGCTAGATAAGATAGGGGGGGCGATTTGACTTGACAGTGTTAAAATTTTGTTTGAAATGTTAAAAAAAGAGAATTGCATGCTCATTAACTTTGATTTATGAATTGTGCCAAAAATATAGCAAAAAATGCGTGTTCTGAAATAATGAACTATAAATTTTGTGTTTTTTTCCCGGTCAGTTGTATGATCGGATTCGATTGATTTGATTATATTACACTCAAAACTAGATCACAGCATTTTTTTCAGATTGTTTACGGGTCCTGGTACAAACATTCGAAAAACGTGAAAAAATAGTTTTTCAGAAATCAATTTTTTTTTAAAACGTTCTTGGGCGCCTACAAAAAGGGGCCAAATAGCATAAGTAGTCCTATTAATTAGCTTCATTTTCCTCGTAACCGCATGTAAACATCTTCACTTGTTCGCGCGACAACTCAAATTAAGTAAATCTTTTTTTCCATAATTTGGTAATAAAAATATAATTATCCGAGTGATTTACGAAATGAGCCGTATATAAAAAGATTTTTAGGAAAAAAATACATTATTACAGAATGTAAACATGTTAGAATATATATAAGAACTTTATCAGTCTTCGGTTTTCACTTAAAATATGGGTCCCGAGAATACGGTAATATTTGAATTTGGCGCGGAATACAAATTATAGCTACTTAACAATTTGGGTAATAACTAGAACATTTTGTGCCTTATGCTTAGTCGTAGATTAAAGTGGGCCAGGTTCATAAAATTACCGATTTGCCTTATTAACCAAAAACTATTTACATATACTTAGATATGTTCGCTTTAAAATCGGGGTTGCTTCTTCCTGAAACTAATTGTTAAATACTCGGACGCCAACTTGTTTTTAAATATGGAATAAACAAGTAAACCATTATACAATAAAGTTAAAAGAAAATTGTTACAATAACAAATTTTATTACACACAACCTATATTTAATTATAAACGGAAATACTTAATGCTAATGTTAGACGTTATAACCTAATGAATAATTAAAATTGTGAGTAATGGAAACAGAATACCTTATTCTTGGTCACACTGTAGATAACGAAATGGCTGCATGCTGGGTCAGCGTTTTTCGAAATTGTTGCGTAATATTACTTCAGGGTTGAAATAAATCTGAATTTGTATGCTTTATAATTCCCAAATGAATAAATCTCACTCGTAATCAATCGTACTAATACTGTAAATTGGATTAACATTAAAATAATTAAATGCGTAGATGTGTATAAACGGATGACAAGTAACATTAAAGGTGAAGTTAAAGTAAAAATAAAAAGTAAACGTGAAAGTCAAAGGGCCTGAGATTCAAACGTCTCAAACATTATAAAATAACTTTAAATAAACTCTCCATAAAATTTGTAGCACTTTTAATAAAAAATATTTAACAGAGAAAAAATGGATGCTCTACTATCTTTCAGTATCGCACAAAAAACGACGCTCTCAAAAGGTCTTTGCGCATGAACATGTCTGAAACTGAATGGGCAAACGATATGCGTAGAAGTTCTAATTAAAATAATTGCATGCATGTTTTTATGCAACTATGATACGCAACACACACTGCACGCAATGCATGTTAAGTTGCCTAAATAAACGTAAATTTTATTACAAACGTAAAGTTTGTTACGCTGCAACCAGTTCAAGTAATGTGAACAGTACAACTTTTAATCGTATTCTTACTTACTGACATCATGCATAATCTCGAAATCTACGGAATTTAAAATATGTTTTTTGGTATTCATGTATCATAAACCATGCAAAACATACCCAAAAGCGTGCATAATCGAGTCTTTATCGCACGCCGTGACGCTTAATAATTAAACGAAATGTCAAATGACATTTACCTACCCACTCGATACAATGCATGAAAAATTAATTTGATTTTTTTCAATTAACATGATTGTAGTTATTACTACTATTACTATTATAATTACGCATTCTCACTAAGAAATATCGTATGATATTTATATTATATATAATACACTATTACAGTATGTATTTAATCATTCATGATTGAAATCCAGGATTTGATTATGGGCGAATTGAAATAATTAATACTGTCATTAGTGGAAAATAAAAAAATAAATCAATACACTGCATATCTTATCTGCATATATTTTTAAATACGTTGCTGGCATATTTCATGTTGTTTGATATTGTTACAGGTTTGTCATTTTAGAACTAAATAATGCCACCAAAAAAACAAAAAGTTGATCACAGCAAGAGATGTGTGAGCTGTGACAACCTTCTGTGATACGAAAAAGACCGAATAAAAGTTCTGAATTCTACGGATGCAGCAGAAGAGTTTTCGCTGCTGTTGGCAAAACCAATCTGATGCACTTTGTGGACAATGTCGTTCATCGACTGCGAGGTTGAAAACTAAATATCGACAACCTGAAGCTTCGTCTAGCACTACCAATGAATATTTTGCAGTGTTAGAAAATATACCTGAAGCTGAACGAGATTTGGACACTTCATCACTGTCACTCTTATCGCTGACGGACAGTCCGCAAACTGATTCACAAACATCGGTATCAACGTCGAAGTCGTCTCAAATCAACAGTGGACCCATCGTTTAATCTCCGTATCAGAAACGCTCCTGAGGTAGACATGGTTGAAACGCCCTTCAACCGTTTGATCACGAGCCATAAATGTTTCTGTGTATGTTTCTCTAAACCGATTTCATTAGTCATTGTTCCGTTCAAAGCGCGAATGCAAGTTTTTGTAGACAGTCGAATATTCGTACCGAAACAATATTGTTGCTGTACACATCATTTGATTAATCGGCGTTTTTATACCGACGATCTAAATAAGCTTCAAGTTTATTCACCTTCAAGTTACATCGAAAAAAATGAATTGGTCTTGTTCTTAAACGTATTGTCGGACAAATCCGCAGATAGTATTCTGGACAAAGTACACAATTACTGGTTATATGCCCGAACAATTAAAATTGTTGACGTTGTTACGTGCACAAAAGGATTGTGGTAGAAAAGGAGAAAGTGTACGATAACACGAATTAAGAAATTAACCGGATGCGTGGGCGTTTGGCGTGGGAAAGTACACAGAAAGATTAAAAGGACCACTTAATCTAATTTTCTGTATCGCTCCTGAATCCAGAAAAGGGCTACGGCACAAGGAGAGAGACGTTACAATTAAAATAAATGCTTCAACCAGGTAAAAGGTCTGGCTAGGGATTTTGATCGTAGGCCACAGGAATAAAGAAACAACTGACGATCTTTTAACACCAACTTGTTTAATACAAATGTTAATACTCGTATTTGACTAAGCAATATTATTTACAGGGTAGATAACAAGATAATGTTTATATAAAATGTAATAATTTAAGAAACAATCATCTGAGCAATGTACACAATCGTTATACTAAGTCGGGATCGCTATCCGATATGTGACCCAAAATTTTAGAGAAATTAAACTAACTAAAACAAAATCTGACCCAAATGGTCTAGTAGTAACCCACTTACATTTCTGGAAAGTGCTAAACCTATAATTTAAACAAAGTATTGAGCAAGCTTTATAATACGTAAAATCAAAATATACAAGTGCACTGTTCGACATCCAATGTTGACCCTAAAAGTAAAACAACAAAACATATGTATAAAGGCAACCAAATAACTCTAAACCGAAGTCTTAGGAAAAGCTCTCCTCAAAACTGGTATTTCAGTTTTAAATCAACCCAAAACGCACTTTAAAAACCAAAATATAAACTAAAACTTCCACAATATGTCTATCATTACTTTTTTTTTGTAGGCGCAAAGAAATTAAATTTACTTGCAATTCGCAGTATAGACAAAGCAAACCTAATACATACAGGTTCAGAAAAAACTGAGTTTGTCAGCTTTATAAGTGTAAAACATAAATTTAAATGAGCACAAAGTAAAATCTTAAGCATTAGTTTTAAACGTGGCTGAAGGCCGTAATAAAAAAAAATATCTTCCTTATTAAGATAGCGTTTATAGCTTAAACAATTTTAACCAGTGAAATGCAACACATGCATTAACCTAAATAAGCATAAACATCTATGAAATTCTTATAGGGGCAATCCCCGAAACAAGCAATTTGAATTTATATAACCCAAACGTTACTACAGTTTAGCACGCACTCTGTACAATGGCGACCAATATACTAAGTTCAAAGTACATGTCAGAACAGCTGATGGCCTGAACTGCAGGTACAATCGTACATATATATATATATATATATATATATATATATATATATATATAAGCCAAATCCAGTCCCTAAACTGTGTATAATTTTAAGTAATGTTATACTAAATTAATAGACATTTTCTCCATATATCATGTTAGTTTTCTAACGACGCATGAATTTTCTTAAAAATGGCGTTCCCCTTATCAAAAGGAACCAGAAAAGAAGACATGTGATGTTCTTCAACAAATTAGAAATTTAAAAAATATCACATGTTCAAATTTATTTGAAAATGAAAAGGTGTAATGTACACTGTTGCCAAACTTACTAATATTGAAGTTAAAGTATAGGATGTTGTGTAATCAATAAGCATAAAAATTTCAAGTCGTTCGAAAATTCCCTTACACAAAAGTTATACGTATCAACATCGATGCTCACTTCGAAGCGAAATTCTGACAATCGCAGTGTGAACCAAGTTCTTTTTGTATTCCTTTTTAAGTTAAGAACTGGGAGTTCCAACAGCGCGACAGCGTCGATTTTTGATATGAAATGCGAACATTAAGTGTCGGATTATTTCGAATCCGTTTTGAAGTCTTTTAAGGTAGATATTTTACCTACACAATGTGACGTACAAGCTTGTCCTCGTGAAGATTTAATTTTAAACCATAAGTCGCCTTACGTAAAACAGTTGCATGGCTATGAAGGACAATTAGTTTTGATAGCTGATGGTACATATCTGAGACACCTGAGTACCAACAACTACTACCAACGAAACTCACATTACGGTCAGAAAAAAAGCACCATTGTGTAAACCGTTTACAGTTTGTACCACAGATGGTTATATAATCGATACATTAAGGCCGTACGTGGGTACTATGAACGACGAGGAAATATTGCGAGTTATTCTAAAGGACGAAAATGGTTTGTCGAGACTTTTAAGAGAAGGTGGCGTCTTCATTCTTGACAGAGGTTTTCGGGATGTGTACTGATGCCAGCTTTAAAAGAAAAAAGGAAACAATTATCCACTAAAGAGGCTAACAACAGCCGATTTGTGACAAAACTAAGATGGGTTGTAGAAGCAGTGCATGGGATCATTGCATCAAAGTTCAAACTTCTGCACAACCAACTAGATAATAAACTTTTACCAGTTGCTCAAGTGTACTGCAAAATAGTTTCTTTTGTAGTTAATACTTTCGGAAAACGCTTGAACTGTGATGGAGGTATACAAGATGCAGTTGCCACCTTCATGCTTACAAAAAAAAGTGACGATAATTCATTAGTGATAGAAATAGAGGAGGGTAACTGGAACAGAAGGAAAAACTCATTGAAAACCATTAAAATCGTCAGATGTACAATATTTTCCCGAGATGACAGAGAAGGACTTAAAAATTCTGTTCTCTGGAACCTATCAGGTTGCCCGAAGTAAATCTTACTTAGTAGAGCAGTATTTAGTTGAAGATAACACAATGTTTAAATGCGAGGTACAGTCGCGGCCATAGAGTAAGATGAGAGCTAACATAAGCAACTTTAACTGGAAACTAAAGGGGAAATTGATGGGTAGGGAACTTGTGATACGTGTTGGCCATAACCTTTGAAATTAGCAAACGGCCCGTATGTATTTATAAACACAAAAAGTGATCGGAAGCGATTGAAAATGATTACATGTTGTGTTGTGGGTTATGCTAATCGATCCGCACAAAAAAGTTTAGGTCAACAAAGCACGGAAGCGGGAAAAAACATTTTGTTCTACGTGTAAGTACAGTATAGTATTGGTTTATTTTTATCTGTTTAATTATAATAAATACCGGTTAGCGTAGAGAAATGTGTTCTAGGCTTAGACTTAACTTAAATCCCTTGAGTGGTTGTTGCCCTCGGGCTTCGCCCTCGAGGCAACACACTCCACTCGCGGGATTAAATGCTGCATTTTGGTCCCTCTATATATAATATACTATAATATTTCAACATAAAATTAAAAAAAATTAAATTAAATATTTTACTCGGTATTAAGTACTATTTTAAATACATTTAGTTGATTTATTTCCATTACTTCTAATTCACATTAGTTGTATTAATAATTAAAGTGTACAGTAAGTAAAATTTATTACTTCTAAGTCATTTTAAAGTCATTACGTTCTTCTCTAAATTTCCGAAAACAAAATATATTTAATTGCGTCCCCCAAAAGTATTTATTACCTGTCGTACTAAAATCGTTAAGTTTGTCGCATAGCATTGTAAAATATTTCTACTCATTTATCTAATACAATTAGTTCATAAATATGCGAAATTTATATTAATTCATTATGTGTGTAAAATGAATATTCAAAGTTTGATATTCAAACCGGATGCTTTAATAAATTTGTTATATTTTCGGGTAAGTAAATATCTATGTATGTACGTATGTACAATGTGTTTTTCTAAATGAAATTGTTGCAAAATTATGTGTTTACGATATATATTTATATATTTATAAAATGTTACTAAAAATTTATGATTTTGATTTTATATAATAGCATTATAAATATTTTTGATGAATTTAATTTGTTTCAATTATTACGAAAAATATGCCTAGTCCTAAGTAAAGAAATTATTCTTGTAAAATGTGTTAAACCTATCTTATCAGTTAATGCAGACAATTGAAAGAACGACGCGTTATTAAATCACATTAGAGCATATGGTAAATTAATGATTTGGTCAACGCGTTTCACTGGTTGCGTAAATTCTCGCGTTCCCCCCTTCCGTCTGTGTTTCCAATTTGCGCGCCTATGAACTATTGGTACGTCCCCTCTCGTCCTTACTGTATGGTCGCGGCATATAAACCGCAAAATATACAAATGCTATGTTCAATATCAACCCAACACGATCGGGTATGGGGGTATCAAGCGTTATGTATGCGACTCTCCTAATGGGCTTCGAACAGTTGGTTGTTGTTCACACGTTACTACGATTATATATTTTTTATCACATGCGAGATATTTATCGAAAATAGTACGTCCTGCACAAATCTTGTCTACACTATTCGAAGTGCAGAAATTGAGCCAGTAATAAACAAGGACAACGACGAAGAGGACTGAGTTATATTTATGATTCTTGTACAAAGTCACTACGCGTATTTTTATATTCTATAATATATTTTCTTTAAAAATGTTATCGAAAAAAGATTTACTTAATTTGAGTTGTCGCGCGAACAAGTGAAGATATTTACATGCGGTTACGAGGAAAATGAAGCAAATTACTAGGACTACTTATGCTATTTGGCACCTTTTTCTAGGCGCACAAGAATGTTAAAAAAAAAAATGATTTCTGAAAAACTAATTTTTTTCACGTTTTTCGAATGTTGCACCAAGTTTGTGGGGTCCCCAGGACAAAAAAAAAATCTGGAAAAAATGATGTGATCTAGTTTTGAATGTAATAATCAAATCGATCGAATCCGATCATACAACTGACCGGAAAAAAAAACACAAAATTTTATATTAATTGTAAGTTTTGTTATGAACGAATAAGTTCAAAGATAAATATTTAATTAAAAATGATTATTAATTTTATTAAATACAGTATTAAGTACAGGCCGTAGGTTCAAATCCTACTCGAGATAAACTTTTTATTTATGTATTTAATAAAATTAATAATAATTTTTAATTAGAAAATTTTATAGTTTAATAATTTCAGAAAAACGCATTTTATGCCACATTTTTGGCACAAGTCGAAAATAAAAGTTGTTGAGCTTGCCAATCATATTTTTTTTACCATTTTTAACAAAGTTTTTACACTGGCAAGTCAAATCGCGCGGGGGCCGCCACACCCTATGTTATGCCGCTACCCTGTTTCAAAAGTATAAAAATTCGTACACCAATTTCCTATTACTTTGAAATTGTTGCATTATATATACAGGGTGCTACTAATGATAGGCCGTAATTCCAAGGGCACATTCCTGAACCAAATTCAAGTAAAAAAGTTCTTATAAACATATTTTGTGAATATTCTATAACATTTTATTACTTTTCATTTGTTAGGTTTAAAAAATGGCTTATAAATAAATATTGTGCAACGAGCAATCCAGTCATAGGAATCCAAGTTCGGTTCGAATCACCAGAAGTCGAACGCGGATCACTTGAAGATGGCTCTGTTCTTTTACAAACCAAACAGAACAAGCAACGTGGAAAGAAACCCGGAATATATTGCACTAGAAAGAGAATGTCGTAACTACTGCGGTAGCGTACTAGTGCACTTTTACGAATTTTCCATTAACCACTTGAATCTCGTCTGTAGCTCATGAAACAAAACTTGGTTTATTTTCTAAGTACATATTTGGAAGTAACAATTTAGATTGTACTATAGTAAGCGTCCATTTGTCAGTTTAATGGTGTTTCGCAACACGTCCTAAATTGTAGCAATTTTTAGATAAATTATAGTTGAAAGATATGTAGAGTTTATAGAATTCAAATAGGAATATTGTCGTGTTTACCGAAACTCTTCAATTTGAGTTAGTTTCCATATAGCGATTAGGGAAATTTCACGATGTTATGAAATGTTAAAATTAAGTCCTGGACCGAACGCAAATCTGAAAACGAAACCTTGACACAAAGCTCACGGTTGTAACGAATCGAATCTTAGTCATTGTCAGTGCCTACATGTTAGAGGCCTGATTCGTTTCAAATACAAGTCTCTGAAACTGAACGATACAGTAAGCGCACCCCCTCTTCTGGTGCAAAGAACAAAATTTGAAATAAGTGCAACTGTTCCGTACACGATACACGCTCTTATAAACAGTTTTTAAGGTTGTCAAAAGTACGGTTGAGTGAAATATTAGGTGTAGTATACCAGTTGTTGCAAGCAAAAAATTAAAGTGACCGTGCTTTCTTTATTTTTACTTTCTTGCTAAACAAGAAAGCATTGCGGTCGAAAAAAATCGAAAAAAATAAGTTGCGTTTGCCACGTGTCTAACAACCACACGACACAATACGGGAGAAATGAGTGAGCTCGGATAAAACTCAAACAAAGTGTCCGAAGACCGCAGAGCACTCGCATTGCATGGGAGTTTTGGAGGTATCGATAAAGTAGGTTAAATTTAGAATTTAGTTAGTGAGAAAAGAACCGAAATAGGCGCCACAAGCCTTAAAGAAAGAAAGAAGAGAAAATAGGTTCTTATTCCTTGGAAGAGGGAGAGCGCCTGTAAAGCTTGAAACAGGGAGTAATAGAAATAGTAATTAAGTGACAATTCCCCCAACAAACGTAAATTTATTTCTCTCCTTAAATTCCCAACTAAGAAGACAAACGTTATGGTCTAGTTATATAAATATATGAATGATAAATAAAATAAGTTATACACAGTATATATATATATATATATATATATATAATATATATATATATTACGGGCGTGGGACATAAAACTAATTTTAACAAAAACTATTCAAAATGTTGATTGTTTAGTGTGCGTAAAATCTTAAATAATGGTTTACTTAACATATAGCAGTTCTACATGAGAGAAATTGTGTTGAAAATTAGCTGAAGTCGGGTATCAAACTATCACCGAACTTATACTACAGGTATTATGTTTAACCAATGCTCGTTGACAGAATTAATATAAATGTATTTAATTTCGTTGTAGGCAATCGTAACCTGCTGCAGGCAGTTTAGATACGGGTTGCATTCTTGGGTAAAAGGTTTGTCAATTTGTAAACAGAACTAAAATAAATGTACTTAATTTCGTTTTAGGCGATCGTAATCTGCTGAAGGCAATTTATACATGCGATAAAGGAAAGAGCTGGCCATGTTTACGTACTTATGTGTTATTCAAGGTAGCCAGGATTTCACCAGATTCAATACAAATGTAACTTCAACGATCATGCAACCCCAACTACGTGAGCCACAGCTGGCTGCAGTACACTAGCAGCACAATCCAAATAATAAGCCGCAAAGATATAGAACGGATAATCTTGTTACATCAATAAAGACAAAACCCGACGTAAACCA
The DNA here is from genome assembly GCA_036346205.1 of Vesta saturnalis. Lineage (NCBI taxonomy): Eukaryota > Metazoa > Arthropoda > Insecta > Coleoptera > Lampyridae > Vesta > Vesta saturnalis. Next base: position 1,290,858 of record JARFJB010002450.1, on the reverse strand, counting down.
TAATGGTATGGAACCCTAATTGCTAAAACGAATATAAAGCATTACAACGGTGTTTATTCAGTGATAATATGTTACCTCTAAGGTCGAATGCGAGCGTTAGTGTAAATGTTTTAATTAATTTGTTAACTCTATTTCTTTGAAGAAGTATTATGTAATTCTTTTGTGTTAGAAACCTGAAAGAGAAGTTCTTATTACAACGAGATTCACAAGATCTGATACAGCAGAATGGAGTGAATTATTTCTATTATATCCGCATTTAATAGCGATTATATCACTTCTATACAACAAAGCGATACTATATTGTGAAAATTTTCCAAAAAAATGATGCTTAACATCTACGAAATAGAAACAGGGCAATTTTTTAAAAATTTCCAAATCTTCCACAGCAATGGCGGTTTTGCAAAGAAAATCCCACGCGTCAAGAAACAATTTTACAACTTGAAAAATATTCTTATCAAATCAATGTTATCACAATAGCCTTTTATCTATTTAGTCATTTATAGTGTATTTATTTAGAAATAGCAAAATAACAGATCCCTTTTCAGAGTTAAGTATACCAATCACCAGAAATACGTACATCTCAGAGATGGTATTAATTGAAATTAATTTTTAATGCGTTAAACCAGATGAACTAAAAACAAGTACACTTTTGAAATACAAAGGTGAATATGAGACAGAAATCATTTTCGTATAATGTAGGAACGTACGTACACGTCAATAAAAGAAAATCATATGTGAAGTAGAAATTAGCTCTTATACGGTAGCTAATTTATATACATTTTATAAGAATAATGTTGTATACCATTTAATCCATCATACTCATTAGTAAATGCGGTAAATACAGAAATTTTAAGTCATTATAGTGAAGAAAATAGATACTGGGAAGCTTAAAGCACATTACTAAATGTTCGAGTCACAGATACTTATTCAAGGTAGCTTTTAGAAACAGCAACCGGACAAAATGACGCAATCGATCCCACATCGATTTTTGCATGTTATACGTTATTTTGATGTTTTACGATTCCATGAACGCGAAAAAAATTTTTCAGAATGTCTGTGTGTGACTGTGGTCACTGGCCAGCCGAAGCTATACGGACGATTTTGATGAAATTTGGAATGAAGGCCTACGAGACCATTATGTCGACAAAACAAGCTTTTAAACGCAATAGGTATACAGCGGGTTAAAATAAGGATGTTATTTTGGGAACAAATTTTAACATAGAAGATTGAAATTCAGGTCATCAATAACTCACATGAAATGCAATTTTTTGCAATTTTTTAAAACTTTCAAAATTGAATATGGCCGCAGTTACAGTCACATATACATTTTTTTTTGAAGAAATATATATTTCCCATACCGTTCAAGATATAACAGAATTGGAAACAGATATACGTAGTTAATTAAAGGTTTCATTAAAGAGATTTCTTTACGTAATAAATTATGATATAAATTTGCCTACATTTAAGGGGTCAATTATTCGAAATTGATGTATTCAAAATTCTCTCAAGCATTTTGTTTAATAGTTTCTAGGCAACCAGCCACTTATGAATGCAACTAACCTGCTTCTTCTAAAGCTACTGGTATAGGAGATATGAATTTTCAAATATTTAACATTGATATTGTTATAACTTTCTAACTATTTTGGTTACAAACTTGGGATTTTGGAAATAAACTTTGTTCATTAGCGCTAATGAAATGATGCGATGAAAGCATTACTTCCGGTTTTTCCGGAAATTGAAAGATAAAGTTGGAAGGTAAAAATAGAGAGATATCTATTTTTACCTTCCAACCTACATATACGTATGTAGGTATAGAAGGTTGTGCAATCGACTTTTTTTCATCTCTAAATCGACTTATTAGCTCATTTTACAACTTTTGGCAAAGTTTCGTCAAGATCGGTCACGATATCTGGGTCTCTCGGAGAGGGGTGGTTTATTAGGGTTAGTTTTTGGTTTTTATTAAATATTTCTAAAACAGCTGAATATTTCAAGGATATAAAGATATCGCATGTATTTTTTAGTATTTTGCACTAGCGTTCACCTAGTTTCATATGACTCACTAATGAACTAAACTTATAATTTCACTACCATATATGAACGACGCACTGATGCCGTGTCAAATTTAAGCTCAACATCGCATACATCCCATATCTTTGGGCGATTGTAAAATCTACAACAATTCGCTTACAGAACCCAAGCAATAGACGGAGAATTATGGAAACCAAAATTGTTTAACAGAGTAGCTCTTTGACAGCTGTACTAGGGTATAGAATGTCCTGAGCCAGAGAACAATCTATAAGATTGTGTGAAAATCTTAAGAAAAATTGAGTAATATACTTATTTTTTTGTTTGCTTGTAATATAGAAATGAGATTTTTTTTTAATTACTTTAGTACAAATGTATAAACACAGATTGTTTAATTTGCTAAATTTAATGATGGTTATTTTTACATCCTGTGGCGTTTTGATATCCAATTATCGTAAGGAATTCTTGGTTTGTATCCCTTAAGTTGTTTACATAAAGTCGATCGTATGTATGAATGATAGCCTGGTTTGCATAGCTTGAGTAAATATTGTTGAGAATTTATTTGACTCAGTTAACATTCGTTGGTAGTATTATGTTGCGCGCATTGACGACAGTCTCTTTTTTTATCGTTGAATTTTCATGAGAAATGATGAGTTGTTATTTACTGGGTCTAAGTACTTTTGAAGAGGGGGCAGAGGATTGCTTCCCTTTTTTCGTTCAGTTGGAGTTGAAGTTTCGATCTTTAAAGTTGAAGTAGAAAACGAGTAGATGTAGTGGCGAATTATTGTGTTGTGGGGCCTTATCGGCGTCTCCCGTCGTGTCGTTATGGTTAAGTGAAGACGCGCTTTTTTGTTGGGATTATACAATATTGGTGCTATTATCAGCAGTTCCCTTTTACGCTGTTTTGAAGCATAGTTGCACCCCTAACACATTTGTTTATAGAGGAATTCCGGGTTCAATAAGCCTTGTGCTGATCAGAAAAAAATAAAGCGTCTTCCTAATCTATACCCAACATCGGAGACTACGGGAGTAGATAATTTTATAATTCTCTTATAAAGTTTCTTGAATTTGTTGAAATTATAGACATTACCGTGTTTTTTGGGTGTAATAGAAAAGTATCACATGCCATTTGGTTTTGGTGGAAGTTAAAAATCCAGTTTTTATGTGTTTAAGAATTTGTATAAGATTATTTAAAAGAATGTGCCCATTCAGTTTTTTATTACATTTGTGTTTGTGCGACATTTATAATAAAAATCGTCAGCTGATTGATGGAATTTGGACCAGAACAATGGAAAATGCGGCTGGTAACATACGCTTTCTTTGCTTTGTGTAGTAATGTGCTTGATCATTCAATGATATTTAATGTCGCAGTGGAAAATTCCGAGACCATTGTTGTTTTTAACGTTTTCATTTTCACAAAACCGTTATTTTTGTTATAGTGTGTTGAATTTAATTGAATGTGATAAGCATTTCGCACCTGCAGTAGATAACATTTTGCTGCGTGTCTAATCTACCACGTAACATAAAAAAAGAGGGAAGTGAGCGCGGCTGAGCACTCAGTCTAACGATAAATTAATCGTAAAGCACGTTGTTGGCATGGGTAGTATTCTGACCTGGTTTGACGAAAAGATAACCTCTATATCCAGGTATCAATAAGATTCGTCCTGGTTAATGTAGACGAGTACGGGTTAGAATGATGTCGCGTCTGTAACTAGTTGAAAACGTACAGCAATCTACCATAATCGTAATAATTACCAGATAAACAACATTCCAAAACAACGAAAAGACCGACGGAACGAAAGAGCTAAAATAATATAACACGAGTAAGTGCAAAGTGATACTCTACCGATTGTGTCGGCTGAGCCCCAAAAGTTTCAATTACTTTTAACTGTCAGCTATTTATTTTTTCCAGTCACTAAAAGAAATTTTACAATTACCAAGATTTAGGGAATGTAGATACCAAGAACGAAAGTAAATCTAGATCCGCTACCTTTAGCGAACAATAATCATCACAAAGTAAATAAGAGCAATACGTGAATGATTAAAATATCAAATCTTCTATTTTAGATACTGCGGATTGGCATGAATAAGCAAGAATAGAAAATTTTCAAGAAACGCTTTTACTTTTCACTCATGACGACTCAAAACCACATGCTTGAACGTTTTACCGGAAATTTAGTTAAGAAAATCATTGTTACCAATATTTATACAAAAATTTATATGTAGAAATAAAGTCCCTTTTAGACTCGGCTCAGTGTATTGTTTGTTTACATGTACTGCCTTCTAGCGGTAATTCAACGGACCTAAGCGGTTCTGAAACCGGAAGAAAAACCGTATAGCACTATGTTAATTTAAACATTTAAAATGTAAGTTTTAATACAGTAACAAGAGAAAATTGTAAATTAGTAAAATTAAATTTACAGGGTGGGCCACCACCAACGGGACGGTCTTTTGTATATAGGCAATACGTTTTTTCAACTTTATTCTTCAGGGGGGTTATGTATATAAGTAGTGGTCACATTTTAAAATTATTTTCGTACATACTGGGTGTTCCAGAAAAGCGTGGCTTATCAAACTTATGTTTTTTTTAATGTATGTATTTTCGTTCAATCAATTTTGGATAGTACTGTTAAAATAAGGTGCACTTTAGTAAATGATCCCTATAGGTAAATATTAAAGTTGTTACCCTTTGAATCGCTATAGCAAATGATTCTTAATTCCTTACAGGGTGTTCAAAATTTTCAGTTGTAAAATAATTACATTCAAATCACATTATCTTGGTAATTTTAAATGTAACACCCTGTATTTTATTAATCTACATTATTCCACAAAACATTCTCATATGGTATATGAGTTTCCTATACCTAAATATTACAGTTTTTTTGTTATTCAACATTTTCTTAAATTTAATGTAAAACCTCATATAATAGAACAAAAATTTAAAATTTAATCTAGTAGGTTGCTTTCTGTCATTTCTTAAATTTAATGTTAATCCCGTATAACAAACAATTTAAACTAATCTAGTAGGTTGCTGTCTTTTTAGACATAATACTATTAAATGTTTTTTTTTAAAGTCTCTAACTCATTGTGCATAATAATTATATTTATTGATAAATTGTTAAAATAATAGTTTAAAATGAAATACGGATTAGAAGAAAGAATTGATATGATACTGTGCATTGGGGAATGTTTAGAAAATTGTTTTCTGGCTTCTAGATTGTATGCTCAAAAGTACCCCGACCGAGAAAAGAAATTTTTGAAAGGTTGTTGAATAGATTTCGTGCTACTGGGTCAGTTGCATATCGGAAGGTGAATAAAACGAAACAGGTTACTGGGAATAATGAAAATGAGTTTGATGTAGTACTCTCTGTTACTGATGATCCTCATATAAGTACTAGAAAAATTTCGAATGAAACATGTATCAGTCGAACAAGTGTCTGTAGGATACTTAAAAAATGGATATTATCCATATGATATTCAGTTACATCAACATTTGTCTGAAAGGGACTATAATCTGCGTTTAAACTTTTTCTTATGGACTTTGGATAAGGCTGGCAGAGATCCTGATTTTTTTAAATTCGTGGAATTTACACTATTCAAAGTGATGGTATAGTAAATAGGTGTAATTACCACTATTACGATACTGAAAACAGACATCTATTTGGTACTGTTGATCGCCAACACCGATGGACTGTAAACGTTTGGGATGGAATATTAGGCGATTATGTGATTGGACCATATTTCTTAGATGGCCACTTACATGGAAGAAAATTATTGAATTTCTTAAAAAGTGATTTTTGGATACTCCATGAGCATATTCCATTAAATATATGAAAAAAAATGTGGCTCCAGTTGGATGGAATACCCGCTCATTTTGCCCGACCTGTCAGAGAGTATCTGAACAGAAAATTTAAAAATAGGTGGATAGGCAGGGGTGGTCCTTGTAATTGGCCACCTAGGTCTCCAGATGTTACTCCAATGGATTAAGTATATTTTGAGCATATGTAAGAGTAAAAATCATTTTTTCCTAGCGTCTTGTTTGTGTTTGTTATTATAATTATTACTTCTCATTTAAAAAAATATTTTACCGTTTTAATGTTTTTAGTTAATAACTTTTAATTTACTTGAGTGTTACGAATAAAAATGATAATAATTATTCGAATATTTCTTTTATCTCATAAATACATTAAATTTAAGAAAATGTTGAATAACAAAAAACTGTAATATTTAGGTATAGGAACCCCATATGCCAAATGATAGAGAATGTTTTTTTGAATAATGTAGATTAATAAAATACAGGGTGTTACATTTAAAATTACCAAGATAATGTGATTTGAATGTAATTATTATAAAACTGAAAATTTTGAACGCCCTGTAAGGAATTAAGAATCATTTGATATAGCGATTCAAAGGGTAACAATTTTAATATTTACAACTAGAATTTTGTCACTCTAATTTAATTGATTTGGTCAGTATGATTTTTTTTCGAAAACCTATTATTTTTATAAATTTCAAAATATCTCGAAAACTGTAATATTTACCTATAGGGATCATTTATTAAAGTGCACCTTATTTTTACAGTACTATCCAAAATTAAACGAAAATACAGGGTGTTACATTAAAAAAAAACATAAGTTTGATAAGCCACGCTTTTCTGGAACACCCAGTATGTACGAAAATAATTTTGAAATGTGGCCACTACTGATATACATAACCCCCCTGAAAAATAAATTTGAAAAAACGTATTGCCTAGATACAAAAGACCGTCCCGTTGGTGGTGGCCCACCTGTATATATACACACACACACACACACACACACACACACACACATATATATATATATATATATATATATATATATATATATATATACATGGTGTGGCGCGAAGGGTTCTGATTAAAAGTAATGGCGAATACAGTTATGTTAAAAATCTGAAATTACGAAGCTGTAGGTTTTGGATGACGCTGAGTTCAAATATAATATTGTCCTGAATGTGGCACTTCCGGTTATACCGGAAGTAGACGTCAACTTTGTTATTTTAAATGGAACCTAATATTATTTATTTTGTTTTCGAATTCGACATGAAATTCTAGATAAAATTTGTGCGCAATGTCCTATACCAAAAATGAAGTATTTTCGAGGTATTTCGCTTGCCCGTTAACTCCATATATCCATCTCATTGATATTTCATACAGAGTGTTTTAAACTTAGCCGCCAACATGCACAATTTAAATCATTTATAAGTTACTTTAAGTAGAACACCCTGTATTTTATTACATTTTTCGCTGTTTTTTTAAGCCAATTCGTTTGGTATCAGTATTCCCTATACCTAAATCCAACCACTTTTGAGATATTTCATTATCTTAGTTAAAACATAACAACACTTAATTATTTCAACATTAGTAAAGGGTAGGCCATGGCTGTCAAAGATTTGATAGTTAGAACGTTAATTGTTTGCTGTTTTGACAGTTTTTTTTACCAGTTTGTATTTCATAGTAAATAATGGCAAATGTAGGATTTACTAATGATGATTTTTTAAATCTTATTATTATTTACGGCGAGTGTAATAGAATTGTTGAACGGACTTACTGTGTTTTTGCAGAAAGATATCCAAATCGACCAAATGCAACTGGTGATATTGTAAGAAGATTTCTTAAAAACTGCCGTCAGTTTGGTCAATTTAAGACAATAATTAATAAAAATAAACCACTAGTGGACAGTGACATAAACGAAATTAATGTTTTGGGTTATTTTACGGCCTCTCCAAATGCCTCCATTAGAGATTGTGAGAGATCTTACTTTGTCGACGAGAACAATCCATCGTATTTAAAAAAACACAAATGGAAACCATTTTCATATCATTTGGTGCAACACTTACAATTAGGTTATCTTCCTCGAAGGGTATAATTCTGTGAATGGTTTTTAATGAAGACCCCAAGAGGATGAAAACTTCATAAAAAAAGTTATATGGTGTGATGAAGCAAAGTTTAGTAAAAATTGATTATTTAATCGACATAATTCCCATTTTTGGTCTAATGAAAATCCACATGTTAGTATAGAACGTTATTTCCAAGATAGTTGGAGTTTTAATGTTTTTTGTGCAATAAAAGACGATAAAATTTTAGCATTAAAATTTTATGATGAAAATTTAAATGATACAAGATATTGCCACATTTTAGAAGAAGCCATACGACCGGCGTTACATACTTTAAGAAATGGAGAGGCGGCTTCGGCTTGGTATCAGCAAGATGGAGCATCTCCTCATAACTTTGGGCCTGTTGCTCAGCATCTTTACGACATGTTTGATGATAGATGGATTGCCAATCAGGGTCCGTTTCGTTAGCCAGTTCGCTCTCCTGATTTGGCTCCTCTGGATTTTGGTTGGTTACATTAAATCAGTTCCAAACCTGTTACAAAGGAAGATATGATGCAGATTACTTGCTTTTAATTTCTAACACGACCATATTTCCAGAATTACAAGACATAACTTAATGAAAAGGATTTATAAATGTTTAGAAGTAGATGGTGCTAATTTTCAACACTTATTATAAAACTTTATTTGTTTAATATTACATTTAGTTATTTTTGTTTGTAAGTTATCTAATTAAATTAATACAAAATAACTAGTCAACGTTTTTAATGATATCCACAATTAATAATCCTTTCAGGCTATTGGTTACTTTTCAGAATTAATAACTTATGAAAAAATAACAAAATATCACCTTAAATAATGGAAATCATGGCCTACCCTTTACTAATGTGAAATAATTAAGTGTTGTTATGTTTTAACTAAGATAATGAAATATCTCAAAAGTGGTTGGATTTAGGTATAGGGAATACTGATACCAAACGAATTGGCTTAAAAAAATACAGCGGAAAATGTAATAAAATACAGGGTGTTCTATTTAAAGTAAGCAACTTATAAATGATTTAAATTGTGCATGTTGGCGGCTAAGTTTAAAACACCCTGTATGAAATATCAATGAGATGGATATATGGAGTTAACGGACAAGCGCTTGTTGTTTATTGGTTACAATTTCACGTCACTAGCTTCGTTATTAATGGAGATATCGTTATTCAATGTGGACTAGGATTTTTTCAAAATTTTTGAAAAAATCGAAATATCTCGAAAATACTTCATTTTTGGTATAGGACATTGTCCACAAATTTTATCTAGAATTTCATGTAGAATTCGAAAATAAAATAAAAAATATTAGGTTTCTATTTAAAATAACAAAGTTGACTTCTACTTCCGGTATAACCGGAAGTGCCACATTCAGGATAATATTATATTTGAATTCAGCGTCATCCAAAACCTACAGCTTCGTAATTTCAGCTATTTAACATAACTGTATCCGCCATTACTTTTAATCAAAACTCTTCGCGCGACACCCTGTATACATACACAAAGTGGAATAAACTCAATGGGGTGATGTCCGAGAGAAAAATCGTGATAGGCATTCTTTATAATTGTTTCCAGTCCTCAATCTGGGGGGGGGGGGTCACAGTTTCTCCATATATCCACCCCCGGGGGTGAACGCACCCCTAACTTTTTTTTTAATGTAAGGGCAGGTCAAGTGATACACCGTGTGAAAGATTGTATTAAGAGGTATACAACGCAGTATTTATTTTCTCGGGCATTTGAAAAACAAAGTGAAAAAAAAATAAATGAACAACTTTCTCAAGCTCAATGGCATTTAATTTTTTAAATGATTGAAATGTCGGTAGGTAAAAATGTACCGTAGTGATAACATGCATTTATTATCGCAACAAGCCTGATCTTATCGTTGAAGGAAAACATCTTTATCTTCTGTGTTTCTTACACTCACTAAATGTTTTTTAATTTCGATAAAGCTTAATGGTCGGTAGATAAAAATGTGCCGTATTGATAACGTGCATTTATTATCTCAGCAAGCCAGGTCTTATCGTTGATGAAAAGCGCTCTTAATCTTCTGCCTTTTACTCTAGATTTTAGTTACCTGCTTGATTTGCTAGCATCCACATTAGTAACTTACAATATTGTCCGTTCCTTGTATTTTTCTTTGCTCGTTTATTTAAGTAAATAATTCCTCTAGTGTAGTTTTCACATCTTCACATCGTAGTAAATTATTTAGTATGGCTTATTTAACGGAAGCCCTTCGCATTGAGATATTAATGATGATCGGATATGGTGACCGAATTCGTACTCAAGCTGAATCATCCCAATTTACCGCGGCTTTCTCAAGCCACAATTAGCAAAATAGAAATGCGCTATAGAGAATCGAGGCATGTCAGGAATCTGCAAAGACAAAGAAGAGAGGCAGTTGACGAAAATACAAAGTTGAACGTTTTGTTAGCTATTCAAGAAAAACCCCATCAAGCGCGCTATAATGAGGTCAGTCATAGAACTGTTTTAAAGGTTTTAAAAACTGCAAAGATGCGCCCTTATAAAATGCAAATGCTACAAGAATTGACTGATGAAGATCCAGACCGACGAATTGAATTTTGTGAACGAATGATTGACTTCATTGACCATGGTCACATACAGTTGGAATGGATTCTGTTTTCGGATGAATGCACTTTCTCTTTGCATGGTGAAGTGAATCATCACAATTGTCGTTATTGGTCTGACCACAACCCCCCATTGGGTGCGGGAAACTCACACGCAACATCCACAAAAACTAAACGTATGGGCTGGGATTATTGGAAATCGAGTGGTAGGGCCATTTTTTTCTGAATGGTGATCTCGGTGGGCAGTTATATCTTTCTATGCTCACGGATAACCTGCTCCCAAATTTAAGGGGTCTATTTCCAAACAACAATCCAAATGAATTGGATGAGAGAATTTGGTGTCAGCAAGATGGCGCTCCACCGCACTATGCATTGCCAGTACGGAACTATTTAAATCAAATTTTTCCAAACTGATGGATTGGTCGAAGAGGTGCAATTGAATGACCAACACGATCCCCGGATCTTAATCCTCTTGACTTTTTTTATGGGGATATTTGAAGAGTAAGGTTTATGCTACATTACCGACCGACCTTCAAGATCTGAGGGACAGAATTACTGCAGAAATCAGAAATATTCATTTTGAACATCTTTAAAGTTATGAGTGTACCCCATAAGAAAAGATTTTTTTGCAGAGAAGTCGTTAAATCGTAGTTTAGTTTAAGAAAGTTCTCAAATAAAACTTCCTGTGCTAAGAGTGCATTTATTTGTTTATTATTTTGATTTTTTTGTTCAACAAAATAATATTTAAAATTTTGAGAAAATAAATACAAGCTTTCACACGGTGCATCACTTGACGTACCGTTACATTTGAAAAAAAAAGTTAGGGGTGGCTTCACCCCAAGGGGGTGGATATATGGAGAAACTATAACCCCCAGATTGAGAACTGGAAACAATTATAAGGAATGCGTATCATGATGTTTCTCTCAGACTTCACCTCTTTGAGTTACAGAATTTATTCCACTTAGAGTATCCACCCTGTATATATATATATATACAGGCTGTGGCAACTATCTTGTATTTGGTGGATAATGACTCGGATATTGAAATAAATAAAAATTGTTGATATAAAAGTTGTTCATGGCCAAGTTTTCTATCACGTAAAAATATTTTTGAGTATACAGAGTGTTTCGTTCATCCCACGCACAACCAAACTTCGCAACCAAACTTTTTTATTTTAAATGATACACCCTGTATATTATTGCATATTCTGATTGTTCGTTTCATTTTAGATCAACTTTATGTATCACATGTAAGGTCTAAAATTTCCGAGTAATTCGATTTTTTTTGTAAAAATTGACGTCTGTTGAAGTCTTTAAAAAATCGAACGTCTCAGGAAATGTGTAACTTAGAGAGGTGCGGTTTGAACTATCAGATTAAGCATGAATTGGCCAAACTTTTCCATCTGTGGAAAATGGTACCGAAGACAGGGGGTAACAAATAGAGGATGTCGAATTTTCAAACATACGTAATTCCGTTTTTTTAAATAGAACCCTAACATTTTTTATAGATTTTTTAATTCGTTTTTAAACTGTCTATCAAACATCCATTACATTCCCTATACCTAACTTTAACAGTTTTATTGTTATTTTAAGTTCTAATATTATTTTGACACACTGCCCCTTTTATTTCATTTTGTTTTACGTCTAACAACAATATTTCGTTCTGACACATTTTTATTCAATAATTTTCAACCACAGCTACTTGTTAGTGCTTCTAACTGCTCACTAAACATTCGGTTTAGTCAGTGTTTCTCAAACTTTTAAGACTGATGGCTCCCTTTAAATTTGTAGTACTTTCATCTTAACTTTGATCATAACACCATTATTGATTTTTAAGAAAAATACTATTGCTATTTTGTTGTTAGACCTGGAGCAGTGACAAATAAATAAAGTACAAAAACGGTTGCCATTTTCAATATTGTTGTAATAATTCAATTGTTTCATACAAATTACAGTTTAGCTAGTTACAATAAAGATCATACATACTCAAATTCGTCAAAGTTCATAACAAATAACGGGCATATTTATTTATTAACGAATCTATTGCTACGGATGAGCTTGTTTTCCTTTAATTATTACGTCAAAATTTTTTAAGTTAGCTCTGTATTTTGATTTGATGACTGCCACAGCAGAGAAGTCCGCCTCACAAAGGTAGGAAATAGCAAATGGTATCAACACACACCACGCTTTCCTGGTAATTTGCGGGTATTGTTTATCGATGTTACACCAGAATTCTAGCAAAGAGTTCGTTTGGAATTCAGTCTTTAACGAGGTATCTGTTTGGATATCAATCAGTTGTTCGCTCTCTTCACCGTTTAAGTGCAGGGGAGGTATTTCTTCGTTGAATACATTTGATACCCACATGATGGAGTTGACATCGTTGTCAGGGAGATATTCATGAAAATACAGTGTAGGTAGCGCACCGCGAAAATTTTATTATTATAATAAACACGTTCAAATCGCAATTGTTACCGCGACAGAATGGTTAACGGTGTTTGATGTATTTTATTATACATTAAGTCGTAATTTGATGTTTTCTGGATATTATATATTCTGTATTTTACGTAACTTATATTTGAGTAAGGGTTGAAAAAAAACACATGTTAGGACAGAAACAGATGTTCGCTCGAATTGCCTTTATTGAGGTAGTGCCATGAATCTTTGAAAGTCGCTGCATGCACATTCTTGTGGTAAAAACTTCACAAGTAAATCGTGTCGGTACACACCGCGATCACAAGATATCTTTGTGGGTATGTTGAAACTTGAGACCTAAATGTAGCGCTTGTTACGGACGAATACATATTTTTAAAATTAAGATGTTCAATAATTAATATGAAACTGTTTCAACGTAATAATTTTTTGTTTTTTATTACTTTTGAAAAATGGGGGTTGATTGCGGGAGTAAATATAGTTAGTTTGAAATCAGATGGGAAATTAGTTACAGTTAGAGTGTTGATCGATCCAGATCGATTTGGTTAATTAAATACCTTCATTGTAAATAGTTTTTCTTCAAAATATTTCTTGCGTGTATATTTTCTTTTGAATTAGCCAACGCTAATTTGTCTTTTCTTTCGGGTGTTAGTTTTAATGTGTTTTTCAAATATTAATCTATAAATAACAGTCACCCTTTTTGAAGTTAAACCACGTATGTTAACGATTTGTGTCTGTGATCAATTAAAGGAATTCAAGTGCAAGTAGGTATTTGTGTATAAATTAAGGCTGGCAGCAAATAATTTTACAAGCCTATATAACGCATTAAAAATCAGACATTGCCTTCAAAAGGTATCTCATTCGCACGTGAGCTTGTTAAGGGGAAATCTGCTAAAATAAAAGACAGTACAGAGCTCCCACTCTTGTATTTGAGTGAATTAGCATTATTATTTGTTGTTTATATTTATATTTGTGATAGGTGGGTCTGGCGAACGGGTACAGCATACCGCTTGGTTATTAATTGTAATAGGCAATTGTCGAGTGTGTACATACTCCCGGGTCCAGATGACCATTAAACACCTCGAATTTTATGTTTATTGTTGTATAGATGAATGTGTAACCTGAGAAAGGGGCGCTGTTTAAGTAAAATTATTTGCCTGCGAACGGATTTCTCTTCATATGTAATTTATTCTAATTTTACGTACACAGCTGTGTACGTGTAAATTACTTGTCTATTTTCTTTTGTCCTTGCGTTTGCCTTATTATCACCTGTGCAATTGTGCTGTTGTTCTATTTTATATGTATCGTAGTTCGCCTTATTGTTTCAAGTGCTTATCTACTTAAAGACCGGCATTATTGGTTTTAGAGGGTCACATGTTTGGTATTACTATTTTTATTCTGATTATTTAGGACACAATTGTGGGTGTGACTACATGGGTATTTTTTTATTGCGTTTATGTGCAACTAAACTGCTTTTTATTTATTTTTCTCTTATGTTATAATTTTGAACACACTTTAACCTGATTTAATGGTGTTTTGTTATATATTTCAACGTTTCATTGTTTTTTTTTTGTATGTTATTTGATTTATTAATGTACTTGTGCAATTACTTATTTATGAATAAAGTGGGTTTTATTGGTGGTTCTTTCCCACAATAATATATTAACGGGTTGAACCATCATTGCGCAAAGCTCGTTAATTTTAATTTGAGTAGTTTTATTGTTTACCTGCCCCACATCATGCAACACTTAACCTCGTCCAGCCTATCTCAGTCAATATGTCAGATATGCATATATTTCGTTCCCCAGCTCAAATAATCTCGAAAGGGTGTAAAACACATGAGTGGTCAGATCCCATGTCCTTGTACATTTGTTCAAAAAGTCTTGCTTTTTTATAAAGATGTTCAGCGGCTAATGCTCCCCTATGGATCATGTAATGGGTCCAAATAGCATTGGTCGCTTTTGCCCGAATGTGAGTTTGAAGCCCCCTGTTTCGACCCGCCATTGACCTGCCGCCATTAGTACGTATTCCAACAAATTTTCGCCAGTCAATGTCATGCAGACTCATAAAGTTATCTAATATGTTGATCAAATCTTGGCCTGCAGTAGATCCCACGATTTGTTTACAGAATAAAATATCTTCAACCATATCGCCTATCCTCCGACTGATTGTACTGATTGACAAGGGTACTTTTTCAATTTGTTTAGCAGCGTCTTCGCCTATCATTATTTTTACCATGTTTATGGCAGCTGGCAATATAAGATCTTAGGCAATAGTATGCGGTTTTTTAGACCTAGCGAGATTATAAGCTACTTTATAAGAAGCTAACAAGGCATTGTTATTAACTTGTGAATGCTTTGTGAAAGCGCTTTTTTGTTGTTGGAATCCAGACAGCTTCTTTTTAAAGAATTCCATTGGTTTACCAACGTAAGTTGGATGAAGAGTTTTAAAATGGCCAACTTGCTTGGCAGCATGCACTCCAAAGCTAGAACCTTCAAACATATTACTCATTGCGGGCGTTCTTCATTATTGACTTTTACACAAGTAAATCCATAATCTAAATACCTTTCGTTGTATTTTCGATACTTCGATTTTCGTTTTCCTTCAGCCGTCGTTTCCGTACCATGACCTGACACTTCGCTCACTTCTGCGCTTTTTCCACTTGAAGAATCAGTCAATAACCTTTTCATTTTGAAATTGCTTGAATAACTAAGTTTAAAAACTGACTAACTATAAACACAACTATTACATACGATTCGGCACTGACAAAAACGACAGTGTCATAATCATACATTGGTGGGCGCTTATTGATTCGTCTGGATGGGGTGATACGTAGCGTGTCCCGTCGTCAGGGCAACGCGTTCCAAGTAGTGGTGTGTGCACCTGCGAGTCGTCCACCAGAGCGCTCTTTGATTATGTTTAATTTTGTTACACAAAAGTAATTTTCAGTAACTTATGCAGCTAAAGATATATTAATGGCAATAAAATCATTCGATATGACATTATCTAAAGAGAAGGTAAACATAAAAATCTTTTTTAATTTTTTCACACGATATGTCATCTTGTGGCTGCGGCGCTCCTGGCAGCATTTCGGGGCGCCCCACGGCGCCACGTCGCACACTTTGAGAAACACTGGATTAAGTGTACCTTTTTCACCAATCTCAGTTCACGCGGCTCTTCTAAAGGACAACTTACTGTCCTTTTTTAAGATTTCCCATTAAATTTTCACACGTGATCATTCAGTCATTCTGTCTTATTAACTAGCGACAAATTTGTAATAAAAAAAAATATTCACATTAATTTAAATAACAAGACTCCACTCCAGTTCACAAATTATATAACAAAACCTTTATTCTCCTTACAGCTTTTACTGGTATTAAAAGCAAATTTGATCATTATTCTAACTTGAAACGGAATTCTTTACGAATAAATTATTACAGCATTGATTTTAAACTACAATTCAACCTTCATTTATTTTTGGATATTAGAAATGCTTCATTAGAATACTACAAGATATCTATCTCAAGTTTCATCCGATCTGGTTTTCACCAAAAATAAGGCTGATTTATGAGTTTTCAATTGCCGTTTTACTTTATAATTAATACCTAATTAGTAAAAACCGCTGCCTAATTAACCGCCATAATACTTTTTCATTACGTAGACAAATATAATACTTGATCCGCCATTTTGATTCTTTTAATTTTGCCAAATGATTTACACTTAGCGATATTAAAAATCTCCAATACCCGACTTTCAACAAAATCGGTTTATAAATTAAAAAATGCACCCTAAAAACACCGGAGTGAAAAGAGCGGCCAATTCTAGCGGCTCAAATAGCCGAAAATGTACGAAGCTCCAGTGGCGTGCATTACTATCACTTATTCAAAATTCGCCTTTACTGATAAGCCATACATGCTGTTAAGTTAAGACTTTCCCATTTACCCATTATTAATAGTTCACACGAATGAAATAAAATTCATGTGTACCCAGTCGAACGGTTAGTCAAAACCACCCCTTAGCAATATCTCCTAAACGGTGCATACTGTCAAGTTGAAACTTACATATTATTTTACCCACTATTTATAATTGACAAATGTAGAAAAACATTTTTGCGCACCCGAGTCTAAGGGTTAGTTAAATTCACCCCTTGGCACTATCTCCTAAACGGTGCATATAGTCAAGTTGAAACTTACAAATTATTTTACCCACTATTTATTATTGACAAATATGAAAAAACATTTTTGCGCACCGAGTCTAAGGGTTAGTTAATCTCACCCATTCGCAATATCTCCTAAACGGTGTAAATTATAATAGGGGGTTGAGTCAAATTGAAATTGTTTTAAGGTATTAAGAATAGATTTAATTTGGTTTTGTACACCTTGTCAAGCAGCTCCGGCTAGCTTAAGGTGGTAAAATTTGTATAAACAAAAGTTGGATAATAAAGTTATGTCAATCTGAATTTGACTTATTATTATTATTGTTAATATTATTATTATTATTATTATAATCATTATTATTATAATGAATTCGTATATTATTAGAATTTTTTTATTAAGGCAACTAGTGTTTTATAGAAAGTTAAAAACGTGAAGACGTTCAAATCTGAAACCGAAGGAGATTCTATAAAACATGCACTGTCTTCTAACCTGTCTAATAATAACAGAATAGTGTTACATTTAAATACAGCACAGTATTTAAATGGGTATATTAACCCTTAACTCGGGTGCGCAAAAATGTTTTTCAACATTTGTCAATAATAAATAGTGGGTAAAATAATATACAAGTTTCAACTTGACAGTATGCACCGTTTAGGAGATATTGCGAAGAGGTGAGTTTAACTAACCCTTAGACTCGGGTGCTCAAAAATTTTTTTTCACATTTGTCAATAATAAATAGTGGGTAAAATAATATGTAAGTTTCAACTTGACAGTATGTACCGTTTAGGAGATATTGCGAAGGGGTGGGTTTAACTAACTCTTAGACTCGGGCGCGCAAAAAATGGGTTTTAACTAACCGTTCGACTGGGGACACAAGATTTTTTTTTCATTCGTGTGAACTATTAATAATGGGTAGATGGGAAAGTCGTTAACTTAACAGCATGTATGGCTTACGAGTAAAGGGGCGAATTTTGAATAAGTAATAGTAATGTACGCCACTGGAGCTTCGTGCATTTTCGGCTACTTGAGCCGCTAGAATTGGCCGCTCATTTCACACCGGTCCTAAAAACGGTGCGCTACTGGTTATTTTTTTTTATTTTGAAAGTATATAAAAAAGTATTAGTTTGGTTTTTAATTCGGTAACTATTTAAAATTTGAAGCAATGCATTTTTTTTATGTTCTAAGCCCCGCCACTGGTTGGATTTTGCTCATTAACGAACGTGAGCTAGATTTTATAGCAAAGAATTTTTGTACCAAATTTCATATGGATAGCTTTAATGGCTCAAAAGATTTCGCGCGCACACACACAGACAGACACGCAAACAATGTAATCGTTACTTTTAATACATAAAGAGAAAAGTGGTATATAACTAAATATATAAACTTTGTTGATTATGTATTTAATTTGACAATTGTCAACAAATATTTCAAAATTTAATTTTTTCTAATTTTATGCAAACGATTACAAAAAATTTTGTTCGCAACACGTGCGCTGTCACCTTTTTGGTGCTTGGCCTTATATTTTGTCTCTCGGCTACGCCTCGGGTAAAAAAGGACGACCTCGCACCAAGAAATGTGTAAACATCGCACTAGTTGCGAAAACTACTATTTTCGTGTTGTTTAGGCCATAACACGTCGAGAAATGCAAAAAAAAAAATTTGAAAATTTAAACCGATTACTTACATAGCTGCCTGTACGTAAATATATGAGAAAGCAACACTAAGATACGAAAATAAATTTTTCTTTTGCCCCTATTATTACATGCTGTAAAATTATATTTAGCCCCTCCCCTTCCCGAACAAAAATATTTGTGTTTAAAAAACTGCATTGCGTATTAATTAATTAATTTATTCGAATGTATTCCAATTTCCATAGACGAGCACGTAGTTATTTCCTGTCACCACTCCTTGCCAAAAGTAGGATTATTATTTTAAAACTATGTAAATTATTCAATTGTTCAACGAAATTAATAAGTCTTCGAAGTTTCTATTTTAGGAGAATCTATAATATTTAGGAATGAAAATACCAATTAAAAATTAATTCCACATTACAATGTATGTTCGTAATTCTGCATTTTAACCAATAGTCCAAGAAGCCCTTCTGATCAAGCAGTGGGTGGCTGTGGTGATCGGAGACGTGGCCGTTGTTATCAACATCGGTGATCATGTAACACATTGTGAGCACAATATTGTTAGTTGGCTGTTGCGACTACGATTACAATACACATGTTCCGCTTTTTTTCCAGCAGCAGTTATTCTAGCAAATGACCATTGTGATCAAAGTGGCTTGTACTCTGGAAAATATATTTTTGTAACCAAAACTGATCAATTGACATTCTCAACTGAAAAGTGGCATGAATGTAGTCATTAATAGGTCAAAGTTGTGCTTAAAAAAGATCAATTAGTAAAAGGCATTTATTGATAATTGTGGTCCTGAACAGGCTAAGTTTAGACTACCTCGCTAAAGCAGTCAGGAACATTTAGGAGGGTGGGTAGGGGGGATACTGGATTGCCAAGAGATGCCTTAAATTTTTCATACATAAGTGAGAGGAAAACAGAAATTAGGGAGATCATTCCAGAGTTTAGAAGCCGTGTAGAAGAATGTGTTTGATAGGGAAAGTGGAGTTGTACTGCATATTGATGATGTGAATGAGCGAAGAGAGTATTCCTAGCAAAAGTGGACCGAGATGGTAAAGAATGTAATTCATCAGCGCAATAGTCATTGTAATACCAATAATACACAGAAAGAACTGAAACGATTCTTCTATGTTCAAAGGACTGTATGTCAGAAGTCAAGGATGAGCCATTTATAAGTCTAATCGCTCTTCTTTGAATACGGTCAACGATATCGAGTGCGTATTGAGGAGCACTAGTCCAGAGGTGAAAATTATATTCTAGATTAGGTCGAATTTGAGCCTTATGCGGCAGAAGAGTTGTCGGGAGGTAATGTACTGCCTAGAGGTACAAAAAAACCTATTTTACGAGCAGCTGCTCTTAGTAGTCATTCCCAACACAATAATAGTCTGAAAACTTAAGATGAGAGTTGTTCATACTTGCAACAGGAAATGATCGACTGTTTCGAATGTCGAATGTCTTTGTTGATTGAAATTATCATTTCAGCTTTAATGTGTTGATTTGAGATAGAAGGTGGATTAGCATTATGAGTAGACTGAGATGAACTATAATGAAGAGTGCTGTCGTCAGCAAAGCAAAAGACAGGTTAGTCGCTGAAAAAATATCATTTATGTATAGCAGAAACAGTGTCGGCGCTATAACTGATCCCTGTAGGACGCCCGTATTAATGCCAATTAACGCCAACTTCTATTGAAAATAAGCTACGACACGTATTCAAGGAAACTACAAACCCAGTTAATGAACAGTGCATCATTTAACCCAAACGAGGTAAGCTTAACAAGTAAACACGTATGCCAAACTTGATCAAATACTTATGAGATATCACCTGTTGAACGACTCTGCCTAAAACCACATTGGTGGCCACCAAAGTGTTTGTTAGTTTCAAAGGAAGAGAACAGTTGCCGATTGATGGCTTTTCCATGATGTTAGACAAAATGGAATTGATGGCAATAGGTCGGTAGTTGTCCGGAGGGATTGGTCTTATCGCCTTCTTTGGGAATAGGTTGAACATTAGCGAACTACCATTATGAAGAAAATTCCCCAGAAGACATAGAGATCGAATAGACCTTAGAAAGGACTGGTACTACGGAACATTTCTTTCATACAATAGCTGGGATACGTCTGGGCCAGTCAAGGGACATCATGAGGGAAATTCAGATGTACTCAAGTTTTTACTAATGGCGTTAGCTAAAGAGTAAAATTTACGACTGCGTAAGGTAGATGTAGCCATTTCAATCCATTTTCGTTGGTCACACAACTTTTTAGCTTTAGTGACAACACTGCAGCTATTTCTAGGACCAACGTAGTCTCTGCATGTTGCGAACAGCAGAAGTTATTTCTATTAGATAAAGGTAAGATAGAGATAGTGGGGAAAAAAGTAAAGTTTTATAAACAAGCGGGTTTAATGTAAAAAACTGCTGCCAAATTATCTGCCATAATGCTTTCTCATATATGTAAATAAATAAATTCAAAGCTCACAATCCCTGAATTTGAGTCATATCGGTTTTTAAACACGATAGTTCCTCATTTTTGATCTGCCATTTTGAATTGTTTAATTTTGACAAATGATTTATTCTTAGCGATTTTAAAAAACCCCTAATACCCAACTTTCAAAAAAGTTTTGCACCCTAGAAACGGTGCGCCACTGGCAGTTTTTAATTTTTTTTTTATTAAAATAATGTTTTACAAATTAATAAAGTTGCAAAATTGATCATTAGCCCACAATACCTGAATTTTAGTCATATCGGATTTTAAATACGATACATTTTTGATCCGCTATGTTGAATTTTTAATTTTGACAAATTAGCGACCTTTAAAACCCCGAATACCCGACTTTCAAAAAAATCCGTTGATAAATTAAATAAACATGATAATCCCCAATGTTTGATCCGCCATTTTGAATTTTTTAATTTTGACAAATGATTTATTCTTAGTGATCTTAAAAACCTCCAATGCTCGATTTTCAAAAAAATCAGTTGATAAATTAAATCAATTTTCCACCTTAAAAACGGTGCGCCACTGGTTTTTTTTATTTTGAAATTATATAAAAAAAGTATTAGTTTATTACTTTAATGATGTAACTTTTTAAAATTTGAAGCAGTGAATTTTTTAGTTCCCTGATCCCCTAAAAATGCCCCGCTACTGCCTGGAAAAATTATTGTTAGGTTGTTCTGTCTATGGTATACAGGCCGTTGAAAGGAGAATGATTTTCGTGTACAATTGACCATAACTTTTGAAATACATTGTATAACGTAATGAAACCCTATATTGGAAGTATGGGGATATGAGCTTAATCTAAATTTGAAATAATATATAGCGTATCCCATTTAAAGAAGGTATGTTTGGTTCACCCTGGTAATATGTAACACCCTGTACATACGAAAATAATTTTATAATGTGAAGTTTGAAGTTGCCTATAATTTTTGTAAATAACTTTTTTTGATATCTCCTTTAATAACGGATATATCGTACTTCGACGCACTAATGCCGCACCCTGTACATACATATGGGTGTTTCAGGATGAATCTGTCATACTGCACAAGCGTATTCCTCCCATCAAAATAATGAAAAAAGTTTATATAAATACGGGCCCGGAAATTCTTCGTTAGCGAGTTATACGGGGTGAAAGATTTCGCCTGCTGATAAAACGTAGGTCAATTTTTTTGCATTAATATTTTCAGAATTAAATTTTCTACAAATTGTATTAAACATTTTTCTTGGCTTATCGGAAATTTAACGGGGTTATTTAAGTCTAAACGCAAAAAAGTGTGTTTTACGCCCCCCAACCTTTTGTACTTTACCCCTGATTTCTAATTAACGACTGGAGTCACAGTTCTGGGACAAGTTTTATTCAATTTCACAGGAGGAGCAGACTTCCAGGCGAAATCTTTCACCCTGTATAACTCGCTAACGAAGCATTTCCGGACCCATGTTTATATGAAGTTCTTTCGTTATTTTGATGAAAGGAATAAGCTTGTGCAGTATGGCAGATTCCTCCTAACACATACTGTACATGTGTGTATATATATATATATATATATATATATATATATATATATATATATATATATATATATATAGCCAGTAATATTTTAATTCCGAAAGGTACCAATTCAACTTGCCGTTGTTTCACAATATTAAAACAAAACCCTCCTCATAATCACAGCTTCCTTTACCTATCTTATCGGAGAAGCTTGTTCAGTTCACCAAATTAACTTTATTTACGTATCAGTAACCGATCAATTAACAGTAGGTCATAATGAGCGGAACGTTCTTATCCACAATAAAAGAAAAATTTGTACTTAAAGCTACAAAACAGAATTTAAAAAGGACACGGTATCCCGCGATAAAGTTTGACGTAATACATAAATTATACAAAGAATACAACCGGTACAACACACTGTTTTCACTTCGTGCTCCTGCGCAATGGTAGCGCTTAACTAGTAACTCCCTAAAATCATAAAGATGGACGTTAAGTGCTAACACAACAATTTGTGTTTTATGTGAAATTTCGGTGATGCGCACAAATACACTAACTAACGGTGTTATCAAATTATAACAGTTCTAAGGTAATGAAATAGTTATGAGACTATGGCGACCACTGCTGAAGGCAGCTTATAGCATATGACAGGTTAGGAAGTGAACTCAGCGATACAATTTTATTAATACATGCGTATCGGAATATTCTGACGTGGTGTTGACGAATAATGATATTTAGCACTGGTTCGTGCAGCGGCGAAGGTTTCGGTCGTCAATAGCGAACACCCAGCCCGATTACATCATCGTAAACGCCAAGCAAGGAGAAAATCGTAATAAAATTCAAAGCAAAACGAAGGATACACGACGTCTATTGACAAAATACGCAACAGATATTCAACGAATACTCAAAGGAGCTAAAAATAAGGTAAGATAGATAATAGCAATTTATTCATATAACGTTTACCTCTTTAGATCGAATGCGATCACTAGATGACGGTTTAACACGATTTAGTTAAATTGTAAATTTTTTCGACGGTCGGTTTTGGATTAATGTGTTTTAATTCTGAAAGAGAGGCCATAATTACAATGAGGTTGAAGAAGCCGAGATAGCTTACCACTTTTATTTTTGTGAAGTAACATTTTTCTACATCCGCGTCAATAGCAATTATATTACTCTACCAGGTAAAGAAATATTTTGTATATAAAAATGTCCTATAGAAATGACGTTAAACAACGAAGAAACAGCGAAAAGAGAAATTTTCTAAAAATACTTGCAATTCACAACAATGGCCGCTCAATTTTCTTTATCAAAATCATTGTTGCCAAAATTAAATTGTATATATATTTAAATAAAAACTTTTAGTAAGATGTAATTATTTAATGGTACCATCTAGTGGTACTTCAGCAAAGTAACAGATACCTGTAGGTAGATGATTTTAAAACTAACCAGAACCCACAAAAATCACATAGATGGCACTAGTAGATTTATTTAAAACTTTGATAATGTGAATAATAAATACAATAGATACAAAAAATTTAGACAAATTATTTTAGTGAAATAAGTAACGAATAAACGAATAACAGCATGGGGATCTTGAAAACGGTAAGCGATACGAAGGCGGTTAAATTAGAGAAAAGTTGTATAATTTAGGGCATGTTCAATGTTCATATGTAGTTTGCAAAAGTTAATTGTTGTTTATCGTTTCCGAGATTTAAAATAAAATGCTATTTTCGGGATTTTCTTTTTTTGTAATGCTTCCATTTATTTTAAAAGATTTTTACAAATCAAGGTCACTTTTTGAATTTTATTAGATGGCGTTTTCAAATTTTTTATTCGACGTTTCTTCTCCAAGAAACCATCATCAACTTAAATTTTTATATCGCCGCAACCAACGAAACACCCTGTATTCGATAGTATCTTTTGTTACGAATATTCCTCCTACCCACGTAGACAGATCTTGTTTATACAAAGACAATTTTTTATTGAGCAAGTAAAAAACCAATAAGGGAACACATCCTGTATATATTGAAGTATATTTTGATGATGGAACATTCTAGGCCCTAATATTTTTCGTAAATTTTTTTTCACCTTGTATAACGTTTTTATATTGAATTATCTAACATTTATAACCATTTTGATTCAATTTTCATTTGCCGCAACATGATACACATATACAGACGGTTTTAAGGTTACGGTGAATAATTTGCATATATTTCAATATACTTTATGTAATACCAATAAGGGGTGCTACATGAGTTGACTATAAACAGGGTATAGATTTTGTTAAAAAAATTTAAATTTCCCATTGACCACCTAAAAAGACAATAACGCAACACCCTGAAGGTACAGAACTATTTCACAATAATCAAAAATTGTTCCCAAATTTTCTAAATAACCTGTTCTACTTTTGACACAACTTGTACAATGTTTTCATAATTAAATTTCTAACGTTTACACCTAGTTTATTTTGTTACATGTTTAATTTTATTTTATCTAAGTTAATATAAATGAGTGGTAATAAACTCCTCCTGCACAAAGGTGGGATCAATTATGACTATTTTAAACCCCGGATTAAAAAAGATGATTAGTGTAAACGTCTGTCAATTACATCAATCTGTCAAAAATTGGACACTAATATTTCATAATCTGGGGATTAAAGTAATCCTGGCTTAACTCACCTTTATGCAACTGGTGTATAGCCTCATGAACAGGTTATAGATTTTGATTACAAAAGTACAATTACTTATTGACCACCTAAAAAACATTCAACAATGCAACACCCTGTATGTACTAAAATTTATAATACCCTCTATATGTTATACACACCTCAAGGAGTAAAAAAGAAGGAAAGTGACATTTTATTTCATTACAAGTGTAACACATACCACTAAACTCATTAAATAAGGCCACATCCTTTATGTAATGAAATATTTTAAGATGATTTCTAAACTTTTTTTTTTCAATTGAAAGTCATTTCTTGGGACACCTTGTACATTGTATGTATAATGAAATCTCTACCATTATATTACTAATTTAATTAAATGTTCACTTACCTCGATGGTGGTGAGCGTGAATGTCTATAATCTCGTTCCCGAATTAATCTTGGACTTCTAGATCTATGCCTCTTCATACTTTTCGTTCGACTACTAGGGGACCGACTATAATGGTGTCTATTCCAACTAGGCGAACGTGAAATTCTTCTCCGGGCTGGACTTCTACTTCTTGACATTCTTCGCTTGTCTCTTATCATATCCCTTTCTTTTCTATGTCGTCTATGATTAGTGCCATCCCTTTCAATCTTCTTCCGTTTTCGTGCAGGCGAGCTACTTGGACGAGTGACTACATGGTAGGTATTATAATCAGGGCTAGGATTGCGAAATGGTGAAGATTTTACAGGTGATAAACTAGGTTTTGAATTTTCACAATCAATAAAGGTCTCGTCAACATCTATTGTAAAAGGACTGGGACTTTTTTGGTCATCTATCGTGATGTGATTAGATTTTGTTAGCACCAGAGGAGGAGTATGAGGTGATTCTCGAGTTGAAGTTACTTCTTTAATTCCCTTATATAGAGGTGGAGTTATCGGTTTGGGACTTGGTGTACTTAACTTAATTTCTTCAGGTTCAGGAGAGGCTATATGGCTATCATTAGAAACAGGTGAACACTCATTTGTAACTATAGTATCTACATTAATAGGTGATTGATGTCTTGGTTCAACAGGTTCCCAATCAGATAAAGGCTCTGAATCAAAATGAGGTGTCAATCTTTTATTAACATTGTGGGGTGGAGTTGTAGGTGATTCCGAATCAACAGTTTCAACACTTGTACTACGAGATTTATGTTTTCTTTTCTTCTTTTTTTTTCGTTTCTCTTTTTTCCGTTTTCTATCACGTTTCTTCTTTTTCCGCCTCTCTAAACTACTATACTCTGAAGCGTATGATGGTGATTGAATTGTTTGACGAAATTCAGGGCCAGGTGATAACTCAGCTTTTCTTCTATGTTTAACTTCGCTAGAGCGTGATGAACGTGACGATGCTGAAAGCTTACGTTCACGCCTTTCAACAGGAGAAGATGGTGACAAGGGATTCATAGGGTTTTCGTATCTCATCACTCGGCGTGATGGGGAGAATTGTGCCTGCTGTCGAGCAACATAATATTCTTCCTCTAACATTCGACTGGGATGTGAATGCCGATTGGCACTATAATAACTAGCCTTATGCATTGAATGGCTGCTTAATGCACAATCATCACTATAACTAAAAACACTTTCTCCACTTTGTATTTCACCGGCTTCAGGTCCTGATAAGTCTTCGGAACTCACATCAGAATACTCAACTAAAGGTTTTGAAGTAGTTTTAATTACTACGTTGTGATTGTCTGAACCTGCAATTTCGTCACGAAATTTGTGCTTTTTAGATGTTCTCTTTGATTTTTCTTTAACATGCTTCCCATGACGACCTTTTTCCATTTTATAACAAACCAAAACACATCCAGCACATAGTTTTTAGTGCTGGTAAACTACCATTCTTTGGTAGTTTTCTAAAACACCACCTCATCATTAGAAATAAAGTTGAATTAATTTGAGGTTATGTACATGACAAAATGATATGTAAACATTTTTTTTTTATAAATGTTATATTTATAAACACTCGTCCATTTTTTTACAAAACTAAAATTTTTGAGTCGTCTGCATAAAAAAAAGACGTACAAAACAAATTCGAGGTTGATATATGGTTGACGTAAGTGACCTTGAATGACGAGTGTTTTTGGGTGGGTCGTTAAAGAAACGAATTGCAAGTCTTTTACAAAAAGTACTTAATTTAAAGGTAAATAATTATAAAAAAAACTTACCATAATAAAGAAATATCCTTTTTCTGGTAACACTAACACACACAATCCATACACCATTAAATTTAAACCTCTAGAAAGAGGCCATTATAAATTATCTTTCTTTCAGTATTTAATGACGATATATCGAGTTTTTCTCGAAAATAATATTTCATCAAGTATTTTTGTTATTAATTATCTCTATCTCTTAACATTAGAAGTTTGGATGCTTTTTAAATCATAGAAAAAAGCCAGATTTATAAAAGGCATTAAACCGATCCTGACAGCGAGACGCCATATGCATTGAGTTTCTATTTTCCCCTAGCGTTTGTGACGTCATCACCATAATGTCAAATTAATACTAATTCATTTTATAATACGGAAACTGTTAAATTTGAGTTTGAAATTAATTATTTTAAATTAGGCCTGTATACTAATGCGATAACGAAATATTAATAAGCCGAATTTATACAAAATTTGGTTACAATTGAAAAATGTGTTGTGAAGAAAAAAATTAGCAGTGATGCCAAATTACAAAAAAATTAGAGGTTGCCGGTGGACATCTATTATTAGTAAATATTAGAAATTAATTAATATTGTGCAATTTATCTAAATATCAGTTGGATTATAACCAGATTTAAGTAATTTCATTAGTACTCTCGTAATCTTTTAACTTATATATTACTGCCATAAGAAGATACAATACAGGGTGTTTTATAAAAATAACTAGAATAGAGAGGTATTCAGCAAATATTGGAAATAAGGAATTTTAAGTGTTTTTATTTAACGTTATTGATTTTTTTGTTGTGGTTAGGGATTATAGACAATAAAACAATTTTTTCTGAAATTTTATCAGATTTCTTATTTTATCAGACTTTCCATTCATAAATTAAAACAGGAGCGTCCATTGTATATAAATTAATAATTTCTTTAGGCAGTAATCTGCTGCCTCCTACAAATGTGTAGCATACAGTTATTAGAACACTACAAGTGGTGTAAATTCTTCATGTTTGCAGTATCAGTAATAGTTCAATTGATTACTTTAGATTTGTACAGTTTTTGATGCCGGTTCGATATGCGGTCTACCGGATACATAAAGTAAGTGGTTCAATAAAAAGTATTAACTATATAGCTTATTATACATTTACATTTCTAATGTCATTACAAAAAGCAATGAACATATCATCTGCATTTTTTCATAATATTTTCCATGTGACAATCCAAATGAGATTGCAAACTGTGGACAGGAACACCTCTGATTTTCTTCAAAATTTTTACTTTTGCGTCTAACCAGGATCTTTCGATTCTTGAGTATTTGCTCCTGTTTGTGGGTCCCCATAATTCTGTCGATGATTCACAGTTGAATGTAGGAACCCCAATTCTTCCAAATTGGCATATCAAACTTGAACTTCCCTTTGTATTATAGGAACTAAGGTAGCCCTATCCCTTCGTTTAAAACAAAAATATCGAACCTTCTCTTTAAGTTTTAAACCGAAGAACCATGGACTGTCAATTCTCCGTCTATAATTTAGATTGTTTTCCACTTCAGCATCGGATTCTTCTGACTCTGTTTGGTCTCCATTTAACATTCTGCCTCTATTATATATTTGGTCTGCCCGCAAATCTGGCTTTGTCAATCTAAACGGGATATTCTACAGCATCTTGAAGCTAATCATCGCAATTAACAGACACCACTGGGGAAAACACTTCTCTACTCAAGCTATGCCAATCACAACCATTTTCACTTCCTTTTCCCATTAATTTTATTGCTGCGTCGAAATCAATATACAAAATATAATAAAAATAATGTTTCACACAAAGTAACTCTTGTAAAAATGCTACTGCATCTTCATACAAAATAACACTTTTCTACGATTCATTTTGTACACAAGTAAATTAATTTTCAATTTGTGGATCAATTTATACCAAAATGGGTCATTATTAATAAGCTATTGCATTCCATTTAAATTGAAAAAACATCCAAGTTGTTGAATACTCATACACCTTCCCCACAGTCATTGTAATGTAGGTACATTAGTGAAAGTCCTAAACTACCCAATTGAAGGAATAATTGTGACAAGCTCATAATTTAGTTATTAGTTTAATGCTTTTCTGATGACGTTAGCCCAATGTTTTTTAACGACAGAAATGTAAGTGTATAAACATTTTAATTGAACTATTCTTAAGCTATTTATCTACATAATAAATACATACTTTTTATAGTAGACTACTTATTGAACCACTTAGTTTACCAACCAGTAAATTATAATACACCACATTATGGTAGACTGTATATCGAACCAGTACCCAGTTGTTTTACAAGTTCATTCCAGTTCCTTGTAATTTTTAGCTTCAACACTTTGGTTTTCAATCCATTCTATAGTATTCTAGCTTAGTGTAGTAGCAAATCAAGTATAGCTAGGTAACTTTGAAAAGAAGTAATGCGTAAAATTGTTTAAAAACATATTACTACTGCACATTTTGGTATGTTGCCAAGCGCATAATTTAAGTTTATTTTCTCCATGTCATATGGGAGTCAATCTGGAAAAACTAAAAAATATTTATTAAACAAAATAATTTGTGAAATTCTTTACCTACCTCCATCCTTACACTTAAATTACCAACATCGGTAATGGTTTCAAAGTAATAGCAGGCAATTAATCATGTACAAAGGTATTGAGCATGAAGAGAATTATTTTACTATTCGTGCAATTTGTTATTTTGTACCTACATGTATTACATACAGGTTGTGGCATTTAAATACACAGTTATGGTACTTTCTAATAAAGACGCATCAAGACTTTCTCACCATATGATTAAAATTCAATGAATGAGCTGGTACAGATTTTTATCGATAATCCCTGAACTCTGCCTCTCTTTACACAGGGTGCTCAAATCTGTAGTTTTCCTAAATTATTGAGTTTAAGGAAAAATGTTTACAATATATAATTTGTTTATATCAACGCGAACTGTAATTTAAAATTATTTTCAATTATACGGCACAAGCCAAAAAATATGGGGAATCTACCTTGTTTTTTTAAAGTATCACTCTCTGTATGTCATGTCTGAACCTTCCATAATAAAATAATTAAAACAGATACAAGATTTGTGTGACTCACAATTGACAGTTTCAGAGCTAAGTGTTTTGTGACAAAAAATAATATGCTAAAGAATTTATTTCATTTGTTTAGATTGGCGTTACGGAGTAACAATATAATACATAAAATATTACATAGCATGATCTGCAGATATGAATAAAACATCAGTGCACAACTCAATCTAGTCGTGTATTTATAAAACTCGAAATTAATGTTATTAATTTTAAATTAATTTTAATTAATGTTATTTGTAAATTTGTTAGGTGACTTATTAACTACAACTTAGAATACAATAAAAAATGTAAAAGACTCGCATTGTGATAATGTACAGTAGGTGACAAATTAATATTATACATTATTGTTCAATATAAATTTTTTTATGACTTCATTAAATATTTCAGTTAATGCACATTTGGTTTTTTGCACTACTTCTTCTATAACCTTAGGTAGCTTTATTTCTAGTGATAGGACAGTTATTTACAACATTTTGAGTTTCGTAGTGCAGGAAGGAGCGTTTCATAATCATATTTTTGTTTTAAATCTAGGACGGGTAATACAATTGATTGACTAATATTAAATACAATGTCAACAAATTTTTCATGTACGTAATTTGGGGTTGACATAATTGTCATATTTGCAATTCCCCAAGCAATTACACTGTATGTTACAATACTGTAATATAAGTCATATATTTTAAGTTGGCCAAGACATAAAGTTTAGTATTTCATTTTCGTAATGGCATTTTCCATCTGACTATTCCAATGTACATGTTTATCAATTACTACTCCCAAATACTTAGTTTCATTAACTCCCCGAGAGGTTCATTGTTAATTTATTAATTAAAAATTTTCAGTGTCAATATAATTGGAGAAAGTAATACATACCTTTTTTTGCTATTTAAAGCTGGATAATATCCTGTAACCAGGTACTGATTAAAACTAACCATAGTTATAATACGGAAAAGACCAATTGCCAGTCCTTATAATTTATAGTAGTGTGTCATCCACGAAAGAAATTATTAAATTAGGAGTGGCCCCAGTATGGTACCTGAGGTACACCAGTATCAAGTAGTAAATCCAGACATTACAATTAACACTTTCTGTGAACATGACTCTCATGAAAGTCAAGCACAGTACACACAGGTTTCATGAGTCATCTCAAAAATTAATAAAGAAGTATACCGTATGTCAAATTCGTATACACTTCAAATTCTCACATATACATGTATTTTCGAACATTTAGCATATGGGGTGAACCACAACCTCAATAGTAGCAACAAACATGTTAAAGTATTTCAAAGCACACCACATGAATGCAACACTTCATCTGAATAAACGTTTAACAAGGATAAAAAAACCTGAACTTTGTGTTTTAGTTTTATTTATACATTAAGACATAATTTTGTCGCTGGATACAATTTTTGAATACAGCCTACAAAAGATACTGAAAAATAGGATAACATTTTGTTTTCATTATTCTGCTCCAAGTGGCTTGAGCAGTGGGCATTAGTTCTATGCATTTAGAAACACCCAAGTCTGGTGGCTGTTGACTGTCCAGCTAAGAATCGGTTGGGTTAGTTTAGTTAGTAACTATGTTACATGCCAATAAGGCAGAGGCAACAAATTAAAGAATGCCAGGGCTCAGTTTGCCGGAGGCACTGGATGCGTGGGTGTGTCTATTATTAAAGGATCGAGACAGAGAGAGTTCACTACTCAACCGTAGCTATTTAAACGACCGTTTTGCTCAGAACGGATCGTGCGTAGGGGGAATAAAAGTTTAAAGTAATTTTGGACGCCAGAAATCGCCCCGCGGCAGCTCGCACCGTTATCCCGACTCCTGAATACACAGTGGTGCAGTGGATGAGTAAGGAACTATAGGAAAAAGGGAGGAAGAAAACACCAAACAAAACAACTACAGTAGTGTAGTAAATGTAAATTTAATAGTAATCTTAAATTACTTTTTCAAAACTGTGTCGAACTTATTTTCACAAAACAAAAAGAATAGATTAACATTTCAATTTTATAAATGCTACTAAGACCCGAAGTAATATTATTACGATTCAAAATAACCCCAAAGTTGACCCATATACCAAATAAATAAAAACCAATGTTTATAGTACTTTAGCAAGTTGCTGGGTGACTATACGCAACCCAAAACCAATTAATCCTAGAGTAAATTTTAAATAATTAAGAAAAGAGGAGCGATTCGGTTGGCCCGCGTTATTTATTTCTGAGAAAACAAATTCATTAGCCAAATATTTAGAAAGAAAAGGAGCCAGAAATAAATAATTGAGTCACTAAATCTTCCTGCCAACCTAATTTTGATTAAAAAAAAATCTTTTATGAGATTAGAAATATTCAATTTTATACAGTAAAAGTAATAATTTCTACACATGTAATTTAACGTCAATGATACCATGTAGCCACTTCCATTTTCCTAAATTCTCGTGACGCGCATACTTAAATAATGAAACTCGTCTGTTGCGCAGCTAGCATTTACATTAAAAATAAATGGTAGTGTGAAGCCCAATACGTAAACCAATTAATAAGTAGGGCTGTAAATATCACCTCAATCAGATAATGAAACTCCCTTAATCAAACAGAGCAACACCTGTTAACTAGAGGTTATTGATCATATTTGTAGATACCATTTAGTTAAGGTGAGCATTTATACGGTCGTTAACCCTAACAGAATTCTATACCTTAATTCATATACAGTAATGGAAGTAGTAAACAAAATAATACAGATAAACTCTCTGACCTTATTGGATGGCGAGAGTTCTTACTCTAACGATGGGGTCGCAACCAAAGCAGGTGCAGCACTCCCGGTATGATATGTCCAATGGTTTGTTCTAGAGTAGCCAATCCAACTTCCCATTTAAGTTACCGTAATGTTACACATGAAGGATAGTAGGTTCGTAAGAAGAATAATTTTTCCTTCTAACTCCCCAAATCGATTGATAATCGCTAAAAAAAGGAAGGGTAGGTGAGCACTAAGATAAGAGAGGTTTACGAGCTTACCACTAAGTTGTAAGGCGTGCGATAAATGTGAAAACGAGCCTGCTAGGTTCGAATCTAAAGCTTTATACTTGTAGATTGTATGGGTTCCGTTCCCTAAGAAGGAAGATTTTAAATTAGGACCAAATGAGAAAAACTGTAATTCTTACCCCTTATTGGACACGATTAAATTTTGTTTAAAATACGCTTGCGATCAATAAGAATAGAAAATTTGGTAGGAATTCTTATTCTTTTGAAATCTTTTTCTAGTATCCGAAACAATTCCGTTTATTAGAGAAAGTGTAAAAGAAATTGCAGAATCTTCGTAGCGTCTCCAATATGGCGGAGAAGGTGAAACATTTTTTTTATCAAAATCGAATTTGTGATCTATGTATTAGATGTATATTCAATAAACGATTTTCTCATTGGCTATTTGATACATTAAACATCGCCCTCTTACGATAATTTCGTAAACTAACCCAAAGTATTGGTGTTTACAACCATTGCATAGTACAGAGTTTGGCTAGACGCCGACAGATGTCATACCTATTTACTTTTGGTAAAAATTATTAACATTAACCGGATTTTTGTTAAATTACACAACTGAAGACATGTAAATTACTGCAGTTTTTCAACACTGAGTGTACGAATTGTGCGTTTAGTACATATCGACAAGAAGTTAAAATAGATAATTGTATAGCAATTAACAGAGTTATGCACAAATGAATTTTTGGATGTTACAGCCAGCCATTTGATAAATCATGTATAAAGTAAGTACAGCAAAATTGTGTACTTAGTTACAATTTTACAAATGTGACTAAATTACAGATGTTTAACTTGAAATTTCGAAGAGTTTCTGAAGTTAAAAAAACAATTTAAATAAATGCCAAATATAGATCGATACCTTGGAAGTGCAATAGCCCAAATAAGAAAAAACATCTCTAGAAAATTATAAACTCTCAATTGCAAAAGTATAGTAGCAATTGAAATCTTGGAATATTCCCTACAAAACAGAACACTAACATACAGGCTGTTCTGTTTAACAAAAAAAATGTATCATAAATCAGGGTCACATTGTATAAACAAAAAAAAAAAAAATTAAAACAACATGCTCGTTTGAAACTTCATAGAGTCACAATTTTCTCTACTGCTTCAGATAGTTATACCATGGCTCTTCAAAATACACCATTTTTTAATCACAAGGCTGTCGATTTTAGAGTATATACCCATACACAAAGTTTTATTTTATCATGGAGAATTCATTACAGAATAAACATAAAAATCTGTATACTTTCTTCACTCAGTATCTATAATTGAAAATAATTTTAAATTATAAACGTTCTCAATATGCACAAGTTTTGTTATAAACATATATTTCGAAACTCTAGTTGTAGGTAACAAATAAAAAACAGTTTTGCACAATATGTATGTAATTAACTGTATGTGTTGTATTTGGGTGAAGAAGGACGTGATTTGAATTCACAATGTTTGTAAAGAACCAGCGTCCTTTACGTATGCGTTTTAGAATAAATTATTTGCGGACCATCCTATATCTAAAATTTCAAAAGTTTACGCGATATTGCACAACGAATAATTTATTAATCACCGCTGACGTGTATTTCTAAAAAACCAGTAAGTTTTTGCACGTCAGAACGATTACAACCAATCGCATAACGGCATCCCCCCACGGTAGCCGCGAAGCCACCCACAAATGCACCTTTATAAACCCGCGACGCGCGTGAAAAGATGATGAATCGAAGTAGATTCAAGTCAAGCCGATATCCAGCAGCCGCCACCGTACCGTTTGCTTCGTGTAAGCACCGACCTGTTATTCACCGTCGAAGAGTCCATCGCGATCGTGTGATAACGCGCACCACCTTGCACCAGGCAACGTAAAGTTTAATCCTGTACTGCCATTGATAGACACGTAAGTTGTAAAGTTATAAAATCTGACAATTTACAATCAAACACTACAGAACGTAAATAACGCCGGGCTGAGTCTCCAGGAGTTATACCAAGTACACTAACACCTAGAGTGCCACGAAGGGTAGATCCCGACGTCACTCGCAAATACAAAGTACACTAACACCTAAAGTGCCACGAAGGGTAGATCCCGACGTCACTCGCAAATACAAAGTACACTAACACCTACAGTGCCACGCAGGGGTAACCCCCGACGTCACATCGCAAACACTTGAGGGTGAAGGGTTGTTACAGGGCTGTAAAGACCTGCGACCTTTCTCTTAGTCTATCCGGTTAAGAAAGGCCGTCGCCTACGTCTTCTGAGTATTACTGAGATCCCGCTCGAAACTCATACATACAATACATACAGACAAACACAATAACCGTACACGGTGTCTTTAATCGCAGGAGAGTACACCCGAAATCGGTTGTATAAATTGGTAGTCAATATAACCATCGCAAACACCTAGTGTGAGATCGTTTGTAAATAAATTAGATAGTACGTAAATTATCCAATATTTACCTTAAACCTATTAAAGTCGTTTTAGAGTAGTTTTAATATCAAGTATTTTGTTCCCTTGATTGATTGTAGATAATTAGAATTAGAAATCCGTAATTAATTCCGTTAAATAAATAATCTAATTACCTAATCAAACCGGTTAGAATTAAAGAAAGATAGTCCCGAGATCTCGCATTTGCATACGCGCATTTCGCGTGTATTATTTCCTGGGAGTACGACATACTCGCTTCAGCGCTCTAGAGTTACTGAAGAATAAATGATTATGCCATGCGTATAGGCCGAGAACGATATCGATTTTCTCCGTCCGAGGTCGTTACACTGGCGCCGTTGAACGAAACTACTTAAAGCAACGGTACCAGCTTCTGTAAATACAGGACCGTAACATAAATTTTACCTACTAGGTAAGGAGTAGATTAAAATAATATCTCTGTTCACAGAAGCGACTACGCACACACTAAATAGCCGCCCACCAGGAGAACGAGTGTGAGGAGCCGCCAGGACCAAGAAGCACAAATACATTTTGAGTTGTTATTAATACCAGTTTTTTTTATATTGTTAAATTTATTTAATATACGTTTTAAAACGCTTTAAGATATTTATTTAAGGTGACAGTGTCAGCCCACTAGTTAAGACGAACCACACCCCGTTTATAATAAATTATAAACACGATTGAGCAAAGCCGAGGCAAAATAAAACCGCGTTGGGTTACCAAACCAGAAGGCGCGTAAATAATAATCACTTAATTAAAACCGTAATAGGGAGGCATTACATGTTTACGTTAATTTAGTTATTAAAGGGAGTTTTTTTTAAGTGTTTGGGGTGAAGTAGGAATGGAAATGGTGCGACGGCGGAGAGATGAGACGATAAGAAATTAATTTGTTTATAAACATTTGAAAATAGTAGCTATTAATGATAAATAAATAGAATTGGAACTGTATATAAACATTACATATCGCGAGCGTGAGAGATGGAGGTTAAGATGTTGGAAGAAAATATGAGGCGAATAAGTAACGACATCAAAGAAATGAAAGAGCAAATGGAAGAAAGGGAAAAGGAATGGAGGGTGAAAAAACAAGAATTAATAGAGAAAATAGAAAAAAAAGGAGACGATGAGGAGAGAAGGAAAAGGAAAAATAAAATCGTAATAAAAGGGTGGAGAAGCAAGGAACAGGATTACAAGCGATGATGGAAGAGAAACTAAATGTAAGAGTAGAAGTTAAAAAAGTGATGGTGACAAACAGGGAGAGGGAAAATGAGATCGTGGTGGCGGAAATGCAGAGCTGGGAGAAGAAGATTATGGCAGAGAAAAGAAAACTGAGGGGTACCGGAATTCACGTAGACCACGACTTAACTAAGGAAGAAAGGAGTGTACAAAAAGAAATAAGGAACACAGCGGCGGAAAGAAGAGCGGAGGGAAGAAAAGTATGGGTATGCTATAGAAAAATAGAGAAAAATACGTATGGAATGCGAGGACGAAGGAGTTAAGCAGAGAAAGGAGCACACAAATTAAAAGAAGAGGGGGGAGAGAAAGGGGAAAGGAGGGTGACGAATCGGCAGAGTAACGGGAAAATCAGTAAAGGAAATAGAAAAGAACAACAAATTGAAACGGGAATATTACAGGAAGGGATGAACGAACTAAAGATACTGTTCTGGAATGTGGCGGGATTAAAGAATAAAGATCAAGATTTCTGGGTGTTTGTTAGGGAGCAGGACGTGGTGGGATTACAAGAGACATGGCTAGAAGAAAAATAACGGGAGTGGTGGGAAAGGGAAATGCCAAGTGAATTCTCATGGGTGTTGCAGTACGCGGAAAGGAACAACAGAAAAGGAAGGGCAAAGGGGTGGGGGGATAATATTGGGAATAAAAATAAAATGGTTGGAAAAAGAAGAAGAGAAAGTGCAACAAAGAAGCGGTATTATAGAAAGAAATATACAATGGGGAAAAGAAAAATAAAGATAGTGACGGTATACAGTAGAAAGATGAAAGAGACAAGGGAAAACTTAGTGGAGTTGTGAGAAGAGAGGGACGGGAAAAAGACACACAAAGGATACTGTTAAATATGGAAGTAAAACAACTGTTAGAAGTGTGCAACGAAAGGGGGTGAGAAATAATGAATGGAAATAAAGAAGAAAGGGAGAGAGGGGAAGTATACGTACATAGGAGTAAGGGGAGAATCAATAATAGACTATGTAATAACGAATGCAGAGGCAGAGGAAAAGGTGAAGCCATTTAGTGTAGGGAGAGGGTCGAATGGAACCACCAGCCCTTGGAACTGATAATGGAGGGGATAGAAGGAAAGGAGATGAGAAAAGAAGTGGAATTCATAACCAAGAAGGTATGGACAGAAGAAAGTATAAAGAGGTACAAAGAGAAAATAGGAAAAACAATATGGGAAGGTAAAGGAGAGTGTGGAAGAAATTAGAGAGAGAATGGAGGAAGCTACGGAGAAACTAAGCTTTAAAAGAATGAAGGGGGAGAAAACGGGTTGGAAGAGATGGTGGAACCGAGAATCCAAGGAGGCCAAGAGAAACGCAAGAAGAACATTAAGGCAGTGGAAGAAAGGGAAAGTAGGAAAAGAGGAATATAATGAAGCAGTAAGGATATACAAGAAAACATGCGACAGGAAAGAGGAAAAAAACAAAAAGAAACAGAAAGAGCAGATTAAGGATATAAAAACGGAGGAAGACGTATGGAAATATTTAAAGAAAGAAAAGAGGAGGAAGGAGAAGGAAGACAAAGTAAGAAAATATACGAAACACAGGAAGAAGGCGAATTACAGAGGAATTACATTACTAAATACGGCCTATACAATATACGCGACCGTACTGGAAGAAAAGCTAAAGAAGGAAGAAAAAGAAGAAACTGATATCAGATAGACAGGCTAGAAGTAGAACGATAGACAATGTATACATACTGAAACACATGCCTAACAAGGAACTTGAAAATAAAAGGGGGGAAATGGTAGCAGTATTCGTACACCTAATAGCGGCATTTGATAGGGTGAAGAGGCAAAAGCTGTGGGAATACTTGAGAAAAAAAAAGATAAGCGAAAGGCTAATAGAAAGGATGGAACAAATATACGAAGAAACGGGGAACACGGTGAGGGTGAATGGGGAACTAAGTGAAGGATTTGTAACAAGGAAGGGACTGAGGGAATGATGTCCACTGAGCCCAAGCCTGTTCGCAGTATACACTGGAGACCTGGAGGAGTCATTAAGGGGGAACAAGGAGGCGTGGTAGTGGGGAACATGAAGGTGTGGTCACTAGCATATGCAGATGCCATAGTGCTAATAGCAAAGGAAGGAAAAGAAATGAAGGAGATGTTAAAAACGATAGATATTTGAAAAGAAAAGATCTGGAAGTAAATGGGAACAAAACTAAGGTAAGTGCGAGGAAAAAGGAGGATTGGAAATGGAGAGAAGACGAGATACAGCAGGTAAAGGAATTTACCTATCTGGGATACACGATGAGATAAGACAACAATGATCGGAAACATGTAAAAGAACGAGTGAGAAAAGGAAATAAATTAGTATGACAAGTATGGAGTGTAGGAGAAAGACTGTTCGCAATGGACTTATGGAAAAGGAAACTATTATTTGAGAAACTAAAAAAAGTGTGGTGTTGTACGGGGCGGAAGTGTGGGGGTGGAAAGAGTATAAACAGATTGAGGGGCTACAAGAAAAATACTGGAAGTGGATAGAGAAACACCGGGATACATTATCAGAGAGGAGGTGCAAGAAGAAAAAATAAGGGTGGAGGCGGGAAAAAGAGCAAAAGTACGAGGAAGACATGAGTAGAAGATTCGAGAGCAAAATTATTCAAGAATGCTGGAAAGAAATAAAATATGGGCAAGAAGCCAGAAAAGAATATTATGAAAGAAACAGGTATGCGAAAGAAGAAGTGGAGACTAAGCAGGGAAGGAGTGAGTGTGAGAGAAGACATAATTAGAAGGGACGGGAAAGATGGACAAAGGTGAAAGAAGGAAAATATAATGTAAACTATAGGAACATTAAGGGAGGAGGGATACCGGGATGTATGAATGGGGAAGGGAGGAAGGAAAGAAAGAAAATGATAGCGAGATTTAGATGTGGAAACGAAGAAAGCGGAACCAAATATTGGAGAAAGGACGAAGGTAGAAAATGCAGGTTGTGCGGGGAAGAGATGGAGACGATTATAATCACATGTTGAAAGAATTTAGGGAGTTAAAGGAAGAGGACAAGACGGTAGAAGATATACTGAAGGAAAAAGGAAGGGGAGCGGATTGGATGGAAGAAATATGGAAAAGAAGAAGGCAGTTAAAGGGAGACAAGAAGGAAGACAACAGTGGAGGGTATGTAAGGGAAGGAGAAACTGTAAATAAAAAAACACATTAACTTTGCAATATTGTAGATATAAGCAAGTTATTATATATATATATATATATATATATATATATATATATATATAATTAACATTTATTTTACATATACATTGGTATTGATCTAACTGGAGAACAAAAATAGCTATCCAGTCCAAGAATCAGTGCTATTGAATATGAGCTGATTCAAAGGACATTAATCTGACCAAAAGTATTGCTCGAATGGGTTAACGAAATAAAAAACAATAATTATTATTCTGAATTCCTTAAATTCAATTTACATCTTGTTAAATATGGTCATCTAAATGGCTGGACTGGATAAAAAATAAATAAATTAAGATTAGTATGTATAATGGTGAGAATGAGGATGAATCCAGTCAGAATATAGGATAAAACAACAAAGTTCGTATATATATATATATATATATATATATATATATATATATATATATATAGTGGAACACC
Organism: Vesta saturnalis; assembly: GCA_036346205.1. Taxonomy (NCBI): domain Eukaryota; kingdom Metazoa; phylum Arthropoda; class Insecta; order Coleoptera; family Lampyridae; genus Vesta; species Vesta saturnalis. Next base: position 1,249,916 of record JARFJB010002450.1, on the reverse strand, counting down.
ACATACGGCACGGAATTTAGAGCCTAAACTAGAAAGACCCTGAAATATGTTTTTGTGTAGAGGTACGTAAGTCGATATTTTTTAATATACTGGGTGTTCCAAAAAAAAGTAACATCAGTTATATTTTCTTTAAATGGCACATCCCGTATATCCCGTATATAATTACATTTTCAAACTTCACTTTAAAAAATAATGTTTGTTTCTTAAAGATTACCTATACTTATCTTTTACGGTTGTTGAGATATCTCGGGTTTTCTCGAAATGTAGTACGTAAAAATGAAAAATAACAATAAACGGGTAGAGATAGAAAAAATGTTTTGGAAAAATGAATTCGAAACCCTGAGACAAACATTTGGTATATTTACTCTCATGTAAAAATATGCACAGGGTGTTCCAAAAAGTGCGGAGTCTTGCGGATATTTTAAGTTATCTTTCAAATGATATTAGGGTTCCCTATACCGAAATTTATTATTTTTAGCATAATCAATAGATTACTTGTTTTCGGTCCGATCTATATTTTTTTTTGTTGTAAAGGTGTAGTAGGCAGAGCATTACATCTGGTTACTAGCGTTACACTTTTCCTTGGACCAAATTTTTATACATTTTTTCAAAATGATACTGAAATAATTGGAACCAAACCAATAATAATTATTTGTAATTACATGTTACGAAAACCCAACAGAAGGAGATTAAACTTAACAAGCTCTAATAATCACAACACACTTTAAACAAAGTTATAACAAATTAGTACTCAGAAAAATCCCACATACGATGTTCGAAATGCTCTGTCTTGTTCGGTACACAACTGTACTCTTTTCAAAAAACTGTTTTAACTTCTGTTAATATTTGAGGTGTTACTGTTGAAAAAGCAACTCTTATTTTTTCTTTCATGTCATCTGGAATTGTCGGTTTGGTATTGTAAACAATTCCTTTAATGTAACCCCATAGGAAAAAGTCGATAGGTGTTAAGTCTGGGGATCTCGGTGGCCATTTATGAGTACTACCTCTACCAATCCATTTTCTTGGGAATAATCTATTTAAACAATTTCTTACCCTCAAACTATAATGAACAGAAGCACCGTCCAGTTGGAACCACATTCTGCGTCTGACGCTTAACGGAATATCTTTTAAAAGTTCGGGAAGTTGCCGAAGCAAGAATCAAATTTTGAAGCATTTAAATGTCAATCAAAAAATTAAGGACCTATCACATTAGATCCGACTATTCCTCCTCATACATACACGTTTTTGATGATCGAGTGTCCGAAAGTAATGGGGATTTTCATCGCTATAGTAGTGAAAATGATGGCTGTTTACCATACCTTTGCTATGGAAGGTAGCTTCATCAGTAAACAAAACAAAATCAAAAAAAAAAATCATTTGTTGCCCCCTGTTCTAGTACCCATAAACAGAATTTTATCCTTTGATTAAAATCTCTATCGTAAAGTTTCTGGTGCATCTATATGTGATATGGATAAAATTTGTATTTTTTAATGATCCTGGAAACGCTTCTTCTGCTTATTCCTGCTTCTTTACTAATTTCTCATTGGCTTGTATGCGGATTTTCGACAATTGAACCAATTACTTGAAATTCAATATCTTCCTTGCATACTACTAAACTTAATCTATTGGTTTTTGGATAAGCGACACTTCCAGTATTTCGAAATGTTTCAAGTAATTTTCGATAGCTTTCCTTTTTCGGATGGTTTCTGTTTGGATATTTTTGTGCATATAGACGTGAAGCTAAAAGGCAATTTTCTTCAGACTCACCTATTACTGGCTTCTTTTCGAAAGAAACTACTATCAACGCGGGAGTACCCCAATGATCAGTGATAGCTCCACACTTCTCCTGCTATACATAAATGATCTCATTTCCCCGATCCATTGCTTTGCAGACGACATTACTCTACACTGTAGTTCTTCTGTTTTCCTACAACAATAAGTCTAGGCACGACGTTAAGGTGAAAATGGCAGCCTCAATCAACAGTGACTTAGAACGTGTCCTTGAATGGGGAAGGAATAATCTACTCACGTTCAACGCCGACAAAACGCAGTGTTGCCTTGTGTCCGCCAAGAAAGGCCGACCATTTCCTGCTGTAAATATAAATGGCTTAGAACTCAAGTTTTCAAACTCTATTTCTATGTTAGGGATGTCCGTATCATCGAAGCTTTTATGGGTTGACCACCTTTTGCCAGCCAGCAAAACAGCTGCCCGTAAACTGGGCTTTCTATACATATCTAAACAGTACTTCACATCGCAACAACTCTTTTTACTGTATAAGGCTCAATTCCACCTCATCTGGAATACAATTCCCACCTCTGGGTCAGTGCTCCCCAATACGCCCTTGATATGGTAAACTGCGTCCAAAAAAAGAGCTATCAGGCTTATAAACCTGATAGCCTCTTGAGCATAGAAGAATAGTTTCGGTTCTTTCCTTGTTCTATCGCTATTACCACGGCAAGCGTGCCTCCGAAATACACTCAATACCTTCGCAGCCAATTCACACCATAATTACGCACTAAAACGGGCTCAATGTCCATTTTTCCACACGGCGACCAAGTTGTGGAATGCACTACCCAGTTCCTGTTTTCCTCCAAACTTTGACTTAAGTCAATTTAAGGTAACCATTCATAAACAACTCGCGACAGCCTAACAATATTCCAAAACCCTCCCAGTGTTCCAGAGTGCTTTAGCACGTTAGGCAAATCTTAGCCTGTTCGGGAATACTATAGGTAAAAAAAAAATTACTCAAACCATATCAATTCTCTCTTGCACACAATATCTTTTCATTTTGAATTCATTTTTAATAATCTAATGTAACATTTAATAACTAACAAAGAAATTTTTATGACTAGAGATAAAAGTATTGTTTACTACAAGGCCCAGCCTACTCCACCTTTACAACAAACAAGATATAGATCGGACCGAACACAAGTAATCTATTGATTATGCGAAAAATACCAAATTTCGGTATACGAAACCCTAATACCATTTGAAAAATAATAACCTAAAATACCTGACAGAGTAAAAAAATGCAGGTTGTTCTATTTAAATTAAGCAAGTTATTCACGTTATAAGAAGTTCGTAAGATTCCGCACTTTTTGGAAGACCCTGTGCATTTTTACATGAGAGTAAATATACCAGATAGTGGTCTCAGGGTTTCGGATTCAATCTTCTAAAACTTTGGTGTGTTACTTTTTTTGGAACACCCAGGATATTTAAAATGTAGTTCTTATCGACTTACGTACCTCTACATAAAAACATATTTCAGAATTTTTCTAGTTTAGGCTCTACATTCCGTGACGTATGTTGTGCCCCACCCTGTATGTATATGTATATGTATATGTATATGTATATATATATATATATATATATATATATATATATATATATATATATATATATATATATATATATATATATATATATATATATATATATATATATATGACAGCACGTGACTGATTGTTAATTTTTTATTTGCTATATGTAACACTAATAGATAACTATAAAATTGTTTTTTAACGAACGAACAGAAGTTCAATTTAATAATCATTAATTGTATTTTATTTTAAAATTAACTTTTGAAGTACATATAAGTGTATATATATATATATATATATATATATATATATATATATATATAATATATATACATATATATATATATATATATATATATATATATATATATACAGCGTGTTCAGCGAGGAATGGGACAGTGCAATATCTAGAGACGGATGAAGATTTTTAAATTATGAAAATATTTTTGTAAATATCTTCAAAGGGCACATTTGTTGGCACAAAGATTTGAATCAACGCCATCACCGCCAGGTGGCGCTATCTCACTTCAATTTTTTAAATGCAATGCCCTATTTTTATTTCATTTTTGGATTCTATGACATATTTGTGATGACTTTTATTAAGACTCCTACCAACCTATCTTTTGTAGTTTCTGAGAAAAAATAATCCTTGGAATTTTAGCACAAAACGTAATTTCAGGAAGTGCTCATAACATTTGAGTGATACAGACAAAATAGCAAATTTTATACCAAATGAAAGATAAAAGATTGTTCTTCCACAAAAATAATGCAGATAACGCCGAAATAATGCGATACGCTGTACACTAAATTGTAAGGGGGACCAACTTATCACAGTCGTTGATTAAGAATCGTGAAACATTTATCATGCCATGAAAACAAACGCGTAATGAAGTGTCTGTCAAGTTTCTGTCAGTTTACAGTTTCAGTTTTGAAAATCGTCTGTGCATCTTCAAATTCCATAATTATGTTTACGTTTTCTAACGAAGAATATTTTGACATGGTAATAATTTATGGTGAATCTAGAAAAAATGCAAGGGCTGCACAAGTATTGTATGCTGCCAGGTTTCCCGATCGACGCCATCCCGGAAAAAATACATTTGTTCGTGTAGCAAATATTTTGAGGGAACCGGTCATTTCCTCACCGTAAGTACGAGAATCGCACAAAGACAGCAACAGATGAAGCACACACCGTCGGTGTATTAGCATGTGTAGCTTATAATCCTCATGTATCTGTGAGATCTATTTCTGAAGAGTGTGCCGTATCAGTTGGTTCTGTCCATAAAATATTAAAATCTAATAAATACAAACCATTTAAAATTGATTTGGTACATGGACTGCATGCAGGAGATCAAGATCGCAGACTTAATTTTATCACCGAGTTTTTATGGAACATTATGCGCAAGACCCTAATTTTCTAGGCCGTATCGTGGTGTGATGAAAGTAATTTTTCAAACAATGGAATCGTTAATCGCCACAATTCCCATTACTGGTCGTCAGAAAATCCTCATTGGGTAAGAGCAACCAATTTCCAAGTGAGATGGAACATAAATGTATGGTGCGGAATGATAGATGACAAATTGATTGGCCCATATTTTTTTAATGGTACCTTAACAGGTCAACGCTATTTGGATTTTCTTGAAAATCAACTGCCTCCTTTGCTTGAAGATGTAAATGTAAATCTGCGGCAAGTGATGTACTTGCAACAGGATAGCGCACCGGCGCACAATAGCGCAATAGTGAGAAATTATCTAAGTAGAGTGTTTCCGCAACGATGGATAGGTACAAATGGTCCCATTATGTGGCCAGCTCGTTCTCCTGACCTTAGTCCCTTAGACTACTTTCTTTGGAGACATTTAAAGAGTGTAGTGTATGAAACATCTTCTAGAGATGTAGAGGAGTTATAAAACAAAATTATAATTGCTTGTGCAAACATACCACGAGAAACTTTAAGAGTGGCAACTAGTTACATTAATTAGGCGTTAACAAACGTGTGTAGAAAATGATGCAGAAACATTTGAACATTTAATTTAATTTGTATGCTTTCAATTAATAAAATTCCAAAAATTATTTGTTTTCTCAGAAACTACAAAAGATAGGTTGGTAGGAGTCTTAATAAAAGTCATCACAAATATGTCATAGAATCCAAAAATGAAATAAAAAATAGGGCATTGCATTTAAAAAACTGAAGTGAGATAGCGCCACCTGGCGGTGATGGGCGTTGATTCAAATCTTTGTGCCAACAAATGTGCGCCCTTGGAAGATATTTACAAAAATATTTTCATAATTTAAAAATCTTCATCGAGAATTCGAGATATTGCACTGTCCCATTCCTCGCTGAACACGCTGTATATATATATATATATATATATATATATATATATATATATATATATATATATATATATATATATATATACTGGGTGGCCTACTTAAGCGGGATTGCTCCATAACTCCCTTACTATTACAAATACGAAAAAATGTCTTATATAAAAGTTGTCCATAGTCATAAACTACACGTTTTAAAATTATTTTCAGAAATGGCGGACTTCCGGTTATACCGGAAACTTATGCCAACTTCGTTATTTTCAATAGAACAACCTATATATTATTACATTTTTGAATTCCACGTTGAATTTAAAGGTCACTTTAATAACCATACTATGGGTCTACGTCACATTGCTTCTGAGTTATTTGACATTTTGTAGAAAAAATCGCTCCGAAAATAATGTTTTTCAAACATGGATAACTTGATTTTTTAAATGGAACCACCCATATTTTCTTACAGCAGCGGATAGAAAATTAAATTTCCTTTCCATTGATGTAACATTATCGATATTTTGGAGTGATAGTGATCGAGGTATTCACATTTTTATCTAATTTCAGTTTTTATTGCGCATTGCCGTGGTGCTTTGGAAAACGTTTGTCAAGTTTCTCGAGCTTCTGTTGTGCTTTGCTGTCTTGTGTATCAGTTTAAGTGTTTCTACAAGACATTGTTGTCCGACGCAGAGTTGATCGACATGACTTTCATTCTTGGAGAATGCCAAAAAATGCGTTATTGGCGTCAAGGATTTATGCGGTACGGTATACTGAACGAAGACTTCCCCGCGAAACAGCCTTTCAAAAGTTGTTACAACGTTTTACAAACACCGGACACGTGCAGTATTAAACGACGGAACGTGTCAACAGGATAACCTGTATTTCTTGTGCATTCCTTTTGTATATCTTCTGCAATCGTTAAGTAATTGTCCTTATGTATTTATTGATCGTTCCTTATGTATTTATTGTGTATTTCTTCTCTATTTCTTGTGTAAGTCTTAAGTAATTATTTTGTATTGCTTGTGCAATCCTTATGTATTTATTGTTCATTCCTTATGTATAGGGTGGCCAACTAAGAATGCGAGGTACTGTATCTGGGAAACTATCCATCGTAGACGCTTGCGCAAAAAAAAGTTACTACTAAAACGGCCAGTACAAAAACCTGGAAAATATTTTCAAGTTTCTGAAATGGTCGCTAGGGGGCGTAACTGCAATCTTGAATCTAACTAAGTGATGTTTCTGTGAATTCTGCTATATTAACCTAATAAAAAAATAACTGATCTTTAAAGTCGAGGATAATCTGCACTTTTTTTGTTTGGCACTTTTTGACGTATGTCTAAAAATAAAGTGGTGAGGGGTATTCAAAGATTTCCTTAAATAACCCCCTGTATCTTCGAAACGGCTAAGCCGATTTTAACAAACTTGGGCGCGTTGAAATGGGCTCTTCTTGGGCTACAAATGTTATAATATTTGAAGTTTTGTTAGTTTCACATGGCGTCGCTAGAGGGCTTTGTTCGACATTCCGACAGAAACGGTTAATTTTCGCAAAAAAATTAAATGCATTGGTATGACTTTTTTTCGTCAAAAAGTGACTAAATGATGCCTAAACAAGATCGCGAAAACCGCATCTCGATATCTTGTTCCTAACCTAAAATATCGGCCAAAGGAAACTTTATACGAAAATCCCTTAAATTTGTATTTTTTTTTAACTATATTTTTCTGGAATTGTTTTTCTATTATGTAAGTCGTGACCCTAAAGGACCGATTTTAAAGGAGGAAGGTTTTTAATGCCCGCGTATATGCTCGAAATGCTGACCATCACGCTCTATGCATTGCTGAAGCCTCTCATGACTAGACAAAACTGCAGCTTCAATTTCGGCTCTCGGTATGTTACATATTGCGTTACGAATCCGGTTTTTCATATCTTCTCTAGTAGTAGGTTGAGTCCGAAACACGATGTCGTTGAAGCGCTCCCATAAATAAAAATCGAGGCAAGTTAAGTCTGGCGATCGCGGAGGCCATGGAAACAGACTTCCTCTTCCAATCCACCGCTGTTGAAATACTGCATTAATATGCTCTCGCACATTAATAGCAAAATGTGCTGGGCAACCATCCAACTGCAAAAACAATTTTTGCCTTGTTTCCAGAGGGACATCTTCCAACAACAACGATAATTAATTGGCCAAAAAGTCAAGAAATACATTGCCATTTAGAGGTTGCTCGAAAAAATATGGCCCAATAATTCTGCCTCCCAGTATGCTCAAAGGAACGCGAAAATATTGACAACTATTGACAATTTGAGGATTATGTATGTCTTGTTTAGGTATCTGTTTCCATTGCCTGCTTCTATTAATTGTATTTTTCGTTTATATCCATAGTGAATATGCATTTAAACAAAAAAAAAAAAAGCCTTTCGTATAACTTTTAGCATTGCTTACTTGCCCGTAGTAATTTCAAAAAGGGTGATTTTATTCTGGTGTATAAATTTTCAAACATTTAAAATCGCAATTTCTAGGTAACCTATTCAGAGCCGAAATTGAAGCTGCAGTTTTGTCTACCCATAAGAGGCCTTAGCAATGCACAGAGTGAAGGTCAGCATTTCCAGCATTTACGGGAGCATTAAAAACCTTCCTCCTTTAAATCGGTCCTTTTTAGGGCCACAACTTACATAATAGAAACAATTCCAGAAAAATATAGTTAAAAAAAATAAAAACTTAAGAAATTTTCGTATAAAGTTTTCTTTGGCCGATATTTTAGGTTAGGAACAAGATATCGAGATGCGGTTTTCGCAAGCTTATTTAAGCATCATTTGGCTACTTGTTCATCAAAAAAAGTCATACCAATGCATTTAATCTTTTTGCGAAAATTAACCGTTTCTGTCGGAATGTCGAACAAAGCCCTCTAGCGACGACGTGTGAAACTAACATAACTTCAATTATTTTAACAACTGTAGCCCAAGAAAAGCTCTTTTCAACGCGGCCAAGTTTGTTAAAATCGGATTAGCCGTTTCGAAGATACGTGGGGTGATTTAAGGAAATCTTTGAATACCCCCACCACTTTATTTTTATAGATAGGTCAAAAAGTGTCAAACAAAAAAAGTTCAGATTATCCTCGACTTCAAAGATTAGTTATTTTTTTTATTAGGTTAATATAGCAGAATTCACAGAAACGTCACTTTTTTAGATTCAAGATTGCAGTTACGCCCCCTAGCGGCCATTTCAGAAACATAAAAATATTTTCCAGGTCTTTGTATTGGCCGTTTTAGTAATAACTTTTTTTTGCGCAAGCCTCTACGATGTATAGTTTCCCAGATACAGTACCTCGCATTCTTAGTTGCCCACCCGGTATTTCTGGTGTATTTCTTTTGAGTTTTGTGTTCTTAATTCTTGGGTATTTATTATTTATTTCTTGTGCATTATAAAAATCAAGTTATCCATGTTTGAAAAAAGTTATTTTCGGAGAGATAGAAATGATTGAATTCTAAAAGCAAGACTTCTTATCAGTTGTTTAAAACAATTGACAAACGTTTTCCAAAGCACCGCGGCAATGCGCAGTAAAAACTGAATTAGATAAAAATGTTAATATCTCGAAAACTATCACTCCAAAATAACGATAATGTTACATCAATGGAAAGGACATTTAATTTCTTATCCGCTGATGTAAGAAAATATGGATGGCTCCATTTAAAAAAATCAAGTTATCCATGTTTGAAAAAATATTTTCGGAGCGATAGAAATGATTGAATTATAAAAGCAAGATTTTTGGCAATGAATGAGGCTGATGCGGTACCCTTTTCGGAAGTAAAAAACGAAAGCCACATCTCTCTACCGGTATCCGTCATTTTTTCTACAAAATGTCAAATAACTCAAAAGCAATGCGACGTAGACCCATAGTATGGTTATTAAAGTGACCTTTAAATTCAACGAGGAATTCAAAAATGTAATAATATATAGGTTGTTCTATTTATAATAACGAGTTTCCGGTATAACCGGAAGTGCGCCATTTCTGAAAATAATTTTAAAATGTGTAGTTTATGACTAGTGCTTACACAATTACTTTGGTGGTATTACATACAGCAGTATGTAAAGACGTTATTTTTTCATTGTCTAATTAACATGTTTCCATGTTAAGTCCAAATTAAGTTGATTTAAAAAAATAATCAAATACCTAATCATGGGCCAAATATAAAAATCCTAGTTATAAATAACAATAGGTGTATCTTACTATCTATAAAACAATTATTGAACGACTAACTCAGAAAGAAAGAGAATAAAAGCTTGGGAGAAAATGAGAACCAAATGAATTGAATCTAAATTTTTAAAAAATTGTTTTTATTATACCTGAATCATAATCTCCATTTTTAACACTCAAATGCGTACAAAATCAGGCCTTTAAAACACTAGTGCTTTAAAGTTGCCTAGGTAATAATGAATTCACTTCCAAATTTTAAACAATCATAAATACTTGTACACATATTTTTAATAAATATAAATAACAACATAAGAATTGCTAACTGTTTCTATCGCAACAATTAACGACACACGTTACTTCGAAAAACTGATTTCAATTTATTTTTACTCAATCACCGACGAGAAAGTATTTTCTTACAATTTTCGCATTGTGGTCCAGGTATAATAAAAAACAGCGTATAATACGCGTGCATAAGCGGCAGTACAGCACTGCTCCGTTAAAAGGCACTTGGCTTCGCCTCATGCTTTTAAATCTCTCGCACATACTTTAAAGGCTTGCTTACACACTTGTATTATAATATACTATTAAAAGGAAATGACTTAATTCAAAATTAATTAAAAATAATTGTTCCTAAATTAACATGAAAATTTTTATGCAAACAATTATTTAACTAACGCAAAATGCTTCTTGGCATTAAAGGTAAATTTCTACATATAAAAATCAATCTCATCATAATTAAATAAATAATATTGCTAGAAGAAATGAAAAAAAAATGAATACTGATACAATAAACTGCTAGCGTTATTAAAATTTCAAAATAATTGATAACCAAACCAGTTGATTATACTTAAAACCAGAATAACATCGATTAAATAGTATTACGAAAGTAGTTAACTTCTGCATACAACAAAGTAATTCAACTTGGGTAGATTATAATTATAGATTTTATTAACATGGCCACCAAAAGATGACGCTTCTGCAGAAGGATAATAAAGATAATTTTATTAATTAAAATAATAAATTAATCGTTATCACATATGATGAAATATATAAATTTCTCCAAATACGGTAGTGATACACTTTGTGGCCGGTCGAATGCACACATAATTTTAAAAAAATTAAGATTTCAAATTTTTCTTTGAACGTGCACACAAATAAACTTGAAAAAAATATGTCGTTAAACATTACATGGCAGAAATTGATGTAAACTAATACTGCAATTGCAATCCTAAACTTGTGAATTATTGTCATTAGAACCATACACAATCATTCCCAAATAAAATGAATGATTTAGAAATAAACGGTTAAGGGTTAATCAAATCTTTTAAATTAAACCTACAGCAGAGATTTTAACTCAACAGCAATATTATATTGGAAGAAAAAAAAAACTACCAGTCATCAATTCTAATACTTGCATATATCAAAAGTATTAATTGCAAAATGATTGTTTTAATTAGCGATTAAGCACTTACTTTGAAATCCAATTCAAAGGCCTTTCGCTTGTCTATAACCTTTCTGTACACACTTTCTAACTACATAACGTTACATTACAAATTTAAAATCTTATATCAAAAATTGTAAACAAAACTAATTTGAGTAAGTCATAAGAATCTATGTAGAATAACTGTACTAAGAAGAAAAATTCGTATTTTATTTTCCGATAACTAAATAAAAATAATTAAATAAATAAATCTTGGGTGATATGCAGAGCGCCTACTTCTTACCCCAATTTTCTGCGATTCGTATGAATAAAAATTTGAGCAGATTCTTTCCTTCAAGGTCGACAAACTGTACATGTTCATATGAATAAAATGAGCTAGTACTCCATAAGTTGAGAACATACTTTAAAAATTTTGAGTTTGATCAATTGTAGACTCAAGCTTGCATATTAAGTTGAAAAATGGCCAAAAATATTCAATACCTAACACATCATTTCCTAGGAGCTGAAAATAACAAGAGACGAGAATTTTTTTGCGATATATTGCGGATCCTGGATTTCAATCAGGAGCTGGAGATGATATAGGTGTCCATCAATTGATGGTATCTAAATGTGTTAGAGAAGTGATTCGCCAAATTCCTCAACACTCCTGAAAAATTACGTGAGGCTACATCTGATTGGCAAGTAAAATATAATTTTTCAAACATAATAGGACTAGGTTGTACTTGCTTAAGGATTCACAAACCTCATGTGTATGGCGATGAGTACGTGAATTGAAAAGGTTATCCCAGTTTGAATATTCAAGCTACTTGCGGTGCTGAGTGATTCACCAGCGTGGAGCTTTCTTAACCAGGATCGATACACCATTCCAGAACTTGGAATAATTCTGCAATTAAACAAGTTATGGAAAGAGGAAATACTGGAAGGTGTGTTACTTCTTGGTAATGAATGACATGGCATTGCATGGCTAATGACTCCATTCCAAAAATCCGAATACTTCCTCAGAAAAAGCACACAATAAATGCCATACTAAAAAATAGGTCATTATAGAGCGATGCTTTGGTCAACTGAAATAACAATTCCCAATTTTACAATACAATGTGCGTGTGTCTGAGGATATTCTTCACAATTAATCATGTGCTGTTTTGTACTTCATAACGTGACAAAATATTTGAATGATGTTGAAGGTTTTGGTAGCATGGTGGTTAATCCTAACCACAGTGGTGAACAGAGAGAAGAACATATTTGAGGGGCTGCAGTGCAAAAGGTCAACAAACGACGAAGAATTGAAATAGCCAATTTTATTTTGCATTCATTAAACTAGAAAATGTAATATGAACAAAGTATTAAAAAAAATTCTGAATGTATAAAAATAAACTTATAAATCCATAAATGTCTTTCCATTGGAAGAAACTACATTAGGCATAGTCCACATACCAGCTGCTGAAGACTGCCTGGATGCTGCTGATTTTTTTTCTACAGTGGTCTTAAATTTTTTATATAATCCTCAACCTGCATCCTAACATTCTAATTCACTCCCAGGAAATGCACTGCCGATGGAAAGGGCTCCTACAACATTTTTTTTTTATTTTTGAGTCTCTCGCTTTATTCATATCACCCCTCGTAAGAAAATTTGTCGTTGAAACGATTATACTTATGATGGCAGAATTAAAGTTAACTAGTGTACACACCGACTAGGCTACAATTATACATTAAAAAAAAAAAGGTTTAATACAAAATGTATGAAACATATAAACTTGATCATCTTTTAATAAAATACTTATCTTTTTTGGGGTTTTTTAATGGTGTACTTTAAATTATACAATCTAAACGTTTCGATAACACTTACAGTTATCTTCGTCAGTAGTAATGTTTGTTAAAAATTGTTAAAGATGTAGTAAACAATTTTGTCAAATTTGAAAAATTAAAACATGTTTTAATTTTTCAAATTTGACAACATATTGATCATCTTTGTCATTTCGAATTTTTGGAAAACCATTAGAGTTCACATTATGTTTACAAACTCTTACTCAATTTACTTAAAACGTTTGAGTTTAATGTTTGTTTTTACAGAAAAATTGATTATACAGATTTTTGAAATAAAAAAACTCTGAATTCAGGGGAATGCAAGAAACGCAGAGTCAAAAAATTTGAACCAAATATTTGTTGGGGTATTTTTAGCGTTAAAACCAGTTGTTTTATTACACAAAGTTCTCACATGATTAATCTATATAACATCGATCCAACACATATTTTCCAGAAACCCTGGATAATTTGATAAACATAAAAACTGCAATAAATATAAAATTGTGAAAGTCTCTCTCGAATAACACAGATACACAATCTTTAAGGATTTTGCAATACATACAGAAGATTACAATAGCATGGAAAGTTGTAAGAGGTCTCAACTTGTCTTTTGAGAAGGCAAGTTGAAGAATAGGGACACCATAAACACAAATATAAAATTACTGTCAATAACAATGCTACAAACATGTTAATACTTACCTGGATGAGAAGAAATGTAACTGCACAATACATAGACACATAGGCTTACTATAATTATATAACACTAAACCAAGACAGAGTCAATAGTTAACACTAAAAATAGTTAGTTATTTATTATACAATCGTACTTCTTGTTAGAGTGTACTTTTTTTAACATAGCACAATGTCCGTACAAAACTGTCACCTCTTAAAACACTTATTAACATCCTAACAGTTATTTAATTTTTATAGTAACTGCTGTGTTCCTTGGAGTACAAACTTACTGTTCATTCTTTCTTTAATTTTTGTAGTCCCTGAATGATATCTCTCACTCGATTTGAGTTTTTTCCATGAGCAGAACGGTCTTGTTAAAGTTATTTAACTGTCCATGAAAAACCATAAATATAACACACCTGGTTCACTTTCAAAAAAATTTTCTTGAATAAGGAAATACGTTTTTAGTCCTTCAAAAATATTTAAGATTCTTTCAATAGCTTGTAACAAAGATAAAAATCTTGTACTTACGTGTGTAACGTTATATATTCAATATCGACAAATTCACAAAATTGTTTTGAGTAACCTGATCTGTAAAAATATGAATATACTTATATATTTTCACAACCAGACATTCAATTACAAATGGCAAGCCATTCACTGCAGTTTGCAATGTATTGTACACAATATTTGCCCCACATCCTATACCAACTATGTTAACACCAAGCCCTTTTTAAGTCTGCTGTAAACATTATTTGGACCTTTGCGATTAACTCCTCGAAACTTGGTATTACAGTTACCCCCACAAAATACCACAACCTTCTTGTCAATACCATGGCGATGTAAGGTTAAAATTATATTTTCTATTAATATTTCAGATGTCTCGCCCTGCATGGACTGAAAATCCAGACGTTTTATGTGAATACCTTCCAATGTACAAAATATCTTGGTACGATGGGTGCTAATTTTACCTCTATTTTGTTTGAAGTGTCATTGATAACACTTAAGAAATGTGATTGTGTCTTCTAAGTTTTCATGAACCTTTTTTAGAGACAAAGGTGCCCGAATGTTTAAAATAGCTTCACATTTAGTTCTTGCAGCACCGAACTTTGGTTCCAAAAACTTTGAAATTAATGTAAAGTCTGAAGGTTTGAAACTCAAATCATGTATTGCTGTGTGAACGGGAAATGTGGCTTCTTTTGCCGCAATAACTAAATCATGTTGAACGAGATCATTGTTTTTAGACAAAGTTTTAATGGATGAAATGCTAGCGACAGCAGCTATAACTAGTCTTATGTTTTCAACATGATCTTTGATATCTGATTGCTCAACATGTGCGATTGAAAATTCTGAGAAACAATGATGCCACTTCACTCTACTGTCATCACCACAAAGTTTTTTAATATTCTAATAATCGTTTTGCAGTTCACTTGAAAATTCCGAGAAACAATGTTGCCACTTCACTCTGCAGTCATCACCACAAAGTTTTTTAGTAAACGGATAATCTGGCAGCACGCTTTGTAAATTTGCAACTTCTTTTTGGCTTTTTAATGTAAACAAAAAACTCAACGCCCAGAGAGGTGTGGGGAGAAATGTTGCCGTTATCGGTTATCTGGACCCCTTGACTGCAACACAGCCAACAGTCCATATATCCACATATTGTCTTACTCATACGGAATTGATTTGGAATTTCACATCTTTTACAACACTGATAACTGAACTCATCAAATTCAAACAATCCTGGTCAAACCAGGATGTATAACAAGTTTAATACAAGAAGGCAGTGAATTACTCTGCGGATCAATATCAATGGATTTCCAAAGTATTAAATACTAGATTCACCAATTGAGCAACAATTAATTGTATTTTTACAAAAATGTTGCTCTTTATATACAAGGATAGATAAATAAGAAGACATACTGTTTATGATCACTACAATAAACCCTATTTATATTCAGACTATAAAAGAGTTTAATGTAGTCTATTTATTAACAGGGTGATATTAATCGAAACCTTACATTATGGAAAAGAAGAGATGTAACATACTGTGCAGCCTGTCTTTTCTCCCACCCAAGACGTCCACTAACTATATCGAACAGTTCCGATAATGTCACCAAAGTTGTCGCCGGAGTACATGAAAGCCACGTGCTTTAACTGTTCAATCACATTATTGGGTGGAACCCCCCTTTATGAAAGTAGGAGAAAAATGGGTACAATGGAATTTTTATTTTGCATTGAGTCTTAAGCACTTATACAAAAATTTAATTCAAAATGATACAACAAAGGTGTTGGAGTATATTCCTATGTACAAGCGGAGTCAAGATCATGTGGAATTATTTTTTGGCTTCATTAGGGAAATGGGGGGTTTTAATAACAATCTAACTACCAAACAGTTCAAAGCTGCCTATAAGAAAATGCTACTTCACCTTGAACTTAGACTCTTTCAAGGGTAATTGCATACCACTAGAAGTGATATCTATTATGACACCTGAACACATTATTAATAAATCGTGTGGGAGGGAGAGAATTATAGAAGAAATTGTAAATTTTGAAATTGTTTCCAAGTTTCCTTTTCAATTTATGAATATTTCGGAATATACCAAAGTCGTAATATATATGGCAGGATTTGTTACATATAAAATCTCACGAATTCTAAAATATGAAGAATGTATTGAAGGTCAGAGACAGAGCTGACTATATGACATCATTTGTATGACTTCAGAAAAGGTTTTCAAGTACCATTGCAATGAAAACGGTTTACCCAAAGACAATATAGTCATTTCTCAGGTTCTAACAAAATTACTACAGGGAAATCTTTTTGTAAAACTTAATAACCGTTTTAAAGAATAAACATTCTTGAATTCTCACTTCCCTAATTTAATAAAGTTAATAATTTCTGCTTATATTAATGCTAGAATCCACTATTGTACAAAAACGTTATTCGATAAAAGTGAAAGTAAAAGGTCAGCTTACAATAAATGTGTGCTATTTTCAGGCCACTAACATTAGAAAGAAAATTCAAATTTCAGTTATGTTTTTTATTTTGAAATTATATAACAAAAGTATTACTTAGTTTTTTTAATTATTAACTTTTCAAATTTGAAGCAATGAATTTTTTTAAATCATCTAATCACATAAAAATGCCCCGACACTGGTTGGACTTTGCTCATTAACGAGCTTGACCTAGATTTTATGGCATAGAAATTTTGGACCAAATTTCATAGCGAGAGCTTTAATGGTTCAAAAGATATCCACACACACACACACACAGACATTTTCTAAAAATGCGTTTTTTATCGATAACTTTAATGGTTCAAAAGATAACGTGCACACTCACACACAATCAAACACGAAATTTTTTTGCTATAAATGTCTTTTTTGTATTGTTTTGGCCACAAAACGTTGAGACATGTAAAAAAAAGTGTTTGAAAATTTAAACCAATTACAAGCTTTCTCGTTATGCGTACGTATATGAGAAAGCAATATTAATATATTATTTAGCGTAAGTAAACTTTTAAAGCCAATTATTTTTGCAATTCCCTGAGTCTGTTCCTGTCCAGTACACGCCTCCAGACGTCCCACTGAAAAAAAGTGTTAGCCTACATGCACTTTATTATAACCAAGATGTTACAACCCTTTCTATAATCTAAGATCCAAACTTAAAAAGAAAATGCCTATATCCTTTTTATGCTAATTTCTTGACTTCTTTAAATATATGCAGAAGATTCAGTCAAAACTTACTTATTGAGCTACAATTTATTACTATATTAGTTTTGTTAATTAAATAATAAAGAGCTGCAAAAAAAAAACTGCATTATGGTATGAGATAAACTAATATTACCCTTACCTGTCTCCTTTACTATGTTCCAAAGCAACAGCTAAAATGACGTAACCTATAAAAATACTAAACAGATTAATCAACAGTAACCATTAACACTCATTTCAGAAAGTCTTCCTGTATTTTGGATTATGCAAAAGGTTATAATATTAATTTTAAAATAGTTTGTTTTATTAAAATATTTTTATTTAATGTAATTATTTCATTATAAATATTCCTAAAAATGTCATTTTGTTAATAAAACTTTATACACCTACAAAAATAAAATAAATTCGAATAATTGAAAATAATTTATGTTTTTAATGAAATATATAAATATATACATATAAATTTTTTTTACTTCTGAATACCAGAATTGTCATAATGCTTTTTTTTTGGTTGTAATTAAAATTGTTACCCATTTACAATAAAAGATGGTGTATCATTAAAATTCCATTTCTTCCATTGTTTTAGAGAGTCTATTATTGTCAATTCGACGACGTTGACTTCTTCTTACAGCATCAGCTCGTCTGTACGGCTCACTTTTCAAACCTAATAAAATGTCCTCTAAGGCACCATTGTATACTTCGTCTTGATGAAGTAATTTCTTTTCTTGTACCATTCTTGTTTTATGTTTTAATTCATTGATAACAGCTTCCTATTAGACAAAACATCAAAAATTAGTACATATTACATATATAATTGCAATCTGTACATAACCGTATAAACATATCTGTATTATTAGTTGCCTGTTCAACAAATGAAAAATATCTAATTACACGAACATTTTTTATTTACTTCATAAATTATGAAACATTAAAAAAGACTGTATAAAGTATGTCGAATTATTATTAAACGTTAAAAACTTAAACGCGTTTCAGATTGATTTACGTTTGCAATTGAAAAGAATCATGGATAAGATTTTCAACATTAAATACTTTTTGTGAACATTAGGTTACGAATTAAAATATTTTTTTGCACAACCGGAATATAAATTTTATTTTAGGCCTTTAATACAGGGAGTAAAATCAACTGTTATTCCTGTGGGATTTAGTCATCTTGGATACCAAATCTGGCATTTCTACACAAAATAGAAACACGAAATTAAAGCAAAAACACTGAATATAATAGTAATGGTAACTGTATCATTTTAAATTAGTATAAACGGTTATCGAAATTAATTTTTTGATACTATTGATACTGTTAATTACAATTTTAATTTTTAAGGTTCAGAATTAATAAATAAATGTGCTTTGCCAATGATAAAACATTTGAGTTACTGATTGCGAACATGCTTGATTTTAGACTTTTAATTTATTAAGGAAGCTTCTTCCATTTGAGTTCATATTATTATAATTGAAGTTATGAAAATAATTCAATGTTACTTTGTACCAAGTGAATGACTATTTTCTTACATTTTGGAGTTTGAAATAAAGTCATCTGAAACTACCCAGTTTTGGTCTAAACTTTGATTATTTAAGGTTTAGTTTCAATGCCGTTAGATCAAAAATATTTTTCGTGCTCTTGTTTGTTCAAATGGAATTAGTATTTTTTCACTTTTTACTATTATTACTTGGTAGCTGCTTAAAAAATTGTTTATACTTCCGATGAAAGTAATGAGTGATGTTATAAATGCATTATTCTTAAGTTAGTATCACACACGATCATTATGCATATGAAACGTAAATAGTTTAAATCTTACCTGTTGTTTCTTCTGATTAATTTTATTCCGTTTGATGACATCTTCATTAACTTTATTCGTATTTTGAGCTGCCAATTCTAACCTCCGCCTCTGCTCATTCTCTTGATCTGCAACCTATAAAATAATGCAACACATAAGACAGTGATGAGAATAATGTGCAGCATCATCTGTATCGATACTAGTCCCTAAATATGATTACCTTAAATGCTTTTGCAAATCGAACGAGCAGTGAGAAGAAAGTATTTGCATCAGTAGTACGTGACGATTCCGCAAAATATTCTACACATTCTCTAAAAGATTCCTGCGCTATTTTAGAGTCACTCTTTAATTTCCTCAATTTATCCTCAGAATTGGATAAGAAATCTTTTAAAACAACACTCTGGGCGCCTTTACCCCTAGTGTCAGACTCTTTCCGAACAATATCCATTCCCTTTTCTAACTCATGTACGTCAGTCACTACATTTTCTAGTGATACTAATGATACGAATGTATTAAGTTAGAAAGCCTCTATAAAGTAACACTTACCACTGGCAGCTTTTTCAATATATAAAAGATCCGATTCGAAATTCAGTAATTCAGGGAATTTCTGACGAATCGTCGCAACAATAAAATGTAAAAGGCACATGCGTTTATCTGTTGATTTTATATCCAAAAGTGATTCAAGAGATTGCAATTTAAACCCATAAGCTGGTCCTCTTCGACTACTATTCAAATAGTTACCAAAAGCTAAAATTATTTCTAACACAGATCTTAACTTCTTTGAATTCTTAACAGAATTTGATGCTGAAATGACAGCATGCACTTGCTAAAATGCACATTGAAGAAATTAACTGGTTTTAAGATAGTGCTACTCACCGGAGCAATTAAATGAATATTATCATAAAAGTTTCCTATATAACTCATAATTGACAACTTAGCGGATATTCGCTCAACTTTGGTTAAATGCATTAAAAATTTATCTTCTTCCGTTAGTACATTAACATTTTTCTTTTCTATTATATACTCTCGATATGCTTTACATTCTTGTTCTGTAGGTACCATTCGTTGTAACAATTCCACACTTTCAAGTGACAATTGTTTTAAATCTAAGGAATTTATTGCATTTATTACTTTATCAATTGGCTTGTCTAATTTTCTCCTCGAAATTGCAATATTTCTTAAACGTGTATGTTCCAGTAACGTTACATTTTCAGGCTTCTTAAATCGTTTGCTGGGGAACGTCGATAAACCATCTACTTCGCAAGTACTATTATTTAATACACCCATATTACCAATTTTAAATCGTTCCTCAAATTCAACAAAATCAATACTATTATGCAATCTATCATCATCTAACTCATTAAAAACTGTCCCTCGTACTTGATTTGGTTTGAGCGGTATCCAATTGACTGTTGGAAGCTTGTATTTTGTTTGTACTTTACGTTTGATTGTCATGGCTCCATCTGGTGCTTGCATCAGTCCAGCTGGTGGGGGAGGAATAGGAACTGATGATATTCGTTGTGGCGGGGGCGGTGGACATGGTGGTGGTGGAGGTGGAGCTGGAGTAGGTGTAGATATCACAGGTGTGTTTGATTCTGTTGAATCTCCCGATGAAGTTGGTGGTGTCATTTGCAATATTTCAGCTAAACCAGCAACTAGAGGTTTAAAACATAATTAAAGGCGCAATCAAGAACAAATGAGTACTGACTGAAGCAAATAGCTATAAACACGTTAATTAAGCAATACGAATAAATTAAATATTACTGTTGACATGAATATACGTACTTGATGCTCCTTTAGGAAGACTCTTTGTGATTGATTCTAATTGCATAATCTTTGATTCCAGCAAAGATTGCCGATTTTTTGATTCCTGCTCATGGTGTTGGACCGCTCGTCTCAAAGTTGTAACCTCTTCATCAACTTGTCTGCGTGTTTCCAACAACTCATCTCTTTCTTGTCGAATTTTAGCAAATTCCGTTTCAATTTCCGCAAATTTAGCAAGAGATTCGCTTTCTAATTCATGTAACCTATCATGTGCCTATAAAAATCCATTACTCTGTTAGCAGTAAATTGAATAACATAACGTACTTGTCCTAACTCATCTTCAAGTTCTGCTACTTTTTCTAAAGTTGCAGTTTTAGTTTCACTATCTTCCATAAGAGCGGCTACATCAAATACATTATCTAAATATGCAGATATTTGGACTTGTAATTCTTCACTTTCAGTAAGTCGTAGTCTTTCAAGGTATCTGTCTAACCCTAAAGCTGTAAATTCATATTGCAAATGTACCCTAAAATTCATATCTTCGACTGAATGAACAACAATATTTACAAACTGCATACAAGCTACCTAAAACACGTTAAAGTAATTAAATAAGAAATACACATTGTTTTAAATACCATAAATTCTATATGAAACACTTCATAATTTATAAAATAATCCATAAGGGTTTGAAACCTATACCGTTCCTGACATACTTCCTTGAAATTATCAAATGCAGACAGAATTATTTCATGCCCTCCCTTAACTAAACAAATCGCAGCAAGTAATTCTAACACTAAAGCTTTTGTTCGCAAACTCTTATGAATTAAACTCAGAGATATACAATTAATGGCTTCACGGTGCTGTATTACCATATTGAATCCGTACTACAATTATCAGGTATAATTTAAGTCATAGAAACTGTATCATCAAAATACCTTATTGTTCATTATTGCCCTCATACACATTATACAAACATGTATATCATCTTTAGATTCTCCCATATTCAATTTAGCAACATGTTTCGATCTTCTTTTTATACTGGGACTATCGGTTACATCAAGTTGTGGACGTATATGTCCATTTTGTTTTTCGATTGTATTCGTATTATGTGGGGCTGTTGCTTGCATTGTCATATTAAGCCTTTCTTCTGATGCTGTTCGAGATTCAATTATACGTTGCTCATGTCTCATCATACCAAGTCGAAAGCTTAAGTAGTCAATTAAAACATCCAACCCTAAATTTTCTTCATTTAAAAACTCTCGTACCCATCTAAAATTAAATGCAATTGTTAGTAAATTCGAGCAAGCTTAGAGAGGGCTTTAATTTAATAGAGGCAACATATACCTTGTTAGCAGCATTTAAAACTGATAATTTTATGAACCAATGTACTGTGGGATCTAAGGAAATATAAAAATATCACTAATCGTAAAAAGAATGAATATGTATAGTAAATAGAGTACATCATTACTTTATCTACTTCCTGAAAGATAAGAACTGATTTTTGAACATAAAACATTTACCTGTCATCTAGAAAAACCCGATAGGTGATTATGAATATTCTATAAATAAATATGCCGAGAACAAATTAAATTTTATGATTTAATAAATAATTGTAAGTTATAAATTCATCCATTACTATGCATTTTTTGCATAACAATGCTTTGAAGAAAATTTTTAAAGTTTAAAATTTGATATTTGTAAATTTTTAATTGAAAGCACTGCCTGTAGGTTGTAGATTTATTGATTTTAATAAGGAGCTTTCAATTTTATTTTGCAATATAAAAACCATAATATGGATAAATCACATTTGTGTTAAATCCGAAGTGTTACTACTTGATTAACCACTGATGACTGAGTGGATAGCACTTCTGTAATGTTTTGAAATAAATAAAAATAATAATTACCCAAGCTAGCTCTTTAATTGGTGATTGTAGTGTGAATATAATTTACATTCACTGTGAATTGTTTAAATTTTTTCAAACAAACAGAAAAAAAATTGTTTCTGATTTTTATTTTTACTAAGCTCAAAATTTATTTCCAATGTTGAGCATTGAATAACTATATCCAATTCTAATATAAATTAAACTTTGTCAAATCTAAGCACGATGCCTTTAATTTAAATTGTGTAACAATTTTCCTCAATATCAATTCATGTAAAACCACTTTAATTATATTTTCAATAATCAACCCTACTCAAGATTACTAACATTTAGTATTGTTAAGGAAAATTCAATTTATTGATAATTTAATAACTGTAAATACAAGCAGTCTCTTGTTTTTATTTCCAAAATTGATTTATATAAAATAGTTATCAAGTTACTCAAATCTACTCATTCCCTATAAAATTCCGTTAAATGTTAGCTTTATTAATTTTACTTAAATTGATCTCTGACCTATAAATTTTAAATATCAATTCAATTTTGAATTATTTACGTAACTCAACTAATTTTTAAAAACCTTCAAAACCTATAACAGTGTACTAAACGCTTTTTCTGCTTAAGAACAATGACTAAATTTACTGTTAAATTATATTTATGGACCACCCCAACAAAAAAATAAAATAATGAAATGATAAAAAGTACATAAATAATTTAAATTAAACTTGTGTAAACTGCAAATTGTATTAGGGTATCAACGTCACAATTAATTCACATATAATCTGGAATTCTTATCAATCTTAAGCCAATTAACCAAGCATTTACTTACTGTGAATCTCTTTTACAAATTTATTATAATAATGCTATTTACCTTATTTTGTACTAAATGCAATGAAGGATTACAAAGGTGAAATAATACTACCTCAATCTCAAATTAAACATTACAATTTAACAATTTTATTAAAAGATGTTATAGAGATTTACATTTGTAATTCTTATATAAGTGTATATTACTGACCTTTTTTAAGAGATTTCAGTTCATCACACATATTTGTTAAACATTTACTTAACTAAATTGAATGCATTAATACAATATTTACTATTTTGGTCAGATTTCTTATTATGACCTTGTAGGTAGCGGGCCGCGAAAATTTTATTATTAAAATAACCTTGTTCAAATCGCAATTGTTACCGTGATAGAAGAGTTAATTAATGGGGTTCGATATATTTTATTATATATTAAGTCATAATTTGAGAATGGTTTGCAGGATATTTTATTTTGGTAACTAATAGTGGCTAAGGGCTGAAAAACACATGTTAGGTTAGAAACGAGCAGGTGGTGTGCGCTCGATACTGCTTTATTGCCGGGGATCGTAACGAATCTTTGAAAGTTGCTGTATACACATTCTTGTGGTAAAAACTTCATAAATTTAATAATTAATTAGGTCGGAACATAGCGCAAATCCAAAGATATCTTTGTTGGTACTTTGAAACTCGAGACCTAAACGTAAGATTTGTTACGGGCGAATGCATATTTTGAAAATTAAGATTTGGTTGAGTAAAGGAATGTGAAAAATGTTCCCACGTAATAGTTTCTTGCTTTTTATTACTTTTGAAAAACGCGGGGGGTTTTTCGGGAGTAGATATAGTTAGTTTGAAATCGGAGGGGCAGGCAGTTGCGTTTGAAGGTTTGATTGAGCCGGACCGCTTTGATTTGTTTTATTCTAAACCGTTCCGTCTATAAATATTTTGGCCGTGCACATTTAAGAAAACTAGAAACGTTAATTCGTTCTTTTCTTTTAGTGTATGTTTTAATGTAATTTTTTCCAAAAATTAATCTATAATTAATCGCCGCGGCGCCGAGTTTTAAACCGCGTATCTTAACTCGTCAAGTGGGTGGTAAAGTGTTTAACTAAGGGGAATATATTCAAGTGGTAGTAGGTATTTTTAATGTAATTAAAACTCGTAGCAAACAAGCCTACGTAACGTATTAAGGATCAAACATTGCCTTGCAAAGGTATCTCATTCGCACGCGGGTTCATTAAGCATAAATCTGCTAAAATAAGACTGTATATGGCTCCCTCCCTCATCACTTGGGCGAATTAGCATTTTTATTTGTTGATTATATTTATATTTGTGTAGAAGTACGCGTGGAAGAACGGGTATAAGATAAAGCTTGGTTATAATTGTAAATAGGCAATTACCAAGTGTATTTTCTTTATCAGTCCAGTGACCATGAAAACCTCAATTGTGTTTTATTGTTGTATAGATGAATGTGTAACCTGAGAAAGGGACTGCATTTTTTCTAGTCACTCATTTAACCTTATATATCACCTGTAATATATATACTGTCGTATGTATATATATATATGTACCGTAGTATATGTCTATATATGTTATATATATATCTATATTTACTTTAAAACGGCAGTGTTATTGGTTTTAAGGCCACTGTAAGTTTGTTTAAAGTTTTGTTATTCTTTGATTTATTTATTATAAATTGTAGTGTGATTACGATGTATTTTGTTTTATTGTCGACTAAACAATTGTGTAGTGTAAATTTTTACTATTTTTTTTAATGTTAGTAATTGATTTACCTCTTTACCTGTAATTTTATGGTCGTTGTTTTTAT
This sequence comes from Vesta saturnalis, assembly GCA_036346205.1. NCBI lineage: Eukaryota > Metazoa > Arthropoda > Insecta > Coleoptera > Lampyridae > Vesta > Vesta saturnalis. The sequence goes on along the minus strand of JARFJB010002450.1, from coordinate 1,224,401 downwards.
ATATTTAACCCGTTTTCCTATTGTTTTATTTGTTATTTCGATTAATTCAGGCAATGAACCTGTGAAGTTTTGAATAAGAGGTTTTAATTTGTCCTTTTTCCAACAAAAGTATCTTTGATAGTTTGCCAAAACAGTCACTTCTTGCAGCAAAAGAATATCGTTAATTGTTAATTTGCAGTCATTTCATTAAGTAATTAAAATCACATGCATGAAATTAAACGCTCGAAATCAAAGCTATCTAATCAGTAAGGTTGCGGCCATGTTACTGGGCTATCTACAACTAAGAATTATTTGATCAGATTTTAAGTGTTTATCAGTAAAAAATGCAACGTTATATTAAGAACTTGTAAACTCAAATTCTATTGACTCTTTAATTATCTGCTAGGAAAGTCAAGAAGCAAGGATTAATTTGCTGCAATAGCGGTAGAATCATAGTTTTATCTGTGAAATACAAAATAGCCAGATAAATTAAACTGTTATAGATATAGAAGACAACTGAATGGACTCGTCCAGGTAATAAGACTGAATTATCCTGATAAGGAAGATAAATGTAGTAAGCTGAAATGACCTTCAAAGTAATTGACTATATATTATCAAATCTAAAAGTAGGAACGATAAATGCAAATTTGCTAAAACTTAATTTTAAATATCGTGGCAATCAGTGCAAAGTTAATAACAGTTTTGCAGAAAACTAGAACTTCAGGTTTCTGAAGATCGACGAGGAAAAGCAACTAAGAACAGTCTCACTGCCGAATCTGCAAAACAAACCGTTAAAGACCACATCAACTTATTTGATACAGTAGAAAGTCATTATTACAGGCAAAAAACTTCTCGCATGTATTCACCAGCAACTCTAAATGTCAGCAAGATGTATGAGTTGCACCTGGAGTATTATCAGGATATTAATATCATGAATCCTGTCAATGAAACCATGTACAGAACGATTTTTAATACAGATTTTAATCTTTCCTTTTTCCGGCCAAAGAAGGATCTTTGCGATATTTGCCAAAAACAAGTCACTTCTTCTGCAGCAGAAAAAAAAACACTAGATGAAGAATATTGCACTCACATTAAAAATAAAATCACAGCAAGGGAAATTAAAGAGCTAGAAAAGCAAAGAGCTATTAAAAATACGGGTAAGGTTTGCTGTGCCGTATTTGACCTCCAACAGGTATTGCATTGGGCTATCGTATTACAAACTAAAATTATCTGTGTATAATTTTACAGTGTTTAATCTAGCTAGCAAAAAATGCAACTGTTATATGTGGAATGGAATTGTTGGAAAGCGGGGAGCCTTCAAGATTGGTAGCTATTTACTCTTGTATATCACTACACATGCAGAAAACCGAATAAAGGAGTTCATTTTTTTCTGACAACTGCAGCGGTCAGAATCGGAATAGTTTTTGATACTCCCTGTGAAATCACTTGTCGCAAAAATATCAGATAAAAATTAAACATATCTACCTAGAAAAAAGCCACACGCAAACTGAAGGAGACTCCGTCCACAGTGTAATCAAAAGAGCTGTCCGAAATATACCCATATACACACCGGAACAGTTGTATACGCTTGTATATACAGCTAGAAGGAAAGACCCTTACAAAGTAATAGATATATTTGATCAAAAGGGTCTTGAAAAAAAGACTTTCATTAACTGGGAAAGGGATGAGAACGAAAGAGTGTTTCTCAGTAAAATTAAAATTATTGAAACAGATCCGGAGGTCCCAACACTTTGCTTTACAAAGTTAATTATGAAGAAATTAAAGCTGACTGAGAAAGGAAGAAAGAAAATTGATGTAAACATAGAGAAGTAACGATGATGCAATGTTACGAGAACCAAATTCCTCTGAACAAAAAGAAATATGAGCACCTTCAATTTCTTTGTCAAAAGGGTGCTATTATACCTCCATACCATCATTATTTGAAAAAGTTACCATATTCCACTAAAGATAGAGCTGCCAATTCCCATAGTGGTGAATAGCTGACTATCATCAACATTTTACTTTACTTTTATTTACTTACTTAATATTCTGTGTTTAGTTACGTGTTCATCTTTATGTTTATTTTGGGCACATTTTTGTTCTGTTTCTTCTTTTAAAAAATTTTTAGCGGACGAAATTAATTTTGTCCAATATTTCAAAATGTTCTAATAATTTGTTGAAAATTTGATTGTTTTTCTGTTCATGATTTATGGGTCAAATATTACTTAAATTACAAAATCCGTATAAAATAGGTACTCTACAATGACATAATTAGTACTTTCTATTAAAGCTGCTACATTTTGAACTATTATAGGTCCATGAAAATAACCAACCTATGTCCAGATTTTGGGCTTAGAATACTTGCCACTCCAGAAAGTATCTTATGTCCTACCTTTTTCCTAATGGATATTATTTTTTAATAATTTACAGTGCAACACAACCAGTGAAATATCCAAAAGCGTGTACGCAATTTTCCATTGAAAAATATGCATAAATGAAAAATTAGCGAAAAAAAAAACGTTTTCTGGAAATTTTACTTTTTGGACTTGAGCTACTTCTAATCTCAAGGGACGATTTGTTTAATTTGTTTACCATCCGGATGTAAATGAACATTAACTGACAACACTAAAACACGTGTATATGTAGAATTTTACTTTTTGAACTTGAGCTACTTCTACAGTCTCAAGGGACGACTTGTTTAATTTGTTTACCATCCGGCATGTTGCATTAACTGACCAACATCTAATAGACACTGTATTTATGTTATTTGAAATTTTTGGATACTTCTACAGTTCAGGAAATTTACGGAAAAGTTTAATTTGTCCATTCTGATAAATTCAAAAATTTGAAAACTGATTGTTTTTTTATCTCATTTAGTCCTTTTAGATAAACAAAGATAAGTGCCTTAAAATGGTATTACAGCCTAATTATACTTCTATTAAATTAATATGACATTTGGAACATTGAAATACACTTTACGATTTTGGCATTAACATTCATCAAACAATATTCCAAATTATAATCCTAATGTTTACTTTAATAAGTTAGGCAACAGTACCATGAATACTCGTGTAATGCGGGATTGCTTCCAATTAATACTAAAGTGTAAAATGAAAAATTAGCGAAAAAAAAAAACGTTTTCTGGAAATTTTACTTTTTGAACTTGAGCTACTTCTAATCTCAAGGGACGACTTGTTTAATTTGTTTACCATCCGGCATGTTGCATTAACTGACCAACACTAAAGACACTGTATATGTAGAAATTTTTGGATACTTCTACAGTTCAGAAATACGGCATAAAAGTTTACATGTGTATTCTGACTTAAAAAAAAAAAAAACTAGCAGTTTTTTTTTATCTCATTTAGTCCTTTTTAGATAAACAAAGGCAAGTGCCTTGGTGTATTACCGCTATTATACCTATAATTAATAGCATTTGGAACATTGATTTTACGATTATTCATTCACATATAAACAAACTCCAAATTATAATCGTATTTACAATAAGTAGGCAACAGTACATGTACTCGTGTAATGCGGGTTGCTTGCCAATTAATACTAAAGTGTTGAATATTATTGTTTTAGAGCGTTCTAGTCATTTAACATAAATATTCAATCCCATATAAAAATTAGTCACAAATTGTTAATATGAAATAACATACAATACAAAATGAATCGCTCTTCATTCCAGCTAGTTTATGTTATGGTATGTAAAAAAACTACACTAAAGAAAATTTAGGTTTGGAGGAAGAGTTCATACTGCATGACATTTACCTCTATTTTTTTATTAGTATTATGTCGCTATACGTTATTAATCCATATACTTACTCAATGTGATTTGTGCGTAAAGAAATTTCTAAATCCCGTAAAACTTGAGTGGATGTTGAATCTCCTACCATTTTTCTTTTCTAAAACAGTTAAGAATCATAATTGTATGGTGCATTGTTACATGAAAAATAATTATCAGTAATAAATAATTAATGTTTTATTAATTATGTGATAAACTATAACCCGATATAAAAAAAAAACTTATTTAAAGTCATTTACCCTATGAACAAATAAATTGATAAAGAATAATTTGTTTAATTTTATTATCAGACAATTGAAGAGACTTACACGATGACTTCTTGACGCTTTCGGATCCAAGTATGTACGTAACTTATGAAGATAATAAGATGGAGGGTCCTTTGCTTGAACCATCTCCTGCAATTAAAAAAAATGTTAATTATTAATACATAAATTTTAATAAAATAAAATCATATTGGTACATAAATTGACGGTAAGTTTGCGCCTTCTTGAGAAAAATAATTAACAAATTGGAAAAATTATACCAAAAATTGCACTAATGACAATTACATTAATCACAAATTAACTTAATCTTCATGAAAAGTTGATGAACTTCTCATGTACTCATCAAGTTCCAGAATACTTATTAAAACTTTGAAAAAAGACAAAACACTATTAATATACAGTGTGGCTCCCGTAGTCACATACACTGTTTTAATTATTTCTGGATATCAACCTTTAAAAAAAATGACAGTTTTGCTAATATAATTGTTAACTTTTTATTTTGTGTTTTTACATGCAACTTCGGTTTAAAACTCACCGCAGGCATGAAAGCTTTTTAAAACACAATTGCACACTTGGACAACTTGAAAAAACCATATCCTGGATGACCGATATCCAGAAACAGTTTGTATTGATTATATCTACAAAATTAGTGGAGGTTTCAAGCCAAAATTCGATAAATTATAATGTAAAGTATTTTCAAAATGGCCACACTTCCACTTATACCAAAAGTTGTTTAGCCCACTAACCCTTCCACACTTTGAAATAATTAAAAGATAAATCGGTTATAATTTAAGAATTATTTATGAGGTCTGTTTCGTCACTCTCGGAGGGGCGTTAGGTCAATATCAACGCAACTTCCCACCACTTAAAAACAATCAATGTTTGTAACAAAATTACACAACCCCTTTACAATAAAACCACATCGCATCTACTTGTGCAAGATAGAAGTATGCTTAAGATGAAATATTAGTCGAATTAACAATGTATAAAGTATGTGCTTTGTGGTTTTTAGTGAACTTAAAAATACCTCATTGCAATAAAAGGTGGGGCTTACTCACAACCTTGAAATACAATGAAAAGGTGGTGGATAGGCAGGCCTGTAGTCGAAGAGCTCATATCAGACCGTTCTGCAACAATAAGATGAATTACGAATATACATACATCAAGTAAAAATCAGAAAGAGCCGAGTTGCAGTTCTGAGGAGGAGGTTACTGAATCAGAAGTCACTTATATAGTTGCAATAACGTGCGAATACGCAGTGATAATATTGAGAGTGAAGTAAGCTTGTTAATTCAGATAAAATTTTCTAATTAGTTGATTTATGGCTTTTCCAAAGGAGTAATAACCTTATTTACTTGCTAATAGTTATTTATTAATTGTTATTCAGCTTCTACAAGTTTCACTGAGATGAGACGGTTATGTTCCAAGGGTATTCACGGTTACTAGCAGCCGTATAGTTCCCAATTCCGTCATCTGCAGATTTCACGGAGGTACTTCTGTCTTGGCTTTTCTATCAAGGTATGTAAATCACAGCAGGTTAGACAGTTTATATGTGCTTCTTCAATTCTTTATCAAGTTATTAAGATGCTGTTAGCCAGTACATGCAACACCAGTTCATCGCCGTCTTAACTTAGTGAAAAAGTACGTAGATCGCATACTATACAGAATTACTTTCATCGAACTATCTTATATTTTTGGTCGGATAACTGAGATAACTGTATATCAAAAAATAACTTTTATTTTAAAGAAACAGATTTACAAATGGCATAAGTCTGTTAATCAAATCTTCCCAATTCAGGTATGGAAAATGACATCGTGCCTATAGGTCCCTCTACTTTGCTGGAATTCCAAAATTGTTAACTCTTCAAATTTCTTCCTTTAACTCACGGATGTTTTGAGATTTATTGGCGTAAACCAATGATTTGACATAACCCCAAAGAAAAAAAATGCACGGAGTGGACATTTCTGGTCACCAATAAAGCGAGATGAGTCGATCCGGGAATTTCTCATAGAGGAACGCAATTTTGTTTCACAGGAAATGTGACACGTGCGGACATTTTGATGAAACCATTACTGATGAATGTCTATTGCATCAAAAAACCTCTTATCATCGTACGGTATCGGTCTCGATTAACTGGGGCTGATGACACTACCTTCCCCAAAATCCACACCAAACGGTCACGTCGAATCGATTTCTGTGGACCAACATTTACTATGTCACGTCCAACATAAAGTTTTCCACAGATCAGCCAGAGCGAAGACGAACAGAATTTTTAATATTGACTTTTGGTCTTTTTCATAAGTCTGCGCACTGTTGAATTGTTAGGCCTGAGAATGACACGAGTTCGTCGGACAGTTGCCATAAAACTTTCTCCGTATTGATAAAACGTTTTAACAATTAACACACGTTTCTCAGTTGAATGTGTTTTAGCTCTCTGAATTTCGAATGGAAATTCGGAATGTTAGCAAATGTCAACTTTATAAAAATTTAACATACAATTTGGTTGAAGGTGATTCAAAACAGGCGCGATTTTGAAACCACCTTTATAAAAACTCTGGCAGCTTAAATGGAAGTAATTAGACCACTTAATTGTGTAGTCAGAATATTTATTATGTGCACTGGACTAATATCAATGTTACTAAGTATAAGCCTATTTAATAGTAAGAAAGCGCCAAAACATTTTGAAATAAAACTAAAATAATGAGTCACTTGGCATGTTAAGCCAATGGAACTTTTTATAAAGAGTTGAAAAAGGGAATATGGAAAAGGAGAAGTTAAAAGATAAACTTTCAATTAGCGCACACACACACACACACGCGCGCGCGCACGAACACGCGCACGCGTGCACACGCATGCACGCACGCACGCATACACAGAAAAATAACGACACAAACTTAAGTGTTCATTGTTTATTCCGTAAACAAAAAATCAACCTTTAAATAAAATCCACACTTTTGTTTGTTCGATATTTTTGTTCAATTAATTAAGTTGGGGAAGTACAGACATGTTTTTTACCTGTTACCATGAATATTAATAATTAAATTAGAATAGTAAATTATAAAAACACAATAAAAAAGTAGATAAGTAGCGAAATTTTAAATTTGTAGTAAGTAGACGCACGTCACAGTAAATTGTTTACATGTAAAGCATATTTTTCAAACGTAGTAATTGTAATTTAAAATAAATACATAGGCCGTTGAGTTCAAGAGCATGCGTAGTATTGTGGCTAAATTTAGCAGATAAACTAGATGCAAGAAAACCCGAACTTATGGTGTGCAACTATTTGGAATTAAAAAAAAATAAACGATCAGGGCACGGTTTCTTTTTAATACAAAAGTTGATACAACGTAATTTTCGATACAGTTCAGCTCGATGAGAGAATTCTACATAGTAGGCAGTATACGACCTATACCAATTTCACAAACCGGCAGTATACTTGGTAATATGAATTAGCGCTTATACATTTATGCTACTAGTTAAGACTATAATCCCTCTCGTTCTAACATATACCATTTGACGTATAGGTGGTTATCAATTTACTCTACCGCGGGCGGTCACTACGTTCTTCCTCAAACACCATGAACGAGAGCGGCATATAGATTGACAAGAAGTGTAAATATATGTCCTAACTATAATTGGACACCACCGCTCAATGGAGTGAATCAGCAGGTAATAGATAAATGCCTTGGTAAAGCTAAGCAAAGCCAAATGTATACCTACCAAATCTGCAGCTACAGGATGTGATTACAAGTACCATTAATTAAGTTTAAGAATTATTGCTGTAAGATCTCAATAAAACATGTACATTTTGTTCATAGGACAAATCGTATAGCCATTAATAGAAGTTATTATATGGTTGATAAGGTGCTACAGAAAAGTCTTGAAGCAATACGATAGATATAAAATTGATGTGTATTTGAATAAATTCGTAAGCAATTACTCACCACGTTGAGAGAAAAGCCAGTGTGCACAAATTTTAGTTCCAAGCTAAGCTCGTTGAAAAAGAAGTGTGAAACAATCCTTTAAGCAATAAACGGTGCCTTAAATCATATATCCAACAATAATTGGTTACATTTAATTAAGTAAATGAAGAAATTTATTTTAGACATCCTATTAGAAAAACACGCTTTCTTGATTTTTGCGAAATATAAAAATATTACCAAGAAAATTTGTGGTTCTACTTATACCGCTAGATCGCATTGAGGTTGATCATAAATATTATTTTTGTGGTAGAATTTAAATAATTCTCAGTGATTAGGTTATTTTAATGTAAAATAAATAAATAGGTATAGAAATAAGTTAAATAACTATTTGTCTCATTATTGCAGAAAATCGTAATTTAAATAAAAAATATCTACTATGGACATGGGCGTAACATAAGGTTCTATCTAAGGTGAAATTGTTACGTACATTTAAATTACGCACGTCATAACCCACAATCTACATTGATATATTATGCGTTTAACTCATATTTAATAATTGTAAATTGTTGATGATGTGGACGAACACATTTTTGGTGTCTCATGTATAGCTAAATCCGCCCGATCAATCATCGGTGACTGTTCTGTACAAAATACTTAATGTAAATATTACAGAAAACATTCATTAGTCCATATACCAAAAATACTCGGAAGCTTACCCTTAACTCCATGCCTAGCCGAAACAAATTCACCAAATATTCCCCGGAGGAAACTATTAAACGAACCACATATGTGTTTCTTTACAAGTGGTGTTTTTCGTTGTCCAGTGCAATGCTCCATTCCGCAAATTTAACAACCATTATGTTATCGCAAAACGAATCGATAATGGGTATAAATGATTCTAAACCCTTGTCTCCTTCCACATAATTAATATTACCAATATCCGGAACAAGATTGTTATATCGTAAACTCTCCAATAACAACCATTGTCCAAATCTTTCGTTTGTGGGTTTAATTTTTCTTCCATAAAGTTCGGAACTTTAGAAGGATCCGTGTTAACAGTTCGAGCGACTGCTAAGAAATAAATTAAATCGTTCCTACATCGCCGATACATTAGAAATGCACGGTAATGTTCGGATAATCTCGGTTATGTTCGGGAGGGTTGTAGTGGGGATCGCCGAAACGGCCTTCGTTAAAAGCCTCGCGTCGCAAAATTTATCCTATATGAATTAAGATGAACCAAGATGTATCTGAAACAACCGCACTCCTAAACCGAGGGGCTGGGCCGGAAAAACAGCTCTTAATGCCTTAATTAGGGTTAAAACGACATAAAGGGGTTGAAAATTTCGTCAAGGGTTGAACATGATCCCCGAAAGAAAGCCGTCAAAAAGGGGGCGGTAAATGGGCGGGCTCCGAGAGAATGACCGCCGAAAACGGCCGACACACTTCGGCGGTTGAACGAAGTTCAGACGTCAGGCGTCGCAAGACGTTCTCCTTCACCTACCCCCATTCTACTTACGGGTTAAAATCCTTACACTTACCTTGACATCACAGTATATGTTATGACTATCGGTATGATCAACTACGCCTTTAATATTACAATGGTGCTACTTTTACTACGTTGCGTAACTGATTTTTTTTTTGTTTTATTTAGCTTTCCTCTTTTATTGTTTTTAATTTTAATTAGAACATCACGGTAACAGCAGTGATGGTGGTAGCTTACTTATTATGTTTTATTCTTTTTTAATTAAATTTATTTAATGGTTAAAGATTGTTCTGTGACTTTGTTGATAAAAATTGTGATTAAACGAATTTTCTTTTAGTTTTGTTGGCTTACGTCCTGCTTGCTCCCTTCTTTTTACATTCCCGTATGCTATACTAAGTATAGTAAAGGGAAGGTATTGCGATCATGAAAAAATTCGACCTCGAGATTTTGATTAATCTTCACTTCAATTACATAAATATTTGAAAGTGCATCTTAAAACACTATTGAAATATGTATTAAATAAAAAGTGAAAATCCTCAAGAAAGTTATTGTAATTTTTTTTAGAGTAGAATTAAGTGTTGAAGGACATATATGTATAACATGAAAACAAAAAAAGTCAGTTTCAATTAGCATGTACCTAGTGTTATCATGTATTATGTATGAATACGGGAATGTTGAGTAGAGACACCCCAAATTTTTAATTTTTAGGATCCGCGTTAGAAAAATTCATGGCACTCATTCCTTAAAAGCTGTAATAACACCGTTACAACTAACCTGGGTGTAATTGATTAGATTTTACTCAAACGATCTCAATGGGCTGTATCTAATGAGTTACTTGCTGGGATTACCTTCTCTGTGTAATACTAGTCTTAGTCACCCAGGAATAACCTGCTACAAAACGCTTAGCGTTTGGTGCTATACATTATAACTACATCGACTAATATTTTGTTGCAAAACACTTCATTTCACTCATTTTAACCACAGTTCTCTCTTCTGTCGAAAAATGAGGAGTGGTTTTGTTCTAAAGGGATTGTGACTCCAAAGTCTAAATTATATCGGTTCCAAATCTCATACTTACCTCGTAATTTTGCCACAAACATTGATTCAATATCTTTATTTTTAAGTGATGCCAATATGGAAATCTTTAGTTTGAGGAATAAATCCTTAATTTGGAATTTTTGTAGTTTTTATAACGGTGGAGGCTAGCTGGAGGTCATTTTTAATAAATAGAATTCTTTAGCCGTTGTAAACTCGTAGTATTACCTAGGGGTAGCAGATTGTTTTACTGTTAAGGGCATAGATTTAGTTCCACGAAATCATTGTTTTCATTGGTTATAATTGCGCACTTAGTGTTTTTTTTTTATTTGAGGAATGTGAAGCTGTACACGGGCTGGAATCCTTACACATACCTTGAGCTCACGGTGTGTGTAGGACTTTCAGTTAACATCAACTACGCCTTTAACCTTACAATTGTGCTAGCCTACTATGTTGCGCAGCTGCTTTTTGTGGATATAAATTTTGTTCGTTGCTTAGCTTCCCTTTTCTATTTTTATTTATTTATATTTATTGTTTAAATAGCGGGAATAAACGAATTTTCTTTTATATTTACTTGTGTCTGTTTACATTGTGTACCAGTTACATTTTTAACAGTTTTCCTCTTTGTCTCCTTGCTTTTAATTTTAGAATATACTTCAGAAAAATTCGTGGAACTCATTTCTTAAAAGGTTCTATCATACCGTTACAACTAATCTGATTTTACTCCAACGCATTCAAATGGGCTGTATCTAATGTGTTGCTTTAACCCCAGCAATAACTTCCTATAAAACACTTAGTGTTTTATAACTACATCGACTAATATTTTGTTCAGATAGATCAGTTTCGAAGCTCATAATTATCTCGCAATTTTGTTGCAAATGCTGAATTTATATTTGTTTTTAAGTCAATATGGATTTAGCCATCCCGATAAAAATTATGAAATTTTTAGTTTGCGAAATGTAATCTCCTTAACTTAGGTTTTTTTTTTTGTGACGGTGAAGGCCATTTTTATGAAGATGATTGGTTGTGTTTCTTGTATATAGAATTCTCGTAGCCGCTGTGTGTTTGTAACTATACTGGCTAGTGGTAGCTGATTAAGCTGTAACGTATTGTAGATTTTTTGTTTGCTCTAGTTTTACTGTTAAGGGTATAGAATTGGTGCTACGATAATTGTTTTGATTTGTTGTAGAGTTGCGCACTTAGTCGGTTTGTTGATATAATTTAAGGAATGTGAAGCTGTATAGGGACAAAATCCTTACACTTACCTTTAGATCTCTGTACTTTATGAAGATGTTGGGTTGTGCCTCATATATATAATCCTCGTAGCCGATGTAAGTTTGTAGTTTTATACTACCTAGCGGTAGTTGTAATGTACTTTACTTTTTGTGTACCTTTGCTTTACTGTTAAAGGTATACATTTAGTCCCACGAGATAATTGTTTCGATTTGTTATAGTTGCGCACTAGTGGTTTTTTTACATTTACCTTGAGCTCACGGTATATGTATGACTTTTAGTTAACATCAACTACGCCTTTACCCTTACAATGGTGCTTGCAAGCTTTACTACATTGCGTAATTGTTGTTTTTTGTTTAACTTCACTGTCATATTGTTTTCATTCTAGAGCATCGCGTAACAGCAGTGATGACTGACTTAATTAGTTGATTTTTAATCCACTGAATAGTTTATTGAACAACACCTGTCTTCTAATTCTTATGAACTTTGCATTAACCGTGTCAGCTAGTTTGTATACGTACATATTTAAGTTTTCCACATACTTCGAAATACTATGCATAACATTTTCCGAACGTCTCTATTTTGTGCGTGATTCGTCTTTTAAATGAACTGCCAGAATAATAATATTATTGATAATATATGAATACATGAATTATGATTAGTATTATAACACTAACTACGTAATTATGTTTCATAAGTAGAGAGAGTCGTATAAAAAATTACAAAAGAAGAAAGCAAATCCAATAGTGGAATGTGCATTGTTTATGCGGAAGGATGGAGCCTGTCTACAGAGTAAAACCATAAAACGTAAATATTTACTGCTTTAAGTCTGAAGATATCTGTAAGTTAAAAAAACAATGTCACTAAATCAATACACTGGCAGAAATGACCACACTTAAATTATATATCCATTAATTTTAATATTAATGAGTACGTTGACCTAAAGTGAATTATAAGATAGGAAAACAGTCCAAAGAAAAGAAAAAAACGCACCGATTAATCTCAATTGTGGTCAGTTTTTACGCTAATACTTGAGTTGTATTGATTACTATTCTTAAATTACACACTTGTTTGTTTCTGCACTATTTAACAAATATCGCATTGTAATACAATACTGAAATTAACATTGGTATTAGCGAAAGTTTAGTTGTATTTTTTTCTTCTATGTATCTTTAAAAATTCTGGATGAAACTATATTGATGGCATGCAGATTATTGCAAATTAAATTATCTATATTTCAGGAAGTAAAAGTATTTAAGAAACGTTATATGAAGTATGTGAGTGTTAGAAATATTATTATTCATGAGTAATTAATTTTGAGAAAAGTAGTTCACTCAAGGAAATCATGTTAGGGAATGCTTTAATGTGAATAAAATGACCGTTACGTTTAGTAATCGTTACATTGAAGTTGGATTTACTCTGATGTAAACGATAGAAAATTGTCCCAAAATTGAGTGCCCTTTATAATTATAATATGTAGGATATAAAATTGCGGATCAAACCCATTGAGGTGCTAAATAAATCATTCCTGATGTAAGCATTGCACAAGCCTCACATAGGTCTGCCAAATTAAATTGCTATGATATTAGAGTTGGGAATTATGCAAATATTGTTTTTATTAGGTTTGAAACCCGGCTGCTAAGAATGACAGATGTGCAATCATTACGTTTTGGGACTCGGCACAATTATAACGTGAAAAATTATAATTGTCCTGTTTTATTGTTGGCATGAAATACATCTTATCTTAAATTTAAAATGTTTTACTACTTTGTGTCAAATAGGTAACTACAATTTGCTAGAAAATTCCAAGCACCAAAAAGCATTAACCTTTAAATAAAGTTAACAAAATTGTCAGGTTTAATTATTCTTGATTTTAATCTGATTTGTATGGGATAGTTGACAGTGCACAAAAGTGATAACTTTTACAAAAATACAGCACATTTAATTTTAAAAGTATCTCATGATAACACTTGTTCGATTTTCCTTGGTGCTATGATTCAAATATTACAATCGAAAATTCTCACGTTTTGTAGAATGAATAGAAGTAGGTCACCTTCCAGCACATTCTGGGTTTCCTTTCAGATACCTGTTAATGCATTTTGGCTTTTTTAATCGATTTCTAATTGACTTTTAATTACCAGAATGCTCATTTTGTTAACGATTAAATTCGCGGTTTTGTAAAACCAATTAAATTAGTTTGGTTTAATTAAAATCATTAAATGTTTTATTCCTGATTAAATGGATTAATAGTAATTTCCTAAGTAATTGGTAGTTCTCATTATTTAAATTAACACAATTCGTGATTTTCAAAGTCAATTAAATTAATTCGCGCTTAGATTTGCGGTTAGTTTCGCGGTTTAATCCAGATTCCTGGCGTTTCCTCTTTAATTTCTAATGATACATACACATTGCATACGTCACGTTAAATAAGATATTTTGTGTTCTAGGTAGAAATTTAAACGATCCCTCGAGCTTATTAATACAGGAGAGGTGTAAATGTTACCGCATTTGTCTAGGTAAGAAGACCAAGATGTGAGGATTCTGTGACTAGCTTTGATCTAAAGATAACGTTGGTTGTGTAAGAAAAGCTCATTGATTTGGTAGATGACTGAAACAAGATTATATTAGCATTCAGGAGGTAATGGGTTCCATTCTCTTTACCGTCTATCTTGTGTGAGGTTTTTTATGGAGTTTCGATCATATCCTGACCGCTCCTATACTAAAGCTTTGAGCTTGGAAAGCTCAAAAAACCGGCTCTCCCTCCTTAAAACACCTATACCTTATGTAAAACTTAGGCCGCGCATAAACTACTCCATACAGTTCAATACAAAAATAATTTAGAACATAGATTGAGCCCTGGTTTGAATCCTAAAAAACTCGCCTTGAACGGTTAATAAAAGGAACGAATAAAAATAATATGGGGAAAAATAATCTCAGTTAACTAAATTGGACTATAACTAAAAGTTGACATAGATTAACATAATGTAAGCTAAAGGCAATAAAAGAAGTACAATAGTAAAACAAAAAGGTTTTGCAATCAAGTTTTAAAAATCAGGAACACTGGATTTGTAGCAGAACCTATAACAATAACAAAATTAAAAAACACCGAACGCCATTCAATAACTATCATCAACGGTCGACTAGGTTAAATATATATATATTATATATATATATATATATATATATATATATATATATATTATATTATAATTATATACATACATATACAGGGTGACAGAAAAAGGACCATGCATAGTGCCACGCGATAGAGGACACTAAAATAAGAAAAAAAGTTCCTATGAACTTAGGTCCGCAACGCCTTCGTTTAAAAGATATAGGGTGTTGAAGTTTAATTATTTTTTTGTTTTATTTTTTAATATCTTCTTACAATGATGTAATAATCGGACGAAATTTTCTATACAGGGGCTTTTTATAACGCAGAATTCAAAAATGACCTTAGTTCTTTTATTACTGAAGAGCCCCCACGACAAATCCACCTATTTTCAAACATCTTCTAATAATGTGTTCATTTCAACAGTGCGACGAGTTCTGGAAACCCACTATTAACTTTTTTTTTAAACAGACATCTTCACCACCCATCTTCATCCAAACGCCTATGCACGTCAATAAATGTTTGAACATTAGGAACCTGTCCTAAAGGATATCATTCTCGATAAATACGTTGAGATATGGAGAAATTTGACCGAGCTTCTCCGTAACACATAATCATGTCCCTGTATTCTTCAAAAGTATAGTGAACCATTTTAGGAACACAAAATAATATGTACTATTGGAGTGATGAAAATAACAGGCGATGGAAATTTACGGAAAAAAAACTTTTGTGTTCTTGATTATGTTTTTCATTGATTCTCTTATTGATTTTCAAAATTACTTTCAAAAATGGTTCACTACATTTTTGAAGAATACAGGGACATAATTATGTGTTATGGCGAAGCTAGATCAAATTCTTCCGAAGCACAACGTATCTATCCAGAAAGATATCCATTAAGGCATATTCCTCATAATAGGACATTTACTGATGTGCATAGGCGTTTGTGAAGATGGCTTTTAAAAACAAAAGTTAATAGTGGAATTTCAGAACTCCTCACTGCGCGAAACGAAGAAACTGTTTTACGAATGGTAGAAAATAATTCGAGAACAAGCACAAGGAAAACAAGTTCAGCGGTACGAAATGTTAACCGTGAATCAGTCAGAGAAATTGAACAACTTCTTGGCCCGTATCATTTCCAAAAGGTTCATTCACTATTAGAATATGACTATCTTCCTCGTGTACAATTTTGCGAATGGTTGCAAAATCAAAGACACGATATTTTTCTTCAATTTTGTTTACTGATGAAGCTGGTTTTAGCCGTGATGGTGTTCTGAACCTACATAATATGCACCATTGGAGTGATGAAAATCCTCATCAAACCGTAATTAACCAATATGGGTTTCTATTAATGTGTGGGCAGGTATAATTGACAATTACTTAATTGGCCCATTTCAATTGCCCAATCGATTGACAGGTGAACTTTATCGAAATTTCTTGGAGAATGAACTAAATACGTTATTAGAGGATGTTCCATTGGCTGTTATTGGTATAATGCGTTACATGCATGATGGCGCGCCAGCTCACTTTCTCGATTGGCAAGGTAATTTTTGGATAGGAGATTTGGAAATACGTGGATTGGTCGAGGGGGACCTGTACCCTGGCCAGCTCGTAATCCCGACCTTAATCCCCTCGATTTTTCATTTTGGGGATTCACGAAAAATGATGTTTATTCTGTAGAGCAACTATGGATAAGAATTATGGAATCCGCAGATAGATTCTGTAATAACCCAGGAATATTTTAAAGGTTGTTAAAGTTCCTTAGGAAGAAGAATTGAAAAATGTATTCAAGTACGAGGACAACAATTTGAACATCTTCTAAAAATTTAATATTTTTTTTAATCACTGCCCTTCATTGTTGCTATTAAAATTTAATTGTTGAAGTGTTATGTCATTGTTTTTGCAAATGTTATTGGTCCTAACGACTTCAATAAGATATATCTTTCAGAAGCAGAAAAGATGGGAAAACAAATTTTTCCAGTCGAAAATGACATACAATTTAAAGCATAAAAGTTAGGACCAATTCAAGCAAGATGGAAACCTGTATGTGGCGCCCTATATCAGTAATAAAAAAACTAAGGTCATATTTGAATTCTGCGTGATAAAAGGCCCCTGTATACAAAATTTCGTCGCTTATTACATCATTGTAAAAAGATATTAAAAAAAACAAAAAATAATTAAACTTCAACATCCTATATCTTTTAAACGAAGGCGTTGGGACCTAAGTTCATAGAACTTTTTCTTATTTTAGTGTCATCTATCGCCTGGCACTATACGACACTTTTGCTATGTCACTCTGTATGTATATATATATATATATATATATATATATATATATATATATATATATATATATATATATATATATATATATATATATATATATATATAGGATGGCGAAGATTTTGATTAAAAGTAATGGTATGTTAAAAATCTGAAATTACGAAGCTGTAGGTTTTGGATGAGTTCAAATATAATATTGTCCTGAATTTGGTACTTCGGTTATACCGGAAGTAGACGTCAACTTTGTTATTTTAAATGGAACCTAATATATTTTTATTTTATTTTCGAATTCTACATGAAATTCTAGATAAAATTTGTGCACAATGTCCTATACCAAAAATGAAGTATTTTCGAGATATTTCGATTTTTTTAATTTTGAAAAATCCTAGATTGAATAACGATATCTCCATTAATAACGAAGCTAGTGACGTGAAATTGTAACCAATAAACAACAAGCCCCCGTTAACTCCATATATCCATCTCATTGATATTTCATACATGTTTTAAACTTAGCCGCCAACATGCACAATTTAAATCATTTATAAGTTGCTTACTTTAAATAGAACACCCTGTATTTTATTACGCCAATTCGTTTGGTATCAGTATTCCTATACCTAAATCCAACCACTTTTGAGATATTTCATTATCTTAGTTAAAACATAACAAACTTAATTATTTCAACATTAGTAAAGGGTAGCCATGGCAACGTTAATTAGTTTATGTTGTTTTGACAGTTTTCTTTCAATTTGTATTTCATAGTAAATAATGGCACATGTAGGATTTACTAATGATGATTTTTAAATCTTATAATTATTTACGGCGAGTGTAAAGAATTGTTGAACGACTTGCAGAAAGATATCCAAATCGACCAAATGCAACTGGTGATATTGTAAGAAGATTGCTTAAAAACTGCCGTCAGTTTGGACACTTTAAGGGCACAAAATTAATAAAAATAAACCACTAGTGGACAGTGACATAAACGAAATTAATGTTTTGGATTATTTTACGGCCTCTCCAAATGCCTCCATTAGAGATCGTCGACGAGAACAATTCATCGCATTTAAAGAAAAACACAAATGGAAACCATTTTCATATCATTTGGTGCAACACTTACAATTAGGTGATCTTCCTCGAAGGGTAGAATTTTGTGAATGGTTTTTAATGAAGACCCAAAAGGATGAAAACTTCAGAAAAAAAGTTATATGGTGTGATGAAGCAAAGTTTAGCAAAAATGGATT
This sequence comes from Vesta saturnalis, assembly GCA_036346205.1. Lineage (NCBI taxonomy): Eukaryota > Metazoa > Arthropoda > Insecta > Coleoptera > Lampyridae > Vesta > Vesta saturnalis. The sequence continues at coordinate 1,206,049 of JARFJB010002450.1, read as the reverse complement.
ATTTAATCGACATAATTCCCATTTTTCGTCTAATGAAAATCCACATGTTAGTAGAGAACGTTATTTCCAAGATAGTTGGAGTTTTAATGTTTTTTGTGCAATAAAAGACGATAAAATGTTAGCATTAAAATTTTATGATGAAAATTGAAATGGTACAAGATATTGCCACATTTTAGAAGAAGCCATACGACCGGCGTTACATACTTTAAGAAATGGAGAGGCGGATTCAGCTTGGTATCAGCAAGATGGAGCATCTCCTCATAACTTTGGGCCTATTGTTCAGCATCGTTACGACATGTTTCATGATAGATGGATTGCCAATCAGGGCCCGTTTCGTTGGCCAGCCGCTTCCTGATTTGGCTCCTCTAGATTTTGGTATTTGGGGTTACATTAAAAATCAGGTATTTTAAACCTATTACGACAAAGGAAGATATGATGCAGAGAGTCTTACTTGCTTTTAATTCTCTAACACCGACCATATTTCCAGAATTACAAGACATAACTTAATGAAAAGGATTCATAAATGTTTAGAAATGGTGCTAATTTTGAACACTTATTATAAAACTTTATTTGTTTAATATTACATTTAGTTATTTTTGTTTGTAAGTTATCTAATTAAATTAATACAAAATACCTAGTCAACGTTTTTAATGATATCCACAATTAATAATCCTAGCAATGGTTACTTTTCAAATTAATAACTTATGAAAAAATAACAAAATATCACCTTAAATAATGGAAATCATGGCCTACCCTTTACTAATGTTGAAATAATTAAGTGTTGTTATGTTTTAACTAAGATAATGAAATATCTCAAAAGTGGTTGGATTTAGGTATAGGGAATACTGATACCAAACGAATTGGCTTAAAAAATACAGCGGAAAATGTAATAAAATACAGGGTGTTCTATTTAAAGTAAGCAACTTATAAATGATTTAAATTGTGCATGTTGGCGGCTAAGTTTAAAACACCCTGTATGAAATATCAATGAGATGGATATATGGAGTTAATGGGCAAGCGCTTGTTGTTTATTGGTTACAATTTCACGTCACTAGCTTCGTTATTAATGGAGATATCGTTATTCAATGTGGACTAGGATTTTTTCAAAATTTAAAAAATCGAAATATCTCGAAAATACTTCATTTTTGGTATAGGACATTGTGCACAAATTTTATCTAGAATTTCATATAGAATTCGAAAATAAAATAAAAAATATTAGGTTCCATTTAAAATAACAAGGTTGACTACTTCCGGTATAACCGGAAGTGCCACATTCAGGCCAATATTATATTTGAACTCAACGTCATCAAAAACCTACAGCTTCGTAATTTCAGATTTCTAATAACTGTATCCGCTATTACTTTTAATCAAAACTCTTCGCGCCACACCCGCCATTCCCTTGATATACACAGGTAGGCGTTGGACAGCGGCGGTTGTTGCGCTGTCCGCGAAGATGAGTTGAAAATCCTTTGAATGCCATAATGTTTGAATCCTTTTTTTATTAGGGTATCTCGTACCTTATGTAATTCTTCCTTGATATTTTCTTGGTCTGCTTTTTTGGTCGATAGATTAACGTTGATATCACCGATTTCAGCTGTGCTAGATGGTGGTGGGAATTGGCATTTTTGTATTTACCCGTGTGTAGGCTTGCGATATACTGTGTTCCAATTGGTTGTTTTCTTTATTCCTTATTAGGACATCAAGAAATGGCAATTATTCCTGTTTTCCTACTTCAACCAATCATCTAAAACAGCGCGACGAACCGAAAAACAGCCGCAGCCCAACGCCTACCTGCGGTAGAGCAAGGAAACGAAGGATACAATCATTAGAATTTAAAAAACACCAGGTGAAATTCATATTAAAACCGCGCCAAAAAATAGCCAACATTCTAAAAGACCCTAAAGACCACATTAATTTGGAGAATCAAGGAGTATACGAAATTCCTTGTAAAGATTGCGATATGTCTTACAACGTATAGATAAATAGACAAATAAGTGTAACAAAAGACGGACATGTAAACACAGTTAAAAAAACTCAACCAACATCATCGCTGGCGCAGCATGTAACGAGGACTGGTCACAAAATAAACTTCGACAACACTAGATCTTTGGCCAACATCGAACGTGCCAAAATAAGAATAATAAGAGAAGCCATAGAAATCGAGAAGAATCCAAGGGACGACGCATTGCGGCTAACAACAACATAGAAAACAGTATTAGAACGCAAACCAACACGGGCCAATAGTATTCAAGAAAAGGAGAAAGTGAAACTACAAGCTACAAAAAAGGAAAGCGGAATGTATGTAAGGAGCAACAGACGCCAGTAGAAAGTAGTTCACTACGAGTAACCAGAAGTGAGCCAACAGCTACAGACCTCAAGATGGAAAATGTAACTTGGCGGAAACGTTGTGTTAATAGAAACAGTCCTGTTGAGACTAAAAAAAACGATGTATAACACTTAATGTTTTATTCGACGTTTCGACCCTCATGCTTGACATTTTCAAATATTTTTTTTTTATGAAACATTTTTGAAATAAAAAGCTACCAAAGCAATTTATTCTGCAAATGTACATTTATTTCAACTCATAATTCATAATAGGACGTTTCGACTCATCAAAAGCATCATCAAGTAATATCTTATGAACAGTAGCGACCTATTCGTAGATAACTATTTATTATGATATCGAAAAAGCCTTTCCAAACCTTGTCTTAAACAATGACAGATAAATAACTCTATTATTAAGTTTAAATTTAAGTAAACACCTAGCAATACATTTACTTCAAGTGAAAATATTTAAACCCCCATACCACACACAGAACTCGGTCTTTAGATGTTGGGGTATTTGGACCTTTTAAGTCATATCTAGCTACAGCTGAACATAACTGGCTGCTTTCAAATCCATCAAAATCCTTACAATTCGACATTTGGCTCGCAAATATTACAAGCTCGTTCAAAAAAACTGGACCATGGCCCTTGAATCGACTTATGTCACTATGTCAATGATGAAGATTTTATGTCAAGTGAGGTAACTGTTCAACCAGTTACGCAAAAGAAAGAAGAAAATAATACTTCTGCGGGCACCACACATGATGAATTAAAAATCAGAGCAACCTCCCCCATTCGTTCGACTTCGACATCAAATAAATTGGAAACCAATCCAATCTCACCAATTTGTTCGACATCAAACCATGCGCAAGAAATTAATAACAGTACACCTCCTGTCTCGCCTCGAGTTCCTTCCACATCAACTTCCGCATTGTGCCAAATAAGACCATATCCAAAGATACAACCCCCAGAAACGAAAAAAGCAAACAAGAGAAAATTGCAATCAACAATATATACATACACGCCAGAATACGAACAAAGACGAAGTTTAGAAGTAGAACGGAACAGAAAGAAAAGTGTGAAACAGAAGAAGGCATCAGTCAAGAAAGATTTAATGATAAGAGGGTAAAAGAAGAATTATTTCTACGTCAAGCGAGTTAAGCACTGAAGTTTTTCTGGATGATTCGTCCGACGAAGAAGACGTAAAACTTCTCTCTGAAGAAGACATTATTAACGTAAGAAATTTTGTTCTTGTGAGATTTACAGTATCCAAGGCGGAATTTTTTTACGTGGGTAAACTAAATTCTTTCGAAGATGAGGAATATAGATTGCATTTCTGCCCCGTAAAGGTAACACAAACACTTTTCTGTTTCCTACTATGGAAGACATTTCAGTTATACAGAAAAAAGACATTGCAGCTGTCTTGCCTTTCTCTTCCAGTCGTGGAACTGCAAGAATATCAAGTGTTTTTAAATTTACATGTTTAACATAATTTCTGCGTTTTTCTCAGTGTTATTAGATATTTCAACATATAGCCGAATTTTCCCCATCATATAGCAGAAACTAGCCCCCCCCCCCCCCAGTGGGACACATTCGGCCAATTGTGAGAAAGAAAGGAATGATTAAAACTGTAAACTTACTATATCAATAAGTCTTTTCTCCCTTAAACAAGTTGCTAATATATTACAGCTTATTTAGTAATTATACCAAGCTGGTAGCGTAGTGGTGACACGACCTGCTTAGCATTCGGGAATGGACTCGATTCCCGTTACCGTCTACCTTGTATGAGGTTTTTTCGGGCTACATACACATGTAGCGGCATGGTCACTGCGTATATGCACACCATATGCGGCTGCTTAGGCGAATGCTGGGGTAGTATTTTCCCCCTCAGAACCCTAACTCCGTTCCTTCCGATCTTATCCTGACCACACCCATCCTTAATCCCACCATGCATATATACGTAATTTATGTATGTACGCTGGGATTCCATATTTGTGGCTGAAGGAGCTCGGAAAGCTCGAGCAGCCTGCCCTTTAGTAATTATTAGTTTTTACATAACGTAAGCAATTTTGTAAGGTTTGGCTTCCAAAGGCTAATATGCCGAATGTGGACCACTTTCCCCTATGTGTCGTTATTTATGCAACCAACAATTCAGTAATTAATATTTTGAATTCTTGAGAAAGGCAGGTCCATATTTTGAATTTATATATGTTGAAAGAGATTTGTTTTTAAACTTTAATAAAATTATAAAGTGGATAATAAAACTATAAACAATGTTCATTAACGTTTCGGTTTATTGTGCTTAAACCATTTTCACAAAACTTAAGGCTATTTTAGCTACAACGATGAAAATATTGTACAAAATAGTATATTAAAGTATAAGTGGATAGAAAGGTCTTTAAAACACGCGCGATTTTTCGTGCACGACGGTGCAGCAGGAGTGCTCGAAATAGAGTAAGTGTTTAAAAGACCAGTTATCCACGAATAGTTTACGCTATTTTTTTTATTGGTGCACCTTGAAATCATAAATACTAGTATTATTACTACAAAAAATGGAAATAAGAACTAATAATGTAAAATATGTAAATAAAAATTAATATATCTAACAATACTAACTGTACTTTCTATTTTCATTTATAAAATTAAAAGTGTTAAATAATGTTAAAATAAAGGTTTTGAATTTGTTAGTAACATTTTATTTGACGTTACAAGGTACTTCTGTCAGATCGGTTTAAACACGCTAAGGCGTCCCTTAAATAGGTAAAATGGGGCACCAATAAAAAAAAATTTTTTTTAGAGATACGTCATTATTTTAATATGACAATTTTGAAGTTAATCAGCAGCAAATAATATTTATTTATTATTCAAGTAACCTCAAAATTGACACATCTTGTTGGATGTTTAGGCTAGGTTTGTTGTAAAAATATACAGGGCGCGGCATTGGTGCGTCGAAGTACGATATATGCGTTATTAAAGGAGATACCAAAAAAAGCTATTTTCAAAAATTGTAGGTAACCTCAAACTTCACATTATAAAATTATTTTCGTATTTACAGGGTGTTACATATTACCAGGATAAACCAAACATATTTTTTTAAACGGGACACCCTATATATTATTTCAAATTTAGATTTAGCTCATCTCCCCCATACTTCCAATATATGGCTTCATTACGTTATACAGGGAATTTCAAAAGTTATGGTCAATTGTACACGAAAATCATTCTCATTTCAACGTCCTGTATACCCTAGAGGCTTAGACAGAACAACCTAACATAATCTTTTCCAAGCATAACTTTTTGCATTGATGCCGTGTTATGAGAAACTGCCATTTGTTTATTATTGCACCAATTGATTATAGAGCGAGCCAAAGCTCGAACACATAATTTTTTCAATTTTTTCAAATGAATCACCCTGTATTTTATTTTAAAAAGTAAAAATACCCTTTACGTTCTTTCATTTTTATGAAGCACTCTCTATAGCTAAAATCGTTAATTTCTGAGATACGTCCACAAGCAACTTCAAATATTAAAATTACTTTTTTTAATAAATGTGTATTAGGGGGGGATCAAAAAAAACTAAGTTTTGATAATGCTTTTGGGGTAGTGCGGAAAAGTTGCCTCTATATATAAGTAACTTATGTGCAAAATTACACCACCCTAGGATAACGTCTTCTGTCCTGGCAAGGGGCGTGAAATTTCAAAATTTTAGTAAAATCGCCAAAACTTTTTTTTTTTTCAATTTTTTAAGTGTCACAGCACTTTGCGGTAGTGTGCAAAAGTTGCACCTATGTATGGTTAATTACTGTGGAAGATTTGACGTCCCATGAACAATATCTTCTGTTCTGGCAATGAGCCTGAAATTACCCAAAAATCGACAAATACACTGTTTTCTCATTATATCTTTATATATAAATATAATTATTTTAGCAGCAGATTTTCCAAATTATTATTTTTATTATTTACCAATAATAATGATTAAGCTTATTATTTAAGTTTAGATGGAAATTTTTTTTGTTACAGGTCGTGAACTGATTTCGCAGTGAGCATAAACAAAACATGGCAAAATCTTCAAAATTTTCAAAGCGAGGAACATTAGACTGCCCAATTTTCGGATCACCGACAGATTTTGGAAGGATGCTTCCAACATACGAGGATATTATTAAATGCTGCATTTACGAAAGATGGCGCCTTGGATCTGAAACAACTGGTAACAAGGAACCCGCATTTTCTTCCATCGCAGAACAAGTTTGTGTAAAGCTGCAAATGCTGTATTCTGATGCTTCCATTCTGACAGTTTCAAAGAAACGTGTCCTTGATATGATTCATGCATATCACAAGAAATATATCGATATCAACGCAGTTTATAAAAGAATAGAGAAAAGCATAATAACTAAAGCAAGGGTGGAGAAGTTTAAAGAAGAATCACGCTTTCTTTTGATATAGCAGCTTGTAAGTGCTCCACGTTTACAGAGTGCATTGCCCGAAGGAATCAAGGTCCCCGTTAAGGAACAGACATTTCTTGCTGATCAAAGAACAAAGCGCCTAATGTGTATTGGATCGCTCGATTTGCTAGAAACCAAAAAGCTTCAAGCACGTGCCGGAAGGAACGCAAAACAATTCCTTCGTGGTTCTAAATCTACTGCGTCCTGCTCGTCGCAGCCTGATGGTGATGAGCCCTTGTCAACATCAACGTTCTTAGAAGATGATGAGACAATTGATGAGGATAAGGAACCTGAACCTGATGACTACGACTACAATGGACCGTCGACTTCATCCTCTTCAAATGCAAGAAACTTCAAATACCGCATTAGTAAGCCAAAGATTTGGGGTATCGCTTCAAGCCACGGCTGCCATAGCCTCTAGCGTTTTGCATGACGTAGGCCTAGTCACTGAATCGGATACATCTTTAGTGATTATATAAGAATAAAATTGGTGAAAGGCATCGAACCATGCAAGAGCTTCAAAAGCAGAGTTCAGACATTGACAATGATCATTTAATAGGTCTTTACTTCGACGGGCGAAGTGACAAAACATTGTCAAGGGAAATGAATTATAAATACTACCAAAGAACAATTGTAGAGGACACTATTCCTTGGTGAAAGAACCAGGATCTAGATACATCGGTCATGTTATACCTGCTTCAGGATCAAATCTGGCCATTGCTGAAAGTATTTACAACTATATTACAGCAGAAGTGAGGTTTCAACCATATTCTTGTGCTTGTGATGGAACGGCCGTAAATACCGGCGTACAAAGTACTGCGTTGTCTTGAACTGAAGACCGAAAGCTGTGCAATGGGCTGTTTGTCAACTACATTTCAATGAATTGCCTCTCCATCACTTGTTCAGTTCCTCGATGGTCCCACCTCTGGACCCTCTTCCTACACTGGTTGGATGAAAATCTTTGAAGGCGTGTGAGCTGCTTCCAGTGGTAACATTTGAGCCTGTTAACTGCACTTGCCATCCCATGATACATTCACTTTGAGTAAGGACCAGAAGTATCTGAGGATATTGCTCTCGCCGTTAGCTCAGGCATATGTCCTTCAGATCTTGCTAAACGCAATCAGGTTCTAAACATGTCCGCTGGTTGACAACAGCTAACAGGATATTAAGACTGTATGTTTCACCACGGAACCATCAGACAGCTTGCGTATCCTAGTAGAATTCGTTATCAGAGTGTATGTGCCATCTTGGTTCCGCATCAAAGTCTATCATTCAATTAAGGATGGAGCTCGAAATCTTCACCACTTCATTCAGTCATCCAGATACTTGGATCAAGTTTACCACGACGTTGTAGACAAAGTGATTTCTCGGAATGCTTACTTCATCTCCAGAAAACATTCTGGTCGCGATGCTGACTGATGAAAGAACACATATCGGAACCCTTGGCATTCGCAGAGTAGTAAAAGCACGAAAATCAAATGAGACAGTGGGAAACGTTGGGATTAGAAAGTTCAATATCCCACAAATAAACTTCGAAGCAAACGACTACGTCGACCTAATTCACTGGTCGACCAGCGAAGTAACGCCACCACCCATTCTAAATGACGTGACTACACAAGATTTGCAAAGTATGCTGGAAGGACCAATACCAATTGACTGGACTTTTACAAAGTTCCCATGCCACACACAAGCTGTGGAAAGAACAGTAAAGTTGGTTACCGAGGCCTCAAAGAAAGTGTATGGTGATAACAACCAGGACGGATTTATTCGCTCCACTCTGAAATCGAGAAAAGCCTTGCCTGAATTTAGGTGCAAGAGACAGTACAAAACCTAAAGACTTAACAAAACACACATTTTTGTACTTACATTTTGAAGACATTTCTTATATCTAATAGTAAGCGAGTGTATGACAATTCTGGTTTATGTAAATATTAAATAATGAAAAAAACATTGTATTTGTCGATTTTTCGGTAATTTCAGGCTCCTTGCCAGAACAGAAGATATTGTTCGTGGGACGTCAAATCTTCCACAGTAATTAACCATAAATAGGTGCAACTTTTGCATACTACCGCAAAGTGCTGTGACACTTAAAAAATTGAAAAAAAAAAAAAAGTTTTGGCGATTTTACTAAAATTTTGAAATTTCACGACCCTTGCCAGGGCAGAACACGTTATCCTAGGGTGGTGTAATTTTGCACATAAGTTACTTATATATAGAGGCAACTTTTCCGCACTACCCCAAAAGCATTATCAAAAATTAGTTTTTTTCGATCCCCCCTAATGTGTATTGTCAGGGTCTTATTTTAAAAATATTACGATCTGGTCTTTAGACAGGGTCTTACATTCTTTAGGTTTGTAACCAACGTTTGTTCGTTTCACAAATGCTATTAATTTTTTATAATTAATTAATTATAATTAATTGGTAGGCATGTATACTCCATGCCAGCCGGGGAGGTACCACCACCCTTACCATGGGTCCTTAATATTGGGTCTCCGATTTTCTGAGCTCGGTAAGGGCTGCCGGTTACCTTTTCCTTCATCCTTAATCCATTCTCATCCTTATTCTTCCTTCTCGCCTTCACTGTATTCCTATCGGATTAAAAGTCCCAAATTAAAAAATAACATAGCTGTGGTTTCTAGGCTAATAAATTCCGGACGTAAAATCCTGTCCCATTCGGATGTCCGGGAGGGCAGGGCCCAAGCGACCTCGGCCATCGAAAGGATCAACTTTATTCACTACTGCAACATCCGCGGTATCAGGTCTAATTTTAATGCTATTCACCAACATCTTCAACAATTGCTGATGCAATATCTATAATAAATAAATATTACATTAAATGGAAATCTAATAAATCGGTCGACAGCCATGTAGAATACGTTGGTGCTAGAAATATCTGCAAAAGTGACATCACTAAAACTAAAAAGTTGTTCGAACAACTAAAATGCAATGAACTAGCTACATCTCCTTTAGGCAGTCGTAAATTTTGGTCTTTAGCCTAAAGTCATTAGTAAAAACTTTGGAACATCTTCATTTCCCCCCCTGACATCTATTGACGGATCGGTAGTTGCTGATTCTGTAGACAAAGCCAATGTTTTTGTGGATTTGTTTGTATCAAACTCGTGTCTGAATGATTCTGGAAAAGATGTGCCCCTAGTCAACTCTTCTTCATACGCTATGAAAGCAATTCATTTTCGATGCAAGCTCTTGAAATCGATCATCAGTAGGCTTGATCTCAATAAGGTGACTGGCCCAGACGGTATCCCAGCTATTGTGTTAAAGAAATGTTCCCCCGAACAAGTACCAGTCCTATCTACGCTCTATACGATCGCTATGTCTTTTGGGGAATTCCCTTCATCGTGGAAGTTAGCAAATGTTCAACCTATTCCCAAAAAAAGGCGATAAGACTGATCCCTCAAACTACCGACCAATTGCCATCACTTCCATTTTGTCTAAAATCATGGAAAAAGCCATCAATCAGCAACTGCTCACGTTCCTTGAAACTAACAAACTCCTTAGTGACCACCAATATGGGTTTAGGCAAAGTCGTTCAACAGGTGATCTTCTTTCATATGTGCCCCTCGTTTGGAACAATACAGTAGAGCAGTCCGGTAAAACAGTTGTAGTCGCTTTAGATACCTCAAAGGCATTTGAACAAGTTTGGCATAAGTGTTTACTTGCCAAACTCACCCCGTTTGAGTTAAATGGTACTCTCATGAACTGGGTTTCTAGTTTCCTTGGTAAAAGACGAATACGTGTCGTAGTTGATGGCTTTTTTTCAAAAGAAGTTAGCATTAACGCGGGAGTATCGCAGGGATCCGTTATAGCACCTACACCTTTTCTGCTGTACATAAATGACCTTATTTCTTCAACAACTAACTCCATCCATTGCTTTGATGACGATAGCACTCTTCACTGTAGTTCATCTCTGTCTACTCATAGTGATAATCCACCTTCTATGTCAAATCAATAAATTAAAGCTGAAATGGCAAATTCAATCAGCAAAGAGATTAAACGTATTCTCGAATGGGGAAGCAATAATCTAGTTAAATTTAATGTGAACAAAACTCAGTGTTGCCTTATGTCCGCCAAAAAAGATCGATCATTTCCTGTTGTAAGTATGAATGGCTCAGTTCTTAAGCTTTCAGACTCTATTACTCTGTTGGGTATGACTGTATCTTCAAATCTCTCATGGGTTGACCATCTTCTGTCAGCTACAAAAACAGCTTCACGTAAAATAGGCTTTTTGTACAGATCTAAGCAGTACTTTACCTCTCGACAACTCCTTCTGCTGTATAAGGCCCAAATTCGGCCTCATCTGGAATATAATTTTCACCTCTAGCTTAGTGCTCCCCAATACGCTCTCGATATCGTTAATCGTATTCAAAAGAGAGCGATTAGGCTTATAAATGACCCGTCCTTAACTTCTCACATACAGTCCCTTGAGAATAGAAAGATGGTTTCAGTTCTTTCTTTATATTATCGTTATTACAACGGCTATTGTGCTGCTGAATTATATTCTTTGATACCATCTCAGGCTATCTTTGCGAGAAACACTCGGTTCGCTCATTCACATCATCAGTATGCAGTACAAATCTCCATACCAAACGGGCGCAATCCACATTTTTCTACACGGCTTCTAAACTCTGGAATGATCTCCCTAGGTCCTATTTTCCTCTCACTGATATGAGAAAATTTAAGGTAGCTGTTCATAGGCATCTATTGGCAATTCATTATCCCTCTATCCATCCTCCTAAGTGTTCTAGCACGATAAGCCAAATTTAGCCCGTTCAGGTCCACAATCATTAAAAAAAATCTATGTCATACTTTACCTGAACTGTAGCTTTCAGCATAAAATATATACGCCACAAGGTACTTGATTTCATTACCTTACTTTTTCCATCAAAATATGCAATTAAAACGTTCTCTGATGTTTTATGAACATCATTTTCACTGCACCATGATTGAAATTATTCATACTGTCTTTCATATTTCTCCAGCAACTTAGAAGGTAATCAGTTCATTGTTACATTTCTTGCAGTTTCAATTACTTGTGGAGGAGTATTGTCACATTCAACTTCACTATCACTTATTTCCATTATTAAATAAGTTTACTTAAGTTTTTACAACTCTTAAATAGTCTAACTAAAACTCACTATTAATGATAGCAATGTTAGGTTAGGAAATAATAAACAAACAGTGGAACAGCTGACGTGTTTTATGTTGAAAAGTCAGCGCGTGCGCACTATGGTAACTTTGCGTACCCGGGTACGCAAAGTAAATCTCATTTGATTAACATTGCACTTTGCCGCACACGTGCGCAAAGACCTACTTTGGGTTCTGTTAATAGTGTGTAAAGAGCTACTTTTCATAGCAAACGTAAGAAAAATAATTTTTTGTACAATCTTTTCATCGTTCTAGCTAAAATAGCCTTAAGTTTTGTGAAAATGGTTTAAGTACAATAAACCGAAACGTTAATGAACATTGTTTATAGTTTTATTATCCATTTATAATTTTATTAAAGTTTAAAAACACATCTCTTTCAACATTTACAAATTAATATTTATTTTTGGTTGAATAAGAAATATTATTTGCTGGGAAAATAAATATATTAATCTGGCAATACTGTAAATGGAAACGTCATCAAACGCTGATGACGTGCGCGCCACTTTGTTTGGCTTTAACTATATCATTGATTAACAAGTTGAGAAGATACGCAACGTTACCGCTACAAAGTGTACCTAGTCCCCTACCACTTTTGGTGCTAAAAACATTGATGTACTTGGGGACGGCACATTCATAATCCTGTCACTGGTGCAGGATTCGCGCGAATCACTGTCCTGCCCTACAAGGAAAGAGTTCTCCATTACTCTAATTTTAGGTGAAGGCGATGATGGCTCTGAATCCGTCAATGATGGAAGTCGTTGTCTTCCGGGGTAGGTACGTAATTCCTTTATAATCACAGGTGAAGAATCTAAAGGGCAATCGATAGTAGCAATTAATTATTAATTTCTTATTTAGGTACTTATAGTTTTTTTTTATTGAAAATCATATTTTGAGGCAATACTTGAGGTAAGATTATCCTCTCATTGCAGAACAAAAGGGTCATTGTTTAACTTAGTGTTCCGTTTATCTGCAACTAATAAACCAAAGTATAAATGTAAACATTGCGCGAACTTGGCTCGTATTGAATCGTTTTCTAGTAATTTAAAATTGTTAGAGATTAACGCTCGGTATTATCAACGCTTTTAAAACTACTTTTAGTGTAAAAGGACTTTTACATCTATGAAAGTGTATTATGAACGTATTTTAAAAGATTTTTAAGCTAAATGCGCATTTAACTTTAAAGCCTGCTACAGACTTAGAGACATCTCAAGATACTGTATCGCGATACCGTCTCTTGATACATATCTCACCGTATGGAGGAGTGTCGCATATGGTCTCACGCTGTCTCGATACAGATCTCGGTATCCCGTCGTTACGGGAGACGCGATACCAAAACGGAGACATGTTGCAACTTGTCTCCGAGTGCGTACGGTGATCTCGCAATATATTCCTTATATTTGCGAAGAAAACGTAATATGGCCGAGGGTAATACAGATCGTGCGTTTTGGGAAGATTTTTTAGAACACTACAAACAATTTTCTTGTTTGTGGAATTCAAAAAGTGATTCTTATAGTGATAAAAATGTGAAAGGAAATGCCTATGAACAATTGATAGAATTCTGCAAACCTAGGTATCCAGAAGCAAACAAGGATTTTGTAACGAAGAAAATTCATAATTAAAGTTCGTAAATCCAAAAGAACTGGCTCGGGCACAGATGATTTATATGTTTCCACTTTATGGTATTTTAAAATAATTTGAAGCTTTCTGTATGACGATGAGACTCCAAGACCTCGAATTTCAAATTGGGATGAAGACACTAGTAATTTAAGTAGTACACCAGTTAGTTACTTATGTTCTATCATGTTATTCTACATTGTAATATTTCTGGATCAACATTATTTTATTTTACGATCACATCGAAATATTTTTTTATTTTAATTATTTGTTCTATAAATTGTCATAACATAACATCGTCGGCCCTCGTTATTTAAAAAATATTTATATGCTTCTCTCACTTCTTTTGCTGTCAATGTTGCACCTCTGGGTGTCCTTTGTAAAGGAATAAATGCTTCTATTTCTTGACGCCATTCTGCTGGGCGAAAAGGGTTAGCAAGTGTACCTTCTAAATCGACAGAAGATGGTGATAAGTAGGTATTAGGAGAATTACATATTGCTTATTCTGTAGACAAAGCCAATGTTTTTGTGGATTTGTTTGCATCAAACTCGTGTCTCAATGATTCTGGAAAAGATGTGCCCCTAGTCAACTCTTCTTCATACGCTATGAAACCAATTCATTTTCGGTACAAGCTCTTGGAATCGATCATCAGTAGGCTTGATCTCAATAAGGCGACTGGCCCAGACGGTATTCCAGCTATTGTCTTAAAGAAATGTTCCCCCGAACTAGCACCAGTCTTATCTAAGCTCTATACGATCTCTAGGTCTTCTGGGGAATTCCCTTCATCATGGAAGTTAGCAAATGTTCAACCTATTCCCAAAAAAGGCGATAAGACCGATCTCTCAAACTACTGACCAATTGCCATCACTTCCATTTTGTCTAAAATCATGGAAAAAGCCATCAATCAGCAACTGCTCACGTTCCTTGAAACTAACAAACTCCTTAGTGACCACCAATATGGATTTAGGCAAAGTCGTTCAACAGGTATTTTTCTTTCATATGTGACCCAAGTTTGGAACAATACAGTAGAGCAGTCCGGTGAAACAGTTGTAGTCGCTTTAGATATCTCAAAGGCATTTGACCAAGTTTGGCATAAATGTTTACTTGCCCAACTCACCTCGTTTGGGTTAAATGATACTCTCATGAACTGGGTTTCTAGTTTCCTTGGTAAAAGACGAATGCGTGTCGTAGTTGATGGCTTTTTTTCAAAAGAAGTTAGCATTAACGCGGGCGTACCACAGTTATATCGCCTACACTTTTTCTACTGTACATAAATGACCTTATTTCTTCAACAACTAACCCCATCCATTGCTTTGCTGACGATAGCACTCTTCACTGTAGTTCATCTCAGTCTACTCATAGTGATAATTCACCTTTTATGCCAAATCAAGAAATTAAAGCTGAAATGGTAAATTCAATCAACAAAGACATTCAACGTATTCTCGAATGCGGAAACAATAATCTAGTTAAATTTAATGCTAACAAAACTCAGTGTTGCCTTGTGTCCACCAAAAAAGATCGATCATTTCCTGTTGTAAGTATGAATGGCTCAGTTCTTAAGTTTTCAGACTCTATTACCTTGTTGGGTATGGCTGTATCTTCAAATCTCTCATGGATTAACCATCTTCTGTCAGCTACCAGCTACTCGTAAAATAGGCTTTTTGTACAGATCTAAGCAGTACTTTACCTCTCGACAACTCCTTCTGCTGTATAAGGCCAAAATTCAACCTCTGGGATATAATTCTCACCTCTGGGTTAGTGCTCCCCATTATGGTCTCGATATCGTTGATCGTAATCAAAAGAGAGCAATTAGGCTTATAAATCACCCGTCCTTAACTTCTCACATACAGTCCCTTGAGCATAGAAGGATGGTTTCAGTTCTTTCTTTGTATTATCGTTATTACAACGGCTATTGTGCTGCTGAATTATATTCTTTGATGCCATCTCGGGCTATATTTGCGAGAAACACTCGATTCGCTCATTCACATCATCAGTATGCAGTACAAATCTCCACTTGTCGTACCAAACGGGCGCAATCCACATTTTTCTACACGGCTTCTAAACTCTGGAATGATCTCCCTAGTTCCTGTTTTCCTCTCACTTATGATATGAGAAAATTTAAGGTAGCTGTTCATAGGCATTTATTGGCAATTCATTATCCATCCTCCTAGGTGTACCTTTAGCACGATAGGCCAAATTTAGCCTGTTCAGGTCCACAATAAAAAAATATATAATTATGTAGAACGCAATTAGCCAAAACAACAGGATCACATTTTTTTCACACTCAGGGCAATTTCAGTTCGAAAGGCCGGATGCCATGATGTCAAAGGGATTCTCTATTACCCTTCGTGCACGCGATAGCCGATAATTGAAATTTTTTTGTTCTCCGCTTAGACCTATCTGCGTATGGTTTCATTAAATTTACCATCAATGTAAATGCCTCGT
This sequence comes from Vesta saturnalis, assembly GCA_036346205.1. Lineage (NCBI taxonomy): Eukaryota > Metazoa > Arthropoda > Insecta > Coleoptera > Lampyridae > Vesta > Vesta saturnalis. The sequence goes on along the minus strand of JARFJB010002450.1, from coordinate 1,190,059 downwards.
CGCCAATAAATATAAATGGTAAAGAATAGCCACAGCCTTCAGGGGCAGTTTGTTGTGGTAAATTTAAACTGTTACATTCAAGTTTACCATAGAATCCAATTGAATTAAGAATTCCTCCATCTGACACTTTTCCGTTGGTACCGGTGTGCACCATGATAAATTCATAATTGGCATTTGCAATTGCAAATAAAAAGACACTAAACCTTCCTATATAGTTGTATTAATATGACCCACTGTTTGGTGGCTTTACTATATTTATGTGCTTCCTGTCTATTGCACCGCAACATCTATAAAACTGCCACTTCTCTCTAAAATCGTTTGCTCTACAATTCTTGTTCACTTTTTGGAAACTGAAACAAAATAAAAGAGCATAACAATTCATCATAAAGGCAAGCTTTCAATGACTCTTAAAAAAGTATTATTTTTAGGAGGATAGCAAACCCCTGACGACCCCTCTGAATCGATCCTTTCACCTGCTTTACCACGAGATGAAAGTGAATCACGCCCAGAATCACAACCTTCTACATCTGATACACGTCTTTACTCACCAGCATCTACATCATCACACCCATCTAATACGTCTACTCCAAGGATACCATGAAAAAAAAAAGAGATCGTTGGAAGCGAGTCAAACGGAGCTAATAGCGTTAGCAAATGAAACTTTACAGGGATGGGCCACTGATAAAAAAGAAAGCAACAACGATGATCCTTGCATTATAACTGGAAAGAAAATCGCTGCTGATTGAAAGCAAATGTCTGATATGCAAAGAATGCTAGCAGACAAAATTATAAATGATGTGTGTTTTTATGGAAAAGCGGGACATTCGTTGCACCAGCCACTGTTTTTCCTATCAGATCCTTATGCATCTGCATCCACAGCAGGTCCTGATGTAAGAAATCGACAGATTCAAGTATACAACAGTCAGCCCTCTACGTTTCCTACAACTGACACTACACTTCCGCAACCCCCAGCCATGTTATTCATTCAATGTACTCCCAGAAAGTCAATCATCTCTACAGCCCAACGCAAATGTTCTTGAGAATACTAACCAGCTACATAACAATAAGCAGTCTTCACTTTTAACCGAATTGCAACCCTTTTTAAATTTAAACCATTAGAATGTTTTTAGCTGTTTTTTAAATACATGTGAATACTGTTTTATTTTATAATTATCTAATAAAGTTAATACTTATCTTTACATATGTATTTTTAATTTCCTGTAAATAGCCCAACGAGTTTCTGGAATAATCTCGCTAAGAGCTTACGGTGATATAATTGCAGAAAACTTAAGGTCTGCGTAACTCCGACCTGTTGCCAAATATCTTAAAAGTTACTGCAAGTCTTTCTTCGGCACCGATTGCTTTTGTTAACCTGGTATCTTGTTTTTCTATATCTAGTCGAATATCTTCAAGCAAGGAACAAAATGTATCTGTATTCATTCACAAACAATTGAATAAGTCATCAAGGGCAGAAACTTGTAATTCCTTTATTAAGATATATGTGAAAATTTATCCTTTTCCATATACCTCCCGATACGGTATCATGAGACCGTCTCTTGAGATATGTGTCTAAGTCTGTAGCAGGCTTAACTGTTCAAAATCGACCCTTTTAAAGTAGATTTAACGGTAACGCATGTGAATTCATTAATGTTGCACAGTTCAATTTTATTACTCTATCGAACAGCTGACATCATTCTGACCTTAACCTCACTATTGCTTTCACTTCTTCATTAAATCAACTGGTTTTTTTTCAAAACAACTAGTCTTTCTAGTAATCATATTAGGTGAGTAATACTGTCCGTGTAAAACACAAATTAATTATTTAATTTTAATCTTAGGTATTCATCCTTCCTTTACATTCTACTATAATGAACTTAAGTAAATTTTACAATTTCATCCGATAAAGAATTGTTTGAAATTGCAAGAAAAAGGAGACAACCAAAATTGTTTAAGCAAAGAAAGAATTATTTTGAAGAATACTTTGATTCTCAGTTTTTTGAAAGGTTTCGCTTAACAAAGGAAGCAGTTTTGGAAACTTTAAATCAAATTAAAAATGATTTAAAGTATGATTCCTTAAGAAACCAATGTCTTTCACCAACGCAGGAATTATTGTTAACATTACGTTTCTTCGCAACAGTATGTACGCTGATTTCGATGAAATAAACATATATTCTCTTTGGCAACAATTTAAATTCGTTGCTTGTTTCCAATGCCATTTTTGTGAACGAAAATTAAATTTAAAAGATCAATAGTGTCTTGATCTGTAAAATTCTTGCCACAAGCTCTCTTTGAAGTCATGCTTGTTATACTCCGTTTAACGAACAGATTCAGTTAATGCTCCTCCTACAAATTTGTAGGTGCGTGCTACTAACTGCGCATAGGCCTTGTTTACAACCATCAAAAAATTACTTTCTGGGTAATACAGTGGTTGAATTACATTCAACGGTTCTTTAATGTATGCATATGAATTATTGTAGTCCTTAAAATGTATGAATATGTAGTTTTAACAGTAATCAAATAATAAACATATTTAGAAATATAAATATTTTTAAATCACACATTTTTACAAATCAAAATTCTCTGTCACCAATGAATCGGTTTTAATACGGTTTGAAAACAAGCATCTTTAGTCTATGGGAATGTTGAGATGCTGTACATAACTCGTTAATGTTTACCAATCTGTCAAATCTCATACTTTGAGCTTACATTTTATTTTTATAGGAAGTCAACTGCTTGTTGATGTCACACGTGTTTGTTTAACTAAACAAACTGCAAAATGCAATTATGTTACAGTTGAGAAAAACCCCTTTATTCTTCAATAATTGCCACAAAAACTTTATCATAAGTAGTGCCTCAATTCACCATCCTTCCTGTAGCTTCATTTGTATTTTTTACTAAGTCTGTTAAATAAAGCACAATAGGTCAGTCTTGTTCGGAGACTGATGAAGAAGATTACTCTTAGTATCTTCGTCAATGTTGTCCAAAATTGCTCGTTGTCGGTGTACACTGTAAAATGATGAAGTAATGAATAAAATATGTTTTTATAAAGTTATTATGTTATCTGCTGCCTTTGCTGTAAATGCAACATTTTCAGTCTTGTTGTTGCTCGGGTTTTCTTCAACACAAACTTTAAAAATGTTTAACCCATTACCGCCCGGTGATACCAAATGGTATCAACACACCAGCTGCTACTCTTAGGGCGGGCATTCTCAGACAATTAGGTGGGGGTCAAATTTTATTTTCGATTTGGCTTAACCGAAGACCATCAGTCGTAAGATGACAAACTCAGGAGAAGTTGCGCTGCCGTGGTAACTGTAAACACGTGTTTCTATTTGGAAATTTCTTAAACCTTAAAAAATCATGGACATTCGATTCACGTAAGTAAATTTTATTTCATTGCCTTCGCTTTTTTTCTACTATAAGTAGTGTAATATATTAGATTTGAAGTATACTTTGCTAAGGCATTGAGTATATTACTTAATTTTTGAAAGCAACTTTCTATAGGGTGTTCAAATGTCAATGATACCAAATGGTATCACTGGGCGCTTACACTACTATAATATGCGGTTTATTTCAGAGGAGGGTTAACCTTATCCGAAGCTCTGGATATGGTTTATGCCGATGAAAATATTGCTAATCAAGTAGACGAGATATTTATTGAACACCCTGAGACTAACATGGAGACCGATGAAGACTCGGCAGATGAGGACGAAGGAGGTATGATTTATAATCTAACGGGTAGACAGCTACGCGCACCTGTGGAAGTCAAACTAATCGACAACACTCGATTGCGTACCAATAGTGTCGAGCTTTCAGTGATACCTGAGGAACCTCCAGCTTCCACCGCTGAGGTTATCCACGAAGAAAATCTTATGCAGACAGAGCAGCACGTACAACCAAACTACATTTGGATCAATGATCATCTCCGTAAAAAATTGGATTACAGTTGGATTGAAGGTGATTTAGAACCTGGACGACACATTTTCCTAGAGGCAAATTATTCCCAGTATGAGCACTTGTCATGTGTTGACATATTTGAGACGTTTTTTGACAATGAGATTATTGAATACCTGGTAGAAGAGACTCAAAGATATGCATTTTTTTTTAAACCAGCCCGATCCAAAAATTACAGCAAACGAAATTAAATGTTTTCTGGCTATCCTAATTCTAAGCGGGTATAATACTCTTCCATCAAAGCGTATATATTGCGATTTAAAGGATAATGCAAAAAACATATTGGTTAGTAACGCTATGCGGCGAAATCGTTTTCTACAGATCCAAAGATTTCTCCATTTTGCTGATAATACTAAAATGGACGCTTCAGATAAGGTGTGGAAAATTCGCCCTCTAATAGATGAAATTAAAAAAAACGATGTTTGGATAATTTTGTGCCTTTTCCGAACTTTGATTTTGATGACTCAATGATACGATACTACGGCCGCCACGAATGTAAGCAGTTCATCCGTGGCAAACCGATTAGATTCGGTTATAAAATATGGAAATGTGGGAAATCAGCGTCTCGCATTAGTTCCGATGCCTGAAAAATTACGTCATCCAGATTTACGATACAATATTCATGTCGACAATCTGTTTACAGGGTTTAACCTTTTTAGTTATCTAAGATATTTAGGTTGTGGTGCTGTAGGTACTATCAGAGAAATCCGGATACCGAGATCATGCACGTTGCTCGGTAAAAAGGCTTTTTCAAAAAAGAAAAGGGCGAATATCAGCACGTCATAGAAAAAATTCTGGAATATTTCTAGTGAGATGGCTAGATAACTCTGTAGTAACCATGGCTTCGACAGATGCAGGAGTATCTCCGGTGGGATCCGTCAACCGATTCTCGCAGGCCGAGAAAAAAAATAATTTAGTAGATCAAAATATGGGCGGGATCGGTCTCATGGATGAGTGTATTTCCAGTTATCGAGTTGGATGTGGGAAGTAAGAAATGATATTGGAATATATTTACATGGTTATTAGATGCTACAATAAACAACGCTACTGTACAGAAAACACCATAGTAAAACTACAAATTTACAGTTTAGAAGAGAATTAGTACAGGTATATTTGGCGCGTTACGGTGAAGCTCCTAAAATACCAGGGCATGCAAAACAGCCACCTCCCGGACCGTTCTTCTAGCTTTACGTTTTGATGGTATGCACGACTACGTTGCTCCACGTAACAGACGCCGAGGTGCTGGTGTAGACTGTAAATGTTTTGGATTGGGTTATGTGTTCCATGTTTTGCCAAATATCATACAAAGTAATAAACAGGTTCATGCCCTAAACTCTGTAGATTTTCATACATGTGTTTACATTTTTTTCAAAAATATTGCATAATATAACTTTTTAGTTGCAAAAGAATAAAAATGTGTTTTTTTGTTAATTGATTGCACCTTAACCTCCCAGTGATACCATATGGTAGCAGCTAATATTTCTGTTTTCGACTAATTTTTATATATTTTTTTCATTGTCAGTAGGGGAACTGGGGGATACTTAATCACTAGGGATACTTGATCACTTTGACATTTCTTTAAGAACTGATACATTTTCCGCAACTTTTGTACTTCAGGGTAAAGAGCCACTATGTGGCAACCTTGGTACAGTGTCCTGTAAATATCGGGCCCATTTTAAATATGTGACAGCTATTTACGTCATATCTAGGAGGGAAAGTAAATAATTGAGGTTATAAGTTTTGTTTAACTTTTTGGTTTTTTATTGTACTTTTTTGCAGTATTTATACTTCAAACCAAGCAGTGATTCATTGTGTTTTTGGTATATATATTGAAGTTATTTAATGTTTTGAAGGTAAGTTAAATTTTAGGATTGTTTAGATTAAGTACTTATAGGGATACTTGATCATGGGATAGTTGATCACTATAGGGGATATTTGAGCAGAAGCGATCAAATATCCCATATCATCTATTTTTACGATTTTGCTATGTAATAAATCTGATTTGTTAAAATTTCATTGATTTTTTTATTTCAGATGCCGAGATTTTATAAACCAAAAGTAGGCTCTAAGCCTAGAGTAAAAAAAGACGAAGAACGTATGAAAAATGCAGTTAAAGAAGCATTAAAAAAACAAAGTGGCATTCAAACCGTAGCAAAAAAATATGGAGTGGATAGAATGACACTTAAAAGATATATGGCAAAATATGAAATCAATCCTGATACCCCAATGACATCAGATTACCAAAAAAAATTAATATTTTCGAGGGAAAGAGAAGAAGAATTTTCAAACTACTTAAAGTTATGTGCAAAAATACACCACGGTCTTACAATAAATAAAATAAGATTGCTAGCTTATGAAATTGCCGTAAAAAACAATATTTCAAGACCAAAAAAATGGGACGAACATAAAATTGCTGGCATTGATTGGGTTCAAGGCTTTATGCATCGCAATAATTCCCTTTCTTTAAGAATACCAGAGGCTACTAGCCTTAGTAGAGCTACCAGCTTTAATAAAAATAATGTTGGAGAATTTTTTCAAAATTTGAAAGACATTTTAGATAGGAAAATATTTAATGATGCTGAAATATGGAATGTTGATGAAACAGGTTGCACAACCGTACAAACGCCAAAGAAAATTGTGGCAGCGAAAGGACAAAAGCAGGTGAGGCAGATTACATCTGCAGAAAGAGGACAACTTGTCACAATTTGTTCTGCAATAAGTGCTGCTGGTCAAAGTATTCCCCCTTTTTTTGTGTTTCCCAGGATAAATTTTAAGCCTGTTATGCTCACTGGAGCCCCTGAGGGATCAGCTTGGGCTGCTAATCTGGCTGGATGGATGTCAGCATTTTGCAAGCCATGCCAAAATTTCTAAAGAACAAAAAATACTTCTCATTTTAGACAATCACGATAGTCACATCTCTATAAAATCATTGGATTTTTGTAAAGAAAATGGGATCCATTTATTAACGCTACCTCCTCACTGTAGTCATAAGTTACAACCGTTAGATGTGCGTGTGTTTGGACCGTTTAAAAATGCCTATGATAGAAATGCAAATGAGTGGATGGCTAAATATCCAGGTAAAGTTATTACAATTTATGACATAGCCTCCCTTGTTGGAAAAGCATATTCCAGAGCATTCACGGCCACTAATATCAGAAACGGTTTTATTAAAACAGGAATACACCCTTACAATCCAACTATATTTAAGGATGAAGATTTCATGTCATCTTTTGTTACTGACCCGTCCTACACCAGAGCAGTCTCATGACGATACTTTAACCATAAGCAGTAGCAAAGTCCAAGAAGAAAACTTGAATGCCCAACCAGCAGCAGGGCCGAGTGGATTAGCAGTAGGGTCGAGTGGGTTAGAAGCAGGGTCGAGTGGATTAGCAGTAGGGTCGAGTGGGTTAGAAGCAGGGTCAAGTGGATTGTCTTGTTATTCTGGATCCTCTAATTTCCTTGTTTCTCCCGAACAAGTTTTGCCATATCCAAAAGCAGGCCCAAGGAAAATGAACCGCAAGGGCAGAAAGAAGTTAAAATCATCCATTTTAACAGATACGCCCATAAAAGCAGATATCGAAAAAGAATTAAAATTAAGAGAGGAAAAAAAGAAAAAAATTGAGAACAAAAAAATCATATCAAAACCAACGAAATCAGCAGAAAGAGTAGAAAGAAAAGTTTTTGTATCATCATCTTCTAGTTCAAGTGACGAAGAACTGTCATTTAGAGAATCAGATAACTCTTTAGGAGAGTTTGAAGAAGAATTTGAACAAGTGACCCCTATAAACATCAATAATTTAACAAATGGAAAATTTGTAATTGTCAATTTTAAAGGAGGGAAAAGACTTTCATCGCTGTACAAATATTTGTGTGTTGTTAATAAAGTTGATAATGATGATGGTGAATGTAGGGTTACGTCATTAAAATGTATAGACGAAAGCAAAAAAATGTTTTCAATGGTAGAATCTGACATTTGTGATGTGCAGTTTGAAGATATTATTGGAGTAGTCCCAGATCCCAAACTTATTTTAAAAGGGGAAAGGGTGTATTATACATTTTTAAACCCCATAGAAGTATTTGAAAGAGCTTAAAATATTTGTTTTATATTATGTTTGCATTCTTTCATGTAGTACATTTCATTTTGATTTCTAAGTTATTTTATTTTATTTTTTTTAATTAATGCTCAAGTCTCCCTTACCTCATGATCAAGTATCCCACCTACTGGGGATACTTGATATATTGACATTAAAGGAAAAAATAATTAATTATGTCAACATAAAGAGTTAAAAAAATTCTAAGTTTATAAAATCAATTCTATAATGTGATCAAGTATCCCCCAGTTCCCCTACACTATTCTTAAAAATTATAAACCATTAAAAATCAAATCAAAAACAAAAAATAGTTCTGGGCGCTAATGGGTTAAGATTCGCTCCTTTTCGTCAACGGAAAAATGTCTGGCCGGGCGTTTTTTCGGGGGCGAAAGATTTCGTTGATACATAATAAATGTAATTATTTGCTAATACGCTACAAAATTGTAGCTAGTATAGAAAAATACTGTTTTGGAAAATGAAAAGTACTAGAGCAAAGCTTTAACCAACATAAAGAATGAAAACACAAATGCTAAATGACAAATTACTTTGACATTTATAGGTTAATATAATACAAAATTTTTCGTGGTTGTGTGAACCCGGCTAACCAATAGAAATGTGCCACTTAAATTTGGCGCTAACTCGCGGGAGGAGCACTTACTAAATCTGTTTGTTAAACGAAAAATAGTAATAAAATTTTTAATTAGTAATGATAGTTAATTAAAGTTAGTAAAATGCTACACCGTGTGCTACAAGTATACTACAAACTCCTTCCACCATAAGTATAATTAATTAAACATAAACCGAACCAGTACAATTTTTACAATTATTTCTAATAACACCTAAACTACAGTTAAATCTATCCACAAAAATGATTAATTACAATAGAACAAAAATAGAAACAACACAAAAAATACTAGAATAGAAATAAAACCATAAAAACCTACCACTGTGCTTCTCAAGAAACTCGATAATTTGAAAATGGTGACAAAATAACCAGTTTTACAACAATAATAGTTACAACTGCTGCCAACCCTTTCAAAATTAGGACTTTAGTTAAAAGTGTTTTAAGAAAGCTTGGTAATACAGTTACACAGTTTCAATGCGCATTTAACTAAATATGTACAGTTTTAAATAAAGTTGATAATACCGGGCGTTAGATTTTTAATTTATCACTCAGCCAATTTAATTTAATATACTTTGATTTAAAAAATACTTTATAATTACGTACCTTCATCGGGAACTACGCATTTTTCAGGTATTGCATTTTTACTTAATATTTTACGAACAGAATTCCGCAAAATAAATTTGGAACTGAAATGTTCTTCACAAATTAATTTTTGTTTTAAGTCTTTATTGTCCATTTCAATTATTTTAATATTCCCGCAGTTTTGCTTCCACTCTTCGCATCTCTTTTCATCATTCATAGGAAATTTAAAGTAACTTAAGTCTCTTCTACTCTTTAAAGTATTTTTACAATTTATATAGACACAAATACTACCAGCTGCCATTGTCGATTTTTATTTACAATACTTAACTACACTAATCACTTAATCATATAGTTTATATATTAAAAACATGAAACACGTAAAGCATCACACTACGCCACAATAAAAGTTATCACAACGAACGACGTACACACCAACAAAATCGAACTAATACTGAGCGGGGTCTCGATAAACGTACGTTATGCGCCACCATGCGGCCGATTGATAAATGCAGTACATTTTTTTCCGTAAGGTTACGGATCTTCTCCCACTTGTTAATCAATCGTTATACTGGCCAGTGGTAGGTATTATTACGAATTTTAATGCCTTTTGTCAAAGTTGGAGAGACTCCTAAATATGTGTCCTCATCTATTATTCGCTGAATCAAATAATTTTTTATAGTTGGTAAATTTTTATGAAAACTATGAAATGTACAAGCATTTTGCTTTATTATCGAATAATTGCTGTTACTTTTTGTTACAAAATCATTTCAGTAACACAAAGTTTCCATTCTTACAAGTAAGATTACAAGTATAATACCGCCGGGGAGAGGTGTCTCATGGCGGACTCTAGAATGGGGATATAATTATTACTGTAAAATGCGTCTGTATCCCTTCATGTTAGTGCGAAGTTCTCACTTAAAGAAAGACGGGTTATAATTGATACGCCTGTTCTATATTTTAAATGCAGAACTTAAAAACGTATGTCGATTCTAAAGTCAACGCGTATGACGCTGTCAGATGTCTTCTTGGCTATTTAACTTCAAATTATTCTTCGTATTTCGTTTCGTATAATCGCATCGTGTTTTGTAGTTATAAAAATTTATCTTTCGCTTCGTAATTTATTAGTTTCCATTGCAGTTTTTTTCAAAACTATTATTATTAACACGTTAACGACAAGGGGTCAAAATTGGGAATTTACCCGGGACCAGAGTAGTATTTTATTATTTTTTAGTAAAGGATAGTCTAATGGAACGTGTAATATATTAATAAGACCAAACACAAAAAATTTTTAACAACCAAATTACATCGTGCACCTGATTGGTGCGCGCGGTCTGAACAGAAAAAAAAATATATTTAACTTTACCAATGACCATGTGTACCATACTGGATCACATATGGAATTGACAAATTGCGTATAATATTTTTTATAAACTAAATGAAAGGATAATATACGAAATTAAAAAATATTTTTCTTTGCAAAACATCAATAAAATAAAAATACGTAACATTTTTTTATGTCAAAACCTAAAAATAAAATATAACAGTATTCTTATCAAAGGACAGTAACATCACAATGTAATACAAATTATTTTTTTAGGAAAGATGTATGTCTTTCAAAAAAACAACTAACACACATGTAGGTTATGTTTTCGGAACACCCTGGACAGAATGAGTATATTTTTTTCGCGTTCTTCATTGCTGCTTGGCGACCCTCTCTTTCGGAATATTTTTTGTAGCAGCTGGAACATCTTCCTCGAGTTTCCTTCTGTTGTATGGCATGTAGAACTTCTTCATCTACTGGTTGATTGGCCGTATCTAACAAGGAGCAAACGATGCTTTCGCGAAATTCGGTAATACTCATTTTTTTGTTTGTACTATGCGTAAACACAACCAAGGCATTTACCAGAGCTGTGTTAGTCAGAAGTTCAATTAAGATTTTTCTATACCACTTGATGCTGCGACGTACTGGTGAACTGTAAGATGCCCTCTGGTCCGAGATGCCAATAAATCCCTTGGCTGTATTGTAGTCAACTATTGTTGACGGTTTTGATACCGGACCTCTTTTTGTTATTACCTCAACCATTTCCGGAACAGCTCTAGTTGTTAGGAACAAGACGTCCCTTTTATCCTTCCATTTACTTACAATTACTTTTGTATAGCTTTTTTGCATTTTCATTTCCCCTTTTTTCAATTTGGCACTTGTAACACTTTTGGGTTAAGTTTCCGGTTTTGTCGAAGTGTGCCAACTAAGTGGGTACGTTTATTATTTAGTTCATGGGCCAAACTGACACTTGTGTAAAAATTATCAGTGTATAGGGTCCTTCCGGTATTGAGCAGAGGTTCCATCAGTTCCATAACAACTCTTGATGCTAACGGTTTATCAGATTTTTGTGCCCCATCTCTTCCACCATATATTTTAACAGCATAAGTGTAACCGCCATCAACACAAAGCTTAAAAAGTCTTACACCATATTTATATCTCTTCCCAGGGATATATTGAAGAAAACTTAATCTCCCTCGAAATGGAACCATTGTCTCATCTATGCATACTTTTTCTTTTGGACTGCACATGTGCTGAAATTTTCTGTTCAACATTTGTACAAGTGGAGAAATCTTATACAGTCTGTCACCAGTAGGACAATTTTCATTGTCGGAAATATGCACAAAGTGTAGTAATGCTTCAAAGCGATTCCTACTTATTCCGCTTAACTTTGGAATGTCACTTTCGTAGAGATCTTTTTTACTGTAATAATCTCTAAGTGTAGGTTTTTTATCGAGTCCCATCCAAATTGTAAGAGCAAAAAACCGCATAAGTTCGTTTGCATTCGTATCATGCCACTTAGACAAAATAGAATGGTCCCTGATGGAGTCGTTGCAAATGCCTATTACGATTTGCTGCTCCGCATACCTATTAGTTTCAGTTACTAGCAAATTCTGAACTTCTTCGTCGAAAAATAACAAAAAGAAATCAATAGGTATGTGGCCTGTGAGCTTCTCTATTTCTTGCTTACAAAATCCTGCTTTTCCAGAAAATACAAATTCGTTTAGTGTGTCAGAATTTGTAACTTCGCTCCACATTATACGATCATTTCGTGGTGTAAACGGGGTATCAGGAATATCAACATTGTCTTGGTCAGTATCAATATCGTCTTGGTCATGTCGTTTGGGTAAATCAGAAGAACTACTGGCTGCAGGTGTGAATTATGAATCGATCTTTCTTCTTTTACGTAGTAACAGATCTTCATTACTAGTTCTACTGCCCTCACTATCAGATTCTTGATATAAGGGACCCACATCTGAATCGTCAAAAGTTGTTTATCTGTAAGGCCTTTATTCGACATGATTGCGGCGGATAGAAACACAAAAAATCACTAATGCTCACATCAAAACTTAACCGAACCAAAACAAAGCACATTCAAGTTGTCACAAGTAAATCCGACAAACATAACCTCAATTTCGATTTTCGTGTCTAATTAATCGTGAACGGGTTTATAATATATTTACAGTAACGTTTCGTAGTACGAGGGTGAGAAGCGAGGTGAAAATGCAATAATACATTAAATAAAACACGAATCCATAACATCAATTAAGAATTATAATGTTTATTTCTTACTTGCCTATTATATAAATAAATTTAAAAACATATATCAACCCAAGACCATATTTTGTTCTACAGGGACCAGATCATTTGAAATCTGCATTGAAATACATTGCTGCTGCGTCCCCGAAAAGCCCACACCGCTTAGAACGCAAACCTTCTGTGTGGCCATATAGGGTCACATGGTCTGTACAAAAACCACGGTGCGCACCTATATGGTGCACATGGTCGTTAACGTGTTAATATTCTCTATTACGACGTAAGTTTACAATGCAAAATGTATTTCCAATTGATTGAATGAATTCATTTATTTTGCAGCAAATAATGTCATTAAAGGTAAATCTTTGAAAAGACAAACTCAAGTAATGTTAATTAATATACTGCATGATTTCGAGATGGAACGCGATAACGGGGGGCCAAGTTTACCTTTAACTTCCATTATCCAGGTATGCTAATATTTATGTAATATTATGTTGCAGCGAACTGCTCTCGCATGAGGCATTTCCGAGAAAACCGTAACTGGGACAAAGGCAAGAATGGCTGTCGCCTTAGAATCTGGGAAATCGGCGCCAGATTCACCGCAAAAATATAGGCTGCGTTTAAAGTCGAAGTCAGAGGATGTCGCCGAATACGTGAAAGACGTTTTGAAACGAAAAATTTACACCATGCATGCAACTGGTAAATAATTCAGAAATTGTTGTTGAAATGAAGTTAATCACTGTTCAATTTTAGGCTCACATATTACTATCGGAAAACTCCAAACTGAACTTAAAGAAGATAAAATATTTATCTTCAGTAAAACGAGTTTGAAACAATTGTTACACAAAATTGGTTTTAAATTCAAAGTTGACGTTGGAAGAAGGTTCATATTGCTGGAGCTCGAGCAACATTTTTGTGAAAACATTTTGCTAATAAAAGTTGTGAAGTTAGTTACGATCCTGTCTTTTTGGATGAGACGTGGAAGTGTTCGATAATCATGGCATGATAATGATTTGAAAAGCACAAAAAACAAACCGCTAGGAGAAGGGAAACGGTAATTAAAATAGTCCGATTTGATAAAAATATTTTTCACCGAATAAATTTTAGGTTTATCGCACAGAGTACTGGCAACAAGGATGGTTTTATATCTAGTTTATCATTGGTATTTGCCAGTAAAAGTAAGACAGCAGACTACCACGATAATATGAACGCTGATTTATTTCAAAAATGGTTTCAAGAACAGCTTTTACCAAATTTCGAAAAACCAAGTTTGATAATTCTTGACAATGCCACTTATTATTCTACATTAGTAGAAAAATTACCTTCAAGTAGTTGGAAGAAAGAAGATCTTCAATTTTTAAGAAAACACAACATTCCTCATTCGAATGATATGCAATTGATGAAATCGCTCATCAATGGGGACACCAAATTTTACGTTTACCTTCGTATCACTGCCAATTCAACCCTATCGAGTTAATATGGGCAAACTGTAAACAGTATTACAACAAAAACGTTAGAAGACAGGGCTTCAGGAACGAGAATGTTTTATCGCTGTGGAAGGATTCATTAAACCAAGAAACTGGAGAACTGTGGCAAAAGTGTATTTTACATGCTTAAAAGGAAATAAGCCAGTGGTGGGACGTTAAAAAAAGAGCTGAGGAAATGGTAAAACCTCTAGTAATCAATGCCGGAGAGTCGAGTGAAGATGATAATGAAAGTGAAGGTGATGACTTTTAATTATGAGATGTCCAATATTGAATTTAAAGCAAAAATTAGAATCTTAGTTACTTTATAACATTGTAAAGAATTATTCTAACATATACCTCTGTAGCTGTACTTAGGTTTACATTCGTTTTATATATAAAGGGTGTCCGGAAATTAATGCAACAAAAATTGTCCACAGATTCTCAAAACGAAATTAGGAGACAAGTATTTTTTATTTTTCCCAATTCGCACCCAGGAATAGTTTTTATTTAATAAGTCAAAAGCTTCTTATGGGAAAATTACAAAATTTGGTACACAGGGGTCTTACGACATGTAGAATCTGATGGGGTGGGCTTTTCGGGATGAGAAAACGTTAAGACACTTTTTTGAGTGCCCTCTTGCCTCTGAAGCCCCAAAATTATGTCCGAATATTACAATTTCTTAAAAAAGCTTATTAAATTTAGAAACGTTTTTATCTCTTGCAATTTTTTCGTAAAATGCGTCGTATGCGAGAAAAATTGCAAAATGTGATCGGATGCATATCGACATTTGCATGAAATCGTATGTGGCTCATAATCAATAAAGCAATTTGCTTTTTGAGATTTATTTAATGCAAAAATAATGACACAGGAACTAAAACAAAAACTAACACAAAACAACAAAATACGGTTAGTTTCCTAAAATTGTGAACCGTCTTGTTCATCACAAGCCCGCAGACATTTGTAAAAATGCTGACGTATTTTTACATAATAGTAGGGAATCTGCCTAATTTCTTCAGCCGAGGCAAGGATTCTTTCTTGTAATTGTTCGCGAGTTCTAATTTGTACGGCATAAACGCAATCCTTCATGGCCCCCCAGAAAGAAAAGTCCTTAGCGGTTAAATCTGAGGAACGGGGGGGGGGGCATTCTACATTAGGAGAATTGTAACCGATCCAACGTCCTGGATAATTTTGATTCAGCCATTCGCTTAGGAATCGCCCCCGGTGTGGTGGGGCACCTTCGTGCATAAATAACAAATTACGTCTAATTTTGAGGGAACATCCTCCATAAGAATTGGTAGTTCATGTTCCAAAAGATTCAGGTAAGTTTCGGCATTTAACCGAGAGGGCAAGAAATGTGGGTCGATAATGTAATCTCCGACGATTCCAGCCCAGCAATTAATTGAAAATTTTTCTTGTGAATGAGTCTGTCTTATAACGTGTGGATTTGCCAAGGCCCAGTAATGAAGGTTGTGGAGATTTATTATGCCATCTTTTGTAAAGCACGCCTCATCGGTAAAAAAAATCAGTTCAAAAATTCCGGATTTCGGTTGTACCTTTGAAGAGTCCATAAGCAGAAATTTGTCCGTCGCGGAAAATCTTCTGGCTTAAGTTCTTGAACTTTTTGAAAATGAAAAGGCTTCAGTAACTGTCGTTTGATAAAACTGTGGATTCTTGTTCTGGGAAATCCAAGTTGCAGTGATGTGCGTCTTATGCTTATTTTGGGGTTTTCTTCAAATAAATCTAAGATAGTTTGTTCCTGTTGGTGTGTTAACATATGGCGTCTTCCTGCATTGACTCTTCTTCCATTTACAGAACCCGTTTCCATAAGTTGCCGGTGCACACGCGTAAACGTCGAATGATATGGGAGTACTCGTTGGGGAAATCGGTCAGCGTACAGTCTACGCGCGAGATGTGAATTTCCACGGGCCTCTCCGTAAATCAGGTACATTTGGACTTTTTCTTGTACGGAAAATCTCTCCATTTTTCTTATTAAACAGAGCACATTAATAATCTGACAACTGTTAAAAACTAACTAATAATCTGACAGCTATTAAAAAGCAAATTTGTTTGTTGATTACAAACACCAGCCACCTACGATTAACAGTTTGAATTTCATGCGAATGTCGAATACATTCTAGGAATACATTTTAGGAAACTAACCGTATTTTGTTGTTTTGTTTTAGTTGCTTTGTCATTATTTTTGCATTAAATAAATCTCAAAAAGCAAATTTCTTTATTGATTACGAGCCACATACGATTTCATGCAAATGTCGATATGCATTCGATCACATTTTGCAATTTTTCTCGCATACGACGCATTTTACGAAAAAATTGCAGACCTTAAACGAAATTCGACTTTATTTATACGAGTGATTGGGGATTTTTAAGACCTTTAGGATGCTAAATCCCGAGATATTCGAACAATAATTTTATTTAAATTTGACAGCGCGGCTTAAATTTAAAAATAACCTAGAAACATTGACGATGTTTTGTTGGTATTCAAAATTATTAACTATATGAACCAAGGGCGTAGCCAAAATTTATAACAGGGGGGCAAACCATGGTCCATGGTCGTTCAAAATGTAAAATTTTAGGATAAAAAGAAAAAGCAAATGAAAACAAAACTTTGACATTTTAATTATACTTAAATTAAACTAATAACAGATAACAAAAAAAATATGCAGAACAGAAAAATATGTATATTTTAGATTTAATTTTTTGTTTATTAAAATTTAAAAATTATTTAATTTATTTTTGCTCTTTCAGGGGGGGGGGGCAGTTGCCCCTCCCTGCCCTTAGCTGGCTACGCCCATGATATGAACCAATAACGATATACGCTTTTAAAATATTAAACCATGCTTTACTAAAAGATGAGTCATAAGATACCTCTCGCCGGCCCGACTATAATTAAGTGATTAGCACAATTTGTATTATTTTTGGTTATTTAAAATCTTAAGATGTAATTGCAGAAATTCGTATTTATTTGATTATTGAATTTAATAACAAGACTTTGTAGTCAGCTGATCTAGGTTACTGGATAAATCTTTGTATTATTTATGTAGGTAAGTTGTACACAATTAACTAACCTTGGTTGGAATAACAGTGTAATTGAATTTTTTGATAACGACGTAAATTTATACTGATAAGTTGGAAGTACGTTTTACATGTTCGTGAAGTAAAGGAGAGAGGTGTGTTACGTAATTGCGTTATATCTGGGGTACTTTGCTGGTCATTGTTATTTCAAGCCGTAGTATTAATCTCAGTATCTAGAAAATAACAATTGCTTCTTAGTCTTTTAAAAACCAGACACGTCAGTTTTAAAAATATGACAGGATACGGATATTATTTATAACGAACCTTTTTATT
Source organism: Vesta saturnalis (assembly GCA_036346205.1). Classification (NCBI taxonomy): domain Eukaryota; kingdom Metazoa; phylum Arthropoda; class Insecta; order Coleoptera; family Lampyridae; genus Vesta; species Vesta saturnalis. Next base: position 1,172,398 of record JARFJB010002450.1, on the reverse strand, counting down.
TTAAGGAAAATAAGCTTGAATAGCGTAGACCTTAGGGGTAATTTTAAACCTCTCTATCGATGTGATTCGCTCAGCAGACAAGAAAGAGAATCTGCTACTTAAAATATTGTTTCCTGTTCAAGTTTCGTCAATCTTTAACCAAAGCGGGTTTTTCACGTTATCTGGTGTTTTAAATATATTTATCAACGAATGTTTCGCAGAGACAGCGGACTATGTTAAACATCGAAACACAGTTATTAATAATGAATGTTTAAATGCTCAAACTGCTTTAACTCTCCTATTGTGTTCGGGTCAATATGACCCAAGCGCGTTCTTCTAATGTGCATAATTCCTTAATTTATTTAAATATTTCGTTGCCACTGCATGCTTTTATTTTATTAACCCTTTCGGTACTGACGGGACCTATTTATCCCACACCTCGTTTAAAAATTACTATTGGGCTCATAAACCGTCTAAAATGCATTAGTCGCTATCCCAGTAGTAATTTCAATCCGCGCGACATGCACTTTTGTTTGCCGCCTGCAATAAAACAGCTGATCAGCCAGTTTAAGCTAAGAATTTCACAAGTGCACATAGTTGAAGAGTTTCTCAAGTGTTTTTTTGGTCTCCCATGCCGTTTCTTTTGTAAATATGAGCAGGTAAGTTACGTTTTAGTGTGTTTAAACTATTAATCATTTAGGGAATAATTAATAGTAGTGTATTTGTAAAAAAAACTGCGTCACGTGTGTTATGGGACATATATGTCCCTATAGTGTTTTAACTCGGGACTTCTTTATCCCTGCCGTAATTTTCAATCATATATTTTTTAATCCTTTTCAGACGAAATAAGACTCTAAGGCGAGAAGAACAGCAATATTTTAGTGAACATTTATCTGAAATGGAATCGGAGCCTGTCAATCAGTATAATACAGATAGCGACTCGGAATACATTCCTGATGGTGAAGTAGATGGCGCGTTATGTAGCGAGGAAAGTGAAAATGACAGTAATGTTGAGCAGGATTTGTCTTCGTCAAGCGACGACGATTTAGCAGGGAAACACGATCAGCAAAGAGGAATAAAGAGAAAACAAAACTCAGAAGAAGAGATTATCGAGCAAGATCAAGGGGTAGATATTTCACAACCTACAGCTGTTATCTGGTCAGAGGCAACTCATTTATTTTTACCTCGAAAACAAATACCAGTAGAGCAAAGTCCTGTTATACTTGCAGAGCTAGATCGTAGCTCCTCAATACTAGATGTATTTTTTAAACTTTTTCCTAGAAGTCTCTTCATATTTATTTCGGATTGTACCAATCAGAGGTTGGAAATATTGGAACAAAACAAAAAGAAATTGATTCGGAAACCTGATCCTCATGAAATGATGGTTCTTGTAGGTAGCATGTTGGTTATGTGCTACAATCGTGTCCCGAAAGTTCATATGTACTGGTCTCAAAATACATCATTAGGTAACGTAACGATCAAAACAGCTATGCGTAGAAACATATTTCTTTTACTATCTTCAAAGGTTTATTTCAATCAACCCAATAAAGCAAAAGATGCTAGTAAGAAATACTATGTGGATGAATTGATTTCTTGTTTGAAGACATCATTTCAACGTGTGCGATCAGATTCGAGATTTCAAAGCATTGACGAGACGATGGCAAAATTCAAAGGTAGGTCGTCTCTCAAGCAGTACCTACCTTTGAAGCCGATCGAACGCGGCATAAAACTTTGGCAGCGTTGCGACTCTAAGACAAGTTACATTTACGATATGAAAGTGTATGCTGGCAAAGAGGAATCAACTGCAACCAGAAACATTGGAACATTACGAGAGAGAGTTGTCAAAAAGCTATGTGAAACTATTAGGAAGAAAGATGTGGCGATATGCTTCCATAGATTTTTCATGTCAATGGATTTGGTAAACACATTAGTGTACAGGAACCTGTATGCGAAACCGCAGAGATGTACCAAAGTTTAATCAAAGAGGAGATTCAAAAATGTTATGCAACAACTTTGGTTCTTTGGCAATGATTTGGCAAGATACTAAGGAGGTCCTGGTTCTCAGTAACTGTCACAAAAATATCCTAACAGAAGTTTCTAGAACTGCCAAAGATGGCTCAAAGAAAACCTTTCCTTTCCCAGAACCCATTTCATTTTATAACACCTACATGGGCGGCGTAGATCTCGCAGATCAATTTTCAGCTTTGTATGACCCAAACCGTAAATCAAATAAATGGTGGAAAAAAGTATTTCAGAAACTTTTGATGTCAGCTGCATCAACTAGCTGGATAGTTTACCAAGAGCTGCAGCATAAGAAGGTGTCTTTCATTGATTTCTTGGTTACACTTGCTGAACAACTAACAGGATATGGAAAAGAAAGAGCCATATTTCAGAGAAGAATTACTTCAGGTAAGTTTTAAAAACAGATACAATATAATGTTTGGTTGCTACAGAATGTATTTTTATTTCTAGGTAGACCATCGCTAAGGGCTAAAGCCATGTTCAATATTGGCGATCATCTACCAACAGAAGGTAAATCTCGTCGCAGATGCTGTTACTGCGCAAAAAAGAAAATTGAAAAAAGGACCAAAACTATTTGCGTGGCTTGCGATGTTGCTTTGTGTAAATCTTGCTTTTTACCTTACCAGAAGTAAACTAGACTAAAAACTTATTTTTGTTACTTTTATAAGCTAAATGTAAATGCTTTGAGTTCAATACATTTTTTCAAAGTACTTATTTTTTACTGCTGGGACATATATATCCCCGATGAAATCCTGGTGGGTCATATATATCCCACTTACTTTTTTCAAAAACTACAGAAATAAAAAAATCAAAATTCATTTAGAATCTTTAAAACAGGCTACTTATCACAAATTTGAACAATAAATGTTGAACTTCAAGAAAATGACAAAATTACAAATTACAAGTACTAGTAGTTTCTGTTGCACAATGATACTAAAATAATACTAATGAAATTCTACAAGTTACAAGTTACAAATTACTAGCACTAGTAATTTCTGTTGCACAAAAAAAAACCGTACACTAATAATATTAGTTGATTTCTATAAGAAAATATTACAAAACTACAAGTTAACTGATTTATAAAATGTATTAATTGTTGTATAGTTTAATTAGCCAAGTGGATGAATGGTTGACAAAACTGCTGACAAAAACTGTGTTTTAATTGTCTATGACAGTTGAGTTGTTGTTTTGTTTTAAAAAAATAGCAATTGAAGTTAGTTAGGATTTTAAAGTAGCTGTAATAATGGGTAAACGGGATGAGCAGCGAAAAGTTAAACTATGCATCCTTCAAAAATCAAAGAAAATAAAACGATCCTTTTTGGAGCCTTCAGCAAGACACTTACAAAGAAAGATAAAATGCTGGCGTGGAAAGAAATAAGTGCATATGCGCAGGCCCTTGGTGTCATTTCGGAGGGAAAAGAAGTTACATATTTGAGAGATGTTTGGTGACCGAATGTGAGGAAGTTGGCCATGATAAGTTCTTTTCCAATTACCTAGTATAAACATGCAGGTTAGCTGTCAACCTATTGTGCCACGTTCATAAAGCGAATGATATACTCAATGCAAACATAACCTAACTTGATACAATCATAAACTTAACCCTAGGACAGGCGCAACTCATCTGACAGATTTATGGCTCAAAAGTTTGGAAATATCTCTGGATTTTCTCGGGCTTTGCGTCTACGCTTTCTTGTATCTTCCGGTTGGAACTTGCTTTATATGCAGTCATAATTGTGGTGCTGTGGAATACAGATATCCGTTGCTGCGACCTATATAATCTCACAGATTAGTTGCGCCCGTTTGTAGCAATTTTGGTGAGTTAGCAGCTGGATATTTTACATCACACAGTCTATTCAGAATGAATTTGTAAGAACTGTAAGTGCATTTTAAAAAATCAAATATGTAAAATAATTGATTCATTCTACAATAATCTGAGAGATTAATTGCGCCCAATTCAGGACTTTTTGTTTCCTTGGCTGAATGTACACGTACAAAATGAACAAAACTAAATTCTAAATATAGAATTTATTTTTGAATATAAATAACATTATTTTAGAATTAATTGACACCTTGAAATTATTTTTTTCAAACAGTCATCTGACAGATGCATTGCGTCCGAACTCGTTACTTATGCTATTGCGCCTGTCGGAAGGTTTTAAGCATGAGGTAGTTACGAAAAGTTATGCGGATTTATTTAACAATTAATTTGTACCTCTTTATAAACTATTATGTTGACTTTTTATTTATTTATTTTCACTTTAATTTTCAGTTATCACAGTAACTTTAAACGTAAATTATTAGTATAATGTTAATAACAATAACATTATTTTAGTTCACTAGGCCTATCTTGTGTTTCAGGAAAAGCAAGACAATGCAAGGAAAACTGGCACGGGTGGAGGGCCAAATGCTAAACTTACAGAAGTGGATTGTGAAGTTCTTGAGATAGTTGGCAATGACTCGCCGGCTGTGGTTGGCTTAAACATCTCGGAATCTTTAGATGATAGTCCAGACATTCAGTTGAATGTAGAAGAAATTGAAGAACCACCAGCAGCAGTTGCTGAGCCCTCTATTCTGAATGATATCATTCCAAGTCAATCTAGTTCTATCAAATCAAAGAACAGTAAACGTAAAAATGTCGGTAAGTGAAATTTATTCAAAATTATGAACTTAAGCACTAATCCCCCTAAGATAGTAATGATGAATTATATCAATTTCCTATGTTTGCTATAGAGCAGCCAACTATGAATGTGCCCTCTTCAGCTGAGTCAGCAAAAGAAGCTTTCTTAAGAAGAAGGAAACTGGAACTGTCAGTGGAAATAATGGAAAAAGAAAGTTATTACCGATCATTGCAGATACTGCAGCTAGAGAGGAACTGGGCTTGTGCCCATCTAAATTTACAGAAGCTTTTCCTCAAATAGGACAGTTATATGTAATTCAAGAAAGTGCTGATGTAAATGAAGAGGTCTAAGAATTATGTACCGACCAAAGTATAAATAAAACACATAATTGCATAATATTACCTTTAATGAGTGTGTATTGCACGTTATTAACTGTTCCTGTGTAAATTACACGACACAGTAGATAAGAGTATACAACGGAGAGTAATAAAAGCAATCTATTTTGCACAATTAACTTGACATGTGAATATTACATATTGTTTATGATAGGCTCTTAGGCCTATATCATTAATTGTAATATATTCTGCTGTCTTAGACGACCTCCTAAGTTGACTGCCTCTTCAACTTCTTGTTGTTCTACATTGACGTTACCCAGCTCATCTGCGTCTTCATGGATAGGAATAACATTGGCTTCGCCTTCATCCCTTGTAAAATTACTTCACAACTGAAGCAGCACATGTTGGATTCAGACGAAGGTGGTTGAGACATGGAAATGTTTCTTTCAAGATACCGAGTGAACGTTCAACCACTTGTCTTGTTGCCTTTAACCTGCTATTGTACATCCTTTCTGACACATCATTAGGATCATGATACAGTGGTGTCATTAGCCATTGTTTCAATGGATAAGCTGAGTCTCCCAACAGTAATGAATTGGGTAATAGGGGATTTTCTTCCATTCTTCTATGCAGCGTGCTGTTTCGTAAAACACGTGCATCGTGTACATTTCCAGGCCATTTTGCACTAACATAATAAAAAAAGCATGAGGCACCACACACAAACATACAGTTTAAAGAGTGCTCACCATGTCTGTCAACATAAGCTTCTTCATTAACTGTAAGGGCATCTATGCGAATAAGGGTACCGTCAATTACACCACAAACGTGTGGAAAGTTGGCAATTCTGTAGAAACTATGAATTTCTTTAGCAATATCTTCAGGCCATGAAACCACTGCAGTAAATAACTCGCTGCTTACAGCGCGCACGAAGCTAGCAACAGTTCTACAAACTGTAGCTTTATGAACCCCATGCATGTCTGCGATAGTGTGAAATTGAGCTCCAATGCAAAGCTATACACATCTGTTGCTTAGGAGATAAAGCACCACTATTGTTTGTAGGGTGTTGTAACCTCAAACCAATTTTTTGCAACAAAACTTCCATCTTATCAGACTTCATTCGGTACCTCTCATTAAACTCAAAATCATTTGGAAAGTCAAAATGCACTCTTGCCCTGAAAATCTGCCTTCTCTGAAAAATCTGCACTTCTCTCTGTTCATTTGGCATTCTGTCATCTTCTTCATCACTGGATGAGTCTAACCACAAATTGTGCGTTCTAATATTTTACACACAAGCAACATCTACAACTGCATAACCTCACTTGTAATATGAAATTATAAGCTAACTTATACTTGTAGAAAATATATTAGTGGATGCTCATATTTTTTGCTAACTTGTAGTAACACTGTCAATTGTGCAACAAACACTTGTACATTTCACTAATATTTTTCAAACTACAACTAATAACTTGTACATTTGTGAACTCTTATTGTGCAACACAATTCTACAAGTTACAAGTATTCCATTAATATTATTAACTTATAGTTTATTGTGCAACAGCCCCCAGGTTGACGAATTTACTCTAAGGTAAGCCAAATTTAGTATGATTTTTTTTAACTATTTTAATAATTAGCTTAACTAACAAAACGGTTGCGATGTTATTCATGCTTTTGGTAGACTTAAAATATTTGATTTATATTAAAAAATAGTAATAATTTTTGTCACGTTTATGATTTTTTGGGGTGTCCGATTTATCTACATTCAAAACCAATAGCGTTCAATTTCAGACATAATGGTGTCGAAATTATGTACACGTTTCAAAAACATAATTAGGGTAAAGGCAGGGAATGACGGCCCTGGAGGTCTTTGCGGCGTCCTTAATTTTTGCCTTGGAAAAGTTAGTACTGACGTTATCTCTCTCTGTACCCCTTCCATACAACCTGCTAGCCGTATCGATTCGAACTGCACAGTCAGACTCTAACCGTTGAGCTGTGGTGACGCATTCTGTATTTTGCAAGCAGTTCTTATAGTGTAGTGTAGATTTCAACGACCTATAAAAGTACGTATTTCATGCTTTTTCAAAACTCTGATTATTCCAGTAGATAGTAAATTTATTGTAGTTGATATGTTCGTTCTCTAGTTTTTGATTTTGCTTTTCAATTTACGATAATTTGCGATGACTACCTGTAGAGTAATGTCGGCCATCGATTACCCACAAGGGGGCATTTTAATTTTCTTGTTTTGTTGCAGATGCCAAATAAGTATACACGAAAAACAGTCAAGGCTGCATGAAGTGCTGAGGATTTAAAGGCTGCTTTAAATGCTATCCAGAATAATGGAAGAAGTCTACGAGAAGTGGCGAGGGCATTTAACATCCCTAGAAGTACACTTCAAACTAGAATTAAGAAACAAAATTCTTCAGGTCCAGCGATGGGACGTAATCCAATTTTAAACGTCGAGAACGAAAAAGCATTAGCCCATCAGATTATTAATCCGTCAAAATTATTTTATGGCAAAAATAAATTAAAACATAATTTTTCCGAAAATAAGAAAGAAGCAGGAAAGGCTTGGCTGACGGGATTTCTTAAAAGAAACCCAACAGTTGCAATCAGAAAGCCGGGGGCAACAAGTATTCATCGAATTTCGGCTTTTAATAAGGAAGAGGTATTATTGTTTTTTTTTCAATTTAAACAAACTGCTAGAAAAATTTAAATTTTCACCCACAAAGATGTTTAATGCAGACGAAACCGGCATAACTACGGTACAGATTCCAGGTAAAATATTTGCAGGAAAAGGACAAAAGAGAGGGGTTTATAACAAGTGGAGAAAAAGGGAAAACAACTACCGTGATGTGTTGTATTAGCGCCGCAGGTCTTAATGTTACTCCTACGTTTAGCTATGCACGAAAGAGAATGAACCCACAGCTCAAACGAAATGGACCACCAGGAGCAATGTACAGGTTGCCCCATTTTGGTTGTCCTCGCAGGGTATCTCAGTTATTAGCAAAGATACTGAGATGCGGTTTTCGCGAACGTTGGCTACTTTTTGTGAAACGAAAGATGACACAAACATAATTACTCTAGCTCTTCTCATTTTTGAGATACAGGGCGTTTTTAAAAAGTTGCATTTTGAGACAGCCCCGTATCTCAGCTATACGATAACTTATAGAAAAGTGAAAAGTGTTCTTTATATAATTTTTTCCGTAGAATGCAGTGCTGTTTTCAGACTGAGTATACGGGGTCAGGTCAAAAGTTATCGGGATCAACTTCATTTTTTTAAATGGGACACCCTGTCTATTTTCTCATAATTAAATTTCTCTTGTTCTAAGCATTTCAAATATGTATAGCATTCATCATTTTTTATACAAATAGCGCAGTATTTCAAATTATTAACTGGATTTGTTAGTGGCCTTTGGTACTGCAATTGTTTTACCATGGCAACTTCATTTTTTGACATTTGTCAATATTTGCAAATTTGTTGATTGTTGAGATCCTTATTGTTAGTAAAGTTTTCAATATTCTTTTCGTTATTCTGAATTTTACAAAGTTTCAAACCATGGCGAATAATTTAGGGTACGAGAACTATGAGAAATTAGATATGATTGGGGTTTATTACCAAACAAATTTTAATGCAGAGCAAGCGAAGGAAATATATTTTGAAAGGTATTTATATTTACTGGAATGTTAGTCATCATTTGAGTTAAATAAAATGTGAATATTATAGATTTCCGGAAAGAAGGCAACCGTGTAAAAAACATTCATTAGGTTAAAACAAAATTTGGAAAATCACGGATCGTTTGAAAGGCCACGCGCCAAAACATATAGAAAAGAAAACGAAGAAAATAATGAAATAAATGTCCTTGCAGAGGTCACTGTTAACGAAAATTATACGTCTTGCAGAAAAATAGAAGAATCGGTGGGCATTTCAAAAACGAAAGTATCAAAATATTTAAAAATACCATTATAAACCATATATACCTCAAGTCATCCACCACTTGCATCCGGGTGATGCTCAATTGCGTATCGATTTCTGTAGATGGTATATTCAGAAAAGTGAAGAAAATGGTAATTTTATTCGTTTAGTTATATGGTCGGATGAAAGCCATATAAGCTCCGCCGGAATTTACAATCGTGCAACGAATCGTTTCTGGTCTAACGAAAATCGGCATGTTACCGTGATCCGTCAGCAGCAAGGCAGGTTTGGGTTCAATGTGACCTGTTTCATTTTAGGAGGCAGATTAACATTTTACATGTTTGAAGGCAATTTGAACCATCAACGATATTTGGAAATTTTGGACATTTGCATTCCAGAATTGATTGATGATATTCCGTTAGCCCAGCTAAGAGAGGTTTATTTTCAGCAAGACGGGGCACCTTGCCACAATGCAAGACTAGTAAGAGATTACCTCAATACAATGTTTCAAAACCATTGGATTGGTAACAATGGACCAGTTAATTGGCCAGCAAGGTCCCCAGACCTATCAATTTTAGATTTTTTTGTGGGCTACCTTAAAATAAAATTCATCAAAGACGGTATGAAACTCAAGAAGCTTTGATGAATCCTACAAGAGAAGCCTTTGAAGAACTACGTTTAAGACCCTATTTTTATTAAGATCCATTCAAGAAATTCTTCGGAGATGTAGGATTTGTCTTGACCATAATGGTCAGCAAATTGAGCAATATTTATAAAATTTTAATTCTTCTTATTTTCGTTTGTCTCTAAATTTATAAATAAATACATCCAATATTTATATGAGTTTCAAATCAACAATTCTGGAAATAAAATAAATTATTTTGCCGAAATTTGTATCTTCTTCAATGACATATAATTACATAATGATGGTTTTCTATATTAGGCACAAAAAAAACAATAGAAGATTACGAATTCAAAGCCTACTAAGAAATTCAGTTAATAATACAAAATACCACGCTATTTATCAAAATAAGTGATAATTGTTATATATATTTGAAGTGCTTAGAACAAGAGAAATTTAATTATGAGAAAATAGACAGGGTGTCCCATTTAAAAAAAATGAAGTTGATCCCGATAACTTTTTGACCTGACCCCGTATACTCATTCTGAAAACAGCACTGCATTCTACGGAAAAAATTATATAAAGAACACTTTTCACTTTTTCTATAAGTTATCGTATAGCTGAGATACGGGGGATGTCTCAAAATGCAACTTTTTCAAAAACGCCCTGTATCTCAAAAATGAGAAGAGCTAGAGTAATTATGTTTGTGTCATCTTTCGTTTCACAAAAAAGTAGCCAACGTTCGCGAAAACCGCATCTCAGTATCTTTGCTAATAACTGAGATACCCTGCGAGGACAACCAAAATGGGACAACCTGTACACTGATAATGGTTGGGTCACTGAAAATTTATTCATAAAGTGGCTTTAGCACTTTCAAAATTCAGTCAAATGTTCAAATGAAGGCCCTGTGCTGCTTGTAATTGACAACCACAGTACTCATTGCACTTTGAACGCATATACATTTTGCCGGGATAATGGAAGTCATATATTGACAATTCTTCCTCATACTTCACATGGCGTACAGCCTTTGGATGTTTCCTTTTATTCGTCGCTAAAAGCTGCGTACAACGTTGAGTGCAGTAATTATGTAAGATCCCATATTGGAGAGAAAATTTCAACAAATGAAATTGCTGAACTATTTAACAAAACATTCGGTCGAGTGGCAACTCCTGAAAAGGCTATCAAAGGCTTTCAAGCCACTGGAATATTTCCAGTTGATCATGAAATTTTGACAAATGATGATTATTTTCCTGCTGAAGCTTTACACACCATATACAATCAAATAAATGACACAGAAAATAAAATGAAAACTCACAAAACAGAAACCAAACATTTTGTGATAAAGAAAATTCAGGACAGATTACTTTTGAAACTGAAACAGTCGCTGCAATACCTCGTGAAAATGAGATTACACCTCCTGGGAATATTTTAAGAAATGTAAATAGCAACATTATTGAAACTACTACAATGGTTCACAGAGAAAGTGAAATGAACCCTACTCCTTTGAAAGCTATTGAAAACACTGTTGCTCAAAACAGAGTAAACGAATTACAAGTATCATTTGATGAATTGTTGTCTTTACCTCCAAAATATCAGAAGGCACGAAAAAAGTAGCCCCCAAACGAGCCCCAAAAAAAGCAACATTCAGAAATTTTTACCTCGACACCTATAAAAACCCTGTTAGAAGAAAAAGAAACAAAAAAACAAGACAGAATTAAGCAAAAAAAAGACAAGCAATATACAAAAGCAGAAAAGAACATGCTTAAAGAAGGATTATCCGAATTCTCTCAAAGGGAAAAACGGAGCAGAACATGTAAACCGACAGTAGTTGTAGCTGAATATTCTACGTCATTTTCCTCTGGTGATGATGATTCGGATAAAGACATGAATGAAGATCTATGCATTATTTGTGGTGAGTTCGGCAAAAGCAGAGAACTGTGGATACGTTGCACACTGTGTGGAGGGTGGGCCCATAAATCGTGTACAAGCCATACAAGTGGACTTTTTACATGCGGCTTTGGTATGTAAATATTCTGAAGAGGAAATACCGGCCCTGACGCCATTACCCTATTTGAAGGAGGTAATGGTGGCCATCATGCACATTTTATTTTGTTGAATAACGTTTTTATTTCTATATTTTATTTTAATTTTTTAATAAAATATTGTTAAGTTGAGCTTTCTCTTCAATTTTATACATGTCCCATTCTTTAACATTAATTAATAATTATGAAATTAATAAAAATCCTTAGGGGGCCGCCATTCCCTGCCTTTACCCTATAGAGTTCTCTTTTTCTTTCTTACCAATAATGTATATTCCATCAGTCTTTGCGTTTAGTGTGTCGTATATCCGACAGGGGTATCTGATTTATGTACATAAAGTGTCTGAAATAGAATCAATAGGAGTCTATTGGATCAAAACCTAATTTTATAATAAGGAGAAATATTAATTAATATCGGATTTTCGTAAAAATTGATTAATTTCCATTTAATTTTAAGTCTCCTAAAATGTTACTATACCATCAATTTTGTCATATTTTTTTAGCATGTCTAGAAAAAAGTATTATAACTATTCCAAAGATGATCTACAAGGTGCATTAGAAGCTGTGAAAAGAGGAGTGCCTCTTACAACTGCTGCCAAGGAATTTGGAGTTCCAAGAACATCGTTAATCGGTAAAATCAAGGGCATTTATCCCGAGGAATGCAGAAGTGGGGCTTCTACAATAATAACCTCTGATGAAAAACACCTTCTTGAACAATGGATTGTAAATATGGGCGCCAAGGGCTTTCCGATTACCAAGTATCAGCTACTTGACAGTGTTGCGTTATTAGTCAAGCAGCTACAACGTCCTAATAAATTTACGGATGGGAGACCTGGTCGTCATTGGATCGAAGATTTTCTAAGAAGACATCCAGTAATTAGTGAGCGTGTTTCACAAAACTTACCAACATCTCGTACTTCCATTACCGAAGAGAAAATAACGAAATGGTTTCCGAAATACACTTATTTTTCTCGGAATCAAATATCAATATTCAGGATGAGAGGCATATTTTTAATACGGACGAATCTGCCTTTTTTTTTATCGTCAAAAAGGTCGTCAGTTTTGGTAAAAAAAGGCAGCAAGCTAGTTCACGAGAGATCTGGCAAGGACAAGGAACGCCTTATCGTCTTGATCACTGCAAACGCATCTGGAATGTTATTTTTTACCCATATCTCATATCAAAAAATATAGAATTCCCGGTGATTTTATATTTGGACGGTAACAAGTCTCACGAAAAACAAATAATTTTAATAAGCCTTCTTCCTAATTCCACGCATATTTTACAACCATTAGATGTGGGACTATTTCGAACACTCAAACTTTGCTGGAAAAAAACAAGTTCAGAAGTATAAGACTCAAAATAATTTCAAAGTATTAAATAGAGAAAATTTCGCGCACGTATTGAATGAAGCCATTAATAGAATCACAAATTTGGAAGAAATCTTCAAAAGCGCGTTTAGAACATGTGGTCTCTTTCCTTTTGATTGCTCAGCAATTGATTTTAATAAATTATTAGACAAAACCGAGAAAAAATTAAGCCTCTTGAAAAACTTGAAAACCCTGAGGTAATAAAACTTTTGGAAAGTTTAGAATCGTACATTAAACCTGAAACACTTCACAAATTTAAAGAACTTAGAGGATCAGACTGGACAGAAAACAATGAAGACAAAAATTTATATTACACTTGGCTGAGACTATTTAAGGACTCTAGATTATCGTATAAAGATGAAGTAGTTCATCGACTAGCATCTAATGTCATAATTAAACTTGAAGATGGATTGATATTAGAAAATGGATGGGAAAATTTTATTGCTACAAAAGAACTTCATACAGAAAATAACGATACAAATCTAGGACAACTGGAAATAATAATAGAAAACGTTGCAAGTAGTAAAATCTTGAAGAAAATAGTGAACTCGAAAAAAATTTGGATTTGCAAAGAGAATTTCCAGAAATCGTTGGAAACAACTTAGACAGAGATTTAACCCCAACATATGAAGAAATGATAATGGAAAATAACCAAAAAGAAAGAATTTTAGGACATCTGCGCAGAAGACAAGCAAAACGAAGAATCGAATAAGCTCTCACCAAATCCTTAAACGAAAAACTTTTTAACAGCAAGTAATCAGAACCAAAATGAAGCAAATACTGAAAAAAATAAGAACAAAATATCAGAAATTCAGTATGAAAATGGGAACGAAACACAAACTAACAAAGAAAACTTAATTAACGAATCAAAAGGATTAAATCAAACTGATAGTTTTTCCAACATTCTTCCCCTTTTAAAAAATCACTATTTTGGCCACAACCGTCGACAAGCAGAAAGATCACAGGTAGAAATTCCCTTCAGAAGCTTGGAGAGAATTATTTTACAGCAAAAAAACGTAGAAGAAATGAAACAAAACCAGAAGAGAAAAAAAGAAGAAAACAAAGCTCTCCGTCAAAACCAACAAGGTGAAAAACTAAGAAATAAAAAAAAACTAAAGCTGCTCAAAATGATCAAAATAAACAAGGAAAGGAGTCCGAAGAAAAAGAAAGTAATAATAATCCGAAGAAAACTGAGAGTACAAACACATTTTATAATATTAATGATTATGTGATAGTTAAATTTGAGACTGAATTATACACAGGAATTATTACCAATAAAAGAGCCGACAAAGTTGTAATTAATGCACTGGATCAGGAAGAGATAAATTGGAATGGCCAAAAGCTAAAGATGAAATCGAATATTATTATGACGATATAATTAAAAAAATCAAACCCCCACGGGAAGCGAACCAAAGAGGCGCGTATTATTTTGGACAATTGTAATTTAACAAATTAATTAAATTAAACTTCATATACTTGCCTGTTTTTTCATTATTAAATGTTTTTTTTTCTCATTTTTTAAGTTATTGTTAAATGCATGATTTTATAAAATTTCACATCCAGTGGTTATTCTTCTTAAAGCATTTAAAATAATTATGGAACGGGAAATAATTGTCTGAAAAAGGTCGAACAATTACAGCATTATGTGCGGGCGCGCCATCCTGTTGGAAATGTATCCTGTTAAAATGAGCTAAAGGAACATTGTCTAGTAACATAGGAATCACATCTTGAAAAATTTCAAGATATCTGTTCCCTGTAAGACTGCCTTCATAAATTCTGTATTCTATTTGTTGCCCCAAAATAAAACAAGCTACGCTAAATCCAAATCGACCCTGTTGATCTCTTTCGAATAGCATATGATGATTTTCTTGGGACCAATGCCCAGTATTATGCCTGTTGAAATACCTGCACTCGAAAAGTAAGCCTCGTCGGACCATATTATAAATCTAGCAAAGTTATTACCAATACGGATTTGTTGAAATACCAGTGTCAAAACAGTAAACGACGTTCTGCATCCCCAGGATGCAAATAGTGGACAATTTTAATCTTTTATGGCTTAAATTTATATTTGCTCAATATTCTTTGAAGCCGAGTATTGGGAACACCAATATCCTGCTCTAGAACTCTGCATGATTGTAAAGGCGTTGCATCTATACATGCTAAAACGTTGACTTCGTCCGTATCGCGATTTTCCTTATTATACTTTTTTGGGTCGGGGTTAGATAAATGATCCACGTTCTACCAATTTTTTTTATTCGAGAAAACATTAAAAGACAAGGTTGCCTTCTTTCTGGATATCTATAAATCCAAATAATATTTAAATAAAAAATAAATCCAATCAAACAAGTCTGTTGAAATTTAGTTGGGAAGCCTCACTATAAAACAGTCTAACATGTAATATTTTTCAAAATGTTGATAATTTTCGTTTTCAGCCATTGTAAACGAATACAATATTACGCAGAGAATATAAATTTTACAACTGACAGGTCTTGACAAGCGTTTACCAAATGATCATTTAATTGCTCCAATAATCACGGTCTACTAATTCTAATGCCGTATAACACACAGTATGTTATCATGCAGATTTTGTGAAATCGTAGATTTTAGATTTATTACTTAAAATACACATCATGTATTACATATTTTGTAAAACTTACGACTACGCAACTGGATTCTACGTAAAAAACTGTATAAGAACCAATTTTTACCTTTGCCATATATTAAAGGATAACGGAGATGATACAAGGGGGGGTCCCAAAATGCAATAATTTCAATTTCGCCCTGTATCTCAGAAATGTAGCAGGATATGAACGTTTTGTTTATACCAGCGTTCTTCTCACAAAAAAGAAGTACGGTATTGTGAAAACCGCAACTGTGTATCTTTACTCGTAAGTGTAACGGAGATACAAGAGTGGTCCCAAAATGCAATATTTTCAATTTCGCCCTGTATCTCAGAAATGTAGCGGGATATGAACGTTTTGTTTAGACCAGCATTCTTCTCACAAGAAAGGAAGTACGGTATTGTGAAAACCGCAACTCTGTATCTCTACTCGTAAGTGAGATACCCCGAAATGGGACACACTGTACAATGAAAATCACCAGGCCCGACAAGAACATCTGTAACCTGTACGCTTGTGCCAAGTATTCGATACAGTGGTATGCACCATTACGTTGCTTCTTGCGATAGAATACGGTGCGTAGGAACTGGATGCAAGAGTTTTGGCAGAACAATGTGTTCTAAATCTGACGTTGGGCTCTGTGTGTCTGTCTTGTTTCGCATAACTGTAATATTGTTTTAGAAACAATAAATATTTTGGATATTCAGTTTTTGTATTTTGCAGAACCCTGTGCACCCAGTGATACCATATGATATAACTGTTTTTTTTATCTTCTGATGACATGCCGATTAATAAAACTACTTTTTTGCGTCTAGTTAGGATCATATTGGTTCGATTAAATGAAAAATTATGAAAAAATTAATAGAAAATAGTTCTGGGCACTAATGGGTTAATTTCTTACGTACTTGAAATACATCCGACACCATTACGATAAGTTCCCCGCTCACAACATGCAGCATTGTACTCTTTACGATGACTTGACATTTTCTCAACAAATTATTATTAATTTAACATGAACTTAATTATTATACGCGTTACTTAGGTTGGCAACACAGCATGATTACTTTCGACAGGATGGCGTCATATAGACTTCTTGTCATTTTGACAAACGGGAATACTGTAGAAAAAAAATATCATGGCCTGCTCTAACTCATAAGATGGAACAGTATAATTAGAAATGTGGTGTGTAGGCAACTATACGCACACGAATGCATTTGAGATTGCCTACTAATTAGTTACTAAAAAACTATATAAGATTTTAGATAAATAATTTTTTATCTGTTATTGTCATTCTCATTTTATAAACAATTCCAAGGTTTTTAAATTAAAAATTGTTGTTCTTTTGCACATAATAGGAACGCGTAATTATTATTACACATTCGATTAC
Source organism: Vesta saturnalis (assembly GCA_036346205.1). Classification (NCBI taxonomy): domain Eukaryota; kingdom Metazoa; phylum Arthropoda; class Insecta; order Coleoptera; family Lampyridae; genus Vesta; species Vesta saturnalis. The sequence goes on along the minus strand of JARFJB010002450.1, from coordinate 1,155,500 downwards.
TTAAGCAAAGTACAGTAATATGTATGAAATTGTTCCAAGTTTATTAACATACTTCTTGATTAAACTTGCTGATTGTGTATAATGCATTTACATAAAAGAAGCATTTTAGTGTATTTCTCTTATGTAAGAAAACAAGGTCAAGTATATGAGAATATTTTCGTTCAAAATCACAATACCATCTACATTTCTATAACTAAAGTAATTAATTTAGTAGTAACAGTTTAAATTGGGTGCTTTTAATTACGATTTTTTACAGTTATCGGTGTAGTAAACTTCCGGAAAGCGTCAAATTATCATTGACTAAAAGAGAGGTCAGAAAATATGTGCATCTAAAATGAATTGGGAGTAAATTTCATTATTATAATACACTATCCAATTCAGGGACGATGATGAATGAGCATGGCGAAACAACGATAAACGATTATCACAGGATGGAAGTCACCTCTACCACATTCACCGAAAATTTCAACAAACTGGAGCACACCTGCAGTTAACCTATAATGCAAATTTCTGTAAACGGAAAAAATTGCATATAATTTGCAAACAGTGAACCAAATCTGTCTTTTAGTATCGTCATGCAATTCATTAATTTGTTTACAAAACGCTGATTTATTGTAAAAAGAAAATGCACAATAATAAATAGAATTACACCGGCTAACTAATTTGGAACGGAAATCCAACTGTAATATTACAATAAAATAGTAAAGTTCATTAAACTTGCTTTCGAACAATTTCCTTATACTGTTCAGTAATCAATAATATATAGCAGGTGATCCGAAATAATTGTGATTTACATTAAGTAATGGTTAAAATTAGCTCATGTTAAATTGTGTCATGCCTAATCATATAATTAATTATCTTTAGACATTGACCATATTTTTTTTTAACTGGGTGCGAAATACGTAAAGCAAATAATTTCTTAATTCAAGAGCATGACCTCATTCAATAAAAAAATCTAATTATTAATGATTCATAAAGATCTAAAGTGGTGGTCTACTTGGTTTAAATATACACACAAGTGTGATTATGGTTTTTAAATTCTGCTTAAAATTATGCATATTTTTAAAGGATATCCCCTTTACATGAGTCATCGCTAATTGCAATACTTATTTGATTTGTTAATTTATGACACAAGAATATGCATGAAAATTAATTAGGAAATTGTATGCAAATTTTAATGAGATTTGTTGATACTACAAAGTCTGAAGTATGCTTATATAATTTTAAGGTCATACATATTCATGCAGGTGATTTGAAAATTAGGCAATGGTCATTGGTCATGCTTCAGATTCTGTATTTTATATATACTAAAACTTACGGTAGACGTGATGGTATTCATAGCTTTATTGTAGAATAAATGTCGAATTCCAGATATTATGTTCATCATTGAGTCATGGAGTAAATAATCTATTAGGATGGTCTATAAAAAATGACGTTTTTTATGAAAAACTTTATTTAATGATAAAATAACAAATGAAAACTTTTATTTACTAAAGTATAAACCATTGCAAAGTAATATATTTCGCCATCTTTCTGCAAGATCTTCAATGCCACGACAGTACCATGTAGCATCTTTGGAATTAAAGACTTCCAACATTTGTAAAATGCCGTCCACGAAGGAAGTGGCGCCATCGATCGGAATAAGTGATAATCGGAAGGCGAACGGTCCGGGCTTATAAGCTGGATGAGGAAGAAGCTCCACATTCAATTCCATAATTTTTTGTTGAGTTTCAGCTGCAGTATGAGGTGTCTGGCGTTGTCTTGTTGCAGAATTGTCCGTCCTTTGTTCACCAATCCAGGTTAACGCCGACTAAGAGCATCATGCGTTCTACTCAACTGTTGACTGTGAAGGTTAGCATCAATCGTCTGCCCATCAGGAACCAACTCCTTCAAAATTCCACCATACACAAAGCATAACCTTCCTTTGGAACCTTTCTCGTTTGGGAACCGGCAATGCAGGTTGCCCAACAGTAATCCACTGATTTTCTGTGCTAGGATTATTGAAGTAAATCCATTTTTCATCGCAAGTAACGATCCGTTTAAAAAACGTTCATCCCAAGGATTGGAAAGCAGTTGATCACAAATCTGAACTCGTTTTTCTGCCATTGCTGGCGTCAAGTCGTAAGGAACTCCTCTACAGCGTCTATTGGCTTTTCCAAGTTGATGCAATTGGCGCCTTACGGTTTCTTTGGAATACCCAAGTTCTGCTGACAACTTACGGGTACTTATCGATGGACTTGCTTCAACAACATCTCGAAGTTCAGCGTTATACTTGACGAGTTGGGCCGACCAGAACCTTGTTTCCTCTTGTATCTCCGCCAGTAAATTTTCTAAACCAGCGCTGCGCCGTACGAATGTGCAATATTCCTTCCCTTTCCACTTCGCATATTTTTGTAACTGCGACGGTTGCAGAAACGTTTTGTTTCCAGTAATGACGCAACAGTATCAAAATGTTATATTTTTCGTCAGCCATACAAAAGAATATCAGAAGAAAATTAGACGGGGACATTCGCCTGCGTGATTAGCTTTTAATACTGCATAGCATTAACATATAACATGTTTTCTACATAGGAGCAGAAGGGCTCAATAAAAAACTATAAAAGAAACGATATTTTTTAGGGGCTACTGTAATACAAGTACACATTTTTTATAATACACATATAGTCCGTTTATGATGTTGAAACATTTTGTATGATCATAGTTCAGAACGCTCAATTAAAAAATTAAAGTAGCTGGTTTGTCAGAGACTATAGCTAGGAATCAACATATGCGGGTTGCTCAGTAAGTATCAGGAATAACAAATGAAAACTAATATGTATGATTAAAATAGTCTTATTATTTTTCAAAATATACTCCGCGATGATCAATACATTTTTGTATACGTTTGAACCAATTTTCGTAGCCCTTTTTCGATTCACATGTATTTTGAACGCGTCAACCGCTTCCTCCGGCGTCGAAAAACGCTGACCATGTAGTTTATTATTCACAGACTGGAACAAAAACAAATTCATTGCGTACCAAATCAGGACTGTATGGCGTATTGGTTGTCCAAATATTCAATTGTTTGGGCCGCTGTGCACGAGCTTGCATTGTCATAATTCAGAATGATCCCACATCATTTGTTTTTTTTATGATTTTTTCAATGACTTGTGGCACACAAATAGTTATGTACCATTCAGAATTGACTGTTTTACGATTCTCCAGTAGGATTGTAGCCAGTTGCCCATTTGCTTCGAAGTGCTTCTTGCGCGAACAACTTTGGTTGGGTTTGGCTCAGGTTGAAAGATCCAAACCGTCGATTGCTGTTTACTTTCGGGCCCATACGCATAGATCCAAAATTAGTCACCTGTGTAGACGGCTTTTGACGCGCCACCATTGTATTTTTTCATATCTTTGCACCAAAATTTTTTCACGGCTAAATGTTCATGTAAATTGATGCGAATGGTCGGCATACCCATGGATAGCAGCACCTCGCGGTAAGTCAGATGACGATCCTACATAATCAGTGCATGCACAGCTAATTTTGGACGACCTTCTGTAAATTTGTACGTGAGCGAAAGGCAGCCACGGCTGAATCACTTGTTTTCGATGGTGCTTCATCACCAAAAGTCGAAGTTGATCGGTGCACTGTGGTTGGGTTAATCCAAGTCGAAAATCGTAGAAAATTTCCCCGAGTCATTCCATTTCAAGTTACAGAACAGAACAATTCGCGTCCGTAACACATATTTTAGGTACGTACAACCATAAAAAAGGTCAATTGTCTAGCAATATCAGTGTAGCCACAACGTCTTAGATTGTATACATCTCAATTTAGATCATGTTCAGATTGGAAGAACAATATGAATGTTATGGACCTAATGTTTCGAATGTACAAAGTTGCTTATCCACTACAACTCAATAATTAGACGGCAATTATGCGCTTTTTCTGCGCAAAATTAATACCTAATTAACGTCGACGAAAAGACTAATTTTCTACACAAACTCATGACTGCGAATTGGTGAATGAAGTTTTACTGCAACGGAGCAAAACGGCGTATTCTAAGTACTATATATATTATGAAAAAATTAATTTATGCAAAAGTGTACGGCAGTAAAGTGCCGTGTCGATGTAATTTTTTATGGTTTCTTTTCGGAGGTCTCTTTCAACCCCTTGATTTTCACTCCATGGTTTCTTTTCGGAGGCCTTTTTCAACCTCTTGATTTTCACACCTATGGTTTCTTTTCAGAGGCCTTTTTCAGCCCCTTGATGGAATTTTCATCCCTAATTAATGCCTTTTTTGTTTTTACTCGCTTACTTGAGGAGGCGTATTTTCACCCTTATTTTATGGTTTCTTTTCGGTGGCCTTTTTCAACCCATGATGGGAATTTCAACCCTGATTATTTTTGTTTGTATTAAGGAAAGTGTATTACTCGGTTGGTAGATTATTAAAATTAACAGGTTTATATAATTACACAGTAATTAGCTAAAAGTAAACATGAACAGTGGTTTCTAACTACATATTGTTGTTGTGGAATTTAAAACATGTAATTATTACATTCCAAACTTTTAAAGCGGTTTTTATAAAAACAATTTGCGTGTGTATGTATGTATGGACAACATATAATATTTTGTTCAAACCGCTTTGTTATTAATTACTTTAAGGGAAAGGTAAATACGAGTTGCAGTAAGTGTGATATAGATAATTAGGTTGTTTGTATATTTACACTCTAAAAAATTAATTATGGGGAAATCAATAGCTAGTTTTACATCAACTATTCATAAACGTAAAACATAGAAAGTGCTTTAGTTTGATTAGACGAGTAACACAAAGCAGTGACTATCACTCGTGAATCAGTCCCTCAAAAATGTTCTTTCAATACAAAGTTGTTAAGTGTGCTGTTAACCTTTTATTTATTTTATTTACTTGCACAGATTTTTAATTACAGTTATAAAACACATCTAAGTTATACGTAACAACAAGTTTCTTTAAAAATATTAAGGTGTACAACATACAACAATTTAACGAGCGGATGGATATTAAACATATTTCAATGCAATCAATGCTGGTAAAACAATCAGTTTTTTTCGTTTAGAAAACAATATTGTAATAAATGTTATGTAATTAATTAACTTAATAAAAATTTTGTTTCATTAGAGAATAATCTGAATGTCAGTATTTTTTTTTATAACTCACTGAGGCATTTTTAATTATGATATTTACAATAAAAATAATTATTCCATAATTAAATTTTACTGTCATTCAAACTCTACCCATGCAAGATCAAACCTAAACACAAGTTCATACACCGTCTTACAAGATAGCAATAGGGCCTCCTTATTAGAATACAAATTCAAACTTTACTTTAAGTCACGGGGCTAAGTCCCAGCAGTAAGTTGCGAAGCCCTATATCAGCATTAAAGATAGCATTAGGCCCTTATTAGAATACAAAATTTCGTAAGGTTACAATCTGTAGATAGGAATTAAAAGAATACGCACAATTGCCTAACCTCCAGGGGCTCCCCACCAAAAGGCGCTTAATACAAACAAAATGATCAGGGTTGAAAAAGACCCCGAAAAGAAACTGTCACCCAGCTCCAGCCCCCAAATCCAAGACCAACGCCTGAGACCAACCTCAAACAAACCAACCCAAGCCCAAGACCAGCCCAAGACCAAACCCTAAATACACCCTTCACGTGAGCAAGTACAAAAAATTGCTGTCAAAAGGCTCTTAATACAACATTGAAATTCCCATCAAGGGTTGAAAAGGCCTCCGAAAAGAAACCATAAATAAGGGTGAAAATACGGTCTCCACGTGGGTTTGTAAAACAAATTGGCCGTAATTAGGGATGAAAATCCATCAAGGGTGAAAATGAACACCGAAAAGAAACCATAAAATAAGGGGAAAATACGCCCTCAAGTAAGCAGTAAAAACAAAAAGGCCTTAATTAGGGATGAAAATTCCATCAAGGGTTGAAAAAGGCCTCGAAAAGAAACCGTAGGGTGAAAACCAAAGGGTTGAAAAAGGCCTCGAAAAGAAACCATAAAAAATAAGGGTTGAAAAAGGCCTCTGAAAAGAAACCATAAAAAATAAGTGTAGAAAATACAGGTTCCCACGTGGGCGGTCTTGTGACGTCAAAATCCAAGATGGCGCATAGTGTTCTCTTCTACTAACAGAATAGCGTTACATTACTAGTGCTCATTTCTTGTATTATCCAATTTGACTCTCTAGCGAATTGATTCGTGATGCAGTATGTCGCTCCTCTTACTCGTTCAGTTACGTTCTTATACGGCTAGAAACCGTAGTTTAAAAAAAGCTTTTACAGTTTCTTATAGGGGAGCAAAATGTTATTTTAGTGGTTCAAAACATGGCGTAATTGAGGCATAGTTACTGCATATGGAAAAATCTGGTGCAGAAACCACACGACCTTTCAACCTAGAAAATCGAAGTTAAAAGAAATGAAATAAATTTATAATAAGTGCATTACGAAAATAAGCAACATTGTAAAAACAAAACAACAATCTATGTTAAACAGACGTTTAAAACTTTATGACAGACAGAGGTTAATAGACATCTAGATGCTAACTTAAAAATTAATAGAAATGTAATATTTTAATTATATTTTTTTAGGGTAACTATGCAACCTCTTTCATACGTTCATAACGAAACAGGTAACAGTGTAAAAACAAAAACAATAATCTACGTCAGAATGACGTTTAAAACTTCATATCAGATAGAAATTAACAGACATAACTACACGGTAACTTAAAAAAAAATCCAAAGCCGCTCTCTTATACAGTGTGCTAAGAAAGTAAGGGATAAATACATTATTTTCGAAATCGTTAATTTGTGGTCAAAATCCTGCGACACGTTGATTTTTTATTTTTATTCCGGACTTTATGCTGTGTCGCACATGTAGATGGCGCTGCACTTTCCGCACATGACGTCACAGTTCATTTTTTAAATGGCAACCCTATATGTTCTTCGCGGAAATCGATGCAACTTTTCTCCTGAGTTCAAAATGCCCTATTTATTGGGATTATTTGAAACAGTATGCGCGATATTAATTACTAAATATGGCATAATTCGAAAAGTGATGCGGTGTTAGTGTTGTCAATTTTAGCGTTAAATTAAGAATCTGGGTACTAAACAGTGCACAACATTTATTAAAATAAACATAAACTGAACGAAGACAAACATAAAATAAGACTTGAAAGGGTTTTTGTCTTCCGGTGACAAAAATACGTACTTCAAGTCTACCTATAACGATATATAAATATGCGGTTTTCGGCCGCTTGAAAATAAAAAATAAACTCCATATCGAGTTACTTAGTAGCTTGTTGTTTTGACAAAAGCCTACATTTCAATCACACCAGTTTCGTTCTTGACTAACACCGCACCACTTTTCCAATTATGTCACATTTAATAATTAATATGGCACATACTGTTTCAAATAATCCCAATAAATATGACATTTTTGAACTCAGGAGAAAGAGTTGGATCGATTTCTGCGAAGAACATACAGGGTTGCTATTTAAAAATATGAACTATGACGTCATATCTGGAAAGTTCGCAGCGCCATCTACATGTGCATAAAGTCCGGAATCAAAATAAAAAAATCGACGTGTTACAGGATTTTGACCACAAATTAACGATTTCGAGAATGATTAATTTATCCGTTACTTTCTAAGCGCACTGTATAAGATAATACAGTTAAAACCATTTCAGTCACATTTAATTAATTTTTAGATTTACCTTGTGTTATATTAAGAAACTTTATAAAGAAAAGTCATGTAAAATTAAATATTCTTTAAAAAATATGTCTACACTTTTTCTTATAAAATTAATCGTTGTTCAGATATTGAAAAAAATTGAACTAATACTTAAATTCTACCTTAGGATTTTTTTTGCCACTACCTTATGCGATGTATCAAAAAATTGCGTAGAACATAATTAAACGATATGTGTAAGGTCTATATCTAGGTATTTTTATATCTTTGCAATATGCAGCTGTTTTGGAAATATTTGATGAAAATCAAAAATGGACCATAACACCCCCCCCCCCCAACGCTGGATTTCTTCTAAAATCTAATCAACTCGAAATTTATAGTATGTAGGTATTTTCGGTCTGGAGTTATCGTGGATACCATCGTACATCCACACACACAGACACACATCCAGCCATCATGGCCAATCTTGGCGAAACTTGGCCAAAAGTTGTAAAATGAGCGATAGTGAAAAGAAGTCGATTGCATGTATATGTAGGTTGGAAGGTAAAAATCTATTTATACAGAAGTTCATGGATCGGAAGTCAGCCATGTCGATGTAATTTATACAATAACTTGTTTCCTAGGACCTAGGAGCGCAAAATTTAACTTTATGAGAACATATTGGATGCCTAATTATCACACAAGAAAAGATGAATTTATTCATAAGGCTATGAAGTTAGCCCTGCCGGTGTCATTTTTGCAATAACGTATTTCCTATGGGAAAATCTTTATTTCATTTTAAAGCTACCTTGAGGTTGCTTATCCACTACAATACAGTAATTAGACACCAATTATTGCGCAAAAATTAACACTTAAAAAATTAACACAGGGGAAAAGACTAATACTACATAAGTTTAGGTCTGTGAAGTTGCCCTGTCGATGTAATTTTTACACTAACCTGTTTCTATAAAGGAATAAAGTTTTATTGTTACGATGCATTTTTTGCAATAATTTATTTCCTATGAGAGCGCAAAATTTTATTTTAGCGGCACATAATTGAAACATGTTTAAATGATATTGTTCAAAAACGACCAGGCTATCTTCACACCTGACGTTAACTTATTAAATGTCAACTTCAATTCCCCTTACACACCGTTACTTCTTTAAATGACGTGTTAATTGGTAATCACGTGAATATCAAATACGCATACGTTTCATAGGGTAGCATTAAAAGAACACCAAAAACAAAATTTACTCTTCTATTAAATTTTCACCAGAAAAGTTGAAAACTTACGAATGTCACAAGTCAAATTAAATTTTAACATACCAAAACAGAATAACGGTACTATTAGGTAGCGGACCGCGAAAATTTTATTATTGTAAGAAACGTTTGTCAAATCGCCATTGTTACCGCGGTAGAAAAAATAATTAGTGGATTTTTAATATCTTGATAACACGTTATAATTTGCTAATGTTTTCAAAATATTTTATTTATATATTTTTATATAAGGAATGTGGGAATATAACTGGTATTTGGCTAAGGGTTGAAAAACACATGTTGGGGTTTGAGTACCAAGTGTACGCTTAAAAACTGCTTTACTGAAGGGGCGTACCGAATCACTGGAAATTCTAATGCGCCGATTCTTAATGTAAAAATGTCACTAGTTTAGTAAGTAATTGTGTCTGTACAGACCGCGATCAAAAGATATCTTTGTTTATTATTTGGAAACTCGAGACCTAAATGTAGGGTTTGTTACGGGCGAATACATATTTTTAAAATTAAGATGTCGTGCAATAATTAATATGAAACTGTTCCAACGTAAATTAATGTTTCTTGTTTTTTTTTATCATTTTTCAAAGACGGGGGTTGATTTACGAGAGTAGACATGAGTGGAAACCAGAGGGGACGGCAGTTACAGTTAGAATGTCAATCGAGCCAGATCGATTGTTGGTTAATTAAATACCTCCATTGTAAACAGTTTGCCCTTAAAATAATTCTTGAGTGTACATTTTCTTTTGAATTCGCCAATACTAAGTTGTCTTTTCTTTCGGTGGTTAGTTGTAATGTGTTTTTTAGATATTAATCTATAAATAGCATAATAGTATATTAACGATTTGTGTCTGTGATCAATTAAAGGAATATATATATATATATATATATATATATATATATATATATATAATATATATATATATAATGGTTTAGTGAACGAACAGAAGTTTAATTTAATCATTAATTGTATTGTATTTAAAATTAACTTTTAAAGTACATACAGTAAAGATTAACTCGAGTGGATTTGAACCCACGGCCTCCACTTTGCTAGAGTGGGGCTCTTCCATCTGAGCTATCGAGGAGGCAAGTCACAATCGATTCAAACTTGGAGGTCGTGGGTTCAAATCCCACTCGAGTTAATCTTTTACTGTATGTACTTTAAAAGTTAATTTTAAATACAATACATTTAATATTAAATTGAACTTCTGTTCGTTCACTAAACCAATTTCTATAGTTATCTATTACTATTGCATACAGCAAATGAAAATTAATAATCAGTCACGTGTTGTCATGTGAGAAACCTTAGCGAATTGCGGGCTCACATGACATTCACAAAAAGTTGATTGTGATCCTTCATTCTGTGTATAATAATTATAATATATCGTAACTAGGGAAGTACATACAGTTCAAGTTTGAATCGATTGTGACTTGCCTCCTCGATAGCTCAGATGGAAGAGTCTCACTCAGCAAAGTGGAGGTCGTGGGTTCAAATCCCACTCGAGTTAATCTTTTACTGTATGTACTTTAAAAGTTAATTTTAAATACAATACAATATATATATATATATATATATATATATATATATATATATATATATATATATATATATGTATCGATCAGACTGTTTTAAAAAGAAGGAAAATTCTTATTTTTAGCATTCTCAGAAAATTTCATTCTTGATAGATTTCGCCTGGCTTTAGTTTTCAAAAAAGCCAGAAGGCCCACTATTAATTACTTTCTTTTTTACTATTTAATTGTTCGTGGCGAGAGGTAATATCATGTTTTCATTGAAAAGAATCAATGGACTTAGACATGCTTAATTCGTATTTATTTTTATGTAAGTAACTTACTAGTAGGGCGGATTTCATTGAAAACACGCACGTGTACAGATTAATTGCTCAAATGTTGATTAATTCTTTGTTGAAATGCATTTAATTAGATTCATGCCTAATTTGAATTGTTATTATAATGTTGACTTTACAACAAAGAATTTATCTAATTCAATGTTACGTGAATTCTGGGAAGAGTGCTACCGAGTTTTGTTTATCAGCAAAATGTCAACTCTTAATAATATTTCTTTCTTCGTGTTAGGTTGCCTATTTCTGAATGCCGGAGCAAAAACTTGGTAACTAAATTCTCCAAACAGGCTCGGTTTTAATTTTACCTATATTAGAAGCCAAAGAAGTTGTTCGATGAAGAAGTTATGCTGCCACTGTATCTAACGCCGTTTCATTCTCAACAGAAGTTCCAAGGTTGTCTTTAAGATTAGGGGCACTATTGGGATAGTATTAACCTTCATTTACAATTAGAATCAATTCAAGGATGAACAAAATTTACATGTTTTAATTGCCGCAATTTAGGCAGAACATTTAGAAACGGTGATGAAGCCAAACGTCTGAATTTTTGTTTGGAAATGGGCATAGAGTTTTGGAAGATTCAAATTTTCATAAACGATTAATGTTCTCCGATGAATCGACCTTTTCAACTAACGAGTGTTTCCTCCAACATTGCCGTTACTGGAGTAGGACGAATCAAACTTCCGAATTGCTAGTCGCAGACAATGTTTGAAAAAGTTAATGTGTGTCGGTTTCGTACCATGGAATTATTGCCCATATTTTTTGATCAAAATTTAAACAGTTATTCATATTTGGAAATGTTGCAAAATTTTAACTGATAAACTGGATGAATTGCCATTGAACTACCAAATTGAAATGTTCTTCCAGCACGATGGTCCTTATTATCGGTACTGTTTGCCAGTGGCTAATAGAGTTCCATGGTAACTGATAGAAGAGATGGTCCCATTTTATGGCCCCGAGAAGTCCTGATCTCACAATAATGGACTTTTATCTGTGGGGTCGTTTAAAAAATTGTGTACAGTGAGCCATTAGACAATGATGAAGAGCAATTGAAATAGGATACAGAATGCTTCCAGTCCCTTTCAATCGAAGAAATAAGGCAGTTTCAATGAATTCAGAGCTCGATTGAAATCTGTGTAAAAGGAACATTATTCGAATAGATAGTTCAGTTTTGAGAATTTCATTTCATTTTACCATAATTGTTAAATTATTATTAAAACTTGTGAGACCAATTTGATTTTTCCTTTGAAACAAATCAATTTACTTCAATTGCTCGAATTTTTCAAAAAATGTAATTAGGAACCGTTAGTTTGAATCGATTTGATTGCTTCCTCGATAGCTCAGAGAAGAGTCTCATAGCAAAGGGAGTCAGGTCAAGACATGATAATTTTAGAATCTTAAAAGTTAATTTCTTTTAAAGTCATCGAATACTAATATATATATATATATATATATTATATATATATATATATATATATATATATATATATGTATATATTCAAGTGTACGTAGGTATTTTTATACAAATGAAAGTTCGCAACAAATCATTTTATAAGCCTATGTAACCAAAAAAAAATCGAGCATTGCCTTGAAAAGGGATCTCTTTCGCACGTGGGCTCATTAAGCTGAGATCTGCTAAAATAAAAGCCAGTACAGGGCTCCCTCACTCTTGCATTTGTATAAATTAGCATTGTCGTTTGTTGTTTATATTTATATTTGTGTAGAGGTGGGCTGGTACACGGGTACATGATACCGCTGGTTATTAATTGTAAAAGGCAAATACCAAATGGGTACAGACTCTCGCGACCAGATAACCATTAAACATCTCGAATTTTATTTTTATTGTTGTATAGATGAATGTGTAACCTGAGAAAGGGGCGCAGTATTTTTCTAGCGCACTCAAACATATATCGGTTTTGTTTTAATTAGTTTTGTTGTGTCAGTTTGTTAAGTAGGATTGTTTGCCTGCGAACCAATTCCTCTCTCTCTCTCTCTCTCTCTCTATATATATATATATATATATATATATATATATATATATATATATATATATATATATATATATATTTGTAGATTTCATTATAAGTTTCCGTATGTATTTTGTACTTTAGTAGTCGCTAAAAAATGGTGTACGTGTAAATTCTTTGTATATTAATATTTTCTTTTGTCTTTGCCGTTGCTTTATTGTTTCATGTGCTTATTTACTTATAGACCGGCATGATTGGTTTTCAAGGGCCACATGCTTGGTATTACGATTTTTATTCTGATTATGTGGGTGTGACTACATGGTTTTTTTATTCTGTTTATGTGTAATTAAACTGCTTTTATTCATTTTCTCTTAATGTTATAATTTTGTACGCACTTTAACCTGATTTAATGGTGTTTTGTTATATATTTAACCCTTCGTTTGATCAGATTTGCGAATAATTAAATATCAGACTTGTAAATAAATTCTAATGTTTTAATTATTGCCAGGAAAGTCAAAGTAAGGCAGGCAATCAATTTGAGTAATAGTAACATTATTGTCAGTCAAGTCAAGATAAATCACTTGGCCATTGTTTTGTTCTTGAATTTGCATTATTGCAAATAAGTTCAAATTACACTTTTCAAGATAGGGTACCTGGGGGATGCTACAGTACATTACCAGAACTTTTTTCTTGTATTTTCAGCTATTTAGTCTGACTCTCCAGCGAGTTGATCCGTGGTGCAGTAACTCGCTCATCTTACTCGTTTAATCAAATTCCTTATGTGTCTTAAACAGATTTTTGCAGTTTTACAGTTAGGGGAGCAATATGTTATTTCAGCAGTGCAAAACAGCGTATAATTGGCGCTTAAATTGATGTATGCATAAGTTCACGGGTGTGAAGTTAGCCGTGTTAATGCAATTTTTACAATAACTTGTTCTTTATAGGAACCTAAAATTTAACCTTATCGGTACAAAACGGCTCATGATGGGTAGCTAATTATCATGCAAGAAAAGATTCATTTATTGGTAGGGCTATGAAGTTAGCAAAATGTTTGCAATAGCTGATTTCCAATGGGAGCGCAAAATTTTATTTTAGCACGAAAAAACGGCGCATAATTAGTGAATAAGAAATTAAATTATGCAGAAGTTCACAGCTGTGAAATTCGCCGTGTCAACGCAATTTTACAATAACCTCTTTAATATAAGAGCGCACAATTTTATATTAAAGGAGCAAAATGGCGCCTAATTACTGCATAGGGAAAAATAATTTATTCAAAAGTTAAATTAGCCGTGTTTATAGATTTTTTGCTACAACTTATTTCCTATTGGGGCGCAAAATTAGCGTCTAATTATACACATTTTTAAATCATTTTTATTCAAAAATGACCTGACTATCTTCACAAACCTTGAAAGAACTATTGCTGAAATGTTATTGCCAACTTCACACCGGTATAAAAAAAATGCTGCCATAGACATGAATCCAGATTAAAAATAGTTTTTTTTTATTGGTGCCCCATTTTACCTATTTAAAGCACGCGTGTTTAAATCGAACTTTCAAAAACGCGCGTTTTATAAAGTTACCATGGCAACATCAACAACTCAAGAAACGTGAAGTCTAAATGACAATTGTTTGATTATTGATCTGACAAGAGTACCTTGTAACGTGAAATAAAATATTACTAACAAATTCAAAACTTTTATTTAAACATTATTTAACACTTTTAATTTTGTATATGAAAATAGAAAGTACAGTTAGTATTGTTAGATATATTAATTTTTATTTACATATTTTACATTATTAGTTTTTATTTCCATTTTTTGTAGTAATAATACTAGTATTTATGATTTCAAGGGACACCAATAAAAAATCGCGTGTTTTAAAGACCTTTTTTGTCCACTTATACTTTAATATACCATTATCATCCATGCGGATTTTGTTTAGTGGTGTGTCTTTGTAAACAAAATATATTTTTTAAAACTTAAGACTTTATTCTTACATGACATTACATTTTTCAACCCCCTGCCTAATTGCTACTAGTCATAATGCCCATACCGTGTTACCAACCTACATACTATGCAACATCCCCCTTTCTCTAATAATTTTAAGAATCTTACCCCTACTACATAATCTTTATACTTCACTGGTAATTTAATTTGTCTTTTAGATTATCTTACTTTAACATATCCTTAACATTATCATTATTACTACTTTCATTTTCTACTAATTCTGATTGATTCATTTGATATCTATTTAATGATTTTCTTAAGTCAACTTTATTTCTACGAATTATTTCGCCTTTAGCATCTTTCACAATATATGATCTAGGTGAATAGTGTTTTTCAACAACTACTCCTGGCTCCCTTTCCTTATAGTTATATTTTCCCCCTCTTCAAATTCATTTCTTTCTTTAGCCTTTCTATCATAATACCACTTGGTTAAATTTTGCTTATTAACTATGTTTTTTGAAATCTATGTCACATCCCGTTCTCAAAATGTTTTTGGAAATTTTCACTCCACTTTCTACGAACCCGTTCGAATTTGGGTATCTTGGACTACGTGCAAATTTCAAATCCATATTTTTTCAGTAAACTTGTTAAAATTATACCGTGTATTGAAAATACTTTCTTAAATTTACTTATTAATTCATCCGCACTCTCGTTTTGCATATAAATGACCTTGAGCCATTTAGAATAATAATCAAAAATTATTAGAATGGATTTACTTCCATATTCACAAATATCTGATGCATTGTATGAGGTAGCCAATAAAAAATTTCTTTCGCCCTAGCTTTAGTTATATTTATTCCACAGTGGCCTTCATGTGCTAAACTTAACATATTCTCTCTTAATTTATATGGAACCAACATTCTATATTTGTAAAACAAAATGTTTTCAATATTTATGTATATCATACCTTAACGTAAAGAAATTTCCTAAACTTAAACCGTCAATTGGTTTGGGCCACCCTTCCTTACAAAAATATAACATTTGTTTTCAAATTGGATCATTGACAGTTTCTTTTTGACTTGGACATATTAACAATTGAGTGTGCACTGTGTACAACTTCAGTTAATGAGGGATCATCCTCTACTTCCTGTTTTAAAAAATTCCGTGATAGTAGATCTGCAACATACATTTTACTTCCTGGCAAATACTTAATTTCAATATTATACCTGAGCAATTTTAATTTAATTCTTTGTAGCCTTGATGATACAATCTCACAAATGGCTTTTTTATTTATGGTACTAGGGGATGATGGTCTGACTAAACTATCAATTTTCTACCATATACAAAATTATGGAACTTTTTAACTGCAAATAAAACGGCTAAATATTCCTTCTCAATAGCCCAGTTTCCAAATTTCCATAAAAAGCAAAAATCGGTAAATCTAAGGTCCCAAAATCACGTAAACTTCATTTTTTCTTTTTTTATTAATGTTTAGCTTGAGAAAATTACGAATGAACCGTCGAAAATTACACGAGGCTAGAAACGCACCTGCCACGAGACTAGTCGATTGTGACGTCAGTTTCGCTATTAGGAGTAGCGCGCCAAGTGTGCCTATGCAGATTCCCAATACACTGTCCGTTATACATGTATGTTCACACTTCGTTCGGATTCATTCAGTAATGAATTTATTGATAAGGATGGAAAACGGCTACCAGAAAGCTGATTCTCATAATTTACTCACGGTGAATGTTGAAATGGTATCTGATTTTTTAAGAAATAGTGTTTGTTTAAATCAACCGCAATCAAGCGGCACAAAAACAAAACAGTAAGTACAGGGTGGCCAACTAAGAATGCGAGGTACTGTATCTGGGAAACTATCCATCGTGGAGGCTTGCGCAAAAAAAAAAGTTATTACTAAAACCGCCAATACAAAAACCTGGAAAATATTTTCAAATTTCAAGAAATGGCCGCTAGCGGGCGTAACTGCAATCTTGAATATAAAAAAATGATGTTTCTGTGAATTCTGCCATATTAACCTAATAAAAAAGTAACTAGAGGGCTTTGTTTGACATTCCGACAGAAACGGTTAATTTTCGCAAAAAAATTAAATGCATTGGTATGACTTTTTTTCATGAACAAGTAGCTAAATGATGCCTGAACAAGCTCGCAAAAACCGCATCTCGATATCTTGTTCCTAACCTAAAATATTGGCCAAAGAAAACTTTATACGAAAATCCCTTAAATTTGTATTTTTTTTAACTATATTTTTCTGGAATTGTTTCTATTATGTAAGTTGTGGCCCTAAAAAAGACCGATTTAAAGGAGGAAGCTTTTTAATGCCCCCGTAAATGCCCGAAATGCTGACCATCACGCTCTATGCATTGCTGAAGCCTCTTATGACTAGACAAAACTGCAGCTTCAATTTCGGCTCTCGGTATGTTACGTATTACGTTACGAATCCGGTTTTTCATATCTTCTCTAGTAGTAGGTTGAGTCCGAAACAAGATGTCCTTTAAGCGCCCCCATAAATAAAAATCGAGGCAAGTTAAGTGTGGCGATCGCGGAGGCCATGGAAACAGACTTCCTTTTCCAATCCACCGCTGTTGATATACTGCATTAATATGCTCTCATACATTAATAGCAAAATGTGCTGGGCAACCATCCAACTGCAAAAACAATTTTTGTGTTGTTTCCAGAGGCACATCTTCCAACAACAACGGTAATTGATTGACCAAAAAGTCAAGAAATACATTGCCATTTAAGGTTGCTCGAAAAAATATGGCCCAATAATTCTGCCTCCCAGTATGCCACACCATACATTTAAACTCCAACGTCCTTGGCGCTGAACTTCACGCAACCAATGGGGATTTTCTGCAGACCAATAATGCATATTGTGCAGATTGACTCTCCCGTCACTACTGAAGGTGGCTTCATCGGTCCAAAGAATTTGAAATAAAAATTCTTTATTTTCGCGTATCATGCCTAACATCCAATGGCAATAGTCTAACCTTCGATCAAAATCTTCCTATTTCTAGGCCTGATGCAAAACGACATTAAAGTAATTAAAAAAAGTTGCAACGAATACCTCTATATTTGGATGGCCATTAGAACTTACTTATAGTCCTTCAAAATATTTTGAACCGTTGTCCGTGATATGCCCAACTCAGTGGATAATGCTCTTGTGCTAACATGAGGATTTCCTTCAATATAGCCCAGTACATGGTTAATATTTTCTTGTGTTCTTCCAATTCTTTGCCGTTGAAACGTAGACCGAAAACTACCATTGGCTCGTAAGCTCGCCACTAAACGGGGAAAAACTCTTACATCGCAATGACGCCGATTTGGATATCGAGCCGCGTAAACTCGTTTAGCCACTGCGGCATTCTGAAGACATTCAAAATAAACCACAAGCATATCAACAGCTTCATTATTCGTAAAACGCATTTTGAAAGCACAAAAATTGCTCAAAGTAACGCGAAAATATTGACAACTATTGACAATTTGAGGATCATGTATGCATTGTTTAGGTATGTTTCCATTGCCTGCTTCTATTAATTGTATTTTTCTTATATATCCATAGTGAATCTGCATTTAAACAAACAAAAAATAGGCCTTTCGTATAACTTTTAACATTGCTTACTTGCCCGTAGTAATTTCAAAAAGGGTGATTTTATTCTGGTGAATAAATTTACACACATTTAAAATCGCAATTTCTAGGTAACCTATTCAGAGCCGAAATTGAAGCTGCAGTTTTGTCTACTGATAAGAGGCCTCAGCAATGCACAGAGTGATGGTCAGCATTTCGAGCATTTACGGGGGCATTAAAAACCTTCCTCCTTTAAATCGGTCCTTTTTAGGGCCACAACTTACATAATACAACAATTCCAGAAAAATATAGTTAAAAAAAATAAAAATTTAAGGGATTTTCGTATAAAGTTTTCTTTGGCCGATATTTTAGGTTAGGAACAAGATATCGAGATGCGGATTTCGCGAGCTTGTTTAGGCATCATTTGGCTACTTGTTCATGAAAAAAAGTCATACCAATGCATTTAATATTTAATATTAACCGTTTCGAAGATACAGGGAGTAATTTAAGGAAACCTTTGAATACCCCCCACCACTTTATTTTTAGACATACGTCAAACAGTGCCAAACAAACAAGTTCAGATTATCCTCGACTTTAAAGATCAGTTATTATTTTATTAGGTTAATATAGCAGAATTCACAGAAACATCACTTTTTTAGATTCAAGATTGCAGTTACGCCCCCTAGCGGCCATTTCAGAAACTTGAAAATATTTTCCAGGTTTTTGTATTGGCCGTTTTAGTAATTAGTTTATTTTTGCGCAAGCCTCTACGATGGATAGTTTCCTAGATACAGTACCTCGCATTCTTAGTTGGCCACCCTGTACAATTAAAAATTCACTCACAGTACACGTTGTTAACCTCACTTATAAAAAACATTTTTTTTGGTAAAATTCAAGCAATCCTCCACATCGACTGCGCCATGTTTAGTGGTGTGTCTTTGTAAACAAAATATATTTTTTAAAACTTAAGACGTTATTCTTACATGACATTACATTTTTCAATCACCTGCCTAGTTGCCACTAGTCCTAATGGCCACACTGTGTTGCCAACCTACATACTATGCAACAGATTTTAGTTTTTTTGTGAACATTATTTTATATTTGGTACGAGTCCAAAATGGACTGCATATTATTTCGGTCGATAAACATAAAAATTTACACTATGTAGTGTTCATGCTCTTTAAATTTAATTTATTAAAATATTTGTTTATAAATTAATTATGTTTGAAAACATAATAAAGGAAAGGAAAATTCCCTAAATTGAACTTTGGTATTTCCGTCACTTATGTTTAATGCATGCTTCGATGACTTTTAAGAAGTCAATAATATGAATAATATTTACAGTAGCGACAAGATTATATTATTGGGAAACTGAAATAATCTAGTACGTAGCATCAAGGCCACGGTCATTTAAAAAAGTGAGGTATAAATTCCTAGTTAAATATGAGAAATCGAACAATTTACCGAACTGGGTGGTTTTAATCAACGAGACGCTAAAAAACTGTATAAGTGTAAAGGTCATAATAATTGATCTCTATTAGAAAGTGCTGTAACGTAACTATATAATTAGCGAAAATGCCCCCAACCAATACATACATTCATCTATAGAGGATAGTAACAAGAGCATAAAGCGTATACGGAAGTTGACTTTTGCAAATTAATGCACAAAAGAGAATCGAACCTAGAGTGCCTAGTTTTTTAATTTCCTTAACTAACTTAACTGGAGCTAAATATGTCGAGTAATATTAACACTTGACCTAGCTAAATTACTTTATATAGCTATCAATAGATCATTGAACGTTAATAGGTTAATAATATAAATATAGAAATTTTAACGCATGATTTTGTTCATCGATCACGTCTCAATTGTATACTATTAAAATATTGCAACTATTACAACTAAAACAAAAATACAATCATAGAAGATGAATTGAGCTGAATCCGGACCTGTTCACGTTGCTACGTGTATTTCCCAGATCAGAGCACAACTGTTCATTCAAGAGTTTTTAATATTCGTTAAACCAAGTACGAATTCCATTATTGATAATCATTATATTAAAATAAATGATTCAATAATAATACAATGTATCAATATCCTTGATTTAGAAAATCTATATTAATATTTACTTATCGGACAACAATGAACATCATGTTTTAGTATTCTATAACGCAACATGTATGAGTCACGGGTCACAGGTGACCTCATCCATAATACAACTTTTTATCTGAATGCATTCACAATCTCAATTTTCACGTTATTTGTTTGGAGTGAAAGCTAAAAAGTTCATTAAATGAAAGTAAAATTACACTCGTGAAGTCTATTATTAGATAAAGTAAGATAATTATAGATTGTGTTATATTTATCTTCGTTCAGAATTATTCTAATTTTGCTTCATTTTTAATCGATTATTAAAAAAAAAGCCGCTCTCATGGTCAGTGACGGAGCGTAGATATTAATAGTATTCGGTATATACCGCGTGGCTCAGGGGGTTGGGCCAAGCTTTGAATACGTAACTCAGATTTTTTTAATTTGGCGTGTTTATATTAGAACTAATTTCCAATCACTTGACATAAAAATCCAAGATGCTTCGGGTTTCGCCGGAAATGAATCCAAGCCTTGATTTTTAAATGCACACCCGGTATATTTTTGAATATTTGGATTCTAGGAGTTAAAATATGTACAGCCCAAATTGTCCGTTTGATAGAAACAATTATGTCCCCAAAAAAAAAAAAAAAAAATTCAGAAAAATCCACAAATCTAAGTCCTAATATCCTAATAATTTCTGTTACAACTTCTAACGAGATTTGAAACCGCTTCAGAGCCACAAATTTTGTTATGAAAAAATAGCAGCTACATTGGGAAGAAAATAAGTAAAGAGTAAGCCAACAAAAGTTAGTACTTTTTGTAAATCATGTCCTGACAAGCGTTTTGAAAGTTTCATGATTCCAATAAATAAGTTTTTGGACGTTTTTGTTTTTTTGTGAGCCCATTCGGTGGACGCTACGATTTCCAAACATTTGGAAATCATATGTCAACCCAATTGGGTTCACTGTTTTTAACTTACAGGGTATTTCTCTATTGCCCAAGGAACATATATGCAGCTATAAACTTTTTTTACAGTGATTAATAAAAAAGTTATGCCTCTGGTAATCACAGATAGTTTATAGGATATCACTCTGGCAACAGCGAGGAAGTTGCCGGGTCTACCCACTTGGGTGGCCACGGTAGCCAACCTGTTAAACGATGTATAAGACGTCATTATCTTTGAAATAAATGCAGAGAATTGAACAGAAATAATTAATTTAATTTAACATAAGTATAAAACTACACAATGAATACTAAATACAGAGTCCGTCAGAAAAATGTATACACACTTACACAGATTATATCTATATCCAACAAACGATTGCAACAAAGATAATTAAACAATTTTAACCTTGGGGGGGCTAACTTCAAGCCTAAATTTAAAAAAAAATTAATTGGGAACATACTAATAACCTACAAACAAAAAAAAATAGTCAAACACCAATAAACGATTGCAACAAAAAAATTGAAGAATTTTAACCTTGGGGAGCAGGGGCTAAGTCATGTCTAAATTTAAAAAATAAATTGGGAAAATACTAATAATCACCAAACGACAAAAATAGCCAATAAACAATTGCAACAAAAAAATGGAAAATTTTAACCTTGTTCAAACTGCACGTTTGCAGTAAAAATTTAATTAGGATAACGAACAAACGACAAAGAATAGCCCACAAAGCATTGCTACAAAAAAATAGAAAAATTTAAACCTTGGGACTAATTTCACGCCTAAATTTAAAAATTTAACTTGAAAAATACTAACCCAACAAACGACAAATTGAAAAAATTAGAAACGATTGCAACAAAAAAACTGAAGAATTTTAACTTTGGGGGCTACCTTTACGCCTAATTAAAACATTTAATTAGGAAAATACTAATAACCAACAAAAGACACAAAAATAGCCAACAAACGACGAACCAACGATTGCAACAAAAATTAAAAATGTTTAACCTTGGGAAGGGGGGGGGGCTAACTTCCCGCCTAATTAAAAAATTATAGGAAAAATACTAATAACCAACAAACGACAAAAATAAACAATAAGCACAAAAAAAAAACAAAAAACGATTGTAACAAATACTATCTGGTGTGGAACAACACACATGCGCGCTATAAATCGTTTTAGCCATAGTGCAAAAAAGCCGATTGCATAACCTTCTATACTTACATATGTATATGTAGGTTGGAAGGTAACAGTGCAAAAATGTTAACTTTGGGGGCTAACTTCACGCCTTAAAATACTTAAAAAAATTTATTGGTAAAACACTTATAAGCAACAATCGACAAAAAAGGTATTAAAAAATTTAATTGGAAAAATACTAATAACCAACAAACGACAAAAAATAGCCAACAAACGATGAATGGTTGCAACACAAAAAAGTTCAAAATGTTTAACCTTGGGAGTTTCGAAGATTAACCCGTAAATACACTAAATTCTTTTATTATAACTTATAATAAATTAGTCAAGTTGTCCTGGTATGTGCGAATCCTTGCGATATTGCAGGCTCACATTCCATTAATATAGTAATTTGATTGTAATCTCATTATATTTAGAATTTACATCAGTTCTACATACATAAAGATAACATTTACATCGTTTGGGACTTGAATTTCGATAGCGCAGTTGGTTAGCGCGGTACTCTAGCAAAGTATAGGTCGCAAGTTCAAATCCTACTCGAGGCAAACTTTTTATTTACGTATTTAATAAAATTAATAATAATTTTTAATTACATATTTACCTTTGAACTTATTCGTTCATAATAAAACTTATAATAAATTAATATTGTGTATTATGTGTTTTGTAACTGTGGTTTCCTATTAGTGGAGTTGATCGGCCTATTTCCACAGTTTTTGCTTTTTGAGCGCGACGTTTCGGAAGCGGACTCTGCTTCCGTCATTAGGCTTAGTCATGAGAAGGACTGTTTTCGCACTCGAGTCGAATTCATATGTTATATATAATTTTTTCCCAAGCACTTGACTACTCTCAGATTAGAACTTGGTACTATCACTTACTAGTCTGACACCTTTACCGCTGAGCCACTGAGTAATCCAATATATATTTTTTAGAACTATATATATATATATATATATATAAAAAACTTTTTCGTGGTTGCGCAGAAGTTTATTGCGCATGTTGCGCCGTAACTTCTTGCGCAGGTGTATTGTGCTTAAGCTCTTCGCGCATATTTAGAATCCATATGGGTTTCATTTCTACACTAGTTTGACTTATTGGATTTTCTGCTAGTGCGATGTATGTGGCTTCTCTCAGTTTCCGACGAGTTGTGTTCTTGTCTTTTGCCACTATCTGTATGTTATCCCATTGGATGCGGTGGTCTTCGTTCCAGACATGTCCGGCGATTCTTGATCTTTCAGTTTCGTCCTTGCAGACGTTGTTCTTATGTTCCTGCGTTCTCACTTTGGGTGGTCTACCGCTATTTCCTAAGTATGCTCTGCCGCATTCGCATGGTAAGTTGTATACACAATTCTTGCAATTCTGATCTTCATTGTATGGTTTGGTTTTGGTTAGTATTCCCCTGAGCGTTCTGGTCGATTTGAAGGCAGTGCGTATCTTGCATTTGCTGCCAATCCTTCGTATTTTGTCCGAGGTACCTTGTATATATGGTATTATCGCTGTATATTTAAGTTCTTCTTTTTCGGTTACCCCTTCCCTGTTTAGGTTAGGTGTTACATCGGGGTAGCCATTTTCTTTGAGTGATATATTCTTTTTCTTTGTTCAGGTCCTCTTGTGATGAGCATATTGTTTTTGCTCTATCGTACAAGCATTTTGCCACGCCTAACTTCACGCTGTTGTGGTGATTGGAGTTGTAGTGTAGGTACAACACTTGTCGTGAAAGTGTTGTTACTCCTGTGTACAAATACATCCAGGAATGGCAGTTTTCGTTCCGACTCCAATTCCAATGTGAATTTTATGGAGGGTGCGCGGCTATTTAGATGATCTAGGAATTCATCTAGCTTATGCTTGCCTTGGTGCCAAACCACGAAAGTATCGTCCACATATTTAAGCTTCTGTGAATTCGTGTATCGCTTGGTCTTCAAAGCCTTCCATATATATATATATATATATATATATATATATATATATATATATATATATATATATATGCTCACTATGGGTGATAGAGGGGAACCCATCGCCATCCCAAACTATTGTTGGTAGAATTTTCTTCTATCTGGAAATGTGTACTTCTAATGGATATTGTCAGGAGTTCAAATATTGCGTTTACCGAGAGTTGCGTGCGTTTGTCTAACGTTTCATCCTTTTCCAGCTCGTCCCTTATGATAGTTAGTGCCTTATCGGTGGGCACATTTGTGAACAGAGTTACAATGTCAAAGCTTACCAGTATTTCTTCGTGGTTTGGTTGGAAGATTATGGTGGTTTCCACGAGTGCTGCGTATTTTTGACCATAGCCTCGGTTTTTCCCCGTAAGGGTGTGATGATACCTAGCAGATAGTGTGCTAATGGGTGACAAGATGAATTTCTCGAGCTCACAATTAGTCTCAGAGGAATTCCTTGCTTATGAATCTTTGGTAGGCCGTGCAGATGCTGAGGTTTGCTGTAGTGTAGGGGTAAGTCTAGTTCTCTGGCAATCGCAGAACTCCTCCTTATGTCTTGCCAGCGTCAGGTATATCAATGGGTCTTTCAATTGACGGTGTGGAGTCTTTTGGTATCTGTTTGTACTCGCCCCCGTCTAGTAGACGAACGCACGCAACTCTCGGCAAGCACAGTGATGGAACTCCTGACAATATGCATTAGAACTACATATATCCAAGTAGAAGACAAATTCTACCAACAAGAATATGGGCTTGCGATGGGTTCCACTCCCTCACCCCTAGTGAGCAATATATATATATATATATATATATATATATATATATATATATATATATATATATGGACTTTGAAGACTAAGCGATATCCGAATGCATAGAGAAACCAAGGATGTGGCTTAGATACGTGGACGATACACCTTCGTGGTTTGGCAACACGGCAAGCATAAGCTAGATGAATTCCTAGATCATCTAAATAGCCGCGGACCCTCCATAAAATTCACAATAGAATTGGAGTCGGAACAAAAACTGCCATTCCTGGATGTACTTGTACACACGAGTGGCAACACTTTCACGACAAGTGCATACGGGAAACCTACCCACACGGGGAGGTACCTAACATTACAACTCCAATCACCACAAAAACGTGAAGTTGGGCGTGGCAAAATGCTTGTACGATAGAGCGAAAACAATATGCTCAAAACAAGGGGACCTGAACAAAAAAAAAAAGAAAATATCGCTCAAAGAAAATGGCTACCTCGAACTAACACCTAACCTAAACAGGGAAAGGGTAACCGAAAAAGAAGAACCTAAATATACAGCGATAATATGATATATACAAGGTACCTCGGACAAAATACGAAGGATAGGCAGCAAATACAAGATACGCACTGCCTTCAAATCGACCAGAATGCTCAGGGGATACTAACCAAAACCAAACCATACAATTCCAAGAATTGTGTATACAACTTACCACGCGAATGCGGCAGAGCATACATAGGAGAGTGCAGTAGACCACTCAAAGTGAGAACGCAGGAACATAAGAACAACGTCCGCAAGGGTGAAACAGAAAGATCAAGAATCGCCGAACATGTCTGGAACGAAGACCAACGCATTCAATGGGATAACATACAGATAGTGGCAAAAGACGAGAACACAACTCGTCGGAAACTCAAAGAAGCCACATACATCGCACTAGCAGAAAATCCAATAAACCAAGCTAGTGTAAAAATGAAACCCAATAACGCGCGAAGAGCCTAAGCGCAATACACCTGCGCAAGAAGTTACGGTGCAACATGCGCAATAAACTTCTGCGCAACCACGAAAAAGTTATATATATATATATATATATATATATATATATATATATATATATGTATAAGTTCTAAAAAATATATATTGGATTCCTCAGTGGCTTAGCGGTAAAGGTGTCAGGCTAGTAAGTGAAAAATACCAAGTTCGAATCTGAGAGGGTAGTCAAGTGCTTGGGAAAAAATGATATATAACATATGAATTCGACTCAAGTGTGAAAACAGTCCTTCTCAGGACTAAGCCTGATGACGGAAGCCGAGTCCGCTTCCGAAACGTCGCGTTCAAAAAGCAAAAACTGTGGAAATAGGCCGATCAACTCCACTACAATTAATATTAGTCCAGTTGCTTTGGTATGTGTGAATCCTTGCGATATTGCAGGCTCGTATTCCATTAATATAAGTAATTTTATTGTAATCTCATTATATTTAGAATTTACATCAGTTCTACCTTCTACATACATAAAGACTAAATTTACATCGACTGGGGCTTGAATCTCATAGTGCAGTTGGTTAGCACGGTACTCTAGCAAAGTACAGATCGTAAGTTCAAATCCTACTTGAGGTAAACTTTTTATTTATGTATTTAATAAAATTAATAATAATTTTTAATTACGCATTTTAGTTCTCATTTTGCAAAGTATTTTAATAATTAATTTTGTTCGAAGGTTGACTTAAACGTGCCTAAGACTTGGTTATGTCCGGATTCCAAATTTAGAGTTAGATTTTCTACTGTCTCAACAAGGAATTGATCACATAGTTGACGCCATTTTACACACAAACCTAAAAAATTGAGCTAACTTTGATCAATTCATTTGCCGGCAAAATAATGCACAGCTGAAGGCCATATATTAAAACGAATTAAGTTTAGTAACCGTAAATCTCCTTGAAACATGAATATACTTCACCCAAGTTTTGAATGGCGCCCCTTTAGGTTTAAATCCACCACTAAATAATCACGGCTTAAAATAAAATTAAAAGTATAATAAACATACGTGAAATTAAAAAACAGATCAATCGACGTTCACGAATTAGAAGAACTAATTCTAAACTTGAACGTATAAATTAAAGAGGTTTGTTGTTTGAACAAGAGGGTCTATTTTTACTACTTACTAGTTTAATGTACTAAAAAGGAACACAAATGCTGTGCAGATGTGCATTTAATGATGTGCTTCTGCTCTTTTAATCATTTTATTTTTGTTTTTTTAGCAAAACGCACTTTCATCGTAATGTTAAAAATCTCATTAATCATAAAAATACACAATTAGCAGTGGCGTAGATAGTTATTAGTATGTTGATGTAACGTTATGCATGCAAAAGTTAGCAAAAAACAGTGTACAATAGTGAAAGTGGTGATGTAATCCTTAATTTTCTTTAAAAAAATTGTATGTAATTTAAAAGTCAATATTTCTTAACCGCGTCGGTTAGATCACGATTACTTATTTATCCGGTACACAATATGAATTAACGGTTGACGTATTTAAAGTTTATTAAAACGAGCTTGTGAATAGTGTCTCGCCAGAAGTTTTAATTTAATGTACAGGATGTATATACTATTACTATTAATCAATTCCCAATTGAAATGTATTCCGAATAAAACTGTAAAATTATTCATTCCGTCTTAATAAGTAGAAATTAATTAAACCTTAATCAATACGACGAAATTGTGCATTTGTTTGTTGTTGGTTTTAAGCATGGCTTGCTTTTCGGAGAATTTTAAATTACACGTTGTTGCTAGGAAATAGCTGTTATTGTTAAAATCACGCTAGAATGAAAGTTTTAATTTTGTGGGAAGTAAAGTATAATTATTAACATGTAAAGAAATGCTTGCGTATAGACACTTTAAGAGCAATAAGATGTAAGTTTCGTGTGTTTTACTTTTTACACAATGAATACGAAACTCTAAACAATGGCGGTTCGTTCATTTAGATGTCGATTTACCTATTTTTTTCTTAATTAGGACTGATTATTTACCATTGTATTGTAAAGCTGATAAGCTAGTCTAATTATACAAATTACTCATAATTTGTTCAGAAAATTGAACGATAATGTGTATTTTAGTGTTGGAAAAGTGCCTTAAAGGAGAATAGGTATCTAACATAACAGTGATTAATGTTACTTACGTAGCCATGAGCATTTATTTCTAATTAACAGAAGTAATTTAAAGAGCAGAAACGAAGAACCAAATTAATTAAACATCTTTCATTGAGGAGTTTCTATGTTAAGATATTTGGAACTCAGTCACCGTGGTGCGGTCACAGTGACCGATACTTTTTTTTTGTTTATCGACAATGTTTTTCATATCATGTCTGCTGTAGATGTGTTTTAAGTAAAAAAAATATAAAAATAAATATACGTCACTGAATATAAATTTTTATTGAAACAGAAAACTGTATGTGCGTATGATAGCCATTTATGCTATAGTCAAATAAAAAAATATTTATGAAAAAACCAAAAAAGAATCGAACAAACTAAAAGTGCTTTCTTGAAGTTGAAAGATGCAACAACTTATGAAAAATACTAAAATTAAAAAAAATATAGTAAAATGTAAAAACTGCAAAGTCTTAAAATTTACAATTTATATTTGCAATTATTACATAGTTGCAATCATACGGCTTTATGACACACATAACACAGATGAAAAGTTTTTCTTTTGATTTTAGGAGGACATATATAACATGTCTTACGCTTTTCTAATTTTTCTTCATTAGCTTGTAACAACCCTTTTTTGAGTTGTATTAAAATACACCGTAATTCAATGTCTTTCATTCGTTCTGTTGTAAACATAAGAAAAAATTTTTAATTATTGGAAGATAGGTATGTGGTAGGCAACATAATTTGCATATCTTTTTAAGGGTTTATAGTGCATATCTTCTTCAGTATATATTTCTTAGAGGAATACATTCCCATAAATTATTTTTCTGATCATTTGATTCGCGCATTACGTCATCATTGACGTAATCCTGCTCAAATCCTTTTGCTATCCTTTTGCTCACGAGTAAATCATCTACTTCCAAAGCATCCATTTTGGTTACTTCCTGATGAACGTTAAGAGAAGCAGAAAGTTTTTTGGGTTTTCCCTAAATTTATGTGGAAGTGCCATTAATTTGATGGCATTTTCTTTTTTTTTTACTGCATTTTTAATTTTACTTCGATTTACAATTTAATTACATTTTAAGTACGCATTTAATTTTACTGTTGCGTACGCTTTCATTTTATGATTGCAATTTTTGCATTGAAAATTTCAAGAAATGCAATAAATAAATGGATTTTTAAATTTCATGAAGATTAATTTATAATATGGATAATTTCAGTTTTGGGTGGGGCTGATAACATTATTTCAAGATATTGCGCAATAATGGTGCAAGGATGACATCACCTTGGTTGACCGTTTCGTAAACATTTAGATTCCAGAGGTTATTAAAAAATTTGTGTACAAAACTCTTACAAAGGTATTTATGTAATGATTTTTTTAGTATTTTAAGGTTTTTACAATTAGTTTTAAGATATATTTTATTTAACAATATCACATTAACTGTTAATAAACATATCTGTATATTTTTATTTTTTTACATTTTGATAAAATTTTTATTGTTAACAAACTCGGTTTAGTTGTTCCAACATTATTAAAAAAATAACTTGGCGGCCGAGATCATTTTATTAGTATTACATTAATCTTTTATATTGATATTCAGTGATATTGTGGTAATTAAGCAAATCAAAATTATTGAATCGGCCCAACTGAATTTACAGACTGAGTCAAAGGCATTATTTGTGGTGAATGGTTGTACTTCCAGTCAGTTTGACGATTTGTGTGTTTGGAGAACTTTTTGCACTTTATTTCTTTATTTCATTATTATATTATTAAATTTATTACACCATTTACACCACCTTTTTTTATAAGCTGGAATTGGAATTTCAGGATTTCCTAATATTCTTCTGATATTTAATCTTAGTTCACATGGTATACGTTGTTGAACCATTCTTCTTTCCAAATGAGGTCGTACTAATTGGTCAGCTAGTAATTTGATAAAATCGGCTTTTTCTAACTCGACCCTGTCTTTGTGAGATTGATGAAGTAGGAATGAATTGACCCCACTAATATCAAGTAATCGGAAAAAGATGACCATTGGCCAGCGTTGAGTACGACGGCTCGTGGAATGCTTAGCACACTTTTCGTCGAGGGAGTCTACTCCACCTTTAGTGCTGTTGTATAGGGAAATAATTTCTGGTTTATTATTATCCCTATCAATGGATTTTGTACGATGCATTGATGAAAGTAGAAGTACTGCTTGGTTTTCTTTCGAGACGTAGGAAACTAATGTCATATTTTTTGTAAATCCGAAAATTGATGAACCCACTTCTTTTCTTGGAGTAGGAAGAAATTGGAGTGGAATTTCTTTTTTGTTTTTCTTGAGTGTGTCCACACACGTCAGGCCATTGTTTTTTAACTGCTCCGACATTTCAATCGACATAAACCAATTATCGGCTGTCACGTTTCTATTTGTATTAAAAATCGGTTGTGCTAGTCTTAGAACCGCTTGTGTAGACTTATTGAATTTTTTTAACTCTTCTGCCAGACCAATCCCGTCAGTATCTTTGCCACTGTAGATGTAGCCATTATAAAAATAACCATTTCTGGCGTCGGTCAAGCACATTATTTTTTGACCGTATTTGCATGGCTTTGCTGGTATATACATTTTAAACTTGCATTTATTTACCTCTAAAGGATACAAGCATTTCGTCAATATAAGTATTGGCACTCAAAGAATAAGCAGCCTGAGAATTTGTAATGAACTGATTAAAAATTTTTGAGACGGGACACACAGGATCACTTTGTTTTCTCTCCTCTCTACTATCAGGGTCGTCGAATCGCAAGCAAATTAACAAAAAGGAGAATCTGTTTTTAGACATAACCGAACGAAAAATGTCCCTACCAGATTCATCAGTTGCAAACATTCTTTCGATTTTTTCATGATTCGAAACAAATGCTGCTGTATAAAATAGTAGACCGATGAACGCTTTTAGTTCAGTTAAGTCTAAATCTTTTAGTTCTAGTCTTGAAGTTCGTGAAAATTTACTTCTTTCTTTATTAATTTTTAAAAATACAAACAAATGTTTTAAATAAAAGTTGTTGTTTGTTGTGCAGATACACATTTCTAAAATATTTTGAGATATACAGGGTGTTCAGCCTAAGCGAGACAACACAAAGTTTACTTTTTTCAATAGGACACCCTGTATATTTTTACCATCGAATTCAGCGTATAATTCTGCATCTAGCCCTATCTTTTATTTTCACATAAATTGCGACATTGCCAAACTGGAGCGAAAAATATGAAGATTTGACGAAAATTGGTGAACTATAAATGCTGCCAAATAAACGTTATCAGTGATACGCAACTAAACTTATTTGGTAGGTACGAAGGTAAAGGATAGCTGAAATATCTGAGGTTAGCAGAAGTTTCGTTTGGGGCTCAGGGTGTTTTTTGGATAAGCATTAATTCAGGAGATTTCAATTAGCAAAAACTTCATTTTTTTAAATGAAACACCCAGTATATTATGTTACCATCTTGTAAAACTATTTTATCCCTTCGAATTAAGTCTGCATAATGTACTCTATAAAATTGATTGTTTTTAAGAAAATTGCATTTTTAGTTTATGATTTAAAAATATTCATGTTTTTAACAAGCAAGCTCTGAATGTGACGTTTAGAATACTTCTACTTTCTATATTTTGTGACAAAATCAAACCAGTAATTTACCTTTAAAAACTGTCATAAAATAAATAGGGTTTCTACAAAACTTAATTAAGCAAAAATAACCTTACCAACAAATGAAATGAAAATATCCATGGTTTTAACAAGTAACCTGTGAATTTGACGTTTGCGCAAGTCAGAGTGATGAGTTGTTATCTTGACGTGTTGTAAATGTGTAGCTATTAAGAACGAGAAAGCAATTAAAATCATTAATTTTCCGATAGAAGAATTGTCAGATGATTTTTGTACTGGGTGCCAGTGATAAAAACTGTTTGCTCGCACAAAGGATTTATCAACAGAAATTTCCAGATAGAAGACAGCCAAGAATAGAGACATTGGAAAATGTGTTTCAACGATTTACCAGGACTGGCAGAGTAACTTACGAAACTAATTTCGGCACATAATACTGTAAAACTAGCACATTCTGGAACAGGATTGATCTTTTTGAAAAAAATGACTACTTTCTTCACGAAAAAATTGTTTTTTGTAATAATTATATACTCCAAAACAAGCACATTCCGGAACAGCTTTGGTCTTTTTGAAAAAAATTGGCCATCCTACTTTTTTCACCACGAAAAAATTGTTTTTCGCAATAATAAGGTTTGACAAAAAAACTGATATCAGCACATTACACCACAAAACTAACACATTCTGGAACAGTTTTGGTTTTTTGACAAAAAATTGGAAATGCTACTTTTTATTTACGAAAACATCGTTATTTTCAAAAACCGGTGATGTTGAAAAGCTGGAACAGCTGTGGTCTTTTTGAAAAAAATTGGCCATCCTACTTTTTCACCACGAAAAAATTGTTTTTCGCAATAATAAGGTTTGACAAAAAAACTGATGTAGGCACATTACACCACAAAACTAGCACATTCTGGAACAGTTTTAGTTTTTTAAGAAAAATTGGCCATGCTACTTTTTTTTTAACGAAAATATCGTTTTTTTTTGCATAAACAATGGGTGATATAGAAAAACTGATTTCGGCTCATTATACTTCAAAAATAGGACATTATGGTACATTTTTGGTCTTACTGAAAAAAATTGGCCATTCTTTTTCACCACGAAAAAATGTTTTTAATAAGAAGGCGTGATATTAAAAAACCGATTGCGGCATATATCACAAAATTAGCACATTCTGCAACAGCTTTGGTTTTTTAAAAAAATTGGCCATGCTACTTTTTAGGCCAATACAATGGGTGATATTGAAAAACTGATTTCGGCTCATTATAATGCAGAAGGAGCACATTATGGAACAGTGTTGGTTTTTTGCAAAAAAAAAAATAGCCATGTTACTTTACAAAACTATCGTTTTTTGCAAAAACAATGTGTAATAGTAAAAACTGACTTCGGCACATTATATTATATAATATGCTATATTCCAGCACAACTTTTATTTAATCGATAAAAAACACGTTTTCTTTTCGAACTGTGACTTGGTTTTTTAGGTGGGTAAAAAAAAAGTTATGGCGCATCGAAGCACAATATTAGCACAATCTAGCACAGCATTTATTTTTTCAAAATCAATAATAGCCACGTTTACTTCCACCACATGAAATTTTTCTTTTTCTTTTTTAGTAAAAATGAAGAAATTAATTAACAAAAAATGATAGTGTTTGTTTAATATTTATGCGGTATAAGAACATATTTTTGTGTAAGTGGGGTTCCTAGCTTAAAGTTAATCTTGCACCCCCACCATTGAAGTCGAATTACTACTAAACGGAAGGAGCAAAAAAATTTTAAATGCAGCAATTAATTAGCAATAAATTATTACTTAATTATAGAATATAACTGATTTGGAAATGTGTTGGTGGGGGGTGCTAGGTTAACGGACATGACTCAAGTACGCTGGCTGTGTTAACTTTATGTTAAACAGACAGAAACACTAATTTTTTGTTAATGAGTGGCATTTTTTGTGTGTTAACAAATTAGCATAACTTAATGTATACGTTTCAGACGATTATGTTTCTATGGCTGCGTTAACTTTAGATGCGTTTAAAGAGCTAAGTCAGCCTCATCTGAAAACTGTGTAACTACCAATACACAAATTTTAGTTGAGAGTGAATAATCCAAAACGTTTAATAGATTTACTAGATTAATGAATGAATTAGGAGAATCACCTGCATTTAAAAAATATATGTTACAGTGGCCCTGATAACTTTGTTCGAATATTCTAAAAAAATGTTAAGTACCTACCTGAAACATGGAACCATTTTGAAATAGGTAGATGAGAGATGGCAATACATATTGATTTAAGGAGAAGTTCATTATCTTATATTAAATATTTACTTTTAACGATATCTAGACACATTTAATAAAATTATTAAATTGGAATATGTAGTGTATACAGGGTGTGGCCCGAAGAGTTTTGATTAAAAGTAATGGCGGATACAGTTATGTTAAAAATCTGAAATTACGAAGCTGTAGGTTTTGGATGACGCTGAGTTCAAATATAATATTGTCCTAAATGCGGCATTTCCGGTTATACCGGAAGTAGACGTCAACTTTGTTATTTTAAATGGAACCTAATATTTTTTATTTTATTTTCGAATTCTACATGAAATTGTAGATAAAATTTGTGCACAATGTCCTCTACCAAAAAAGAAGTATTTTCGAGATATTTCAATTTTTTTTAAATTTAAAAAAAAATCCTAGTCCACGTTTAAAAACGATATCTCCATTAATAACGAAGCTAGTGACGTGAAATTGTAACAACAAACAACAAGCGCTTGCCCAGTAACTCCATATATCCATCTCATTGATATTTCATACAGGGTGTTTTAAACTTAGCCGCCAACATGTACAATTTAAATCATTTATAAGTTGCTTACTTTAAATAGAACACCCTGTATTTTATTACATTTTCCGTTGTATTTTTCTAAGCCAATTCGTTTCGTATCCGTATTCCCTATACCTAAATCCAACCACTTTTGAGATATTTCATATATCTATATATATATATATATATATTTATTAAAACAACACTTAATTATTTCAACATTAGTAAAGGGTAGGCCATGATTTCCATTATTTAAGGTGATATTTTGTTATTTTTTCATAAGTTACTAATTCTGAAAAGTAACCAGTAGCCTGAAAGGATTATTAATTGTGGATATCATTAAAAACGTTGACTAGGTATTTTGTATTAATTTAATTAGATAACTTACAAACAGAAATAACTAAATGTAAAATTAAACAAATAAAGTTTTATAATTAGCACCATCTACTTCTAAACATTTATAAATCCTTTTCATTAAGTTATGTCTTGTAATTCTAGAAATATTGTCGGGTGTTAGAGAATTAAAAGCTAGTAAGACTATCTGCATCATATCTTCCTTTGTCGTAACAGGTTTGGAAAATACCTGATTTTTAATGTAACCCCAAATACCAAAATCTAGAGGAGCCAAATCAGAAGAGCGAGCTGGCCAACGAAACGGACCCTGATTGGCAATCCATCTGTCATCAAACATGTCGTAAAGATGTTGAGCAACAGGCCCAAAGTTATGAGGAGCTGCTCCATCTTGCCGATACCAAGCTGAAGCCGCCTCTCCATTTCTTAAAGTATGTAACGCTGGTTGTATGGCTTCTTTTAAAATGTGGCAATATCTTGTACCATTTAAATTTTCATCATAAAATGTTAATGCTAAAATTTTATCGTCTTTTATTGCACAAAAAACATTAAAACTCCAACTATCTTGAAAATAACGTTCTCTACTAACATGTGGATTTTCATTAGACCAAAAATGGGAATTATGTCGATTAAATGATCCATTTTTGCTAAACTTTGCTTCATCACACCATCTAACTTTTCATCCTCTTGGGTCTTCATTAAAAAACCATTTACAGAATTCTACCCTTCGAGGAAGATCACCTAATTGTAAGTGTTGCACCAAATGATATGAAAATGGTTTTCATTTGTGTTTTTTTTTAAATGGGATGAATTGTTCTCGTCGACAAAGTAAGATCTCTCTCACTATCTCTAATGGAGGCATTTGGAGAGGCCGTAAAATAACCCAAAACATTAATTTCGTTTATGTCACTGTCCACTAGTGGTTTATTTTTATTAATTTTTGTCTTAAATTGACCAAACAATTCTATTACACTCGCCGTAAATAATAATAAGATTTAAAAAATCACCATTAGTAAATCCTACATTTGCCATTATTTACTATGAAACACAAACTGGTAAAGAAAACTGTCAAAACAACATAAACAATTAACGTTCTAACTATCAAATCTTTGACAGCCATGGCCTACCCTTTACTAATGTTGAAATAATTAAGTGTTGATATGTTTGAACTAAGATAATGAAATATCTCAAAAGTGGTTGGATTTAGGTATAAGGAATACTGATACCAAACGAATTGGCTTAAAAAATACAGGGAAAATGTAATAAAATACAGGGTGTTCTATTTAAAGTAAGCAACTTATAAATGATTTAAATTGTGCATGTTGGCGGCTAAGTTTAAAACACCCTGTATGAAATATCAATGAGATGGATATATGGAGTTAACGGGCAAGCGCTTGTTGTTTATTGGTTACAATTTCACGTCACTAGCTTCGTTATTAATGGAATATCGTTATTCAATGTGGACTAGGATTTTTCAAAATTTTAAAAAATCGAAATATCTCGAAAATACTTCATTGTTGGTATAGGACATTGTGCACAAATTTTATCTAGAATTTCATGTAGAATTCGAAAATAAAATAAAAAATATTAGGTTCCGTTAAAAATAACAAAGTTGGCGTCTACTTCCGGTATAACCGGAAGTGTCACATTCAGGACAATATTATATTTGAACTCCGCGTCATCCAAAACCTACAGCTTCGTAATTTCAGATTTTTAACATAACTGTATCCGCCATTACTTTTAATCAAAACTCTTCGCGCCACACCCTGTATTGGATACAATAAAAATCCACTTTTTGATAAAAAATATACTTATGCAATTTTAACATGTTTATTGCGTTAGGATTTAAAAATCGTAAAACAAGAACCAAAATGAAAATAAGCATTGAAACGGTACAAACCTGATCACAGATAATGTCCCATTTCTTTTCGAAATCGTAATTTTTTAATAACTTCGCTTTGTCAGGTGGTAAATCCATAGAAGCCTGAAACAAAAAAAATCATTTTTAGATTCATGTCACATCTGTATTCAAGCTAGATTTTAGGATAATCGCGCTATTCTGAACTGGACGCATGTGGGTTTTAAGTGAGTTTGAGAAATTTATAGACACGTCGTCCCTTTTGACGTATTACCATAATATAAAAATTCTTATTCTGTCGACACAAACAATACGTCCAACTGTCTTTAATGTGCCCTTAAAACACCCACTAAGTATGTACATTTTTTTAGAGCATACCTACCTACTGTGATTACAAAAAAAAACATTTTGAAAATACACTATCAGAGGCGTAGGTTTGTCCATTATTATCAAAAAAAGCAGCATCCGTCAAATAATAATTGTGAACAGATACCGAATTATCGAATATTTGTATACAACGTTACACGCATTCTTTAAACGATTAACGTGTATATACGAACCCCTCATCAGTCTTATTCAATATCCGAGGGTCAACCCCCTACGTGTAGAGGCATTTTAAAAAGCCAGACTGATTGTTGAACGATAAAAAAACCATGACTGATACATTTTTCCTTTCTTTTTGTACATACGAGGCACGTGACTTGATTTTCTGAAGATACAGATTTTCCATAAATTATACACAAGCGAATCAGATTCCGTTACTAACGAATTTTACATATACGTACTGCACATTAATTATTGATTTACCTTAAGGTGACAATATGCACACAATTACACATACTACAGTACTCTCATAATAGTACTGAAACATTCCTAAAATATTAGGTTTATGTGATAAGTTTCATTATACAGGGTTGGGTTAACGGACCGGGGAGACCGGGTACAAAAGTAAACACTTTGTACTTTTACACTGATTTCTGGTTTACTATCATATTCTTGATTAAATGAATATAGCCCTATATAAATTTGTACCTAAATTTACCTCATTATTCGCTGTTCTTATGGATTACAGAGATCGATTGTTACTTTCGACCCCGAAGTTAGGGTGAAAGTAACACGGCGTGGGTGGAAAGTAACAATTAATAAAGTTGTGTGTGATCAAATGAAATGCTAATCAAGTCGACCAATTATTTATTAGAAACATATGTAGGTATTGGTAACAAAAATAAATATTTTAATAGTACCTACTTTCTTTATTAATAATAAACAAAACTATGGACTTCTGGTCATAGGCGCCGACTCAGCAAAACTTTTGGGGGGGGCTCACCTTGGAGCTCCCCCAGAAAATTTAGAAAAAAATGTTGCTAAAAGTGCATTTTGAGACTTTTTGGTGCGTTTTGATATTGATCAAATATGTATTTAACAATACATTCATGCCCATAGTAACTTGTTTTTTGTTATTAAAATACATTTATTTTTATCGATAGCTGTAATTTCAATATATTTTGAATGATTATAGTTATAAAGTTTCCCATTATTATGATATACACAGATTGAGGCTTTCCTATATCGGTTTTACTGTGGATTTTTAATATTATTAAAGATTCAATGATTTTGCTAAAAAAACGATTTCACAAATTATACACCTTTTAATTTCATTAGTGCTAAAACAATGCAAATGTTGTACGTCGTACTGGATTAGCTTGTACAAAGTCGTTCACGATTGGTCTTAGATCTAAATTGTCCAATACAGCTTGATGAGCATTCAGTATGGCAATATTGTTCAATCTCTTCTGGCCCATTGTCGATAGCGGGTACGTTTTGAGCCGACGTAGTGCGCTAAACGATCTCTCGGCAGATGCAGTCGTCACAGGCACAACACGGAGGAGCTTCACACCTGTGTAAGCTTCTGGGAGAAGCTCTCGAATGGTCTTATCATCCACTAACATCTTTCTAATTTCTCTCATTGTGGTTAAGGGAATGTTTCTCTGCCTAGCGACGTCTCCTAACATTGACAGATGAAGCTGCAGTCTGTCATAATTCAAGTCATTTGCGAAGAACTCCTGTGCTTTCTCCATTTTACAGAACTTACACTACTGCCGTTGACAGCTGAGACAAACTCCTTCTCGATCATGAGTACTTTGTTAAGTCCAGTAGATTCAAATCTTTCAGTTACACATGCTTTCACAGTTTCAATCACTTCGATGTATATTCTGCGGAAATATTCCACGGGACTTTTGAATTCGTGAGTTTTGGTAGTATTGATTTCTTCAAGCTTCTTTGGCACGAACCTCTGGCGAGGTAATTTTGGCTCTTCAACACCGTTAGGCTTTTTCCTTAAGCAGTCATCCCAGAACTGTTCAAACTCAGCACGCTTTTCTTCTAGGATTTCAAGTAGGCACTCTAACTTAGATTCCACCTCCGTAGCACCAATCCTGGGACATTGAATAGTTGTGTTCACTTCCTCCACGGGATCCATCACTTGGCAAAATAGTGAAAAGAAGAAAAAGGTTTTGAAGTGCAGCATATTGTCTAGAAAACCAGAGCATTTTGAAGCAGCATCTGAATTTTCTTCGTGGGAAAACTTTTCCAAAAATAGCAAAATTTGTTCATAGTGCTTTATTATTCGGCGAATGCTACTTGATCGCATAGTCCACCTTGTTGGACAAAGTGGGCGTAGTTTTCTTGCACCTGTTTTTTCATCATCATTCACGTTCTGAAATATGTGGAGTCTTTTTGGTGACGCTCGAATCATGGTAATCAGTTCTTTAACCAGATTCATTATGTCCCTAATAACACTCAGATTTCGCAAACTATCTTGTACAGCTAAGTTTAGCGAATGTGCTGTACAGTGTATATAGGTTGCTAGAGGCTGGACATCTGTAATTAATTTTTTTAACCCAATAAACTCGCCACTCATGTTAGATGCCCCATCATGACCACGTAACTTGTCGATGGATAGCCCAAGTCGCAGAAGAACATCTTTAACCATCTCAAACAGAGTAATAGCTTTTGTGTTTGTTGTTTCATACAGACCGATAAAATCCTCACAAATATCAAGATCAGTACCCACAGTACGAATACAAATCGCAACTTGCTCTTTAATTGAAATGTCACTTGTCTCATCGACCATAATAGCAAAGTATTCACATTTTTTTTATTTCTTTAACCACATCACGCAGAACAGCGCCCGCTAAAAGTTCAATGATTTCATTTTGAACATCATGAGATAGCCATCTATAGCCTGTACGCCCCATCCATTCATTCAGCTCGGGGATGTCATTTTGTCTTAAAGCGAATAATTGACGAAAATTAGAACTTAGCTCTTCATGCCCACGAATAGCAAGACCTTGGCGGCATAAGAACCTCAACGATGTAAAAATAACCATAAGGGAAGAGCGAGCTTTCTTCATATCAACACACATTTGTTGATTCAACTGGACCGCGACACTAGGCCTAGAGAAGGAGGCTAGTTTTGAGATACCTTCTTTGTGTGTTTCTGAATTTTCATGGGCTTTAAACTTCTCAAGTGCTTTTTTCCAGTTAGAAAACCCGACATGGATAAAGTTATCCTCCTTTTTCTTACTAAATTTCAATAACCCTTTAGAATTTGCTTCCTTACAAACTTTACAGAATACTTTATCAGTATGTTCGTCCCATTCAATCCACAGGAATGATGCAACCCAAGACTTCTGGAAAGTTCTTCCCTTTACTTTTACTGCAATCTGCTTACCAGTAGTAGAGTATGACGTTTTGGTTGAAGAACTAGGGGTCGCAGTAAATTCAGTCGTTGGCGGCGTTGATGCGTCGGTTGAGTCTAGGCGTGGTTTTTTTACAACAAACTTATCCATACTGTTTCACATGAAATAAATGTTTACCTTATGCCATGAACATTAATTAGAACCTACACTCAGTAAAATTCAACAAGACACTTATTTAATAAGTGTTAATCACTTGTCAATTAAATAAATACACTAAAACAGTCACAAAAAAATCACTCTAAATGGTGTAAATGTAAACAACAATATCTCTCAATTATACACGTACAGTAACAGTAGTCGCAAGCCACTGGCTGTCTAGCCGCCAGACAATTCTGCTGGCCTTGAAGGTTAGGACAGGGAGGGAAGGATGTGTCTCGGAATCCTTTGTCCGTATCTAATATATACGGGCAATACAAATTTGTGCTTTTGACCACCTACGTAAATATACGTTTAAAAGTAATTTTGTTGCAATTACTTAATTGATCCGTAAAAATACGTAGCGAGGTTTTATAATGCTTACATGTGCAGTGTAGATATTAGATGTCGTGACTAGTTTAGTTCATATTTACATGAGCAATAGGTGCAAGTACATTGTTTAACAAAATAAAATAAATTGGTATTTTTTGCCAGTGTTTTCATTTTTAAATCGGTCGTTAAGGGGTTAATGCACATTATATGAATGCATAAGTTGTGTCTATGTTTTTAATTTGTATTGTGTAATTTACTTGAAGAAAATGGTTTGTCATTAAACGTTTATTAGGTATACGAATATGTTTTAAACTTGCCAGTTTCTACAAACACCTGTAAATAATTTTTTTAAATTTTCGTTGGGGGGGGGGGGCTGAGTCCCCGGGACGGCAATATTGCGGGGGCTTGAGCCCCATGAGCCCCCAGGAGTCGGCGCCTATGCTTCTGGTCAAGAATTATTATTCATCATTCGATCACTATATCGCGCACTAAATTTTTGTATTTCCTCGTTGATGGTGGGAATTGCGAGGTCACGTGTTATTGTTTCATTAGGTACGTACCATGGTGCGTTTGTTATGTTTCTTAGCACCTTCGATTGAAATCGTCGAAGGATCTCAATGTTAGAGGTACTGGCTGTACCCCATAACTGTATACCGTAGGTCCATATAGGCTTTAGCATGGTTTTGTAAAGTAGTAGCTTATTTTCTAGGGACAGTTGAGATTTTCGCCCTATCAGCCAGTACATTTTTTGTAGTTTTGGCCCTAGTTGCTTACGTTTTGTCCAGATATGAGGTTTCCAGGTTAGTTTCTTATCTAGATGGATGCCTAGATACTTTGCGCAGTCTGCTTGAGGGATTTGTTGGTTGTTAAATGTCACTGGCGGGCAAGTACCTCTTCTTAGGGTGTACGTTACGTGGACCGATTTGTTTTCATTTATTTGTATGTGCCACTTTTTGCACCAGTTCTGTAACTCGTCCAGTTGTATTTGCAGCTGTTGGGATGCGAGGGTTGGATGAGTGTGAGATGTAAGTATCGCCGTGTCGTCAGCGAAGGTGGCGACCATGTTACCCGGTACTGTCTGAAGATCCGCCGTATATATCAAGTATAATATTGGGCCTAAGACACTACCCTGGGGAAACCCTGAGCTTACCGGGTACGGGTTTGTTATCGCGCTGCCATATCGAATAGTGAACTGCCTATTATTAAGGTACGATTATAGGATTTCAAAGTAATCAGTAGGTAAGTTTTGCTTGATTTTACAAAGTAGTCCCGCATGCCAGACCTTATCGAATGCTTGTTGAACGTCAAGAAATGTTGCAGTACAGTATTTCTGCTCGTCAAAGTCTTTAGTAAT
The DNA here is from genome assembly GCA_036346205.1 of Vesta saturnalis. Taxonomy (NCBI): domain Eukaryota; kingdom Metazoa; phylum Arthropoda; class Insecta; order Coleoptera; family Lampyridae; genus Vesta; species Vesta saturnalis. The sequence goes on along the minus strand of JARFJB010002450.1, from coordinate 1,112,901 downwards.
TCTAGCTACGACCCTGTGGATTTGCTCTATTGTTGCGTGTTGTTTACGAAAGCCAAATTGATGGTCTGGTATTATGTAATTATCCAACAGGATTGGGGAGAGCTTCTCAAGTAGCACTTTTTCAAACACTTTCGACAAGACTGGTAATAGGCAGATTGGTCGATATGATGCGGGTTGATCTGCGGGTTTTCCTGGCTTTGGAATGGGAATTGTTACCGCAGTCTTCCACTGCTCGGGAAAGTGCCTGAGGCGTAGTATACCATTAACGAGAAAGGTTATAAACTGATAACCTTTTTGTGGAAGTTCTTTGAGTATGTTACCTGTAATTAGATCTTGTCCTGGGGCTTTGTGTGGGTTCACGTTTTTATGAATAGTGGCTTCTATTTGGGTCATTTTGAATGGTTTTATTGGTAGACTCATTTGATAAGGTATTTCTAGTTGTTGGTTTATTATTTCTGTATTGTCGTTATCAACCGGAAATGGCGTGAACACATTAGCTACGTGTTCTCCAAGGGTCTGCGCCTTTTCGCTGTCGCTTCTTGCCCAAGTGTTGTTGGGAGTACGGATTGGTGCATTGTGATGTTGTGGTTGTTTTAAATATCTTGTGGCTTTCCAGAGCGAGTGGTCATTTGTTTCGAGTGGTGACAAATGTCTCAGATGGTTTTGCACATTTTGATTTCTGATGTCACTTAGCAGCTCTTTGATTTCAGTAGTAGCCCGATTTAAGTTCTTTTTGTCATTTGGGTGCCTTGTTATTTGCCACCTCTTGCGTAGCCTGCGTTTGTAATGATTTATGAGATTCAGTCTTCTATTCAGACTCGCAATTATGGCACACATAATGTTCATCCTCATTGGTACATGCAGCATCTGACCAATTTTTACACTCGATGCATTGAATCCATTGTTTGTTTCGCCGACTGTTACTAATAGTACCTGCGGTACGTGAAAAAAAATCGCATTTAATGTTACAAGCAAGCGATCTTGCATAGTTGTTTTTTAGACAAAAAAAAAAACGATTTGACCCGTAGCACTCCAAAATTCAACCCTTAGGGGAGTTTGGGGAAGGGGTGTTTTTTATTATTTTAATAGAATTGTCGCTATTTTGCTTTTTTGTGTATGAATTTGTTGCAATAATTAAATTTAATACTTCAAAAATATTTTGATAACTTAAAAATAACTCGTTTCAACAATAATATTATTTATTTAAAAAACGGCGGTCTAAATGGCAAACAACCTACTTTTACAAAAGTACGTCGAGTAATATATCGTTTCTGGGATTTTTAGGGTTGCTAAAAACATTTATGTACACAGATTTAATTTTTTTTTTTCTTATATTTAAACAACTGCTAAGTTAGTTGAGTTAAAAATACAAGTTAATATAAATATGTACAGTACAGTAACTGTTATGTTGACTTAAAAGCTTTAGTCGTCACACGTTAAATCTTGGGTAAAAAGTTTACTGGAAATGAAATGAAAATTTGAAAAGTTTCTATACTTTGCAGTAAATAATACAAACCGTTTGTTGCTGCAAGTTCCCTGACATTTTTTGCACGCAACAGTGCAGGGTAACTGATAGCGACGGCAAGAGCACCGCAGACTGTCACAAGCCAAACTGCACCCGTATCTGTCCAGAGCTCGACAATCTGCCCAGATTTCTGGTTCGCTTGTCCACAAAGGAACCCAAAAATTTTCAACAAATTTCCAACCCCATAATGAAGGCGACGGTGGAGGAACTGGGTGTAAAGCAGTTCCACGCAAAAAACTTAAATACCGCTCGTTTTATGTGTTGCAAAAGGGCAGCTTGTAGGTGGAATACTACTGACTGCTTTGTTTTCGGTGGCAAATAAGTGTTTAATGCCATTAAACGTTCTATGTTTTGATCTTTGACACCATACATCGTCACGACAAGATTCAAGTAAACGCAGCAACACTTCGTCCACTTCTGTAATGGAAGGCTCACTCAATTTTTGAAAACAGTCTCCTGTTGTAGGTTACCATACAGATTTCTTTCCTTTGGACCCAAAGAAAGAAACGGTGTCACAACCTGTAAAGGCGCTTCTGTCCGTTCTTTTCCAAGTCTTTGAGCTATTTCATGGACAGAAAGGTACCTACGGTTTTTTCCGACACCAAACAACAGCCATAGTTCTTTAAGTCCATTGTCAAAAAACTCAAAAAAAAGAAATTGCCACCACTAACACGTCAGTGTCGCTATAGTGAATTAGCACAACTGCAGCTCCTTTAGACACCATATCTTTGATGAGAAGAAACATTCGTCCATCGGCTTCTTCAAGCACGCTACATGACGTGCCATGTAAATTGCTGGACTTTTCACCCATAGATGAAACATATTGAACATTGGTAACAATCTGGATGCTGTCGAATGGCGATGACGTCAAAAGTAAATTGGCCAGAAAAGTACAAAGTTCTTCTTTGTTTTTGTCATTTTTCAGATAATCTTCCCAGTTGCTTGGCAATACATCTAAAAAAGTATTACAACTTACAACACGATAGTAATAATTAGTATTTAACAAAAAAAAAAAATTAATATTAAGTTTATAGACAGTTAGCATTATCAGCGATTAACACAACTTACTTTTCAGGGAAGATTTTTTCGTCGCACTCCACAGCCTCGTCGTTCTCTTGTGGTGTTTTTAAACTTGTGTCCGAGTACAGATCCCAAACGATGTCTATCTTTTTTGCTCCGACCTGATCTGCTACTACTTGAATGTGACCGCTCAACTAAACAACACACTCATGGAAACTTTTTAAACCAGGGCGAGGTTTAAAGTTGTGAACAACTAATCCCCCGTCGAAAACTAAACAGTCACAGACAGTGGGGCAGCTCAAAGTTGGCGCAATTTTTTCCAGGATTAGTCGAGCCTTATCGCCAGATCTCATGATTCCATCGACAGATAAAGAAGGCGGTTTTCATGTTGGAAAAATTTGTCGAGAACTAAATTTCGTGACGTGCTAACAAGCAAGAGTCTTGAAAATAGTTGAACTTCTGATTTTAGCGACTGAAATTTCATCAGTGGTGTTAATACAAGCTTTTTCTTGGAATAAAACACTTTAAACTTGTTTTTATTAATGACATCGTAGACGCTTTTCGTTTTTTCTACAAGCCGCTCTTTAACAAAACTTTGGTACAACCCAACTCCTTTGTTTTCTGTAGAATACAAAGCATCGACTTCTTCTTGATCCACTGCAATGCGCTAATCTAACGCAATCATTTCTTCTCCTTTCATCAAAAAAGGGTTGTCGCACTCAAGAAAACTGTCTTTTAAAGCAGTGAACTTAGATGAAGATCTTTTTTGATAAGAAGTTGTTTGTTCGTGATGAACAGATTCTTCTTCATCTGCGCCTTCTGGTTGAAACTCTTGCAAAAATCTAGGAACTTTTGGCCCACCTATGGTCCATCGTCGTAACGCTGCTGGATCATGAGTCAATCCTACAACTCCTCCGTTGCCTTTAACAATGGCATTGTTTTGCTCGTGAGCATGATCAATGCCTAGATCTGAAAACGGTCTGCGCGTTTTTTGTACCACAAATTTTCCTGAAATGTAGAGTTAATAATAGAATCATTTTATTACACTTGATTAAAATACCCAAATTTTTTGTTTGTTTTGTCATATCAGAAATAATTGACTTTCGGTAGGTAAGCGCAAAAAACTAAAACACTTTGTTCTTATCCGAAAGAAATTGCTGATTAACTTAGGTGCTTTAAAAGACAGTTCTTCTAGGTCTTTTAAATGTATTGTAAGCCATCTTGCATAGTTTTGATGATCAAACAAAAAGTACCACGGTAGTATGGTTTGAATTGCTTCTTTGAAGTCAATAAAGGTTCCCTGTCAAAGAGAACGCACAAATTTCAAAAGAAGAATTTGCAGATTTAAAACCAAAAACCAATAATAAAAAGTAGGTGAGCTTTTCGACTAATCAATACAATCTTCAAAAGCTGTGCCACAATCCGGATGTTCTGTTGCGTAAGCCGCAAGCATTAAACTGTGAAGAACTGCTGCAGTAACTTGGTGTATTTCTCTCGCTTTTTTGATATGTGTCACCTAAAAAAACAAATTTAAAATTTTTAACTTTCATAATAAAAGTATTATTCAATTAACAAAAAAAAATTCAATTTTTTTAATGACACACCTTTATCATTGCTTCTGCAGAACCAACAGAGCTAATTTCTGAATTTGCTACAATAGATATCCATCCAGACCCTTCTAAAAACTGTCCAAGCAAGCGCATATAAGATTGTTCCATGTGAAGTGGTCCCAGCAGTAATACTAATTTATCTTCACCACATTTTTGAGGCCAATTCCACTGAATTGTTTTTGCTAAAGCAAATAATGGCGGATCGGCGCATAAAATATGAATCTGACCTGCATTTAAATGCTGAGTAACGCCATGAGCAATATCCATTCCGTGTTTTATCATTGAAGGCGATGATGATTTGTCATGAAAAAGAGGCAAAAGAGCACTGGTCGCAGGTAATACAGTGGGCGTCTCTTCTCTAGATGCATGAAATGACGACCACGAAATATTAAGCGGCGAAACTGACTGGTCTTCTGATAACCTTCATGAATCAACCCCACGAAAATGACCATAATAATCTTTAAACGCGAATATCTCAAGAACTAAAACTTTCAGCCAATCTTTTGTATGACAAAATATGTTTGTATGGACACGTAGAATTAAAAACTAAAATCAAATACGGGGTGTTCTATTTAAAAAATCATACTTTTTCACGTCCTGCTTTTCTGGCACACCCTGTATAACTTCCAATATTTTAAAAAATGCACACTTCTTACCTCTACCCCATGGTCCATACAATATTTACACAAATAATTCTAGTTAAGCATAAACTTACTTTACTCTATCGTTGGGACACCCTGTACAGTACAGTAACTGTTATGTTGACTTAAAAGCTTTAGTCGTCACACATTAAATCTTGGATAAAAAGTTTACTGGAAATGAAATGAAAATTTGAAAAGGATAAAGCTTCTGTACTTTGCAGTAAATAATACAAACCGTTTGTTGCTGCAAGTTCCTGAAATTTTTGCACGCAATAGTACAGGGTAACTGATAGCGACCAAGAGCACCGCAGACTGTCAAGCCAATCTGCACCCGCATCTGTCCAGAGCTCGACAATCTGCCCAGATTTCTGGTTCGCTTGTCCACAAAGGAACCCAAAAATTTTCAACAAATTTCCAACCCCATAATGAAGGCGACGGTGGAGGAACTGGGTGTAAAGCAGTTCCCCACACAAGACCGGCTTAATATACCGCTCGTTTTATGTGTTGCAAAGGTCAGCTTGGTAGTGGAATACTACTGACTGCTTTGTTTTCGGTGGCAAATAAGTGTTTGCGTGCAGCATTAACACTTGTGATGTTTTGATCTTTGACACCATACATCGTCACGACAAAAGATTCAAGTAAACGCAGCAACACTTCGTCCACTTCTGTAATGGAAGGATCACTCAATTTTGAAAAGCAGCAGTGTGATCGTTATTTCATGGACAGAAAGGTACCTACGGTTTTTCCGACCCAAACAACAGCCATAGTTCTTTAAGTCCATTGTCAAAAAACTCAAAAAAAAAAAAAGAAATTGCCACCACTAACACGTCAGTGCCGCTATAGTGAATTAGCACAACTGCAGCTCCTTTAGACACCATATCTTTGATGAGAAGAAACATTCGTCCATCGGCTTCTTCAAGCACGCTACATGACGTGCCATGTAAATTGCTGGACTTTTCACCCATAGATGAAACAATGTCATATTGAACATTGGTAACAATCTGGATGCTGTCGAATGGCGATGACGTCAAAAGTAAATTGGCCAGAAAAGTACAAAGTTCTTCTTTGTTTTTGTCATTTTTCAGATAATCTTCCCAGTTGCTTGGCAATACATCTAAAAAAGTATTACAACTTACAACACGATAGTAATAATTAGTATTTAACAAAAAAAAAAAATTAATATTAAGTTTATAGACAGTTAGCATTATCAGCGATTAACACAACTTACTTTTCAGGAGAAGATTTTTTCGTCGCACTCCACAACCTCGTCGTTCTCTTGTGGCGTTTTTTAAACTTGTGTCCAGTACAGATCCCAAACGATGTCTATCTTTTGTCCAACGCTCTGCCATTACTTGAATGTGACCGCTCAATAAACGACATACTATGGAAACTTTTAAACCAGGGCGAGGTTTAAAGTTGTGAACAACTAATCCCCGAAAACTAAACCGTCACAGACAGTGGGGCAGCTCAAAGTTGGTGAAATTTTTGCAGGATTTGAACTAGTCGAGCCTTATCGCCAGATCTCATGATTCCATCGGCAGATAAAGAAGGCGGGCACATTTGGTTTCATGTTGGAAAATTTGTCGAGATCTAAATTTCGTGACGTGCTAACAAGAAAGAGTCTTGTTGATTTTAGCGACTGCAATTTCATCACTGGTTTTAATCAAACTTTTCTTGGAATGAAACACTTAAACTTGTTTTTATTAATGACATCGTAGACGCTTTTCGTTTTTCTACAAGCCGCTCTTTAACAAAACTTTGGTACAACCCAACTCCTTTGTTTTCTGCAGAATACAAAGCATCGACTTCTTTGATCTACTCAATGCGCAATCTAACGCAACCATTTCTTCTCCTTTATCAAAAAGGGTTGTCGCACTCAAGAAAACTGTCTTTTAAAGCAGTGAACTTAGATGAAATCTTTTTGATAAGAAGTTGTTTGTTCGTGATGAACAGATTCTTCTTCATCTGCGCCTTCTGGTTGAAACTCTTGCAAAAGTCTAGTAACTTCTGGCCCACCTATGGTCCATCGTCGTAACGCTGCTGGATCATGAGTCAATCCTACAACTCCTCCGTTGCCTTTAACAATGGCATTGTTTTGCTCGTGAGCATGATCAATGCCTAGAGCTGAAAACGGTCTGCGCGTTTTTGTACCACAAATTTTCCTGAAATGTAGAGTTAATAATAGAATCATTTTATTTCACTTGATTAAAATACCCAAATTTTTTGTTTGTTTTGTCATACCAGAAATAATTTACTTTCGGTAGGTAAGCGCAAAAAACTAAAACACTTTGTTCTTACCCGAAAGAAATTGCTGATAAACATCAGGTGCTTTAAAAGACAGTTCTTCTAGGTCTTTTAAATGTATTGTAAGCCATCTTGCATAGTTTTGATGATCAAACAAAAAGTACCACGGTAGCATGCTTTGAATTGCTTCTTTAAAGTCAATAAAGTTTCCCTGTCTAAGAGAACGCACAAATTTCAAAAGAAGAATTTGCAGATTTAAAACCAAAAACCAATAATAAAAAGTAGGTGAGCTTTTCGACTGATCAATCCAATCTTCAAAAGCTGTGCCACAATCCGGATGTTCTGTTGCGTAAGCCTCAAGCATTAAACTGTGAAGAACTGCTGCAGTAACTTGGTGTATTTCTCTCGCTCTTTTGATATGTGTCACCTAAAAAAACAAATTTAAAATTTTTAACTTTCATAATAAAAGTATTATTCAATTAACAGAAAAAAATTCAATTTTTTTTAATGACACACCTTCATCATTGCTTCTGCAGAACCAACAGAGCTAATTTCTGAATTTGCTACAATAGATATCCATCCAGACCCTTCTAAAAACTGTCCAAGCAAGCGCATATAAGATTGTTCTATGTGAAGTGGTCCCAGCAGTAATACTAATTTATCTTCACCATATTTTTGAGGCCAATTCCACTGAATTGTTTTTGCTAAAGCAAATAATGGCGGATCGGCGCATAAAATATGAATCTGACCTGCATTTAAATGCTGAGTAACGCCATGAGCAATATCCATTCCGTGTTTTATCATTGAAGGCGATGATGATTTGTCATGAAAAAGAGGCAAAAGAGCACTGGTCGCAGGTAATACAGTGGGCGTCTCTTCTCTAGATGCATGAAATGACGACCACGAAATATTAAGCGGCGAAACTGACTGGTCTTCTGATAACTCTTCATGAATATGCTGAAGTCACATTGCTTCGTTTTTCCACAGTTGTGTGCTAAGCTCTAAACAAAAAACCATAAGTTCAGATTCAGATGCCAGAGGTTGTTTGTTTGGCAAATTGCAATCTTTTACTATTGCGTAAAAGTCTGGTAACTCTGGAACACTGCGCTCTCCATCGGAAATGACATCAGAAAAAGACCTTGCAAAAGTATTAATTTGACCTTCTCCATCTTTGTTGCGGTACTGAAAAATTGATATACCAGTTCCATGAAATTCGCTTTGGCTAGTGTTGCTAGATGCCTTAAAGTCAATGTTGTCTAGCGCTGCTACAGTAAACAACTCTTTTCTCAAATTTGAAGGACAAACAATATGTGCTTCTTTTGCTCTTTGAACTACCATTCTACAAAGCTGAGAAGTAATCACTGTAACTCGATTTGATGAAATAATGAGCCCTTGACGATGCATTTCGTCGATCGCAGCCCGATCTCGATTTCGGCCGTAACATGACAAATCCATATAAATAGGCATAGGAGACTCGATTTTTTTTTTGTGTCGAATGACATCTCCTTTAGGTACGGTGCTCCGATAATTTAATATAATTAATTGACAAATTGTAACAGCCGGTTTTGTTGCAGCGCAATCGTTTGTTTCAGAAGAGCCATAAAGTATAGTATTGACAGCAGCCAAAAGACGTCCAGGTATACATTGGACTTCACTATTTACAGCAAAGCTACCGTCAAAAGAAACATGTGCTGCTGAAATGCATGACCTAATGTTTTTGCAAATCTATAAAATGCCAGTGCGTCGTCATCTTGATCTTCATTTGAAATGTTGTAGAATATATTAGCGTTTGAATTCATCAATACATATTCTCTTCCAGATTTTTCAGCTTTTAATTCTGGGAAATGAGCTAAAATTTTTTCTCTCATTCGGGTTGTATGTTCATCGGACATTTTCTCATTGTCTCTACCAAATAACTGAGAAACTCAAGAATTATAAATTTGCATAAGTTTTCCCATTCGAAAAACATATTCACCAGAAGATGCCAACTTTCCCTGCATGTAGATCATAAGATCTGCAAAGGCCATTCCTTCACACAAAATGACATTTTGATCTACATCTGCCTTACACTTAGCTCTTTTACTCTTGTTATAAAGATGTGCTAGACAGTTGCAGTGATATTTTACTTCTTGAGCAACCAAATCGCCTTTAGTTTCTAGCAATGCTAAAAGTCTAGTATCTCCAATGGTCTGAGCAGATTGCTTTACGTTCAGATAAACTTCCTCTGTTTCGCAACGTCGGAGTGGTTTATTCCATGCTTCTGGTTTGCCACATAAAAAGTCATTCGGTCCGCTGACTGCATCATTAGAACGTGTTTCACGTCGGTTTTCTCCTGCATGTAACTTTTCATCTTCGATATTGGAAGTTTGCAACTTAAGATTTAGATGATGTACACGCTGTTCGTAACAAACTTTCAAATTTGCTTGATTGATATTTAACAACACAACGTTTGTGCCATTTAGCACGTTTTTCTATCAAATTAGCAAGAATGCCATTGCCTTCATCCAAACAGTTTACATTGCGCCCACATTCCAACACATAATTATGTACTTTTAACTTTTCTAAGTTTGAAGCCAGCGATTCATAACCAGAAGTTCTTCTAGATACAATAGGATTTTTAAATGGGCAATTTAAAGCATCTCCAACTTTTTACCATATACAGCACAATTCCCAATTCAACTGAGCAGTAACTTCCTGCGGGGAAGGTGCCGCCACCACTAGCTTTTTAGACATGCTACCAATACCACCACCACGTCACCATTAACCAGATTTCTATAGAAAAATATGAAACTCATGTTTTATTTTGTAAGAAATTTAAGAAAAAATTAACATGATTATTCTTGTTATTGCAGGCTAAAAAATAATTTAGGGTCATTTACCCGACCACGTCCGAATCATTACGATATAGCAAATCGTGAACAAGATGCCTTAAATGTTTTAGCATGTGTTGAAGCCAACCCAAATACTTCTAGTAGAGAAATTGAACAAGATGTTGGTATTTCCAAAACAAAATCGCTAAAAATTTTGGAACTTTATAAATATAAACCTTATAAGATTCATATAAACCAATACCTTTATCCAAACGATCTTGAAAAACGATTACAATTTTGCCAATGGTATATTGATAGATGTGCTGCAATGCCTAATTTTCATCAAAATATAATATGGACAGATGAAACTCATATAAGTAGTGCTGGTATTTTCAATCGTCACAATCATCATCACTGGGCAAATGAAAATTTACATGTAACGGTACCTAGGCGTAATCAAGGCAGGTTTGGATTTAATGTTTGTTTACACTATTGCATTTTTGAAGGAAATCTTACCGCATATCGATATTTAGAACTATTATGTATTGAGCTTGACGAATTCTTGGATGATTTGCCTCTATCAGAACGAGTCGGTCTTTTTTTCTAGCAAGATGGTGCTCCGGCACACAATGCTATGGTAGTGAGAAATTATTTAAATGATAAATTTCCAAACTGTTGGTTAGGTACCTTTGGACCCATTCCATGGCCACCAAGGTCGCCTGATCCAACAGCTTTGGACTATTTTCTATGGGGTTTCATAAAAAATGAAATTTACAAAAAAAACAAACAATACTATGGCAGAATTACAAAACAATTTACATGCTGCTTTTCAAAAAATTAAGCCGCTCCAAATATCAGCTGCAATTTCATCATTACAACGACGATGTCAGTTATGCATTCGACAAAATGGCAGCCAGTTTGAACAATTTATGTAAAAGTAATATTATCATTTGTTTGACAGTTGGTTTATTTTTGTAACCTTGTTCTTAGAATTAAATAATTACACCTTTTATTTGACATATTTGCTGTGTTTCATTGTTTTAAATTATTGCATCGCCTACTTACAAAAGTGCAAACTAACAAATTCGCTTGTAATTCCGTAATGTTCTAAAAGAACCTCTATAAACTATATATTGTTGAAAAGCTTATAAAATAAGGATTTTAATGAAGTCAAAGCCAACTATGGTTTCCATTTAAAAAAAAACTAAGTTTATGTGGCATCTCGACTATTGGTGACCAAATTTAAAAATTGACTACTCCATTTGATTCAACGCTAAAAACTGCACAAGAAATGTCTTTACACTGTTTCCTGAATTCTTATCAACATATGAGATATGGAACCCTATCGAAATTTGGAAAAATTCAATTTTGGTCCCCAAAAATGAAAAAAGATAGCAAATTTTTGTTTTCGCTGTTTAATTTGTCTCAAAAAGTTGGCCTAATGCTACGTGAACAGTTTTGCTCTAACAGTAATAGTTACCGAGATACCCTGCAATCCCATCGAAATCGGTCTACCCGGTACAATAAAACACATATGGTCCAGAATATAAATTTGGTTGCATTGAATAAATTCGGAGAAACACCAGCTTTAGCAAAAATAAAAATCACAGAAACGATATATTACTCGACGTACTTCTGTAAAAGCGCGTTTAGTAAACGCTTTTTCTTAAATAAACAAAGTTATTATTGTAATTATAAGTTATTGTTAAATTATAAATAAATTTTTTGAAGTACTAACTTCAATTATTGCAACAAATTCGTACACAAAAAAAGCAAAATAGCGACAATTCTATTGAAATAATAAGAAAAACACCCCTCCCCTAAGGGGTGAATTTTGGAGTGCTACGGGTCAAATCGTTTTTTTTAGTCTAAAAAACAACTGTGCAAAACCGCTTGCTTGTAACATCAAATGCCGTTTTTTCCCAATATTTTGAGTGTACCGCGCGCACTATAAAAGACTAAACAAACGAGACAATCCCGACTTTATAATGTTAAACAGCCATGCTTCAATCCTTTGGCTTGATACAAATAGTTAAAACACCCAACACGTGTCACAACAACCTCTAACACCACCCTCGATCATATCTACACTACTATTAGTTCTAAATGTAAGACCGTAGATACCACGGTATCTGATCATAAAATTATTTTATGTAAAAGCTTGAAATTGTCTTTCAATCTAAAGTAAAATTTGTAAATAATCGTATTTTTAGCAAATACAATATTGATAAATTCAAACACGATGTTAGCTTAGAAACCTGGGATAAAGTCCTTAACTCTGATGTAAACTCAAAGGAATGTTTTAATTTATTCTATGATACCTTTAAGCACATTTTTGAATGTAACTTTCCAAAAAAATATAGACCGGCACCAATAAACAATAATAAGGGCTGGATTACGGATACCATTCGCACTTCGAGTAACCAATTGAAAAAGTTATATTTTATATCAGAACTGCCAAACAAACATTCTTTGAGAATAAAATAAAAATGTCTTCCAATCCAATTCGTACGACATGGAATATATCAAAACAAATTAATAACCGTAACACTAAAAATCAATTACCAGATAAATTATTTAACGGCGAGATTTTGTTAAATACACCCACGACCGTCGCTAATACATTTAATGATCTTTATATTGAAACACCTTACAGAATCATTAATAATATTCAACAAGGGCAACCTCGATTACCCAAAAGGAAACGCCCTACAGTCTTACCATTCTCAGAAAATGAAATTTTTAGCTTTCTCAATAAAATTAAAAACAAATACTCTGCAGGATACGATGATATCCCATGCTTTCTTCTAAAAGATGCATCAAGTTTTTTGGTGAAACCTCTTACTGCAATAATAAACAGATCCCTGCATGAAGGAACCTTTCTCAGCAAATTAAAAATTTCGAAAATCATACCGTTGCACAAAAAAGACGATCCAAAAATTATCGAAAATTATCGGCCAATTGCTCTAACATCTGTTTTTTCAAAAGTGTTTCAATACGCAATGTTAGACAGACTACAACCGTACCTAACCAAGTTTAGACTTCTAATAGACAATCAACACGGTTTTAGGTCTAAGAAATCTACTATGACTGCCCTAAATGATCTGATCAACTTTATTTCAAAATCTCTCGATACAGGTGAATGCCCTGTTGGCATCTTCTGTGACCTTAGTCGTGCTTTCGACTGTGTAGACCAAAGAATACTTGTACACAAACTTAATGTACTAGGCATACGTGGTACTGTAGCCAACTGGTATATTCCTTTTCTATCTGATCGGCTTCAGTTTACTGAAATACATTTCTACAACAATAATTTCCTGGAAACCCATAAATCAGACCTAAAACCAATCGACATAGGAGTTCCGCAAGGAAGTATCTTAGGTCCAATTTTGTTTTTGCTATATATCAAGGACATTGTTAAATACGTAGATAAAAACTCTAATTCTCTATGCCTAATATATGCAGATGATACCTCACTTCTTTCATCCAACGCCAATATTACTTTAGAACAAAACGTAAATATAACACTAAGCAATTTAAATAACTGGTTCTCAAATAATCTACTTTTCTGGAACCACCAAAAAACAAATTCCATCCGATTTCGCCCACGTCAAAAATACAATCTTCCGGACCTTAATATTACCATAAATGGCACCAAAGTTCCTAATGTTACAGTTACTAAATTTCTAGGTGTACATTTAGATCAATCCTTGCAATGGACAGTACATTGCACATCAGTAGCAAATAGATTAAATTCTATCAGCTTTCAAAAAGAAATCTAAGACACTGGGTATGACTGTATCTTCAAATCTCTCATGGGTTGACCATCTTCTGTCAGCTACCAAAACAGCTGCTCGTAAAATAGGTTTTTGTACAGATCTAAGCAGTACTTTACCTCTCGACAACTTCTTCTGCTGTATAAGGCCCAAATTCGGCCTCATCTGGAATATAATTCTCACCTTTGGGTTAGTGCTCCCCAATACGCTCTCGATATCGTTGATCGTATTCAAAAGAGAGCGATTAGGCTTATAAATGACCCGTCCTTAACTTCTCACATACAGTCCCTTGAGCATAGAAGGATGGTTTCAGTTCCTTCTTTGTATTATCGTTATTACAACGGCTATTGTGCTGGTGAATTACATTCTTTGATACCATCTCCGGCTATCTTTGCGAGAAACACTCGGTTCGCTCATTCACATTATCAGTATGCAGTACAAATCTCCACTTGTCGTACCAAACGGGCGCAATCCACATTTTTCTACACGGCTTCTAAACTCTGGAATGATCTCCCTAGTTCCTGTTTTCCTCTCACTTATGATATGAGAAAATTTAAGGTAGCTGTTCATAGGCATCTATTGATAATTCATTATCCCTCTATCCATCCTCCTAAGTGTTCCTGAGTGCTTTAGCACGATAGGCCTTATTTAGCCTGTTCAGGTCCACAATCACAAAAAAAAAAAGAACTTAATTTCCACGAAAAATTTGATTTCTTATTACAACGCTAACGTGTATAGCAGAATTTCCTACGGGATATGTTTCTGGGGTAACTCGCATGCAGCAACTAAGGTGTTTAAAATTCAAAAACGCATCATGAGGATAATGAATGAGGCTGACTACAGAACGTCTTGCAGGCATTTGTTTGTTGACTGTGGTATTTTAACCTTAACTGGTTTTTGGAAATCAGCAAATTTGTCTTCACACAAATTTCCTACGCAAAATAAGATACATTCACACGATACTCGCATAAATGCAAACTTTAGACTCCCCGCGTTTCGATTAAATATTACTAAAAATAATCCTAACGTATTGGGGTTAAACATTTTTAATAGTCTGCCTGACCGGATAAAACATACTAACTCTGCAACAAAATTTAAATATGAATTAAAAAACTTCTTAATTAAACTTTGCCCCTACCGACTAGACGACTTCTTGTTGGTTAATGGTGCTGGATAGATCTCAATTTATGTAATTAATATTGTACAAGGTGGTGCAGAGGAAACGCATGTTTTTCAATATTGAATTACTGGGACACAATGGGTTGAAAATAATAAAAACAAGTATTAAATGATAGTTTGTTTAATGCAGTTTTTGAAATTACATACCATATTTAGGTTCGGAAAATAATGTCTTTGAGATGACGTCCTTCTTGCTGGATACCAATTTGGATCCTCTCCTGAAAATTACGGACGGCTCTCTCCAACATTTCATTCGGCACGGCTTCAATTTCCTGACAAATGGAATTCTTAAGGTCATCGAGTGTGCGAGGCTTGTTGATGTACACTTTTGATTTTAAATATCCCCACAAAAAGAAGTCACATATCGACAGGTCGGGTGAGCGAGGGGGCCAGTGAACATCACCAAATCTCGAAATCACATGTCCTGGGAATATTTGTGGAACCACTTCCATGGATGCTCTCGCCGTTTGAGCTGTGGCACCATCCTGCTGAAACCAAATGTCTCTCATGTTCACTTGACGCCTTTCAAGTTCTGGACGAAGGAAGTTGTTTAACATTTCAATGTAGCGAGCTGATGTAACAGTAACTGCAATTCCTTCTTCTTCAAAAAAATAGGGTCCGACAATCCCCAACTTTGAAATGCAGCACCACACTGTTACCTTTAAACTGTGCAGAGGTCTTTGGTGTAATTCTTGTGAGTTCTCCGATGCCCAATACCGACAGTTTTGAACATTGACGTAACCGTCAAGATGAAAATGTGCTTCATCACTCATGAAGACTGTAACATCAGGATCTTCCGTAAACATTTCATCCATTATGCGACAAAACTCACTGCGCTGTACAAAATCCCCTTCATTAAGCTGCTGGACGATCATTATTTTGTACGGATGGAACTTGAGGTCATCATGTAAGATGCGGTGAAGCGAACGACGTGACATACCCAGCGCTACAGCATGTCGTCTAGTCGATCGTCTAGGACTACTAACAACTGCCGTTCTGACTCGGTCTACATTTTCCGGAGTACGAACTGAACGGGGAAGACCAGGTGGTTTCTTTTTCATCACAGAACCAGTACTTCTAAACGCTGCAACCCATCGGAGTACGGTATTTCGATCAGGTACTGCACCTCGACGTCCAACTCTAAAATATTGACGGAAAAGACGTTGCACTGTGACTACAGAATCATTGTTTCTAAAAAACTGCTCGACAACGAACACACGATGTTGTACGCTCCAACGCTCCATAGCGACTGAAATGGCATTGTATGGGCCGTCTGCCAACATTCGTTCAACGTCAATATCCCCTCACGTCGCCGAGTACTAGCTGTTCGAAAAACATGCGTTTCCTCTGCACCACCTTGTATTATTGATGTTTCTTATACATGTCTGTGTCAACAAGAATAAACGATTTATTATTATTATTATAAAAGCAGTCATCTTCGTCAGATGAATTGTTATTTTCACGGTTTTCCTTTCCTTTAGTTGTCTTCTTTATCTTCTTTCCTTTTACTTTTGTGGACATGAATTTTCTCTTGCCTTTTATAGTATCAGATTGAAGAATTGTTTTCTTGACAGTCTTTCTTTGTTTGTATTCGATTGCATTTTTTTCGAGTGTGTCAGTCAATATCGCAGACTTACGTTTCTTACGCCCCTTATTTGATACAGTTCTCGGACCTGCTCGTGGTAAAGGTCTAATATCTTGGGGTGAGAACGAAATTAGCTGAGACTCGCTTGTAGCCCACTAGGTCCTGGTACTGGCGAAATAGGCATAAGCTCAGGAATTGAAATATCTAACAGTAGATCAACTTCATTAGTCATTGTGGTCGGTAAAAGCGGAAATGTTGGTGAGTCATTTTTGTGAACACTATTCGGTAAATCACTGGGCTGGAAGATCGTCTATAGGATTTAACTTGGAGTGCTGAAGGTACGTCAGATCTGGTTAGCAGATCATTAGGAAGAATTTCATTGTTAATTTTTAAGGGACGGTCTGTTACAGAGGATGGTGCAAAGTCAGCGGCAGTGAATATGTTTCTATTAAAAGGACTTATACCAGTGCAAGTAAACCCAGCAATAGCATTTTTATCAGTTACTGCAAGAGGAATATTCATCGTTTGACCGGAATGATTTCGCATCCAGTTATCTGTAGCTACGTTTATCATTTTTTTGAATGGTCCAAATACTGCTCTATCCAGTGGCTGGAGTTTGTGTGTGCAGTGAGGTGGAAACGACACCAAAACTATACCATTTTTCTTACAAAAACTCTAGAGCTTGGATAGATATATGTGATGCATGATTGTCGAGCAATAGTAAGCATTTTTGTTCAACTGTTGACTTGGCCTGTTTCTTAAAGTGTTCCAGAAATAACAAAAATTCTGCTTCTTGCATCCAACCACTGGCATTCCCAGCACCAGAAGATCCAACAGGACCTTCACGTATCATGTGATTTTGATATCGCTTCAATGGGAATACAAAAAATGGAGGTATGTGTCCTACTTGAGCATTAATCGCAACAGCAACAGTTACCAACCTCCCACGTCCCGCTGAAGTTACTGCACCTACTTGTTTAATTCCTCTCTGAGCCACTATTTTGCTAGGTTTTTGAACTGTGGTCACCCCTGTTTCGTCCATATTCCAAATATCTTTTGGTTCAAATTTATACCTATCCATAACATCAGCTAGATTATCAAAAAATGTTTTAACATTATGCACATTAAAGCTCGAGATAGGCTCCTCGTTGCTTGACGACATCTCAAAGATAGGGAAGTGTATCGTTTTAAAAAACCAGTCAACCATTCCTTACCCGCCATTTGAGTGTCATGCCATTTTTTGGAAATTTTTTACCATTTTTAAGTGCTAACTCATATGCCAACTTGCATACTTCAGATACAGCCAATCCGAAATAAATTCCAGAGCACTCAATTAAATAGTCCAGTAGGGTTTTTTCTTCATCAACAGTAAACATACGCTTGGCGCAATTGTATCCAACTATTTACATTTACTATTACTATTTACATGGCAAACATTGTATTTTTGTGCCAGAGTTATAATTTTTTCATTATGATTGAAATGTTCGTCAGCCGCTTTTCTATATACTTCCACGTCACTTCACTTATCATGAAAGGATTCATTAGTGACTCATACTCATTTACATTACGGGGAAGAAAGTAACATGATACTTTTGTACCCATACGCACGCAGCAACTGAATGTAAGCGGGAAGGTCATCGCCGGCTATCACCTGATCGTAGTGGGGCGATGTTTTAACTATTAGGTAAATAAACCTACAGAGCGTTTGTTACTTTCGACCCGCTGTTACTTTTGTACCCGGTCTCCCCTACCTTACGATTAATTGCAGAAAGAACCATTAAGAAAAAACTCATGCCCATTAATTGGACCCCCACCAACAGAAAAAAAATTCGACTCATTAAAAAATTTAGTGCTAATTATGTTGCCGTATTCAAAATTTTGTTGCCCAAGAAGAACAGCAGTAAATAAGAAATGGAGTGGGTGGGGGCCGTTTAACATAAAGCTGGACCACCCAAAAAAAAACTTATTGCGTAGAAGAAAACGAACAGTTTTGGTTTTTTTGAAAAAAAAATTGCCATGCTACTTTTTTTTATGAAAATATAGTTTTTCCGAAACTGATTTCGGCACATTATATTGTAAAACCAGCACATTCTGGAACAGTATTGATCTTTTTGAAAAAATTGACTTTCTACTTTTTTCACGAAAAAATTGTTTTTTTCAACAACAAAGTGTGAATTAAAACAACTGGTGCTTAAGTAGATAAACAACAGCTAAACTCTTTATAAAACATTTTTGTGATGCAATTCGTCGTGCTCTTTGATTATGCTCTTTTGATGTTTTTCGCTATCTGCTATGGTTATAAAGTTACAGTAATTTATTTAAAAAGTCAAGTGTTTCAAGATGGCGGACCAATTTTAAAATTATAGGTTATTTTTGGTTGTTAAATACCAGGGATATTTTTTCAAGTTCCGGTAAACTGGCAAAAACAAATACAAGAAATAAGAAAAGTTTTATTATACACAGGAGATACTCATACATGTGAACTAGTCGTTACCGACATTGAGGCATTTGTCGTAACGGGATACCAGATTTTGTTTACCTTCCTCGTACCATGTTGCCGCCTAAGGGCGGGTGGTTGAACAACTCCCATCCGAATTTCTTGAGCACTTCGTTTGTTACTCTTGTCGAATGAGGGCGTGCATTGTCATGAAACAGGGTCCAAAAACTACACTAGCAAGAGTCCTTTACAGTCCCAATACACAGTAGCCATAATCTTTTTGTTGGACAAGGTTTGTTTAAACTTCGTTGGTTTTTTAGGCGAATTCGTATGCATCAATTGCTTCGATTGCTCTTTTGCCTCGACGTTCACAAACTGAACCCACGTGTCTCCCGTTATGATTGTTCCCAAAAACGCTTCTCCTTCGTCACGATGGTCCTGCAAAAACCTTAGTGGAGAATCCATTCGCTGCAGTTTATGAACATGCTGTATTTTTGCGAACCGGTGACGCTTCTAACCACAGTGTTTACTTTTTCGATAATGTCGTCTGTTGCTATCCCTTGGCCCCTTCAACATAAACATCAGTTCGTCCTTTTGAAAAATCCTACACTACCTGCACACTGTAATATCACTCCTAGTGTCATCCCAGTACACAAAACAATCTTCGAATTTCAGCAGCAGTATTGCCTTCAGCTTGAAAAAAGTGGATCACAGAGCGAATCTCACATTTGGTAGGAGCTGCAAGGTAGTAGCCATGATAAAACAGGTCTCACATCAAAATTGCGCCAAGTAATGGCCGACTCGGTTGGGAGACACTGACAAATAAATTATCAAACATTACCATGCAGTTTCCACGTCAACATGAGCATCCATTAGCCGACACTTGAAAAAAAAAGATACTGCCAAAACTATCTTTTGCCACTGATTCTACCATTATGTACATTTGTTTTGCGTGAAACGCTACTTGTATTGGACTATAACGAACCGGTTCATATCAAATAGGAAGATATATTGCAGTATTGTAATCAGTACATAATTACATTTAGCAAAAATAAATCACCCTGTACAATTGTAATAAAAAATAATATTATGTATAGTGAAAACAATGCTATACTGGAAACAAATTTAAAACTTGGTCACGATATGTGTGTTAATGACTTTCTTGCCACGCTATCCGATAGTTGAGACCTTGCGTGTATGTATCAAATATTTTATCAAGGCTTTTTTTTTGTCACGGTTATGATCTACATTCTATACATAAAAATGTAAGTTTATGTTGAGAATAAAAAGTCATATTTGAGCACATTTTTTTTAAAATACAAGGTATACACTTATGTCGGATGTGACGCATTCATTTGTACCGGAACTGTGGTTTATATATGAACGAGGTGATTTAATCATTTTTGTTATCAATGTTTTTTACGATATTCTTTTTTTCATAAAAACCAAAACCAATGGAAATTTTATTTGATATATTTTGTTGTAGTTGGAATGAATGCAGTTATACAATTCTACGCTGACATACAGTCCTAGTCAGCTAAGAAGGCGAGCAACCGGCGCAACCCGATTCATGATTCCGAAAGCCGAGTACTGTAAAAAACTCAGTGGCGTATCATATCTTCATTTTTTTTATATATTAGGTATTTCTGTGTTTTATTAATTTTATAGCACCATTTTTAGAATTTGAAATATATTTTGTTTGTCATAAAGTAGGTACTTAATTACATTTATTATACTAACATATTTAAATACAATAACTTTTTGAATAAACATCTACAAAAACAACATGAAACGACACTGACTTATAGATATGCGCCTTTCCAGTCGCCTTTCCACCTTAGATAAGTACACGGATGAAGATTATTTAGAACCTAAAAATAAAATAAAAACAGGTTGATAGTTAAAATACTTAGTTAGCTTTTGGGTTACAAATTTAAACGTTTCGGTAACAATTATAGTTATCTTCTTCAATAAATGACGATTTGAAATTTATTTAACATTTCAGTGAAAACGCTCGGTTTCAGTACCTGTGAATGGAATGCTTTTACCCCTCAGTTTGTACTGGCAACTCGTCGTGTACTGTGGTTCGAATTAAAAATTACATCGGTCTCACAGGCCTATAACATTTTTCACACCCTGTAGGTCCTAAACGAAGCGTTTCCGGACCTGGGTTTATATGAACTTTTTCTTATTTTGGGTCTAGAATCACTACGCAAAGTTTGTCCGTAGAGTTTCTAGACACCCCGATATATAAATCTCGTGTCACAATGTTCGTCTACGCTGATCTCGGAAACGGTTAAAAATATTTAGATGAAATTTTGTAAATGTGTATTGTTTGGCCAAACTTAAAAAATAGGATAGTTTTTATCTTGATCAGTGACGGTCAATATTGTTTATTTCAAATTTAAATATTTTTTAGAGAAAGGGTGAGGAGAGGGGAGATGGAGAGGAACAAGTACTGCCAATTGAAATATATAAACATTATGATTAGATTAGACTTTGTTACATTTGTTTTTGAGATTTTTCTTGTTAGCGCCTTCGTCCGTTAGAGGGTATTCTGAATTGTCATTTTCAAGGCGGCTTAATAATATTTAATCTATTCATCATTATCTAGCTAATGTTTACCAAAATAAAATTATACTCCGTAGTTGACTTTTTCATATACGTTTCGTAAGTATTGTAGAAGGTTTAAATTTATGTTTTCAGATTTCATATATTTCAAAACTAATATCATTTACTGAAGAAGACAGTAATTGTTGTAGAAACGTTTATATTTGTAAAAATGAATAAAAAGAACACGGTTACGTGCCCAGAAGCCAAGTATCTTAATTATGAGTGATAATCGTTAAAGCTTGAATTTTCATATTAACAGTTTTATAAATTTATTAAATTTAAATCATAATATGTAGAAATTATAATGTGAGTGTGTTAAATTTTCTTAAATTCACTGGAGTCTAAGCATTTCAGTCATAAATACTTACACGAAAGTTGAATACAATCGCTTTTAAAATTATTGCCTAGACACACGCCCCTCCTCCCCACCACACACACAATCACGCGCACGAAAACATTGCGCACGCAAACACGGGCACACACGCGCACAGCGCGCACGCACACGTAAATTCTATCCACGATCAGTGAACCACTTGTGGTGATCACATTTCTTCCGCCTAAAATTTCGGAAGAAGAAAACACGAATGCTCTTCGATCCGTTTTGAGTCACGTAGATTACATGACGGGCAATAATAGCAGATGAAGCCTGCTACTGGCGTGTGGGAAGCGAATGTCCAACGTACACTTTTCCTTAAAACCTTCGAGTTATGGTTAATCTACCTGATTGACGCCCTATGATAACACCATTACTTTAAAACTGATAGAAACTTAATTAAAACACTATATAAACATTTATGAGGTACGTAATGGGCTAGCACAGTTATTGAAATCACTAACGGCGTGATCTCTGCGAATCGTTAGTGTACCTTGAACCAACGCGACCGGCTGTTTGAAAGAACACCTGTACGATAACTATTCTTACTACAAGTAGTAATGACGTGATCTTCGTAGAACGTTAGTCCCTTTTAGTATTTTATAGCTTGAACCAACACGATCGACAGTTTTCAAGAAAACGATAACTATTCTGAGTGTCTTCCTACCATTATCAGAAGCATTAACAACGAGACCTACTTTGTTAGTGTCTTGTAGTGTTGCACGTAAAACCAGCACAATCGATCATTTCAAAAACGAAACACACCGCTGCAGTGGTAGTGCTTCGTTATTTTATTGGAAACATTAACGCCTGGACTGATGCATTTAGTTAGTGCTTCGTAGTGCATTGTAGCATCATCATGCACGTTAACTAGTGCCATTGGTGCTTTATGGCTTCAAACACCACGACCGCCCGTTAATGCATCTAATAAGGGTGTAAAGCCAGCGCTACAAAATGTTTTTCATAAGAAGTCGGTCCTGCTAATGCAATCTGTAAAGCAATAAAATGCGCTAAACACTAACGAGGTCTACCAGTGCTATGGTTAGTACTTCAAATAAGGGTATGAAAGCAGCACTGCACAAGGGAGTTGTTTTTTTAAACGGCACGCATATCGTTCTTGTTTCCAATAAGGGCAGATAAACCAGCACTGCACAAGGGAGTGCCGGCTTCTTGAAAATTAACAATCATGTCTATTCAAGCCATAAAGCACTAACAGCATGTTGCACAAAGATAGATTCAGCTAAGATTACTTTAATCCCCGGGTTAAGAAATAATTTTCGACAAATTGACGTAATTAACAAGTATCTACGCCAAAACATTTTGACAAAATTGGACCTTGCCGTCAACAGAGAATCCTCAAGATGATTTCTTTATTTACGTATTAACGAAGTATTCCGTTTACGAATTAAGTGCTCTTAGCATTTAGATGAAGATGAACTTTGCTGTCAGTACTAGCATCTCTCGTCAACGAACAGGCCCATCGCTCGAGAATAAGCAATGGTTAAAACATTAGGTGCTATTGTTCGCCATTAATACCATTTCTTTATTTACGTTTTAACAAAATATTCGGTTTCCGAATTAAGCGCTCTTACCACTTAAATAAAGTTGAACTTTGCCGTTATCAGAAGTCAACTAGGGTTAAAAACTTTTCCAGTTTACCATTAAAATAGCATCCATGTATTAACTAATTTTTCACTTTCAAGAATCAAGCTCTCACTATTTAGAAGAAGTTGACTTTGCGGTCGGCAGTCAACTATGGTTAAAGAATTAGGCGCTTTGTCGCTTATCGTTAAAATAATTCCTTTATTTCGCATTAACGAAATACCCAGTTCCGAAATAAATGTTTTTACTATTTAGAAGAAAATGGACTTTGTCAACATAATAGGGTCCACGCATCAAAAGTTAACTGTGGCTACAATATTAGATTACGCTTTGAGTTGTCATTAACATGTTCTTTATTTACACATTATCGAAATATGCAGCTAATAATATTCGGAAATGGTTGATCTTAACTCCCAGCAGACGCACCACCTATCAAGAGTAAATTAAGGTTGATAAATCAGGTGTTATTCCAGTTTCTGATTAAAATATTAAAATCTCTTTATTTAAATATTAACTAAATTGACAATTTTCGAATTAAGTGCTCTTACCATTTAGAATAGGTTGGATCATTTAGAAAAGTTATTACTTTGTGGTCAGCAGATGGTGTCTACCACTCAGCAGTCAACTATGGTTAAAAATTAGGTGCTTTGTCGATTTATCATTAAAATAATTTCTTGAACGAAATACCCAGTTCCGAATTAAGTGTTTTTATCATTTAGAAAAAAATTGGACTTTGCCACTACTCAAAATTGTACAGATTACAAATTTAGGTCACTACCATGATCTTTACTTGCACATTATCGAAATATGCAGTTTCGAATAAAGAGCACATACTACCTTAATCGCCAACAGTGAAAGACCTCTTTTAAGCTAGCAAGACCAAATGAGCAGAATCAAACGAAACCGATCAGATTATTTAGTACTTATTTTGTACAAGTTTGTACCATTAATAATAATTTTGGACCCCATGCCGTTTTTAAAAACCCGTGGCGCTACCACCTTAAGACAAGCTATTGTTGCTATTAAAATTTAATTGTTGAAGTGTTATGTCATTGTTTTTGCAAATAAGTTACTTTGGCGCTTTTGGATAATTTGCATGCATCGGATGCATTTTTCTCGTAAACCGTTGGTCCTAGCGACTTCAATAAGGTATACCTTTCTGAAGCAGAAAAGATGGGAAAACAAATTTTTCCAGTCGAAAATGACATACAGTGTAAGGCAAAAAAGTTAGGACCGATTCAAACAAGATGGAAACCTGTATGTGGCGCCCTCTATTAGTAATAAAAGAACTAAGGTCATATTTGAATTCTGCGTGATAAAAAGCCCTGTATACAAAATTTCGTCCGCTTATTACATCATTGTAAAAAGATATTAAAAAAAAAAAAATAATTAAACTTCAACACCCTATATCTTTTAAACGAAGGCGTTGCGAACCTAAGTTCATAGGAACTTTTTTTCTTATTTTAGTGTCCTCTATGCATGACACCCTGTATATATATATATATATATATATATATATATATATATATATATATATATATATATATATATATATGGGTCCCACGTTCAACGACATCGATCAATTATGAAACTGTCAAGACGTCAATGGACACAGTTCGAACATTTAATACATTAGATTATAGCAGTTTATATTGTTATTTATTAAGTATTAATAGTTCTATTGTTATTCCTATTTTTTTTTTTAACTTTTTCGAGATCTGTTGAATTTAAACATTGTTATTTATTAAGTAACTTAACGTTCTGTGGTTATGACTATTTTATGTAATTTTTCGAACACTGTTGAATTTAGATATGAATGTGTTACATGAAATATCTTTAGAGTTTCTCAGAGAACTCAAAACGTCATAATATACTTGGGGTTCCACAAAAAAATGAAAAAGTAATAAATTTTTCTTCTACATGGGTCACAAAATGGATAACTAAAACAATATTTGACGTGTTTCAGTAGTTTCATGAAAATATTTTCTTCAGTTTTTAACAACTTTATGCGGGACTTTTGACCCTCTCTTATGTGTATTTCTTGATAACTGTTAAGTTTAGGTATAGGACATGGTACATTTTTTTATGATTGTGGACCTGAACAGGCTAAATTTGGCCTATCGTGCTAAAGCACTCAGGAACACTTAGGAGGATGGATAGAGGGATAATGAATTGCCAATAGATGCCTATGAACAGCTACCTTAAATTTTCTCATATCATAAGTGAGAGGAAACCAGGAACTAGGGAGGTCATTCCAGAGTTTAGAAGCCGTGTAGAAAAATGTGCGCCCGTTTGGTACAAGTGGAGATTTGTACTACATACTGATGATGTGAATGAGCGAACCGAGTGTTTCTCGCAAAGATAGCCCGAGATGGTATCAAAGAATATAATTCAGCAGCACCATAGCCGTTGTAATAACGATAATATAAAGACAGAACTGAAACCATCCTTCGATGCTCAAGGGATTGTATGTGAGAAGTTAAGGACGGGCCATTTATAAGCCTAATCGCTCTCTTTTGAATACGATCAACGATATCGAGAACGTATTGAGAGCACTAACCCAGAGATGAGAATTATATTCCAGATGAGGCCGAATTTGGGCCTTATACAGCAGAAGGAGTTGCCGAGAGGCAAAGTACGGCTTATATCTGTACGAAAAGCCTATTTTACGAGCAGCTGTTTTGGTAGCTGACAAAAGATGGTCAACCCATGAGAGATTGAAGATACAGACACACCCAACAGAGTAATAGAATCTGAAAATTTAAGAACTGAGCCATTCATACTTACAACAGGAAATGATCGATCTTTTTTGGCGGACACAAGGCAACACTGATTTTTGTTAGCACTAAATTTAACTAGATTATTGTTTCCCCATTCGAGAATACGTTGAATGTCTTTGTTGATTGAATTTGCCATTTCAGCTTTAATCTCTTGATTTGACATAGAAGGTGGATTATCACTATGAGTAGACTGAGATGAACTACAGTGAAGAGTGCTATCGTCAGCAAAGCAATGGATGGCGTTAGTTGTTGAAGAAATAAGGTCATTTATGTACAGTAGGCGCTACAACGGATCCCTGTGGTACGCCCGCGTTAATGCTAACTTCTTTTGAAAAAAAGCCATCAACTACGACACGTATTCGTCTTTTATCAAGCAAACTAGAAACCCAGTTGATGAGCGTATCATTTAACCCAAACGAGGTGAGTTTGGCAAGTAAACACTTATGCCAAACTTGGTCAAATGCCTTTGAGATATCTAAAGCGACTACAACTGTTTCACGGACTGCTCTACTGTATTGTTCCAAACTTGGGTCACATATGAAAGAAGATCACCTGTTGAACGACTTTACCTAAACTCATATTGGTGGTCACTAAGGAGTTTGTTAGTTTCAAGGAACGTGAGCAGTTGCTGATTGATGGCTTTTCCATGATTTTAGACAAAATGGAAATGATGGCAATTGGTCGGTAGTTTGAGGGATCGGTCTTGCTAACTTCCATGATGAAGGAATTCCCAGAAGACATAGGATCGTATAGAGCTTAGATAGGACTGGTACTAATTCGAGGTAACATTTCTTTAAGACAATAGCTGGGATACCGTCTGGGCCAGTCGCCTTATTGAGATCAAGCCTACTGATGATCGATTCCAAGAGCTTGTACCGAAAATGAATTGGTTTCATAGCGTATGAAGAAGAGTTGACTAGGGGCACATCTTTTCCAGAATCATTGAGACACGAGTTTGATGTAAACAAATCCACAAAAACATTGGCTTTGTCTACAGAATCAGCAACTACCGATCCGTCAATAGATGTCAGGGGGGGAAATGAAGATGTTCCAAAGTTTTACTAATGGCTTTAGCTAAAGACCAAAATTTACGACTGCCTAAAGGAGATGTAGCTAGTTCATTGCATTTTCGTTGTTCGAACAACTTTTTAGTTTTAGTGATGACACTTTTGCAGATATTTCTAGCACCAACGTATTCTACATGACTGTCGACCGATTTATTAGATTTCCATTTAATGTAATATTTATTTTTTAAAGATATTGCATCAGCACAAGCCTTATTAAACCAGGGTTGGGAACGTGAATGACCTATACGGTACTGTTTTTTGGGAATGTATAACTCCATTCCCATGAGGATGACTTCAGATACTGAAAGAGCGATGTCCGAAGAAGAGGACGACTTAAAACAATATTCACGCCATGGAAAGGTTGCAAAGAAATCCCGTAAATTACTCCATCGAGCTGACTTAAAACACCACAAGGTTCTATCGGTTTTGCGAACAACAGTGGAATTAGGTACAGTAGAAATTATTTCTATTAGACAATGGTCGGAAAGACCTAAAGGCGAAAGAACGGAAGTTTTATAAACAAGAGGGTTTGATGTAAGAAAGAGATCTAGAAGATGTGGAGTATGGTTAGGGTTATCAGGGATTCTTGTGGGTTCAGAAATCATTTGTGTGAGATCACATGAAATAGCAAATGTTTCTGCACTATGACCAGCAGGATTTGTAGTAGATGAAAACTGAAGCCAATTAGAGTTATGAACATTGAACTCGCCAACAATTGAACTATCGCAAGATGGAAACTGAGACAGGAGATAGTCAACTTTCATACTAAGGTAATCAAATAAAAATAAAACTTGAAAGCAGAATCCAAAAATGAAATAAAAATAGGTGTTTCCATTTGAAAAATGAAGTTGGTAGTCATAAATTCTTTTGGACCACCCTGTATACATGAACTTAGCATCAAAAAATCGCTACGAAAATTAAAATCGACTTGTCAAGCGTTTTTCCAAAAACAAACGTACTTTTGGCCCTCTCTGTATATGTATATGTATATGGATATATATATATATATATATATATATATATATATATATATATATATATATATATATATATAGTATGTATAAATTCAGATTTTGTACGTCTGTCGTTCCTTCGAAACTACCCACGGCCCCTATTAGAGTACAGTACTTCATTTTATCGGCAGAATCCTTGCATACATACACGACGCGAAATAATGTATATCGTCAAAATGTAAATATTCAGATTGCAATAAAAGAGTAGTTTACTCTTGAGCCTAATAGGGGTCGAGGGTAGTTTTCGAAGGAACCGCGGCGGTACAAAATCTAAAACTTTATATTTTGTCGGTACATATTATGCCGCGTCGCATGTGCAAGTAGCGATTGATTCTGCTTATAGAAAAGAGTAGTTTACTGTTGCGCCTAATAGGGGCCGAGGGTAGTTTTCGAACGAACGACGGAGGTACAAAATTTAAAATTTTATATTTGGTCGTTACATATTACGCCGGATCGTATGTACAAGTAACGATTGATTCTGCTGATAGTAAGGAGTAGTTTACTCTTGAGCCTAATATGTCTGAAATCAATTGGGGGTTGTTTTTCAAAATAAATGAAAATATTTAATTTATTTTTATGGTACAAATTAGTACAAATTCAACTCTTTCTATTGCTGTTCTTAATTTTCTTTTTACCATTTTTTTTATTGTGGTCATGCTAGCTTGCCTTAATGTGGCAGCGCCACGGGTTTTTAAAAACGGCATGGGGTACAAAATTTTAATTAATGGTACAAATTAGTACAACATAAGTATTAAATAATCTGATAGGTTTCGTTTGATTCTGCTGATTTGGTCTTGCTAGCTTAACCCTTTGAGGACGGACGAGAAAATACTTAAATTAAATAGAAAATTTCTGAAAAACTGAGTTTATTTATAAATAAACTTATACAAAAAATACATTAGAAAGGATGAAATATCCTGGAATATTCTACAGGATGTGGTTACTGGTGGTAACCACTAGGATAAAGGAACTACTTTGTATGATAATGTAAGAAACAATTTGTCCTTATTCAGGCATAAACCCACGTCGCATGTCGTACATTTCTATATAGTTCGATGAACATCTTTTGCCGTATTGCAATTTGCGCATCTAAGAGAACTACGTCTAACAGGCATGTGTGCGCGTTGATCGTACCGAACTTCAAGGGGGAATAATTTTCTTGTATTTATTTGGTTCATATCTGGTGTTTCCACTCTCTTTAACAGAAGAAATTGTGACGCCTATCAAGCCGCGTGCAACAGAGAAACGAAACTGTTTCAATGTTACAGATTTTCCGTCACTTCTTTGTTGAAACAAAATGAAAGAATTTACAACACTTGCGTCGAGAAAATAAAAAAATATGCGGTGCCACCATTTGTGTGATTTTCGGTCAATTTCTTATAAGGATTTCAACATGTCAAATCGATCTACATATCCCATTATGTTGATTATAGTGTTTCACCATAACAGGACATGGTATTTTCTCGGTTGTACCATTTCTGGACTTATTGAGGCCGATGTCATTATGGATGGGTTATGATAGTTGCCTAAAAATAATACACTTCTTCGATCCATCCACTTCAGCACTGCTAATCCATCCACAGAAACTCTCCAATCTATATCACCTCTTTTCATACACATCACTTTTGAACTCCTATTTTTGCGGATTGTTCAGCCATATATTCCATCAGCTAACAAGTCTCTACAAATCTATGGAGTTGAAGTAATTATCGAAATATACTTTGTGGTGCTTGCCAACTAATGCTCTGCTTGGGTCTTTTACAACATGACCACCCTACATTCTTCTCAATGATATTAGGCTCGACCTTGCCTGTGTAAATTTGAAATTCAGAAACATAACCTGTAGAATCAGCCCTAATCCACACCTTGTAGCCTCTTTTCGTAGGTTTCATTGGCATAAATTGGCGGAGGCTATTTCTGCCTTTAAATTTTATCATTGACTCATCAATGAACCGAAACTCGATAGGATTTAGAGTAGTACGAAATGTTTCTGTCAATTTCGAAAGTAACGGCCTAATTTTATATAACTTCCTCATTTTGGCTGTACTGAATTATCGTTTATGTGAAGATTACTTAGGAACCACGAAAATCTATCACGTGATAATACGGAGCTTATGATATGGTCTAGTATCTCTTCTCGTGAAGACCAGTAGTCTTTGTAACTAGGCATTCTTTTTTCCGACATTAGTAAGTTTATCCCCAAAAATGATTTTAGTTCAGCATTTGTATGCATATAAGTTGGTTTGAAAAACGATAACAGAAATGAGATCATCTGTGAACAATAAACTGAACATGTCGGTGGGTGTTTCTATGTTTTCTGGAATCTTCGGGACAGTTTCTG
Source organism: Vesta saturnalis (assembly GCA_036346205.1). Classification (NCBI taxonomy): domain Eukaryota; kingdom Metazoa; phylum Arthropoda; class Insecta; order Coleoptera; family Lampyridae; genus Vesta; species Vesta saturnalis. Next base: position 1,082,285 of record JARFJB010002450.1, on the reverse strand, counting down.
CCACAAACGGGTTTACATGATTTACGTGAGAAACATCTTTTTTCCAAACGACTGCTTTCTTTCTCAATTCTTCTTGCTCCATTCCTCTTGCACATGCATTAATTTCTGCGTCAATGTCTTCTATGTCATCTAAATCAAATAATCCGTCACCTATTTCATTAGAAACTGCTTCATTCAGATGTATTCCATCGGCCATCACACTTTCCGAGACAATGGACTCACAATCACTGGAAATATCATCCAAATTATCATAAAATTCGGATTGACTCATTGCCTCGAGTTCCAGAACTGACCATTTCTTTTTAGAAACCTATAGTAAACAAACTATCTAAGTACAATACGCAAAACACGTCACTGCAAAAAAAAAACGAGCATATTCAAGAAATATTACCATATTCCTAGTGGTTAGTAGTGGTAACCACAACAAAAAGTTATTAATATCAAAAACATAGAAGTCAAATTTTTTGCATAAATTACTTATATGTAATAAAGTGATAAATAGTTTGATCTTACCTACCATTTTCATGTATATTATTCACATTTACAACAAATAAATATTAGCTTATTGATGCACTTGGGTAATAACATAAGTAAACACGTGGAACGACCACCGACGACGGATGAATATACCGGCCCCAGGTTGGCTAGACCCAGTTCGCGTTCAAAAAATGTTCTCTCTAACGTAGGCATTCCGTTATATAACGTGGCAACCGCGAAAAACCACCAGGACAGTAGTGTTAGGACTGTATTTGTGGTTAGCAGCGAGAATCACTCGTCCTCAAAGGGTTAAAGAGACAACAGAAATACTACCCATCAAACATAATCTAAGGTTAAAGAATTAGGTGCTTTCCCAGTTTGCAGTAAAATATCTTTATTTGCGTATCAACTAACTTTCCAGTTTCCGAATTAAGTTCCCCTACCATTTAGAAAAAAAAATTAACTTTGTGGCCAGCAGAGGGATCTACAATTAAACTGTACACTATAAATTAGGTGCTTTGCCGGTTTGTCATTAAAATAATTTATTTTATAATTTTATTAGGTGATCTTAACATTTTGGCGTTAGAAGAGTAGCCAACCTCTTAAGATTAAACCATGGTTGAAATATAAGGTGCCTGTAATTCAGTTGACTTAACTACGTCCTCTAACAATCTAAAAACAGTTGTACTGCCGTCAGCTAAAGGACCCATCTCTCAAGAATAAACAGTGATTACAAATTTTGGTTATTTGGACGTCCAAACAGGAAGTTTTCCATTTAAGTGTTATTACTATCTAGAAAAACTTTTGGCTCGAATATCGTGATTCGAGGTTTCCATTTTTTCGAAAAATTACTTTTTTGTTAAAAATTATTATTAATTTTATTAAATACAGAAATAAAAAGTTTACCTCGAGTAGGATTTGAACCTATGTACTTTGAAGTGCCCTTACCATTTAGAAAAAAAATTAACTTTGTGGCCAGCAGAGGGATCTACAATTCAACTGTACACTATAAATTAGGTGCTTTGCCGGTTTGTCATTAAAATAATTTATTTTATAATATTATTAGGTGATCTTAACATTTTGGTGTTAAAAGAGTAGCCAACCTCTTAAGATTAAACCATGGTTGAAATATAAGGTGCCCAGGTTGCCTATAATTCAGTTGACTTAACTACATCCTCTAACAATCTAAAAACAGTTGTACTGTCGTCAGCTAAAGGACCCATCCCTCAAAAATAAACAGTGGTTACAAATTTTGGATATTTGAACGTCCGAATAGGAAGTTTTCCATTTAAGTGTTATTACTATTTAGAAAAACTTTTGACTCGAATATCGTGATTCGAGGTTTCCATTTTTTCGAAAAATTACTTTTTTGTTAAAAATTAAAAATTATTATTAATTTTATTAAATACATAAATAAAAAGTTTACCTCGAGTAGGATTTGAACCTATGTACTTTGCTACAGTACCACGCTAACCATCTGCGCCATCGAGATACAAGCCCCAATCGATGTAAATTTTGTCTTTATGTAAATATTTATAAATTTTTAAATATTTATACAAGGTGCGCCATGGAAACGGGCGATTTTGGATGTCATTTTAATAGTAAACTTCAAATAATTAGAGGGTGCTGTTACTTTTAGGTTATTGTCAGTTTAACAGCATTTTGTCAAAATGCAACCGTGGTCAGCTGAACACCGTTCATTTGCCGTAAGAGCATTCCACAAAAGTAATAGTTACGAAGTAGTTCAGAGAATGTTTCGCAACCATTTTAACATTGATCGTAATAATGCTGTGCCCTCTGGGCACGCTATCAAAATTTGGGTTAAAAATTTTGAAAAAACAGCTTCATCGCTCAAACGAAACCCCATCGGAGATTGAATCCAGTGAGAACACCGCAAACCATTTAGAGAGTCAGGGAAGCTATGGTAAGAAGTCCACAACGTTCTGCACGGCGTCACTCAATTTCGCTGGGAATTTCAGCGACAACCTTAAGAAGAATTTTACACAAGGACTTGCATTTTAAACCACATAAAATTCAGATTGTGCAAGAATTGGAACCAAATGACTTCACAAGTCGTTCAAAATTCAGTCGTGATTTGTTAAACCATATTAACAATGATGCAAATTTTATTGACAATGTGATTATGAGTGATGAAGCTCATTTTCATCTCTCAGGATTCGTAAACAAGCAGAATTGTCGATACTGGACACATGAAAACCCTAGAGTTCTTCATCAAAAACCACTACATAGTGCAAGAGTGACAGCGTGGTGTGCAATTTCGTTCTTTGGAGTAATTGATCCATTTTTCTTAGAAGATGGCAATGGAAATGCAGTGACAGTTACATCAGGCCGTTATGTTGGAATGATCGAGACATTTCTAAGACCTAGGCTAGCGTTACTTCCACAGATAAATGTCGACACATGGTTCAGCAAGCCAACTGCACACACTGCCAGAATATCTATAGAAGCCCTAAACCGACTGTTTCCCGATCACATCATTTCTAAGAATGGAAACATTCCTTGGCCAGCTAGATCTCCGGATTTGTCGGCGTGTGATTTTTTCTGTGGGGCTACTTAAAGACTAAAGTTTTCGCACATCGCCACACAGAACATTGATGAATTGAAGTTAAGAATTCGAGAAGAAATCAACCGGATACGCAATGTTATGCATAGCTTGGCTCTAAGTTTGGAAGAATGTTTGTATAGAAATGGTGGACATCTCGCAAACGTTATTTTTAAGAAATAAAATGCTCTTTTATATAGGTTAACGTGAAACAGTTTTTAATTTTCTTAATAAAATGATTTAGTTATTTTTAGTGTTACAAATCGCCCGTTTCCGTGGCGCACCTTGTATTTAGAATTTACATCAGTTCTACATACATAATGACAAAGTTTGCATCGATTAGGGCTTGAATCTCGATGGCGCAGATGGTTAGCGCGGTACTCTAGGAAAGTACAGGTCGTAGGTTCCAATCCTACTCAAGGTAAACTTTTTATTTATGTATTTAATAAAATTAATAATAATTTTTAATTATATATTTACTTTTGAACTTATTCGTTCATAACAAAAACTTATAATAATACTTTTTTGTTAGTTCTACTATTGAGTAATAAAAATCAGAAGCAAGAATAAGAAAAGCTAATGAAAGAAAAAGTGAAAATTAGATTTCTCGTCACGATTAGTTGCATTTACTCATTGAAAGAGGCATGACGTAAGCTAATAACTAAATAACATTCATCCTCACATAATATTTGATATAATAAACCTCGCATACATTTTCATTCATCTTTTTCATAAGGCCTAATTTAAGTTATTATGCAAGTTTTAAATCGGTTAAATTTCTTTGTTCGTGGGTTCAACTAAGAGTAACATCAACACACAATGTTTATATATTTTTTAATAACTGTCAAACATTTATTTAATATTCACAAATTTAACGTAAATGTGATAAAAATAGTTGTTCAAGCACGTGTCTAGATAAAGTAATAGTAAAATACAGTTTGTTTATGCAGTAAATTCCGATGCACTGTTTAAAGGTAAAAATACAAAAATAACATTTTCCATATCACGTTCATAAGCTCGGTTATTTTTTCGAGATTATGCATGAATGTTTGTTAATCGTGGATTAACACATGTTTACTGAACAAGAACATACATATAATTGCGAATATAATGCAGTAATTCGCAGTCCCACGACATTTGCCGATTTGCTTCACTCAAGAAACTCTTTCACAACCAAAATATTATATACATTGTCCTTACTTTTGGGTCACTACGTATATTCTACGAGGGTGGTATGATAAATACCTATGTTCAGGAAAACAAGGCAATTAGTTTATATTTAGTATATTTATTTTTCGACATAATCGCCTTGTAGATCTATACACTTAATCCAACGATGTTCCAACTTTTTTAACCCATCCAAATAATAAGATTTTTCGAACTCTGCAAAATAGGCCTCTGTGTCCGCAATGGCTTCTTCCTTTGTCAAGAACCGTTTTCCACCAAGCCATTTCTTCATGTTTGGAAAAAGAAAAAGGTCGCAGGGGGCCAAATATGGCGAATATGGTGGATGGGGCAACACTTCGTACCGTAACTCAACGAGTTTTGCTGTCGCAATTGCCGATGAGTGGGACGGGGCGTTGTCATGATGGAAAATGATTTTTTTCTTCGCTAGGTGTTGCCTTTTACTCTTTACTTCAGCGTCGAATCGGTCCAATAAATTGGCATAATACTGACCCGTTATGGTTCTTCCCTTCTCCAAATACCCTACGAATCCCAAAAAACAGTCGCTACAAATTTTACATCTGATGGAAACCGGTGTGAAAAAAGCGGCCAGTTCTAGCGGCCAGTTTTCCGATGATTACCGAAGTCACAGTAACTTATACATGAAGTCATTTGCAGCCCACGCAAGGTGACAATTTCAGATTTTATTACTATCTAATTCATATTGAAGGTAAAACAATACTGTGATGGAGCTGCCGTCTAAGGGGGTGAAAATTGGGACCAATCCTTAATGTTCAATCTCGAAAACCGTGCATAGTATCAAGTTGACATTCTCAGATAATATGACTAACTAATTAATAACAAAGATAAAAAAATAATATCTGATGGAGCTGCCGTCTAAGGGGGTGAAAATTGAGGCCAACCTTTAATCCTCGATCTCGATAACCGTACATAGTATCAAGTTGACATTCTCAGATATTATTACTAACTAATTAATAATAAAGGTAAAAAATAATATCTGATGGAGCTGCCGTCTAAGGGGGTGAAAATTGAGACCAACCCTTAATCCTCGATCTCGATAACCGTGCATAGGATCAAATTGACATTCTCAGATATTACTAACTAATTAATAATAAATAAAAAAAATATCTGATGCGAGCTGCCGTCTAAGGGCGCGAAATTTGAGACCAACTCGATCTCGAAAACCGTGCATAGTATCAAGTTGACATTCTCAATATTATTAACTATTTAATAATAAGGAAAACCGTGCATAGTATCATGGTGACATTTTCAGATTAATAATTGAACTAACTAATCTGATAACAAAGATAAAAATAATATGTGATGGAGCTGCCCTAAAGAGGTGACAATTGACAACCCTTAATTCTCGATCTCCAAAACCGTGCATAGTATCAAGTTGACATTCTCAGATAATATTACTAATTGATAATAATAGATAAATAATATGTAGATGGAGCTGCCGTCTAAGGGGTGAAAATTGAGACCAACCCTTGAATCATCGATCTCGAGTAATACTGCATAGTATCAAGTTGACATTTTCAGATTCATTAATAATTAATTAATACCCTAAGAGCATAAATATTTATATATTGATAGAGCTGCCGTCTAAGGTGAAAATTGAGACCAACCCTTAATCCTCGATCTCGAAAACCGTGGATAGTATCAAGTTGGCATTCTCTGATAATATTACTAACTAATTAATAATAAAGATAAAAAAATAGTATCTGATGGAACTTCCGTCTGAGGGGGTGAAAATTGAGACCAACCCTTAATCCTCGATCTCAAAAACAGTGGATAGTATCAAGTTGACATTCTCTGATAATATTACTAATTAATAATAAACAGAAAAAAAATGTGATGCAGTTGCAGTCTAAGAGGGTAAACATTGAGACCAACCCTTAATCCTCGATCTCTTATCTTAATTTTTACCCCCTTTGACGGCAACTCTATCATATAATTTTTTATCTTTATTATTAATTAGTTAGTAATATAATCTGAGAATGTCAACGTGATACTATGCACGGTTTTCGAGATCAAGTATTAAGGGTTGGTCTTAATTGTCACCCCCTTTGACGGTAGCTCCATCACACATTATTTTTTGTATCTTTATTATTAATTCGTTAGTAATATTATCTGAGAATGGCAACGTGATACTATGCACGGTTTTCGAGATCGAGTATTAAGGGTTGGTCTCAATTGTCACCCCCTTAGACGGCAGCTCCATCACATATTATTTTTATATCTTCATTATTAATTAGTTAGTAATATAATCTGAAAATGTCAACTTGATATTATGCACGGTTTTCGAGATCGAGGATTAAGGGTTGGTCTCAATTTTCACCCCCTTAGACGGCAGCTCTTCGCATATTATTTTTATCTTATTCATTAGTTATTAATGTAATCTGAAAATGTCAACTTGATACTATGCACGGTTTCCGAGATCGATGATTCAGGGTTGGCCTCAATTTTCACCCCCTTAGACGGCAGCTCCATCACATATTATTTTATCTTTATTATCAATTAGTAATATTATCTGAGAATGTCAACTTGATACTATGCACGGTTTTGGAGATTGAGAATTAAGGGTTGGTCTCTATTGTCAGCTCCATCACATATTATTTTTTTTATCTTTATTATCAATTAGTTAGTAATATAATCTGAAAATGTCACCATGATACTATGCACGGTTTTCCTGATCGAGGATTAAGGGTTAGTCTCGATTTTCCTCCAACACATATTATGTTTACATCTTTATTATTAATTAGTTAGTAATATAATCTGAAAATGCCAACTTGATACTATGCACGGTTTTCGAGATCGAGGATTAAGGGTTGGTTACAATTTTCACCCCCTTAGACGACAGCTCATCACATATTATTCTTTTATCTTTATTATTAATTAGTTAATAATATTATCTGAGAATGTCAACTTCATACTATGCACGGTTTTCGAGATCGAGAATTAAGGGTTGGTCTCAATTTTCACCCCCTTAGACGGTAGCTCCATCACATATTATTTTTTTATCTTTATTATCAATTAGTTAGTAATATAATCTGAAAATGTCAACTTGATACTATGCACGGTTTTCGAGATCGAGGATTAAGGTTGGCCTCAATTTTCACCCCCTTAGACGGCAGCTCCATCAGATATTATTTTTTTATCTTTGTTATTAATTAGTTAGTCATATTATCTGAGAATGTCAACTTGATACTATGCACGGTTTTCGAGATTGAACATTAAGGGTTGGTCTCAATTTTCACCCCTTAGACCCCCCCCCCCCCCATTCCCATTACATGTTATTGGTTTACCTTCATTATTACTTAGATAGTAATAACATCTGAAATTGTCATCTTGATACTCTGCATGGGCTGCAAATTACTTAATTTATAAGTTACTGTGACTTCGGTAATCATCGGAAAAACTGGCCGCTCTTTTCACACCGTTCTGATGGAATCGTCTTTGCTTTCTTTGGTGCACGTTCGCCGGCAGAAGCCCACTGTGCTGACTGACTTTTGGTTTCCGGTGTGTAGTGATGGATCCACATCTCATCAACGGTCACATAACACTCTTAACGCTTAAACTTGTCCAAACACTGCGCTGAAGTTGTCACGCGGTTCTGTTTCTGATTAATCGTCAGCCGCCGCGGCGCCCATCTCGCCGATGGCTTTCTCATACCCAATTCGGCGTGCAGGATATTTTGTACACGTTCAATTGAGATTAAAATTATTATTAATTTTATTAAATACATAAATAAAAAGTTTACCTCGAGTAGGATTTGAACCTACGACCTGTACTTTGCAAAGTACAGGTCGTAGGTTCAAATCCTACTCGAAGTAAACTTTTTATTTATGTATTTAATAAAATTAATAATAATTTTAATTACATATTTTTTGAACTTATTCGTTCATAACAAAAACTTATAATAGTTCAATTGAGATGTTTACCATCTCAGCAATCTCTCTTATCTTCATCCGGAGGTCTGCTAACACGATATCATGCACTTTATTAATCGTTTCATCTGTAGTGACCACAACGCGACGACCGGGGCGCTCCTCATCAAAGACGGATCTTCGGCCACGTTTAAATTCATTATACCAGTATCTGATGGTAGACATCGATGGTGTATTATCGTTGTAAACTGCTTGCAACTCTTCACTGATTTCTACACTCGTTTTCCCATCCAAAAAAGAAATCTAATCACTGACCGGTATTGTTCTTTTTCCATTATTGCAAAAATACCTACATTAACTCACTTTCAACAGCTATAAAAACTAAAGTACTCTATGAATGTCGCTAAAATTTTGACAGATCTGAACTAAAGAATAGTACTAAGAGTTGGTAATGCAGATTTTCACACAAAGCGCCATCTGTCGCCAAACACGGGTACTTATCATATCTCCCTCGTACATACTCAATGCCACCAAAGACCTATTTAGTATTGTTAAAAGTTGAGCGCTTGCCTTAAGAGGGGTTATCACTTAACCTTAATTATAAAGTGTTTCGTTCAGATTTTCAACTAAATTACGTTTATACGGTAGAACAGCTTTGCCTCATTAAGTTTACCTTCAGTCTTATGTTTTAAGTATCAAGTCTTAAAGTTTTAAGTATCAAGTCTTAGAACAGTAAAATATACATTTTCCAATATTCTTCAAAAATCTTAACCCTTAAATGCATAATTGCATACGGTTGCAATTATGCAACGTTCCGAATTAATACGCTTCAGATTATTAGCCGAGGCATCCAACCTTAAATGCATACTGCTTCATTTCTACAACAAACCACCTTAAAGGCTCATACAGACAAACATTATTCAAAAAGCGCGCGTAACCGTTTAGTAGAGAGGAATCAGTTTAGTTTGGTTCGTTGTTCTGAACAGTGTGTAACTTAAAATTTTACCTCGTGGTGTTTCTTTTTTTTTATGATTGTGGACCTGAACAGGCTAAATTTGGCCTATCGTGCTAAAGCACTCAGGAACACTTAGGAGGATGGATAGAGGGATAATGAATTCTGTCTTTTTGTGAAAATATATTGCAAGTTTATTGTTTGTTGCAGATATGCAACAGTGTGTGTGTGTGCATTTAGAGTTGTTATAAGAAGAAAATATGAGTTACTCTAAACGCTAACAAAAAACCTCTCAGTGAGCAGGAAATGTTTGAAATTTGGGAGGGTTGGTCAGATAGTGAAGACGGACTTGACTTTTCGGATGATGATAGTGTTACCGATACAAATTATCAAATACATAATATCTCTGATACAGATGAAGAGGTGAGCATTTTGAGGGATAAAGATGATATTGGAGGAAGCCAACCAAACGCGATTAGAGAGGAAGACGAAGATGTTGTTTTGGAGGCAGAACCAATTGTAGGTAGCGGACCGCGAAATTTTGTTACTGTAATAAACGTTTGTCAAATCGCCATTGTTACCACGATAGAAAAGATAATTAGAGGATATTTAATATCTTGATAATACGTCGTAATTTACGAATGTTTTCAAAATATTTTTATTTATATATTTTTATCTAAGGAATGTAGGATTGTTTGTAACTAATATAAATGTAAAAACATGTTAGGGGGTGAGTGGTAGGTGCACGCTTCAAAATGCTTTACTGAAGGGGCGTAACGAATCATTGGAAATTCTTATCCGCAGATTCTTGATGTAAAAATGTCACTAGTTTAATAATTAATTACGTCGGTACACACTGCAATCAAAGACGTCTTTGTTTGGTACTAGGAAATTTAAGATTACATGTAGGGTTTGTTACGGACGAATGCATATTTTTAGAATTAAGATTTCGTTCTGTTAAGAATGTGAAAAATGTTCCCACAAAATAATTTTTTGTTTATTTTTTTTTTATTATTACTTACAATAACGGGGGTTGATTTTCGGAAGTAAATATAGTTAGTTTGAAATCGAAGGGGAAGGCAGTTGCTGTTGAAATTTTGATTGGGTCGTCAGATTGCTTTTATTTTTTTAATTAGAAACTCCCTTTGTAAACCGTTCGGTCTATAAATATTTTGTCGTGTACCTTTTAGCGAAACTAAAACGCCAATTCGTATTTTTGTTTTAGTGTATGTTTTAATGTAAATTTTCCCAAAAATTATTCTATAATTAATCGCCGCGGCGTCGAGTTTTAAACCGCGTATCTTAACTCGTCGTGTTGGTGGTAAAGTGTTTAACTAAAGGGAATATATTCAAGTGTAAGTAGGTATTTATATTTGTGTAGAGGTGAGCTCGGACACAGAATAGACCTTGGTTATAATTGTAATAAACAATTGCCTGAAGTGTTTACATATCCCGGTTCCAGATGAATCGCAAATTAAAACGCTCCTCTTTTAATAATTTTTTTGTTTTTTTTTATTGTGAATGTGTAACCTGAAGGGAAAAAGCCTTGTTATTATTCTAAACGCAATTCCAAACTTATATATCCGGTTCACGATGCTTAAACTAAATTTTTTTTCTATTTAACAACCTATAGCCCTTGTTTTTTACGAGTCAAGTTTGTTGTAAGTTAGAATTGTTTCACTACCTGTTTTCGAACTAATTTTTTATAGTAAATTTATTCGATAATTTTTTAACGTATTGTAATTTTTGTTTTGCTTTAGTAGTCACTAAACAATTGTGTATGTGTAAATCTCTGACCTATTTTTTTTGTTTGTCCTTGCATTTACCTTATTACCACCTGTGCAATTTTACTGTTGTAGCTAAACTGCTTGTTATTTATTTTTTAATGTTATAATTTTGTACGCACTTGATCTAATGGTGTTTGGTTACATATTTAACCCTTCCATTGTTTTATTGTGTTATTTGATTTATTAATGGGGTCTAGGATAATCCGCCGCCGCCGTTTCGCCATCGCCGATTCGCAATCGGCGATTCGCCGTCGAAACAGTTGGCCGGTGGTCAAATTCGCCGTGTGTCCTGTTCGCCATACCGACCATGCTTTTTGATGCGCTCTTATATTTCTCGTATGACAATGAAGGTTTTTATTTTAAATAGACTTTTTATGAGTTGATAATGAGTGTCTACTTAAAATTGTGTCTTTATGAAATTATAATGCGATTTTGTATGAGTAAATAATGAAGGTTTTATTTTAAATAGATTTTCTATGACAGCCTTTATTTTAAATAAATCGTTTTTCAGCAATTCACCTCCCATAATCCTCCGATAATTAAGGCAATCTTAATTTAACAATAATTACATCTCAATATTGCATACAAAAGCATAGAAAAGAAACATTTAGTGTACTGATTTTTTTAATTAATCAGGTGGTTGAAGGTTGTCATAATGGATAATGATATTTTGTCCAAAAGAGGAAGGGAGAAATTTCCACAAATTCACAGCAATCAGAACTTCATTCCGAAATGTAAGCATAAACGGGTGTTTCGTTCATCTAGCGCCAGATATGAAGAAAAAATTGGAATTACACGAGAATATAACGACCCAGAGTTTTCATCGAGCGCCAGGATGGTAGCATCCTGAGCTTTTGTGCCTCCTACACACTTAGATGACGCTATGGACATTATTTCAAATGCCAGAGTTTTCATCGAACGCCAGGATGGTAATATCCTTAGCCTTTGTGCCTCCTGCACACTTAGATGACGCTATGGACATTCTTTCAAATGCAGACGTGGTAATGGTAGACGGTAGTCCTTATTTCCAGTTGAAATGTGAAATCTGTACCAAAGAAATTTAGATGGGCAGGACAGGACCAACAACCACGCAGAAGTCGCTCATGGGAGGCTTAAGTTAGAATTGGGAATGAACCGCCCATCAATTTGGAAGTTCATCGACGCCCTGCGCTAGTTGCTGGTAATCCGACACCCTTAAAGTTGAGGAAGTACAGGAATGCCGACAACCGCAAGGAATTTCAATGGTGATACTAATGTATTAGAATATCTGAGGGGCTTAGCACATAATTACAATATGTAGGTCAATTTATAGTTAATATGTACATATTATTCTATTTTACTTATTAAAATCATTTTACATCCGTAGTATTTTTTTATGTAATGCATTAATTTTCGGTGTTGTTGGCGTTACCTAAGACCAAATTAATTTTATATGTTCGTCTAAAACATATCCCGACGGCAAATCGTCCCTACGGCGAATTTGACAAACGGCTAACTGTCCCTACGGCGAATTGGCGACGGCGAATCGGCGAAAGCGGACCGGTGAAAAGTCCCAAACCCTCATTAATGTACTTGTGCCATTAGTTATTTATGAATAAAGTGGGTTTTATTGGTCATTTTTTTCCCACAATAGGGGGAAACTATTTTTATTCCATTTTAAACATAGTTATTTTTATAGGAGGTGGACGCGGAGTCGTTTTATTGTAAAGGCGTGCATTTCAAAAATATGTCCATTCTTTCTGCTCACAAAGCCACTAATATTCTACTTTTTTTAATTTAAAACTTAGTTCTCTTGTTGGGAGATATTTGCAGAGTGGTATCATTGCAAAGGGGCTGCAGCTCAAAAATTAAAATTTCCATATTTCTTCAGTTCATAAATGGACTAATAATATATTTTTTAAAACAATTAAAATGCAGGATGTTTTTTATTGCAAAGAGGTACTTTTTTTTATTTTAAACTTAGCTCTCTTGTTGAGAGGTATTTGCAGGGTGGTATAATTGCAAAGGGGTTGCAGCTCAAAAATAAAAATTGCCATATTTCTTCTGTTCATAAATCGGCTAATAATATTTTTTTAAATACAATTAAAATGCAGGATGCTTTGTATTGCAAAGAGGTTGCAGCTCAAAAATAAAAATTCCTATATTTCTTCTGTTCATAAACCGACTAATAATATTTTTTAAATTTACAATTAAAATGTATATTGCAAAGGGGTTGCAGCTCAAAAATAAAAATTCCCATATTTCTTCTGTTCATAAATCGACTAATAATATTTTTTTTAAAAACAATTAAAATGCAGGATGTTTTTTATTGCAAAGGGGTACTTTTTTTTATTTTAAACTTAGTTCTCTTGTTGAGAGGTATTTGCAGGGTGGTATCATTGCAAAGGGGTTGCAGCTCAAAAATAAAAATTCCCATATTTCTTCTGTTCATAAATCGACTAATAATATTTTTTCAAATACAATTAAAATGCAGGATGCTTTTTATTGCAAAGGGGTTGCAGCTCAAAAATCGAAATTTCCCGATTTTGTAAGTTTACACGTAAAAATTTGATTGCAATCAGTCAATTTCTTTCATTTTAAGCAGTTAATTCTCTTGTGCGCGGTTCATGGGGGTGACTCATAAAATAAAATATTTCCGCAAAGATTAATCTAATATCTATATTTGCAAGTGGGGGGGGGGGTCTAGCCAATGTCGACCTAAACCCCTTCACAAAAAATCTTAAATATCTACCTAGTGTCGATCTCAAAAATTTGCGGAACATAAAAGCTCATAAACAGCTCTTAAACGTTTTTAACGTTTGCAAATGCATTTGGAAGAGGTTAAACTTATCAACTTTAGCTCAGAATTGGTAGGAGTTTATTATGCATTTCTACAAACTGATTGCTCTTGTTCTGTTTAGAAATTATCTGTAAATAAAAAAGAACAAACTTTTTAAAAACTTTTATTAATAACAATTTATTTGTAGCTGCAGATGTCAACAGAAAATGTATGAAATCGGCTCTTCCTTACATACCCTGTACATACATGAAATTTGTGTTTATGAATAAAATAAAACTAAGGTAGTTTCATCAAACTAGGCACCGACGTATTTATCCACTAATTGTCACACCTTACAGAAACTCTTTGTATATTCAAGGTTCAGTTTTTTCATTTTTATACCTTATATTCCCATTAAAAATTGATTATTTACAAAGCTTTTTCTAAAGAACTTATAAGTCACCATTTAGGTAATGTAGTAAGAAGTATTTATAACTCGGAAATCACAGGCGGCCGTAAAATTATAATAAGTTACTAATAAAAAATTATAATTCTTAATTCTCGTATCTATTAGCAAATAAAAGGCAATGGGATGTTGACCAAGTATAAAACATAATCGTACGAACACCCTTTATAATTAATGTTAGACATACTCCCACGTGACAATCATATCACGTGTAGTTACGCTATTTTTTTAAGTTTCAGTAGTACACTCGGTATATGGCAATAACTTGGACATCTATGATTCTTTTACCTTTGATTAATTTATTTATCGAGACAGTAAAAAAAAACAAATTGTATTGATAACGAAAAATGAGGTGCGCGTTATCTGTTTATAAAAACCCAACACGTAATTGAAGTTATTAATTCATATCACATTAAAAAAAGTGAAATTGCAATAAAGACACTGACCCAAAAAAAAGCTAACTTACCAATACTTCTGTGAATCTTCTCTCAAGTTCGTTGGGATCTGGCATGGGCCGTTTTGACTTGGCACGTATACTGGGTTGTCTTCCATGTCCATATTTCGAAGAAATAATACTTTCGGGTCTGTCTCCTGCAGATGGATTCTGCTGTATAGCAGATTCCTCTTTCGATGTTAATAATCCCATTGTATAAAATCACACGAAACAAATACACATTTAAAAAAATCTAAATTTAAATAAACACATAAAAATATACAGTAAGAGTTCACATATTTTATATAAATTTTAATAATAGAGCAACAGGTATCGTAACGAACGAAAACGGCACATAACCACGCCAATTCTACCAACAAACAGGAACTGACTAACAAAATGAAAACTTTGTTCCAAAACATCATCATTGCGCAGAATCGCTACCAGATCTTACAGGACCGGATTTTATTTATCGTAATTCATGAATTTTCACGAATAAAAAATTATAAATAACAGGAAGGTGTTTTCTGTATTAAAAACAAACGTGAGAATTTATTCTAAACTAAATATGTTATCATCATAGTAATATTAACAATGCTTATCAGCGTTTTGAAAACATTATTACACTACTATTATTAAAAAAATACAATAACTACAATACAAAAATATAAACTAAATAATTTTAAGTATAAAGATCATAATAGCTTATGTTATTTTAATACTATACAATTCGATTCGAAAATTACTTTTAAAATCAACCTACATCAAAATAGGCAACCAATTATACAGATTTGTCACTTAGGTTGCCTATATGACTGATTGCATTATTTCGAGAGAATAATGTTATGGGCTATCAATTTGCATATCAAATATCATGTTAATAAGAACTACCCTTGTGGGATTGTTACTTATAAACTTTATTATTATAATATTCGTATTCGTGTTAGTTTGTATAAAGACGGGCTTTATAAAGTTATGCTCTCATTTAATGATTAATAAGTTTTTAAGCTTAATTAATCTGAAGTAGGAAAGTGAATGGTATCTGTGACGGTACAAATACGAGAGGACGCTAAATCACGTTTTGCAATAGTGGTTAATAATCTAAATAGGTAATATTTTTTCCTTTATATAAATATTTATCTTCGTGATCGTTAACGACAGCAAATAACATTTCATCTCTATATGTTTATTTATAAAATATTTCATTTTAATTTTAACTGATTTTTAACATAATATAATAGGGACTTTATAAACGCGGAAGGACGCTAAAATAAATTTTTGTTTTTACGACGAACGGAAAAAAAGCAGAGTGAACAACTAAATAGTATTAAATTATTATAAGTTTTTGTTATGAATGAATAAGTTCAAAGGTAAATATGTAATTAAAAATTATTATTAATGTTAGTCAAGTTGCTTTGGTATGTGAGAATCTTTGCGATATTACAGGCTCACATTCCATTAATATAAGTAATTTGATTGTAATCTCATTATATTTAGAATTTACATCTGTTCTACATACATAAAGACAAAATTTACATCGATTGGGGCATGAACCTTGATGGTGCAGTTGGTTAGCGCGGTACTCTAGCAAAGTACAGGTCGTAGGTTCAAATCCTACTCGAGGTAGACTTTTTATTTATGTATAAAATTAATAATAATTTTTAACTAAATAGTATATTACATACCGAGGCGGAAAGTGTTTCATTCCTGTCGAGAGAAGTACAGTTCTCGAGACAGGGGAATGGTACTTTGCCGACGTTTGTATACGATTTTATTCATAATTAAAGAACCAGCAACATTATACAGTTCAAATCAAAAAAATTTGGAACACATCCATCACGGCTTCTCGTTTAATATTGAAGGTCGTGGCAATGCGACTTTTAATTTTTACTTTAATAGGAAGCCATAAATGTTATGCTTACTATTTTTCTATTGGTTTTTGTCATTACTTGTTATCAATAATTCACTTATTAAAGAAAACGTGTTGTTTGTTTCCACTTATGCTTGCGTTCACTCACCATCTACGCAGGTGGGAAAAATGGTCGCATACTCTTGACCCCTTATTAAAATTGGCAAGTTGTCAATTTGACATTGATAGTTTAAATCGATAGTTTTGTTATCACTGACCGCTTGAAGTAAACCCGTAGAATCATTCACTTTTCAACCTTTAAAGTGTTAGAAAAGCGGCATGTTACAAACTAATTGTGAATAAAATAAATTAACTAGAGACCAAGGAAAAAAACGGGAAATTAGAAAAGTGTTATACAAGGACTAAGGATCTACGGACAAAAAAATAAATAATTAAAGCAGAAAGAAGAGCTTGATGGGTAAGTAAATGAGAGGTAGAGGGAATGAATAAGAAGGAGAGAGAACAGGAAGGGAACTGCTTAATAAACGGAAAGCGGAAGAAACAGAGAGAAATGGAGAAAATAAAGGAATTAATACGAGAGATGATGAAACAGATGGAAGAAAACACGTAAGAAATAAGGAACGAAATCAAAGCAATGAAAGAAGAAATGGGAGAAAGGAGCAACAGAAGGAAAAGGAATAACTGATAACAAAAATAGAAAAGCTGGAAAGAAGAGAATGAAGGAATGGTAAAAAAAATAATATAGTAATAAGGGGATGGAAAAGCAAGGAACACGAGAAAGAATTAAAAGATTTGTTGGATGAGAAACTAACAAGTGGAATGCAAAAAAGTGATGGTTATAAATAGAACGAAGGAAAACGAGATAGTGGTGGTAGAAATGGAGAACGGGGACGAGAAACAAACAATTATGGCATAGAAAAGAAAAGTGAAAAATACAATAATATACATAGATATGGCAACTTGGGAAGAAAGGAGAATTCACCGAGAAATGATAAACATGGCGGCAAAAATCAGAAGAATGGGGGAAAAGTAAGGGTAGGATACAACAAAAATGGGAATTTGTGGAGAAAGATACTTTTGGAATAAGAGAAAGTGGGAAATAATCGGAGAAAGGGGGAAATAATCCGAGAAAAGGAGGCGAAGAGGAGAAACCAAAAAGAGGACGAGGAAGAAGAGGAAAGAAAAATGACGAAACAGCGAACAAACGGACCAATAAATAGCGGGAAAAAAGGACAAAAAGAAATAAGAGAAGGGGTACAGTAAGAGGCAAAAGTAATGTTTTGGAACGTGGCAACAATAAAGAACAAAGACCAAGAATTTTGGGAGTTCATCAGGGAAAAAGACGTGGTGGGATTACAACTGACATGGATGGAGAAAATAATGAGAGGTCGTGGGGAAAGGGGATGCCAGAGGAATTCGAATGGGTAGCGTAGCACGCTGAAAGAGACAGTATAAAAGGGAGATCAGAAGGAAATAATAACAACAGGAGTAAGAAAAAATGTAGACACAAAGAAGACGAGAAAAGACAACAGAGAAAGGAATAGTAGAAAGAAACATACAATTGGGGGAAAACAAGGATGAAAATAGTAACAATTTAGCAGAGGGATGAAAGAGACAAGGAAAACTTAGATAGAAGGAGACGCACATAACAAAAAATATGGTCGAGTGAAAACAAAAAGAATTAGAAAAAGAAAATAGAAAACATAATATGGGATGGGAAAGGGGTAGAAGAAAACGTGGAGGAAATGAGAGAGCAGATGAAAGAAGCAGCTGAGAAAGTCAAATTAAAAAGATGGAACGAGGATAGAATCGCTTGGAAGAAGTGGTGGGACACAGAATGTAAGGAGACCAAGAAGAGGGCAAAAAGAACACTAAGACAATGAAAAATGGGAAGGCAGAGAAAGAAGAGCACAAAGTAGCATTACGAAAACATGGAAATATATAACGAAAGAAAGAAAGAGAAGCGGGACACAAATGAGGATACAGATAAAGGAATGGAAGACATACTTCAAGAAATTACTGAAAGGAGACAGAAGGGAGAAGAAAAACAAGGCAAAATAGTACTCGAGGAGGAAGAAGTAATAAAAGAAAAGAAAGTGATTGAAGCAATAAAGAAGGTGAAAGAAGGCAAAGCGGCAGGGGAAGATGGGTACAAGGAGAGGAGTGGATATGCAGAGGGGAAAAGGTAGTAAAAGAATGGCAGTAATAATAAATAAAATATGGAGAGGAGAAGGTTTGCCGGAGAGATGTAGGGAAGGACCAATGTTCCCAGTATAAAAAAAAGGGGACAAGAAACAAGTGGGGAATTATACAAGAGTTACATTGCTAAACACGGCCAACAAAATATATGCGACAGTGCTATAACAACCGCTACAGAAGGAAATAGAGGAAAAGAAATTGTTACCAGAGGGACAGGCAGAATCCAGGAAAGGAAGAAGACCGATAGATAACATACACATATTGAGACGTATGGCTAACAAGACTAGGAAAGAAAAGGGGGAGAATGGTGGCGGCATTCGTAGACCTAGTAGCCAATTTTCGGTCGACGAAACCGTCCAATAAGATGGACTATTGAACGTTTGGCGCAAAAATTTGAAACAACTTATGCATTGCATAATGTCCCAGTGCCTGTGCGACGACGTAATGCTCGAAGTGAAGAAAATATCGTGGTCGTTCGAGGGAGTGTGCGTGAGCAGTCAAGGATGTCGATTCCACGCCTGTTGCAGACGTTGAACACCAGTGTAACCAATTCGTGGCGAATTTTGCGGAAGGATTTGGCTCTCCGCCCGTATAAGATTGCGTTGACTCAACAATTGAAGCCAACCGACCATTTTAAGCGTCGTACATTCGCTAATTGCGCTGTGGACCAGCTGCAAGCTGACGACGACTTTCACAAGAAAATCATCTTTTCGGATGAAGCTCATTTCTGGCTCGATGGTTTTGTCAACAAGCAAACTTGTCGCATTTGGGCGAGTGAGCAGCCTGAAGTGATGCACGAGATACAACTTGTTCCGAAAAAATTAACTGTTTGATGCGGTTTTCATACCAGAGGCGTCATCGGAGCATTTTTCTTTTTTGATGAAAACGGCGCGTTAACAACCGTCAACAGCGATCGCTACAGGGCCATGATATCGGAGTATTTTGAACCAGCTCGACGCTAGGAACTTGAAGATATGTGGTTGCGACAGGACGGCGCAACGTGCCATACAGCGTACGACACAGTCGAATTATTGAAGACCAAGTTCGGAGAGTGAGTTGTCTCACGCAACGGTGCTCGTTCGATTTCACCCCATTAGACTTTTTCTTTGGGATTACATTAAATCGCTGGTTATGGCAACAAGCCAGCAACGTTAGAAGAGCTGCAGGCCAACATCGAACGCGAAATTTCTGGTATTTCGCCGATTTGTGTGTTCGAGACATTTGAATCATATATTCCATAAATAATGGCATCACGATTGTATCCGTATTCCTTTCTTCATTAGTAGCTGAAGTTAGTCATACTTGTTGATTTTCGTTATTATTGCAATATTTCACGACTTGCTGTCATATGATATGAATAGCCAGAGCCTAAGTACCACACATTTTATTCTTACTTTGTATTGTAAAACCGGAAAACAATGTCTCTCTATCAGAACTATTACATTTCTCTTTGTTTTATTGTCTTTTCCTTTGTTACAATATTGGCGTAATGACCAAATTTGTTACACTTATTATAACAACGTACAGCTTTTGTCTTGCAATTTAATAACCTATATTTACTAGAAGAATCAGAACAACCAGCTCCTCATATATTGTTGAAAACTTTTGATCATTATCTCTTACAACTGAAATGCCTTGCAAAGTTCAGTTTGGATAGCATGTGCGTAATTGTAATGCCTAAGCTCTCAATCCCCATTACCATAGGTTTGTAGCATTCTGGTACGCCTGCTAATAAAATAATACCTACCCACCTCTATCACTAACTTTTAACCCAATGCTTGAAAGTTTTATGCTGTTGTTACCACTGTATTAACATAGTTTTACACAGAACTACAATTTTCCAACTGAGTAGTTGTTAAAAGTTTTAATAAGCCAACGCTATGTTAATCCAGTGTCCTGAAAAACACTTGAAAAATTATCCCAAAAGTATTATCTTAGACCTTGCTTTTATAATCTTTTTCTGATCATCTTCTTTTTCCAAAACTGCATCCCAAAGTTCCTCATGTTCCAAATAAATCTGAGCTGCAAATTTCTAAGTATCATAATTCTCTCGTACTTTTAATTTCTCAATGGATGGTAACTGATACCCAGACATTGTTTGTAACTTAATTTGCTAATACGAACGAAAAAACAACTTCCAGCAGCGTTCTAAAGCTCTGGGCCCATAACCTGTTGGTTGAACAGTTTAAAGTTGTTTTATAACGTCAGGAACTAACATAAACTGGAGAAATAAACTTTAATGACAAATAATAATAATATTGACAACTCTATTATACTACAAACTTAAAAACATTAAACACCCATATAGGCCATCTTATTTCAACAATCGTAACCATATGGAGAACACAAGGAATCCCATTTATAGTATAAAGATTTTAAAAACTTACGCTGCATGTATTCTAAAGCATCTCTTTGAACGTTACAATACTCAAGTTTTGAGTGAATGAAACTGTAATACAGAGCTTTCAGAGAAGATCAATATAAATATTAGCACAAAGTTTGTGAGCGAACGTGTGGTAACATCTGTGTGAATAAGATCAATATTGTTGCATTTGTAAGGAATAAAAAAATGGATGAAATTTTCTATTTTACATTTGGAGACATTTAATTGCTACATAAACACTGTGTTTACATTTAGCAATACTTGCATTGTGATTTACTTTGTCTTAAATAGATTTTCACTTTTGTTCAATAATTGCATTGCGCACTTATTCAATATTCACTTGAATTATTGTTTGCATTATGTCTATTAAGATTAATTTTAAAATTCGTTACATAAAGACGGTGCTTAAATTTTTATTATGCAGTACTTGGATCGTGATTTACACCATGCCCTTGTAACTTCACGTTGGTTTAATAGTCACATTGGTCATGTTTGTGAACTTCACTTGAATTATGTTTTGTACTATGTATATTAAGCCTATTTTTATAATTTGTCACATAAACACATTGGTTACATTTGTATTTAGCAGTACAAGGATTACCATGTTTTTGTAAAAAGAGTTTCACCTTTGTTGAATAGTCACATTTATTACATTTGTAAACTTTACTAGAATTATGCTTTGCACTATGTACATTAAACTTATTTTTATAATTTGTTACATAAACACATTGGTTACATTTGTATTTAGCAGTACTTGGATTGTGATGTACACCATGTCTTTGTAAATAAAGTTTCACTTTTGTTGAATAATCGCATTGATCACATTTGTAATCTTTACTTGGATTATGTATTTCACTATGTCTATTAAGATTACTTTTATAATTTGTTGCAAAAACACAATGGTTACATTTGTATTTAGCAGCACTTAGATTGTGCCTTAAAAAATGGTTTTGTAAAAAACGTTTCACGTTTGTTGAATAATTACATTGGTTACATTTGTAATCTTTATTTGTATTATGTTTTGCTCTATGTGTATTAAACATACTTTTAAGGTTTGTTACAAAATCACATTGGTTACACTTGTATTTAGCAGTACTTGGATTGTGCTTTATAACATGGTTCTGTAAATAGACTTTCATGTTTGTTGAATAATTGCATTTGTCACAATTGTAATTACTTGAGTTATGTTTTGCACAATGTCTAATAATATTACTTTTATAATTTGTTACATAAATACATTGATTACATTTGTATCTAGCAGCATCTGAATTGTGCTTTACAAGATGCCCCCTTAAATTTCTTTTCGCGTTTGTCGAATAATTACATCGGTCACATTTATAATTCTGTAAATAATCTACTTCCGTTGTATCATTTCCAATATCGTTTGTTAAACACGATCCTTCTTTCTCTTTCTTAATTGCATGGTCTTCAAATTCGTTCTTAATTTTAATACTATTAAAATGATCAATTTCTTCTTTGATTACATCTTGGTTTAACATAACATGTTTCTGAGCAAGAAAAAAATTGAGTTGTGCTTCTGCTTCAGGTTCTATTTTAATCATTTTCTTATCAATAGGTTCCATTTCAAATTTGTTTTCTGTTTACTAAAATTGTACAAAAAAATAAATATCGTGATACGAATAAAAACTTGTTACTGTTATTCAAGGACAAGGATTGTAAAAATGGTGGTCTGGTGTGGCAAACGTACCTTTGATTATACTGGGTCCGTCAACATGTATTGTCTATTTTGTTTAATTAATAACAGAAAAACCATTAAACAATGAAAAACTAATTAATTGTTTGTCACGTGTCTAACATACCACGTAACATAAATATAAATGAATGAGTGAACTCGGCTAGTAACTCAGTCAAACGGTCAAATGAGCGTTGAGTACTAGGATAGCGTGGGTGTTTTGGAGCGTAGATAATTATTAGGTTGAAAGGAAGAAGTTGTAGTAGTTCATGTAACTAATATAATAAGCAAACTCTGGGCGCCACAAACTTTAAAGCTTGAAACGGGAAGAAAGGAAGCAATAAGAAACAAACGACAATTACCCTGGTATAGCCTTATATTAAATAGATTTGACTTGAAATTAGGTCACAGACCAAAATAAATAATTAACAATTAATAATTAATATTTCCCACCGAAAAGTTAATTTTATATAAATACAAATATGAAAATGTAAACTTTCACCATTATCACATAATAAAATACGTATCTTTTTTGGGTTTTGTAATGGTGTATTTTAAATATACAATCTAAACGTTTCGATAACACTTACGGTTATCTTCGCCAGTAGTAATATCTATTAAAATTGTTAAAGATGTTGTAAACAATTTTGTCAAAGTTGAAAAATTAAAACATAAACTATTTTAATAGCAGGCTGATGTTTATGTTTTAATTATTATATTTTATTATATAAATACATATTGCAAATTCTCTTTGAGCAACCAAAATTTTAAATTTGTAAAAACCTTTACAACAAAAAAAGTGCCTTCCGTGGTTTGTGTGAAAGTACTCTCAAGTGTTAACCTGAAAAGAAAAAATTCAACCTAACTGGTTATACTTTGACTTAAACTATTTTTGGATTAACTGACTTGCCGTAATTTAATTTACATAAACCCCTTATAAATAATTGATAGTAATATAGTTATGTGAAATATTTCAAAACACATACTTAAATCTAACAGAGTAACTTAAAATGATTATTATGTTTTCCCGCTAGTAATTATTAAATAAATAAGGACAACCGGTATATGATAATAATTAAATTAACAGCTTCAGCTCAAATAACAGATAAAACTCGTAACTGACAATAGGAAAATGGATGGCAACATTACTATATGCGTTTGGGGTGTGCTTCTAGAAATCACAGAAAAGTAAGGAGAAATGAGGCTATTTAACCAACCCAAAAACCAATTAACGTTACGATCGTTTTTAATACAAACAAATCACAGATATTTTAGTAATTCTTGACTCGTGAGGGATATTCGAGTGCAATACACACTATAACCTTTATCTCAGTTCAAAACAAGTGTAACTATTTCCTGCTGACTATGCAGGTATCGTTTTTCAAACACACTTTTAGGTTACAGTATTACGTTGGATACGAAACAAAAGGCAGTGTTGTTGATTATACAAATCTACTGTACCCACTTTTGGATTGAAGCATAATATAAACAGCCCAACCTTGTCCGATGAGTAAATAACCTCTATCTCTGGTTATACGCAAGATCCACCCTTCGTTGCAGTGTGTATAGACCATGCTACCTCGAACATCTAGTTGAAACGTGTAACGAGGAGCAAGCAAGAAAGACCAGAAGGGAGAAAAAGAAGCTAAAAAATACACCACGAAAGTACAAAGCAATACTCTGGCAATAGGTGTTGCCTATCTGCTGTAAGTGAAAAAAAACATGTGGCTTACTCTTTGTGAAACCTAAAATTTATATATATATATATATATATATATATATATATATATATATATATATATATATATATATATATATATATATATTAATGGGTATTAATTGACTTGAAATATTTAATATAATTAAATTAGTATAATATAAATTTTGGGGTTAGGGTTCATTATTTGCAATTCGTTGGCAAATCAAATAAATATATTTAACTTTTATTATTATTATAAAAATTTAAATCTTTTCGAATTTTTTTCATGCAATCAAAAGAAATTTCATTTCACACATGGAAATGTTCATGTTAATAGTTAAATTGTAATTTGTAATTAATAGTTTCAATGTGAAACAAACTTCGTTGGAATTTGCACAAATTGCGCATGCGTTGCGTCCTTGCTAACTTAAATAAATGCAGCCTGTCAAAAATTTCACCAAGGATCTAAAATTAGTGAGTACAATTTTGATTTTCTTCAAAGTAAAATTATTATTTTTATAATTACACCTGTTCATTGACTTTTCAGATATTGATACATGTTGTCGTACAAACATTTGTACACAATCAAACAAAAAATATAAATACAGGACATCAAAATAATAATCAATGCAATAGTTGGGTTATGACAGAAAAATTTAACTCACATGTGTTGTTGCAATTTCCATAGAATGGTCACATTAGGCTTGTTCCATATTAACATTGGACGTAGACTTTTTTCCACGTATCGATGATACTGCCTTGCTGTTGAAAATGGTGCTGCTTAATTTCCATAACTTCATCCAAATCCACTAACTTGTGATAATCTTCCTCGTGGTAAATACGATGCACTTATGTAATATGCCCGTTTGCTTTAAGACAAGCACTTTTATTTTATTTGTATATTTAAATGTTGATTTAAATATTTAATAATTTTTCGGATTTAACTTGTATTTTATTCTTATATAAACTTTTATATTTACTTGCGCTTTTATTTTAGATGCCGATATGAAGTTAAATTTATTTTATAACTTCCACCACTTTCAAAAAAATGAACATCACATCCAAAATAACTAAAGGATTTTATTAACATAAAAAAATGCACATCACCCGATGTTTAAACACGATTTCGAAATGAAACAAATACAATATTATCGACAAATATAATCGGTAACCTTAGTTTTAAACTTTGTTATTGGTTAAAACAATTGTTTCTGAAATCTCAACTCTACGTTAATCGCAGTTCAAATCCGATAATGTTACCGAAAATTTTAACTTACATGTTAACAAAAGCACTACTAGCACTATGACTTGTTAGTCACAAAAAAATACAAAGGCAAGCGAAAGCAAGAGAGCGAGAAATCAGGAGCAATTCCTTTTATACTTTTCTCATGGATACCAAATTTTCAATTTTTTAATTATACAAAAGATACTATCACCTGATTGGTCTAAACAAAATGTTAAATTAACTAAAACATAAATTATGCCATATCTTTTTCAAATCAATTCAGATTTGCTTTTTAAATACATTTTTGACATCAGGGCAACTTTCTGCATAAAAAGACACCTCACATGCCCTACTTCGCTTCAAGAATTTACATTTTGACAAACTAATATCTAAATTTACTAATATCTAACAAATTTTATATTTTACAACTAAACTAATTACATATTCAACTGCTACATAAAAAAACTGCGTAAGAATTCACCTATTTCAATCCATTTTACCTAGTTTTAACAAAATTTCTACTTTCATACCTTAATTTTAGGTAGTTAACCCAACTTTTCTAATTTTATGTTTAGATTACATATTTACTGTTAATTTCTTTGTGAAAATGAGGGAAACCTACTATTATATGCTTTTATAATTTATTCTGAACTTATCTTATCCTATAAAACTATTAAATTTGTAAAATTTTAAACTATTACTAACCTAACTTTATATAATTTACTTAACTTGAAATCTATATATAAATGTTTATAATATTTTATAAATTATATATATATATATATATATATATATATATATATATATATATATATATATATATATATATATATATATATATATATGTTTATATATATATATTTATATATATATATTATAAACACAATCACTGTTTATTTGTACTCCATAGTTCATAATTTTGTCTTTTCACACTTCCAATTTCTTAACACATTTTGTAAGTTTTTGTATACAAATTGTATTTATATTGTAAATATCACATAGCACAAATGTTGTTCATGTTCTTAGCAATGTTTCTAAGTCACTACCACTTCTTATGCACTTTTTAAACACTGTCTGTGATTTACCAAAATACTGTGTTCGTACCATTACCCTTTTTTATAGTTCGCAGAGTTTATGCATTGTACCTATTACTATACAAGTTCTACACATTAGAATTATCGTACTTCATGTAATCAATATCTGTCATGTGTTTAAATTACTTAAATAAATTGATTGAAATGTGAAATTACTTATATATCATAAATGAAACTAAACGTACACAGTAATATGAATCGTGTTGACCTTTCTAACATGCTACTGGTATAGCTCATGGCTTTTATGAATATAACAACCTTGTGCATATGCCACAAAGCCTGTTCTGTTGCATCAAAACCATATGTTTATACTCGTATACTATGTTTTTCTCGTAACGAACTGTATACTTCTTTCAATTTTATTTAAACTTGCATACTATATAGATTTTAAACGCGATAAACTCTAGCCCCTATATTATGCCTATTTCTAACATCGCAAATAATATATATATATATATATATATATATATATATATATATATATAATGCAAGAGTAAGGTACATGTAACATTGATTAGATGTAATAATGTGTATAAATATAGATATTTATTGGATGTCCTTTGTGCATTAAAAAGTGGTACCACTTGTAAAATTGATAACATGTACATGGAATATACACAATGTTACGTATATGCAATAAATGCCTCTACATACATAAGCATAAATAAATTTCATATACATATTTTCTGTATGTGCTATTTAGGAGTAATCTTATTGGTCATATTTGTAATCAATGCTTGTATTATACATTACACTAGTCTATTATATCTACCATTTTAATTTGTCAATAATTACATTTGTTACATTTTTAGTTAGCAGCATTTGAAGTTTTGTTTACAACATGCCTTCGAAAATTCTACTATGCTATTCTATAGCTATAAATTTGTCACATAAACTCATTGGTGGCATGTACCAACATTTAATTGTGCTTTGCAACATGTTTTTGTAAACAGTGTTTCACCATTGTTGAATAATTGCATTGATCACATTTGTAATCTTTACTTGAATTATGTTTTGCACTAGGTGTATTAAGATTACTTTTATAATTCGTTACATAAATACATTGGTGACATTTGTATTTAGCAGCACCCGAATTATGTTTTACAACTTGTCCTTGTAAATAGAGTTTCACGTTTGTTGAATAATTGCATTGGTCACATTTGTAATCTTTACTTGAATTGTGTTTTGCACTATGTCTACTAAGATGACTTTTACGATATGTCACATAAACACATTGGTTACATTTGTATCTAGTAGTACTTGAATTGTGCTTTACAACATGGTTTTGTAAACAGTGTTTCACGTTTGTTGAATAATTACACTGATCACATTTGTAATCTTTACTTGAATTATGTGTTGCACTATGCGTATTAAAATTACTTTTATAATTTGTTACATAAATACATTGGTTACATTTGTATTTAGCAGTACTTTGATTGTGCTTTACAACATGGTTTTGTAAACAGTGTTTTAACTTGGTTGAATAATTACATTGGTCACATTTGTAACCTTTATTTGAATTATGTTTTGCATAATGTACATTAAGATTACTTTCATAATTTGTTACATAAACACATTGGTCAGATTTGAATCTAGCAGTACTGGGATTGTGTGTTATAACATGATTTTGTAAATTGAGTTTCACCTTTGTTGAATAATTGCATTGATCACATTTGTAATCTTCACTTGAATTATGTTTTGCACTATGTTTATTATAATTACCTTTATTATTTGTTACATAAACACATTGGTTACATTTGTATTTAGCAGTATTTGGATTGTGCATTACAATATGGTTTTGTAAATACATTTTCACATTTGTTGAATAATTATATTGATCACACTTGTAATCTTTACTTGAATTATGTTTTGCATTATGTATATTAAGATTACTTTTATAATTTGTTACATAAACACAATGGTTACATTTGAATTTAGCAGGACTTTGATTGTGTTGCATAACATGGTTTTGTAAATAGAGTTTCACGTTTGTTGAATAATTACATTGGTCACATTTGTAACCTTTACTTGAATGATGTATTTCACTATGTCTATTAAGATTACTTTTATTATTTGTTAAATAACGGCAATGATTACATTTGTGCGTAGCAGAACTTGTAATGTGCTTTAGAAGGTGCTTCCTTAAACCTTGTTTCACTTTTGTTGAGTAAGTACATTGGTCACACCTATAATCATTTTTTAAAAAACCTACTTCCCTTGTATCACTTCCAAATTCTTTTCCTAAATGCGATCTACCTTCCTCTTTCTTAAATGCAATGTTTTCAAACTCGTTCTTAATTTTAATACCATTAGAATTGTCAATTTCTTCTTTGATTAAATCTCTATTTAACATAACATGTTTCTGAGTAAGAACTAGATTGAGTTGTGCTTCTGCTTCAGGTTCTAGTTTAATCATTTCTTTATCAACTGGTTCCATTTCAAATTTGTTTGTTAACTAGAAGTTCAAAACCTTATTCTTAATGAAAAATCCTAGGTTTAGTAACAAAATAGAATTGTCGATTAATTAAGGACCGCTTAAGTCTAGTTTTTCATAACCTCAAATGAATGTAACAATTCTCTGTGATGTAGTTGTCTCATGGTACGTTTTCTATATGTTCTAGTTGAATGGTGTATGCAAAAATCTATACTCTATATGCAACACCGGGGCAATGATTTTTGCAGTCAATTGTTTCTGTAATCATTCCTTTACCTTTTAGGAGGTGCACGTTTGCATTAAAAAAAAGGAAAAGGCCACGTATTTCATTCCCTCCTCAAGGGGGAGGGCGGGCTGCTCGAGCTTTACTCCTTCAGCCACAACCATGGATTTCAGCATACATATATACATTACGTATATATGCATGGTAGAATTGATGGTGTGGTCAGGATAGGATCGGAAGGAACGGAGTTAGTGTTCTGAGAAAATACTACCCCAGCATTCGCCTAAGCGGCCGCACATGGTGTGCATATAGGCAGTGACCATGCCGCTACAGTGTATAGGAAAACCCTGAAAAACCTCATACAAGGTAGACGGTAACGGAATCGAACCCATTACCTCCCGAATACTAAGCAGATTGTGTCACCACTACGCTACCAGCTCGGTTTTTGCATTTAAGCAAAATGTACCATCTTATAGTCAATAGTGCGATTTTTCCCTGCTCTGATTGGTCGAAACCAAACGCTGGTACATTTTGCGAAACATGACTAAAACGGGGTACATTTTACGATTTTGCCATGTCTTCATGCGCATAGCGCAATCGGCCCAACGTAGGTACGTGTTGCCATACTTTACTAATTTTTATCTATGAACTGTACTATAACGTGATTCATTATGCCTTAGATCGAATGGTATTAAGCTTTTCACTCGACTAATGAAAATATTATTCAGAAAGTGCAATACAATATAGTATTGATATGCAATAAAGTTTATTGCTTTTGGGGTATTTTAGGAATAAGTATAATTTAAGGGCAAAATTATACTAAATAAATCCAAGTTAGCGGATTGAACACAAGCAGCTAAATCTCGATAAATGCGGACCAATCACACGTTTCCTTGTTTGACAACATCGTAGTTAGGTATAAAAATCTAAAATCTGCGGTATAATAGGGAAAAAAAACATAAACAAAACTACTGTAACCTAACAGAAAAAAAAAATTACATGAGCCGGGAATCGAACCTGCCTCAACCGCGTGTCAGGCGACCAATGTACCACTAGACCAATCGTACTTTTCCATTTTGACGCTGAAACTGTTATTTAAACCATACATAAACTACACATTCAAAGCTATTTCCTAATGGTCCGCACTTATCGAGATTTAACGGTTAGTTTTTTAAAAAGCATTAACAGTGAAATGACAGTTTGTTGCTGGTTGCTGGGTAGTACATAACCTTTGTTTTTTTATGACATAACCTATAAGATACTACTTACTACAAATCATAATCAATTAGAAGAATAGATGCTGAGAAATGGTTGCTGTTATCAGAACTACTGTCATCATCATGCAGTAGAGATGACGCAGAACTGCATGAGCTTACCAAAATCCGAGTATCTACACCAACAATTTTGCGGTACATCCATGTTATTCACTTAATGTCTCCTGAGTAGGCAAGTAAAGTAAAATGCAAATTGAGTTGTATGTAATTCCAGTTAGCTCAAGTCTGCCGTTTGATGAAATAAGTCCACCGCAGCATGAGTTATTGACCAATTTTCTATGAAAGAGCATAAATGTACCAAGTATGCCCGTGGCAAGTGCTATTTCACCAAACATTCAACTGTAGCCTTAAGCCTGTCTTTGGTATTGTTAATAATGAGTATTAATTATAATTTCGATATTTTTATAGGTTTGCTGCAAATAAGTGTATTACGCGTTGCTTCGGAGCGTTTTGTATAGGAATGACCACACTATTCCATTCAATTAATTTTATTATATATTTTCTGTTAGAAAAAGTTTCACATATTATAAGTTTTCCAAAGTCAGAGGAAGAAAAGGAAAAACAGTGAGAGATTTTGAAAAGTAAGAGCTTGGTTAAATTTTCACAAATGTTTAATAACATTTGTAGAACACTGATTTCCGGAGTTATTGAATATGGGGATGGCACATCAATACATATTCGTACACCAGCAAAAAAACTTAAACATACTTATGTTAATCGTCACGATATGTCTGCATTCACTTTGCAGGGAATATGTGATGACAAGAGGAAATTTATAGATGTTTTTGTTGGAGCACCTGGAAAAGTTCATGATGCGAGATGTGAATCTTATCAGACATCAGCAAATATATACGTTATTTGTGGTTCAAAATACTATATTTTAGGGGCAATGCTTGTTGTCGTTCCTTATTTTCCTCCTTTGTTTTGCTATTGCCTCAAGTCAGCAGCAGTTTGATGGTATATGATTGTAATTGTGTTTTGTATGTAATGAAAACATGTTCATTCATTTGCAAGGTCTCTTTATTCTGACAGTACGACTTGCACTTCTCACGACTTGTGGTTCAATGCTGTCATTCAGTACAGCAATCCTTTTAAGTTGCTCTTCATATGGCACCTTTACTCAAGCACAATCACATGTATTGTTATTGTCCACAGCGCCTTTATTCCTTTTCAAAGCGGTTTTGCACCGAAGAGCTGTTTGAATTACTGTCCACGATACATTAAATTCTGAGTTTACTCTTAACGTCTGGATCGGTATCATAGATGACTTATTTTATTGAACCATTTTTTTGACCAGGGCTCCTTAACGGGCAACGATAATTTTCTACAAAATGATTAATTGTAGCTGCTCAAACTTTGGGTGCGGATATATTTTTATTTATCAGGTAAACTATTAAACACTATTTAAGTGCATATCTACCTTTGACACTACGTAGATGAGACATTCATAAGTAGAGCGCATTTTTTTTTATGATTGTGGACCTGAACAGGCTAAATAAGGCCTATCGTGCTAACGCACTCAGGAACACTTAGGAGTATGGATAGAGGAATAATGAATTGCCAATAGATGCCTATGAACAGCTACCTTAAATTTGAATTAAGAAGTGGGCTAAACAGGTACTCATTTGTAGATAGCTGTTAAACAGCTACAGAATTGTATAATTAGCTTCTCTCTCTAGAAAATAGACGTCTTTCTAATAGATAAGCAAAAATAATGGTGTGATTTGAACTATCATGGTTTGATATTCTACCCATACAGAACTTGACAAAAGTTAAATTTTATATCCATTCAATTCAATTAATTATTAGCGTGTATCGTTCGTCACGATAATAATCAATTACATCGTTAGAAAAATTTATATTGTGTAGTTGTACGCGCAACTTATTAGGTAGAAGATCTATAAAGAGAAACTTTAAAAGTAGTCGAAACTTTGGTAACCTCTTTCTTAGCTATTTATTTCACAGAAACAGGTAGCTGTTTACTCAAACACGTACGTTTTAGCCACAAACGAAACCTATTTATCTCAAACAGCTACTTATTTATCTCTAAAAAGTTACCAGTGGATTGTTGCTTAGTTCCCGGTGCATCTTTCTGACTGACAAATGTTCATGAAAAATCGAATATATTACAGTATGTGATATGGCAAGGAACGCCGCTATCTCGAGGCACTTCACATTGGCGATCTTGTACAATCATGTTGCGCTGAGCATCGATGTTTTTGAGCTCACAACCGATCTTGGTCGAGATTCACGAGAGATTCTTCTAACCAATTATAAACAGTGTTTTCTGATGGTGTTTCATTACCAAAAGTTAAACGAAGTGATTCTATGCATCGTTGTTGAGTTAGGCCTTTGTGAAAATCGTAAAAATCATCCAAAGAAACCCATAATAAGTAATTTCCATTTTCACAAAATCATTTTCTTCAAACACTCACTGTGAGCAAACTACTTTGTCAATTTCTAAGTCGACGCTGATTTAACATTAACAAAGTTGCCATTAAATCTGATGCAATAAATGTGACTACAACAATATATTTTAACAATTTGACATTTGTTATTGCATAATGTTGTGATTTAAATATAAATTGAAACTACGGTAAAGACGTACAGTTATACTTTTGCATGTGTTTGTACCGATAGAAAGTCAGCTCCCCAAATACTCCTTCTCAAGGATAGGATGTCCTGGCGGAACTACATTTAAAATTGGCCTCGTGATCAAGGCGACCGTTATGATCATCATCCGACTAAGAGTGGCCGTTTTGATCATCGTTGTTGCGTTTCTGTCAACTGGCGTCTAGTTTAATCACGAGCCGTATCATATTAAGATTGGGCGTTATGATCAACTTGTAAAGTTGCCGTTGTGATCATGGTGCCATTGTATCATCGTAAATGATGTTTTCCACTACTGGCGTCGATGGGCATTGTGATTAAGTAGGTACTTAATAAGTAGTCGAAATTTGATCACGGTGGCCGTTATGATCAATAACAGTGCTGTCAACAGTCGTTGCATAACATCGTCTATGACGTTTTCCAATTATAGTCGGTGGGTTGTGATCAAGGTGGCGTTATGATAATGAGTAGTGGACGTTATGATCACAGTGCCGTTATGATCAACTTGTAAAATTGGCCGTTTGTCAAGGTGCGTTCTGAGGATAACAAAACGGTTGCTAATGATCAGTGGCTTGTGATCAGGTTTGTATGAAAAACCCTGAAAAACTCATAAATGGTAGACGGTAAGAATCAACCCATTACCTTCCGAATACTAAGCAGATTGTCACCACTACGCTACCACTGTTTTGCATTTGAAAAATGTACATCTATAGTCAATAAAGCGATTTTTAGCTCTGATTGTCGAAACCAAACGCTGTACATTTGCGAAACATGACTAAATTACATTTTACATTTAAATGTTTCATGCATATAATCGAAATAGGTAGTAAATGCTACTTTACTAATTTTTATCTATGAACTTTACTATAAGTGATTCATTATAGCCTGAGATCGAATGGTATTAAGCTTTTCACGACTAATGAAAATATTATTCAGAAAGTGCAATACAATATAGTATTGATATGAAGAACATTTATTGCTTTTGTATTAAATAATATAATTTAAGCAAATTACTAAATAAACAATAGCGGATTGAACACAAGCAGCAAATCTCGATAAATGCGACCAATCACACTTTCCTTGTTTGACAACATTTAGTTAGGTATAAAATCTAAAATCTGCGGTATAATAGGAAAAAACATAAACAAAATACTGTAACCTAACAGAAAAAAAATTACATACCGCAAACGACATGCTTCAACCCGTTTCAGGCGACCAATGTACCACTAGACCAACCGTACTTTGCCATTTTGACGTTGAAACGTTATTTAAACCATACATAAACACACATTCAAAACTATTTCCTAATGGTCAAATTATCGAGATTTAACAATTAGTTTTTAAAAAGCATTGATAGCGAAATGACAGTTTTTGTTGCTGGGTACATAACCTTTGTTTTTATGACATAACCTATAGATACTACTTACTACAAATCATAATCAATTAGAAGAATAGATGCTGTTATCAGAACTACTGTCATCATCATGCAGTAGAGATGACGCAGAACTGCATGAGCTTACCAAAATCCGAGTATCTACACCAACAATTTTGCGGTACATCCATGTTATTCACTTAATGTCTCCTGAGTAGGCAAGTAAAGTAAAATGCAAATTGAGTTATATTTAATTCCAATTAGCTCAAGCCTGCTGTTTGATGAAATAAGTCCACCGCAGCAAGAGTTATTGACCAATTTTCTAAATGAAAGAGCATAAAATGTACCAAGTATGCCCGTGGCAAAGTTGCTATTTCACCAAACATTCAACTGTAGCCTGTCTTTGGTATTGTTAACAATGAAGTATTAATTATAATTTCAATATTTTTTATAGGTTTGCTGCAAATAAGTGTGAATTACGCGTTGCTTCGGAGCGTTTTGGTATAGGAATGACCACACTATTCCATTCAATTAATTTTATTATAGATTTTCTGTTAGAAAAAGTTTCACGTATTATAGGTTTTCCAAAGTTAGAGGAAGAAAAGGAAAAAACAGTGAGAGATTTTGAAAAAGTAAGAGCTTGGTTAAATTTTAACAAATGTTTAATGATTTTTTAAAAAAAGACATGATTTTTTGTCATTTGACTAGTTTTTATTAATATATTATTTTCAAATAATTCTAACTGTTTATGGTTTGTTTTGTTAAGCAAACAAATATTTGCAGGCAGTAAGGTTGCAGCGATTAAACGTTTACCGTTACACGCTTAAACGTCCTTGATTAGGTAAAATATTGTAAGTTCGTGTTTAACCGTCAAAACCTTTTAATGTCAGCAATTTTTCAAGTCATACAATGGGAGTATTAAACCCACTATAAAACTACTAGAACTGCAACAAACAAGATATAAGGTAAACAAACAGCATTCATTCATTGTGCTAATGCATTTTTATTAAGACATAAATTATTAAATTAGAATGACCTTTATTCTTTACTTTGAAATTGTGATGATTCAAATAGTTATATTATATTTAATTTAGCAGAAATCTTTTTCTATACCCAACTTACAAATTTAGATTAGCTTTTGTATTTACTGTATATTGCATGTGGGGCCATAAATCTTATTTCTATAGAATATACAACAATGAAAGTGTGTTTTTATTTTGAAGCACTTAGTAGTTTAGGACAGAGTTCACTTGTAATAAAAACTATCATTTACGTAACTAAATACCTTTATACATCACGATTCTTATAGATTTTATGCTACTCCTAGTCTTATTAGCAGATATTTAAGAATCTCACAAATTTTTATTTGACGGGCGTTTAAACGCGGGTAATGTGTTTAATATAAGTTTCTAATCGTTTAAGAAAATCTATTTATTAAACTTTGCTACATTAGAAGGCAGGAATAGTACAGATAGGAAGCAAAATCGACAAGTCTTAACGTAAAATTTTGTTCACGTAGTTTTGCGAGTTTGAGGAATTGTTGAAACTTGTAAAAACTGGCAGAAAACGCTCAGGTATATAAATGATACGCACTTATTCTAGTTATTAGTAATATTTTTGGTTCTGTAGGTAATCTGGCAAGACATTTGGAGTTATGACAAGCCGGGGCAGAAAAGAATTTAGTATTTGGCAACATTTTGTAAAAAAGAAAGTGGCTGGCAAACTAGGTTGCAGAGCAGTATGTAAAAAGTGTGGTAAAGAATTGCAAGGTCTAGTGGACAGACTAAAAGATCACTGGGAAATCTGTGAAAGTAAAACTAGTGATACCATTGATGTTGAAACTCTTCATGGTGTTTGTCAGTCACAGCCTGGAACTAGCCAGAATGAAATTATCCAGTTGCAAAAGAAACTGAGAAGCGAGAACTGTGAAAAGCGAAATAGTGGAAGTAGCGGTCGTTTGAGTTCTTTTGTTGTGCGAACTGGACAATATAAGAAGGAGGAATTGGACAGACAAATAGCCAAAGTCATTTGCACAACAAATTACAGTTTTAGAGCGACAGAAAATAAGGAAATTCGAAAAACCATAAAAATGCTAAGACCCGGTTACGTTCCTCCATCTAGATTTCAGTTATCGTCAACGCTCTTGAATGAAATATTTATATAAAAATCTAAATGTTTTAAGAAGTTTTCTGGACTGTCTGTTTGCATGTCCTTAGATGGATGGTCCAATGTACATAATGAGCCGATAATTTGTGTCGTTTCGATAGCAGAGGATAGAAACAGTGTTGGATAATACAACAATGCAGGAAGTATCTGCAAGTTGCAAGAAAGCATCAGAAGATGCTTTGGTGAGATAAAGTTTAACTAAAGTGGAAGCTTCCGATAGGCTAATGTTATTAAGAACTGCTTTTAGGGATACAGTTTGTGATTAGTAACTTTTAAATTTAATTAGGTCGGGGAGTTTCACTCACTTCCTTTATAAATTACTTTCATACATTTGTAATATACCATTACCAAAATTTATTGCATACAGGATAGGTCAAAAATATTGTAACGATGCAGCGCAGGTGAAATTAAATTATTAGACGCTATTAAAATTTGGTATTAATAAAAGGGAACTGAACAAGGTCGTTATATATCTTATTAGATAAGTTACTTAGTTACTCACTTTCCCTACATGGTTTAATACAATAATTAATACGGATATCTTAGGTTTGGATATCGGTTGGATTAATTTTGTAAAACATTCACCTTGTATAGTTGGTACCATACACTTACTTAATTACAAAAGAAATTAGTTAATAACAACATACCTACGCTCACACACACACACACACGCACGCACGCACGCTCACATACCCGCGCGCGCGCAGACGCACACATATCCGCACACCCACACTCGCACTCACACTCACACACACTGTTACTCGTCTCAATCACCGATTTGACCCAATAAAATTTCGTTCTATTTGTACTTAAGTTTAAGATCTAGATTAACCTAATTACACTTACTAAGCTAAATTATTTACGAATATACATAAACTGTACATATCAATCCCATCAGCATTAGATTAAACTCATTGACCAAATTATTACTCGTTTATTGTTCATTTTATAAACCTTTATTATTGGTTTCAAGCCTTTACTCACTCCAAGAGTACTAACCGGAGGAAAGTAAAATAAATATTCTTAACTACCCACCACCTCTTAAAGCTAAGAAAATTTTATTTTGTTCTCTTACCAATTCGGTAGGTCACATATAAAATTCAAAATGAAATTATTCCATTATTAGGCCAATCTGTTTGTCATATTGTACGAGGAATCAAATCTCGTGTATACATTGGTGTTATGGATGATGAAACATGTGACATATATATAAAAGAGCAAGCCATTCTTTACATTAGATCAGTAGATTGCAATTTAGACGTATGTGGGGACTTCGTAGGATATTATTAAACTTCAAACATTGATGACAAAACTCTTTTTGATGTGATAAAGCACATTATGATGTGTTTTGATTTGCCATTGGAATATCTCAGAGGTCAATGCTATGATGGAGCATCAAATATGCAAGGTAGATTCAAAAGCCTTTAAAAGTTAATAAAAGACATTCAGCCACTAGCGCTTTACGTTCACTGTCTAGCTCATACTTTATTCGCTGTAGAGAACAATCTTAGGCAACTTCCTAGCATGCGGGATATTATGAATCTTGCAAAAGACCTCATTAACACATTAAGGGAGTCTCCAAAAACAGTGGAGGTATTCAGAACCATTGTGGCAACAAAGAAAACCGGCAAAGCCGGATTTCATCCACTTTTCCTTACTAGATAGGCGATGTGAGCTTCTAGCATGAAACAAATCTTGAATAATTAGGCCCGCCTTAGTGTTTTTCCTCTTGTTTTCAGAAAGTGACAGTTCTGAACCTGCATCTAAATGGTTGTATTAAGAGCCTTTTTGGCAGTTCAGCCCTGGAAGGTATGCAAATGCGGTCGAATGCAGTTTTCTGAGTGAAGAAAGATTTAATCTGTTATTAATCAGGATTGTTTTTATCAAAGGAGATTTCATAACTATTATTATATTTCTCTTTTAATGCCATCTACAGATTGTGACATAATTTATTTAATCATAGGTGCCGAGTAACAAAATACTTACAAATTTCTATTGCAATGTCGTAAAGGCACGAATACGTGTTCATAAAATCTAACCCAACTATAATATACCTACACTAATAATGTTAACTAATTAACTATGAAATATATCAACATTATACACTAACACTGGAATAAATCAATTATCACGATTTTTTCTGGAGAAAACACCAAAAAATCACTGCAAAACATGTAGGTTCCTATGAAACGCTTTCACAAGTTGTCCAAGATCAGCTGTTACAGGCGAAGTTTGTGACGTCAGAGGGACGTACTTGAAAATGCCTAATATCAACCACGTCCGCGTGGACGTGGTAGCAGACACGGTTGTGCAATAATTAATAACTATAGGCATGTATATTACGTACAACTATTAATATCCATGACTATAGGTTATAGGTTTGTGTCTCTTTAATAATAATAATATACATAATTAAAGATTTTCCCCACAACTACAATGTTTACGTCCATATCTTGACTCACTTGTTCTAGAATGCCTATCCTTATAAAACCGTTTGCATTCATATTATTTATACGTGTCACTATTATTTTTTCAATTTTACTAAACAAGAAACACGTTAAATGATGGACCGGATAGATAAAGCAATGATTAAACTAGAACCTGAAGCAGAAGCACAACTGAATTCATTTCTTACTCAGAAACATGTTATATTAAATAAGGATCGACTCAAAGAAGAAATTAAGGACGAATTTAATAATATTAAAATTAAGAATGAATTTGAAGACATAATTGAAGATCAATGCAATTATTCAACAAAAGTGAAACAAAATTTAAACAAGCATATTTTAATGCACAAGTCAAGTAATGATTACAAGTGTGATCGATGCAATTATTCAACAAGCGTGAAACGTTATTTATTGAAGCATATTTTAATACACAATTCAAGTAATGATTACAAGTGTGATCATTGCCGTTATTCAACAAGCGTGAAACGTTATTTAAAGAAGCATATTTTAATACACAATTCCAGCAACGATTACAAGTGTAACCAATGCCATTATTCAACAAAAGTGAAACAAAATTTAAGGACACATATTGTAATACACAATTCAAGTAACAATTATAAGTGTGATCAATGCAATTATTCAACAAAAGTAAAACAAAATTTAAGGAACCATCTTTCAATACACAATTCAAGTAACGATTACAAGTGTGACCAATGCCATTATTCAACAAGCGTAAAAAAAAATTTAAAGGACCATCTTTTAATACACAATTTAAGTAATGATTACAAGTGTGACCAATGCCATTTTTCAACAAAAGTAAAAAAATATTTAAGGAAACATCTATTAATACACAATTCAAGTAACGATTACAAGTGTGAGCAATGCCATTTTTCAACAAAAGTAAAAAGAAATTTAAAGAACCATCTTTTAATACACAATTCAAGTAACGATTATAAGTGTGATCAATGCAATTATTCAACAAGCGTGAAACATTATTTACAATACCATGTTGTAATACACAATCCAAGTACTGCAAAGTACAAATGTAACCAATGTGTTTATGTAACAAGTCGTAAAAGCAATCTTAGTACACATAGTGTAAAACACAATTTAAGTATAGATTACAAATGTGACCAGTGCCATTATTCAACAAAAGTGAAACAAAATTTAAGCAGGCATCTTTTAATACACAATTCAAGTAAAGATTATAAGTGTGACCAATGCCATTATGCAACAAAACAAAAAAAAAATTTAAGGGTGCATGTTTTAATACATAATTCAAGTAACGATTACAAGTGTGACCGATGCAATTATTCAACAACTGAAACGCTATTTGCAATACCATGTTAAAATACACAATCCAAGTACTGCAAAATACAAATGCAACCGATGTGTTTATGTAACAAGTCGTAAAAGGGATCTTAGTACACATAGTGTAAAACATAATTTAAATAAAGAGTACAAATGTGACCAATGTAATTATTCATCAAACGTGAAACAGTCTTTACAAATCCATGTTGTAAAGCATAATCCAAGTGCTGCTAAATACAAATGTAACCAATGTGTTTATGTCACACATCATAAAAGTAATCTTAATACACATAGTGCAATACATCATGCAAGTAAAGATTATAAATGTGACCAATGCAGTTATTCAACAAACGTGAAACTCTATTTTCAAAACCATCTTGTAAAGCACAATCCAAGTGTTGCTAAATACATTTGTAACCAATGTGATTATGTAACAAACCATAAGTATCATCTTAATACACATAGTGCAATACATCATGCAAGTAAAGATTATAAATGTGACCAACGTAGTTATTCAACAAACTCTGTTTACAAAACGATATTGTAAAACACAATACAAGTATTGCTAAATATAAATGTAACGATTGTGTTTTTGTAACAAATCTTAATAGTATTTTTAATATACATAAAGAAAAACAATTCACGTCAAGAATACAAATGTGACCGATGGGATTATTTAACAAATGTGAAACACAGTTTACAAAGACATGTAAAGCAACATTCAAATAAATGCTGAAATATGTGGTTCCTGTATTTGATTTCAATTACAAGTGTGACAATGCAATTACTCCACAAAAAGTAAACTTGAAATTACAAAATAATTTGTAAAGTGCAGTGCAGTTCAGTTACAGATGTCAAAAACTTTGTTAGGTCCACATTTGCTCTAGTGCACTAATGAGCTCTGATATATGAAGGTAGAGCATGGACTTTAAATTAGTTGTGCCTGTAAACAGCTGATTATTTGAACAATTATATTTATACAGTGTTGGTTTGTTTTAATGCACTCTTGGCAGTTTTCAGTGTAATTGACATTTTCTTCAGTAATCTGGGTCCTTTGATTTAAACAATTCTCTTTTTTTTTGAACATATCTCATACTAGAGGTACTCCACTGTACTATTCAATACAAGTACACCAATTGTGTACTAACGATAGTGATTTATTAGCTGTGAGACCAATGCATTTATGCAACAAGAGTAAAACGTTATTTAAGAACTATCTTGTACTTAATTGCAAATATGATTAAAAGCTAGACATTTTTAGATGACCTAATCAGACAATACAACATAACTTTTCTTTGCAAGAATTATAATATTTATGTGTTGCTTTCTTAGTTAAAGCATAAATGTTTATACAATAAATTACAGCAGTTTAAAAGTTGGTGCATCAGATTTAACATGTTAATTAATAGGAATATGTTGATACAAAGATGGAGAATAGTGACAATAATATAATAATTTTTATTAATAGCATTTTGGTAGCAAAAATATAAATTTATGATTAAGGCACTCATTAGTTGTGTACTCCTAAATTCAGGTAGTAATATTTTTTCTATTATATGATCAACAAGATCTTTTAAACTTTGCTAATATAATAATAATAATAACAGTGTCTTTGTTGTATGTAAAGGACCTTTGAAAAGCGCAGTACTATACCTTGGAGGAGTAAGCAACACTTTAAACCTTAAATTCAGGTTGTGTACGCCAGTCCTAAAGGTTAACCTATTATAGAGGTGTGGTGGCTTCTTTTTAGTAATAATTTTATAATAAAGCAACTTGGCTTATAGTGACCTTCGATTTGACATATTTAACCTATTCCTGATTCTCTCTTTTCTTAATGCCAAAAATAAATTGTAAACATGAATTTCGCACCCGTTATATTATATTTACATCAAAATTGTCTAAACATTTGCCATATAGTGTTTCCAAAATTAAAGTGTGAAAACTAATGCGTCACACAGCATTATTTTTAAGTTACAACTTAGAACATGGATATTTGCTTAGAGTACTCCGAGTTTACCTAACACCTCTGCAGTAGTTTAGTCATGTGTGTTTTAAAACGTAAATTAGTATCCACCCACAACCCTAAGTTTTTTAAACATCCACTGCACCACCATTTACACCTTGAATCATAATTTTAAGTTGGCTCGTAATTTCAGCTGTATGTTTTGGATTGTCAAAAACAAGCACTGTAGATTTTGTAGGATTTATCGTTAAGCAATAGAATTTTATCGAAACTAAAGCCACAAAGTTATTATCAAGAGCCCAAAAATGTTGTCGATAACACTGAACAGCTATATTCTGACCAGAATCCAGATTATATAGGTGGTAGTATGTTATTGTTTTCAATGCAACTATATACACTTGTTCCAATATTTTTGACGTGGGTAACTAAGATGGATTCGATTTTTTAGGAACGGGTGGTATTAAGCATTTTTCCAAAGTGATGGAAAACATCCTTGAATGAGGCACTAGTTAATTACATGTTATGTGAGGCAGAATGACTGGTAAAGAGAGTATGAATAATTTTATGCTTGTGGTATCAGACTCACCCCAAATTAGTTAAAATGCGAAGCAGCTTCGAAGATTAATTTTAAACCAAAACCGAAGTATGAATTTTTGATAACATGAGATTTGTAAAAATTATTCAATCTATGAAAATTATTAGATTACACAGCTTTATTTCTAAGAGATATCATGTATTTATTTGAAATTATGAGTGATCCACGGAGCAAATCGTTTAGTTATTCTTTGCACAATTACAGGGACATGTACATCAAGTAAAGAGAGGGGATTTTGGTCCAAGAATAACATTTTTTCTGAAATGTCTGAAATATCTTATACCTGTGTTTTACGGTTTAATCTGGAATAGTTCAAATAAAAATCGCTCCATATTTATGTTTTCATAATCCCTATACATTTTTGTATGGACGGTTCTGTTACACGCGTAGGTGATGTGATTACTTAAACCAAAAGATTGTAAGATATTTACATAAGTATTTACTTCCAGTAAATGGAAAATAAATATACCGGCACGTGTAAATAAATATTGTGTAAATAGTTCGTTAGGTGAGATTAACGTTAAGTGTTGATAAATACATGTTTTTAAATAAATATTCGTGTGTATCTAGGGCAGTAGAAAATCGGAAAATGCCAAACAGAAACTGTACATTTAATAAACAGTTTGGAAAGTGAATATTCATTTATTAAGAAGAGATCCTCATATAGTGATGTAAAGTGCTTAAAATGTTGT
This sequence comes from Vesta saturnalis, assembly GCA_036346205.1. NCBI lineage: Eukaryota > Metazoa > Arthropoda > Insecta > Coleoptera > Lampyridae > Vesta > Vesta saturnalis. Next base: position 1,038,524 of record JARFJB010002450.1, on the reverse strand, counting down.
GCACAGTTTTCACTTGCACATGGTGGAAAGGTGGATATTGTTCAACACTTAAGCATAAAAATGCAGTTATTGCTGCTACTAATAGTAGCAAAGTGTTGTCTTTTTTTCATAAGGGCACACATGTAAATGAAGAACAAAAACTAGCTGTGATTTAATGTACTTGGTCCTACCACAACGTGATCCACAATCGGTCTTCTCGTTTTATGGATTGTACTAGTAAGCTAATAAAAAGTTGCTTCTAACAAAAGATTGCATGTGATAGAATCAAATTTGAAAGTATTGTGTATTACATTTTACAAAAAGAATCATTAAACTCTATACAAAATGATCTTGAAACGGTCAACTTTCTAGCAATCTACACCAATAAGCGTAACAATTTGCCCTATATTAGTAATATTATGAAAGATAGGGGCTTTCAAGTAAAACCTTTAGAAGTAAAAGATCTTCAGACATTATATCCGAATATATTATACAAGGGGTGTTTAACCAGCACAACTTGCATACCTTGAATTACAAAAATCCACAGCATATTAGGTAATCACAGAAGCAAGTGCGCTGGGCGCTGGAGTGAAAATGCGTGGATTGGTCTATTGGGCGATGACGTAATATAGCCACATTTTCTGCCTAGAATATTAAACACAGATAATTATTCAAATTTTCGCGAAAATACAATAACTACCTTTTTGGAAGATATTCCTTTATTACAACGTCAAACTATTGTGTATCAACATGATGGAGCGCCTGCACATTATTCTCGAAATGTTCGAGAGATATTAAATCGGCGATTTCCCGATAAATGGATCGGTCGCGGAGGACCTACTTCTTGGCCACCTAAGTCCCCGTATCTCAACCCAATAGAATTTTGGCTTTGAGGTTACTTGAAAAATGTGGTATACAAAGTCCTACCGAATAATAAAGATGACGTTATTGTTCGTATTTATTTATTACAAACGAAAAATAGGTCGTGTTGAAAATAATTTTCTTCGCCGATTGCATGCATAGATAGAACAACATGCCGAACATTTCGAACATCTGTCTTTGTAAATTTAAGCATTTTAATTTTATTATGTGTATATATCACTTGGCTTATATTAATAAGCTATTTTTACTTGGATATTTGAAAACACGGTTGCAAAATTTCCAAAATTTTGACATAAGTGATTTTAGACTTATTTTTGGTCACATATAACCTCGGGGAATTAATTTTGGAGCACCCTGTAAATATGTAATATATATATATATATATATATATATATATATATATATATATATACACACACAAATACAAATTTATACAAAAACAAGTGTCATACAGAACAATTTCACTAGTAAGTCTTATGCAGAAATAACAATACAGAATTCAGCAACAAACTCTGCACAAATACAAAAAACAAAACCACCTATTTTAATTAAGCCGAAGGTCATCCAAACCTCAGAAACAACAAAAGCGGAACTACAAAAGCGAGCCAATCCATGTAAGGATAAGGCAGGGATGTTATCAATCAAAGCAGTGAGGAAAGGAGCCGTTTTAATAAAAAGTAATGATCAAGAAGCCGCAAAAATGCTTAAGGAACTTGCAGAAAAGGACTTAGGTGGTAAATATTTCATAACATTAACACAAATGAGAAACCCCAAATTGGTAATAACTGGAGTAGATAAAAAATATACGACGGAAAATTGCTGGAAGACATGAGGGCTCTTAATTATGATATAAACGAAGAAGACAATATAAAATTAATATACAGCAGACAGCAGGAAAAACCAATAAATGGATAATTTGCTTAGAAGCAGTAGGTGGTACCTTCAGGAAAATTCTCAACAAAGAAATAAATATTGTATGAAGATCATAACTGGTAAAGGAAGATTTAAATATTCTCAATGTTACAAATGTCACCAATTTAATCATAAAACTGCAGATTGCAAGAACAATTTAACCTGTAGCCAGTGCGCCGGTAATCACAGCATAAAAGACTCTAAAGATAACAATAAGCCTAGTTGTACCAACTGCTTGCATGCCATGATGAAATTCCATGCAGAAAGAGACCCAGCCCACACAGCTGATGACACATGCTATCACTCTTACATAAAGAAAGTAGAATTCATTTGTGAACAAACTAATTAGGCACCTACTTAGTAAATAGTATATAAATCAATTCATACAAAATCTAGAATCTAAGAGTAAAAAGCAGTTCTTCAATATCTTACACCAAAATATTCGTAGTGTATCGAAGAACTTTGATGAGTTGTTAATATTTTTAAGTCAGTTCCAAAATGTCTTTGATATGATAATTTTAATCAAAACTTGGAATATAATGGACACCAGTTTCTTTCACATGGATGGATATGAATTGATTTATAACCAGAGTCATGTTAATCAAAATGATGGTGTAGTTGTATATGTCAAAAATTTAACCATAAGACAACTTTGCACCTCATCAACAATACACACATCATTGAAACCAATTTAAAACACTTAAATAAAACTATTAGTGTTGCTGCTATATATAAACTTCCATCAACCTGTCCCAATCAGTTTAATAATGATCTACAATATATAATAACCCGGAAAAATTCGGATTATAATTTTAATAATAGTAGGTGATATTAACATAGATATCTTAGGCAACCATGATTACAGTCACGAATACTTAAATATTCTTAGTGAATTAAGGTATGAATCACTTATACACAAGAATCGATAATCCAACACTTGCATCGATCTCATTTTTGTAAAATGTAAAGAAATCCTAGAAAATTTTGATCCAGTCATATTACAGACCAATACAACAGACCATTATACTATCATACATTGGATTTATAGCATAAATGATAATACAGATCCAGCGCATGGCGCAAAATTTATAAAGAAAGTTTGAACAAAACCTAATAAATAGTATTTCACTAGAAAGCTTATCAAATATGAAAATTAAGCAGCAACAACTGTTCTTGTAGATCAAATGAAATCTGCAATCACACAGTTAACCACACTTATAAAAATAAATGGGAATCAAGTAAAACGGAAAGAATGGATTACAGCGGGACTTTTACATCCACTAACACTAAACAAAACTTATTTAATATATGGAAAAGGAATATAAATGATGTCGCCAAACGTGAATATCTAACGTGTATAAATACCCTAAATACTCTTATAAGAGTTGCCAAAAAGTTTTTACAAAAATACAATAAACAAAAATCCTGATAGTAAAAACTTACGGAACATCGTAAAAAGAAATAGCTAATGCTTTAAATCAGCATTTTACCGACGTGGGGAAACAATTAGCTAGCAAAATTACCAAGGCACCAACAGATTTTAAACATGGGACAAATCCCTACTGATGAGAGCGAAGTTAAAAAATACATAAACGAATTAAAAGGGAAAAAGCACCTGGCATTAATGGAATTACATCAGATATAATCAAAACAATAAAGATATCATAGCACCGGCTCTAACAATAGTAATTAACAAAATATTCGTATCCGGAATCTGTCCCAGGGAATTTAAAACGGCAGTGATTAAACCATTATATAAAAAAAGCGACGATAGTCTTCCAGAAAATTACAGGCCAATTTCATTAACTTCACGTTCGGTTAACTAAATTCTTTAGTAAGTATAATTTAATATCCACAAGTCAGTATGGTTTTCAAGAACATAAATCAACACAAGATACATTAACAGATTTAATAAATAAATAACAGAATACTTTAGATACCAATAATCGAGCATTACGTATATTTATAGATTTAGCTAAAGCTTTCGACCCCGTAAACCATGAACAGTTATTACAGTGCCTTGAGGACATAGGTGTAAGGGAATAGCAAGTAAATTATTTAAAAGTTACCTACAGAATAGAAAACAGTGTCAAAATTGGAGGTATATTGAGCGAAGAGACAGTAGTAGAATATGGAGTTCCACAAGGAACGGTACTTGGCCCATTACTATTTACGGTATATGTCAATGAAATATTTAATCTACCTTCTAAAGGTGAAATTATTTGCTTTGCCGATGACACCGCTATTTTCTATAGAGGCACCACATGGCCAGATTTCAAAGAAAAGGTCGAAAAAGATCTGCAATTAATCAAAAACTGGTTCGATTACAAACTTTTAACTGTAAATTACAGCAAGACAAAATGTATTCCCTTTACTTGTCACAATTATAACCTCCCAACGTTTAACAATATTCGTATAGCTACCAACATAGTTCTGGAACCAGTTGAGTTTATAAAATACTTAGGAGTATATATTGATAAACATATGAAATGGAGTGTTCATATTGACAAGCTAATTTGCAAACTAAGAGGTATCTTGTACAAATTCAGAAATTTAAAATGTATATTGGGTTTCAAAAACTTGAAAATAATATACTATGGTCTGATACAATCCATTCTGGAGTATGGAATTGCTGTTTGGGGGTTTGGCAGGCTACAGTTATTTAAAAAATCTGGTAGTAAGATTTCCGACAGACCTTTTATTTGCAGAAACCAAATTATATAACATTAGAAAACTATATTTCAAAAACATTGCCACATATCAATATAAAAACCAAGATAAACTGCAGCAAATCATACATAGCTATAGTACCAAAAGTAAATTAAATGATACAAAAAACATTAAAGCGAACAAACAAAGAGGTAAGACAAAAATCTCCAGAATCTTTAGGTGCTAGAATTTTTAACTTAATACCTACCGAAAGATATTAGAAATAGTTCTAACGTGTTAGCTTTTAAGACTAAACTAAGGAAATGGATTATACACATTGTAACGGTATAAATGGGCGGTAGAACGGGATTACAGATAAAATTGGCCTTTTTGCCCCGACTAGCCAGCGTATGAGTGTAGGTCAGATGTTGAAAAATTTTGCACAACCAGAATAGTAAATCGTACGTAAGTCAAAATAGGGGATGAAAACGTAATCAGTTCGGTTTTGGGCGCCAGAATGTTTGGTAGTCAAAATAAGGGATGTCGTGCCAAAATTACGAGTACATAGCGTGTCTAAACAAACAAAAAACATACGCTTACCTATTCGCAATCAATCCCAGGTGTGCTGGACAGCAACTCAGCAAACAACCTGAAATAGGGCTTCAAAATAGCACTACACGCTTGTCAAATAAAAGCGTGATAATCACTCGATAACGTTACGTTACTACACCTCAGTGTAAATAATTAGGCATTCAATAATAATCAGAACAAACCAAAAAAAAACCTTTGTTGAATGTACTCTAAATGAATTAATACTCAACTAAAAATCAAATAAAACACTAAATATCATTAACGCTATTACTCAATAGTAAAAAAACTGTCACTTCGTTACGCTAAAATTCTACGTTTCTAAATTACTGGTAAACTTGCAATTTGCAAAAAAACTTTTAGGTAACACAAAAGGGTTTCCACAGAATTAAAACAAATTTATAAAACCTAACAAAGCTATAATAAAATAAATAAATAAAGAAAATATTATAAATGTAAACATACGATAATGCGTATAAACAAAAAAAAATACAAATGCTTAAAAGGCGACAGAATGTCTTGGCCAGGAATCTGCGTAACGCCGTTCTATATTGCTTAATCTATAGATATAAATATATCGTGGATTATTTACCCACACTACGATAGGGTCAATTGCCCTTTAATACTAAAATAAATAACAAAATGTGAAGCCGGAGCGTCAGAACTATGATTAATTACACTAAATAAATTTAAAACAACAACTTAATTTAACAAAAAAAAAATACGACACCGCTTTCAAACCTTCATTAACAACAAAATAATTCGAAACATTCAATAAAAAAACAATATTATACTACCTTAATGGCTAGAATTACACCTCTCCTGTGTTACAACAATAAAAAATGATGACCAATGACTGCTATGACGGATACGGAATCTCCCTGGTCTGACAAATGATGAATGAAATGTTGACTATACACAAACAATTCCTTGATTTAAACTCGTTAAAATGTTACTACATTAATTAAAAACTTCTTTTAAAATAATAATTTGTGCGCTCAACTTGCTTGATAACTTTTAATCTCTTAAATAGTTTTATTTCCAGTAGGTATACTAGGCCGATTCTGGACCAGTTCAAGGTCACCCATGTAAATCTTATGATTTATTTCAAGGTCAAGTGAGTTTTCTCATTATGCCAGAACGCGCTCCACGTCTCAAGGACGTTTGAAGCATGCTTTGGCGGAATTTAAATTTTTGGATTCACTCTTTCAAGGTCAAACTTTAAGCAGATTTAAAATTTTGGAGCTGGTCAAGGTCAAAGCTAAAAATAGAAGTTTTGAAGGTCAAGGTTTTGACCTACGGTGGTGTCATATTACATTTCTTAGAAATATAAAAGGTCAAGGTGAAAAGCTAAAATAGAAGTTGCAAGGTAATCATAAATCTAAAATAGTTTTGAAGTCATTAGATAATGTGGAAACTAGTTCTGATGAAGTTGGAACTAATATCCCGTCTGACTGCACTTCTAAATCTATTATTGCTTCATTTACGTTTAACCAGAATGATTCATCAATATTAATATTTGATAATGTGTTATCTCCTATATTATGATCAATGTCATTTGCTAACAGGGTTGTTTCATGATCATTGTTGATTATATCAATATTAGAATTTGTTAAACAACCTTCTGCAATTACTTCAAATGGGGTGTTAGGGGTTTTCTTTAAGTCCTTAAAAAAATAATATAAATTTTCATCTTTACTGTCACCCGTCCAGATTCCGTCACAACTAGTGAAGCTTTCTAGTTTTGTTGGCCCTAGCTTAGTTTCAAATAATTCAATGAATTTGATTTGTTCCATATACATGTTCATGTTTTTTTCGGTAATTAGATTTTCTGACAAGTTTTCCAATGTATTTGTAGAGCTAGTCGAGGTACTAACCGAGGAACTAGAACTCTCACATGAGGATTTTTAAATTTTTCCGTAATTTACAGCATTCGAATCAAACGGAAAAAGACCACATGCTCGAAAACCATTTTTTATTATGCTAGGGCCTGCCAAAGTAGATTTAATGCAGTTATTCAGAAGAGGTTCGAAATCTTTTCTTTTAAGCTTCTCCCCATTATGCTCCATTCTCCAACCATGTACCTGCGGTTTTCCAAAGTATTTAAACTATGAAATACCACAACATCCATCTGTTGCAAGATATGGGTGGAGTTTGGTAGCAAAGCGATGAGTATTATTCCATGTTCGCGGCAGAATGTACTTAATGGCAGGAAATGTGAGAAGTGTGCCCATCCATATACAAAATGACTGGTTATTGGTGACGTATTCTTAGAATGATTCGCCCGTCATTCCCCAGATTTGCCAATTGCCCAGTCTTTGGGAAACTTTGAAAGAATAGTGCTAGGAATTATCTTATAGGGAAACAGAGCCAATGCTGGCATTAGTTTTGTATCAGCTGATGCACCAATTAATAAGTAAGACATTTCCAGATCTACAATATACTTGCTTCGGGCAATTTTTGGCTAGGACTACCTGGCCTTTAGGATAAAGAAAGAATGCCGATTCGTCACAATTGAATATTCTGGACGGATCTTTCAATATTTCGAGAAAGTTATTTCCTTCCAAGTAGGTTTAGATTCTACTAAAACATGCTCTAATTTTATCCTCAGTTACAGAGACCCGTGATGTGGTTAATACATCAGACATTCTTCGACTGATTGTTGGATTTCGGTGTAGAACTTGTTCGTACCAATATCGACCGGGCCAACCGTTTTTAAACTTATTGGGACGATTGAGTTCCTTTACCAATTTTGATAACACTCCAATAGTTGGTGTGTGGTGACTGGAAACCCCATTTCAGCCAGCCGATGACCCCATTTAACAATCAGTTGTTCTTATTTTTGACTTAAAATAGTAGGGGCTCCAGAATGATCCTTTTTTATGTATTTGTGATGTATTTTATCTAGCAAAGTTTGTTTTGGAGTGCGATACACTTTTGCTGCTCTATACGCAGACATGGAACCATTCTTCACTAAAAAATGGAAAGTGCTAAATCTTCTTTGGCATATTTTCGTATCGGACTTAGCTTTGGAGGTATGTAGCGCCTGCAAAAAATTGGAGATATAATTTTTTACATCTATGCGAACCTATACAATAGGACTGTTGGAAGTATAATTAGAGCGGAAAACTGGAATAGCAATAGACGCAAAAAAAGTCCTATATGTCAATTAATCATGTTCTATTATTCCGGTCTATGAAACACATTTAGAATGAAATAAAGGTTTCGCAGTAAATTATGAACTTAATTCCGTCCTACTATTTTTTTTAGAAAAGCGTCTGTTAAATGAAGTAAGGGTTAATAAAACTGAAGGCGACAATCATTTCAGTTCTCATAATTTTGGAAATGCTATGTCACTGAATAATATTTAATAAGTTGATCGCAATAAATTCAGTTTTAAGTTACAGGCGAATTAGAAGATTGATCTGCCGGGGTGACATTGATCGTGTGTCATGGTATTATATAAATGCAGATACAAACGGCAACAATGTCAAATAGTTGCTGCAAATGGCGGGAATTATTTCTTTGGGCATGTCTGAGAATAGTCCACGCTGTGGTTACTTTCCAGTCAACATCAGGAAAGATTAGCTGTTTTAAATTCAACGATTTTCATATAAAACGCAGAGGCAAGTTCGTTACTTTTTGTGAAGTGGATTCTTTTTGTATGTGTTCGTGATGTTAATTTTAGATATGTGCCATTTTCGTTAACGACAGTTTTTTAAATATGGCGGATAATATTGAATAGTGTGACATTGATCAGGTGATCAATCTAACCCCACGTTATGTACCTTCTAAAAATTAACTTATAATATTTTTTATCAATATGGGAAAAACATACAAAAGAAAATTAGGCAGTAGAACGTATGGCGATTTTACAGAAGAACAAGTAAATCAGGCGTTGCACGATGTATTGGAAAATGGATTGTCGCTGAGAAAAGCTGCAAAAAAACACAAATTGACCTATGGAACATTAAATAATAAGTACCATGGGAGGAAGATTAAGAAAACAGGTGGGCAATCGGTATTCACGTACGAAGAAGAAATAGCAGTAGACATATAAGGCCGATCCTGGACCAGTTCAAGGTCACCCATGTAAATCTTATGGATTTATTTCAAGGTCAAGTGAGTTTTCTCGTTATGCCAGAACGCGCTCCACGTCTCAAGCATGCTTGTGGTGGGGATTTAAATTTTGGAGTCACTCGCCCTCTGGTGGTGAAATCGGAAGCTTTGGAGCTCTTTCAAGGTCGAACTTTAAGCGGGAGATTTAAAATGTAGTTGGTCAAGGTCAAAGCTAAAAAGTTGCAAGGTAATCATAAATCAAAAATAGTTTTGAAGGTCAAAGGTTATTGACTTACGGTGGTTTCTTAGAAATATAAAAGGTCAAGGTGAAAAGCTAAAAATAGAAGTTGCAAGGTAATCATAAATCTAAAAATAGTTTTCAAGGTCAAGGTTATTGACCTACGGTGGTGTCATATTTCTTAGAAGTATAAAAGGTCAAGGTGAAAAGCTAAAATAGAAATTGCAAGGTAATCATAAATCTAAAAATAGTTTTGAAGGTCAAAGGTTATTGACTTGCGGTGGTGTCATATAACATTTCTTAGAAATATAAAAGGTCAAGGTGTAAAGCTAAAATAGAAGTTGCAAGGTAATCATAAATCTAAAACTAGTTTTCAAGGTCAAGGGTTATTGACCTACGGTGGTGTCATATTTCTTAGAAATATAAAAGGTCAAGGTGAAAAGCTAAAATAGAAATTGCAAGGTAATCATAAATCTAAGAATAGAATTTTCGAGGTCGACGACGACGATGACGATCTCATAAGCTATATAAAAAGTAGGTCATGAGTTCATTGAAGGTGAATACTCCACTTCAAGCTAAAATAGATTGCAATGTCACCATCCTCATCATATTACAAGGTCATGGTCCGAAGCTAAAAATAGAAACTGTAATGTCATCATCATCATCATCATCATCATCATCATATTACAATTCTTGAAGTCTAAAAATATGTGTTCAAGGTTATTGATCTGTATATAGGAAATAGTGTAATGGATAGTGAGTGTTGTCAAACATGTGGATGGCATACGCTCAAAACAATGGACCAAAGCAACTGACCTGAGAACAGCGTGAATTGAAGCAAAATTCAGAATATAAAATTTCAAAACAGTCTTGTGAAAATAGTACATAAAGGTTGAAACTTGCGTACATTTATATTTATATTTATTTATAAATCAGTAGTCCTTTACCAAAATTCCGATTTTCGGCATGTAGACTAAACACGTAAGAGCGCAAAGAAGCACTCAAAATTCTCAAAACTAAAAGAATGTGAAAAAATTTTCAATTATTAATGATAAAGTTTGTAGTTTTGATATGTAAATATATGGTTTTAATCGCTAATAAATCAAAACTCAATGTCCTTTACCAAAATTCTGAAATTTCGTATACAGGTTCAATAAAATCTAAAACTAGTTTTCAAGGTCAAGGGTTATTGACCTACGGTGGTTCATATTTCTTAGAAATATAAAGGTCAAGGTGAAAAGCTAAAATAGAAATTGCAAGGTAATCATAAATCTAAGAATAGAATTTTCGAGGTCGACGACGACGATGACGACTCATAAGCTATGCATAAAAAGTAGGTCATGAGTTCATTGAAGGTGAATACTCCACTTCAAGCTAAAAATAGAAATTGCAATGTCACCATCCTCATCATATTACAAGGTCATGGTCCGAAGCTAAAAATAGAAACTGTAATGTCATCATCATCATCATCATCATCATCATCATATTACAATTCTTAGAAGTCTAAAAATAGGTGTTCAAAGGTTATTGATCTGTATATCATAGCTAAAATGGCCGGTTCAAGTCCTCACTAAAAGTTGATCGCGTTACAGCTAAAAAGTATAGTGACAGCATGATCGTTGAAAGTAGCTTATGCGCGTAACCAGATATGTATGGTAATCAAAGAGATGGTTCATATCTGCACATGTAACATAGTGGGGTCGTTTAGAGTAACAATATAAGGAAATAGTGTAATGGATAGTGAGTGTTGTGTCAAACATGTGGATGGCATACGCTCAAGAGCAATGGACCAAAGCAACTGACCTGAGAACAGCGGTGGAACGCTTGAAGCGAATTTTCAGCATTAGTATTCGATGCCGAACATGAGGCGGTTTACGGGCGAGGTGATTATAGTGAAGCGAGTGTAACGTCCTAGTGAAAAATATGAAAAAGGGTAAAGATATGTGAAAAAATTTAAAGGAAATATGTAGAACATGTTTTGTAGAAGAACTGAAAGCTGCGCAATTGCATCAGTTTTGCAATGAAAATGGATGGCATCTCTTGATGGTAGTAGTTCATCCTCATCAGATGCAGATTAGCCTATCGATACAATTATCAAAGTGCACTTCTAACATCATGATGCAGTAATATATAGGACAGTTCCGGTGTCAACTATAATTCATAAGCGTTCTCGAATCAATCTGCATTGAACAGTAGCACTTTCTGTAAATCCTTCACGAACGTAAAAGACGCAAAATATAAAGTGATTGATCAACACAAAGTATGGGAAACATATTATCATTGAAACCTAGAACTTTAAGTGCATACTTACCTTAATTCATACGTTCTCGAATCAATAAAGATGGATCTATCTGCATTGAACAGTAACACTTTCTGTAAATCCTTCACGAATGTAAAAGACGCAAAATATAAAGTGATTGATCAACACAAAGTATGGGAAACATATTATCATTGAAACTCAGAACTTTAAGTGCATACTTACCTTAGGATTTTATGAATAGTTCAAAAAGAAGATCGCATTGAAAAGTTTAAGCAATATCTGGTTGAGAATGACGCATTACCAGCACCGGAACTGTAGGAAAGATGACTAATTTAACATTTATGTAAAAAAATAATAACATATATATCTATGTATAATTGTTTGGAAATAAATTATATATTTTTTGTTGCAAAAAAAAAAAGAAAGTCTTCTATTTTTGAAGAGTATATCATAATGAAGCGTGTGTCTGCAGCTATATTGACTAAGCTCTTCAAGGTTAAGATTTATTGGTATCATATTACAATTCATACCAACCAATCTTCAAGGTTAAATTTTATTGACAAGGTATTGAGAAGGTATAATATTACAGTTCTTATGTTAGACTCTTAAAGCTTCTTAGGAATAGCAAAATAAAATATATATTATGGTAACATTCTGTAATACCTTTACTGGAGCATATCTATTTATTATTTGTTTTCGCATTCAATGTTCGTTTAATGTGGTCACAAGTATCATCATCATCTTTCCTAATAGGTCATCGCTTCATTATATTGTATACTAACATACATTCAGCTTACTTAGAGACGTTGTCCGTAACTTATCAAACCTAAGCAAACCCCGAGGTGTTGTCTATGCATGTTTCAAGGTCATCAAGCCATGTCACACCCCTAGAGCCCTGAAGTGGTCTAAACAGGTAGCCGTTTCCTAAAACAGGTAGCTGTTTCCTAAAACAGGTAGCCGTTTCTAAAACAGGTAGCCGTTTCCTAAAACAGGTAGCCGTTTCCCAAAACAGATAGCTGTTTGGTAATTCCTCGAAGGTTATACGAGATCCATTGTTCAGGTGGAAATAGATTTAATCACAATTCTGAAATCAGGAACAAAGTGGGCCCATTGTTCTTACGGTTCAAAGTCTATGCTAACAATTTTGATGAATGAACAAAGACGATCCATTGTTCAGTTATAATTTCTAAAATAGATTGTTATCTAAATACATCTCAATTCTAGGAAATCAAGAACTAAGACGATGTATTGTTCTAACCAACGCTTCAAAGTCTATGCTTATAATTTTCAAGGTTACCTCTGATAACAAAGGTGATTCATTGTTTTGGCAAAAGCCCTCTGATGCAAACTATTCCTCAGGTTATAACCCAGCCTATCCATCTAGGTCAACAAGTCAACTTTTAACATTCCTTGGAGGTAAAATTCTGAAATAGCAAATAATTCCTATTACTGAATTCTAGTAATATAATCAGTTCGTGGAAACAAGAGGGTTGTTGTCTATGCTGAATATCAAGGTTCCTGTATTGGCTAAACGTTATGCTTACAGTATCAGGTGGTTGGAAATTCTCAAGGTCTCAAGAAATTTTTCAAGGCCATATGTCCTACAGACCGATCTTACCCGACATCATTCGATCGAAATGTGAAACCTGCAGGATCAATTCTAAACGAGTCATGGAAACAAGAAGAATGATAGGCTAATATCATGGTTATTAACTAAATTGTAATAAAAGCGTGGGTTCATACAATAGTCATCCAGGATGTTTCTCCAAATATAGATAATCGTTTAAAACCGACGGTTGTTTCTCAACACAGGCTAAACTGAACTAGGTCAAACCTAAACATCTGGTCATGAGGGTTAAATCCCAATTGTGGAAGGTTCAAACAATCTGAAAGTAGTTTTATATTATAGAAAAAGCTAATCACCTACTTTGGGGTAGTACTGATAGGTAGTAGTTTCTATAAATCCCTACTTTTTGAGGTAAAGGGTAGCTTTTCAATAGGCTTATCATCTAGGGTGCATTTCTGGAAAATAATGAATTCTGGGATTTTCAAGGTCAAGTGAGTTTTCTCGTTATGCCAGAACGCTCCACGTCTCACTGACGTTTGAAGCATGCTTGTGGTAGGGGATTTAAATTTTGAGTCACTCACCCTCTGGTGGTGAAATCAAGCTTTTGGAGCTCTTTCAAGGTTAAACTGTAGGGAGGTTTAAAATGTTGGAGTTGGTCAAGGTCAAAGCTAAAAAGTTGCAAGGTAATCATTCATATAAATCTAAAAGTTTTTGAGTAAGTTAGCAGTTTTGAAAGGATGCATGTTTATAATAAAAACTTCTCCGGGATTGCATTATTCAGTAAACTTTTTATTGCTAGAAATGGTGAAAGTAATAAGAATGATAAGAAGAAAAAATTATTAAGTATTGACGAGAGGAAGAAAAGACTCGAGGTGTTAATCAAGAAATAAAAATTGAGGGTAGATTTAGAGCTGTATGAGGTAAAAGAAAATGATGCAACTTCAGTGAATGTGCCATGAAAAAAGGTGCATTATAATTTGAATGAGAGATGTATTAGTAAATAAGTAATTACGGTAGTAATGATAGTTATATGTAAATATATATGGTTTTAATCGCTTAATAAATCACAACTCGATAATCCTTTACCCAAAAATTCTGAATTTTCGTATATATACCCAATAAGTAAGAGCGCCAATGATAGTAGTTTCCAAAATTTGTAAAAACAAAAATGTGATAAAAAAAATGTGTTTTATGATATATGTAAATATATGGTTTTAATCGCTTAATAAAAAATCACAACTCGATAATCCTTTACCCAAAAATTCCGAATTTTCATATATAGGTCCAATAAAGTAGAGCGCCAATGATAGCAGTGTCTAAAATTTGTTAAAACAATAAATGTCATAAAAAATTTTGTTTAACTAATAAAATTGATATGTAAGTGAACGTCGTTAAGGCTTAATAAATCGCAACTCCAATGTCCTTTACCCGAAAATTCTGAATTTTCGTATATATATATATATATACCCAATAAGTAAGAGCGCCAAAGATAGTAGTTTCCAAAAATTTGTAAAAACAAAAAATGTGATAAAAAAAAATTTGTTTTATCAATACGTAACTGAACGTTGTTAATTTTGCAATTCACCTTTTCCGAATTAATTTTCTTCTCATATGCCTACACACACTTTATTTTTTAATTAAAATGAACACTGAAGTTTCTTATCATGATTTATTAAATTATTCAAATTATGTAGGAAGAAATGACCCATAAAACTTATATTACAAAGAAAGAAAGAAAAAGGTCAATAACATTATCCTGTTATATGAAATGTATGTCAGCATTTCTGCATGTGTCTATTTTAAAATAAATAAATACACTCTTTTAATAATATCAGATGAATTTTTAACTCAAAAATTTTGAATTTTTGTATATATGCTGAATAAATAACAGTGCAAAGGTTAGCATTAAAATAAATTCAGAATATAAAAAATTTCAAAACAGTCTTGTGAAAATAGTACATAAAGGTTGAAACTTGCGTACATTTATATTTATATTTATTTATAAATCAGTAGTCCTTTACCCAAAAATTCCGATTTTCGGCATGTAGACTAAACAGTAAGAGCGCAAAGACAGCACTCAAAAATTCTCAAAACTAAAAGAATGTGAAAAAAAATTTTCAATTATTAATGATAAAGTTTGTAGTTTTGATATGTAAATATATGGTTTTAATCGCTTAATAAATCAAAACTCCAATGTCCTTTACCCAAAAATTCTGAAATTTCGTATACAGGTTCAATAAATTAGAGCGCCAATGATGGCAGTTCCAAAATTTACCAAATGTGATAAAAAAAGATGAATTTTATCAATGTAAGTTTATATGTAAGTTAAAGTTGTTAACTGCTAATAAATCACAACTCCAATGTCCTTTACCCAAAAATTCTGAAATTTCGTATACAGGTTCAATAAATTAGAGCGCCAATGGTAGCAGTTCCAAAATTTACCAAAACAAAAAAATGTGATAAAAAAAAAGATGAATTTTACCAATGTAAATTTATATGTAAGTTAAAGTTGTTAACTGCTTAATAAATCACAACTCCAATGTCCTTTACCCAAAAATTCTGAAATTTCGTATACAGATCCAATAACATCCTGACTGAACATTTATTAAGTTGATGACAGAGAGTGACATGTTTTTGTAGAAGGTGATCGGAAGAAAAGTGATTCAAGCATTGATAACAAATAAACATCTTGTGCCCCCTACTCGATTTAAGCATAGCATCGAATGCTAAACTGGGGGCTGTACAATAGTGCAGAGGATCAAATTTGTAAGTACTTAAACAAGTTTACCGAAAATTTTCGAAAATATCAGCTAAAAGTAGAACGTTCGTTTTTAAATACAAATCTGAGTACTCCCCTAACGATCTAATATGAAATTTGTTCCAAACATTAACCGCATGTGCAAAACTAACATCATTGATTCAGTCATTATTAAGATGACTAAAAAACGCTTCCCCCAATTCCCTCAATTCAAGGTTAAATATCACAAACTTGTTGTAACTTGTATTTGACCTTATGCAGCATACAAAAACTCGACTTATATGAAAATGAAATTTGATACTTTCACACTCTTTAGTTCATTGCCTTTAGATTGCGTATTCCCAGAGCTTCAGTTCAGAAAGATGCAGATATTGCACTTTCTTTAGTATTATCTTTAGTGGACGTTTACTGGTAATATCTAATAACCTAACATTGCTGACATGGCATGAAATACCTTTTCATGTCTAGATTATGATGCATTCATCACCTTTGCTTGCACAGCTCAATAGTAACCACTTCCACTTTTTTTGTACACGTTAACAAATTTACATGTATATAATCATAATAATAATTTTATTTCAATATTCAGTAGTTACATACATACATACATACTATACAGATAAAATGGCATCAAACAGCAAACGCTCAAAACTGTCACTACAAAAGAAGAAGAAAGCCAACATACTGCAAGATGTATTAGTGTGGGGGTCAAAACAAGTTGTTGAGACACTTGTAAGTGAAAATGAGATACCAATCATCTCTATACGCGACAGTGATGTAGAGGACGACGACTTTGCAAGGTTTTTTGAAAAGTAAGTATTCCTTGCTTAATGTATTGTTTTTGTGTGGTGATTTCCTTAATAAATATATTATTAACCAAACCAATTATTTTCTAGCATCACGCCCGCAACCACAGTTGTAGCTTCACTACCACCACTGCAGCCACCTACACTCCTCCAATATGGAGGAATTGAAGCTTCACTACCACCACCACCACCACAAGCCAACTACACTCTCCAATACGGAGGAAAAAATTTAGAATTAATACGACCAGTGTGTTCACCACCACCATCACAAGCAATATCTCAGGATCCTACAAACTTGCAGCAATTTAAAATAAAAAGTGTTAGGTGGTTACAGAACATTTTATCAACATACATTAATTCTGAAAAATCGGAAGTGTCAAAAGTGGAGCGATTAAATAATGAGTTGGCTAGCGAACAACAACTTACAAGTTGCACGACAGAACATTAAAAATACACAAAATACGTTAAGAATATTGGATAGTTTAGACATTTAAGTTAGTTTATAATTAGGTACTAAGTAGTGTTGTGATTTTTTTTTTTTTTTCAATAAAATTTTTTATACTTTATTATTTTCATTAACTCATATATATATATATATATATATATATATATATATATATATATAAAAAGTTAAGCCGATGTTATAAGTGAACAGAAGATGAAGTGTTAAAATTTTCATTTGAAACATAACCTCTAAAAATATGAATTTAATGCATAAAAATAAGATATTCAATTGCAGTATATCATTGGAAATATACATATGATTTTATATATCTCAATTTTGTGTATATAGTGCGGACATTCAAAATTTTTTTAATAAAAGATGCACGTTAATTACTTATGCAACACAACTTGCACTTTTGCATATCATTCTACATTTCTTTTATTTAGTTACAAAAATTAGAATAGGTATAGCAAAACAGAAAACGTGCGGTACGTTAGAGGACTTAGATGTAAATATTTAAAGTAGTGTCTATAGTGAGTTTAGTCAATTTGTTTTAGATGTAGTAGATAGATAGTTTTGCACATGCGGTTAATGTTTGGAACAAATTTCATATTAGATCGTTAGGGGAGTACTCAGATTTGTATTTAAAAACGAACGTTCTACTTTTAGCTGATATTTTCGAAAATTTTCGGTAAACTTGTTTAAGTACTTACAAATTTGATCCTCTGCACTTTGTACAGCCCCAGTTTAGCATTCGATGCTATGCTTAAATCGAGTAGGGGGCACAAGATGTTTATTTGTTATCAATGCTTGAATCACTTTTCTTCCGATCACCTTCTACAAAAACATGTCACTCTCTGTCATCAACTTAATAAATGTTCAGTCAGGATGTTATTGGATCTGTATACGAAATTTCAGAATTTTTGGGTAAAGGACATTGGAGTTGTGATTTATTAAGCAGTTAACAACTTTAACTTACATATAAATTTACATTGGTAAAATTCATCTTTTTTTTTTTATCACATTTTTTTTTGTTTTGGTAAATTTTGGAACTGCTACCATTGGCGCTCTAATTTATTGAACCTGTATACGAAATTTCAGAATTTTTGGGTAAAGGACATTGGAGTTGTGATTTATTAAGCAGTTAACAACTTTAACTTACATATAAACTTACATTGATAAAATTCATCTTTTTTTTTATCACATTTTGGTAAATTTTGGAACTGCCATCATTGGCGCTCTAATTTATTGAACCTGTATACGAAATTTCAGAATTTTTGGGTAAAGGACATTGGAGTTTTGATTTATTAAGCGATTAAAACCATATATTTACATATCAAAACTACAAACTTTATCATTAATAATTGAAAATTTTTTTTCACATTCTTTTAGTTTTGAGAATTTTTGAGTGCTGTCTTTGCGCTCTTACGTGTTTAGTCTACATGCCGAAAATCGGAATTTTTGGGTAAAGGACTACTGATTTATAAATAAATATAAATATAAATGTACGCAAGTTTCAACCTTTATGTACTATTTTCACAAGACTGTTTTGAAATTTTTATATTCTGAATTTATTTTAATGCTAACCTTTGCGTCGTTATTTATTCAGCATATACAAAATTCAAAATTTTTGAGTTAAAATTAATCTGATATTATAAAAGAGTGTATTTATTTATTTTAAAATAGACACATGCAGAAATGCTGACATACATTTCATATAACAGGATAATGTTATTGACCTTTAAATGTACCAAGTTTCAACCTTTATGTACTATTTTCACAAGACTGTTTTGAAATTTTTTATATTCTGAATTTATTTTAATGCTAACCTTTGCACTGTTATTTATTCAGCATACATACAAAAATTCAAAATTTTTGAGTTAAAAATTCATCTGATATTATTAAAAGAGTGTATTTATTTATTTTAAAATAGACACATGCAGAAATGCTGACATACATTTCATATAACAGGATAATGTTATTGACCTTTTTCTTTCTTTCTTTGTAATATAAGTTTTATGGGTCATTTCTTCCTACATAATTTGGATAATTTAATAAATCATGATAAGAAACTTCAGTGTTCATTTTAATTAAAAATAAAGTGTGTGTAGGCATATGAAGAAAATTAATTCGGAAAGGTGAATTGCAAAATTAACAACGTTCAGTTACGTATTGATAAAACAAATTTTTTTTTTTTATCACATTTTGTTTTACAAATTTTTGGAAACTACTATCTTTGGCGCTTCTTTTGGGTATATATATATATATATATATATATACGAAAATTCAGAATTTTCGGGTAAAGGACATTGTTGCGATTTATTAAGCCTTAACGACGTTCACTTACATATCAATTTTATTAGTTAAACAAAATTTTTATGACATTTATTGTTTTAACAAATTTTAGACACTGCTATCATTGGCGCTCTACTTTATTGGACCTATATATGAAAATTCGGAATTTTGGGTAAAGGATTATCGAGTTGTGATTTATTAAGCGATTAAAACCATATATTTACATATATCATAAAACACATTTTTTTTATCACATTTTTGTTTTACAAATTTTGGAAACTACTATCATTGGCGCTCTTACTTATTGGGTATATATACGAAAATTCAGAATTTTGGGTAAAGGATTATCGAGTTGTGATTTATTAAGCGATTAAAACCATATATTTACATATAACTATCATTACTACCGTAATTACTTATTTACTAATACATCTCTCATTCAAATTATAATGCACCTTTTTCATGGCCATTCACTCAGTTGCATCATTTTCTTTTTACCTCACAGCTCTAAATCTACCCTCAATTTTTTATTTCCTTGATTAACACCTCGAGTCTTTTCTTCCTCTCGTCAATACTTAATAATTCTTTTCTCTTCTTATCATTCTTATTACTTTCACCATTTCTAGCAATAAAAGTTTACTGAATAATGCAATCCCGGAGAAGCCTTTTTATTATAAACATGCATCCTTTCAAAACTGCTAACTTACTCAAAAACTTTTAGATTTATATGAATGATTACCTTGCAACTTTTTAGCTTTGACCTTGACCAACTCAACATTTTAAACCTCCGCTTACAGTTTAACCTTGAAGAGCTCCAAAAGCTTCCGATTTCACCACCAGAGGGTGAGTGACTCAAAATTTAAACCCTACCACAAGCATGCTTCAAACGTCAGTGAGACGTGGAGCGCGTTCTGGCATAACGAGAAAACTCACTTGACCTTGAAATAAATCCCCAGAATTCATTATTTTCTCGGGAAATGCACCCCTAGATGATAAGCCTATTGGAAAAGCTACCTTTACCTCAAAAGTAGGGATTTATGAAACTACTACCTATCAGTACTACCCCCAAAGTAGGTGATTAGCTTTTCTATAATATAAAACTACTTTCAGATTGTACTTGAACCTTCCACAATTGGGATTTCTAACCCCTCATGACCAGATGTTTAGGTTTCGACCTAGTTCAGTTTAGCCTGTGTTGAGAAACAACCGTCGGTTTTGGGAAACGATTATCTATATTTGGAGAAACATCCTGGATGACTATTGTATGAACCCACGCTTTTTATTACAATTTAGTTAATAACCATGATATTAGCCTATCATTCTTCTTGTTTCCATGACTCGTTTAGAATTGATCCTGCAGGTTTCGGCTACATTTCGATCGAATGATGTCGGGTAAGATCGGTCTGTAGGACATATGGCCTTGAAAATTTCTTGGAGACCTTGAGAATTTCCAACCACCTGATACTGTAAAAACGTTTCCAATACAGGAACCTTGATATTCAGCATAGACAACAACCCTCTTGTTTCCACGAACTGATTATATTACTAGAATTCAGTAATAGGAACTCTTATTTGCTATTTCCTAGAATTTTACCTCAAGGAATGTTAAAAGTTGACTTGTTGACCTAGATGGATAGGCTGGGTTATAACCTGAGGAATAGTTTGCATCAGAGGGCTTTTAAACAATGAATCACCTTTGTTATCAGATGTAACCTTGAAAATTATAAGCATAGACTTTGAAGCGTTGGTTAGAACAATACATCGTCTTAGTTCTTGATTTCCTAGAATTGAGATGTATTTAGATAACAATCTATTTTTAGAAATTATAACTGAACAATGGATCGTCTTTGTTCATTCATCACAAAATTGTTAGCATAGACTTTGAACCGTTGGCTAGAACAATGGGCCCACTTTGTTCCTGATTTCTCAGAATTGTGATGTTAAATCTATTTCCACCTGAACAATGGATCTCTCGTATAACCTTCGAGGGAACGGTTACCAAACAGCTATCTGTTTTGGGAAACGGCTACCTGTTTTAAAACAGCTACCTGTTTTAGGAAACGGCTACCTGTTTTGGAAACAGCTACCTGTTTTAAAGGCTACCTGTTTAGACCACTTCAGGGCTCTAGGGGTGTGACATGGCTTGATGACCTTGAAACATGCATAGACAACACCTCGGGTTTGCTTAGGTTTGTAATAAGTTACGGACAACGTCTCTAAGTAAGCTGAATGTATGGCTAGTATACAATATAATGAAGCGATGACCTATTAGGAAAGATGATGATGATATCTTGTGGACCACATTAAACGAACATTGAATGCGAAAACAAATAATAAATAGATATGCTCCAGTAAAGGTATTACAGAATGTTACCATAATATGTATATTTTATTTTGCTATTCCTAAGAAGCTTTAAGAGTCTAACATAAGAACTGTAATATTATACCTTCTCAATACCTTGTCAATAAAATTTAACCTTGAAGATTGGTTGGTATGAATTGTAATATGATACCAATAAATCTTAACCTTGAAGAGCTTAGTCAATATAGCTGCAGACACACGCTTCATTATGATATACTCTTCAAAATAGAAGACTTTCTTTTTTTTTTTTTGCAACAAAAATATATAATTTATTTCAAACAATTATACATAGATATATATTTATTATTTTTACATAAATGTTAAATTAGTCATCTTTCCTACAGTTCCGGTGCTGGTAATGCGTCATTCTCAACCAGATATTGCTTAAACTTTTCAATGCGATCTTCTTTTTGAACTATTCATAAAATCCTAAGGTAAGTATGCACTTAAAGTTCTGAGTTTCAATGATAATATGTTTCCCATACTTTGTGTTGATCAATCACTTTATATTTTGCGTCTTTTACATTCGTGAAGGATTTACAGAAAGTGTTACTGTTCAATGCAGATAGATCCATCTTTATTGATTCGAGAACGCTTATGAATTAAGGTAAGTATGCACTTAAAGTTCTAGGTTTCAATGATAATATGTTTCCCATACTTTGTGTTGATCAATCACTTTATATTTTGCGTCTTTTACGTTCGTGAAGGATTTACAGAAAGTGCTACTGTTCAATGCAGATTGATTCGAGAACGCTTATGAATTATAGTTGACACCGGAACTGTCCTATATATATTACTGCATCATGATGTTAGAGGTGCACTTTGATAATTGTATCGATAGGCTAATCTGCATCTGATGAGGATGAACTACTACCATCAAGAGATGCCATCCATTTTCATTGCAAAACTGATGCAATTGCAGCTTTCAGTTCTTCTACAAAACATGTTCTACATATTTCCTTTAAATTTAAAACTTTTCACATATCTTTTCCCTTTTCATACTTTTTCACTAGGACGTTACACTCCGCTTCACTATAATCACCTCGCCCGTAAACCGCCTCATGTTCGGCATCGAATACTAATGCTGAAAATTCTTGCTTCAAGCGTTCCACCGCTGTTCTCAGGTCAGTTGCTTTGGTCCATTGCTCTTGAGCGTATGCCATCCACATGTTTGACACAACACTCACTATCCATTACACTATTTCCTTATATTGTTACTCTAAACGACCCCACTATGTTACATTAGTGCAGATATGAACCATCTCTTTGATTACCATACATATCTGGTTACGCGCATAAGCTACTTTCAACGATCATGCTGTCACTATACTTTTTAGCTGTAACGCGATCAACTTTTAGTGAGGACTTGAACCGGCCATTTTAGCTATGATATACAGATCAATAACCTTTGAACACACTATTTTTTAGACTTCTAAGAATTGTAATATGATGATGATGATGATGATGATGATGATGACATTACAGTTTCTATTTTTTAGCTTCGGACCATGACCTTGTAATATGATGAGGATGGTGACATTGCAATTTCTATTTTTAGCTTGAAGTGGAGTATTCACCTTCAATGAACTCATGACCTACTTTTTATGCATAGCTTATGAGATCGTCATCGTCGTCGTCGACCTCGAAAATTCTATTCTTAGATTTATGATTACCTTGCAATTTCTATTTTAGCTTTTCACCTTGACCTTTTATATTTCTAAGAAATATACACCAGTAGGTCAATAACCCTTGACCTTGAAAACTAGTTTTAGATTTTTATTGAACCTGTATACGAAATTTCAAATTTTTGGGTGGACATTGAGTTTTGATTTATTAAGCGATTAAACATATATTTACATATCAAAACTACAAACTTTATCATTAATAATTGAAAATTTTTTTACATTCTTTAGTTTTGAGAATTTTAGTTGTCTTTGCGCTCTTACGTGTTTAGTCTACATGCCGAAAATCAATTTTTGGGTAAGGACTACTGATTTATAAATAAATATAATATAAATGTACGCAAGTTTACCTTTATGTACTATTTTCACAAGACTGTTTTGAAATTTTTATATTCTATTCTTGCTTCAAGCGTTCCACCGCTGTTCTCAGGTCAGTTGCTTTGGTCCATTGCTCTTGAGCGTATGCCATCCACATGTTTGACACAACACTCACTATCCATTACACTATTTCCTTATATACAGATCAATAACCTTTGAACACACTATTTTTAGACTTCTAAGAATTGTAATAATGATGATGATGATGATGATGATGATGATGACATTACAGTTTCTATTTTTAGCTTCGGACCATGACCTTGTAATATGATGAGGATGGTGACATTGCAATTTCTATTTTTTGAAGTGGAGTATTCACCTTCAATGAACTCATGACCTACTTTTATCCATAGCTTATGAGATCGTCATCGTCGTCGTCGACCTCGAAAATTCTATTCTTAGATTTATGATTACCTTGCAATTTCTATTTTAGCTTTTCACCTTGACCTTTTATATTTCTAAAAATATGACACCACCGTAGGTCAATAACCTTGACCTTGAAAACTAGTTTTAGATTTTTATTGAACCTGTATACGAAATTTCAGAATTTTTGGGTAAAGGACATTGGAGTTTTGATTTATTAAGCGATTAAAACCTATATTTACATATCAAAACTACAAACTTTATCATTAATAATTGAAAATTTTTTCACATTCTTTTAGTTTTGAGAATTTTTGGAGTGCTGTCTTTTGCGCTCTTACGTGTTTAGTCTATGCCGAAAATCGGAATTTTGGGTAAAGGACTACTGATTTATAAATAAATATAAATATAAATGTACGCAAGTTTCAACCTTTATGTACTATTTTCACAAGACTGTTTTGAAATTTTTTATATTCTGAATTCTTGCTTCAAGCGTTCCACCGCTGTTCTCAGGTCAGTTGCTTTGGTCCATTGCTCTTGAGCGTATGCCATCCACATGTTTGACACAACTCACTATCCATTACACTATTTCCTTATATACAGATCAATAACCTTTGAACACACTATTTTTTAGACTTCTAAGAATTGTAATATGATGATGATGATGATGATGATGATGATGACATTACAGTTTCTATTTTTTAGCTTCGGACCATGACCTTGTAATATGATGAGGATGGTGACATTGCAATTTCTATTTTTAGCTTGAAGTGGAGTATTCACCTTCAATGAACTCATGACCTACTTTTATGCATAGCTTATGAGATCGTCATCGTCGTCGTCGACCTCGAAAATTCTATTCTTAGATTTATGATTACCTTGCAATTTCTATTTTTAGCTTTTCACCTTGACCTTTTTATATTTCTAAGAAATATGACACCACCGTAGGTCAATAACCCTTGACCTTGAAAACTAGTTTTAGATTTATGATTACCTTGCAACTTCTATTTTTAGCTTTACACCTTGACCTTTTTATATTTCTAAGAAATGTTATATGACACCACCGCAAGTCAATAACCTTTGACCTTCAAAACTATTTTTAGATTTATGATTACCTTGCAATTTCTATTTTTAGCTTTTCACCTTGACCTTTTTATACTTCTAAGAAATATGACACCACCGTAGGTCAATAACCTTTGACCTTGAAAACTATTTTAGATTTATGATTACCTTGCAACTTCTATTTTAGCTTTTCACCTTGACCTTTTATATTTCTAAGAAACCACCGTAAGTCAATAACCTTTGACCTTCAAAACTATTTTGATTTATGATTACCTTGCAACTTTTAGCTTTGACCTTGACCAACTACATTTTAAATCTCCCGCTTAAAGTTCGACCTTGAAAGAGCTCCAAAAGCTTCGATTTCACCACCAGAGGGCGAGTGACTCCAAAATTTAAATCCCCACCACAAGCATGCTTGAGACGTGGAGCGCGTTCTGGCATAACGAGAAAACTCACTTGACCTTGAAATAAATCCCCATAAGATTTACATGGGTGACCTTGAACTGGTCCAGGATCGGCCTTATATGTCTACTAATAGCCATTATCAACAGTGTTTTAACATGTGCAGACTGGGGATATCCACTAAACGCCATGGATTTAAGAATGTTCGTCAAAAGTTTTTGGACAAAAGTGGCAGAAGTGTATCTCGATTTAAGGAGAATATCCATGGAATCGACTAGGTAAATGGCTTATTGAAAAGACACCAAGGTATTGCTGGTAAAAGATTAGCAAGTAATATTAAAAAAAGCCGAGCAAAAGTATCTCCCGATCTGATTAAAAAATACTTTGACAATTTAAAACAAACGATTGAAAACGTTCCCGCCGAGAATATTTTTAACTATGACGAGTCCAATGTCTCAGATGATAACGGGAAAAAATTGTGCATCTACCGAAAGGGTACGAAATACCCCGAAAAAGTTTGCAACCATTCAAAATCTGCTACTTCGATCATGGTTTGCGGATCTGCCTCAGGTACACTTCTCCCAGCTTACGTCATATATAAGCCGGAAAATTTATGGGACACTTGGACAGAAAATGGTCCCAAGGGCAGCCCATGCTGCGAACAACCATGTTGCTCATTGGGGACACGATATAGTCGAACCTCACATGGCTGGATTGACATGTCGACTTTCAATGATTGGTTTGTCACTTGTTTCTTACCACACGCTAGGAGACTGGAGGGGAAAAAGTGTTAATTGGGGACAACCTAGCATCGCATTTCAATCCCGATGCTTTGCATGCTTGCCATGTAACTCTATCAATATTTGTCAGCCCTTGGTTGTCGCATTCTTCAGACCCTTAAAAGAAAGTTGAAGGAAACTTTAACATCCTGGAAAATGAAAAATTCCAAAACCTCAAGCATTCCAAAAATGAGTTTCCTAAGCTCTTAAAACAAACACTTGAGAGCATGGACAAAATGCCGCCCAAAAAACCCGATGGAGAGAAAAGTGCTATAAAAAGAAATTTACTTTCTGGTTTCGAAGCATGTGGCATAGCACCATTCAACCCCAATCAAGTTTTGGAAAAACTTCCACAGGACGATATTAATGAAGACGAGCTTAGGTGCTCCCTCACAGATTTTTGAAAGACCTGAGGTAAAATTCCGGCTTTGAAAAATGTCGACGCAAAACAAAAACTGTTAGCAGCTGAACCAGGTCAAAGCGTTTCAGCACCGAAACCGTCTGAGAACTCCAGTAACGATGATGAAAATGAAAATCTTCAATTAGATGACAGCGATAATGGCCTGAAATCAGCAGGATCGAGAAAGATTTTCAAAATCGTTGAAAATGACATATCCACGGTTCCCATCAATTAAGTAGGGGAAAGGTGTACGAGATGATCCCCTTAAGGTAAAATGGACGTAATTTCAACAATATTCAATACAACTCAGATATGAAGAAGTTTCCTATTGCCTTCATTATTTATATTACTATTGCCATGCTCAAAAAAATGTTTTCATTAGGGCATCATTATAATATTTTCCTTTTTTAAAAAGTTTGCCAAGGGATCATCTTGTACACCCCGGCGGTCAAGATGATCCCTACGGTATGGACAAGATGATCCACGGAATTATCTTACCCCTGTTTTGGATTTTAGAATAATAAGGTAAATAAAAACAAAAATTAGCTTGAGCTTACAATGTTTTTATTTTAACTAAGGTTTTATAAACTGAACGGCAAAAAAAAAACATAGTATATGCTTTAAACAAACAATAATTCATAATAAAACAAAAATAAAAAAACTTGGGACAACAATCATTTTGAAAGTCAACATTAAAGAATCTTCAACAAGATGTCATCAAAAAATTAAAAGAACTTGGTTTGTTTCTCTTAAAAGTCCCAACGCGTTTTGCTTGGTGTTGTGCTACATAAATCACAAATAAAGTTATCTGGATCATCGCTATCTATCCCGGCACAAGCTTCATGACCCCATTTTTCACAAACACAACATCTTATCCATCCTTCACCCTGATTATCTTTGGAAAACGTGTCCGTGCAAAACAGACATTCTACGTCTTCTTCTCTAGATGATTCAGATTCGGAGGCATTTGAAGTTTTCTTCCTTTTTTTTGACATTCCTTTACCTACTCCCTTTCCTTTCCGTTTCTTTTTTAGTACAGCTTTTTTGTTAACTTGCTTCTTTTGAGGGATTTTATTTTCTTTTCCGGTTTTCTTGCTAGTTTCTTCCTCTAAGTAAGTTTTATATGGTGTGGTGGTTAAAATTGCCGTAGCGCGGTCTTCCTTTTCACATGAATTCTTTCACCAACTATTTTTGGCAATGGTTTTAATTGAGCGGGTGAAATGACAAAATATCCAAGATTGCTATCATTTAGGTGTGATGGTGACTCACTGCGGTTGATTGCGTTGCTCGTGGATGGCAACGGTGATAAAGGATTACGAACTGAAAGTTGTTCTACTATAGGCGATGGTGTTCTATGCCGCTCACTTTTCACATCTGGCAATTGTGGTGAACCCGGACCTTCTTCATGCAATTCATTTTCAGTTGTTGCAGCAGCAATGAAATCGGCTTCGGTAAACACATCGGGGTCAAAAGGACATATTCCGGTGTTAGCAAATCCATTGATAGCATTTGTTGGAACTGCAGCGTTTAACCAAAAATCTTTGCTTTCTGAAAAACGGTCACTGGCCTACCAGGATTGTTGTTCATCCATTTTTCTAGTTATTGGTTGTGAAAAACGCTCAAGGGATACATCACTGACATCCAAAGGTTGGAGTTTATGTGTGCAGTGCGGTGGCAAGCAAACAATGGTAACGTGGTTTTCCCGTGCTTTTAAAATTACTTGTAAATTTTTTGTATGAGATAGGTGACCGTTTAGAATCAGCAACGCTGGATCATTTTCGGAAGGCTTCTTGTGGCGTAAAAAATGGTCAAACCAATGTGTAAAACATCCAGTTTCATTCACCTGATGAATTACATGCCCATATGGACCCTGGTGGTGCACCATCCATCAACTCAATCTTCATACGGATTCTTCGAAAAATAAACATCGGTGGAACAAAAGTTCCAGAAGCAGACATGCAAATTACAGCTGTTGTAGTCAGTCCTCTTTCAGCTGATGTAACTCGTGCTACTTGTTTACGTCCAGTTTTTGCAAATACTTTTGTGTTTTTAGTTGGTACCGTACAAATGCTCGTCTCATCTACGTTATAAATTCGATGGGAAGGAAAGTTTTTCCTTTCTTGGATGTCTTTCAATGTAGAATAAAACTTTTCTACTACGGGTTTGTTAAAGGCTCGCGCTCGAGCAGTTGAAGTGGGCTCTGGAGCACGAATGGTGATATCCGGATGTCTTTGCCTAAATCCTTTTAGCCAGTCATTTCCTGCTTTTTCTCTCTTGAATGGGTGCGAAATATTGTTTTTGACTGCAAGTTGATATGCCAATGATAACACATCTTTTCTTGTTAACCCATACATTCTTGTCTCCATGTCTTTGATGTGGTTCACAAGCTCGATTTCTTGCTCGAATGTAAAAACTGTTTTTCTTCCACCTAAATATTTTACTGCGCCAATAGATATTTTATTTTTTCCTTTAGCTCGTCGTTTTAATGACATAACGGGCACTAAAAATTCTTTGCCCGCTCGATTATATGCTATGTCATTTTGAACAGCATCCAGGGCTGCTGTCATTGATGCCTCCGACCACCCCTCAGTGGTTTTCTTTTATAATCACGCGGCATCACCTTTAACAAAAAGAAAATGTTTATTTAGCATTTTATATTTTTAATCTACAGAAATATCTACAAAAACAAGATCAAACAGTATTAGCCTACTTATTTAATTTCATAAAGTAAACATTATGTCCGTTTTGCAAGCTATTTATGACTTTGAAATAAGAAATTTGTAAGTTTTAATGATTCATATAGAAGGTCATGGTTCAAGATGATCCCTGGGATCATCTTACCCTGAATTCAACTTTTGTTATTCATTGTTTGATAACGTAACCTATAAGCACTACACAATCATTTCGCTGCGAAAAGTCAACATTGAACATATGAGAAAGCCACAAAAATGACAGCCATACAATCACCACCCTAACTTAAAAGTTATTTAACCTTAAAGTCAACCTTACCTTATATCAACAGCTTACTATTCTTATTTTTGTCGTAAAAACCAGTACTACGTCACTCACACCGCTATCACGCATCGACTGACGCACGTGGGTGTATAAGGCTACGTTTTACCAAAGAATACAACTAGATGGCATTAAAACAACGCTGCAATTAGATAGGATCATCTTACCTCATGGGATCAACTCGTACTACTTTCCCCTAATTGCTTTACTTCCAGATGTAATACTTGAGAAGATTTCTGATAGGATTCAAAAGTACCATTCCCGGGAATAATCAATATATTAAAGAATGTTAAAACCTATTAACGTCTATTTTATTTATTTTATTACATGTTCTGAATTACATTTTGTTATAAAAAAATGTTTTTTGTTATAAATAAACGATAATATCTACAGTAAAAACAGTATGATGAATCTAACCCCACATGAACAATCTCACCCCTTTCTAAAAATACGAAAAATTGCTTGACAGAATATGTCAGGGCGAGGTTGATCACTTTCTACTAAAAGCACTACTGTTTCATGTTATAAAATTAATGTGATCAATCTCACCCCATTCATGGTATAAGATTGATCACCTTGTTTTTGTAAGATAAGTGGATTTTGTTAACAATTTTATTAATACTAGTGTTAATTCATTGATCCTTGGACGCTAATATAATAATTAAAATGCTTAAGGATAATAAAAATAGGAAAATGTTTGAAATATGACAAAAGTAAAGGTACAATTGATAAATCTCACCCCATTTCACGGCATATTAAAACTGTTCAATATTTATTATTCTCCTAATTCCCGCCTCTAGCACGGATTTAGGTACAAAACAAATTAAACGTGAATGTAATTCCATCCATTATTAAATACTATTTTTTGTCTAATTTAATCAACCAGGGTAATGAATAATATCAAAAGAGTTAGGTAAAGATGTAGCAAATGTAGAGAAACCTAAAAAATAACTTTTAACTTACCTCAGTTTATTTCGCTGATTAAATATTTTTCTGAATTCAGTAAGCAACCGGTTCTGCACTTAAAGACGATCTGTCGTTAACTGGAGGATTTTTTCTTCATGCACGCCAAAATATGAACGTATCACTTGTATTTTTTGTGTAATATAAGAGCATACAAGATAATTAATGCGATTTTTTTATAGATAAATTTGCTTTTTGAGTTTCCTTATTTTTCCAAAAAACATAATTTAGAACGGAATTGTGCACTAGATAGTCCGGAATGATGTTTACCCTATAATCTTTATTTGAATTGTTTTCTATGTGTATTAAAATAAACTTTATGATTTGTTACAAAAATGCAATAGTTGTATTTAGCACTACTTGGATTGTGCTTTACAACATGGTTTTGTGGACAGTTTTATATTTGTTCAATGATTAGATTGGTCACATTTGTATTCCTTATTTAAATTGTTTTACACTATGTGTACCAAGATTGTTACATAAACATAAACACATTGAATACATTTGTATTTCAGTAAGAACTTGGATTGTGCATTACAACATGGTATGTAAATAGCATTTCACACTTGTAGAATAATTGCATTGGTCACACTTGTAATCTTTACTTGAATTACGTTTTGCATTATATATATTATGATGATATTATAGTTTGCTACATAATTACATTGGTTGCATTTGTATTTAACAATACTTGAATTGTGCTTTACAAGATGGTTTTGTAAATAGAGTTTCACGTTTGTTGAATAATTACATTGGTCACATTTATAATCTTCATTATGTATATTGATTATTTTTTTGATTTGTGACATTTGTTACATTTCTATTTAATAGTGCTTTACATAATGGCTTGGTAGAGCATGATTCACATCTGCTGAGTAACTGCATTCGTCACATTTATAATCTTTATTTGAATTACGTTTACGTTTATGTTACAAAAATACAATGGTTACATTTGTATTTAGCACTAGTTGGATTGTGATTTACAATATGGTTTTGTAAACAGTGTTTGTTAAATAAATGCTTGGTCACATTTGTAGTTTTTACTTGAATTATGTTTTACACTATGTGTATTAAAACAACCATTATGATTTGTTCCATAAACACATATGTTACATTTGTAATTAGCAGCACTTGGAATATGCTTTACTACATGGATTTGTAAAGATTGTTTCACAGTTGTTAAATAATTACATTGATCACATTTGTATTATTTATTAAAAGATGTTTTCACCATGTGTACAAGATTGCTTTTACAACTTGTTACATAAACACATTGGTTACATTTGTATTTTGCAGTACTTGGATTGTGTTTTACAACGTGGTATTGTAAATAGTGTTTCATGCTTGTTGAATAACTACATTGAACACACTTGTAATCGTTACTTGAATAGTGTATTAAAGATGCTTCTTTAAATTTGGCTTTACTTTTGTTGAATAATGCCACTGGCCACATTTTTATACTTTATTTTAATGATGTTCACTATGTCTACTAAGATTGCTTATTTGAACATGTTACATAAACACATTGGTTACATTTGTAATTTGCTGTACTTGGGTTGTGTATTACAACATGGTAATGTAAATAGCGTTTCACACTTGAATAATTAGACTGATCACACATGTAACTGTTACTTGAATTGTGTATTAAAACATGCTTCTTTAAATTTTGTTTTAGTTTTGTTGAATATAATTTCATTGGTCACATTGAATTGTGTATTACAAGACACCTGTAATCATTACTTAAATTATGTATTAAAAGAAGGTTATTTAAATTTTTTTTAGTTTTGTTGAATAATGGGTTTGGTCACACTTGTAATCGTTACTTGAATTGTGTATTGAAAAATGCTTCTTTAAATTTTGTTCTAATTCTGTTGAATAATGACATTGGTCACACCTGTAATCATTACTTAAATGGTGTATTAAAAGATGGTTCTTTAAGTTTCTTTTTACATTTGTTGAATAATGGCATTGGTCACACTTGTAATCGTTACTTAAATTGTGTATTAAAAGATGCTTCCTTAAATACTGTTTCACCTTTGTTGAATAATTGCACTGGTCACACCTGTAATCGTTACTTGAATTGTGTATTAAAAGATGCTTCTTTAAATTTTGTCTAACTTTTGTTGAATAATGGCATTGGTCACACTTGTAATCCTTATTTGAATTGTGTATTAAAAGATGCTTCCTTAAATATGGTTTCACTTTTGTTGAATAATTGCACTGGTCACACTTGTAATCGTTACTTGAATTGTGTATTAAAAGATGCTTCTTTAAATTTTGTGTAACTTTTGTTGAATAATGGCATTGATCACACTTGTAATCATTATTTGAATTGTGTATTAAAAGATGCTTCCTTAAATATGGTATCACTTTTGTTGAATAATTGCACTGGTCACACTTGTAATCGTTGCTTGCATTGTGCCTTAAAAGATGCTTTTTTAAATTTTGTCTAACTCTTGTTGAATAATGGAATTGGTCACACTTGTAATCGTTATTTGAATTGTGTTTTAAAAGATGCCTCCTTAAATATTGTTTCACTTTTGTTGAATAATTGCACTGGTCACACCTGTAATCGTTAATTGAATTGTGTATTAAAAGATGGTTCTTTAAATTTTGTTGTACTTTTGTTGAATAATGGCATTGGTCACACTTGTAATCGCTACTTAAGTTGTGTATTAAAAAATGTTTCTTTAAATTATGTTTTAATTTTGTTGAGTAGTAACATTGGTCACACTTATAATCGTTACTTGAATTGTGTACTAAAACATGCATCCTTAAACTTTGTTTTAATTTTGTTGAATAATGACATTGGTCACACCTGTAATCATTACTTAAATTGTGTATTAAAACATGGTTCTTTAAATATTTTTTTACTTTTGTTGAATAATGGCATTGGTCACACTTGTAATCATTACTTGAATTGTGTATTAAAAGATGCATCTTTAAATTTTTTTTTACTTTTGTTGCATAATGACATTGATCACACCTGTAGTCATTACTTAAATCGTGTATTAAAAGATGGTTCTTTAAATTTTTTTTTACTTTTGTTGAATAATGGCATTGGTCACATTTGTAATCATTACTTGAATTGTGTATTAAAAGATGCATCTTTAAATTTTGTTCTAATTCTGTTGAATAATGACATTGGTCACACCTGTAATCATTACTTAAATGGTGCATTAAAAGATGGTTCTTTAAGTTTCTTTTTACATTTGTTGAATAATGGCATTGGTCACACTTGTAATCGTTACTTAAATTGTGTATTACAAGATGCTTCTTTAAATACTGTTTTACCTTTGTTGAATAATTGCACTGGTCACACCTGTAATCGTTACTTGAATTGTGTATTAAAAGATGCTTCTTTAAATTTTGTTGTACTTTTGTTGAATAATGGCATTGGTCACACTTGTAATCATTATTTGAATTGTGTATTAAAAGATGAGTCTTTAAATGATGTTTTAATTTTGTTGAGTAATGACATTGGTCACACTTATAATTGTTACTTGAATTGTGTATTAAAACATGCATCCTCAAATTTTGTTTTAATTTTGTTGAATAATGACATTGGTCACACTTGTAATCGTTACTTGAATTGTGGATTAAAATGTGCTTCCTTAAATTTTGCTTTAATTTTGTTGAATAATTGCACTGGTCACATTTATAATCATTACTTGAATTGTGTATTAAAAGATGCTTCCTTAAATAACGTTTCACACTTGTTGAATACTTGCATTGATCACACTGGTAATTATTACTTGAATTGTGTATTAGAAGATGCTGCCTTAAACTTTGTTTTACTTTTGTTGAATAAATGCATTGGTCACATTTATAATTTCTTAAGTAAACTACTTCCTTTGTATCACTGCCAATACTGTTTAAATATGATCTGTCTTCTTCAATTATAATGTCTTCAAATTCGTTCTTACTTCTAATATTAATAAAATCGTCCTCATTTTCATCTTTAATTCGATCACTATTTAATATAACATTGTTCTGAGTAAGAAATAAATTCAGTTGTGCTTCTACTTCGGGTTCTAGTTTAATCATTGCTTTGTCTATCCACTCCATCATTTAAAGTATGTTGCTGTTTAGTAATATTGAAGAAATAATAGTCGTACGTATAAATAATATGAATGCAAACTGTTTTTCGACAGGCATTCTAGAACAAGAGACCAAATATGTATAATTAAAGATACAACAAACCTACAACTTAAATCGTTATTAATTTTTTACACAACCGTGTCTGCCACCACACGGGCGTGGTGGATATTGTTGCTATCCTTACCACGTTAATGTTATTTTATTTTATAGATGGCTAAAAAAACTGGTACGTTATGAAATTTATTTGGTTTGGTTTGCATTATATTTTTAAAATAATATGGAATTTCTATAAATCAATAAATGATCGACTTATTTCCAATTAGCACATAATCGACTTGTATCCTTTACACAACAGACATAAATAAACTCTAGTAAAATGCAACGTAACCTCAAATAATAATTAAGATTTATAGACTCACAGTTAATGTTCTTTTCTTACAGCTGGCTCATTTTCCAATTCTGATGTAATTCGAATTCCAATATCTTTTGTTCCCTCGGTGGAAATTCTATACAGCATCAGCAAGTTGTGGATATGCTACACCAATATTTACTGCATCGGTGGAAATTCCATACATCACCAATATGCATAGGTATGCTGCTCCAATATTTACTGCTTTGTCACTTTCCAAAAACACTTTAATTTATTTGTTACATTTATAAATATAATAATTTATCTTTAGGTTTTTATCTTCAAGAATACCACAACTTTTATCGGCGTCAAAATTATTATAACTTGCACTTTCAATTTTAATTTCAAATCAATAATAATATAAAGACAATTTGTTTAAGATAATTT
Source organism: Vesta saturnalis (assembly GCA_036346205.1). Lineage (NCBI taxonomy): Eukaryota > Metazoa > Arthropoda > Insecta > Coleoptera > Lampyridae > Vesta > Vesta saturnalis. The sequence goes on along the minus strand of JARFJB010002450.1, from coordinate 1,002,789 downwards.
TAATTTTAATGCAATAATTGAAATAATTTTATTTACATTCAAGTAAACGACACAAAATTATCACCAGAAACTAGAATTAAGTTAACCTTAATTTGTGTTACAAAAGTGAATTTCACTTGTTTAATTACATAGAAATTTTTGAAGGTTATACGAACCACCTGGATGATCTTAAAATTTTAATGATGTGTAGATCAAGTGACATGTTCACATTTTGGAAAGTTTATAAGATAAGATACAAAAATTTCTGTCACTTCCTTATATAGCTTCAAAAAAAAAAAACCAAATCACCTTAGCAAAATTACTAATACAAACATAAGATTGCTTAATTCCATTGGTTAATCCGTTTTCACAAATTTACAATTTATTATTTTTATTCATAACTTTCTTATAAGTAGACAGATTTTAAAACTATAATTATTTTTGCTTTCTGTGCAAAATTCCTTATCCATAGGTACCCCACATGACATATTTCCTTTGAAATTTCTTATTTTATACAAATTTGACTAATATGCAAATTTTAATATACAAATTTACTTATAACTAAATTAATTTAATTCTTACAGGAAAACTACAAACAGAAATGGATTCCTTGTCCCAAAATACATGTTAATAAGTTCTATCCCAAATCCCGCGGTACCAACCATCACAACCCAGTCCATCAATCCCCAAGCCCAAATCACATCTGGAATGCCAATCCAAACTGCAATATTTCCTAAACACGCTGCTAAGTAAGTTTATAACATAATCCTTGTCCAATTTCACTTTTAAAATTAATCATTTCTATGAATCTTGTAAACTTTGTTCTGAGTCACCAATTTTAACATGTCCTTTACACTTTTTACATTGATTGATACAATTTAATCTCTTTTTGTTTTAGAATGGAAGCATATTATGGTACTTCCTAGTATATTGTCATAAAAATTGTAATACATGTATTTTATAGAGGGAATACATATTTTTACTACTCCGAAGCTGCTCGGAAACTACAAAAAGGAAGAATAACGTTGTTTAGTCATGATAACACTTTTATATTTATGAAATATGGTAAAACTAGCTAATGACATGTTCTATATTCACATTTGTACTTATTTTTATATTAATTTGCACCTATACAGTTTGCGCTTTACCTATAGGTATATTCAAATTCAACGTAACTAATTTATGTTTAATGTCTCTTTTAATCTGAACTTATATTGTTCTAATGCTGATATTTCGCTTAACTAATATCATCATATATATATATATATATATATATATATATGAATTTAATTTTAGATAAAATTAATGATGCCCCATGTTGCTGAGCATAAATGTATTTGTGATGTAATGATTATTCGATTATAATAATTGAAATTGACTTGTAATATAAATTTGTAATGAGATGCGAGCATCAGTATCGTTATATGTTTAAATGGTTGGACGCCATCATCAAAATATTTGATAAAATATTAAGACATCTCATAATTATACTTGCCTCGACTAGCTTTATCGCCGGTATTCGTACTGGGGTTAGGGTTCGATAGTATGTTTAGTTAAATCTATATTCTTTTACTTTAATTCCTTCCAAAATAAATTCAATTATAAGTAACTAATGATTCAAAATATGTGTCATATTAATATTGTATAGATATTGAGCATTATAAGTATTGCAAGTTATGCGCATGCGAGTTCCATAGATAACCTTTGTAATTGCACATGAACAACATGGATGATGCAATTGCTAAATTTAAGGTAAGTATGTTTTTTTAATTCAAATAATACTGAATTATCATAAATTTAAGATTCAAATGCACTATATCCAGCCTTGTACACAGACCCTTTTTTATCCTTTACATTAAAATACATGTGGAATTAAATGACATCACTATTCAATGTACTAACCTCAATTTCTATTAAATTAAAAAGGATTGTAAACTCACATATTAACATCATGTTCTTTTAGTTGGACTGCTTCCCCGTGACAGTGGTCCACTTCCAACTTGGCTTTGCTTTGGACGCCAGTAAATAAACCCCACGATGAATATGCTCTGCATATTCTTCAACAGCCACAATTGTATAATTATTCTGCAGTATTGGAACTTCATTTTATCGAAATTGATGGCTGCATTGTATCGCATACATTTGGACAACAGAAGCACTTAACTTTAAAAAAATAATAATTTCAAAAAAATAATAATTGGCTCATAGGTAATTGCTTTAAATAATAGCAATAGTAGTTAGGATAGGGCCGGTTCTGGACTAGTTCAAGGTCACTCGCCTCTGGTGGAGAAAAACGTAAGCTTTTGGAGCTCTTCCAAGGTCAAAGTTTAGGCGGTAAATTTAAAATGTTGGAGCTGGTCAAGGTCAAAGCTAAAATAGAAGTTGCAAGGTAATCATAAATCTAAGAATAGAATTTCCAAGGTCAAACTTTTTAGAGGGAAAATATAAATTTTTGGAGCTGATCATCATCATATTACATTTCAAAAGTAGGTATTTAAGCATGTTGTAATATGTAGTCAAGGACACATATTTCTTATATAAATTGCAGCGAGCTGTATGTTGAGATCAGTCTGCAACTCGTAATTGTTAAATATGGAGTTAACAGGGTTAAACCAAAGCACCTATTGCAAACCCTTTAATAAAAATGCGTGCGTGCTCGATATATCGAGAAAGTATAAATTAACGAATATAGATATAATTAATACTAAGTACGGTGAACGTATAGTGATCGAAACGGGTGATTTTAAATGTGTATTACCGGAACGCTTTTATGTGTATTTCAAAAAAGAAGAAACACGAATTGAAGAATTTAAAACACTCCTAAACACGAAGGATGTGTTCATAAGTAGTTTGGGTGCAGCTGGCAAAACAACAAACATAACATTTTCTTTTTAATAGTAGCACCTCTACCATATGTAAAATGGGGGTATACTTTAACTAGAATTATTTTCTTAAACAGTGTTTAGTCATAGTGAAATTGTGAGCAAGTAAAGTCATGCAAGTAGCAATAAAATCATTTCTGGAAAGATCCAAACACAGAAGTTCACCGTTATATATGGATACCTCACATCATTGCAGTAACGATCTGAATAATAATTTAACATTATGTTGTTGGTGCTGTCAAAATAGTGATGGTAGTAGTAGTAGTAAAAATGAAGAGAAACACGATGAGGTTATTCTTCTCATAAGACTGACTGGACATCATCATCATTTCAATATAAGGATGAAGTGTATAAACAAGCAGCTAAGGAATATTTAATCGATTGTACTTATTATAAACTATCGAACGATACTCATCATGCAAAACATCTGGAAATTGGATACAGTACACACCTCAACCTTGCACCAGTGGTGCGTATGGGGTGTGGTAATTGTGATCAAAGTAATAATAATGTAGTGTTGGATATGAAGGAATGGAATGAACTTCTAAGATGGCATTCATATGTAGTATTACAATTTTGCCGATCTCAAGAAATTGAAAACAAAATTGATTGGTCTAATGTAAACGAAGAAGAAGATATAATCTATGATCAACATTATGAATCTCTATCCAGCAATCTTGGTATCTATTACAATTGGGAATTGATTAAAGGATATGACAGAATCTTAAAACTGTTATGATATAAAACTACAACTGCTGTTCTTGCACATTCAATGCCCATAATGTTGAAGAACTATTCAACTTAAAGGATATAATAAGCTATAGATTGGAATTTCTTGAATCTTACAATCTGACATGTTTTTATGAAAAGTTCATACAACAAGTTGTTGACTACCGTCGTTTTCGCGAGAAAGAATTCCATGGTAGTGATGATGACATTTACAAAGACATTGAAGATGTTATAAATGCTAAGTATAATATTAATTCACATAACACTGTATGCTTAATGGAAATATTGAATTATCGTCCTGCTTATCTAATGTATAGTATTTACTAAATAAAGAAATATTAATAGCTATGGTTTGTTTTCTCAATTTAGGTATAAATACCCTGCTTTATCCATCTAGTTAAACAATGTAATGTAAGAAGCAAAAGAGTGCGGGTAGTTTAGTGAATTCTCTAATCAATAAACTTCCGTTTGAATTGCATTTACCCGGTTACCAGTATTGTGGTCCTGGTACTAAATTAGAGAAACGACTCGCACACGAAGACCCCGGTATTAATCAATTAGATGCTCAGTGCAAACTTCATGATATCAGTTACAGAGATTACCGAGATTTAGAAAGTAGACATAAAGCAGATAAAATTTTGCAAAAAAAAGCTTGGGAGCGCTTTAAATCATTAGACGCAACGTTAGGTGAACCAACTGCAGCTTTAGCAGTCAGTACCATCATGAAAGCAAAGAGAAAATTGGGAATGGGGTGTAAACGTCGATCTAATCTGAAGAAGAAGAAGAATAAATGCAATGGTGGAAATTTATTGCATTTACGAAAAACAATAGCTAAAAAAATTAAACCTAGCGGAAATTTCACAGACACAATAAAGTCAGCCCTTTCAACGGCGAAACGTGTGGTGAAAAGTTTAGGGGGAAAGAAAAATATTAAAGTTCCTAGGGTAATTCCCATACCTAAACAAGGTGGGTTTTACAATTTCTTATTCCGTTATTCGCTGGATTATCAGCAATCGGCGCATTAGCTGGTGGTGCATCAGGAATTGCTAAAGCAGTCAATCAAGCTAAAAATGCTAGAAAATTGCAAGAAGAGACATTACGCCATAATCGTATGATGGAATCGATCGCTATAGACTCCTCGAATAAGAAAGGTGGTGCACTTTATCTAAAACCATACAAATCTGGTGGTGGTGCATTATACTTAAAACCGTTTCCAAAAAACTGAATAGATTACCCGAAAGACCGTTAACAGATATTGATTTAAAGAAATACACTAAAAATGTACCCTACTTTAGGGATATTTTTATGAGAGATAACATGCTTAAATTACCACGGAAAAATGAATCTGGAATTATTAACTTAGATAGTCAAAGCGGACCAGGTACGCATTGGGTTTGCTACAAAAAGCGCGGTAAAAGGGTATGGTATTACGATAGTTTCGGTAATCTTCGACCACCAATCGAAGTGATTACCTACTTTCGGGGGTGTAAAATTTATTATAATTACAACCAAGATCAAGAATTTAATACAATTATTTGCGGACACCTATGACTACAATTTTTATATAAATAATCAGTACAACATCAAATTTTCTGTTATGTCAATAACATTCAGTTTAGAAGGTGTTGGTAACACAGTTAGCTACAACTTTTATCCACCGATAGAGTTAGATTTGAGGAAGAAATACGTTATTGGATTGGTGGGATTTTACGGTTGCAACAGCATTAGAAACATTTATACAGCCAACGATAGATTTTATTTTAGAACGGATCCATCTGATTTGCAAGTGATTAATATTCCACACGGTGCATATGAGTTGGATGAAATTGTTGATTATATAAAATCTAAGATACCCACAGAAAAGTTTAGCATTAGAGCAAACAACAATACACTTAAATGTGAGATAAACAGTTCATTTGAGATTGATTTTACTAAAGAGAATAGCATTGGCCGCATGCTAGGGTTTGAGTCTAAAATATTAGAACCAAATATTTTTTATACGTCTGCGTTAGACATCCAAATTCTAAAACACTCTAATCTACACGTAGAGTGCAACATTATAAAAGAATCTTATCGAAACGGGAAACCTGCAAAAGTATTATATGAGATTGACGTTTCAGTTCCACCAGGTTATCGTCTAGATAAAACTCCCAGCAATACTCAATATTTAGAAGTAAACACCGACATAATTAGTAATATAACCATTAATTTGACTAATTAAAAGGGCGAATTAATAGACTCCGGTGAAATTGAACCATTCACAGTACGCTTAGAACTAAAAGAACATGGGCCTGAGAATTAATAAAGGACCAATTCCATCTTTCAAAAATTCGTATAAAAGACATCATCCCTACAGTAAGTCATTAATTAGTCATCAACCCTCATTGCGGTTAACATCTGCAGAAAAACACTTTTTAACATCAATTGGTTTAAAAGTTCTCACCGACAATGGCCGAATCGCTAAACATGTTTCAAAACGTACATTTTGATGATACTATAATTAAATCAGATATTCACACTTATCTTCCCTATGGATCTTCTAAATATGGACCTTCCGAAGAAATACGTATCTTAATTCAAAGCCAAGATAAGTCCTAGAAAAATGCGCTCCTGAAAATTAAAAATTTGCACCTAATTCTCAAAAAAAATTTTTTAACATTATTGCATTTTATAAGTGACATTTTATCCATTTAATTAATTAATTAACCAAAAAATAATAAAACTGGCCCACTAAATTGAGATTCTGATTTTAAGCAAAAAAACTACTTTTTCTACTTACTAAAACATACACAATTTTGTACAAGCATTCACGTTGTTAAAATTGATTGATTTTTGCAACAATTACCAAAATTTTCAATAAAACAACACCTTAAACTGCATAAAGAAAAAAAACAGGATAATGCAAGCATTTTGCTTTGAAAAACGCTTGTACACGTTACAAGACAGTCTATATTTAGCGCTTACATTACTCTGAGTGTGCAATTATTAAGCACACATGCGCTAGTTGGAAGTTCAAAGTTTTTCCACATTTTTGGAAATTGAAACTCCTATCTTTTGCGCTGTTATTTGTTTAGTCTACATGCCAAAAATTGAAATGTTTGGGTAAGGGACTAAAGTGTTATGATTTATTCATTTGTGCAAGTTTCAACTTTTCTGTACATACTAACTACAAAATTTGTCGTTACTAATTGAAAATTTTTTTTTCACATTTTTTTAGTTTTGAGAATTTTTTAACTGCTATCTTTTGCGCTGTTATTTGTTTAGTCTACATGCAAAAATTGGAATTTTTGGGTAAAGGACTAGCGATTTATAAATAAATATAAATATAAATTTATAAATGTACGCAAGTTTCAACCTTTATGTACTATTTTCACAAGACTATTTGTTTTGAAATTTTTTAAATTCCGAATTTATTTAACTGCTATCCTTTGCGCTGTTATTTATTCAATCTATATACAAAAATTCAAAATTTTTGAGTTAAAAATTAATCCGGTATGATAAAAAGAGTATGTTTATTTATTTTAAAATACACACATGTAAAAATTTTTGCTGACTTATACATTTCATATAACAGGATAATGTTATTCACCTTTTTCTTTCTTTGTAATATAAGTTTTATGTGTCATTTCTTCCTACATAATTTGTATAATTTAATAAATCATGATAAGAAACTCCTTTAATATATATATATATATATATATATATATATATATATATATATATATATATATATATATATATATATAAATTCAATTAAAACCATACGGAAACTTATTTTAAATTTCACTTTTTTCTTCTTCCATGCCTACACACACTTTATTTTTTTTTCAAATGAAGTGCCTTTTCCTTATGCAATATAACATGCACTACTGTAATTACTTATTTACTAAAGCGTCTTTCATTCAAATTACAATGCACCTTTATTTCATACTTTTCATGGCACATTCACTCGAAGTTGCATCATTTTCTTTTTTAGCTCATACAGCTCTAAATCTACTCTCAATTTTTTTATTTCCTTGATTAACACCTCGAGCCTTTTCTTTCTCTCATCAATACTTAATAATTCTTTGTTTCTTTCTCTTCTTATCATTCTTATTACTTTCACCATTTCTAGCAATAAAAAGTTTACTGAATCATGCAATCCCGGAGAAGCCTTTTTATTATAAACATGCATCCTTTCAAAACTGCTAACCTACTCAAAAAACTTTCAGATTTCTAAGAATGATTATCTTGCAACTTCTATTTTTAGCTTTTCACCTTGACCTTTTTATATTTCTAAGAAATGTAATGTGACACCACCGCAGGTCAATAACCTCTGGCCCTTAAAACTATTTTTAGATTTATGATTACCTTGTAACTTCTATTTTTAGCTTTGACCTTGACCAGCTCCAACATTTTAAATTTACCGCCTAAACTTTGACCTCGAAAGAGCTCCAAAAGCTTACGTTTTTCACCACCAGAGGGCGAGTGACCTTGAACTGGTCCAGAACCGGCCCTATCCTAACTACTAGCAATAATTTTATATTCATTTTTTTTAGTTAGGTTTTGCCAATACTCAGTTAATTTATTTTAATTTAAAATTAAAACACGAAATCACTTCGTTAACAAAAGAATTTTATTTACAATCGAAAATATTCACACGTTATTATTTACAACATCTGTTTTATATTAATAGAAGCCCGTTACAAACATACGATAACCACACTTATTATTTAATTTACGATTATGACAATTTTAGTTTGTTTGAGATGTTTTCACTTTTTAGGTTATCCGATTGTTTTACCGAGATTAATTTTAAATTTGACATGCATTTTACTGCATGATCTTACTTTGAAAAAATTAGAAGAGAGTGAAAAAATCTCAAGTCCTTATATAACTTTTCAGTGCAAACAAATATTCCCATAGTAATATACCAATATACATAAAAACTTACTGATCTGTGATTGGTCCAATTCATTTTTGAAAATGTAAAATTTCTATTTTTAGTCATAATTTTTTTATTTAGGGACCAATTTCAAAAATTAAGGCATTTTCATGATCTAGGTTTCATTTCTGACCTTTTCATACCCCATATGGCTTTCTCTAACATTTCAAATTTTATCAAAAACTGTTTCATACCTAATTTTAAAAACTATTTTACTCAAAACTAAATTATTCTGTTTCACAGAAAAACTAATAACAGAAATGGAATCAGTGACACAAACTACATAGGTATGCAACTATTTCCAATCTGAAATGTCTATTTTAACATAAGTTCTATCTCGAGTTTCGATAACTTTCTAGTATAACCTCCATTTACAGTTTTTCCATAAAATTTACACTTATAATGTTAAATTTGATGTGAGCACTTTCGACGCACTTGATTAAGTAAGTTTACATCATTATCTTTATACTTTTGTACTTATATCACTCTGAAGTTTTACCAATGCTTTTAATTTTAGTCTTTTTAACACATCGATGCCATGCATATATGTCCATCTATGTTGAGTAGTAAAACTTACAATCTCTTTGTTTCAGAATAGAAGATCGCTGTGGTATAAACTGGATTATGCATGTATACCTAATTACAAGCATATTATATAATGAAAATGTGTGTTTTAAATTCCGACATTGCTCGGACATTCATATTATGAACTTTATTTTGTGCCATTTAATTATGCTCATGTTTTAATGTCATTAAAATTGGAACTATATAGTTAATAACTTGCTCTGTAACTACTTATATGCCTAGATTTAAGTTACATTATAATTTTGCACACTGCGCTTTACCATATGTGCACATTTTATTTGAATACAATTATGTTACATTATATTTTGCTTTAAGCCAAGCTTGTATTTTTCTATCCCCATTATTTTGCTTATTTTAATTCATCTCTCTCTCTCTCTCTTTATATATATATATATATATATATATATATATATATATATATATATATATATATATATACCGTGTCCAAGATAAGGATTCGCACTATGGGATCTCGGAATTGGTAATAGATACAACTCCGGTTAAATGGGAAAAATATTGTGTAATTAGGGGACCAATAAAATGACACAACAAAATCGATGGTGTGATTTTTTGAGATATTTGAAAAAATTAGAATTTTTGAAATTTCTACTTTATTTTTTTCTGGCGTTATTATAAATGCTAGAGCAGAAACACAAACACCTCTTCATGGCAGCTTGTTACGCGCTTTAACATGGCATAGTCAGTTTTTCAATCGAACGTTTCATATTTTTATCATCTAATTTTTTTTATTACAAATTAAGCAATATATCACATTTGATGGTCTGATCGCGTTTTAAACCTTTCATGGACCATTATCACGAAATTTTTGAACACAGACCTGCATTTTCAAAAAAGTTTATTTAGTTAACTTTCCTTTGTGTTTAATATTTTATAAAATAACGAAAAGTACTAAAATAAAATATTGTTAATTATTCAACTTAACAAAAAAAGCTAAATGCTTGTATTTATTGACAATTAGTTTGAACATACTGCCTTTCTAACCCTTTAAAGGTTGAAAAGTGAATAACTTTACGGGTTTACTTTAAGCGGTCAGTAATAACAAAAAAAGGGGACAGTAATGAGATGAAGCGGTCAGTAATGGACCACTTTCCAATCTGTGGGGGAGCTACTATCGATTTAAACTATCAATGTCAAATTGACAACTTTCCAGTTTTAATAAAGGTTCAAGAGTATGCAACCATTTTTTCTCACATGAGTAGTTGGTGAGTGAACGCAATGAGTGGAAACAAACAACACGTTTTGTTTAATAAGCATGTTTAATAAGTGAATTATTGATAATAAGTAACGACAAAACCAATAGAAAAATAGTAAGCGTAATATTTATGGGTTCTGATTAAAGTAAAAATTAAAAGCCGCATTGTCACGACCTTCAATATTAAACGAGAAGCCGTGATAGATATGTTCCAAAATTTTTTGATTTGAACTGTATAATGTTGCTTGTTCTTTAATTGTGAATAATTGTGTCAGTGTCTGTCTGTGTCATATATAAACTACAAGTTGCACAAGTTCAACTTAATATAAAACTAAGTACATATGTAATGATACGTCATGTTGTTAGCTATTTAATTCAAGTTTCACGTGTATTACATTTTAATCATGGCTGTACAACAGAATTATTCAGGCTAGTACTTTCCGATCATCTTCGGAAGTGTTAGAATACGTATTTGCTTCAATAAAATTCATGTTATCCATTTGAATAAGTAAATCCTATGCTGGTAGCATATTCTGTTTCTGTTCTGAAAGTAAAAGAAGATAATTTGTATCAGTTAATGTAGGTGAAGTAAAGTGTATGTTAGATTGTAAAATAAAAGACGAAATTAAAAGATATTCATAGAACTTACAAGTGTAAAATGTGAAATTAAACAATTATTATGAAAATTTTACATGCTAGTGCGATGAGAAAGTGTTGCAACTTAAAATAACATTGTAAATGCAGATTAAGTGCAAGTGTTGTGAAACCAGGTTATGTCAAGTATGAACATTGAGGTTGAGATGGAACTCTTCAAAATAAACTATGATTGTGTTACGAGAGTGGTGTAACCTTATGTTTTTTGTGTCATAGAATCCATTTATGTTTATAGTTTTCCTGTAGAAAGTAAGACAAGTTAGATATAAGTAAATTTGTATAATTATTGAAATTTAAATTAATTAAGTATTTTAAAAGTAAATAGGGCACATGAGGTATCGACGGAAAGGAAATTCTATGGAGATTTAAAAAATAAACATGTTTTTAAGATACGTCCTCATATAAAAATGTTATGTGTAAAAGTAATAATTTGCAAATTTCAGAAACATGATTATCCAATCAGAATTAAGGTCTGTTATGTTTGTATAGAAAAATTGTTCCAATCAAATTGTTGTTAGACAAAGAAATGATTTGTTATATTTTTCAAAGGGTCTCTATCAATTCTTCAAGCTGAAAACATGGCACTCAATGTGTAGGTACATGGGTTCAGATTTAAGATTGATCGTGTGTTTCGTATAACCTAAAATAATTCAGATACCAAAACAAATGAAATTTGTTTAATAAATAATAAGTAAGGTTAACGTGAATTATTTGTACGAGTGATGCGTTATCGTTAAACAATTGAAGTTAAATCATGTTTTCAATTATTTTTTAAATATAAAATTATTTTAACAAAGTTAACTATTTCTAGAGAAATAAAATACAAAAATTTTCGAGTAAATAAAATTTGTATGCAGATAAATTATGGTGTTTAATTATACAATAACTTTAAATCAAATAAGTATATTTAATAATATAACAAATAAAATTAAAAGTGTTTACGGAAAGTTTAGTAAATATTTCACAGAAATATTTAAGCATCATATCTGTATAAGCTTATGATGAATATCAACCACCGCTGGATAAGTATACTTCAAATTAAAATTAAATCTGATTTGGATAATGGAACTTCAATAAAGAAAATTGGAACAGCTGAAAGAAGATAAATATTTATGTAAGTTCATGAATCTTATATTATTATTCGAGGTTATGCTGATAATTATTACCTATCACCTATGTGTACATACGTAAAGGATTCAAGTACATTATATACTAGCCTGCAAATAGTACAACCATTCATTGATTTTATATTGATCCAATATTATATTAAAAAGCAAAGTAAACTTACTGAAATTATATGTTCTTCATTGTTTAGCCATGATGTAACGTGCGCATAAATTAAACTCGGTAATCACCGCATGTTGTGTAATTGCATATGATACGAGGTGTTTGAATAAAAGAATTTTTATTCAATTCCAACTTCATTTTAAAACTATGTTAGATTTTATTTTGCAAAAGAGCCTAACGTAAATGTTTAACACTTTTAGTACTGAAGTAATCTAGAACTCTATTCCCTGGTATGCTAGCCTAGGCAAATTTATTAAATAGCGTGTATAATCAAAGTATAAAGTATATCAATAATTTATGGAACCCAAACTTGGATCAAAGATGTTAATATTAATCATTCTAGTAAATTAATGATGCCGTAACGGGAGAAATAGCAATTAAATTTATCACAATATACAAAAATATTAAATGTAAAAATAATAAAAATTAAATTCATGCCAATACACGCACACACGCACCCACGCACGCCCCGCACACAATGTCATTATTCAACAAAAGTAAAAAAAAAATTAAGGATACATTTAATTTTGTAATACATAATTCAAGTAATGATTACAAGTGTGACAAATGCAATTATTCCACATTCGTGAAACGCTATTTATTACCATATTAAAATGCACAATCCAAGTACTGCAAAATACAAGTGTAACCAATGTGTTTATATAACAAGTCGTAAAAGCAATCTTAGTGCACTTAGTGTAAAACATAATTTAAATAAAGAATACAAATGTGACCAATGTAATTATTCAACAAATGTGATACAGTCTTTACAAATCCATATTGTAAAGCATAAACCAAGTTCTGCTAAATACAAATGTAACCAATGTGTTTATGTCACACATCATAAGAGTAATCTTAGTATACATAGTGCAATACATCATGCAAGTAAAGATAATAAATGTGACCAACGCAGTTATTCAACAAACGTGAAACTCTCTTTACAAAACCATTTTGTAACGCACAATCCAAGTATTGCTAAATACAATTGTAACCAGTGTGATTATGTAACAAACCATAAGTATCATCTTAATACACATAGTGCAATACATCATGCAAGTAAAGATTATAAATGTGACCAAGGTAGTTATTCAACAAACGTGAAACTATTTACAAAATGATCTTGTAAAACACAATCCGGGTATTGCTAAATACAAATGTAGCCATTGTGTTTTTGTAACAAAAGTATTCTTAATATACATAAAGAAAAACATAATTCATGTAAAGGATACAAATGTGCCCAATACAAAGGTGAAACACAGTTTACAAAGACATGTAAAAAAATATAATTATGATTCGTGTATGGATTCCAATTACAAATGTAACAATGCAATTACTCAACAAAAATCTTTAACAAAATAATTTGTAGAGTGCAATGTAATTGAGTTGTCAAAAACTTTGTTAGCCCCATATTTGCACTGGTACGGAATAAGTAGCTCTGATATATGAATGTAGAGCATGGACTTTAAATTAATCATGCCTGTAAAAGGCTGATTATATTAAAATACGTTTATACCTTATTGGTTTGTTTTAATGCACTCTTAGCAGTATTCAGTGTAATTGACATTTTCTTCAACAATCTTGGTGCTTTGATTTAAACAATTCTCTCTTTTTTTTAACATATCTCTCACACTAGAGGTACTCTACTGTACTATTAAAATACAAGTGCACTTATTGTAATACAATTATTAATTACATAACATTACTTATCTATTTATTATGTCTTAAACCCAAAACATTTTTAATTCTAAAACAAAAATCATGAATTATTTCTTAAAACCTATATATGAGCACACTCTATTTCTACTACCAAATATACAACAGTGATCCATATATACTAGATCATTTCAATTAAACCCGTCTTCTAATTATAAATTAAAATATATAAATTGCCAGCAGTTGTGGTATATTAAATTATATAACGCTTAAACATATTTTGATTTCTTTTATTTGTTTGTATCACTACTATTAGTTTCTTTCCAAGTGCGTTTTTGTGGAAAATATGTTTGGTTTTCCATTTCTTTGTTCTAAACCATAACTCTTTTTGAACGAATTATACATTTTTACAAAAGCATAAAGCGCTTCATTATTAAACTGTGAACCATCACCTATTTCTTCTTTTATAATTTGGAACTCCAATAGATTTCGAGCTCTTTCATCCATTGGCTCTCGCGTATTTATAATAGACTGCTGTTTTTTTTTTTTGTAAAAAAGTAGTTACAGCAGTCTTTGCTTTATTCAGCTCTTCAGGCGGCTCATCAATAATTAAATTTCCACATTCTTCACCTGATGCATATTGCACAAGCACACTCCTTTCATACATTTGGACCAAATGTACATGCACACACACACACACTACTTTTAACAGCACACTCTACACATTCGCATTGGTATTTGTGTCGTACAACACCCCACAGCTTCAAACTCACAATTATCTACACATACTGAGTTATTAGAAACGGTATAATAAGGTTTCAAACCTGATTTAGAATCCACTTCCAGCCCCCATCGATTTAACATCTTCTAATGTTCTTTCTTCTGAACGGTTATGAGCTTTTGTGATCTCTCGATCTTGGTCGTTCCATATCCATAATTTTCTTCCAACATTTTGTCATCCAGCGCTTCATCAATTGCATCCAGTATTCTCTCAATCGTACATCCTGCTTTCCTTCCTAATAAGCTGTTCAAGGCCCCATTAAATCGTTCCAGTACCATATTTGTATTTACTCCTGCATATAATCTACAGCAGTATGCCCACATTTTCATCTGTTCTTCATTCTTAAAATAAGATCTATAAACAATACATAAGTATTAAAGCGAGCAATAAAAAATGAAAAATAATAATAATAAACGGCAAATTACCTTTTTAAATATTCTACAAAAGCTGCTTCATTTCCCTCTCTTAATTTTTCAAAGTATCTATCTTTTAAATTGATAAACTCATCTTCTGTGGTTGCGGTAATTATTTGTTTAAACTTGCTTTACTTTGAATTTTCTTTTTTTCCTCTAAGATCCCAACATCTAATAACATGCCATGAGCATAACAGTCTCCTTGGGGTATGTTTCATAACTTTAATCCATGCTTCATAATATATTTTATCTCCATCGATCACACAGTATTCTGGCACAATTGTATTATCTTCAAGGTGGGCTAACAAAGCTTCCAACTACACCTCTTGTATAATTTGGTCTTGTCCGTCAAACAACAATAAATATATGAAACTGTACATTTTGGTATTTTTTAACTACTTGATAAAAAAATGCAACCGGGAAACTTTGGCCTTGGTTGTCAATTACCATCATTACGGTCAATTCATATTTCATCTTATTCGTCCCATTTGTACATAATATTTTTGAAAAATGTTTTAATTTAGTTAACATTGTTCATTCATGTAGCACAAAGCGAAATCTTCACGTTTTAATTTCATGTGACTTTCTCCTATAAAACAAACCAATTGTCCATCACCTACCAATAACAACCCCACACAATTCTACATAAATAACTAAGTCATAAATTCCAAAAGTTACTATTTTCTAGCAATAAAAGTGTAGAATGAAAGATTGAACAATGCATACCTTTAACTATTATAGATTTTAGAAAATCTAACTTTCCTTTCTTCTGAAAAGAAAAATCAGAAAGAATGTAACATATGTGTGATTGAAATATTTAAAAAAAATAACAATTTCTTAATTGAAGCTACCATAAGTTTCAAAAGTAAAAGTTGATGATTAACAATATTTTTTAAATAAAAATTCTGATTTTTTTTCATCGGAATTCCACTGCTTAACCTTGATTGCTACAGCAACCATATCATTTGTATCATGTTTTATTTCACTGCCAGCTTTAGTTTTCAAGTATTGCAAATCTCTCATAGTTACCAAATTGTGCCGTTTATATTCTCCATCCGTTACATCATCTTCCTGCATCTTTAATAATTCTGTAATCCGAAACACCAGCTCTAAGTTTATCAATAGTTTCTTGTTGTTCTCCTTGGTTAATCTTTGATGTCGTTTACTATCTGTTGCATGCCCAACGTGAGTTTTTGTAAATTTTACTTGAACTTCACCAAGAACATTTACTGCTTTAATGAAGCACGTGTGGAACTAGTAAACATGGAACAATTATGTATAAGTATATTATCTAATAAACAAAGGTTTGTAGTGAGTGTGGTATATCGTTCACCAAAGTATACGATTATGATAATTTTTTTAATGAGTTTGAAGAATCACTTTCTTTTATTTCAATATATTTTCACAATGTTATTTGTCTAGGTGACTTTAATGTAAATTTATTTGATCAGGAAGCAAATTTAACCATTGTCTTGTATATTGTACTTTAAAAGAACAAAATATTAATCAAAAAGTTCGTGCAATAATATATAGGGATTATGAAAACATAGATATGCAGCGATTCTTGTTTGAACTATCTCATATTAAATGGGAAAGCATATATGATATTTCGGACATTTTAGAAAAAGTGTTATTCTTGAGTCAAAATCCCCTATCTTTGAATCCGTGAATCATTCATTATTTCAAATTCATGATATCTCTTAGAAATATAGTTAAACGCACGGAAAATCGTAGTCATTGGAATTATTATAGGATGCCATTAAGATTCAGCATCTATCGAAAAAGACTAAATCGACAATGTTGATACTTTATTAGAAACACTCAAGAAGCCTCTCTCAAACGAGATTTAGTTTATAAAAATCGGTTCGAGTTAAAAAGAAGTTATGACATTTTTTTCAAATGAACATTTACCTCTCCGCCTATCATTAACAAATAGCTAAAATGATAATGCCGAATTAAGAGAAAAAACAGATTTTTTAATTTGGTGTTTATGTACGCTCCTTAGTGGCCATCGCAGGAACTCGAAACTAATTTTCATCAATTTCTCTGTCACTTTTACTATCAATATTCTTTTCGCGAAACTGTGCGATGCGTAGTTTCTCATATACAACCGTCTATTAATGGAGCACCCAGTACAATCTGGATTTCAGTCAGGATCACAGAACACTCACTGTCAGGATATTGCTGTTCAACGGCACTCCTCACCGTTACCGCCATTTTTTGGGCTCTTAATACTAACTTTGTGGCTTTAGTTTTGATAGAATTTTCTAAAGCTTCCGACTTGATTAACCATATCCTTCTTGTATCTACCCTTCACTATATTGGATTTGCTGATACTGTGACTTCTTTTTTCAGTATCTTACCGAGCGATTTCAAAAAGTGAGAATTGGAAATAATATATCTGAAAAACCACCCATAAGTGATGAAGTTCCACAAAGGTTTATTTTAGGTACTACTTTATCTGCTACCTACACTTCTTTCCTATACACCATCATTTCATATCGCAAATTCCATTTATACGCAGATGATACCCAATTGTGCTTCGTGTTTCAAGCAACACATGTCCATCTTGCCTCACACTACATAAACACAGAGTTGTCACATATTATTGAAGCTTCTTCTGATCGCTGCTTAACGATAAATCCTACTCAATCTACAGTGCTTGGTTTTGGGAATCCAAAACATAGGGCTGAAATTACGAGCAAACTTAAAATTTTGATCCAAGGTGTAAATGTTAGTGCAACGAATTTGGGGTTGTACTCTTAAGCAAATAAACATGTTGTTCTAAGTCGTAACTTAAAAAAAATACTGTGACACATTGGTTTTATCGCACTTTAATTTTGGAAGCACTGTATAATGGCAAATTTTTATACACTCTTGATGTAAATGTAATACTACGAGTACAAAATTAGAGTTTACAATTTATTTCTGGCATTAAGAAAAGAGAGAGAATCAGGAATGGGTTAGATGAAATGGAGTGGTCAGATATGTCAAATCAAAGGTCACTACAAGCCGAGTTGCTTTATTATAAAATTATTACCGATTGATGTACACAACCTAAATTTAATGTTTAAAGGGTTACTTACCTAAAGCATAGTACTGCACTTTTTCAAAGGTGCTTTACATACAACAAAGACACTGTTATTATTATTATATTGGCAAAGTTTAAAAGATCTTGTTGATTATATAATAGAAATAATATTACTAGATGAATTTAAGAGTAAACAACTAATGAGTGCTTTAACCATAAATCTATTCAATATTTGTGCGGCCAAAATACTATTCATAAAATTATTATATTATTGTCACTATCCTCAATCTTTGTATCAACACATTCCTATTAATTAACATGTTAAATGTGATGCGCCAACTATTAAACTGCTGTATATTTATTGTACAACTTTATCTTTAACTCAGAAAGCAACATATTGTTATACTTCCTGCAAAGAAAAGTGTTTTAATGTCTGATTCGGTCATCTAAATTTATCACCGGAATGTTAAAGGAGATTTATATGAGCCAAAGCAAATGCCTTGCTTTTTAGTCACATTTGCAAGATGGTTCTTTAAATAAAGCTTTCACTCTTGTTGCATAAATGCATTGCTCACACAGCTAATAAATCTACTATCAAATGAACACAATAGGTGCACTAGTATTTAATAGTACAATAGAGTACTGCTAAGATGATTGGATTAAAACAAACCAATATGGTATAAACATCAAATATTCAGCAGTTTACAGGCATGATTAATCTAAGTCTATGCTCTATATTCATATATCAGGGCTCCTTATGTCGGACTAGTACAAATGTGGTGTTAACAAAGCTTTAGACAACTGTAACTGAATGGCACTGTACTTTACAAATAATTTTTTTAAACTCCATTTAATTTTTGTTGAGAAATTACATTGTCACATTTATAATTGGAATCAAAGACACAAATCATATATTGCAGCACTTGAATGTTGCTTTATATGTCTTTGTAAACTGTGTCTCTCATATGTTGAATAATTGCATTTGTCACATTTGTATTTTTTACATGAATTATGTTTTTCTTTATGTATGTTAAGAATACTTTTATTACAAAAACACAATGGTTGCATTTGTATGTAGCAATATTTGGATTGTGTTTTACAAGATAGTTTTGCAAATAGAGTATCACATTTGTTGAATAATTACATTGATCCCAAATGCAATGGTTGTATATGTGTTTAGCACTACTTGGATTGTGTTTTACAACGTGGTTTTGTAGTTTCACATTTGTTGAATAATTAAATTGATCACATTTGCATGCTTTATTTAAATTATGTTTTATACGTGTTTTTTGCAGTACTTAGATTATACATTACATGGTATGTTAAATAGCATTTCACACTTGTTGAATAATTGCATTGGTCACACTTGTAATCTTTACTTGAATTGTTTTGCACTATGTGTATTAAGACATTTATGGTTTGCTACATAATTACATTGGTTACATTTGTATTTAACAATACTTGAATTATGCCTTACAACATGGGTCATTTGTTGAATAATTACATTAGTCATATTTATAATCTTAAACTGAACTTGCATTATGTATAGTTATTATTTTTTTGATTTGTGACATTTGTAATATTTATATTTAGCAGTATTTGGATTGTGCTTTAGATAATGACTTTGGAGAGCATGTTTTACATTTGCTGAGTAACTATATTGATCACATTTATAATCTTTCTTTGAATTATGTTTTCCACTATGTGTATTAAACTTAACTTTATGAATTGTTTCAAAAGCATAATGGTTATATTTGTATTTAGCACTAGTTGGATTGTGCTTTATAACATGGTTTTGTAAACAGCGTTTCAGGTTTGTTGAATAAATGCTTGGTCACATTTGTAGTTTTTACTGTTTTGCACTACCTATGTGTATTAAAAGAAACTTTATGATTTGTTATATAAACACATTGGTTACATTAGTATTTAGCAGCACTTAGGTTATGCTTGACAAGATGGATTTGTAAAGACCGTTTCAGAATTGTTGAATAATTACAATGATTACATTTGTATTCTTTATTTAAACGATGTTTTCACTATGTGTACAAAGATTGCTTTTAAGGCTTGTTACATAAATACATTGATGACATTTGTATTTTGTAGTACTTGGATTGTGTTTTCCAACATGGTATTGTAAATAGCGTTTCACACTTAATTGCATTGATCACACATGTAATTGTTACTTGAATTGTGTATTAAAAGATGCTTCTTTAAATTTTGTTTTAGTTTTGTTGAATAATTGCATTGGTCACACTGAATTGTGTATTACAAGATGCATCCCTAAATTTTGTTTTACTTTTGTTGAATGATGGCATTCGTCACACTTGTAATTATTACTTGAATTGTGTATTAAAAGATGCATCCTTAAATATTGATGAATAATGACTTTGGTTACACCTGTAATCGTTACTTAAATTGTGCATTAAAAGGTGGTTTTTTAATTTTTTTTTACTTTTGTTGAATAATGGCGTGTGTAACACTAATATTACGTGAATTGTGTATTAAAAGATGCTGCCTTAAATATTGTTTCACTTTTGTTGTATAATTACACTGGTCACACTTGTAATCGTTACTTGAATTGTGTATTAAAAGATGCTTCTTTAAATTTTGTTGTACTTTTGTTGAATAATCGCATTGGTCACACTTGTAATCGTTATTTGAATTGTGAATTAGAAGATGCATCCTTAAATTTTGTTTTAAATTTGTTAAATAATGACAATGGTCACACTTGTAATTGTTACTTGAATTGTGTATTAAAAGATGCATCCTTAAATTTTGTTTTAATTTTGTTGAATAATGACATTGGTCACACCTGTAATCGCTATTTAAATTGTGTATTAAAAAATGTTTCTTTAAATTTTGTTTTAGCTTTGTTGAATAATGACATTGGTCACACTTGTAATCGTTACTTGGATTGTGTATTAAAAGATGCTTCCTTAAATTTTGCTTTACTTTTGTTGAATAATTGCACTGGTCACACTTGTAATCATTACTTAAATTGTGTATTAAAAGATGGTTCTTTAAATTTTTCTTTACTTTTGTTGAATAATGACATTGGTCACACTTGTAATCGTTACTTGAATTGTGTATTAAAAGATGCATCCTTAAATTTTGTTTTACTTTTGTTGAATAATGGCATTGGTCACACTTGTAATCGTTACTTGAATTGTGTATTAAAAGATGCATCCTTAAATATTGTTTTAATTTTGTTGAATAATGACATTGGTCACACTTGTACTCGTTACTTGAATTGTGTATTAAAAGATGCATTCTTAAATTTTGTTTTACTTTTGTTGAATAATGGCATTGGTCACACTTGTAATTGTTATTTGAATTGTGTATTAAAAGGTGCATCCTTAAATTTTGTTTTAATTTTGTTGAATAATGACATTGGTCACACTTGTAATCTTTACTTGAATTGTGTATTAAAAGATGCATCCTTAAATTTTGTTTTAATTTTGTTGAATAATGACATTGGCCACACTTGTAATCGTTACTTGAATTGTGTATTAAAAGATGGTTCTTTAAATTTTGTTTAACTTTTGCTGAATAATGGCATTGGTCACACTTGTAATTGTTACTTGAATTGTGTATTAAAAGATGCTTCCTTAAATTTTGCTTTACTTTTGTTGAATAATTGCACTGGTCACACTTGTAATCGTTACTTAACTTGTGTATTAAAATATGGTTCTTTAAATTTTTTTTTACTTTTGTTAAATAATGACATTGGTCACACTTGTAATCGTTATTTGAATTGTGTATTAAAAGATGCATCCTTAAATTTTGTTTTACTTTTGTTGAATAATGGCATTGGTCACATTTATAATTTTTTAAATAAGCAACTTCCTGTGTATTACTGCCAATAATACAGTTTAAATGTGAACTGTCTTCAATTAGAATGTCTTCAAATTCATTCTTAATTTTAATATTATCAAAATCGTCCTTAATATCTTCTTTGATTCGATCACTATTTAATATAACATGTTTCTGAATATGAAATAAATTCAGTTGTGCTTCTACTTCAGGTTCTAGTTTAATCATTGTTTTGTCTATCGGCTCCATCATTTAACGTACGTTGTTTAGTAATATTGAAGAAATAATAGTCGCACGTATAAATAATATGAATGGAAACTGTTTTTCAAGGACAGGCATTCTAGAGCACGTGACCAAAGATATATGTGTAATTAAAGAGACAACAAACCTATCTATAACTTGTTATAAGGCTAGATTTCTATTATAGCAACGTCGGTACGTTTTGCGTTTGCGCCGTTGCAGGCGCAACAACGTGAAGATGTTCACATACAGAAAGCAACGTGCGTTTTTTTCACGACCGACGTAAAATTTTGATTGCTTTTTATGTTTAAAGTGTTTTACGATTTTAGGTCGATTAGTACTGATTCTGTGTAGCAATGGAAGTAAAAAACCAGGTATATTGTTCATTATTTTGTCATTATAAAATTAACAAGTCATATATCTTTTTAGGGAATGCCTATGAATATGTATTTATGTGACATGTGCAGTAAACTTTATCACAACAGTGCAAGACATGTTTGTGAAAAACTGCCACAGGTAGAAACAGAAGTTTATACCGATACATATACACCAGAATGTGAAGTCGAGCATGGTTAAGAATAAGCTTCATGTGAAAATGTTGACTAAGCTATAGATAAAGTGTTAATTAATGAAGTGAAGTTGTATGACTACAGATTACCAATTCATTTGAGGTCACGAGGAAGAATCCAAGATTTGTGGGGAGAAATTGGAAATATATTGGGTGGTAGGTATACATATCTGGAATATTAAATGCAAAGTAACATGGTCACTGTTTTAGAGTACATGCCATAAAAATTCAAACAACAAATGTGGCTAGTGATTCTGGAGCACAAGCCAAAGAAAGGCCATATAAGTAGTATCACTTACTATTTTTTCCTAGATGATCCCTCCGAAAAAAGAAAGTGAGTAAGCCCTGCATCATTACATTTGGATGTTGCAATTTTAGAACTTTCTACACCATCACCTTCTTCCAGTGGCTCAGAGTCAAATTATGAAGAAAGGAAAGACAACAGAAATATGATAAATGAAACAAACTCTTCTAAAAGTATATTGTTGGTAATGTTTCTGTAACTTCTACATTTTATCATATTAATATTTAGGAAAAAGAAACAACTGTGATGATATAGAAAACATCCTTACTAAAAATGTTAAATCAAAATATGAATGTCACCAATAATGAAGATGGCACAGAATATTTTGTAAATATTTAGCAGTAAATTTACGCAAATTAGATTAATCAGAGAGATTTTCACTGTGGTTACATTACATGAAATTACTACAGAAATACTAGAAGAGATGTAAAACTATTATTAAATATACATTTGACATATTACATTACATAATCAATCATTCAAAATCTACCAATCAGTGCCATTTCCCACTGCCAGTCAACTGCACCTTCCTTTATAAAATAGTTAACATATATTGTTACCTAATGTCGCTTGCTAACAATCTGTGCGCATTTCTTCTTGTATTTCCAATTGAATACATAGTATTCGTGGGATAATTTTCCACAATCCATAATTTTTATCTTGCGAGTCCGTTAGATTAATTGTGTGATATGTTCTTTTATTACGTGGTAAAGGTTCCTCTGCTGCTTTCACCGTATTGTCTGCATTGGTTAAGGTTGTGTTAATAGGCCGTTTTAAAATTCCCCATTTTGCAACAAAAATTCCAAATAGATTTTTAATTACTCTTCGAGCCCTACTTAAACGATAATTAAAAATTTTCTTTTCAAAATTTAATATCCCTCTACGAGGAAAAGGTCTCATCAAATAAGTTGTCAATTGAAAGGCTTCATCTTCCACAATTACATACGGTAGCACAGGGCCTTAATAAGGAGTACTCTCTAGTTCTGGAACACATAATGTTCCTCCTTCAAGTGTCTCTCCCATCACTGAAGTTTTAAAAACGCCTCCATCACTTGGCCGGCCAGCTGGACCAATATCTACAGCGATAAAATTATACTCTGCATCACATATTGCTAACAAAATTGAGCTATGTTGATTTTTATAGTTGTAAAATGTTGAGCCACTATGTGGTGGAGCCTAGTAAAATATACTGATATTATATAACTACTACAGAAAGATAATACTTACCTCTATAACAACATACTTTCCATCTATAGCTCCAATGCAATTTGGAAAGTTCCAACGTTCATAAAAACCTTTTGCAATGTTTTTCCACATTTCGTTAGATGGTTCTGGGAAACCAGTGCCACGCAGTTTCTCCCAAATGGTTTCTAAGCACTCCTTAATAATGTTAGATACAGTTGACCTTCCACATCTGTAGGCATATGAAAGTGATGCCATGCTATCACCTGTTGCTAAATATCTATTTAATAAGTGGTTAGTTAACGTTTGGTTAATTACGTCAACAGCCATACCCACTTTATTGTTATAGCTAGTCGAGTTTGTGCACACAAAAAACATTTTCTCAAGTGCTGGACTAAAGGTATTTAATAGGTTGTTAAATTAGGTGGGAGACATGCGAAAATATTTATAAAAATCTTCAGTTTTATCCAAAGTAATTTCCTTCATCAGGTGATGGCCGTCCCCATACATCAGCCTTCGAGAAAAAATGGGTCTTATCACAGCCACCTAAAGCTAACAAGTCGTGAAGTGGTAGAATTGGCAACGTTGCAGGCAGTCCTACCTCGAAATTGTGAAGTGGTCTGATGTTCGTCACTTGTGTGCTGTACTTTATGTTGAGAGGTTACTTCCTAAAACTTTGTTCTTAAACCTCTTAAACCTTTGATAAAATATTAGTGATTATTGGTGGTGAATTATTCGATTACAAAAGGTATGTTCATATTACATATGCTGTAATAAGTAACGTGTGGTTACCGAGAGTTTTGTTCAATGTTATTCTTCTGAGAAAAAATACATTGTTACAGGGAGTAGTAATATATTTTAAGACATTTCTTGAATTTCAGATTCCGAGACACTGCAACGTACCTAACTGCAAATCAAATTACACAAGTACCTTGAAGTTCGAAAAGACCCAAAGTACATTCTCTTTTCCCAAAAGTGATCACCTTCGTAATGAATGGATTAGTTATAATGCTCCCCTACTTTTGGGTGCTATACTTATATTGCGCCCTTCTGGTTTGGTAACCCAAAGCGGTTTTACTTTGCCTCGGCTTTGCTCAATCGGGTTTATTTTATAAACGGGGTGTGGTTCGTAGTAAGTACTGGATGGGCTTAACACTGTAACCTTAAATAAAAACCGTAAAGCATTTTTAAAATGTATATTAAAGAAATATCAACAATAAATAAAATAAAAACGTAATTAACAAAATGTATGGGGGAACTTCTTTGTCCGGGTCTGGCGGCTGGTTCTCCTGGTTGGCGGCCCGTCACTGTGTGCGAAGTCGCTTCTGTGAACAAAGATAGTCTTTTTAATCTATTCCTTACCTAAGAGGTAAAATTTAGATTACGGTCCGGCATGTACAGTAGCGGGAGCGTTACCCTTGATACCGTTGTTGGTCGGGGCGCCAGCGCAATGAACTCCAGTCGGTGTGGGGATTGAGAAAATCGATATCGTACTTAGACTTTAGTAACTCTGGAGCGCTGAAGCAAGGATGTCCTCCTCTCGGGAAATAATACACGCGAAAGGCGCGTAGGCAAACGCGAGATCTCGGGACGGTCTTTCTCTAATTATAACCGGTTTAATGTAGGTAATTAGATTATTTATCTAACTAAATTAATTACTGATCTCTATACTAAGTTTAATTATTTATAATTAATCAAGGGATCAAAACTACTTAATATTAAAACTACTCTAATCGGTTTACGTAAGGATAGAAAAATCTACGTACTCTCTAATTTATTTACAAACGTTCGTGCACCAGGTATTTACGATGGTTCGGTGGACGACAAATTTATACTACAGGTTATGGAGGTACTCTTCTGCGATTCACAGACACTGTGTATGGTTATTGTGTTTGTCTGTAGGTAGTGTATGAGTTTCGAGCGCGATTTCAGTAATGCCCAGAAGACGTAGGCGACGGCCTGTCTTTACTGGATATACTAAGAGAAAGGTCGTAGGTCTTTACAGCCCTGTAACAACCCTTCACCCTCAAGTCTTTGCGAGATACGGCGGGGCTACCCCTGCGTGACTCTAGGTGTACTTTGTAGTGGCGAGTGACGACGGGATCTACCCTTCGTGACACTCCAGGTGTTAGTGTACTTGGTATTACGTCGGGGGTTACCCCTGCGTGCTACTCTAGGTGCTAGTGTACTTTGTATCTGCGAGTTACGCCGGGATCTGCCCTGCGTGACTCTAGGTGTATTTGGTATAACTCCTGGAGGCTCAGCCCGGAATTATTTACGGTCTGTAGTGTTTGAGTGTAAATTGTTAGATTGTATAACTTTACAACTTACGTGTCTATCAATAGCAGTACAGAATTGAACTTTAGGTTACCTGGTGCGTCGTGGTGCGCGTTATCGCCAGATCGCGAAGGACTCTTCGTCGGTGAACAACAGGTCGGTGCTTACACTAAGCAAACGGAGCGGCTGCGGCTACTGGTTTCTGGAACGGCTTGACTTGAATCTACGGAGATTCATTCATTCTTATGCGCGTCGTGAGTTTATAAAGGTGCATTTGTGGGCGGCTTCGCGGCTACCGTGCGGGGAAGGCCGTTATGTGATTGGTTAAAATCGTTCTGACGTGCAGAAACTTACGGTTTCTTAGAAATACACGTCAGCGGTGATGAATAAATTATTCGTTGTGCAATATCGCGTAAACTTATGAAATCTTACATACAGGATGGTCCGCACCTAATTTATTCTAAAACACATACGTACAGGACGCTGGTTCTTTACATAGTTGTATTAACCGGGAAAATTTTACGGTGACTTCGAATTCTGTGGTGTGTAAAAAACATTTTGATTCCACCGACATTATCGAGAATGAGACATTTGTTGATAAAAATCGTACTGTTCATGAAAGAAATCTGACATACCCGAAATTGAAGGAGAATGTGATTCCAAGGATTTTTGAAAATCAACCATCATATTTGTCCAAACCAAAACCAATAATGAGAAAAGATCCTGAAACTAGAAGAGCTGAAATAAGTCTTCATGAGGAAAAAGGGATAGAGGAATTTGAAAATGAAGACCTTATCGTTGATTTCAAGCAGCTTATACAAAATATTAGTGGGAAGCTTATATTAAATAAGTGGTAAATAAAAGTTGTTGAAGAAAGAGTTTGTTTTTACTTGTTAAACATTGACAATCAGTGCAGTGATGAGTGTGTACGAGTTGTTTCAAACATTAGTATTAAAAAGATTTAATTGTGTCTGTATATAGTAAGACCTTGTCATGGTCGAAACTTTATATTCATTTTGTTTTTTATTTGTTTCAATCCCATTTCCTAAAAATTAAATTTCTTAAGTAATAGTTCAATTTATTACATTTATATCATTACCTGGGTAATAATCATTCTCGTATCGGATGATTACAAAATCATTGGGTGATATTATATCTTTCAAAATGTTCTGCTCCTCTTCTTGACCAACATGGACATTGGTTTCATCATCGGACTTATGATTCCAATCATCTCCTTCTCCTTCAGATTCAAGATTTATTTCAATTGAAGACTCTGAAGAAGTCATCTTTTTCTGTATGAGGCATCATCTTCTGTTTGGAGTTGACTTTATTTTCTTTTTCAATTTTTGCCAATTCCCTTTTCGTCTTGCGTTCTTCTTTTGATTGCTCTTTTCTTTGTTTCTCTAATTCTTTTTTTTTGTAATAATCTCGCCAGTGGTCAGACGTTGCTACCGACGGTATCTTTTCTTTAATTTTCCTTACACTCTTCTTAATAACCGGTTTTGGCCAAAAGAGTGCTGCTTTAAATGGTGATGGAATATATTCATCTTTGGTGGTGCTGGGAGTAAAATTATCTTTGGAGGTGCTGGGAATAGAATTATGTTTGGGTGTGCTGGGAGTAGAATCATTTATTTTATTGGACGTATCTCTTGTTGGTGAACACTCAGTATTATCTATTTCAGGAGGGTGAGTTATTGGTTGATTTGGTGGAGTTAAGTGAATATAACCATTGTCACCATCGTTTTCATTCACTTCAACATTTTTTTCTAAATCATTAGGATGATTTTGGAGGTCTTGTTCACGTTGGCAACGTAATTTATCAATATCTGCTCTGGAATTACTTTCAACTTCTTCAGACAGTGTTTTCCAAAAATAAAATAAGGCAGTATCCTCTATTTTGCCTTCCCAAGTATTACCAGATTCTTTGAACTTAGCCATTTTGTCGGATCCTACTTTATATTCAAAAAAGTTTAGTTCTTTCTTCGTTGTCTCGTAAATACTTATTTGTGGATTGATATGCTCAAAATTATCTTTAGTTTCAAAGAATTTACTATATGGAACACTGTTTTGGTCAAAGGGAAAATGCCGCATGTTCTAAACTCATTTTTAATCATGTTAGGTGTTATTGTCTGATCAATAACTTTTTTTAGTAGGGGTCCAAAATTTTCCTTTTTGATTTTACCGCCATCGTTGTCAACTTTATATTGTTGCACACCAATTTTCCACCCACTTTTTAATGGATGGAAAACCGCGACATCCATAGGCTGAAGAATGTGGGTCGAATTCGGGAAGAGAGCTACAAGTTCTATCTTTTTTTCCACACAAAAGTCACTCAACTCCAACGTAAGATGAGAAACGTGTCCATCTACAAATAATGCGATGGGGAATTCAACTTTGTTTTCAATCAGCCAAGGATAAAAGCAGTTCGCTATATATTCAAAGAAAGTCTGTCCAGTCATCCATCCGGATTCCGATTTACCCATACCCCATCCTTTAGGCATTAAACTTGATACTGATGATGGAATTATTTCGTAAGTGAACATAATCATGGGTGACAAAATAGTACCATTTGCACAACTGTAATGAGGGAAGTTGTGCATTCTTTATCACAGTTACTGATAAAGTTGTAAGCGAGTTTTTCGTCTTTCCTCATTAAACATTTAATACCTGTAGAGGACATGAAAAACGCTGTCTCGTCTAGGTTAAAAATTCTGTTTGGATCTCTAAGAACGTCTTCAATATTTTTGGCTCTAAAATGATCAATTACTTCATTAAACCAGTTACGGATTTTTTGTTCTGTAACTTCAGAACGAGCCTTTGTCAAATTTTGAGTCAACCGTTCTGAAATAATAGGATACCGGCGCAAATACACTCATACCATTTTCTGCCTGGTCGATTATTGGTAAACTTATTATGCCTATTTAATTTTTTTATTAGCATTTGAACAGAATCTAGAGTTGGAGGCTGGTTACAGGAAATCCAGCATCAGCCACTGATCATATCCATCTTACTGAGACTTCCTCCTCGTCCTTTGTAAGTGTTGTTTCGGGGCCCATGCGGCAATCCAGTTCATATTTTCCTTCTAATTTGTATTTAATTGTGGTTCGAGGAACTGTAAATTCTTTACTTACAGCGTTTACTGATGAACCACGCTTTACGGGTGCAGTAGCGTTTTGCAAATATTCCAGAGAATATTGTTTTAATTTTTTAGTTTGTCGCGGCATTATTCTAAAAGAAAAACTCGAAATAAATAAAAAATATGAAAGTCACGTGTTTTATACATTTTTTAATTAGTCGAATTTAACGTTTCTGAAATTGACATGTCACGTTCCTATCGTTGACATTCATGTCAATTATTGGAACTGACCATTTGACACAACTCATTTATCGATATGATATAATATACCCTCTAACTAAATACTATGGGGGTTGTCCCCCCCTACTCTAACGTTAAAACTGTGAATTAATTAATATTTCAATAAAAATATTCACATTGGTCCTTTTAAACTGCCATAGAATAATGGCCTTTATAGAAATAATCAAGATAACTTCAATATAAACAATTTTTAGGTGGCACTTACCTTAAGAAAAAAAGCCAAATTCGGACACCACCTATCATGCACACGTGTCTTCAAGAACTAAAAACGCGCCAATTGTATCTGTATTAACTGATGTTGCCAAGTGTTCTATTTTTCATGGAAGATGCTATAGAGAATTAAGTAGGGCCGGATACGTTAACCTATCTTAAATATCGCCCTTAGTACACCATATATAAAAAAAATGTCAACTATTGGATCACTGTCAACAATATATATATATATATATATATATATATATATATATATATATATATATATATATATATATATATATATAATTAATTCTTTTGTCAAAATACCGACAATAAAAATTACTTTATCGGGGGATTTGTCGACTCATTTCTACTTCCTCCTTTCAGTCTTATTTCTTTCTTTTTCTTTTTGGTAAATCGTGTTTCAGGCTTTATAGGGTTTACTCTCCTTTCAACACTAGTTGAAAGGTTCCTATCTAACCACACTACTATCAATTTAAGCTACACCTCCACAACAACCACGCATCCGAGTGCTCTGCGGTCTTCCGGCCGTACGCCTGAGTTTAGTCAAGCTCACTCATTCTTTTTATGCCATTTGATGGTTAGACACGTGGCATCCTACGATACAAATTATTATTTTAAAGTTGAAAGCTTGCGCTTTTTAGATAAACTTTCGGTCATTTTATTTGTCATTGTTTCATTATTTTTGTTTTTTTGCAAAATTATTTAACAAAGTATTAGAGAAAATAACTGAACTTTTAAAATATAGCTGTGCCACAAATACAGATTTTTAGAAAAATCAACATAGAAATTGTCACTTTCCAAGCCGAGAAGAGCCAAGGCAGCCAATAAATATTTTTGATTTTTATGAGACAGAAATAGTGACATAGTTTCTGCATGGTTTATAATATACTCAAAAATAGCACGAGTGAAAATAAATATAATTCACTTCATCCCTTGCAACAGATAAACCACCCCGTTGCATAGTCTAAGTAGTCATCGTTTAACTTCTCACCAACAGTTTGTACAACAAAATCTTTGCAGTTAAAACATTTAAGACCTTTTTGTATGGTATAAACTGCATATCCACAAACATATATTTGTCTTGATTCATCACATTTATATGTTTGCTAAAACAAAAATAGAAGTAAATGGTGAACAATGTGTAAAATGATTTAATGTTGTATTATTTAGATCACCAGGTGGCCGAAATTTGCAGTGTGTCAAATCACCAGTCATAAATGATTTAAAAATATTTTGAATTCGATTTTTTTTTTTCTGAATCAATTATCTGATTTACTGAAATATTATAATTACAGCCAGATAGGTACCTATAGTGACCAAATCTTTCTTCTAAATGATCTGTTTGGAATTTGCCTAGTAATAACAATTCTATGTTAAAATGATTAAATGTATACTCTATTACTTCCATCAAAATTAATGTGCTGTTTTTAAGTGCAAGATACGTATCATTTGTGAGTGAAGATCCTTCGGGAATCTGATTCCATGAATCAAGCCAAATAACAAATTTAAAAAAAAACTACTTTGGCATCACTTTGCGAAAAAATAGGGGATGCCAAATCATTCCTTTTTGCCTGACCTTTAAATTTAGTTTTGACATTAATTATGTTCCACCAACTTCTAATCATTTCTATAAATGCTGCTTTGTCCGTATCAACACTACATAATTGTAAAGCAGCTATTGTGCTTTCATGAAAAATATTATCTACCAAAGATACTTTTTGCCGTTCAAATTTATTTGGAAAAATAGATTTGTGATTTAGTTTGTATGCACTTTTGCTTAAATGGTTCATCTCGAGCTGACACAAACTTTGTAAGTCCTTAAAAAAAAACTTTTCGTATTACTGAATGATTGTTAAAATCTGGAAACATAAACGTTTTTTCTGGGTCTTTCTTATTAATCTAGTTATTCCTAATGTTTTTAAATATATGTCCAAAATCATATAATAAATACATGTTTTCAGTACTAAACTTAGGATTAGTTATCGAAAAGATTGGAGATAACTGTCCAAACATGTTTTGGTTTACACGATTGTTGTCTGTTATGGAATATAATACTTTAAAGCCGCAATCCTGAATATACTGAATTGATTCAAGGACTAAGATAAATGTACCAACTGTTGACAGTGATCCAATAGTTGACAATTTTTTTTATATATGGTGTACTAAAGGTGATATTTAAGATAGGTTAACGTATCCGGCCCTACTTAGTTCTCTATAGCATTATCTTCCATGAAAAATAGAACACTTGGCAACATCGGTTAATACAGATACAATTGGCGCGTTTTTAGTTCTTGAAGACACGTGTGCATGATAAGTGGTGTCCGAATTTGGCTTTTTTCTTAAGGTAAGTGCCACCTAAAAATTGTTTATATTGAAGTTATCTTGATTATTTCTATAAAGGCCATTATTCTATGGCAGTTTAAAAGGACCAACGTGAATATTTTTATTGAAGTATTAATTAATTCACAGTTTTAACGTTAGAGTAGGGGGGTTGTCAACCATTGGAACTGTTGTTTCCAGGCAAATTCCTATAGTTGTCATCTGTGTCAACTAAAGGAGCACTATCACTTTTCTGAAAAATACATATTTTTATGAAAGAACTATTTAGTTAGAGGGTATATTATATCATATCGATAAATGAGTTGTGTCAAATGGTCAGTTCCAATAATTGACATGAATGTCAACGATAGGAACGTGACATGTCAATTTCAGAAACGTTAAATTCGACTAATTAAAAAATGTATAAAACACGTAACTTTCATATTTTTTATTTATTTCGAGTTTTTCTTTTAGAATAATGCCGCGACAAACTAAAAAATTAAAACAATATTCTCTGGAATATTTGCAAAACGCTACTGCAGCCGTAAAACGTGGTTCATCAGTAAACGCTGCAAGTAAAGAATTTACAGTTCCTCGAACCACAATTAAATACAAATTAGAAGGAAAATATGAACTGGATTGCCGCATGGGCCCCGAAACAACACTTACAAAGGACGAGGAGGAAGTCTCAGTAAGATGGATATGATCAGTGGCTGATGCTGGATTTCCTGTAACCAGCCTCCAACTCTAGATTCTGTTCAAATGCTAATAAAAAAATTAAATAGGCATAATAAGTTTACCAATAATCGACCAGGCAGAAAATGGTATGAGTGTATTTGCGCCGGTATCCTATTATTTCAGAACGGTTGACTCAAAATTTGACAAAGGCTCGTTCTGAAGTTACAGAACAAAAAATCCGTAACTGGTTTAATGAAGTTATTGATCATTTTAGAGCCAAAAATATCGAAGACGTTCTTAGAGATCCAAACAGAATTTTTAACCTAGACGAGACAGCGTTTTTCATGGCCCCTAAAGGTATTAAATGTTTAATGAGGAAAGACGAAAAACTCGCTTACAACTTTATCAGTAACTGTGATAAAGAATGCACAACTTCCCTCATTACAGTTGTGCAAATGGTACTATTTTGTCACCCATGATTATGTTCAGTTACGAAAGAATTCCATCATCAGTATCAAGTTTAATGCCTAAAGGATGGGGTATGGGCAAATCGGAATCCGGATGGATGACTGGACAGACTTTCTTTGAATATATAGCGAACTGCTTTTATCCTTGGCTGATTGAAAACAAAGTTGAATTCCCCATCGCATTATTTGTAGATGGACACGTTTCTCATCTTACGTTGGAGTTAAGTGACCTTTGTGTGGAAAAAAAGATCGAACTTGTAGCTCTCTTCCCGAATTCGACCCACGTTCTTCAGCCTATGGATGTCGCGGTTTTCCATCCATTAAAAAGTGGGTGGAAAATTGGTGTGCAACAATATAAAGTTGACAACGATGGCGGTAAAATCAAAAAGGAAAATTTTGGACCCCTACTAAAAAAAGTTATTGATCAGACAATAACACCTAGCATGATTTAAAATGGGTTTAGAACATGCGGCTTTTTCCCTTTGACCAAAACAGTGTTCCATATAGTAAATTCTTTAAAACTAAAGATAATTTTGAGCATATCAATCCACAAAAAAGTATTTACGAGACAACGAAGAAAGAACTAAACTTTTTTGAATATAAAGTAGGATCCGACAAAATGACTAAGTTCAAAGAATCTGGTAATATTTGGGAAGGCAAAATAGAGGATACTGCCTTATTTTATCTTTGGACCGCAGAGCACTCGGATGCGTGGTTGTTGTGGAGGTGTAGCTTAAATTGATAGTAGTGTGGTTAGATAGGAACCTTTCAACTAGTGTTGAAAGGAGAGTAAACCCTGTAAAGCCTGAAACAGGATTTACCAAAAAGAAAAAGAAAGAAATAAGACTGAAAGGAGGAAGTAGACATGAGTCGACAAATCCCCCGATAAAGTAATTTTTATTGTCGGTATTTTGACAAAAGAATCATATATATATATATATATATATATATATATATATATATATATATATATATAAATAGTCCACCAAAGCCCACAATGGCAAACAGTGAGCCTCAGCTTATGCCCACGACAAATTATAATTTAAATTTCAATTAAAATAAAAATAAACGTAAAATTATTATATGCCCCCTTCCGGCCGTTGTAAGATTTTACTATTCGTACTCGGAATTGACTAATTTCTTATGCCTTTCAGCGGTAACCATATATTTTGGATGTCACGTAACAGTAAAATGTGAGCAGAAAAATAGGTAGTAGAGAGATGCTCATACGTAGGTAGTACAGAGATGTTCGTACGTAGGTAGTACAGAGATGCTAAACACAGGTAGTACGAAGATGCTAAAAGCAGGTAGCACGGAGATGCTAAAAGAAGGTAGTACGGAGATGCTAAAAGAAGGTAAATATAAGTACGATGTTTAAGTAATTATGACCGTTCATACCTCTTACAGGTGACAAACGAGCCGATAGTGAACATTCAACGTAATTTCGATTGAAGTGTCTGTATATACATAGAATTAGTATGAATGCTTTTATATTCGAAAGCCTGAAAACTATTTTAATTACCATGAGGTTATCGAAACATGTGCCACTTACCGAAGATGTGGACGAATGAATAATTTCAATTATATCCGCCTATAAAAGCATTAGTAATACTTTTACATAACCAAGTATTACTTTAAGTGAGAATTGTCCAAAAAAATGATGCTTCAGCATCCAGAACCAGAAATGAAAAATTCTATAGAAACTCAACATCCACCATCAATGGCGTTCTTAACAGGAAGAAAGAAAAATTGGCCAACACCTTAAAAATCAATTTTACAAACTTTTTGTTTAATCATTGTTGCCAAAAGCTAAATTGTGTAGAAAATATTTATTTATTATATGTATTTGTATTATTTGACCTTAAAAAGATCCCAGGTTTCTATTTATCTGTTTTATATTAAATGATCCGAAATCTCAGAGATGTCGCTGAAGGTATTAAATTTGACTTATATTTGAACCAAGTAAAAGATGTGTACGAGAGTTACATACGTTAATTTAAATGCAATTAGAGATGCGTAAAATTTGCGAAATAGTGATTTGGAAGCATTCAACCGAAAAGTAACTTGCTATATTTAGTAGGTAAATTTGACAAAATGACGAACGTTATCAAAAAGAAACGTTTTCCAATTAGGCACGTAACAAGGACCTTAATTAACTTAACACGTTCACTATCCAGGCCTTTTGAGTAAATGCACATAACACGTCCGTTGAAAAATAACAAAAATATTTAAAAAAGAAGTATGAAATATCTT
Source organism: Vesta saturnalis (assembly GCA_036346205.1). NCBI lineage: Eukaryota > Metazoa > Arthropoda > Insecta > Coleoptera > Lampyridae > Vesta > Vesta saturnalis. The sequence goes on along the minus strand of JARFJB010002450.1, from coordinate 966,962 downwards.
GTCTAAAATATTAATCTTTAATTATTTATGCATTTCTTATCTCTTATCTGTATGTGCATGTATGATACATGGACTTATATACTTATTATATTTATATTCATGTCCTTGTATCATATAGGATTCACGCAGCGCACGCCACGTTGCGATTTTGAAACTGTTACTAAAATTAAACAACGCGTGTAGCATTTGGTGTTGATAAATATTTATTGTAAACTTTAATCAACAAAACTACATCATATTTATTACCAGAATGAAACACACGTTTCATGAAAAAGTTACAATTTGTATGCATTGAGATATCGAGTGTCTCTACCGTACAACATTGCTAATTAATATTTTTTAATAGTGTGCTTTGGAAAAATAAATGATCCAATTTTGAAACGTCAAACTTTCGTTGGTGGTTTTGACTGATTGTGATACTAATTATAATAGAAAAATGTCAAGATTAGGTTACAGTAATGAAGATTTCTTGAATTTATTAATTATTCATGGTGAGTGCAACAGAATTGCAAGTAGAACACGCCGAGTATTTCATGAAAGATATCCACAACTTCCGAAGCCGAATAATAATGTGATAAATCGACAACTACAAAACTGTAGGTTCAACGGAACCTTTCGTCCAAAAATCATTCGTAGAAAGCCTGAAGTGGATGATGATGCCAATGGCATAACAGTTTTGGGATTTTTTAATGCATTTCCAAATGCTTCTCTACACGAGGCTGAAAGGGAGATAAGTATACCCTACGTGACAATTTATCGCATTCTTAATAAGCACAAATGGCATCCCTATAAATTCTACTGTGTCCAACATTTGAAAGAGACTGATTTGTCTCGTAGAGTGGAATTCTTAGAATGGTTACTTGTCAAGACTCAAGAGGATGAACATTTCGTTGACAATATCATATGGACAGATGAGGCCAAGTTTACAAAAAATGGAATTTTTAACAGACACCACAGTCATTATTGGGCGCCAGAAAATCCTCATGTCGTTCGCCAAAGGGGTTTTCAAGAAAGATGGCAATTTAATGTATTTTGTGCCATAAAGAATGACTCAATTTTTTATTTGGAGTTTTATGATAATAATTTGAATGCAACAAAATATGAAGATTTACTGAAAAATAGAATTCAACTGATTCGAAATAATAGGCCAGGAAGAGAACGTGTATGGTACCAAATGGATGTTGCTCCACCCCATAATTCTCGTTCAGTAGGTGAAGCTTTAACTGAAATATTCGAAGACAGATGGATTAGTAATAATGGACCTTTCCGTTGGCCTCCTAGAACACCAGATGGCAATTCAATAGATTATTTTGTGTGGGGTTTCATTAAAAATATGGTTTACTCCCACCCAGTAACAACAATGGAAGATGTGAAATCGAGAGTGCTTTCAATAGTTTAACTCCAGACTTAATCAGAAGCGCTACACATGAGTATCTTTGGAAGAGATTACATGTTTGTTTAAGTAGAGATGGAGATGTGTTCGAACTTATTCTGAAATACACTGATAATTGAATTAACTTACTAATTCATGAAATTATTTTCAGTTCGTGAGTCAGCGTTAATAAAACTATTATTTGAAGAGAAGTCTCATTTGTTGGTTGAAGAGTATTTTAATAATTATTTATTCATTATATTATTTGTGACTTATGAAGTAACATCGAACGGAAGCTGTTTGAAACAGTTTATCTCGATAACGGTTCGATATCAAAATAGCATTATCTGATTAAAGTCAATTTAAAATTGGATGTAGAGCTCAAAAATGTGTAAATATACAGGTTGTTCCATTTGAAAAAATTGACTTCCACTCCTTTTTCATGTGAACAAAGTATCTGCATTTTTTAAAGACCCTGTATGAGGCAAATAAAAATATGACTCGAAGTGAAGATCCTCATGGTATCACTCCACTCCATTTCGAATTTGATCGTCTTAAGTACCAGAGAGTTCAAGATTATCAACGTTTATAAAAGTACATGTTTTGTAAAAAAAATAATCGAAATTAATTTATATCTGTTAAACGATAATAGATAGGTATAGCGAAATAGTACATGAAGTTGTTGGCAAAGTAATAGGAAATCATAATATGATATTATATACAGGGTGTTCCATTTGAAAAATCAAAGTAGTCGCCACTTCATAGTAGAAGCGGCAACGCCGCATCGTCTAAAATATTTTACGCGTTAGATATATATATATATATATATATATATATATATATATATATATATATATATATATACTGCTTTCTGTTTTTGATGTGTTCTTAACAAGGAATGCTTTAAACTTATTCTAGTCAAGCTTATGAAGTTATATAATAAACAACTTAACTTATTAAACTTATCAAATGACATCACAACGATGCTAAGGATTGCAACACTATCAACCACGCCCGCGTGGTAGTAGACACGGTTGCCCAATAAATTAATAACTAACTCTAAGCATTGTATATACATTTACTATAAGTTATAGCATTGTTTAAACATTGATATTACTAAACACGAAACATACGTTAAATGATGGATCGGGTAGATACAACACTGATTAAACTAGAACCAGAAGCAGAAGCACAACTGAATTTATTTCTTACCCAGAAACATGTTATATTAAATAGTGATCGAATCAAAGATGAAAATGACGAGTTTATTAATATTAAAAGTAAGAACGAATTTGAAGACATTATAATTGAAGAAGACAGATCATATTTAAACAGTATTGGCAATGACACAAAGGAAGTAGCTTACTTAAGAAATTATAAATGTCACCATTGCATTTATTCAACAAAAGTAAAACAAAGTTTAAGGAAGCATCTTTTAATACACAATTCAAGTAATGATTACAAATGTGATCAATGCAAGTATTCAACAAACGTGAAACGTTATATAAGGAAGCATCTTTTAATACACAATTCAAGTTACGATTACAACTGTGACCAATGCCATTATTCAACAAACGTAAAACAAAATTTAAGGAAGCATCTTTTAATACACAATTCAAGTAAAGTTTACAAGTGTGACCATTGCAATTATTCAACAAAAGTAAAAGAAAATTTAAGGAGGCATAGTTTAATCCACAATTCAAGGAAAGATTACAAGTGTGACCAATGCCAATTTTCAACAAAAGTAAAAAAAGATTTAAATAACCATCTTTTAATACACAATTTAAGTAACAATTATAAGTGTGACCATTGCCATTATTCAACAAAAGTAAAAAAAAATTTAAAGAAACATATTTTAATACACAATTCAAATAATGATTACAAGTGTGACCAATGCAATTATTCAACAAGTGTGAAATGCTATTTACAAAAACATGTTAAAATGCACAATCCAAGTACTGCAAAATACAAATGTAACCAATGTGTTTATGTAACAAGTCATAAAAGCAATTGTGCACATAGTGTAAAACATAATTTAAATAAAGAATACAAATGTAACCAATGTGTTAATGTCACTCATCATAAGAGTAATCTTAGTATACATAGTGCAATACATCATGTAAGTAAAGATTATAAGTGTGACCAATGCAGTTATTCAACAAATGTGAAACTCTATTTACAAAACCATCTTGTAAAGCACAATCCAAGTATTGCTAAATACAATTGTAACCAATGTGATTATGTAACAAACCATAAATATCATCTTAATACACATAGTGCAATACATCATGCAAGTCAAGATTATAAATGTGACCAAGGTAGTTATTAAACAAACATGAAACTATTTACAAAACCATCTTGTAAAACACAATCCAGGTATTGCTAAATACAAATGTAACCATTGTGTTTTTGTAGCAAAAGTATTCTTACTATACATAATGAAAACATAATTCATGTAAAGGATACAAATGTGACCAATGCAGTTATTTAACAAAGGTGAAACTCAGTTTACAAAGGCATGGAGAGTAACATTCAAGTGCTGCAATATATGATTCGTGTGTTTGCTTCCAATTACAAATGTGACAGTCCAATTACTCAACAAAAATTAAACGATGTTTAACAAAATAATTTGTAGAGTGCAATGCAATTCAGTTACAGTTGTCAAAAACTTTGTTAGCCCCACATTTACACTAGTACGGCATAAGGAGCTCTGATATATGAACGTGGAACATGGACTTAAAATTAATCGTGCCTGTAAAGCGCTGATTATTTCAACAAATACGTTGATACCGTATTGGTTTGTTTTAATGCACTCTTAGCAGTATCCAGTGTAATTGACATTTTCTTCAATAATCTTGGTGTTTTGATTTAAACAATTCTCTTTTTTTTAACATATTTCTCACACTAGAGGTACTCTACTGTACTATTAAAACACAAGTGCACCTATTATGTACAAATAATAGTATATTTATTAGCTGCACGACCAATGCATTTATGCAACCATGTTGTACTTAATTGCAAATATGACTAAAAAAGGCATCACATTAAACATGTTAATTAATAGGAATATGTTGATAGAAAGATTGTGATTGTGTGAATATTGAAAATAACATAATTTTTATTAATAGCATTTGGGTAGAAAATTATAGAATAGATGTATGACTGTGGCACTCGTTAGTTGTGTACTCTTAAATTCAGCTACTAATATTATTTCTATTATATGATCAAAATGATCTTTTAAACTATGCTAATATAATAATGATAGTTTCTTTGTTGTGTGTAAAGTCTTTCAAAAAGTGCGGTACTATGCTTTGGAGGAGTAAGTAACCCTTTAAACCTTAAGTTAACTGATTATAGAGGTTTGGTATAATAAAGCATCTCGGCTTGTAGTGAACTTCGATTTGACATATCTAACGTACTCCTGATTCTCTATTTTCCTAATGCCAAAAATAAATCGTAAACATGAATTTTATACCCGTTGTATTATATTTACATCAATATTGTCTAAAGATTTGCCGTATACAATGCTTACAAGTAGTAAGGCTATGTATATTTTGGCTCAGGAAGTGACGTCACACTAATCAGCGACGTGAGCGAGCACTAAGCCCCGCCTCCGGAAGTTGTGGTTGGAGGGCCAATGGGAGAAGAGGGGGTGGCTCCTCCTACCGGAAGGTGCAATTACGTCAAACCAATGGGATGCGAGAATGGGCCGCACTCTCTGTTGAGTTCAGGATGGAGGATGGACCATTAGCTGGCCAATGAGAGACGTGGCGGTCATGTTGAAATTTTTCGGTGGCTTCCGGTAGCGTTTTATGGCCTCTTGAGATATTTTCTGCGGCTTCCGGTAGGTTCTTCGAATGCATGGCTGTCTTCCGCCGCTTTTTTAGGGCTTCTTTAGTGGTCTTCGGCGGCTTCTGGTGGGTTCTTCAGCATTGTTGGTACCCGGCGTCGCAATCTGCGGGGCCTTGCAAACACCTTTGCCGCTGTTGAAGAGAAACTTCCGGTTGCAGTATAAGGGCTGAAAAATTATTTGGATGGGGATTCGAACTCCAGTAAATTTAAGTTATGAATATGTACATATGCATATAGACAACTGAACTATCTCGGTTTTAGATATGGAAATATGAAAAGTGTGATATAAATATTTAAACTGACATCACAACGTGATAAAGAGAGATATTTATGTTAACATGTGGTTAAAAATCGATAATCAATAATCGGATTTTTTAGTTATAGGAAATAATGTTGATAAACATGTAATACGGGTGAAGTAATAAATTAGAAAAGAGACTGATGTTACGCATTACAATCAAAACTATTTGCACTTTTAAACAAATCATGTATAAAAATTATATTGAAAGTTTTCGCTATATAGATATGTAATTACATTTTCAACTTAATCATATTTTAAAACATAAAAATTATATTAAAAAAATTTCTAATAATATAGGGCTTTTCACTTTGGTTGAAGTGAGAACCTCTACATGCGGGAGTTAGAGAGAGAACGCATTCGTGAAGCAACATCCGGTGCGCATTCTGAATATGATCATTTGCTAAAATTGAAAAAATACGTAGTTACTGCATTTGATAATAAATATGTAATTACATTTTCAACTTACATCATATTCTAAAACATAAGTTTTAAAGTAATAAAATAGAAAAGGGAATTTATTTGCATTTTTAAATAAACATTAAATTTACATTGAAAAATTTCTATATATGTATGTGTATATATATATATATATATATATATATATATATATATATATATATATATATAATACATACATTTAATGAACAGTTTGTAAAGTGGATAATAATTTATTAAAAAGACAACCTAGTGATGTAAAGTGATTAAAACGTTGTGTAAAGTTTTCACTTGCACAGGGTGGAAAGGTGAATATTGTTCAACACATATCGACACTTAAGCGTAAAAAGGCAGATATTGCTGCTGCTGGCAGTAACAAAGTGTCGTCTTCTTGTCATAAGGACACACTTGGGAATAAAGAACAAAAGCTAGCTACGGCTGAATATACTTGGTCATAACATGAATCCGACTCAAGTGCGAAAACTGTCCGTTTCAGGAGTAAGCCAGATGACCGAAGCAAAGTCCGCTTCCGAAACGTCGCGTTGTAAAAGCAAAAACTGTGGAAATAGGCTCATTAATTCAACTAATATGAAACCACACTTACAAAACATTTATAATACAGAATTAGTAACTCGGCAAGCCCCTCGAAATTAAACAACTTTTCAGAAAGTTTGAAACATTCACGAATAAGCTAGCACTAGAGGAGAACCACCTACCCTTCCTCTGCAAAGCCCGTGGATAACAACGTAATATCCAGTGAACGAATAGGACGTTGATAGGATAAATACGGCTACCACAAGCAAATTCAGCAGAAGAAACTAGAAAAGCTGAAGAATTCATAAGTAAGGTTAGATCAGTCTTAGATTCATCTAGGCGAACTAAACCTAACCGAGAAAGGAGACCGGCCATTTCCCTTAAGAATGACCCATCGATCAAAATTCTCTCGGCAGACAAAAAAAAACGCGACTGTAGTAATGGTTATGAAGACTTACAACAGTAAGATCCAAGGACTATTGGACGGGGGCGAGTACAAACAAATACCAAAACACAAATGTGGAACTAACAAAGTTTTTGACAACTGTAACTGAATTACACTGCACTTTACAAATTATTTTTTCAAACTTCATTTACTTTTTGTTGAGAAATCGCATTGTAACATTTGTAATTGGAATCAAATACACAAATCATATATTGGAGCACTTGAATGTTTCTTTACATGTCTTTGTAAACTGTGTTTCACATATGTTGAATAATTGCATTGGTCATATTTGTATTCTTTACATGGATTTTCTTTATGTATATTAAGAATACTTTTTTTACCAAAACACAATGGTTACATTTGTATTTAACAATACTTGGATTGTGTTCTACAAGATGATTTTGCAAATAGAGTATCACATTTGTTAAATAATTACATTGGTCCCATTTATAATCTTTACCTGAATGATGTCTTACATTATGTACATTAACATTATTTTTGTGATGTGACATAAACACATTGGTTACATTTGTATTTAACAGTACCAGGATTGTGCTTTACCTAATGGTTTTGTACAGCATGTTGCTGAGTAACTGCATTGGTCACATTTATAATCTTTATTTGAACTATGTTTTCTATTATGTGTATTAAAATGAACTTTATGATTTGTTACAAAAAGCAATGGTTATATTTGTATTTAGGACTACTTGGATTGTGCTTTACAACATGGTTTTGTAGACAGTTTTATATTTGTTGAATGATTAGGTTAGTCACATTTGTATTCCTTATTTAGATTATGTTTTACACTATGTGTACTAAGATTGTTTTTATGACTGGTTACATAAACACATTGAATACATTTGTATTTTGCAGTACTTGGATTGTGCATTACATGGTATGTAAAAAGCATTGTTGAATAATTGGATTCGTCACACTTGTAATCTTTACTTGAATTATGTTTTGCACCTTAGAATATAGGTATTTTATACTCTTAAGTTTTGCAATATGTGTATTAAGATGATATTTATAGTTTGCTACATAATTACATTGGTTACATTTGTATTTAACAATACTTGAATTGTGCTTTACATGGTTTTGTAAATAGTTTCATGTTTGTTGAATAATTACATTGGTCATATGTATCATCTTAAACTGAACTTGCATTATGTATATTGATTATTTTTTTGATTTGTATTTAACAGTACTTGGATTGTGGATTACATACTGGCTTTATAGAGCATGTTTCACATTTGCTGAATAACTGCATTGGTCACATTTATAATCTTCCTTTGAATTATGTTTTCCACTATGTGTATTAAAATTAACTTGATGAATTGTTACAAAAACACAATGGTTACATTTGTATTTGTTAAATAAACATATTGATTAGATTTGTATTTAGCAGCATTTGGATTATGCTTTACAACCTGGATTTGTAAAGACTGTTTCACATTTGTTAAATAATTACATTTGTATTATTTATTTAAACGATATTTTCACTATGTGTATAAGATTGCTTTTATAACTTGTTACATAAACCCATTGGTTATATTTGTATTTTACAGTACTTGGATTGTGTTTTACAACAGGGTATTGTATTGTATTGTATTGTTCACTTTTGTTGAATAACTGCATTTATAACACTTGTAGTTACTTGAACAGTGTATTAAAGATGCTTCTTTAAATTTGGTTTTACTTTTGTATCTTTATTTAAAGGAAGTGTTTCGGGGTCCGCAAATGTTATTTATATAGAATTTTGATTGTTCGGGATCTCTAATGACTCACGTCTAGGTCGTGTGCCCATCACTTTAGATGACCTCAATCTGTCTAGAAAAATGGAAATGAATCTACGCTAATCTAGGATCCTCTCCTAGGTTACTGTAGATTTTTATTTTCCTTTTTATTTTTTTATTGCCCATACAAACCACACTTGCGGAAGCGTAGCAAAAAAGATTGCAGGTTTGCAATTTGCAGAACCTGAGGCTCTTCCTTATTTAAATGCCTACTAAGATTGATTTTTTGAACTTGTTACATAAAACACAATGGTTACATATGTAATTTGTAGTACTTGGATTGTGTATTACAACATAGTATTGTAAATAGTGTTTCACACTTGTTGAATAACTGCATTGATTACACATGTAATTGTTACTTGAATTGTGTATTAAAAATGCTTCATTAAATTGTGTTTTAATTTTGTTTAATAATGGCATTGGTCACACTTGTAATCGTAATCCTTGAATTGTGTGTTAAAATTGTATCCTTAAATTTTGTTTTAATTTTGTTGAATAATGACATTGGTCACACCTGTAATCGTTACTTAAAATATTTTTTTTTTACTTTTGTTGAACAATGGAATTGGTAACACTTGTAACTGAATTGTGTATTAAAAGATGCTTCCTTAAATATTGTTTCACTTTTGTTGAATAATTACACTGGTCACACTTGTAATCGTTACTTGAATTGTGTATTAAAAGATGCTTCTTTAAATTTTGTTGCACTGTTGTTGAATAATGGCATTGGTCACACTTGTAATCGTTATTTGAATTGTGTATTAAAACATGCATCCTTAAATTTTGTTTTAATTTTGTTGAATAATGACATTGGTCACACTTGTAATTTCTACTTGAATGGTGTATTAAAAGATGCATCCTTAAATTTTGATTTAATTTGGTTGAATAATTGCACTGGTCACACTTGTAATCATTAGTTAAATTGTGTCTTAAAAGATGGTGTTTTAAATTTTGTTTTACTTTTGTTGAATATTGACATTGGTCACACTTGTAATTGTTACTTGAATTGTGTATTAAAAGATGCTTCCTTAAATTTTGTTTTACTTTTGTTGAATAATTGCACTGGTCACACTTGTAAACATTCCTTAAATTGTGTATCAAGAGATGGTTCTTTAAATTTTTTTTTATTTTTGTGGAATAATGACACTTGTCACACTTGTAATCGTTACTTGAATTGTGTATTAAAAGATGCATCCTTAAATTTTGTTTTACTTTTGTTGAATAATGGCATTGGTCACACTTGTAATCATTACTTGAATTGTGTATTAAAAGATGCGTCCTTAAATTTTGTTTTAGGTTAGTTGAATAATGACATTGGTCACATTTATAATTTTTTAAATAAGCTACTTCCAGTGTATTACTGCCAATACGGTTTAAATGTGAACTGTCTTCAATTAGAATGTCTTCAAATTCATTCTTAATTTTGATATTATTAAAATCGTGCTCAATATCTTCTTTGATTCGATCACTATTCAATATAACATGTTTCTGAGTAAGAAATAAATTCAGTTGTGCTTCTACTTCAGGTTCTAGTTTAATCATTGTTTTTTCTATCCATTCCATCATTTAACGTATGTTGCTGTTTAGTAATATTGAAGAAATAATAGTTGCACGTATAAATAGTATGAGTGCAAACTGTTTTTCAAGGACAAGTATTCTAGAACAAGTGACCAAAAATATTTAATTAAAGAGACAACAAACGTATAACTGTTATTACTTTATTACATAAATGACCGTGTCTGCTACCACGCGTACGTGGTGGATATTGTTGCTATCCTTACCAGGTTAATGTTATTTTAACTGAAAGATGTTTTAAAAAAACTCGTACGTTTTGAAATTTATTTGGTTTGGTTTGCATTTGTCGTACGGTTAAATATGATTTGAACATTTAATAATGTATTTAGTTTACAACTTTATAAGGTTGACAAGAAAAAGTTCAAAGCTTGTTTATATATATATATATATATATATATATATATATATATATATATATATATATATATATATATATATATATATATATATATATATATATATATACAGTGTTGGGTAGGATCTAGATCCACTAAACGGATCTATGATCTGGATCTAGATACTTTGCTCTGCTAGGATCTAGTATCTGGATCTAGATCACATTTTAACAGATCTTTAGTACTTGAATCCAAAGATCCATTAGAATATTTTAAAATGTATTTTAAGGGTATTTTGTGAAATTTTTAACTGGCTTGAGGCAACAGAGCTTTATATTTAAAAAATACATTATGCTCCGTTACGACCGTTACATCCGTACCCCACAGAGATACATACACATTTACACAATTACCTACTGCCTGAGGCATGTTAAATTCGAAATAACCAATAATAGAACTATTCATTTCCTTTGTTAATATTTCCGTCGGTTGTTTTGTTTCCCAAAGCTACAAAGGCAGGTAATGACAGCTAAGTGCTAATCTAATGACTTAATGAGTAATGACAATGGGGTCATCCATACATTAAAGTAGGTACTTAAGTTAAGTGGAACTGGAATTCCCTGTTGCTAATTTAATCGAACAAAAGGAGGTATAGAAAACAACAATCTTGTCTTCAGTTCTTAAGAATACGACTTTAAGTAAAGCACATTTGTTAATTGTTAGTTAGATCAACAATGAGTGACGAAGCTGAATTAATGGAAGTTCCGCCAATCTTAAGCGGTAAATTTTATAAAATTTTATCAAAATGTGACAACAAGATAGTGACCCAGTGTCTAAATTGTCCCGCACAAATACAAGGTCATGTGACTTAAACAGGAAATTTTATTCGGCATATGAAGGTATGTATTAATATAGTTTTTGGCAGAATTTTATTATCAATTATGGGATTCTTACGAAATACATCATCTGATATATCAAAACGTGATTTGTAGACTTAATTTTTCTTATTAAATTCTATATGAATTACGTAAAGTATTTTTGTTGCAAAATACTTAGTTTCTCGTGTGTAAAAAAACGTTTACAAAAGGTTGAGATTTATTTCTTAAAGTTCTTAATGCATCAAAAAACTTTTTTAAATGCTTATGATACCTGTATTCATAAAAAGATGGGATTCAGTCGCTTTCAAAATTGGTGTTATCTAAATTTTGACTGAAACTTGAAGTGACTTCAATCTGAATTTTATAAATTAACATACACTTTCTCCTTTTTTCTAGAGAAAGCATCCAGTAACATTTAGCAAATTCGATGCAGAAAAGACAACAAAAAAGTAAAACCGAAATTTTATCAATGAAGAATTTCAACAAGACTAACATTTTCAACGATCTACCAGTTCTACCACAAAGAACTCGGTTAACAAACTCGTCTTAGATTACATAATTGAAGAGATGAGGCCTATTTGTACAGTCGAAAACCCGCATTTATTAGGTTAGTAGAAGGACTTTCTGGCAAAAAACCTTGTGACCGAAAAACGCTCAAGAGTAAATTAGAAGAAGAGAAATCAGCAGTTATTGGTGCTGTAATAGAAGAATTAAATAAAACCAAATACGTCTGTACAACTGCAGACGTTTGGAGCACCAATAACAAAAGTTATCTTGATATGACTGCACACTTTATCGATAGTAATAGCTTCCAACGTAAATCTTTTGCATTAAGCTGTAGGCGATTTAAATTTGCACACACATTTGACAGAATTGCGGAATTAATAAGTGAAATTCATAACGAATACAAATTAAATCTCGGTAAAATTTCAGGAACGGTAACAGATAACGCAAGCAACTTTAATAAAGCTTTTAACGTATTTACTGCTTCTATATGTAATAAGAGCAGCGATAGCGGATTAACAGAGTTGCAAAATCAAAATGATATAGATGTTGAATCATTACCTGCTTTTGATACTGACAGTACTTACGTGCTTTTGCCCGAACATTTTAAGTGTTGTTCGCATACACTCAGCCTTGTAATTACGATAGATGCAGCTAAAGCATTTGAAAACGTAAGGTATAAAAAAATGTACGATACTGTTTTTGGGAAAGCTTATTCTTTATGGAATTTAGTGAGTAGGTCAACTAAGGCGTCGGATCAGTTAGAAAATGTTTGCGGTATCAAATTGAAAGTTCCTTGTCCTACTCGTTGGAATTCCATGTATGACGCATGTGTTAAACTAATTAATATTGAAGCAAAATTAAGTGATGTTTGTAAGTTATTAAAATTAGACGTGTTCCAACTGTCAGATTTTGTGTTTTTAAACGAATATTGCACTGATATTCCCCCCTTTACTAATACTACTAATATGTGGATTGATGTTGGTTTAATTTATATTAATATTTTAATTATTATTATAGTTATGATTAAAAAAAAATAAACTCCGGTAGAACAATAAGACTCATCTAACAGGGGATAGGGATCATTGAAAATTTAGAAGGAACCTGCCTTTAATATTATAAAACAAACTATCATGAAATTGAATTAAATTATTTGTTTGACTACAATAACCATAGTTAACATGACCAAGATACATTAAGGTAATGTCCTATATAATTAAAAAAAAATCTTAATTGATAAAATAAATTGGATTATAATTTTTATTTCGCATAGATATCTCTGTTAGACCCTGTACATAACAAATTCTTTTAAAAATATATGTGAGCATGCGCAGCGAATACGCAACCATATGATTTATCATAAAGAAAAGTGAAATTTGACAAACCAGTAAGTATAAAGATGTTTGATTAATAAAAACCCAATTATCAAGAAAACATTTAAATTTCTAGAACAAATAACATTCCCTTTGAACATGCATACTTGTTGTTGCTCATCATTGTTATTACAAAGGATATAAATTGTGAACATAACAATATAGTATCAATGTCAACAAAGTACTTACATATTTGTCCTTCTCTTCGTGGGTAACTGCTGCACAAGACGATTGTAAACACCAGCTGCTGCAACCTGCTATTCTGCCTCTCGAACATCCAAAGTTTTCTTTAAGATAATCAGCTTATTCACTTCGGTAAGTTTCACTATTAATATTAGAATGTTGACGAATCTTTGTTTTAGGTTTATTGCTTCTATAATAAATTACATTCAAAAGTAAATTTTGAATGAGCATGGAATATGGATGGTTGTCGTAAATTAAACACTTTTTAATAAACAAGGTGTATAATGAAATTAACTTATGGACACCACAATTTAGTATGCACATCAACATATACGATTCACATTTAAATAAACAAAGTCGAAACGTCAGAAATATTTTTATAACTCAACGAAACTTCCGAATTATGGTTCGCAAAGGTAAACTAACCTTATTTAAAATTATTTCACGAACAAAAGACTATCACTTGTTTCATGATCACTTCCGAAACTAAACCGCACTTTATTATATTCCCGATGTGATTTAAATTTTGTTTACAATTATATTTTCAAAAACATTTCGCAACAGCTTACTCTGGCAAGTTGTTGCAAAAGTTGAAAATCAAGAGATCAAGAGAAACTGAAAACGCTTGTATTTATATCTTTTTACTCGACAACCAAATTTTTCGAATGTTTCATTAGTTACGAGAAATATTTGCTTAATTCCTATTGGTTAAAACAATTCTTAAATTACGAAAATTCTTTAAAACCTTATAACTTTCTTCCTGTTTAACATTTCTTAAATCTAAAAACATTTCCAAAATCTCCATAATTTTCTTTACATTTTGAGACCAAACATGATCTAAATCGGACACTTAATAACTATGTTGATTTTTACCCTTATTTATTGAATTTAAACTAATTCTATGCAATTTACAGGCTTGAAAATTACCTCCACATGAATAGGGGAAGCTACTGCACCCTAATATACATCTCAAACATGCCTGCGGCCAATTTGAAAGGAAAAAATTCTTAAATCTATCAAAATTCTTACAAACTAAAATTAACAAAATTGGACATAAATATAAGGAATTACAACATAAAATTGAGGCTACCTTACTATTTTTGCCTCTACTAATTTATTTTATAGGAATTGTCTCAATTAAAACTACTTTTCACAAAAATTGTATGTTCGAAGATATGACATAACCTCATATTGTCTCTATCAAATTAATCTATCAAAATTAATGTTAAATTTCACATTTTTAAGCACAATAACTGTTAATGTACGTGTTTACAATTATTGTTTAAGTTACAAATTAGTTTATTTAATCACTTTTGTAGTTTGATAAGTTCTCCTACGACTAGTGTCGGAATGTTGTCATACACTAGTTTAATGTGATGAACTGTAGAATTAAACACAATAATTCCAGATCTACTGCATGATTCATGTTATATAGTCACCCACTAATGTGCTTGTTCTGTTTTTTCATAAGTTTTGCACTATTATGAGTTTAACGCACAAATACGAATGTTCTCACAAATCTCGGCTGCGCACATGTAAATTGCGACATTGATACCAGCCTATCTCTAATTGTAACATTATTTTTGTCAACCACAACCTGTATTACATGTCGTTAGGGAATATTGTTTAATATAAACTTATAAAACTAAAAGAAAATTGAATTAACTCAAAAACGAA
This sequence comes from Vesta saturnalis, assembly GCA_036346205.1. Classification (NCBI taxonomy): domain Eukaryota; kingdom Metazoa; phylum Arthropoda; class Insecta; order Coleoptera; family Lampyridae; genus Vesta; species Vesta saturnalis. Next base: position 951,705 of record JARFJB010002450.1, on the reverse strand, counting down.
AACAAACATCCCCTATACTTTTATGTACTGTGTTGTCTATTACTAAAATTACCATTATTAACACAACATTAAGAAAATATCTTAAATTTATCAAACACCTCAATGTTTATTAATCATCTTATTCTACAATTATTTAAGGAAATGTACCATTTTCGTACAAACTAAAGTAAAACTTCACTATGGAAATTACATAGCTACTTGCACGTAATTAGACTCATCTCAATATATTTCTGTTACAAAACCTATAGCCGTTGCAATAGATATTTTACAAGATGAAAAAACTTGTCAGTTAGGTACTGTTTTGCCAACACTTTTCAAAATTAAAGCTAGCTTAGAAGCAATGACAAAACTGACATTTTGTTCTAAATTAAGAGAATGTTTATTGAACGGCTTTACAAGACGTTTCTCTAATATAATAGATATTAAAAATTCTAGTAGTCGACCATACCTGTTATCCACAATTTCTAACCCAAAATTTAAATTATGGTGGTTAAAAATTACCCCCTTTAAAAATGAAACAGCATTCTGTCAAACGCAATTATTGTGTGAACTTAACAATTCCGGATTTCAAGAAAATCTTAATAATTCAGAATCAGAAATTCAGTTCACACTTACTGAAAAAATCCTCTGCCACGGACGAATTCTTTGATTTTTAAAAATAAATACTCAATCGCAAACAACATTTGATTCAGAATGCACAAATTATTTTAAAGACACAAGCACTAACTATGAGCAATTAAATATGTACCCTGCTATAAAAGAAATCTTTTTAAAATATAATTCTATACTTCCTTCATCTGCCCCCGTTGAAAGGATATTTAGTATGGGTGGACTAATTTTAACTCCTCGTAGGAATAGATTAGGTGATGATATATTTGAGATGCTATTAATTTTAAAACAAAATAAAATAAAATTAGATAATAAAATGTAATTATGTAATGTATACTTATAATAATTTAGATAAATGTCCTTATCCTTATAATTGTATAACAACTATGTGTTAAGTTAAATTAACAATTAACATTGCAACTTGCAAGTGTAAATGTGTAAGTACCTAATACTAATTTTGTAATTTGTAGTGCGTTAAATAATTAATCTCAGTTTTCAATAAAAACCTATAAAAATTATATTTGTATATTATTTTTCTTAATAATTTAACCTTATGGACTAATATTTGTATTACATGAAAAATGATCATGGGAATGGGAGTACTACTCATCAGTAGCAATACTAGCAATTAAAGATAATATTAATAATTAGAAAAATCTCGAAACAATTTTAGGAATGTCGGATCTTTATAAAAGATCTAGATCCCATTTCAAGGATCTTTGATCTTTATCTAGATCAGTTTTTAAAAATGTGTTTGGATCTGTATCTAGATCCTAAATAAATGGATCTTACCCAACACTGTGTATATATATATATATATATATATATATATATATATATATATATATATATATAAATTTGCACTGTATAATTTGTAACGAAATAATTTGGGTTTTGGATATTTAAAAGTTACCTTGTTATTGTTCTATACATTTTTTGTACAAGTTGTACATATTTACTCAAACCTTCTTTCTAAAAATGCTTACGTTGTTTCTGTTCATAACTTGAACCACATATTTCCAAGTAATTTTACTATCAGTCTAATATAAATTTTCGTACCTTTGGTTATTCAAATGCTATAAATTCACATTTATATATTTCATTTAAAATCTGCATTGTTACTCCCTCTAGTGACGTATCCTAAAATATAGGTAATTAAGGGGAATTATATTACAAGCTTTTAGAAGTCCTCTCTAGATGGCGTTAGTGGAGAAATCACAATTTAGAATTTCTGGTTTTATTTTGATAAAAAGTGTGATAACAATGTATTGTGTTTAATACAACTTTAACATAAAAATTACGTCTTATTTCTTTCCTGTGGCGTCCATTTTGCCAAGCTGAAAATTTTTGATGGCTTCTTGAAAATTGCTTGATAGAATTATACGATATAACTAATCGAATATATCTTCAAGAAGCATAATTTTGCAATAAAACGATTGGTGCTTTTTCTAATCATTATTTACAAGTTTTGTTGCTCGCTTACATGCGGTTTTAGAAAAATTTTCTTCAGTAAGATCGAGTAAGTTACAGTTGAATTTCTCTGATTTTGTTAGTAATAACTGACTTTCTTTCTTAGCGTTTGAAGACGTTTTAATCAAAACACGAATTATTGATGCTTTCGTAAACAAAGGAAAGCTCTTCGATAGCTTCTCATTTGTCCCGTTCTATCTAAGGGGTAACGAATAAAGATTATTTACTTACATAATGTTAATTACCTTCTCCTTTTAGCTTCAACGAATTACCTGCTACTTTTAGCTTGCACGAATTACTTTCTTCTTTTGGCTTCAACGAAGTACCTTCTACTTTTGGATTCTACGATTTAACTTCAACGATTATTTCCATATTATCTACATACAAGTACTATTCTGGTTTACCTTCTGAATCGTAACTAAAATCAAACCGGGTCGTGACAACTTATGCCTATGTTCGTGATCCGAAAGCATCGACTGAACGTAACTACTACCTGTGTATAGAAAGGTTAGATCGTTCCTTTTTCTTTTGTTTTCTCTATTGTTACATGAACGTTAAGTGAATAATGATAAAGTACATCTGCTAAAAATAACGTAATCAATTAGTCAGTTAAAATAATACCTTAACCTACATTTAATACCGGTTATCGCTATATCCTTGTTGCTGTATCAATAAGTAATCCTTCACTTCACCATCACGTAACCTTCCTTATCTGTTCCTTTACCATTACTTTCCTTCCCTCATTTTGTTTGTAATTATAATAATAACATTTAATTGTATCTGTTGTGGCTGCCATTTTTGGTGTTGTGTGCGACATCATTGCAATTGGGATGCACACAAGTAATTACACAGTAGCCAAACGAACCGTTAGATAAACATGTGTTTTCATTACATTTGGTGTAGACATTAATTAATTTTTTTTTCTCTTGAAATTTATGCCTTTATGAAAAATTTGATAAATATTTGATTCATTACTGTTTAAAAGATAAAATGCTTGCTGAGCTATAAAATGTTTGTACTCACTATAAAAATTTATTTCTTTTATGATCCGTTTTGTGTAAACCACCGCAAGTTGTTTTTTTAATTATTTAGTAAATAAGTTACGCTTTGTATAGGCGTAGATATACTTTTCTCTTTTAGGAATACAACGGAAGGCCATCCCTTGAAAAGGGGAAATGTTTGGTTTTTTTGTAAAATAGAGAAAAACTATTCTATTTCCTGGTGTCCTTCCATTTTCCTAAAATCTCCTTGCTCATTCCTTTCTGCACCACTGTCCAAGAGTCGGGACAGCGGTGAAGTTTTCGCTATACAGGGGAGCGGCTCTTGGCGCCGGCATACTTTAACATCCTTTCTTCTCTCACCACGCCCGAACCGACATTTTTGAGCTAGTTCGGTGTGCTCACTATCTGTGAATGAGCAGAGAATCCTTTCCTTCTTCCTTTTTCTTCCAGCTCCCCGTTTAATCACGTAACAAATTGACTTGATAATTATTTATTTAATTTAACAAGTATATACTTGGGGATAGAGTTCAATTGAATTTTGTTGGCAAATAAAAATAATACATTTAACCTGTTAATTATAAATTGAAATATTAACGTGAAATCATAAAAATTATTTTCACACACGGAAATGTTCATGTGTAAAATGTAATAGTTCTTTGCAATTATTTGTTTTAACGTGTAACAGACTTCTAAGGATTTGCAAAATGTACGCATGCGGTGCGTCCTTGCTAAACTAAAATATGTGCAACTTTACTTAGTAAGTACAATTTTGATTTTCATTAAATTAGAATTATTATATTTATGATTACACTTGTTCAGTAGCTTTCCAGATATTGATACACATCGTTGCGCAACAATTATACACAAATTCAAAAAACATAAATACAGGACATCAAAATAATAATCAATTCAATTTTTTAGGTTATGATAAATAAACTCACATGTGTTGTTGAATTTTCCATTAAATGGTCACCTTAAACTTGTTCCATGTTAACATTGGATGTAAACTTCATTCCATCTAACGATGATACTGCCTTCCTGTTGAAAATGGTACTGCTTAATTTCCATAAATTCATCCAGCTTCATAAATCTTCTTTGTGATAAATACGTTGCACTTGGGTAAGATGCTCATTTACTTTTATAATTGCACTTATTGCCCACTGAGGATATCTAGAACATCCCGTTTGAAAACCGAAGAGGCCAGTACTGGTCCTTAGACAAGCCGGATTGTGGTATGTCTTTGGGAGGCTCCTGAAATAGTACTAATCCGCATCACCCACTGGGACCGATAATCGACGTCTATGTTCTGCCCCAGAAGTTGAGAAATCCGTGAATTGTAAAAAAATCAAAATAAATTAATTACAACCGACCTACGCCCTTACAACAGCGATGAAACCTTGGTGAGCTGTTCGTACGACTGTTATAAATTTTTATTGTTTAAAAGTGGTGGGAGAAGTATGGTGGTGATCGATACAACAGGAAGGTTAATAAAATTTGCTACATAGAGTTATCTATTTTTTATCTAAAACGGTGGGGAGTTATCCCGCTACACTGGGAGAAGAACAAAAAGGGATTACGATATGAAACTACTATATCTTCATTGGAACCTTAGTGGATCAATACCTGATCATTTCCAACGATTTACTTGCTCAACTAATATGCTTTCCGACATCTTTTATTGAAATCAAATACTACACTTTTCCATAACAGGTTATACAACGTGTGTAATAATTGAGGAGCTTCAGATTTGCTCTCAAAATTAGTATCGGCACATCGGAGATTACCTTCCAACCTACATATACATATATAGGTATAGAAGGTTATGCGATCGGCTTCTGTTTACCGTCGCTAAATCGACTTATGATGTGTGTGTGTGTGTGTGTGTGTGTGTGCGCGCGCGCGTGAGTGGATGCGTGAGTGCGTGTGCGTACCCGTGTACATGTGCGTGTGCGTGTGTGTGTGGGCGTGTGTACGTATATATATATATATATATATATATATATATATATATATATATATATATATATATATATATATGTGTGTGTGTGTGGGTGTGTGTGTTTGTGTGTGTGTGTTTGTCTGTGACTGTGTGTATGTGTACGTGTATATGTGTAAAAGTGTAGGCATGTGGGTGTGCGGGCGTGTGTGTGTGCGTGAGCATGTCAGCGTGAGTGTATAGGTTCGCGCGCATGCGTGTGTTCGTATGTACTTGTGTGCGTGGGTGCGTGCGTGCACAGGTGCGCGTGTGTGCATGTGTTTGTGTGCATGTGTGATTGCGTGCGTGCGTACGTGTGTGCATGCTTTAGTACGTGTGTGCTTGCTTGCTTGCGTGCGTATATGTGGATATATGTTAATACCCACGATAACTCCAGATCGAAAACATGTACGTACTTAAAGTTTTGTATTTAAGCTTTTCATTTATCCTGGAGTTGATTAGATTTTTGGAAAAATTCAACGACGGAGAAGGGGTTTTTATTGCGCGCTGTTTTTGATCTTTGTCAAATATTTCTGAAACAGCTGCATATTTCAAAGATATAAAAATACCAATATATAGATCCTAATCATATAGATGAATTACGTTCTATACAATTTTTGTATACAACGCGTAATTTAGCGATAAACAATTCCTAATTATAATCCTTATTATAAAAGAGATTGTAAAAAAATGTTATTAAAATTACTACATTTCTTTTAATATCTATTTTTTAGGTTGGTAGGTCGTGTGTTGTTCTACACCAGATATTTTTGATGTGGAATGGATTCCCTTCTTGTCAATTTGACCTGTTTCTCACAATACACATTTTTAGATGTTCATCGTAAGCATTTCTTCTCACGATGTTGCTTTCTTAGATAAACTACCGAATTTAAACATTATTTCAGAAAGTGGTAAAATTCGTACACATTCTCATTTTTTCACATTCCCTTATACTATACGAAATATAGTAAAGGGAAGGTATTGCGATCATGAAAAAAATCGACTTCGAGATTTTGACGGATTTTCATGTTTTGAAGGTCACTGAATCTATTTTGGCGTGTGCGTGACCATGAGCGTGTCTGTGTGGGTGGGTGTGCGGTTGTGTGTGCGCGCTTGTGTATGTGTGGTTCCGAGGATGATTTATCAGACGGGGAAGCCAAGTCTACTCCCAACAAGTTTACAAGAAACTATTTTCAGTAACACAAACAAGACTGGGAGGAGTAAGTTTTGAGGGCTGGGTAACAGAGTAAAAAACAAGTTGTGGTGCATATTGTAATATTTCTATATTTCCTTATTTTTCATTATATTTTGGGCTTTAACACGTTGTGCCACGTATTTAAAAAAAAATATGTTAGGTAATAATAATTTACACTTTTAAATACAAAGATACTTTACTCTGAAGAAATGTGTAAATTACTGCGCGTACTTGTATGCATGGGCCTGTGTTAGTATCCATCTATTCGCGACTATTGGTCAGAAAACAGATCTATGACAATGGAGGCAAACAAGTCATTTCGAGAGATAGATTTGAATTCTTAATTACAGGTTGGCCTTTTTGTGGCAATGAAGCGAATCGACCACCTGATGACCGTTTGCATAAGGCTTTGATGACTTACTTTCCTAAATTATGTGAGCTATAGTATCGGGTAGAGAGATGTATGTTGATGAGGCTTTAGTACCATTCTGAGGCCGCTATTATTCAAGCAATACATTTAAAATAAGAAAACACGATCCCTTGTTGAAGCTGCTTACAGAGACCATCAGGGCATTCGATCACAAGCAATGCAATCTGGCTGTGTTTCTGGACATTAAGCAAGCATTCGACAGGGCCTGGCACGCCGGTCTCCTGCACAAGATCCGTAACCTCAATATACCTGACCCCTTCTCCAAACTCCTACTCTCGTACCTGACCAATCGGTCAGTTCGAGTCAAAGTGGGGAAAACCTCCGATCCTTTTCAACCTATAGCAGGTGTACCGCAAGGCTCTGCCTTAGCCCCGATCCTATACACTATCTTCGCATCCGACATTCCCGAAGTCATACAACCCGGAGTAGTCGTTGCGCAGTATGCGGATGACACCGCCTTCTGGACGGTTAATCGAAACAGCGAAACGGCCTCCCGCCTCATATCGAAAACACTGCGGAACTTCTCCAACTGGGCTAACCAGTGGAGAGTCTCGTCAATCCCACCAACACCCAAACTATCCTCTTCCGCCATCCTAATTACACTGAAGATAAGTTCCCAAAGCTAGCCTCCAGAAATGTTTCCCTCGCCCTAAATCAAGAAAGACTCCCACTCCAAGATGAAATCACCTACCTAGGAATTCTCTTTACTAGAACCCTCAATTGGTTCCCTGATGTTAAAAAAACACTCAATAGGATTAGGAACCGCGCAAACCTACTGTGCGCCATCCGGGGTAGAAACCAACAAAAGTGGTACGCTCGGGAAGCGTTTCAAAGAAAATGATTGCTTGTTTCTTCGGAAAACCGGTCATGTTGCAGCTGTTACATTGGGGTATCGAAGAACAGTTTCTGCTAAATCGCATACTTCAATTTGTTTCCCCCAGGTGATCGGTGAAATAAGAAAAAAAAAATCATTCTGAATCATAACAATGCAAGTGTGCACGGCATCACGACAAACTACAGAATTTTTGATTAGTCAAAATGTCAAATTATTGACTCATTGCCCAAATTAGCCCGATCTGTCTTCTATGGGTTTTTTGTTCAAAAACATCAAAAATAAAAACTTGGTAAGCGTTTTTCATCACCTGTAGAGTCCGTTGAAGCTTTTAAAATACTTGTTTTGGAGGTATCTCACTCAGGGTGGTAAAAATGTTTTGAAAATTGGTTTTACCGAATGCAAAGGAAACTATTTTGAAAAATTATCAAATTTTCACGTGACATAATGTGTGCACCAGGACCAACTTATCGTTGTGGTAAGATTTGTTCTGTTAAGTAATGAATCAAAGCAAATTGAAACTAGGGAGCAATTTTTAGAATTTATTTCGATATCTGATTGAACAGGAGAGGATGTAGCTAATGCTGTAACATATTTTTTTGAAGACACAACATTTGTTTAAAGAATCTAAGGGGACATAAGAGTGCAAATATGAAGGGTCGCAATAATGGAAATGGAAAATTCTTAACTTAAACCCTAGAGCTTTCTATGTGCTCACATTTTAAATACAGTCGTTAATGACGTTGATAAAGCGTCTTTAGAAAAAACAAGTTTTTTTTTGCAAATTGTACGTTTTCTTCTCTGCATCGACTAAACATTGGCAGGTATTAAAAGATAAAATCCCTACCTTAACATTAAAACACCTTTCGGATACTAGATGGTAAAACAGAATCGATGCACTAAAAGTTATTAGCCAAAATTTAGATAAATACGCTCTATTTCGATAATACAAGAGATTCTGATGGAAGAAATGTGCAAATTCTTTACTGTTAAAAATTAATTCTTTTAAGTTCATATCTTCCATAGTAATATAGTGTAACGTTCTAGTCAAAATCAACGTCGTAAGCAGAACAATGCAGGAAATAAGTACTGCTCTATCAAATATTGCAACAAACTAAGGCATATTTACGTGACATTAAATCATACAAAGGATTGAATAATATTTTAGAAGAAAAAAAGTATTGCCCAGAATATCGATTGCGGACCCTTCATTTCCACCAATTTAATACTATTAGACCTCGACCGAAAAAAACGATCATTTGATGCTGAGAGCAAGGACGAGAAAAAATCTATAAGACTTATTTAAAAATTGATTATTTTGTGATAATGTACACTGTATTAGCAATAATCAAAGAAAGGTTCGATCAAATAAAAAATAATCACACAGCTTTAGATTTTCTGAATGAAAGTTACTTAGGCAACATTGTAATTTATACGTCATAAAACATTATGACGTGCAACTAAACTTATCTGAAATTTACTATATACAAATTTCTCGGTGTATCATGTGCTGATACACTGGCCCATGGAGAATGCCGTCCAAATTTTATACATTTGGCGCTTAACATATTAAAAAACATATTTTCTAAAAATCTACTGTTTAGATGAACAAATCTGTTGTTTGTTTTTGTTCCATCCTATTCTTGACAGAAATATCCATCTGGCAACGCTGATTCGCGTCTGAATATACACAACTTAACTGTGGCAGAGACGTGTTACTCTTGTATAATTCTTGGCCGCAATAATGCATTGGTCAACTGTAGTGGAAAGTGAAAGTAGGTGGCGGACATGTCGATTTAATAATGAGCGGGAGATATAAATGTTTTCATTTACCTTTAATATTTTATTACTTTTATCATTCAATAAAGAAACTGAAAGACAGTATTAAGTATATGTAATTTATTAAAAAAATATACATATATGTGCATACTTATACATTACATAGTTTTACACACAAATGAAAAATAATTGATCTGTTGTAAGCTTTTACATAATTTACTGAAATAATTTTATTGATAAACCTCTTGTAAGAAGTTCGTTTTAGTTGTATAATTGCTTAGATTATAAAAAGGTACAGATACACCTTTCCATATACGAACATTATTAAAACACTGCCAACACTGACGAGAGAGTGTACACAATATGTAATACTCGCACATCCCTTAATGTTTTCGTGTATAGTTTTCAATAACACATATAGATATTATAGATTTTAATTACTATGTTAGTCTATTGTCCACCTTCTTCGTTGTGGAGATTGTTTTGCACATCGTAGTTGGAAAATTAGAAATTTTGATGTGGTGGGAGGCATTCCATCGAATAAACTTTGTACAGCAGCTGAATTGCCAATGTTCATTAATGCTTTCACATTATCCGCCCTTTCTTTACAAAGCTTTTTTAATTTTCTTATATGCGACTCCTTGGATTTAACTAATTCAATCATCTTTTCTTTCGAGGTGTTGTGTTAGATGATGTTACACCAAGAATTCCTCGAAATACAGAGGCAGTTGGGACTTCTGAAATTGCTGGTCTCTCCATTGTAGCAGAAATGCCGAGAACTGGATCTGCAGAAGTACTAGGGATTGCATCTGCAGAAGAAGTGCTGGGAATTGCGTCTGCAGCAGATCTGCAGATTCTGCAAAACAAATTATATTAACAAAAAATAATATGCTATACAAGATAGTAACAAAGGTTAACTGGTTACCTTTGTTATTTATATATACATCAACCACGTAAATCCCTCTTTCATTATAGAAAAAATAATGTACGTACACAAAAAAATATAGTAAGAATGCCTACACCTACCTTCTATAATCTCCTCAATGACAGCAAAACCCACTGTTTCTACATAGCAAGGAAACAAAGTTGGAATCGCATCATGTCACAGTTTACTTGTAAATAAATTCATGTAGCATTCATTTGCAAAATGCTTGCTACAAATTAAATAATTTTGCAGTGTAACACCAGGCATAAATTTTATTCCAATGCTCTCTTGCCATACTTTTGATCTAATAAATAAGAATCGGAATTTATGTATGCTCACATTAAGTTCAAACTTACTTTTCAAGATTCCTTAGAAAATTATGCATTTTTTCGGCTTCTTCTTTGTGCGAGCCACACACTAAACATAATGATTCGGGCATTTTGAAGCGAATGTAGACTCTACAATAAACTTTCAGTTTTCAGTTGTTAGGAAATATTGGGGTTGCATACTTACAAATTTTCAATCAAGGAAATACCACTAAATACAATCTAATGTGGTCCTAGTACCAATTATAATAAGCTTACACTTCTATTTTTTAAATTTTAGTTTAAATCTAACTAACACACGCACGTTCACACAAGATATTTAAAATAAACACTAAATAGGATATAGTAACGTATTAATTAGATTAATAACAAAATGTACACAAAATAACCTACAATACGAAAAAGTTCAATGTACGAAACACAAATCACAAATTGACAATTCATTTTATTCATTTGACATTTTTGACAGACGAGGGAATTACTACAGTAGCGACATCACTAATGCTTTCTCGATTGAACAACAAAGATACACTTATAGATTTTTCTTGTAGTTTAACAAGAACACACAATACAACTAAAAGCGAACAAATTTTCCTATGAAGTTACACGTCTCTGTGATGTCTCTGACTGTGGATTTCAGTTTGCATTATTTATTACTGTCTTTGTATTGTTTCCTACTTAATTTTTTCAAAAAAGAAACAAATTCGAAATGTCGATATTAGTTGATAGCGATATTATTAAACTAGAACCTGAAGCGGAAGCAGAAGTCAATTTATTTCTTACTCAGAAACATGTTATATTAAATAGTGATTCAATCAAGGAAGAAATTGATGAAAATATCAATATTATCAGAATTAAGAACGAAATTGAAGAAACTGCAAATAAGACAGACCAAAAAAAACCGTGTTTAGGAAATGATATTGGAGCTGGTACTACAAAAATAAGTTATTTAAAGAATAAACGTGATCGATCTAATTATTCAGCAAAAGTATACCAATATTTAAGGCATCACGGTGCAAAGCACAATTCAAGTATCGAGTACAAATGTGATCTATGCGTTTATGCAACAAAAGTGAAACAATATTTAACGAAACATCTTATAAAACACAATTCAAGTGCTACTAAATACAAATGTGACAAATGTGTTTTTGTAACAAAATATAAAAGTTCTCTTCTTAGGCATACTGAAGTGCATAATACAAGTAATTATTACAAATGTCAGCAATGCGATTATTCAACAAAAGTGAAACATAATTTTACAAAACACGTTGCACAGCACAATTCAAGTGTTATTAAATACGAATGTGACAAGTGTGTTTATGTAACAAAATATAGAAGTTCTCTTCTTAGGCATAATGAAGTGCATAATACAAGTGATTATTACAAATGTCAGCAATGCGATTTTTCAACAAAAGTGAAATATAATTTTACAAAACACGTTGCACAGCACAATTTAAGTATTGAATACAAATGTGATCAATGCGATTATTCAACAAAAGTGAAACGAAATTTAAAGTATCACGCTACAACGCACAATTCAAGTGTTATTAAATACGAATGTGACAAATGTGTTTTTGTAACAAAATATAAAAGTGGTCTTCTTACACATAGTGAACTGCATAATACCAGTGATTATTACAAATGTGATCAATGCTATTATTCAACAAAAGTGAAACGAAATTTAAAGTATCACGTTACAAAGCACAGATCAAGTGTTATTAAACACAAATGTGATAAATGCGTTTTTGTAAGTAAATATAGAAGAGCTCTTCTTAAACATAGTAAATTACATAATACAAGTGATTATTACAAATGTGACCAATGTAATTATTCAACACAGGTAAAACAATATTTAAGAAAACATGTTAAACATCACTAGTATAAAATTTAAATGTTCATGTGTGTTTTTGTAACCAAACGTAGAAGTTCTCTTCCTAACCATAGAAATTTGCATAATACACCTTATTATTACGAACAAAAGTAAAACAAAATTTACGGAATCATGTTGCAAAACACAGTTCAAGAATACAAATGTGATTAGTGATCATTGCAATACGCAGGATTAGCCATGACGTCAGCGATTGACGCAGGTCAGGTTCTGAATCCCAACAAGCTGAATTTAATGTAGGAGTTTCACGTATTTTTCGAATAAAAAAAAATGACTCGAAATAACGGTAAAACTGGTCATATATAGCATTATTATAATAAGAAGACTAAGTCTGGTACGTTTGAAAATAATGCATTTGAAAAAAATTGTATTAAAATGAATTATTTTAGTTTTCAACATGGTTATGTGGTGGACTCCTGACTGTAAATATTACAGTAAGAGGGAAACGTGCAAATTTTTTAGATTCCCAAAAGACAACATAACTTGAAACAAGTGGAAGAAATTGCTTAGATATTGAGATGAATCTAATTAGATACATGTAGCTATGTAATTTCCATAGTGAAGTTTTATTTTAGTTTGTACGAAAATGGTACATTTCCTTACATAATTGTAGAATAAGGTGATTAATAAACATTGAGGTGTGTGAAAAATTTAAGATATTGTCTTAATGTTGTATTAATAATGGTAATTTTAGTAATAGACAACACAGTACATAAAAGTATAGGGGATGTTTGTTTCATTTTTTGAATTAATTCAATTTTCTTTTAGTTTTATAAGTTTATATTAAACAATATTCCCTAACGACATGTAATACAGGTTGTGGTTGACAAAAATAATGTTACAATTAGAGATAGGCTGGTATCAATGTCACAATTTACATGTGTGCAGCCGAGATTTGTGAGAACATTCGTATTTGTGCGTTAAACTCATAATAGTGCAAAACTTATGAAAAAACAGAACAAGCACATTAGTGGGTGACTATATAACTTGGATCATGTAACAGATCTGGAATTATTGTGCTTAATTCAACAGTTCATCACATAAAACTAGTGTATGACAACATTCCGACACTAGTCGTAGGAGAACTTATCAACCTACAAAAGTGATAAAATAAACTAATTTGTAACTTAAACAATAATTGTAAACACGTACATGAACAGTTATGGTGCTTAAAAATGTGAAATTTAACATTAATTTTATAAAGACAATGTGAGGTTATGTCATATCCGCGAACATACAATTTTTGTGAAAAGTAATTTTAATTGAGACAATTCCAATAAAATAAATTAGTAGAGGCAAAAATAATAAGGTAGCCTCAATTTTATGATGTAAATTCCTTATTTTTATGTTCAATTTTGTTAATTTTAGTTTGTAAGAATTTTTTCCTTTCAAATTGGCCGCAGGCATGTTTGAGTTGTATATTAGGGTGCAGTAGCTTCCCCTATTCATGTGGAGGTAATTTTCAAGCCTGTAAATAGCATAGAATTAGTTTAAAATCAATAAATAAGGGTAAAAATCAACATAGTTATTAAGTGTCCGATTTAGATCATGTTTGGTCTTAAAATTTAGAGAAAAATTTGGAGATTTTGGAAATGTTTTTAGATTTAAGAAATGTTAAACAAGAAGAAAGTTATAAGGTTTTAAAGAATTTTCGTAATTTAAGAATTGTTTTAACCAATAGGAATTAAGCAAAAATTTCTCGTAACTAATGAAACATTCGAAAGATTTGGTTGTCGAGTAAAAAGAGATAAATACAAGCGTTTTTAGCTTCTCTAGATCTCTTGATTTTCAACTTTTGCAACAACTTGTCAGAGCAAGCTGTTGCGAATTGTTTTTGAAAATATAAGTTTAAACAAAATTTAAATCACATCGGGATTATAATAAAGTGCGGTTTAGTTTCGGAAGTGATCATGATGCAAGTGATAGTCTTTTGTTCGTAATATAATTTTTAAATAAGGTTAGTTTACCTTTTCGAACCATATTTCGGAAGTTTCGTTCAGTTATTAAAATTTTTCTGATGTTTCGACTTTGTGTATTTAAATATAAATCGTATATGTTGATGTGCATACTAAATTGTGGTGTCCATAAGTTATTTTCATTATACACCCTGTTTATTAAAAAGTGTTTTAATTTACGACAACCATCCATATTCCATGCTCATTCAAAATTTACTTTTGAATGCAATTTATTAAAGAAGCAATAAACCTAAAACAAAGATTCGTCAACATTCTAATATTAATAGTGAAACTTACCGAAGTGAATAAGCTGATTATCGTAAAGAAAACTTTGGATGTTCGAGTGGCAGAATAGCAGTTTGCAGCAGCTGGTGGTTACAACCGTCTTGTGCAGCAGATACCCACGAAGAGAAGGACCAAATGTGAGTATTTTGTTGACATTGATACTATATTGTTATGTTCGCAATTTATATCCTTTGTAATAACAATGATGTGCAACAACAAGTATGCATGTTCAAAGGGAATGTTATTTGTTCTAGAATTGTAAATGTTTTCTTGATAATTAGGTTTTTTTTTATTAATCAAACATCTTTATACTTACTGGTTTGTCAAATTTAATTTTTTTTATGATATGTCATATGGTTGCGGATTCACTGCGCACGCTCACTTATGATTTTAAAAGAATTTGTTATGTACAGGGTATAACGCAGATATTGATGCGAAGTAAAGATTATAATCCAATTTATTTAATCAATTAAGATTTTTTTTTATTAAATAGGACATTACCTTAGTGTATTTTGATCATGTTAACTATGGTTATTGTAGTCAAACAAATAAGTTATTTCAATTTCATGATAGTTTGTTTTATAATATTAAATGCAGGTTCCTTCTAAATTTTCGTTGATCCCTATCCCCTGTTAGATGAGTCTCATTGTTCTACCGATGTTTATTCTAGCCGTAAAAAATATTATTAACCATTACGATGATTTATATTTAATATATTATATCAATTAAATATTATATTATTAAATCCATTATATTATAAAAAAAATATAAATAAAAAGGGGGGTTTCATCGTAG
The DNA here is from genome assembly GCA_036346205.1 of Vesta saturnalis. Taxonomy (NCBI): domain Eukaryota; kingdom Metazoa; phylum Arthropoda; class Insecta; order Coleoptera; family Lampyridae; genus Vesta; species Vesta saturnalis. Next base: position 936,240 of record JARFJB010002450.1, on the reverse strand, counting down.
TTTTGGACTCCTGACTGTAAACATTACAGTAAGAGGGAAACGTGCAAATTTTTTAGATTCCCAAAAGACAACATAACTTGAAACAAGTGGAAGAAATTGCTTAGATATGTTATGAACGCCCACTTTGATAATCACAATGAACTGATCGACTTTACTATTATTTTTATAACACGTGAACAAATCTAAGATTACACCAATTTGCACGTTCATATTCTTTGACCACAATGCGACTTTAAACATTGGCTTAATTTTAAATTCTCCATATGCTTGTAGTATTACATTCGTTTTATTTACATTTTTACTTAAATTTAATTTGTTAAAATATTTTTAAATGTTATCTTCTGAACCTGTATCAAGCTTAAATTCTACATTTACATTTTCGAGACAAATTTTGTTACCACATGGTAGAAACAGTATTAATTGTTATTACTACATATACAGACGTATAAAAATATTTAGAAATATTTAGGAAAACCTATGCAACGCAACGGTTGTTTGGGTTCAGCGCCCTGACCTATCCCATTATGCTACGTCACACTGTGTATTTTATTCAACAAAAGTAAATAAAATTAAGGTATCATGTTGCAAAGCACAGTTCAAGTATTGAATATAAATGTGATCAGTTTATTCAACAAAAGTGAAACGACAATTGCGTTATCACATCGCAAGACACAATGCAAGTATTGAATACAAATGTGATCATTGCGATTATTCAACAAAAGTAAAATGATGTTTCAGTAGTCACCTTGTAATGCTCAGTTCAAGTGCTGCTAATGTCACGTGTGTTCAAAATCTAACGAAGCATCGCTGTTTTATCAAACTTTAGGTTATTCATTATAGTCCGTCATCAGAAATGTAGTATAGATTTCTGTGATAGTCAGATATGTATATTTTGCTCGATTTCATTACCTTTGATATATTGAAGTTTCATTAACGTCTCACTTCCAACACGAAATAATTACGTTTTGGTAAGTTCTCTTTTGTCAAGATTGATCAACCCTATAGGAAATAGAATTGCTTTATTCAAGTGTGATTACTTTGTATTGAAATTGTTCGTATAATACGTACACGAGTTGACAGTTTCAAGCGTACAGCACCCACGAGTCGCGGGAAAGGAGATAAATTTTAATTGGCTAACTAAGATTTAGGTTTATAAAGACGTGGTTTTAAAGTTCATTTTCGACAGGATGTTTTTGTCACAGATTATATTTCGATGATAATCCATTGAAGTACCTTGTGAACGCAGTTTCCGATTCAATTTGGAAAGGCTTACATTTTTTGTTCGCGGCTTCGCAATGTACGCGAAAGGGTTTGGTGGAGCAAGATGGCTCTTGGTTACGCCATACTGTGGGCGTATCGAACGTTACCGCAGAGAGTTACCATTTCTTTTTATTGTGATATTAATAAAGATTCACACACCCCGGGCGTATTACATCGTTTCCTTTGTCAGTGAAATTTTTGGGTCATAGAATGAGTTCTAGTGTTTTGTATTAAGTGCTGAGCCTTAATTCTGTTGGTTTTTTGGCAGTTTGCTTTATGCGGATTTCTTGTTATATGTTCCTGGTTCTGTCGTGATGTTAGTCATTGCAGTGCTTTATCTATGTCATAGGTTTTGTCTAAGCGCAGCGTATTGATATCTCCAAATACTCCTCTATTCTGTAGGTAATAGACACGTATGCCGTATTCTACAACAGATCTAAAGCTCCCCTTTAATGCCACGAGTTAATTTAATTAAATTAATCTCAATTGGAGTAGTTACTGTTGCGTGTAAACCTATATAGTCAGTAAATTGTGAAGCTTTTATATATTCGATTTCTATATTTTCAACTATATCCATTACATAAATGATATGTAACAGAACTGAGAACCCCTCCTGCTTAAGGAATTCCATTAGAAATTATTCACTTTACTTCTTAATTATGAATCTCGCTTGACTTTGAGTTAATTAAGAAATAATATCGACTGTTTCGAATATTCGCGGGAAATCATATGCCGAATTTCCATCGTTTGAAATCTTTTCACTCTTTCAACGTACTTGTCTATTTAATATATAATTGTGATAATTATACTAACGCACATTTATTCCTTACATAACAAAATATTCAATACAATTGAATGTTTCGAAAACGTAATGTTTCTTCTTACTTCGTAACTTGTTGAAACCGGTGTTTTTGTCTATCGCGCTCTTCGGCTCCGTGCAGGATTTTGCAAGAAATAACAGTGGAGTTGATCGGCCTATTTCTACAGATTATGCTTTTTAAGCGCGACGTTTTGGAAGCGGACTCTGCTTCCGTCATCAGGCTTAGTCCTTAGCAGGACCGTTTTCGCACTTGAGTCGAATCCATATGTTATATATAATTTTTTCCCAAGCACTTAACTACTCTCAGATTCGAACTTGGTACCTTTCACTTACTAGTCTGACACCTTTACCACTGAGTAATCCAATATATATTTTTTGGAACTTATATATATATATATATATATATATATATATATATATATATATATATACATATATACATATATATGTTGAGATGATTTAAATTACATTCGTGTAGCTATGTAAGTCACATAGTGAATAATTTCTTTAGTTTGTACAAATGGTACATCTCGTTATATAGATAATATTAGATAAGAATGATTGATTAACATTGAGATGTATATAAATTTAAATATTTCATAATAAAATGTTAATATAATTATATTCGACAGCATATTACATTTAAGTATAGGGTATGTTAGTTATCGTTATGATTTAATTCAAGTTCATATTTGGTTAGCAAGTTTATTTAAACATGTTCCCTAACGACATGAGGTACAAGCTGTAGTTTACAAAAATAATGTTAAAAACTAGATTTAGGCTGGTATCAATGTCACAATTTAAGTGTACGCAGCCAAGAATCATGAAAACATTCGTGTTAGTGCGATAAACGTATATAAGTGCTAAAATTACTTAAAAACAACAATTACATTGGTGATTAACTATAAAACATAAACTAGCCAGCAGTTCTGGAATTATTGTGTGTAATCAACATTTACAGACCTTAAACTAGTGATTTGCAACAATTCGACACTAGTGTTAGAAGAACTTATAAACCTATAAAAGTATTAGAATAAATTAAATTGAGACATAAACATTTAGAATAAACACTTTCACAAAGATTTAAAGTGTTTAAAAGTGTAAAATTATACATTGAAAATTGTAATATCAATTTGAGGTTATGTTATTTCCTCACATAAAATTTATGTAAAAGTTATTATAGATTGAGACGATTTGTTTAAAATAAATTATAAGGGGTAAAAATAGTAAAGTAGCCACAATTCACTATATTTGTGACCATTTTGTCAAATTTAGTTTCTAAGAGTGTTTGAAAAATTAAAATAATTTTCCTTTCAAATTGGCCGTAGGCATGTAAAAGATGAATATTTATGTGTAGTAGCATCCCATATTCATGTGGAAATCAATTCTAGGCCTGTAAAGTACATAAAATTAGCTTACAATCAATACTTCAATGTGAAAATTAACTTGGTTAATAATTGGAGGAATTAGTTCGTGTTTGGATTTAATTTATAGGAAAATTTATGTAGATTCTGAATGTGTTATTAGTTTTAAGATAGGTTTAAGGGGGCAAAAGTTATGAGGTTTTGAAATTAAATAGTAATTTTAAAAATGCTTTAGCCAATCAGAATTGAGGAAACATTGTAGGTAACTATTGATAACAATCGAAGATTTTGGTTTCTACCCCTCTGCATATAAATAGAAGTGCTGAAGGATTAATCTCTCTCTCAATTTTTCTCTGTTTCAACAGCTTGCTAAAGCAAGATGTTGCCAAATTTTTCGTGAAATTATTTTAAACAAAATAACGTCACTTTCGATAAAAACAAAGTGCGAGTTTAGTATCGGAAGTGTTAAAAAAAATAAGTGATAGTCATTTGTTGGAAAATAATTAAATTAAGGTTAGTTTACCTTTTTAAAAATCAAAAATCGGTTGTTATCGATAGTGAATGAAAATATTTCCGCAGTTTCGACATTGTTTTTTTTTAAAGTTTGTTTTGTTTACGTTTGTTATGGATATTTAATTGTGTTCTCTTCGTGTTATCATCATTATACATTTTATTTACTAGAAGCGTGTTTAATTTAAAATAACCTTCAAACTATCCATGCTTTTCAAAATTTAGTTTGAAATAAATATAATAAGTGTGATGATCCTAAAAATAAAGATTCATCAGAAATAAAGTAACATTAGTGAAACTTACGTAAACGTATATTCAGTTAATATTGAAGCAAATTTGTATGTTCGAGAAGCGGAGTTGGAGTTCGAAGGAGCCGTTTTCTACGATCAACTTCATCATCAGTGACCAGATAAGGAGGACATTTTATGTGAGTGTTATGATTTTGTACTTTATTGTTGACATTGATATTTTCATTGTTGTGTTCATAATTTCCATATTTTGTTACAAACATGATGTGCGACAACTTGTATGCATGTCCAAAGGAAACATTATTTGGTCTAAAATTTAAATGGTTAATATAATATTGAATAAATTCAAACGTATTTATACTTACATGTATGGCGTATTTCATTTTGCTTGTAATCAAAAGTCACCTGTTTGCACATTCACAGCGCATGCCCAAGTATACGTTTTGAAGAATTTTTGTTATGTACAGGGTGTGACATATATTGAAGCAAATTAAAAATTATAATTCAATTTCTTTGAATAATTAAGATATAATAGAATATAAATGGGCAATAACTCAATGTGTGTTAATCACATTACCTGTTATTATAATATTCAAAATCTTAGTATAATTCAACGAAATAATAACTTACTTTGTCATATAAATATAGTCTCTTCTAAATTTTGAACCCTATCCCCTTTGATGAGTCTTTACATGCGACTGTTTTTAAAAGTTAGTTTGGGCAATATAAATAATTATAAATATAATAATTAAAAAAAAAAATTAATAAAATAAATATAAATAATAAATTAATAAATTAACTTGTAATTAAATATATACAATATATATATATATATATATATATATATATATATATATATATATATATATATCACTTTTGTAGTTCCGCAGAAGTTTATTGCGCATGTTGCGCCGTAACTTCTTGCGCAGGTGTATTGCGCTTAAGCTTTTCGCGCATTATTGGAATCCATATGGGTTTCATTTCTACACTAGCTTGGCAAGAAGTTATGGTACAACATGCGCAATAAACTTCTGCGCAACCACGAAAAAATTTAATATATATATATGTTATAAAAAATATATATTGGATTACCAATAAGCCAAGCTAGAGTAGAAAACATACCCATATGGATTCCAATAATTCGCGAAGAGCTTAAGCGCAATACACCTGCGCAAGAAGTTACGGCGCAACATGCGCAATAAACTTCTGCGCAACCACGGAAAAGATATATATATATATATATATATATATATATATATATAAAGTTCTAAAAAATATATATTGCATTACTCAGTGGCTCAGTGGTAAAGATGTCAGACTAGTGAGTGAAAGGTACCAAGTTCGGATCTGAGAGTAGTCAAGTGCTTGGGAAAAAGTTATATATAACATATGAATTCGTCTCAAGTGCGAAAACAGTGCTTCTTAGGACTAAGCTTGATGACGGTAGCAGAGTACGCTTCCGAAACGTCGCGCTCAAAAAGCATAAACTGTGGAAATAGGCCGATCAACTCCACTAATAGGAAACTACAGTTACAAAACACTTATAATACAGAATACATAACTTGTTTAAAACTAGGCCTCGCGCATCGAGTTGAAATTCATTATTTGGATTCCGAACGTATCACTTTCAACAATGTTAAAATATTGATCCTTGGTGCTTAATTTTTGTGTTTAATTTTGTGATTATCATTGAGTTGCGGTGGGCGGCTGCAAATTTATGAACCAAGTACAATTTATGATATATATGAAGAGTATAAATTTATATATCTAGATGACAGATTTTTATAAATAAAACGCAAATATTTTATAAACTTTGATTTACCAATTGGAAAAATTAAAATAGAATCGCAATTTTGCAAAATATTTAACCCAAATCAACGTGTCGAAACAGCAGAGGGTTGTTTCACAAAGATTTGTCTTTATCGAAATATATCCAATCATTTTAACTCTTGCATTACGATAAGTGTGTTGACACCTTATGTCATACTAAATTTTATTCAAAATAGACGTTTGATAATCGGAAAAAGCTTTCTGGAGCTCAATACAGAAACATGAAGTTCGAAAAAGAAGAGGGCTCACTGAGAAAATCTTTAATCTCAGAACAGTCGGAAAAGGCAACAGGGATTACATCACGAGATCACAATGACGAGATAGACAAGGCACAAGATCTTCATTAAACAAAATTCTGAAGGAAGTTGATTTAACCGAAGAGACAAATCCTGAATCGGTTGAATCTGTGGCCAAGAACAAATCAAAGAGGTAGTGTTTGTCAGAAGAAGTAATCGTGCATAAAGGCCATATTTATAAGAATCCTGGCCATTGCCCTTCCGTACTATCTGACAATGTTAAATTATGTTTAGTAGAGTTAGGCAAAATCAAACTTTCAGAAACATACGTAAACTTTCCCTTGGATAAAAATTAAAAAGGTTTCTCATCTGTATGTTATAAAAAAAGAGGAAATAATTCCAAGAGTTTGATTAGTATATTCTACATTAAAAGATGCATGTTGTGTTTTCCTTGCAAAATATTTGAAAATTTTCCGAGTGCCTTTGTTGAAGCGTATAACGATTGGAGACATTTACGTCAAGCTATAGAGCGCCATGAAAAATTGACGTTTTGTGCCATTAGTACAACTGACAGTTTGATTGCAAACAGATTAGTTTCATTTCAGTAGACTTTTAAAAGTAGTAAGTTTGTGAAAAAATGTATATGCCCAATTGTGATTTCGACTGATGACTTTCGATACGGTTTAACGCCACAGTAATGTGTGGAAAAACTAAAGTTATTGTTTGGTAATAAAGCGACTTCCAAAACCATGGTCTACAAATGGTTTTCAGAATTCAAACGTGGAAGATCTAGTTTTGATGAGCATTTTCGCAAGGGTCGACCTTGCACTCCTGTTGTAAATAATATTGATCCTGTGCGTGAAATGATTTTATCAGATCGACATAGTCACTGCCTTTATATATTCGATTTAATACTTTCAACTATATCCATTACATAAATGATATGTAACAGAACTGAGAACACCTCCTGCTTAAGAAATTCCATTGGAAATTATTCACTTTACTTCTTAATTATGAATCTCGCTTGACTTTGAGTTAATTAAGAAATAATATCGACTGTTTCGAATATTCGCGGGAAATCATATGCCGAATTTCCATCGTTTGAAATCTTTCCACTCTTTCAACGTACTTGTCTATTTAATATAAAATTGTGATAATTATACTAACGCACATTTATTCCTTACATAACAAAATATTCAATACAATTGAATGTTTCAAAACGTAATGTTTCTTCTTACGTCGTAACTTGTTGAAACCGGTGTTTTTGTCGATCGCGTTCTTCGGTTCCGTGCAGGATTTTGCAAGAAATAACTTAGTGGACTGTTTTCGCACTTGAGTCGAATCCATATGTTATATATAATTTTTTCACAAGCACTTAACTACTCTCAGATTCGAACTTCGTACCTTTCACTTACTAGTCTGACACCTTTACCACTGAGCCACTGAGTAATCCAATATATATTTTTTAGAACTAATATATTAAACTTTTTTGTCGTTGCGCAGAAGTTTATTGCGCATGTTGCGCCGTAACTTCTTGCGCAGGTGTACTGCGCTTAAGCTCTTCGCGCATTATTGGAATCCATATGCGTTTCATTTCTACACTAGCTTGGCACACAATAAACTTCTGCGCAACCACGAAAAAGTCATATATATATATATATATATATATATATATATATATACAGGGTATTTGGTACACCGTTGACCAAATTGAAATGTGGGATTGCGTGGCCTATTCTGAACATATTTGCTCTAAGAATTCCTAGCCTAAGTCTTATGGTTTATTAAATATGTTGTTTTTTGTATTTATTAAAAAATTCCCAAATTTTCGCATTATTATGTCTATTACTTTTTTTTGTATGTTGTAAGTTCTCAAAATAAATTTTGCTCTTGTCTTTGATACTGCCTCGTAATAAATAAATGGGTATTTGATGCAGATATTAAAGAAAAAATAATACTATGAGGCAACAAAGTCCCGATGGAGGGCGAAAAATAAATCGGATACAATTTTTTCATTAAAATTAAAAAAAAACCAAAGCGATGAAAATCTTAAAATACTTTTAAAAACTTCTTTGGTTCATCCCCTTTCTAGTGATATGCCACATATTAATACAAATCTTTAAAAATACTGATATTTTTAATAAAATACTAAGAAAACCAAAAATTCTTAATAATGCATAGTTCTTTTTATTTAATTACATTCACACTTCATCTCACGAACACACATGTTACACAAGTAAATACATTGGGTTTGTTCCAATCCAGTCATAAATCGTTCATTGTACGGTCATACTCATACGCAATTCATACACCGGTGCAAGGTAATTTTTTAGTACATTCTGAATCGGTCGGCTATGTGTAAACATTTTTTCTTTATATGTAGGAAATTTAAATGAAAAAACAAAAAAAAAAACATTTATTTTTTAATTAGTACAAATTTGTCGCGATTTGAGCGACGTATTTCTACCGTGGTAGTACGAAGCCGCATCTCTTCCTTCATTATTACAAATGCGGCGTCAATTTTTTGGATTAAGTCCTCTCTATTTAAAATTGCTTGTCTATAGACGAGCTACTTAGCACGTCCCCATACATGATAATCCAGAGGTGTTAGGTCTGGAGAACGCGCGGATCATTGGATGGGGCCAAGTCTTCCAATCCAGGAATTAGGAAAGACGTCGTCGAGATACTCCCGGACGGTTACCCTGTAGTGAGCCGGACAACCATCATTTTGGAAGACAATAGGTCTGTCTTCATTGGCGAGTGGTACATCAATTAACAATTGTGGAAGATCGTTAAATAAAAATCCTAAATAACTGTCTCCATTCAAGTTGTGCGGCAAATAATGAGGTCCAATGAGATGTCTCCCGATGAAACCAGCCCAAACGTTCATGCTAAATTTGCGTTGAAAATTCATGGCCCTTTTGTCATGGGGATTTACATAGGCCCAAATGTGCAAATTGTGTAGGTTGGAGACTCCCTCCCTGCTGAATTTAGATTCGTCCGTCCACAGAATTGATCGTAAAAAAGTCGAGTCGTCAACGGCAGTGTGCAAAAGAAACCTACAAACGCCTATCATAATCCGCTTCCACGAGACCTGGAACAAAAATGAGGTACATTAATGTACTAAATTAAGAACTTTAAAAATAGGTCTTTAAAAAATTTGTAGGCATTAGTGAGAACGCAATACACAGGTTACAGTAGGATTTAGGTGACTAGAGTATTGTCTTTATAAGAACTAAAATAAGTTCATTAAAAAAAGTACATCTAAATAAAAAATGTTTACACATAGCCGACCGATTCAGAATGTACTAAAACAATTACCTTGCACCGGTGTGTAGTGGAAAACATGTCTTCCATCTCCTCGAACTACTTTCCAAACTTTTCAAATACTAACACCCAGCATTCCAGCTATATCTCTTATGCTTCTGGTGGGATCCGCATTAAAAGCTTCGAGTATGTTCTCATCGACAGGAACATTATGCTGTCTAGCATTTATTCTGGATGCGAGTTGAGTAACACTTCTTGTCTCTCGCAAACGTCGGTAAGTATTGGCAAACGTATTGCGGTTGGGTAGTTGACGGCTAGGATACTGTTGCTGATAGATTCGTCGAGCTTTTGAAATAGCAGAAATAACATAGGATGTTATGTGATAAGTATATTTTATACGTCAAAATTAAAAGAACAAAAAACAAAATTCATACAACTATAGTGATACAAAATAAAACGTATAACCTATAGAGTGTACTAAAATAGAGAATTACAGTGCTACATTCAACACCCTCCTCATTGTATATTCTCCATTATTTTAGTAAGAGTAATCTAACAATTTCTTGATAAAGCTTTTGTCAGCATATCTGCGATATTCTCTTTGGATTGAACATACTGAATGGAAACTTCCGATTCATTACTTTCTCCTAACAAAATGGTAATGAATGTCAACATGTTTACTTCTTTGATGAAGAACAGGGTTTTCAGATATGTTAATAGCTGCTTGATTATCGCACAGTAACATTGTCTTGACTGATCCTACTAGGTCTTTCACAATATACTGCATCCATATTGCTCTGCAGGCACCGGATAAAGCCATGTATTCTGACTCAGTAGTAGAAACTGCAACCGATTGCTGTTTTTGTTGACCAGGATACAACTGCGTTTCCATAAAGTCCTACATATCCTCTATGTGATTTTCGATCATCCACAAGTTGCATAGAAGCATCACTATACATAATTATATTCGGAGAACCTGTATATTTATACACCAGTTTTCTGTGTACGGTACCTTTTATGTAACGAAACAGATGTTGAACCATATTATCATGGACAGAAGTTGGATCTTGACAAAACTGAGACAATACATTAACGGCAAATGCTATATCTGGCCTGGTACCTATAGAAAGGTATAAAAGACTTCCTATTTTAGATTGGTATTTTCCTTTATCCACTCTAGTATCTTCTGGCTTTGCCTTGTTAGGCATAGCTCCAGGATCCATTGTAGCTGCCGGTTTACAGTTTAACATTTTATATTTTCAAGTAATTTGAAAGCGTACTGTTCTTGTGACAAAAATAAACAATCTTTAGTTCGACTCCATTCGAATTGCAGGGACAAAAGATTTGTTGGAATACCTAGGAAGGTAACTTCAAAAGTACTGCAAAGAGTATCTTCCACTAATTTTATTTGTTCTTTTGTACTTTAACAGCAGGATGTCGTCGACATATATAGCAACGATTAGCTTATAATCAGAGGAAACAAATAGGCAGGGATCTGCAGATGACTGCTTAAGATTAATTTTGTTAAGAACAGATATTAATTTGTGGTTCCATTGTCGAGGAGACTGTTTCAGCCCATAAATACTTCTTTTCAAATGACAAACTTTACCTCGTTCAGTGACTAAACCTTCAGGTATTTTCATAAAAATGTCACAGTCAATGTCGCCATTCAGAAAAGCTGTTTTTATGTCCAGTTGTCGTGCAATCATACTATTATTGACTGCATGTGCAAGTAGCATTCGTATGGTTTCATATCTTATAACAGGTGAAAATGTTTCATTAAAATCGATGCCTGGTATCTGATTAAAACCTTTGGCAACAAGTCTCGCTTTGTACTTAGAAACTTTACCCTCATCTGACAATTTTCGTTTGAAGATCCATTTGCATCCTATAACTCTTGCATTAGAAGGTGCGTCAACAATGTCCCATACTTCATTTTCTTTCATGGATTTTAATTCATCCTCAATGGCTTCTATCCACTTTTCTGATTCTTCAGATGTAATTGCTTCTTTGTATGTCATTGGTTCGTCTATTGCTAATTTGCAAAATTCTTCTTCGTAGCGAAGAGGTCCTCGTCTTTTCCTTGTACTGCGTCTAGGAAAATTAACACTCAACTCAGAAGTGGAAGGTAAATTTACACTGTTTTCATTTGTATTTGAAGTAATTCCTTCCTCCTTATTTTCTTCCGTGTCCTCTTGTTCAATGGCTTTTATAGATTCATGTCTTCCTTCTGGTTTACTGAGAGGTTGTAAAATGTGCAACTATTTTCCTCAGGCAAAAGTTTAAAATCTTTCGATACAACTATTTTCTGACCATTCCAAAACGGTACCATCCATTTTTTTAGCATAACCAACTAGAATTGAACTTACAGCTCTAGGTTTCATCTTATTTCCTGGTCCTTGAGCTTCCAGATGAATATGAATGTAGGCCTTTTGTCCAAAATATTGTAAATGCCCTATAGATGGTTTTGTTCAAAGAATAATTCAAAAGGAGTTTTTCGGTGAACGAGTGAAGAATCCGATTTTTGTATAAGCTGCGTGTGCAATGGCTTCTGCCCAAAAGATTTTGGCAAATCAGAATCGATTAAACTTGTTCTTGACATTGTTGTTAAAGTCCTGTTCAGTCTTTCAGCTAAACCATTGGTTTCATGTATCCTTGGAATTGAGTTTTCATGTAGAATTCCCATTGACTTAAAAAATTGTTGCAATGAATTAGATTTATATTCACCTCCATTATCTGATTTAAATATTTTAACCTTTTTTCAGTTTGTCGTTCTACTGTGTAAATATATTCTTTTACAGCGTTTTCAACGTCACTTTTGTGAGTTATAAACTTTACTTCGATATATCTAGAATATTCATCGATAAACGAAACATAGTAGTAACTGCCACCTAAAGATTTTGTTGAAAATGGTCCGCACACATCAGAATGAACTTTTCTAAAATTTCAGTGCATGAATTTCCAGGTTCCTTGTTGATATTTCTGGTCATTTTGAAATTTCACAAGCTTCGCAAAATATAGAACTATTGATTCTAGGAATATTTTCTGGGTCCTTTACTGAATTTTAAGACCTGCAAAAGATCTTATAGGCAGATGGCCTAACCTTCTGTGCCAAACAGTTGAACTAAAGTTAACGTATTCTAAATTAACTTCTTGAAATATTTGTTCTTTATTTTGTGCCACAACCCAACCAACCATACGTCTATCCTTCCAGAAAGTTATATCTTCTTCACCTTTCATTGTTATTCCTTTAGATTTCATCATTTCCCAAGACATTAATGAACATTTCAGATCAGGAGCATATAGGACATCATACATTGTTACGTTCAATGTGGAATTATCTTTAAGAGAGCTTTCAGTTTCACATTACCTATATGGGTAACATTTACTCTTTTGTCGTTCCCCAATCGAATACATGTATTATACGGCCGTAGATTGACAAACGATTTTTCATTTCCCGTCATGTGAGAAGTGGCTCCGGTGTCAAAATCCATTTCCATTGACTGGTGGTATTAGTTGAAGCAGGATAAGCTAGTGCACCATCTTCATCTTCATCAATATCATATGTATTATTAGCTCTACTGAGTTTATTTTATTTCTACAGTTTTGTTCTGTGTGACCTTTGTACCACTTCTTATTCTTCTTGCAAAACTACATTCCTTATTAAGTTTTTGGTCAAATTTATGTTTCACACTAAAGGCAAGACTGTCTTGATATGAAGTATTGACAGATAATTCCATTAATCTTGAACAAACATCATCATATGTTAGGTTTTGTTTTCTCTTCAGATTATCAACTATATTATCTAATCCTGCTGGCAGAGTAGTAAGAAACAAAGACCCCTTTGCTTTTAACGAATTAGCTAATGGTCGTAAAGCCTCTTCTAAAGAATCAGTCTCTTCGTCATTAGTACGAGTTGTTCTTTCAATTAGTCTCGACCACAGTTCGTTATATTTTGCTATATGTTCGGAAATGTGTTCTTTAGATTCACATTTTATACCAACAACAGATTTAACAAGAGCATGTAAGGAATATTCATTTTTTCGATCAAACGTATCATTTAACGCTTTCCACATGTCCCATGAATTAGAATAGCAAGTAATTTGTGAAGTAACACTTGACTCAACGTTGAACAGAATAAATGATCTAGATAATGAATGCCTATAACGCCAATCTTCGCATTTGCTTCATATCTCCGCATAACTTCGGCATAATTTTCATCTGATGAAAGAATGTTCGGTGGACTGAGACGTGGATCCTCCTCTTTGCCAATGACAATGTTATATAAGTTTTGTAAGTCCAAATATGCAAAAACCATTGTTCGCCATGAATGAAAGTTTGATAAACCTTGAAGCTTATCAAATTTTGGAAATTTATCCATGATATTACCTTTCAGCAATTCTGATGTTCTTTATACTTTAAATATCACTCTCCGTATTATAATTAACTGCGTTCTCCTGGGCCCATAACCTTTTGAAATAGCAGAAATAACATAGGATGTTATGTGATAAGTATATTTTATACGTCAAAATTAAAAGAACAAAAAACAAAATTCATACAACTATAGTGATACAAAATAAAACGTATAACCTATAGAGTGTACTAAAATAGAGAATTACAGTGCTACATTCAACACGAGCTTCACGGGCAACACCACCTATTTGCTCGGCCATACGCCATAATAATATCAGCATATTCTTCATTAGTAAACGCAGCCATTGTAACGATAACAGCGACGAAACACAATTATTAAACTTAAACAAAAACGTAACAAACGTCAAGCGTCAAGCGACTGCCTGCATTGTGATTGTACGGTCATGCTCATGCGTAATACATAAAATGAGTCCCATTTTATGAATTGCGCATGAGTATGACCGTACCATGAACGGTTTTTGACTGGATTGGAACAAACCTAATGTATTTACTTGTGTAACATGTGTGTTCGTGAGATGAAGTAGGAATGGATTTAAATAAAAAACAACTATGCATTATTAAGAATTTTTGGTTTTCTTAGTATTTTATTAAAAATATTAGTATTTTTAAAGTATTGTATTAATATGTGGCATATCACTAGAAAGGGGATGAACCAAAGAAGTTTTATTTAAAAGTATTTTAAGATTTTCATCGCTTTGGTTTTTTTTAATTGCAATGAAAAAATTGTATCGATTTATTTCTCGCCCTCCATCGGGACTTTGTTGCCTCGTAGTATTTTTTTTCTTTAATATCTGCATCAAATACCAATTTATTTATTACGACGCAGTATCAAAGACAAGAACAAAATTTATTTTGAGAACTTACAACATACAAAAAAAAGTAATATGCATAATAATGCGAAAATTTTAGGAATTCTTTAATAAATATAAAAAAAACATATTTAATAAACCATAAGACTTAAGCTAGGAGTTCTAAGAGCAAATATATTCAGAATAAGCCCCGCTATCCCACATTTCAATTTGGCCAACTGTGTATATATATATATATATATATATATATATATATATATATAAACAGTGCTTCTTAGGACTAAGCCTGATGACGGAAGCGGACTCTGCTTCCGTCGCGCTCAAAAGCATAAACTGTGGAAATAGGCCGATCAATTCCACTAATAGGTAACCACAGTTACAAAACACTTATAATACAGAATAAATAACTTGTTTAAAACCAGGCCTCGCGCATCGAGCTGAAACTCGTTATTTGCATTCCGAACGTATCACTTTCAACAATGTTAAAATATTGATCCTTGGTGCTTAATTTTTGTGTTCAATTTTGTGATTATCATTGAGTTGCGGCGGGCGGCTGAAAATTTATGAAACAAGTACGATTTATAATATTTATTTTTTCGCACGCACAGTTACATAACTAAAAGTATAAATTTATATATCTAGATAATGACAGATTTTTATAAATAAAACGCAAATATGTTATAAACTTTGATTTATCAATTGGAAAAATTAAAATAGAATCGCTATTTTGCAAAATATTTAACCCAAATCAACATGTCGAAACAGCAGAGGGTTATTTCACAAAGATTTGTCTTTATCGAAATGTATCCAATCATTTTAACTCTTACATAATACGATAAGTGTGTTGACACCTTATGTCATACTAAATTTTATTCTAAATAGACGTTTGATAATCGGAAAAAGCTTTCTGGAGCTCAATACAGAAAAATGAGGCTCAAAAAAGAAGAGTGGCTCACTGAGAAAATCTTTAATCTCAGAACAATCGGAAAAGGCAACAGAGATTACATCACGAGATCACAATGACGAGATCTTCATTAAACAAAATTTTGAAGGAAGTTGATTTAACCGAAGAGACAAATCCTGAATCAGTTGTACCTGTGGTTAAGAACAAATCAAAGTGGTAGTGTTTGTCAGAAGAAGTAATCGTGCATAAAGGCGATATTTATAAGAATCCTGGCCATTGCCCTTCCGTACTATCTGACAAAGTTAAATTATGTTTAGTGGAGTTAGGTATAATCCAACTTTAAGAAACAGATGTAAACTTTCCCTTGGATAAAAATTACAAAAGTTTCTCATCTGCATGTTATAAAAAAAGAGGAAATAATTCCAAGAGTTTGATTAGTCTATTCTACATTAAAAGATGCATGTTGTGTTTTCCTTGCAAAATATTTGAAACCTTTCCTAGTGCCCTTATTGAAGTGTTTAACGAGTGGAGACATTTACGTCAAGCTATAGAGCGTCATGAAAACTGACAATTTGATTGCAAACACAGCAGTTTCATTTCAGTGGACTTTTAAAAGTACCTAGTAAGTTTGTGAAAAAATGTATGTCGAATTGTGATTTCGACTGATGATTTTTTATGACTTTCGATACGGTTTAACGCCATAGTAATGTGTGGAAAAATAAAGTTGTTGTTTGGTAATGAAGCGCCTTCCAAAACCATGGTCTACAAATGGTTTGCAGAATTCAAACGTGGAAGATCTAGTTTTGATGAAGACGTTCGCGAGGGTCGACCTTGCACTCCTGTTGTAAATAATATTGATACTGTGCGTGAAATAACTATATCAGATCGACATTCAATATACAGTGAAATAAGGCATCCTTAGGCATCGTACCGATACAAACACATACAATTTAAATCTCAGGAAGCTTTGTAGTCGTTGGATTCGTCACAATCTGACAGAAGCTCAAAACAAAGCACGTGTTAAGTGCTGCAAGGAAATGCTTAATAAATTTGACCATGGTCGTTCAAATTCTGTATATTACACTGTCACAGGTGACGAAACATGGATATATTCATACGAGCCTGAAACAGCAATGATCGGTATGGGTATTTTTCTTCGGAAAAACCGGCCATGTTGCAACTGTTCCATTGGAGGATCGAAGAACAGTTACTGCATATATACTTCAATTTGTCTCCCTCAGGTGATTGGTAAAATTAGAAAAAATAATATAAATAATCATTCGGCATCATAACTGTGAAGGTATATTAATGTAGTAATTAATAATGTGTTTATTTAATAATAAATTATATAAACTTGTTAAGATTAACTTAATGACATGACCCTCTATGTTATTGGATAGTTGCCAAGTGACTGACTTGCTGTACCTTGACATCTCCCTTTTAACAACTTAAAACTAACTTATAAATTTAACCTATCTGGCGGCTTAACCCTTCTACCACTCCTGGTTCTTACTACATTTGAGAGTTATTCTTTAACCTATTGCTATCTTGTTGTTCAACATCATTGTTTACAATTTGATCACTAAATTTTACTAATGGTTCCAAAATTGTATAATTTCTTTCACCATCATCACTATCGCTATTTAATTTTAAGATTGACGGTTTAATACATTTTCTGTTCCTAACATATACATTACCATTCTCTAATCTAACCTTATACCTACGCACATCAATCCTCTGGTCCAAGTTGACTGAGGTTGCAATTGTATAATTACATTTGTACCAGGGAGCAATGGTTTTAATTCCCTAGTGTTATGATTGTAATAATTACTTTGTTTATACTGATTTTCTTCGATTCTTTGATTTATTTTATATGTATTTACCAATTTAGGTCCTAATTTATTTATTGTAATAGGTAGCAGGGTGTTTCTCGTGTTTCTAGACATTAAAATTTGTGCTGGTGAGTAATTTCCTAATACTGGAGTATTTCTTAACTGTAATAATGCTAAGTAAATATCTCGTTTATCTTCCGTACATTTTTTAAATAAATTCTTAACAGTTTGAATGTGACGCTCTACCATTCCATTGGACTGACTATATCTAGGGGGTGACACTATATGATTAAAACTCCAATTATTGGAAAATATTTTAAAAGAATCTGATGAAAATTGTGGACCACCATCTGTAACTACTATTTGGGGTACTCCATGTCTAGCAAAAATAGTTTTTAATTTGAATATTACAAAATCACTAATTGTACTACTCAAATTTTCTAACTCTATAAATTTAGAATAGTAATCCACAACTAATAAGTATGTATTTCCATTTATCTCGAATAAGTCACATCCTACCTTGTACCAGGGAATTGGTTTTATATCATGTGACTTTAACGGCTCTGATATTGGCTTTTTGCGTATTTTTGACACAAACCACACGTGTCTACTATTTCGTTTTTCATACTTGTCCAAAAGACAGATTCTGCAGCCATTTTAATACATTTATTTGCACCAAAATGACTGTAATGTATTTTATTTAACATTTCTTTTCTTAACGAATATGGTATGACTATACTTTGACCCTTAAAAATTATTCCATTGTTAACTGTTAATTCGTTTTGATAAGTACTATATTTCTTGAGTCGACTATCTAAAATCCTACTGTTGTTTGGCCATCCCAACCTAATGACTTTAATTAATTCTACTAATTCTTTATCCTTTCCCGTTTCATTTTTTATTATATTTAAGTAATTATCTGAAACATCTATTTGTGATTGAATTAAGCATACCTGAGCTTTAAGCTCTTCGTCCCAACTTTCAAGCCCTTCAGACTCATTTACAAACGCTCTTGATAATGCATCTGCAATTACTAGCTCCGAACCCTTCCTATATTTTAATTGAAATGAATACTTTTGTAATTGTATTAATATTCTTTGTAACCTAGCAGGACATTTATTTAGTGGTTTTTTCATAACTCCTAATAATGGTTTGTGATCTGTTTCTACTATAACTTCTTTGCCATAAACAAAATCATGAAATTTAGTTAAACCAAACCATATGGCCAACAATTCTTTTTCAATTTGAGCATAATTGGTTTGAGTTTGTGTTAATGCTTTCGAAGCATACAAACAAGGCAAATTGTTTTGCATTAAGGCTGCTCCCAAACCTGATTGACTAGCATCCACTGAAACTATTGTTTTCTTATTCAAGTCCTAAAATTGTAATATTGGACTTTGCGTTAGTTTAATTTTAATATTAGTAAATGCTTTCTCAGCAGTATCATCCCAAATAAAAATATTATCTTTTTTTAACAAGTTTCTGAGCGGTTCATTAGTTGATGCAAATTGAGGAATGTATTTACCTAAATAATTTAGAATTCCCAATAATCTCTGAACATCCTTCTTATTGGTAGGCGTGGGAAACTCTTTAATTGGCTTCAACTGATTATCATCTATTGTTATCCCTGACTCGCTAATTACGTGACCCATGAATTTAATTTTACTCTGATTGAATTTACACTTATCTTTATTGAATTTGACACAATGTTCTCTAGCTGCATTTAATACTTTTAAAAGAGCTTCATCATGTTCTGCCTGATTTTTACCATACACAATAATATCATCAATATACACATTAACATTTTCAAAATTGAATATTGTTTTAAATTTTTCACTAAATACCTCAGGAGCACAATTTAACCCATATGGAAGACGAAGAAATTTATACCTTCCATAAAGTGTACCAAACGTACATAAATTTGTACTTTCCTCATCCAACCTAACTTGATAAAAGCCTTGAGAGGCATCTAAAACTGAAAATATTTTGCTACCATTTAGTTGGCTAGTGATTTCCTCAAATGAAGGGAACGCTGCGTGTTCTCTTTTTATAACCTTGTTAAGGTGCATAGGATCTAAACAGATCCTCAGTGAACCATTACTTTTCTTGACCAAAACTAAAGGATTTACCCAATTACTAGGACCTTCTACTTTCTGAATTATATTTAAATTGACTAATTCATCTAAGGTATTTTTTAGAGCATCCTTTAATGCAAGTGGTACTTTCCTTATTGGTGAAATTATAGGTGTGGCATTGTCAGTTAATTTAATGTGATATGTTTCTTTAAAACAACCAATTCCCTTAAACAAATCGTTGTAATTATTTATATCAATTTCTTGCGTTAAGACATTAACTCTTTTAATTAATTTTAGGTTTGAACAAACCGGTAGTCCTAATAAAGATTCTGAATTTGATTTTACAATGTTATATAAATTATTCTGATAATTACATGGTAAATTACATATTCCTTCTATTTTAAGTAAATCTCCTGTATAAGATTTTAAAATAGCCCTAGTCTTTTTGATAACTTTCAGAATAACCTGTTTTATTAAAATCATTTCTAGTGAGAATATTAACCATTGCTCCCGAGTCCAATTTAAACAATATTTTACAGTTATTTAATTCTAATTCTGCACTATTAAAGTGCTTATTTACTAAACCAATGACATTTTCATATTCATGTTTATAAATTGATCCCACATGTAAATTAATATTTTCTATTCCATCACTCACAGCATTTATATGTGTCTTTTTTCTACACTTATTTCCAAAATGATTTAATTTACCGCATTTGAAACATTCCTTACCAAATGCATAACACATATTTATGCCGTGAGTTCTACCACAGTTTCTACAATTAATTATTTTTTTACCCTTTGGAGTCTTTGAACGATGTCTTGCTGGAGTGTTACTTCTTTGTGATTCTTCGTTTTTTTCTGTTGGTCTGCTTCTTGTATTCCATTTAACTTCATTGATTAAAGATGTCACTTCTTTGTTCTCCATGTTTCTTGCTTGCATATTGGACAGCTCATGTACTTGACAAATCTTAACAGCATCGTCTAACTTAATATCGTCATTTTCTAGTAGTTTCTGTCTTAATTCACCATTGTTTATTCCACAAATCAACATGCACTTAATCATTTCACTCTAAGTCACCAAATTCACAAATAGATCCTTTCATTTTTAATTCAGTAACAAATTGTTCTAGCGTTGAGCAATTTTGTCGAACACTTAAGAACTTATACCGATTAAATGTAATATTAGTTTTAGGGAGAAAATAGTTATTGAATTTATTTATAACTACCTCCAAATTCTCTTGTTCTTTTTCCACAAATTGAAAAGTGCCGAAAATTTTATGTAATTCTTCTCCTCCAAAATGTAACATCTGAGCAACCTGAATTTTTCCTTCTTTTTTATAATTTTCTGTTGCAATTAAATATACTTCGAATCTTTTAAGCCAGATTCTCCATTTGTCCTCAATGTTTCCACCCGTAAAATCCAAATTTGGAAGTACATGTCATTTTTTTTATATATGTCCAAGTTTGTCAGTTGTATTTAATTCAATGTATTTAATTTTCTCACCCTTACTATATCTCTCAGTTTATAGGGATCCTGTCCGCAGCGCCATGTGAAGTTATATTAATGTAGTAATTAATAATGTGTTTATTTAATAATAAATTATATAAACTTGTTAAGATTAACTTAATGACATGACCCTCTATGTTATTGGATAGTTGCCAAGTGACTGACTTGCTGTACCTTGACAATAACAATGCCCACACAGCACGACAAACTACAGAATTTTTGATTAGTCAAAATATTAAATTAATGACTCATTGGCCATATTCGCCCGATCTGTCTCCCAATGACTTTTTTGTTCAACAGGATAGGGTATAGCTAATGCTGTAACAGATTTTTTTGAAAACTTACAACATTTGTTTAAATGAAACATGAAGCATCGCAATAATGGAAAAAATGCTTAACTTAAATCCTAGAGTTTTCTATGTGCCCACAGTTTAAATTTAATTGTTAACGATGCTGCTAGAGCGTTTTTAGAAAAAACAAGTTTTTCTTTACAAATTGTACGTTTTCTTCTCTGCATCGACTAAACGTCGGCAGGTATTAAAAGATAAAATCCTTACCTTAACATTAAAACCCCTTTCGGATACTACATGGGAAAGCAGAATCGATGCAGTAAAAGTTTTTAGGCACAATTTAGATACAATGTGTGATGCTTTATATACGCTCTATTTCGATAATACAAGAGATTCTGATACAAGAAATGTGGCAAATCCTTTACTGCTAAAAATTAATTCTTTTAAGTTCATATCTTCCATAGTAATATGGTATAATGTTCTAATCAAAATCAACGTCGTAAACAAGACAATTTACATGACATTAAATCAGATAAAGGATCGAATAATATTTTAGAAGAGACAAAAAATATTGCCGAGAATGTCGATTGCGAACCATTCATTTCCACCATTTAATACTATTAGACCTCGATCGAAAAAAACGATCATTTAATGCTGAGAGCAAGGACGAGAAAAAATCCACAGGACTTATTTAAAAATTGATTCTTATTTTATGATATTGTACACTGTATTAACAATAATCAAAGAAAGGTTCGATCAAATAAAAAATGATCACACAGCTTTTGATTTTCTGAACGAAAGTTACTTAGGCAACGTTGTAATTTATACGTCATAAAACATTATGACGTGCAACTAAACTTATCTGAAATTTACTATATACAAATTTTCTCGGTGTATCATATGCTGATACACTGGCCCATGGAGAATGCCGTCCAAATTTTATACATTTGGCGCTTAACATATTAAAAAACATATTTTCTAAAAATCTACTGTTTAGATGAACAAATCTGTTGTTTGTTTTTGTTCCATCCTATTCTTGACAGAAATATCCATCTGGCAACGCTGATTCGCGTCTGAATATGCACAACTTAACTACTACTTAACTGTGGATTTCAGTTGCATTATTTATTATTGTCTTCGTATTGTTTCATACTTAATTTTTTCAAAAAAGAACAAATTCGAAATGTCGATATTAGTTGATAGCAATATTATTAAACTAGAACCTGAAGAGGAAGCAGAAGTCAATTTATTTGTTACTCAGAAACATGTTATATTAAATAGTGATTCAATTAAAGAAGAAATTGATGAAAATATCAATATTATCAGAATTAAGAACGAAATTGAAGAAACTGCAAATAAGACATACCAAAAAAACCGTGTTTAGGAAATGATATTGGAGCTGGTACTACAAAAATAAGTTATTTAAAGAATAAACGTGATCGATCTAATTATTCAGCAAAAGTGAACCAATATTCAAGGCATCACGTTGCAAAGCACAATTCAAGTATCGAGTACAAATGTGATCAATGCGGTTATGCAACAAAAGTGAAACAATATTTAACGAATCATCTTATAAAACACAATTCAAGTGCTACTAAATACAAATGTGAGAAATGTGTTTTTGTAACGAAGTATAGAAGAGCTCTTGTTACACATAGTGAACTGCATAATGCCAGTGACTATTACAAATGTGAGCAATGCGATTATTCAACAAAAGTGAAACGTAACTATGGACAACACCTTGCAAAGCATAATTTAAGTATTGAATACAAATGTAATCAATGTTATTATTCAACAAACGTGAAACGAGATTTCAAGCGTCACGCTACAACGCACAATTCAAGTGTTATTAAATACAAATGTGACAAATGCGTTTTTGTAACAAAATATAGAAGTGCTCTTCTTAGGCATAGTGAACTGCACAATACAAGTGATTATTACAAATGTCAGCAATGCGATTATTCAACAAAAGTGAAACGTAATTTTACAGAACACCTTGCACAGCACAATTTAAGTATTGAATACAAATGTGATCAATGCTATTATTCAACAAAAGTGAAACGAAATTTAAAGTATCACGCTACAATGCACAATTCAAGTGTTATTAAATACGAATGTGACAAATGTGTTTTTGTAACAAAATATAGAAGAGCTCTTCTTACACATAGTGAACTGCATAATACCAGTGATTATTACAAATGTGATCAATGCTATTATTCAACAAAAGTGAAACGAAATTTAAAGTATCACGCTACAAAGCACAGTTCAAGTGTTATTAAATACAAATGTGACAAATGCGTTTTTGTAAGTAAATATAGAAGAGCTCTTCTCAAACATAGTAAATTGCATAATACAAGTGATTATTACAAATGTGACCATTGCGATTATTCAACACAGGTAAAACAATATTTAAGAAAACATGTTACATATCATCACAAGTATAAAATTTAAATGTTCAAATGTGTTTTTGTAACCAAACGTAGAAGTTCTCTTCTTAACCATAGAAATTTGCATAATACACCTGATTATTACGAACAAAAGTAAAACAAAATTTAAGGAATCATGTTGCAAAACACAGTTCAAGTATTGAATACAAATGTGATCAGTGATCTTTGCAATACGTAGGATTAGCCATGACGTCATCGATTGACGCAGGTCAGGTTCTGAATCCCAACAAGCTGAATTTAACACGGGAGTTTCGTGTATTTTTCGAATACAAAAAAACCGACTCGAAATAACGGTAAAACTGGCCATATATAGCATTATTATAATAAGAAGACTAAGACTGGTACGCTCGAAAATAATCCATTTGAAAAAAAAAAATGCATTAAAATGAATTATTTTAGTTTTCAACATGGTTATATGGTGGGCTCCTGACTGTAAACATTACAGTGAGAGGGAAACGTGCAAATTTTTTAGATTCCCAAAAGACAACATAACTCGAAACAAGTGGAAGAAATTGCTTAGATTGGTTATGAACGCCCACTTTGATAATCACAATGAACTGATCGACTTTACTATTATTTTTATGACGTGAACAACTCTAACATTACACCAATTTGCACGTTTATGTTCTTTGACCACAATGTGACTTTAAACATTGGTTTAATCTTAAATTTTCCATATACTTGTGGTATTACATTCGTTTTATTTACATTTTTACTTAAATTTAATTTGTTAAATATTTTTAAATGTTAACTTCTGAACCTGTATCAAGCTTAAATTCTACATTTACATTTTCGAGACAAATTTTATGTTACTACATGGTACAAACAGTATTAATTGTTATTACTACAGACGTATAAAAATGATTAAATTATTCATTTCCCTTTTGATTCCTAGAGTAGAAATTGTATCTTTCATAGATAATGTTCTTTCTTGGTTTGATTTACTTTTTAAATGCTTGTATTTCTTCACATCATTTTCATCCAAGTTAAAGGTATTGTGTACAACTCTAATCCCTTTTCACTCATAAAATTTAAAAGGATGGCTAGCTTCATATCGTTTACACAACACAACAGTTTAGTTAAAACCACATGTATTAAAAAAGCTAAGTCAATTATTTTTTAATTGTATACGGCAATTGATCATTATTAACCATTTAATTTTTTGGAGATCACTATATCAATATAATAGTAAAAGAATACGTACCATAAATTACTATCATTGCTTCCCAAAGAAAAATATCTTGAAATATTTAGGAAAACCTATGCAACGCAATGGTTGTTTGGGTTCGGCGCCCTGACCTATCCCATTGTGCTACGTCACACTGTGTGTATTTTATTCAACAAAAGTAAAATAAAATTAAGTATCATGTTGCAAAGCACAGTTCAAGTATTGAATATAAATGTAATCACTTTATTTAACAAAAGTGAAACAATTGCTTTATCACATCGCAAGACACAATGCAAGTTTTGAATACAAATGTGATCAATGCGATTATTCAACAAAAGTAAAATGATGTTTCAGTAGTCACCTTGAAATGCTCAGTTCAAGTGCTGCTAATGTCACGTGTGTCCAAAATCTAACGAAGCATCGCTGTTTTATCAAACTTTAGGTTATTCATTATAGTCCGTAATCAAAAATGTAGTATAGATTTCTGTGATGGTCAGATATGTATATTTTGCTCGATTTCATTACCTTTGATATATTGAAGTTTCATTAACGTCTCACGTCAAGATTGATCAACCCTATAGGAAATAGAATTGCTTTATTCAAGTGTGATTACTTTGTATTGAAATTGTTCGCATAATACGTATACGAGTTGGCAGTTTCAAGCATACAGCGCCCACAAGTCGCGGGAAAGTAGATAAATTTTAATTGGCTAACTAAGAATTAGGTTTCTAAAGACGTGGTTTTAAGGTTCATTTTCGACGGGATGTTTTTGTCATACAGATTATATTTCGATGATAATCCATTGAAGTACCTTGTGAATGCAGTTTGGATTGACTTAATCCTTTTTCCGATTCAATCTGGAAAGGCTCAGGTTTTTTGTTCGCGACTTCGCAATGTACGCGAAAGGGTTTGGTGGAGCAAGATGGATCTTAGTTACGCCATACCGTGGGTGTATCGAACGTTACCGCAGAGAGTTACCATTTCTATTTGTTGCGATATTAATGAAGATTCACACACCCCGGGCGTATTACATCGTTTCGTTTGTCAGTGAAATTTTTGGGTCATTGAATGAGTTCTAGTGTTTTTTATTACGTGCTGAGCGTTAATTCTGTTGTTTTTTTCGCAATTTGCTTTATGTGGATTTCTTGTAATAAGTTCCTGGTTATGTCGTGATGTTAGTCATTGCACTGCTTTATCTATGTCCTAGGTTTTGTCTAAGCGCAGCATATTGATATCTCCAAATACCCCTCTATGCTGTAGGTAATAGACACGTATGCCGTATTCTACAACAGATTTAAAGCTCCCCTTTAATTCCACGAGTTAATTTTATTAACTTAATCTCATTTGGAGTAGTTACTGTTGCGTGTAAACCTATATAGTCAGTAAATTGTGAAGCTTTTATATATTCGATTTAATATTTTCAACTATATCCATTACATAAATGATATGTAACAGAACTGAGAATACATCCTGCTTAAGGAATCCCATTAGAAATTATTCACTTTACTTCTAAATTATGAATCTCGCATGACTTTGAGTTAATTAAGAAATAATATCGACTGTTTCGAATATTCACGGGAAATCATATGCCGAATTTCCATCGTTTGAAATCTTTCCACTCTTTCAGCGTACTTGTCTATTTAATATAAAATTGTGATAATTATACTAACGCACATTTATTCCTTACATAACAAAATATTCAATATAATTGAATGTTTCGAAAACGTAATGTTTCTTCTTACTTCGTAACTTGTTGAAACCGGTGTTTTTGTCGATCGCGTTCATCGGCTCCGTGCAGGATTTTGCAAGAAATAACTTTGTGGAGTTGATCGGCCTATTTCCACTGTTTATGCTTTTTGAGCGCGACGTTTCGGAAGCGGACTCTGCTTCCGCTCATCAGGCTTAGTCCTGAGAAGGACAGTTTTCTCACTTGAGCTGAATCCATAGGTTATATATAATTTTTTCCCAAGTACTTAACTACTCTTAGATTCGAACTTGGCCCCTTTCACTTACTAGTCTGACACCTTTACCACTGAGCCACTGAGTAATCCAATATATATTTTAGAACTTATATATATATTAAACTTTTTGTGGTTGCGCAGAAGTTTATTGCGTATGTTGCGCCGTAACTTCTTGCGCAGGTGTATTGCGCTTAAGTTCTTCGCGCAATGAACTTCTGCGCAACCACGAAAAAGTTTAATATATATATAAGTTCTAGAAAATATATATTAGATTACCAATAAGCCAAGCTAGTGTAGAAATGAAACCCATATGGATTCCAATAATTCGCGAAAAACTTATATATATATATATATATGTTATAAAAAATATATATTGGATTACTCAGTGGCTCAGTGGTAAAGGTGTCAGACTAGTGAGTGAAAGCTACCAAGTTCGAATCTGAGAGTAGTCAAGTACTTGGGAAAAAATTATATATAACATATGAATTCGTCTCAAGTGCGAAAACAGTGCTTCTTAGGACTAAGCCTGATGATCGAAGCAGAGTACGCTTCCGAAACGTTGCGCTCAAAAACCATAAACTGTGGAAATAGGCCGATCAACTCCACTAATAGGAAACCACAGTTACAAAACACTTATAATACACAATAAATAACTTGTTTAAAACTAGGTCTCGCGCATCGAGTTGAAATTCATTATTTGGATTCCGAACGTATCACTTTCAACAATGTTAAAATATTGATCCTTGGTGCTTAATTTTTGTGTTCAATTTTGTGATTATCATTGAGTTGCGGCGGGCGGCTGCAAATTTATAAAACAAGTACAATTTATGATATATATTTTTTCGCACGCACGGTTACATAACTAAGAGTATAAATTTATATATCTAGATAATGACAGATTTTATAAATAAAACGCAAATATTTTATAAACTTTGATTTATCAATTGGAAAAATTAAAATAGAATCGCAATTTTGCAAAATATTTAACCCAAATCAACGTGTCGAAACAGCAGAGGGTTGTTTCACAAAGATTTGTCTTTATCGAAATGTATCCAATCATTTTAACTCTTACATTACGATAAGTGTGTTGACACCTTATGTCATACTAAATTTTATTCTAAATAAATAGACGTTTGGTAATCGTAAAAAGCTTTCTGGAGCTCAATACAGAAAAATGAGGCTCGATAAAGAAGAGTGGCTCACTCAGAAAATCTTTAATTTCAGAAGAATCGGAAAAGGCAACAGAGATTGCATCACGAGATCACAATGACGAGATAGACAAGGCACAAGATCTTCATTAAACAAAATTCTGAAGGAAGTTGATTTAACCGAAGAGACAAATCCTGAATCAGTTGTATCTGTGGTCAAGAACAAATCAAAGAGGTAGTGTTTGTCAGAAGAAGTAATCGTGCATAAAGGCGATATTTATAAGAATCCTGGCCACTGCCCTTCCGTACTATCTGACAAAGTTAAATTATGTTTAGTGGAGTCATGGCATAATCCAGTCTATTCTACATTAAAAGATGCATGTTGTGTTTTCCTTGCAAAATATTTGAAATCTTTCCTAGTGCCTTTATTGAAGCGTTTAACGATTGGAGACATTTACGTCAGGCTATAGAGCGTCATGAAAAATTAACGTTTTATGCCATTAGTACAACTGACAGTTTGATTGCAAACAGAGCAATTTCATTTCAGTAGACTTTTAAAAGTAGTAAATTTGTGAAAAAATGTATATGTCGAATTGTGATTTCGACTGATGATTTTTTATGACTTTCGATACTGTTTAACGCCACAGTAATGTGTGGAAAAACTAAAGTTGTTGTTTGGTAATTAAGCGCCTTCCAAAACCATGTCTACAAATGGTTTGCAGAATTCAAACGTGGAAGATCTAGTTTTGATGAAAATTTTCGCGGGGGCCGACCTTGCACTCCTGTTGTAAATAATATTGATGCTGTGCGTGAAATAACTGTATCAGATCGACATTCAATATACAGTGCAATAAGGCATCCTTAGGCATCGTACTGAAACAAACACATACAATTTAAAACTTAGTATGCATTGTAGTGGTTGGATTTGTCACAATCTAACAGAAACTCAAAACAAAGCACGTGTCAAGTGGTGCAAGGAAATGCTTAAAAATTTGACCATGGTCGTTCAAATTCTGTATATTACACAGTCACAAGTGACGAAACATGGATCATACGAACCTGAAACAGCAATAATCGGTATGGGTATTTTTCTTCGGAAAAACCGGTCATGTTGCAACTGTTGCATTGGAGGATCGAAGAACAATTACTGCATGTATACTTCAATTTGTCTTCCCCAGGTGATCGGTAAAATTAGAAAAAACAATATAAATAATCATTCGGCATCATAACAATGCGCACACAGCACGACAAACTACGGAATTTTTGATTAGTCAAAATATTAAATTAATGACTCATTGGCCATATTCGCCCGATCTGTCTCCCAATGACTTTTTTGTTCAACAGGATAGGATGTAGCTAATTCTGTAACAGATTTCTTGAAAACTCGCAACATTTGTTTAAATGAAACATGAACCGTCGCAATAGTGGAAAAAAAATGCTTAACTTAAATTCTAGAGTTTTCTATGTGCTCACAGTTTAAATTTAATTGTTAATGGGTTTTTAGAAAAAACAAGTTTTCTTTGCAAATTGTACGTTTTCTTCTCTGCATCTACTAAACGTCGGCAGGTATTAAAAGATAAAATCCCTACCTTAACATTAAAACCCCTTTCGGATACTAAATGGGAAAGCAGAATCGATGCAGTAAAAGTCCTTAGGCACAATTTAGATAAAATGTGTGATGTTTTATATACGCTCTATTTTGATAATACAAGAGATTACATGACATTAAATCAGATAAAGGATTGAATAATATTTTAGAAGAGACAGAAAATATTGCCGAGAATATCGATTGCGACCCTTCATTTCCACCATTTAATACTATTAGACTTCGACCGAAAAAAAAACCATCATTTGATGCTGAGAGCAAGGACAAGAAAAAATCCACCAGACTTATTTAAAAATTGATTCTTATTTTGTGATATTGTGTACTGTATTAAGAATAATCAAAGAAAGGTTCGATCAAATAAAAAATGGTCACGCAGCTTTTGATTATCTGAACGAAAATTACTTAGGCAACGTTGTAATTGATACGTCATAAAACATTATGACGTGCAACTAAACTTATCTGAAATTTACTATTCGCATTTCCAAGCAAATCTAGATGGCGTTATATAATTGTGTCATGGTCGTCTAAACGGTGATAAACATTAAAGAAAGCAGGTAGTGTTTGATTCTTTGAATGGTGTGTAGTTGGGTGTGTTGGACCCTTGCAATGTTAGAACCGTGCGTTGAGTGGGTTGATGTAATGAAGTTAGTGGGAGATTTTAAACGGCCATTTATTGAAGGTTCCGAAATTTAAAAAAGGAAACACATTGTAGAATATGGGGTTATTAAAAATAATTTTAATGAAACATTAGTTGTGGCATTGTGTTTACAAACTAGCAATTTATTTGGAACGACGCATGAAATTAATGTGCATATTTTAAAACATAATTTACAAAAAGTATTAAAAACATCATGCACATGCAAATCAGGAACTGGCAAGTGCAAACATGTGGTAGCAGTCTGCATGTATTTGAATAGGTAAGTGCTGTAAAAAATGTATTTATGTACTTCAAGCTACATTATTTAATGTATAGGGTTCCAACAAGTGCATTAGAGGATTTATCCTGCACAGATTTAATGCAGCAGTGGGGTAAGATAAAGGGGCGGCATGAAAACCACCTCTAATCCAGCACCTGTAACCAACTTCTGTCATGTAAATGAGAAAGTTAAAATAACTTGTAAACAGACTGAAGAATAAAAAAACGGTTGCAATTACTTTTGTAAGGTTAGTATCAATGCTAATTATTTGAGGGATACTTATGTAACAGTTATATATGAAAAGTTCCCTTACCGTTGAAAAGTTATGTGTTAAAATGTACTCTTATTTGTGTTATAGGAAGCCCTGACTGCAATCTAGCACTGTATAAGAAATAATACATTTGATCATTCACAAGAAAATCTACGAGCTGAATTAACTGTCATGTTATTATCAGAAAATACTCTAAAACTTAATCTAAAGCATTGGACGAACAATTTCTTCAAGAGTGCTGTTTGTCTGCTAAAATGTTTTATAAAAACTACATAAATCTCACTGTTGGCGAAGCCGTAGATATCTGTTTGAAAACTTTAAACCAAAATAGTGATTTATGGAAAAATCATAGAAGAGTTAGAATTACTGACTCTGTGTGTTATTCATTATACACTTATATCAAGTCAAAAACTGTTTAACAAAATTAGCTCAAAAAAATTAATGGCATTGTTAATCCGACATTTACAGGGAATATGGATACTAGATACGGTAAAGCACATGAACCAATTGCTTTAAAAATATATATGTCACAAAATAATTGTATTTTAAAAAATGTAGGTTTAGTTATTAATGCATTGATTCCATGGCTAGGTTTTAGTCCTGACGGCATTGATTTTGAAAATAACAAACTCGTAGAAATTAAGTGTATTAAAGCGGGGAAAACTATGCAGGGTTTGGATTTAATAAAAAATACCAATTTTGTGAAATAAATGGGGAAAATGTTTCATTAAAATGCCGTCACAAATATTTTGTGTTTGAAAAAGCAAAAAGTAAATGTGCGAATGTTATATTACCGTGGTTAGCGTATAAGTGATCACCGTTTGCAAGCTTTACATTTATCCACCAGGGCGGCGACTCTTTCGTTTGAAAACGCGGATATACAAATTTCTCGGTCTATCATATGCTGATACACTGGCCCATGGAGAATGCCGTCCAAATTTGATACATTTGACACTTAACATGTTAAAAAACATATTTTCTAAAAAATCTACTGATGAACAAATCTGCTGTTTCTTTTTGTTCCATCCTATTCTTGACAGAAATATCCATCTGGCAGCGCTGATTCGCATCTGAATATGCACAACTACTACATGAGTGTGTTCAGTTTGCTTTATTTATTATTGCCATTGTATTGTCTCCTACTTAATTTTTTCAAAAAAAAAAACAAATTCGAAATGTCGATATTAGTTCATAGCAATATTATTAAACTAGAACCTGAAGCGGAAGCAGAAGTCAATTTATTTCTCACTCAGAAACATGTTATATTAAATAGTGATTCAATCAAAGAAGAAATTGATGAAAGTATCAATATTATTAGAATTAAGAACGAAATTGAAGAAACTGCAAATAAGATAGACAAAAGAAAAACCGTGTTTAGAAAATGATATTGGAGCTGGTACTACAGAAATAAGTTATTTAAAGAATAATTATTCAGCAAAAGTGAACCAATATTTAAGACATCACGTTGCAAAGCACAATTCAGGTATCGAGTACAAATGTGATCAATGCGGTTATGCAACAAACGTGAAACAATATTTAACGAATCATCTTATAAAACGCAATTCAAGTGCTACTAAATACAAATGTGTTTTTGTAACAAAACATAGAAGAGCTCTTGTTACACATAGTCAACTGCATAATGCCAGTGACTATTACAAATGTGAGCAATGCGATTATTCAACAAAAGTGAAACGCCTTGCAAAGCACCATTTAAAGTAGGCAGTGACTATAGGCACGTGAAAATTGACGAATTATAACCTCAATGTGTCTAAAAAAATGGGAATAAAAAGGAAAATTAAAATCTACGGTAACCTAGGATCCAAGCTACGTTTCCCTACAATCCACCTAGGTTACCGTAGATTTGAATTTTCCTTTTTATTTCCATTTTTTTTAGACACATTGAGGTTATAATTCGTCAATTTTCACGTGCCTATAGTCACTGTCATTTAAGTATTGAATACAAATGTAATCAATGTTATTATTCAACAAACGTGAAACGAAATTTCAAGTATCACGCTACAACGCACAGTTCAAGTGTTATTAAATACAAATGTGACAAATGCGTTTTTGTAACAAAATACAGAAGCGCTCTTCTTCGGCATAGTGAACTGTATAATAACAAGTGATTATTACAAATGTGAGCAATGCAATTATTCAACAAAAGTTAAACGTAATTTTACAGAACACCTTGCACAGCACAATTTAAGTATTGAATACAAATGTGATCAATGTGACAAATGTGTTTTTGTAACAAAATATAGAAGAGCTCTTCTTAAACATAGCAAATTGCATAATACAAGTGATTACAAATGTTACCAATGTGACTATTCAACAAACGTTAAACGCTATTTAAGCAAACATGTTATAAAGCACTATACAAGATTGAATACAAATGTGACCAATGCGATTGAACACAGGTGAAACACTGTTTAAGAAAACATGTTACATATCATCACAAGTATGAAATTTAAATGTTCAAATGTGTTTTTGCAACCAAACGTAGAAGTTCTCTTCCTCACCATAGAAATTTGAGTAATACACTTGATTATTACAAATGTGATCACTGCGATTATTCAACAAAAGTAAAACAAAATTTAAGGAATCATGTTGCAAAACACAGTTCAAGTACAATGGGATACAAATGTGATCATTGCAATTATTAAGCAAAAGTAAAACGAAGTTTAAGGTATCATATTGCAAAACAGTTCAAGTATTGAATATAAATGTGATCATTGCAATTATTCAACAAAAGTGAAACGACAATTGCGTTATCACATAGCAAAGCACAATGCAAGTATTGAATACAAATGTGATCAATGCGATTATTCAACAAAAGTAAAATAATGTTTCAGTAGTCACCTTGTTCAAGTTCAAGTGCTGCTAATGTCCCGTGTGTTCAAAATTTAGGTTATTCAATATTGTCCGTCATCAGAAATGTAGCATAGCTCATTGAAATTGAACAGGTTGGAAAGCTTTAATCTATTACAGATTTTTACATCGTTTGGAGATAGCTGGATTTCTGTGATGGTCAGATATGTATTTTTTTTCTCAATTTCATAATCATTGATAAATTGAAGTTTCATTAGCGTCTCACTTTCTACACGAAATAATTGCGTTTTGGTAAGTTCTTTTTGTCAAGATTGATCAACTCTATTATTTGTGTTTAATGATACGGTGTAAATTAGCGTCATTCAAAGTGTGGTTACTTTGTATTGAAATTATTTGCATAATATAAGAGTTGACAGTTTCAAGCATACAGCGCCCACAAGTCGCGGGAAGGTAGATAAATTTTAATTGGCAAACAAAGAGTTAGCTTTCTAAAGACGTGGTTTTAAAGTTCATTTTCGAAGGGATGTTTTTGTCACACAGTTCATATTTCGATGATAATCCTTTGAAGTACTTTGGGAACGCAGTTTGGGTTGATGTAATTATTTTTCCGATTCAGTGCTATTGTTTTTTTAGCGTGGTTTATAATTTGAAGGAAGGAATGGATATAATTGGTTAATTAGGATTTAATGGAGATGAAATTGAGATGACGAGAACTGAAGGAATGGTTAGTTAGTCTTGATAGAGATGTACGTGAAGGCTCACGGTTTTTTGTTCGCGGCTTCGCAACGTACGCGAAAGGGTTTGATGAAGCAAGATAGATCTTAGTGAGTGTATCGAACGTTACCGCAGAGAGTTTTACAGTTTCTTTTTATTGGGATATTAATGAAGATTAACACACCCCGGGC
The DNA here is from genome assembly GCA_036346205.1 of Vesta saturnalis. NCBI lineage: Eukaryota > Metazoa > Arthropoda > Insecta > Coleoptera > Lampyridae > Vesta > Vesta saturnalis. The sequence goes on along the minus strand of JARFJB010002450.1, from coordinate 901,599 downwards.
GTATTATATCGTTTCGTTTGTCAATAGTGAAATTTTTGGGTCGTAGAATGAGTTCTAGTGTTTTTTATTAAGTGTTGAGCCTTAATTCTGTTGTTTTTTCGCAATTTGCTTTATGCGGATTTCTTGTAATAATTTCCTGGTATATGGCCAACCCCTCAACGAACAATAAACTCGCTATAAATGAACCGCTTTATAAGTTCGTGTAAATGTAACATTTGGTTAGTAAGTTTATAGTTAATTAGTTAAAAGTTAATGCGCTTAGTGTAAATATACACAGTCGTGTACCGTATAAACGAATGAAATATAAATCAAACACTGCTCTCTGGTATAGCCAAGTTTCCTAAATGTACGATGTGGTTTACCCATTAACCGAGTTAGTAGAGTAATGGAGACACGAACTTGCTTAGAATTCGGGAGGTAATGGGTTCGATTCCCGTTACCATCTATCCTGTATGAAGGTTTCACTGCGTACACGCGGCTACTTGGGAGAATCCTGGGGTAGTATTTCCCCCTCTGAGCCCTAACTCCTTTCCTTCCGATCCTATCCTGAGTACACACACCCTTAATCCCACCATGCATACATACGTAACGTATGTATGCTGGGGATCCATTATTGCGGATGAAGGAGCTTGGAAAGCTCAAGCAGCCCGCCCTCCCTCTTGGGAAGGAAATAAAATACGTGGCCTTTTCCTATCCATTGAGAAGATTTCGAATGCGGTCACGACGACGGGGCACGCCATTGAAGCATCTAAAGGGGGCATCGGCCGTACCATGTGCTGTACAAATAAATTAAATCAATAGACGGAACAGATGGCTTGCATGTCAGTAACTGTTTCGCGAACATTCGCAAATTATTTTTGAAGTTTTATAGGAATCAACTTACCGATAGTAGTCACCGTTTTACCTACTTTTCGAGAAAGGTAAGCTAGTTTATTTTATTTGATTGCGTACGTGGCTGTGAATTTTTTCGCATTAGATACTACGTCTTCGATTTTTACGTTCATTAAATTTTGGGACTTTATAGATTGTTTGTTTTGTTGCGACGTGTTTCCGTTTTGGATTGAATGGTTGGTTGTCGTATTGATTAGGAGTTTTTGGTTATTTGAGCCAATAAGTTTGACGTTAAAATTTATCGAAATGTTTAATTAGTTTTACTGTCGCAACTTTGCGGTTTTTATATGAAGCTTAAGATTTGATTGAAGTTTAGGTGTACTTTACGTAGAATTTTTGGAGTAGAATTTTAGGAAGATGTGAGTTTTATTTTGAGTGAACATTTTGGTTTCCTGTTAGGCAATATTAAGATCAAGTTCATGACTTTGCCCGCTATAAATGTATCTAACAGGTGTCGCTCTTGTGGCGTTTTTACCTGATTTTGACATCATTAAGTGGTGGTAAGAACCCCACCTACACCACTGAGCTATGTCCGTTGCCTGTAACTAAATACTAATGTGATAAATGTGTTTTTGTTACAAAATATAGCAGTCTTCGTCTTAATAATAGTTATAGGCTTAATGCAAGTGTTCATTATAAATGTGATAGTGCCATTATTCAACAAAAAGGAAACTTAATTTAAGGCAATACATTGCAAAACGCAATTCAAGTGCTACTAAATACAAATCTGTTTTTGTAACAAAATGTAGAAGTGCTCTTAATAACCATAGACATAATACAAGTGTTTATTATAAAAGTCATAACTGTGATTATTCAACAAAAGTAAAACAATATTTAAGGTACCACCTTGCAGGACACAATTTAAGTATTGCATACAAATCGGAATAGATATTTAAATAATCACGTTGTAAAGCACCATGTAAGTAAAGCATAACCTGCTAACGCAATTGATTATGTACCGTCAAACCAGCTGCACATAGCCAATAGTTCTGTACTCCATTTTCAGGGTGAAAAGAAGTGATTGAGAACTTGGTGTCTCGTGGTTAGCACAGGAGGAGATTAAGCGAGCAGGATACAACACAGTTGGCTATGCAGACAGCAATTGTGATACAAGGCACATTTGAGGAAACCGTATCAGTTGTGATGCAAGGGGCCTTAAATCTGGTAGAACAGTTGTGTCGAGTGGAAGGGTTGTCGGTCAACCTGACAAAAACAAACCTTCCTCTCTTCAAACAAAGATAGAGGTTTGCAAAGCATACTGATACTTAGTAACGTTCAGCGCCTAGGTTGCCTTGGAATAACAGGAGTGATGAAAACGAACCCAACTTAAGCTATGGTGACCCTTTTGAACTTGCCGCCTTTACACCTTTAATTAAGGCCGAGGCGTTGAGAGGGGCTTATATACTTAAAATCCCTGGAGAGGATAAGTCGTCCAGAGTTGGGCACTCTACCATCCTCGACGATATCTCCAAGACCGATATCCTAACATGACATCTGAGAGAATAACAAAAACAAACAATTTAAGAAACTGTTTGGTATCAAAATTCCCTCACGTAAGCATTGGGAAGAAAATGCTCGTTGGGGGATCGTTTACTATACAGACGGTTCTATAATCAGCATTGGTATCGGCTGGGACATAAAACGACTGTATGTCAAGCCGAGAACTATGAGTTTATGGCTGCTGTCAATCCACTATCGAAAAATGAAAATCTTCATTTTTACCGACACAAAGCGGCCAATTTGTATTCAACTCGAGGCTAGCCTTCGAGTGTGCAAATGCTAAACACACTGGGTGAAGCCAACACGGTTACAATAGTGTGGACACCTGCTCATGCAAACACTGCAGGCAACCATGTGGCAGACCAGCTTACTAGAGATCACTGCCGGTACTGGAAGGAAACCGCAAGACAGCTCCACTCAAATATCCTCCTGGGGAAAACGAACAGTAAACTTACCGCGTCTATACTAAATCTAGGTATAGCGAATACAAAGCTTGCGATGGGAATTGCTACCGGATACTGTCGCATGAACAAGCATATCCAGGTAATGTTACAGATATTTAGAGGTTGTGGTGAAGCTGACGAAACATCTCACCACGCCATGTGCCATTGTGAAGCTTTCACGATGGAATGGAATCTTCTCCTTGGAAAAGAAAAGATTTCAGAAAAAGAAGAAAAGAAAATATACCCCTCGAAGATCCTCGAGTTCATGAAAGAAACAGGACTTTTGGAGGGGTAGACTGATCCTAGGGGGCACAATAGACCGACGGTCGAAATGCAGAGACTTCAAAAGGACCACACCAGTGTTGTTAATAATAATAGTTGGCCTAAAGTGGTGTGTTTCTGATCGGTTATCTTTGAACCAAAATAAAACTGTTCAAATAGTTATATGTCAATGAAAAATTTAATTTTCTGAATCCAGATAATGTGAAATTTCTTAGATCGAAAGTTGAACTTTTCAGAACATACAAACTCTCTTGTCAAAGTACTTTGTAGTAATATTTATCTTTTACGTCGAGTTACTCAAAATATTTCAGGTCATACTTTAAAGTTTGCTTATTACGTATTTATACATTGCCATTTATGTTATTGCAATATTGCTTGAAGAAATTTCTCAAACACTCCACGTATCTTTCCTCTTCAGCACCGCGCGGTGCGTATTTTAGGAGGGCCTGGATAAAAAGAAAACTGCAAAAAAATACATCTATATTTTAAACTGTACAATGTACGCAAAAACAATATCACATGAACTTAATGTAAGAGCTGGCGTGTACATTTATAAAACAAGGAACTGTAAAGATTTATGTAGGAGTTTCTTCAGGATGAGGTGTGTATGTGTGGGTGCGTGCGTGTGTGTGTATGTGCGTGTGTGTGTGTGTGGTGGGTGCGTGCGTGTGTGTGTGTGGTGAGTGCGTGCGTGTGTGTATGTATGTTAGTAGCCACGATAACTCCAGAACGAAAATATCTACGTACTTAAAATTTTGTATTTAAGTTTATTTTCATTTGGTTTAGAGCTGATTAGATTTTGGGAGAAATCCAGAGGCTTGGGAGGGGGGGGGGTTATTATGGTCAGTGTTTGGGTTTTATCAAATATTTCTAAAACAGCTGCATATTTGATAGATATAAAAATGCCTAGATATAAACATATAGATTAATTATGTTTTATGCAATTTTTTGATATAACGCGCAATTTAGCCGCAAAAAATTCCTAAGGTAGAATTTAAGTGTTAGTTGAATTTTTTTCATTATCCGAATAACGATTAATTTTATAAGAAAAAGTGTAGATGTATTTTTTAAAGAAAATTTAATCTTACATAAATTTTCTTCAGAAAGTTCTTTAATGTAAAGCGAAATAAATGTAAAAATTAAATAAATATGATTGAAAACGCTGAAACTGTGTTATCGATATTTTTATTGAAGCTTTGGAATTTTTTACGTTAACATGTATTTATGTCTATGAATCTCTATCTGGCATGAAGTTTTAAACGTCATTTTGACATAGATTACTGTTGTTGCCTTTACAATGTTGCCTGTGTTATCGATATTTTTACAGAAGCGGGCGGTGTTGGCATTTTTTTTTTACGTTAACATGTATGTATGCCTATGAATCTCTATCTGTCATGAAGTTTTAAACGTCATCCCAACAGATTATTGTGTTTACAATCGATAATTGTGGCTGAAGGAGCTCGCAAAGCTCTAGAAGCCCGTCCTACCCCTAGGGGAGGGAATGAAACATGTGGCCTTGTCCTTTCCTTCCTAAAAAAAATTGAAATTTAATTTCAGTTAGCATCCAGATGTCTATAAACCTCGGTCTGTCATGAAGTTTTAAATGTCTTGTTTGGCATAGATTATTGTGTTTGCGTTCACAATGTTGCCTATTTTCGTAATGAACTTCTTAAAAAGGAGGATGCATAATTACTTGAAACAACGTTATAAAATTATTTCATTTCTTTTAATTTCCATTTTGTAGGTTGGAAGGTCGTGTGGTGTTTCACACCGGATATTTAAAAAAAAACAGGTATTTTATAGTATTGCTGAATTTGAGAACTGTAATGTTAATATAATCTAGATGCCTGTGTGTGACTTCTGCTTATGTGTCTTTTGCAGCAATAAACATCATTATTATGTAGAGTGCAATTTTGCGGTAGGATTAGTCTCGACCACTGACCTGTATCTTAAAAGGACTGAGCATTCCAATGATCCTCTACACTACTTTTGAAGCAAATTGAAAACCGCCATTTTAAAATGCCAGTTAGTAATTTAGTTTTTGTTGTGTTTGTAATTATTGCTTTGTTGGTAACACTGTAACTAATGTTTTCGTTTACATAAACATAAACTTGTGTCATGCGTGGTATAACCTACGTTTATGCATTGAAATAAAATACAATATTTTCAAATATCAAATTTATTGATTTTGATAGATAATTAACCTTGACAGCTGTTTTCTTAAAGATTGTCCCTTAATTGTTTCAGTTACCTTAGTTGCTTCATGGTGTAATCTAATCTTTAAATAACATTGCATAATACATTGAGGAAGTTTTGCAACATGGTTTATTTCTGGGCCACAATCTAAGAAATGTAACTCCAGTCTCACAAAGCTCCGAAATGAGTAATTGGCGCACATATTTAATAAATCTGGAGTTTCCAGGTATCACTCCTAAAATTGTTCTAGTTTATCGCAGTAACTTTTCCACACGAACCCAAACTTTTTTCATATCATCGGATGGTACACTTAAACCGCCTCCGTTTTTTCTATAAAATAAAGAATATATATTGTTTATACATATATGACATGTTAGAACATTCAACCATTTGATACACTTAATTCGCTTGTTGATCATCTTCACAACAAAACTGTCTATGTACGTAACAAAATTTTCTGTAAAATTTGATAATTCACAGTTGTCATGATCATTGACATTACTAAAAGCATTTATTCTGCTATATGCCACATCTTCCATATCCAACATAAGGTTGGAATTAATATTGGTGAATGCATTTTTAGTGATAAATAAGATGTTTGTATTATCTTGGGCACTGACATTTCCTTCCATCAGTTAAATTAAATTGTGTATTAATAATCTTTTTTAGGCATATGTAAATTATTTTGTTGCTGGGTTGGTGTTCCATCCTCCTAAAAATAAACCATAAGATCAGGCACTATGAATAAAGAGCACAACTTAATGAAAGATGTAATTTTAAAAAAATGTCGAATGATCTAAGGAATGTACCTCTGCTGCGAATTGATGAAAAGAATAAGTCAATATGATCTTGGTTGCACTTCTATGTTAGCAAGTATTGTAGAGATCAGTTATCTGGGGCTCGTGTCTCAATGATTGTCTTGAATAAATATTTCCCCGAACTAGTACCAGTCCTATCTAAGCACAATTCGATCTCTATGTCTTCTGGGGAATTTCCTTCATCATGGAAGTTTGAAGCTAACAAACTCCTTGATCTTGCATGTAAGCATGTGTGACCCAAGTTTGAAATAATATATTAGAACAAACCGGTGAAACAGTTGTAGTCGCTTTCGATATTTCAAAGGTATTTGAACAAGTTTGGCATAAGTGTTTCCTTGCCAAACTTACCTCGTTTGGTTTAAATGATACGCTCATCAGCTGGGTTTCTAGTTTCCTTGATAAAAGACGAATACGTGTCGTAGTTGATGGCTATTTTTCAAAAGAAGTTAGCATTAACGGGGGCGTGCCACAGGGATTAGTTCTACCGCCTACACTTTTCCTGCTATACATAAATGACCTTATTTCTTCAGCAACTAATCCAATTCATTGCTTTCCTGACGATAACACTCTTCATTGTAGTTCATTTCAATCTACCTTCTATGTCTCAAGACATTAAAGCTGAAATTGCAAATTCAATCAGCAAAGACATGCAGTGTATTCTCGAATGGGGAAGCAATAATCTAGTTAAATTTAATGCTAACAAAACTCAGTGTTGCCTTGCGTCCGCCAAAAAAGATCGATCATTTCCTGTTGTAAGTATGAATGGCTCAGACTCTATTACTCTGTTGGGAATGATTGTATCTTTAAATCTATCGTGGGTTGACCATCTTCTGTCAGCTACCAAAACAACTCTTTCTGCTGTAGAAGGCCCAAATTCGACCTCATCTAGAATATAATTCTCACCTCTAGGTTGGTGTTCCCCAACCAGCTCTCGATATCGTTGATCGTATTCAAAAGAGAGCGATTAGGCTTATAAATGAACCGTCCTTAACTTATGCCATACAGTCTCTTGAGCATAGAAGAATCATTTCAGTTCATTCTTTGTATAGTCGGTATTACAATGGATATTGCGCTGCTGAATTACATTCTTTGATACCATCTCGGGCTACGTTTGCGAGGAATACTCGGTGCGCTCATTCTCATCATCAGTATGCAGTACAAATCTCCACTTATCGTACCAAATGGGCGCAATACACATTTTTCTACGCGGCTTCTAAACGCTGGAATGATCTCCCTTGTTCCTGTTTTCCTATCAATTATGATATCCTGCATCCAATAAATCGGACGTATTATGTGATATTAAGATGTTGGTTTTTAGATGTTATATCTTTTAGGCACTTGATGTTACATATTAATCGCTTTACTTTCTGTTTATTGTATTTTAATTTTTGCTTGGTCAACATGTGTCGTTTTCTCTCAGACATCAACTTTTTTTTTGCTTTTTGAGGACTACTACAAAACTATGATCATGTTGAACGTTGATTTTGTGTACAGTAGGCATTAAGCATAAAGAAGTAGATGGAATTGGTATGCTTTATTTTGGAATTTCACTGTTGCTGGTTTATAATGGTTGGAACAAGATGGATTTCTAACATTAAATTCTGTTAAATGGGTTATTGCTACATTAGAAGTCGATGAAGTAAATGTTAAACCATGGCACCATGTGGTGGAACTGCACTGGTTGGTAAAAATGTTATTGGTCTCGCATTTGGAAGTAAATGTTTTCTACCATTAAGTGTATAGAAGCTGGTAGGTAAAAATGGGTTGAACAGACAAAGTCACTAGCCTTTGGGATATAATTTTCTAGGTTCAAAGCATGAACCCATTTTTTAAAAGTTCACAACTTTTTGGAAACCTAAAAAAATAACGTGTAGAAAGTTACTTTATTTATAAATGTTTTGAGAACAAAACACAAGTAAATAAATTACTTAATTATGAAAGGAATATGTTCCATCATTTTTCTTTCTTCGCTTATGGCACATAGGATATTTACAGTTGCCCATAGGTGCGTTGATTTAATAAAACCTTTCGAGTAAACTCAGAAAGTTTATTCTTTATTTTATTACTTAAATTTAATGGTCGCATATAGCTTCGCTTACGTTCTAAATGATCTCAAATTAATTAGCAGCTAAAGATAGGAGTAGGTCCCATGAATGACGCATACGCTGTTCGGAATGGTGGTGGTTTTTCAATTTTTTTCTGTTAGGTTACAGTAGTTTTGTTTATCTAATCTAAACTAGATAAACAAAAACTACTGATGCCCGAACAGCGCATGCGTTATTCATGGAGCCTATTCCTATCTTTAGCTGCTACTCTAAATTATACTGACTGTCAAACCAAAAACATAATAAAGTTTCAGCCACTACAGTAGCGTACTCAAGGGTAGGGTAAACAACTTAAACAAACAAATATTAACAGGTTTATTTTGAAAACTTTGAATAATTATCAGTCTGTAATTATACTACTTTTCACCAGATATTAAACATATAGGTTAGAACAATGCTAAGCACTACCAGGTGACACCAGTACTACCACAACAGTGTAACTACTGTGCTTTACCACCATTACATCACTAACGCAGTAGTTGGCATTTGCAGTAACTAAAATTTAGGTGGGCCTTGTTTGCTTCATTGCTGTATTGAAGAATGCAAAGCCCTTTAAGATACAGGTCAGTGGTCTCGTCTCTGTTATTTGTTCCTTTTGTTACTTTCTTGTCAATGACCAAAAACTGTAGTCTTTTTTGAAATTCACATAGTCACGGGGAAATTATATTTATACAAATATGGTTAAAAAAAGACCTTTTATACATAGGGTGCGGCACTAGTGCGTCGAAGTACGATATATCCGTTCTTAAAGGAGATAACAAAAAAAGTTTTTTACAAAAATTATAGGCAACTTCAAACTTCACATTATAAAATTATTTTCGTATTTACAGGGTGTTACATATTACCAGGGTGAACCAAACATACCTTTTTTTAAATGGGACACCCTATATATTATTTCAAATTTAGATTAAGCTCACTTCCCCCATACTTCCAATCCAATATAGGGTTTCATTACGTTATACAGGGTATTTCAAAAGTTATGGTCAATTGTACACGAAAATCATTCTCATTTCAACGTCCTGTATACCCTAGGCAGAACAACCTAACAATAATTTTTTCCAGGCATAACTTTTTGACACTGGTACAGTGTTACGAGAAAGTGCTATTTCCTTATTATTGCACCAATTGAATATAGAGCGAACCAAAACTCGAACACATGATTTTGATTATTTTTCCAAATGGACCACCCTGTATTTTATTTTAAAAAGTGAAAATACACTTTATGTTCTTTCATTTTTATTAAGCACTCCCTATAGCTAAAATCGTTAATTTCTGAGATATTTTCAATTTAATAACAGAAAGATCTTTTTTTAATTTCTATTATAACAAGTTAGCCGTGATTAATTTTATAAGAATTTTGTCTTAATTTTTTATAATAATTTGTCACACTTTTATTTGTTTCTTTAATAACGGATATATCGTACTTAGACGCACTAATGCCGCACTCTGTATATACTCTACACCTAATATCAGATATTTACCTAATATCTGATAGTGGGGTTTTACAGAAACCTGCTTTTCTCAACACTAAATAAATACTTACAGATTAGCCTAGAGGTCACTCAAATGTGTTGAATAACTTTTCAATACATTTGATAAGTTATAGGTGGTACCACAGTAGTAATTCTCAATTAACCTAGTTTTTTCACGTGTCATGTTTAAGTTTACATACACTTTTTTTGTATGTATTTAATGTTATTTTTATAGCTTAAACCAATCTGACAGCTCTGTTTAAACTTTGTGTGTATGTATATAATGTAAATCACTGCCCTTCATTTTTTTTGCGCCCTAATATAAAACACTAAAAATTGCCTAATATCGGATAGCTACATTATTCTAATGTCAGGATGTCAGATATTACACTTTCAATCCGAGATTTTCAAGATACCAAAACCCGAGAAAGAAGCTAAACCAAATCAACAACATAATTAATGGAACGGCCATTCGGGCTGTATGAGAAGTTTAAAATAAAGACATGGAATACTTGCTAGCCTCGAAAACATTTAATGTCCCAAAAAGTACCTTAGAAAATTACGTAAAGAATAAAACTAATAATTCTCACCTCTGGGTTAGTGCTCCCCAATACGCTCTCGTATTCAAAAGAGAGCGATTAGGCCTTAACTTCTCACATACAGTCCCTTGAGCATAGAAGGATGGTTTCAGTTCTTTCTTTGTATTATCGTTATTACAACGGCTATTGTGCTGCTGAATTATATTCTTTGCTACCATCTCGGGCTATCTTGGCGATAAACACTCGGTTCGCTCATTCACATCACCAGTACGCAGTACAAATCTCCACTTGTCGTACCAAACGGGCACATTCCATATTTTTCTACACGGCTTCTAAACTCTGAAATGATCTCCCTAGTTCCTGTTTTCCTCTCACTTATGATATGAGAAAATTTAAGGTAGCTGTTCATAGGCATCTATTGGCAATTCATTATCCCTCTATCCATCCTCCTAAGTGTTCCTGAGTGCTTTAGCACGATAGGCTTAATTTAGCCTGTTCAGATACACAATCATAAAAAAAAAAATTAACGCTAGTGATAAATTACACAAAATTAAAAAAACATTACAGTATTGTCTCGAAAAATCAATCTTAATGCGTAATTTTAAACAAAATAAGTGAATCAGCACAACGCTATACACTGCATAAATCCATAATATACACCCCATGTGTCATGTACCTATGTTCATATTCATTTGATATGCTATAGGTATGTTTCTTCACACATAAAATATTGTGTAGTATTTGTGATATTACACATCAATTTCAAGCAAAAACAGGATATAATAAGTAATCAAGAACTTTGTATTAACTTTATTCAAGGCTTTTATCTACTCGTCTAGCTTCACAGTTGAATCCAGAAATTCCTTATCTTCATATATTAATACATTGCAGTTAATAAACACATTGGTTAAATTTGTATTCAAAAGGACTTTTATATTTTATTGCATAAATATTTATATTTATTACCACTTACATTGTGTTTTACAAGGTATTTTCACTGACTATTAACCAATACTCATTGGGTATATTTTCCTTTAAGTAGCATTTTCCTTTTGTTGGATAATAACAATGATCGCTTTTGTAATCAATACTTGACTTATAATATTTCATGGTTTTCAAATACTATATAAAATTCCTTATACATGCCAGATGAGGATCATACAATGAAAAATATCGTGTTTAAATTTCACTTACATTGGTACCAAAAAGTGTTTGATGGTATAAAATAATTTTACTCTAGTATTAAACAGTATAGTTGGTACATGTTTTAGAGTATCGGGTAAGCAGTTAAATAGCCTCAAACCAATTAGATTAGGTGTATTTTGTGACTAATTTTACAGTGGGGTAAAAGAAAAAGAGTTTCCTTCCAAAATATTGCTTGCTAACCTACGTAACACAAACATGTTAACCTTTTCAGAAGCAATATTAATATGTGTGTTAAATGGAAGTTTAGAATCTACGTGTAGGCCAAGAAACATCACATTTTCAGGTTTATATTGATTACTTATTTGCATATAGTAAACAGGTAGCACTGCTAGAAATACTCCAAGGCATTTCATTAATACAAATAATAAATAAGAGAGGCTCAAGTACGCTACCTTGGGGAACTCCGCTTTTATTGGCATTTTATCAGATTATGTATTTCTATTAAAATTACATTTATGCAGTGTTACATAAACCTATTGGTTACTTTTAGATTTTGCTTTGTGTTTGTTGAAAAATTACATTGGCCGAGTTGGTAACTAACACTTAAATTATGTAGATGTGCTTGTACTTGAATTGTATTGCACAGTGTTTAGAAACATTACCTTTATATTTTGTTGCATAAACACATAGGTCACATATTTTGAAAACACTTACAATCGTTCTTTATAAGGTCACTCGGTAAACAACCTTTCACATTTCTGGAATAATCACATTGCTCACACATGTAATCTTTACTTGAATTATGTTTTGCCCAACGTTTATAAAGATTACTTTCATATTCTGTCGCATAAACACAATGGTCACATTTATATTTAGTACTACTTGTATTGTTCTTTGTAAGGTTACTCTGTAGACATTTTTCTCACTTTTCTGGAATAATTGCATTGGTCACATTTATATTTAGTGCCACTTGCATTGTACTTTATAAAGTGAATGTAAATATTTTTTCACTTTTGTGAAATAATCGCTTTGGTCACACTTGTAATCTTTACTTCAATTATGTTTTACACAATGTTTATTAAGATTACTTTTATAATTTGGTAAGTACATAAACACATGGGTTACATTTGAATTTAGTGTTAACTGTGCTTTAAAACATGATTGAGTAAACGGTATTTCACATTTGTTGAATAATTGCACTGAGCACATTTGTAATCATAATCTTTACTTGGATTATGTGTTTCACTATGTCTATTAAGGGCACTTTTATAATTTGTTACATACACACATTGGTTACACTTGAATCTAGCAGTACTTGGATTGTGCAAAATAACATGGCGGTGTAAGTTGAGTTCCACTTTTGTTGAATAATTGCATTGGTCACATTTGTAATAGTTACTTGAATTATGCATTGCACTATGTCTTTTAAAATGATCGTTACGATTTGTTACATAAACACATCGGTTACATTTGTATTTAGCAGCACTTGGCTTGTGTCTTACAATATGATTTTCTAAAAACTGTTTCACCTTTGTTGAATAATTGCATAAATCACATTTGTAATCTATACTTGAATTATGATTTGCATTATGAATATTGAACCTACTTTTACTGTTTGTTACAAAAGCACAATGGTTACATTTGTATTTAGCGACACTTGGATTGTGTTTTACAACATGGTTTCGCAAATAGCGTTTCACCTTTGTTGAATAATTGCATTGGCCACATGTGTAATCTTTACTTGAATTATGTTTTGCACTATGTGTATTAAAATTAGTTTTATAATTTGTTACATAAACGCATTGGTTACATTTGTATTTAGCAGAACTTGGATTGTGATTTATAGCATGTCGTTGTAAATAGCATTTTACTTTTGTTGTATAATTACATTGTCCACATTTGTAATCTTTATTTGAATTATGTATTGCAGCATGTGTGATCAAAATACTTTTATAATTTGCTACATAAATACATTGGTTACATTTGTATTTGGATTGTGTTTCACAATATGCTTTTGAAAATAGAGTTTCACATGTGTTGAATAATCAATGATCACATGTGTATTCACTGCTTGTATTGTGCTTTATAACATGTTTGCTTAAATAACGTTTAACTTTTGTTGAATAGTCACATTGGTAACATTTGTAATCACTTCTTGAATTATGTGTTTCACTATGTCTAAAAAAATCATTTTTCGATTTGTTATAAAAACGCATTGGTTACATTTGTATTTAGCAGCACTTGTATTGTGCTTTACAATGTGGTTTTGTAAACAGTGTTGCAATTTTGTTGAATAATTACATTGGTCACACCTATAATTATTTTTTAAATGACCTAATTCTGTTGTACCAGTCCCAATATTGTTTGCTAAATGTGATCTCTCTTCAATACTTGCAATGTATTCAAATTTGTCCTTAGTTTTAATACTATTGGAAATCTTATCAATTTCTTCTTTGATTAGATCTCTATTTAACATGACATGTTTCTGAATAAGAAATAAATTGAGTTGTTCTTCCGCTTCAGGTTCTAGTTTAATTATTGTTTCATCAACCGGTTCCATTTCAAATGTATTTCTTGTTTACTACAATGACAGCTATTCAACAGCACGTGACTGGTCTTGTAGATATATAGAAATGCTGGTAAGAGCAAATAACACGAACCATTCATCACGCAGTACGTACCAAAACTCATGTCCCACGGTTCCTTGCTAAATCTATACAAATAGGACTGGCTTACAACTTACAACTTTTACACCGCGTCTTTGAACGATACATTAAGTGTGCGCATGCGGAATTTGTTGATTGTAGAGCAGCTGATTCTCATTTCCGTCAAAAATAAAACGAGAAATTTTGGTGTCCAAAACTAAATACGTTAAAATGGAAGAGATTAATGTAGATGAACACATTCCAGTGTTTGATAATAATTATACAATTAAAAAGAAGCGAGTGGAAAATGTGAACGGACGAGTTAATACTTTGCCTAGACGCGCTTTAGTGTACATTAACAATTTTCTAACGGTATCAAAACATTTGTATGGCACATGCAGGACAATTTTAAAGCAACCGAACTTCATGAGAAGAGAGAAGAGGACATGGGTGTACTTCAATAACGATTAAGGTAATCGTCATTTGTGTACTTTCAATGTATGAGATATTGATGGCATGAAAATATATAATGGAAACGAAGCCAGTCGGGTAACCAACAGCAACAATCCAAGTACTAGTAATAATCCAACTAGCACAAATCCCTCGAAAAAAGGTAGCTGGAAAAGAATACATCAAGGGAAGATTCAACAATGGGTCACTTTTAATAATTTATTTAATGAAATAGTAATAATAATGTACTTAACAAGTAATACATTTTTTATAAGTAATTATCAAATTTAATTTTATGTTTTCATTATTTTAACATTTTAAGAATTATTGCTATTTTATGTTTTATTTCATTACATTGAATTTTAAAGACTATTCTAAAAAAAATTACAACTAATGCAAATTCATGTAATTCTTGCAGTTCCATTTCTACATTAATCAATTCTAAAAACAATCGTCATTTAGGAGTGCAAACATTACGTTATATGCATGCTGATATCAAAATGGCGCGCTTTATTAAATGTAATAATAATATTAATATTTATTGTGTAGCTTATTTCACCAATATTTACACTTGTCAGATTTATGAATTATCTAAAATACATAAATTACAACATATCGCTAATTAAAATCAATAACAAAGTGGGCATTTATATTATACAATGGATGCTAGACGAAAGGGAACACCATGCGCCATCTTGGATTTTGACGTCACAAGGATGTCCCCACGTGGGAGACCGTATTTTCCACCCTTATTTTTATGGTTTCTTTTCGGAGGTCTTTTCAACCCTTGATGGGATTTTCATCCCTAATTAAGGCCTTTTTGTTTTCACTCTCTTACTTGAGGGGGCGTATTTTTCACCCCTTATTTTATGGTTTCTTTTCGGAGGCCTTTTTCAACCCTTGATAGAATTTTCAACCCTCATTATGGTCTTTTTGACAGCAATTTTTTGTCGGCCTTATTTTATGGTTACTTTTTGGAGACCTTTTTCAATCCTTGATGGAATTTTCAACCCTTTTTGTTTGTATTAAGTGCCTTTTTGCTGATCGTTTTTGTCGGCCCTTTTTGTACTTGCTCACGTGAGAAGCGTATTTAGGTCTTGAGCCTGGTGTTGGACTTGGGTTGGTCTTGGACTTGGGGTTGGTCGTGGACTTGGGGGGGGGGGGGAGGCTAAGGGTGAGGGCCATTTTGACCCGGTGATTGGAGGGCTAGCATTTTGATTGGTGTGAAATTTGGAACAAGGAAACCCTAATCTTATAAGACAAGTGTAGGCCTTCGCCCCCTGTCGTTACCCCTGGTTGGAAATGGTATTCGTTTTTGTAGGTTATGACTAGTAATTTGAAGTTGTAGTCTAATAAGAAGACCCTATTGCTATCTTGTAAGACAGGTGTATGAACTTGTGTTAGGGTTTGATCTTGCGTGCGGAATTTGAATGACAGTAAAATTTAATTATACAACACTTATTTTTATTGTAAATATCATAATTAAAAAAGCCTCAGTGAGTTATAAAAAAAAATTACTGACATTCAGATTCTGTAATGAAACGAAAATGTTTTATTAAGTTAATTAATTACATAACAGTTATTTCAATATTGTTTTCTAAACGAATATTAAAACTGATTGTTTTACCTGCATCGAAATATGTTTAATATCCATCCGCTCGTTAAATTGTTGTATATCGTACACTTTAATATTTTTAAAGAAACTTGTTGTTACGTATAACTTAGATGTGTTTTATAACTGTAATTAAAAATCTGTACAAGTAAATAAAATATTGTATTGAAAGAACATTTTTGAGGGACTGATTCACGAGTGCTAGTCACTGCTTTGTGTTACTCGTCTAATCAAACTAAAGCACATTCTATGTTTTACGTTTATGAATAGTTGATGTAAAACTAACTATTGCTTTCCCCATAATTAATTTTTAGAGTGTAAATATACAAACAACCTAATTATCTTTATCACACTTATTATTAAGTAACAAAGCGGTTTGAACAAAATATTATATGTTGTCCATACACACATACACACGCAAATTATTTTTTATAAAAACCGCATTAAAAGTTTGGAATGTAATAATTACATGTTTTAAATTTCTCAACAACAATATGTAGTTAGAAATCACTGTTCATGTTTACTTTTAGCTAATTACTGTGTAATTATATAAACCTGTTAATTTTAATAATCTACCAATCGAGTAACACACTTTCCTTAAAAGGTAAAGTCATAAATTTTATAACACGATTTTTAAAAACACACTTGCTGAATTAAAAAGAAAGAAAAACAATAGGCTCATCTGATATTACGGAACTCTTAATTAAAAAAATAAGGTACTAAAAAATCTCTATTTATCAGAATAGAATGTACTAAAAAAGTTTTTTACAAAATCAATCATATTGATAAACTATTTAATCAACAATATAGAAACGTTAACGTATAATGGTCACACACATCCGAATGGTAATCCTCCAGCATTGTTTTATTGTCACGCAACCATCTAGAATTCTTCTCTAGGAAACGTAAATGATACCCTTGAGGTGCTCGTCCAAAGGAATCAAAATACTCTCCATTACCATTATCATCAATGTAGATAGCGGTCCAATGCTGACCTGCACATATAGGCCGAAACACATTCTTCTTGTTGCTGGGGATCGATTTCAAACATTTCAACACTTGTACCCCATACATTTTTGGAATTGGTATGCGTCTAGTCTTGCGGTAGTAAGGCGTTTTCCAGTGCACACATAATCCAAGTGATGTTATGGTTTAAACAGCTATAAGCTTTTGCTTCGTGTTTAATCGACGGGTAACCAGTGTCCTCCAGGTTTACTATTGGTTTGTTAAGAAACCTTAAAAACTGTTGTTTTTCACTGCCCTTGGCGTGAATTTTCTTAAAGGGGCGCAACACTCTCATCAACTCCTCACGGAAATTGCTGTAGTGTACATGACCTGACCACCATTTCAACCCATGATAATTATACCCCATAAATTTTATCTGTTGTGACATGGATCTTGATACAAAGTATCCTCGAGGTGGTTTTATTAGCATCAACGATAAACGACCATGATCTGTAACCACGGTAATTTCTTTCGGTATGAATTCGTTGTTAACACCACTAAACCTTTTGTACGTCCAAGTATACGTCCATCTTCTTTCGGCTGCTGCTGTACACTGAAGATCGCAGGTTAGAGCTACTACTTTTAACAGCTAAAATCAACAACGACGTTCCGATGTTTATCGATCTCGATCACGTTATCGAATTCTGCATACACCAAACAGTTAACGGTTTCAGTGAGCGCTTCTTCAAACCCAACTTCCAGCCGAAGCCTACCATGTATCGTTTAGGTAACTGACCCAGGAAAACATTATCCAATGATTTTCGCTATATGCCTGCAGTTATAGTTAACACTTTTACGTCGGTCTTTGTAACAGGGTATTTTGCGGCGGTTGTTTCTAAAGCTCGTGCGCAATTAGAATAGTTGGGTTGATTCGCATACGTCTCACCAGTAAACTAGCGTCTATAATTCGCGTCTTGTAAGTTAAAGCGAGTGCAACCATTAGACTAAAGGTATCTCTTGATCGTACAAATTTAGTCTTTAACTCAACACCACTTATGAGAAACTTTTCTTGATTAAACAAATCCGAGTGCACGTGACCAATCATCTCTATCTGTTTCCCGGTAGCTGCAAGTGCTTGACGTTTTGAGAAACCGTTATTTGCGTTTCCCAGTGTATTCATCTGTCCAGCTTGATCATTGTGCCATAAGGTACATCCTAGATGTGAACTCTTGGCCTCCTTTCCATAATTTAGCAGCGTTTCGATATATGAACGGTAGGCGTAGGTGTTGTTTGGTTGTGACACCATCTTCTGATTTAAGTAAACCTCCACCTGTGAGAAAATCGAATGCATCCAATTGTTTACCGGTGCTACAACATCAGCGTCGGTAAGTGCTGTATCATCTTGCTTTAAAACTTTTGCTGTGATGTACAACATCGTCTGGCTTAAATCTATATAATCGTTTCCATTTCCGGGGACTACAAATTCTATTGGGTCGTCATCACTCAGAGCTGATACGGGTTTGTAAAATATTCATTCATCACTCTCAATACTTGTCTGCGTCGACGGTAAAGCGAACAAGTCCAATTCGGACTTGACGCATTCACGCGATTGGGCATGTAGAAAAGCCATTATCTTGAAAATATATCGTCGTAAGTAGGCTTCTTAGCAACAGCTGTCGGTACAGACTGGTTATTATCGAACAGACATACTCTTTTATAACCCGAACCCTCCATCATTTTATCGATTTTCTCGTCGGCTTTACGCTTAAGGTTTCTACCTACCTCGTGAAATCTTTCTTGAAACGAATCCTTAATAGGTCGATCCTCACCAAGAATATTAGCACCTGTTTTAAGAGCTTCTTTTCCAATAGCCTTTGCACCAGACAACGGTATTATACTTCTAAATATACCACCTAACCAGCTTCCTATTCCATGACCACGTTGATATGGCGCACCTCTGTGGATAGAGCCGATACCGTTACCGGCCTGATTCATGTAATATTGCTGATAAGGGCAAACCATTATTGTACTTTCTTAAAGTGTAGCTTCAGACACGACGTTCTAAACTCAAATGGCATTGCTGCACCCGTATCTGTTTTTATTCTCATAATTTCCCGAAGCGAAACGTATCACATACCAGCCATCTTCAATATAAATGATCTTCGCGTTGTCGCGTTGAACATATTCAGCGGCGTTTTTTAATATCATTTCCAGCACGTTCTCTCCAGGTGGCTCTGTTCTATAATAAATTAAATTGTCTGTTGTACTTACACAACCCCCTTAATCTTATCCGCTTTGGCAGCTGCTTAATAAAACTTGATGTCATATTACCTGGCAAATACGTCATAGAGGTATTGCTCAATAAGGTAAGATAGAACTCCATTTTTATATATCTCTGAACTAAGAAGCTAACACCCAGCTATTAAATTTGTTACTGTATCCACGCCACTTGACCAGGTATTGTTTATATCGCCCGTGGCCCTTCTCTACTAGAATCTTATCGACTTTGAATAGAATATCTTTATCAACCGTAACAACCTGCAATTCTTCTTCGTAAAAGGTATCCTCAACAGGATCGTTATTAAGATCGATTATTCGATAGACTGGTGGTCTTCTTTTTATCACCGCACTAATTGTAAAAACTTCCTCGCTCCAATCCCTTCTCAAAGGTGTACGTAGTTCTGGCGATTCTGACATGCTCACTGACTTTATATTTAGGATGACGTACAGGACCTAAACCTTTCGCGTACAGGTTATTCCACACTTCCAAAAGGGGCCATATTTATACTTGAATGAGGACTATTGTAGTAAGCAGTCACGTCTTTCGAGTACATCAATATACCTGTAGGAATTTTTTAAGTGAAATAACGCCACATCTTTGTTTTCAATGTTTTATTAAATCTTTCAACTACAGATGCTTTTACATCAGGGTTATTTGTTACATAGAAATTGATATTTTGTTTCTTGAAAAAGTTTTGTACACTGCTCGCCACAAACTCTTTGCCTTTATCCGTCTGTAGATTTGCCGGAGTGTTGTCGTAATCCTTAAAAATATCAGAGAATGCTTCAATTACAGATGAGGCTGTCTTCGTTTTAAGTGCTCTCGCCCATGCCCTCTTGCTAAATACATTAATTACCGTTAGTATGTAGTTGTATCCACTATCGTGTTTACTTAAAGTTCGCATATCACAAAGATCCGCTTGCCACAATTCGTAAAGGTTACTCACAATATATTTATTTCGTGGAAACTTTTTTCTGACTGGTTTATGTTCTGTATAAGCCTCCTGTGCCTGCAGCCAATTTTTCACTTCACCATATTTTTTTTATCTTTTACAGCATTAGTTAAAAGTGTTATACCAGCGAACCATGCCGGGTGAGAGGGATCATAGTATACAGCATCCATGTTATGTCCGCCACGAATCCCAATCTAGTGAAATTCTTATTTTTTTCTTTGAGAGATTCTTCTCGGTGTTTCCCGCGTTTCACTATCAGCATCGTAATTTTCACCTATAGTTGTTGTGAGGGTCCGTTCAACGCTGGGTGATACAGACACCTCATGTCTTTGTGTATTTCCGATAAACTCTCGTGGTATATTTATCTCTTTAATGTACGTCGCAAACTGACGCCAACCGCGGTGGTTTGTAGTTTTTCGTTTTCTTAACGTCTCGTAAACCAGATCGATAATGTTGGAATGTGGTATGATCTCGCCTTTTATTGTGACAGTGCCCCTTTTATCCCAAAATACATCACTGCTCGTATTGAGCATACGTATGAAAGCCTCGCCTTTTCTCTTATATGAAGACGGAAGTGTAGATACTATTTTATCGTCCGTTAGACATTTGCGTTGCGGTAAATCTCTAATATCATCAGCAACAGCGTCACCGCTGATTGTTATGCTGGTGGGCTGACGTAACTGATTGGAAAAGTGTAGATACCTTTGAAGAACTTGGTTGTACTGCTGCCATTTGTGATGGTCAGTCATTTTGGTTTTTAAAACTTTATTCATATCGCTACCCAGCTGCGTTAAAATGTTGTTTTGTGTAACATCTGGCACCTGTAAGCGTTGTATAAAGTCCATCGGTAGAATAATCATCTTCTCCAGATTGTGATCCATGGTTATTGAAACAGATTACCCAGGATTCCGCCGAGTAATGACCCTAACAGGAGTGGTAGAAATGCACCATCTTTCTACACAAGAGACTGTTCTTTTTTATAGACTCGTCTCTCTGTGCCAAGCGTCTTAAAGTGTTCTTATGTTGAGAGAGTCGCTGCTTCTGATCAGCTGGCAGAGGTACACGACCTTTTAAAATGTTATGTACACACTCACAAATACACTCTACCTGCTTACTATCCAAACATTTCAATAACGCGTCACGTTGACTTTTACTTAATCTGACTAATGCACGCAGGATAACAGTCTTCTCGCTTAAAACATCAACCATTATATATGATGATCATATGTGACGTGGGTTCTTAAACAAAATTGTGTAATGTGCGTTGAGAGAAATATCCCGCTGTCCACGTCCTTGATGAAATATGTTCTGCGTTAAGAAAAACACAGATTTTGATGATGACAACCCTTTGTAAAAATATTAACCACAGAGCCGTTAGTTTCGCGCATTAGATCGTCAATTATTATTAAGACAGGTTTTTCTCCGTCAAACTGTTCCATATCAGGTAAACCCTTTTGAAATTCCACAGAGAGATCTTTGAATAAAGGCTGCCACTCGCTGTAAAACCAGATAATTTTTTCAAAAGCTGTATCGCAGGCAGTTTCGATATTTTTTAGAAAATCCACGATAAAATACGACTCCCCACAACCCGACGAGCTCTCAACTATCGCCGAAAAGGGGTGCTTGAACTGACCTTCCATCTTGAATCGCTAAACGATACTAAAAGATACTCTACCAGCAACCTCGTTTAAATAGACTAAATAACATCCTTTTCAATCAGAGCGCTAGGCCCAGAAACAAAATGATCTACAAGATAACTACCAACTCCAGGTCCAAGACCAATCCCTAGTATCATAAGAATGTGTTTGACTATATGTTTCAAAAATAGCAATATTATTCTTGACATAACAGTGATCACACAGAGTTTGACGAAGGATTGCGTACAGTCGGAAGCATATGCTAGACCAGGGATTCTCAAAGTGGTCGATATCGACCCATTGGGGTTGAAATCGATTTCCCAGGGGTCGACATAAACGAAAACTGATTTTGAGGGTCGATGAGGTCTAAAAATAGACCCCTATTGATTAACACAAGTTCTTATTTGAAACTTTCAAGATACTGTATGAGTTTATCAATGAGTAAGTTCGTGAGCATACCTAAAAAACATACAGTACTTAGGTGTGATAAAAATAAGCTCGTGTGCAAATTTAACAGTTTTATTGTTGTTTTTTTTAAGTACCGCTTATCAAGAGTACATGCTGACAAAAAAGTAAGCCTTTGTCATTCTTTCAAGCACTTAAAGAAAAACTAGAGAAAAGGTCATACATAAGATCGATGTTTGCGTGATGACGCGTGATGATCTATGCAAGACGTTGATGGTTTACGAGCGTTCTATAATATATCTTTTCCGCCTTTCGATATGTTAACAAATCATTACAACCACGTTAATTTAGATGTAATGTTACTCATTACTCCCATAGGCCCGTAATAACTTTCCCGTTACCATCGAAACTGAAAAGTCTTTAGATAGAGACAGAAAATTATTAATAAATGCGCTAGAAAGATGTAAATCTACCTTTTCTCGAAATTTAGTTGCCATGAAATAAATGCGTAGATAGTTTGTCAAATAAACGTCAGTCTAACAATTAAGTAATATGTATTTAATAGAAATGCTGTTTGCAATTATAGTGCAAAATAAAATCTCTTCAGGCGGAAAAATATTGTACGCGCTACAGGAGTAATGTGGGTTACAGGCTCAGCTTGTTACGCCCTCAGCTACGCTTCGGGCGCAACCTCAAGCTTCGACTGTAAAATGCCACATTACTCCCTAGCAGCGTAAATAACTATTACTAATAGCGAAGTCGTGGAAACCCCACACAATTGGAGAGCAACTTATTTTACCAGTCATTGCGGAGGTCCTCAACAATGTATTGCACAAGCCCGCACATGATATAAAGAGAATTCATTTGAGCAATAACACTGATCAGAGACATATAGACGAGATGGGTCGCGACGTTCAAAACATATTATGAAATATTATATTACAGACAAACAGATTCTCTCTCCAGTTGGACGAGTCTACATTACCCGGCAATGAAGCTTAAAGATGAAAATATGTGCCAAGAACTGCTTTTTGCTACATATTTAGAGACTGATACCAGAGGAGAATCGATTTTTCAGACCGTGGAACGTTTTTTTACCGATAAAGCTATTCCATGGAAAAACATTGTTTCTGTTGCGACTGATGGTGCACAATCTATGGTTGGTCGTCATCGTGGTTTTATAGCTCACTTAAAGTGACAACTGCGTGAGGTACTGGTCATTCACTGCGTGATTCACCGACAGCATTTAGTAGCAAACAATTTGAGTCCTAGATTGCATCAGTCTTTACAATATGTTATAAATGCTGTCAGCAAGATTCGAAGCAATTCTTTGAACTCTCGGTTATTTGCTGAGCTATGTGATAAAAACGACGAAGTCTTGACTCGGTTACTTCTGCACACTAAAGTTCGCTGGCTATCAAGGGGCTCTTTCTTAGCAAGATTTTCAGCTATTCTTGAATCTGTGTTGGAGTTTTTACAAAAAAATCTCAACAATTGTAAAACAGATATTTGTTACTTGACTGATATCTTTGGTATGTTTAACAAAGTTAATTTGCAGCTGCAGGGCGTCGATCTCAACTTGATTAAAACAAAATCAATAATATCGGCCCTTGTGGGTAAACTTATACTTTATAAACAAAATTTAAGCAGAAAAGAATATTGACAGTTTCCGCATTTGTCAAAATTTCCAGAAATGCTTCTAGACGATGTTATTTTATCATATGTCACTCACTTGGACGTATTACACAAGGATTTTACTAAGAGGTTTGAGGATCTCTTAAATTTACAAATTCCTCCATGGATAATAAATCCGTACAATATCACAGCCATGGAAGATGCCAATGTGATAATGCAAGAAGAGTTGATCACCGTCAGCACAGACGAGGAGCTTAAGCAGAAGTCCAACCAAGGCTATCAGAAGTTCTGGTTGCAGCGCAACATTGAAAAACAGTATCCTGCATTATGGAACATTGCTGTTATAACTTATCGATTTTCCATCACGATACCTAGTCGAAAAAGGCTTCAGTGTGGTTACAAACATTTTGACAAAACAAAGAAACCGTTTGAAAATCAACGAACGCGGAGATTTAAGGCTGCAATTCACCAATATTGAACCAGATTTAGCTAGATTGGTAGAAAGTCACCAGGTTCATTCATCACACTGTTTTTTTTATTTTTTTGATCTTTTGTGATTTTAAAGTTTTTTTCAAAAAATAATTACCTACTTAAGTATTTTTACGTAATTTGTATTAATAATTATTAATTACACTTGATATTTACTGAATTTTCAAGAGAATCGGGTCAGTAACAAAATAATTATTAAAAAAAATAAAATTTAAAAAGTCAAACTTTGAGGCATTATTACTCCGTTATTTGGAGTTAAAAAAACGTTATAGGAACTTGTGGTATTAATTTATCGAGTAGAATAACCCCCCAAAGTTTTGTCTATAATTTACGGACACCCTGTATATACAGGGAGGAGGTCATCAAATGGGCGCTTCTTGTCTCCGACTAATCCATCTATCAGCAAATTATTCATTAAGATATTACGGCTCTCGCAAAATGAGGTGGTGCACCGTCGTGCATAAAGAATGTTTGGACGTGAATGAAGAGGCAGGTCATCTAATAATTCTGGCAAAAATTCTTGAAGAAACCGAAGGTAACTAGCGCCGTCCAGACGCTCAAGCAACTGGAACGGCCCAACTATAGAATTGCCAGACATTGATTTTAAATTCTCGTTGATAATTTCTGCATAAATATGATCATGGTGTAGGTTCGTCATGCGTGTAAAACAAGACTTATCAGTGAACAAGATATTAGTGGGAAATCCGTTGTCGACTGCTCTGCGTTCCCTAGGAACGGAGTTAAGTGATAATAGTCCTTGCATTGGCTATATGTAGAATGGACGGATCAACTGATCACGTATGATCCGACTTGCAGTGTTTTCTGGAACCCGAGTCTTTCGTTGCAACCTTCTGGTACTGGTTCAAGGATTATTATCGATCATTTGCAGAACAACTTCTTCTGCAATGGGCGTGTCGAGGCCTACCAGCGTTTATTCTGACTGACTTGAACCTTCCTGTTCTTCGATTCTGGCAAAAGCTTTATGATTTAGAATTCTTTCTAGATACCCCCCTTGATACACGCAGACACTTTCGCGGCAGTTACCATTACAGTATTCAAGGACAAATATCATGTCGGTCTGCTCATCGAAAGGTAAATCTATATTTGATAACGTGCAAAGTAGAGCAACAATAACAGCAATAGCAATTGAAACAATAACGTTGATCGCGATAAAAGAAAACGATACGAAAGCAACTAGAAGCGAACGAATTATTGAAATATTTACTGGCAACAATAACTGGCACAATGGATTTGTTTTCTGTCAAAATCATGACTTTTGTTTTGCCTCTTTTCGACGACCAACTAGATTTTGTATTGAAATTTTATTATATACATATCTTTATTTGCTTATTTATAAAATATTGCAAAGTTAATGTGTGTTTATGCTATTTACATTTGTCTATCTACAGTTTCTCCTTCCCTTACATAACCTCCTCTACCTTCTTCCCTCTTGTCTCCTCTCCCCTTAACTGCCTTCTTCTTTTCCATCTCTTCCATCCAATCCGCTCCCCTTCCTTTTTCCTTAGTATTTCTTCCACTATCCTCTCCTCTTCCTTAAATCCTTGCATTCTTCGCTTCCACATCTAAATCTCGCCATCATTTTCTTTCTTTCCTTCCTCCCTTCCCCATTCAGATATCCCGGTATCCCTTAATGTTCCTATAGTTTACATTATGTTTTCCTTCTTTCACCTTTGTCCTTCTAATTATGTCCTCTCTCACGTTCACTCCTTCCCTTCTTAGTCTCCCACTTCTTCTTTCGCATACCCGTTTCTTTTATAATATTCATTTTTGGCTTCTTGTCCATATTTTATTCTTCCTTCCTGTATTTTTTCCAACATTCTTGAAGAATTTTGCACTCCGATCTTCCACTCATTTCTTCCTTGTACTTTATTGCCCTTTTCCGCCTCCATCCTTATTTTTCTTCTTGCACCTCTTTTCTGATAGTGTATCCCAGTGTTTCTCTATCCACTCCTAGTACCCAATTCCAGTATTTTTATTGCATTTCCTCTATCTCTTTATACTCTTTCCACCCATACACCTCCGCCCCGTACAACACACTTTTTATTAGTTTCTCAAATAATAGTTTCCTTTTCCATAGGTCCATTCCGAACAGTCTTTCTCGTACACTCCACACTTGTCCTATCAATTTATTCCTTTATCCTTTTATCACTCGTTCGTTTACATGTTCCCCATCTCTGTTGTCTTGTCTCATCGTGTATCCCAGGTATGTGAATTCTTTTACCTGCTGTATCTCTTCTCTCCATTTACACTCCTCTTTTTTCTTTTTCTTCCTCCTTTTTCTCAATAACATTACCTTAGCTTTGTTCCCATCCCTTCATTTATTTTTCTTCCTTTGCGATTGGCACTGTCATCTGCGTATGCTATCGACCGAAGCTTCCTGTTTACCACCACCAGACCTCCTTCTTGTTGCCCCTTTAATGTCTCCAGGTTTCCAGTCCACACAGGTGTAAACAGGCTTGGGCTCAGTGAAAATCCTTGCCTCATCTTGTTCCTCGTTTCTTCGTATATTTCTTCCATCCTTTCTATTAGACTTTCGCTTATCTTTTTTTCTCAAGTATCCTCACAGCTTTTGCCTGTTGACCTTATCAAATGCCGCTATTAGGTCTACGAATACCGATACCATTTTCCCGCCTTTCTTTTCCAGTTCCTTGTTAGCCATGTGTTTCAGTATGTATACATTGTCTATCGTTCTTCTTCCATTACTGAAAACTGCCTCTCCATCTGGTACCAGTTTCTTCTCTTCTACTTTCTTCTTTAGTTTAGTTTTTCTTCCATTACGTCGCGTATATTTTATAGGCCGTGTTTAGTAATGTGATTCCTCCATAATCTGTTACTTGTTTTTGCCCCTTTTTGTGCACTGGGTGTATATGTCCTTCTCTCCACCTCTCTGGGATCCTTGCCCTCTCCATATTTCGTTTATTATTTTTGTCATCATTTTTGTGTTACCTTTTGTCCTCCCTATATCCACTTCTCACCTTGTATCCGATCTCCTCCTGTATTTGCTCCCGCTCCAGTACGCGCCTCGCCCATTCGTTTATTTGTGTTCCCGTTTGTGTCCGTCTTTTCCTCTTCTCTTTCTTTAAATATTTCGATACGTCTTCCTCCGTTTTTATATCCTTAATCTGCTCTTCCTGTTTCTCTTTGTTTTCTTCCTTTTTACTCTCGCACGTTTTCTTGTTTACCCTTACTGCTTCTTTATATTCGACGTTTCCTACTTTCCCTTTCTTCCGATGTCTTAGTGTTCTTCTTGCTTTTATCTTGGCCTCTTTGCATTCTCGGCCCCACCATCTCTTCCAACCCTTTTTCTCCCCCTTCCATCTTATAAAACCTTACTTTCTCCGTTGCGCTTCCACCATTCTCTCTCTCTCATTTCATCCACACTTTCTTGTACTCCTTTACTTTCCCATATTGTTTCACACTTCTAACAGTTCTTTTCCTTCCATACTTAACACTTTATCCTTTATCTGTCTTTTTCTTGTCCCTCTCTTTTCTTGTATTCCCCCTCTTTCCCTATTTTCGCGCTAAGATCCCCTCCTATTATTATCATACCTTTCCCCTTCTCTTCTAACAATTCCTCTAAAATTTCCCTTGTCTCCTTCATCTTTTATTGAATACCGTCAATATCTTTATTTTTTCTTTTCCCCACTGTATATTTCTGTCTACAACAGCTCTTCTTTGTTGCGCTTTCTCTTCTTCTCCTTTTTCCAACCATTTTTTTATTCCCACTATTACCCCCCCTTTCCCTTCCTTTCCTGTTGTTCCTTCCGTGTACGACACCACCTATGACAATTCACTTGGCATTTCCCCTTCCCACGACTTCCGTTCTTTCCACCATGTCCGCCATGTCTCTTGTAATCCCACCACGTCCTGCTCCCCAACAAACACCCAGATCTTAATTCTTCAATCCCGCCACATTCCAGAACAGTATGTTTAGTTCGTTCATCCCTTCCTGAATTGTTTCCTTTGTTTTTCTTTTCCATTTCCTTTACTCGTTTACCTGTTACTCTGCCGATTCGCAATCCTCCTTTCCCCGTTCTTCCCCCCTCTTCTTTTAGTTTTTTGGTCATTGGTTATCCCTTCTCTCTCCCCTTTCTCTGATTAACTCCTTTGTCCTCTCAGTCTATACGTATCTTTCTCCATCTATCCCCATTTTTATATATCCTACCCATACTTTTCTTCCCTTAGCTTATCTTTCCACCGCGCTGTTCCTTATTTCTTTCTGTACGCTCCATTCTTCCCTTGTTAGGTCGAGGTCTATGTAAATTCCTGTACCCCTCAGTTTTCTTTTCTCTGCCATAATCTTCTACTTCTCCCAGCTCTCATTTCCGCCAGCACCATCTCATTTTACTTCTCTCTGAGGGAAGAAAAGTATGGGTAGGATATATAAAAATGGAGATAGATGGAGAAAGATACGTGTGGAATGAGAGGACCAAAGAGTTAAGCAGGGAAAGGGGAGAGAGAAGGGATAAACAAAGGCCAAACAACTAAAAGAAGAGCGGGGGAGAAAGGGGAAAGGAGGATGACGAATCGGCGGAGTAACAGGAAAACGAGTAAAGGAAATGGAAAAGAACAACAAAGGGAACAAAGGGAAATTAGGGAAACAATACAGGAACGGATGAACGAACTAAAGATACTGTTATGGAATGTGGCGGGATTAAAGAATTAAGATCTGGGTGTTTGTTAGAGAGCACGACGTGGTGGGATTACAAGAGCCATGGTTAGAAGAGAAAGAACGGGAGTGGTGAGAAAGGGAAATGCCGAGTAAATTTTCATGGGTGGTGTAGTACGCGGAAAGGAACAACAGAAAAGGAGGGACAACGGGGGAATAATAGAGGGAATACAAAGAAAATGGTTGGAAAAGGAAGAAGAGAAAGCGCAACAAAGAACAGGTGTTGTAGACAGAAATATACAGTGGGGAAAAGAAAAAATAAAGATAGTGACGGTATTCAGTAGAAAGATGAAAGAGACGAGGGAAATCTTAGAGGAGTTGTTAGAAGAGAGGGGGAAAGGTATGATAATAGTAGGAGGGGATCTTAACGTGAGAATAGGGGAAGAGGGGAATACAAGAAATGAGAGAGACGAGAGAAAGACAGATAAAGGATAAAGTGTTAAGTATGGAACGAAAAGAACTGTTAGAAATGTGCAATGAAAGGGGGTGGGAAATAATGAATGGGAATAGAGAAGAAAGAGAAAGGGGGTATATGTACATAGGAGCAAGGAGGTAATTATTGATTACTATTATTAATAGACTATGTAATAACGAATGCAGAGGCTGAGGCAAAGGTGAAGACATTTAGGGTAGGGGAGAGGGTCGAATCGGACAATCAGCCCTTGAAATTGATAATGGGGGGGATAGAAAGAAAGGAGATGAGAACAGAAGACGAATTGGTAACCAAGAATGTATGGACAGAAGAGAGTATAAAGAGGTACAAAGAGAAAATGCGAAAAATAATATGGGATTGTAAAGGAGTACAAGAAAGTGTGGAAGAAATGAAAAGGAGAATGGAGGAAGCAACGGAGAAAGTAAGGTTTAAAAGATGGAAGTGGGGAGAAAACGGGTTGGAAGAGATGGTGGGACCAAGAATGCAAGGAGGCCAAGATAAAAGCAAGAAGAACACTAAGACATAGGAAGAAAGAGAAAGTAGAAAAAGAGGAATATAAAGAAGAGTAAGGATATGCAAGAAAACATGCGAGAGTAAAAAGGAAGAAAACAAAGAGAAACAGGAAGATCAGATTAAGGATATAAAAACGGAGGAAGACGTATGGAAATATTTAAAGAAAGAAAAGAGGAAAAGACGAACAAAAACGGGAATACAAATAACGAATGAGAGAGATACTTCAGGCACGTATTGGAGGGGGAGCAAATACAGGAAGGAGAAGGAGGACAAAGTGAGAAAATATACGGAACATAGGAAGAAGGCGACACAGCATAAAGTCCGGAATCAAAATAAAAAATCGACGTGTTTCAGGATTTTGACTATATATATATATATATATATATATATATATATATATATATATATATAGTGTGTAATGGCTATTTAGCCATATCAATTTGTTGTTTTATGCGAAACGCGTTTTGAGATTATTTACGTTTGTGCTACGTCCCGAGGCACATCATCTTAAATTCACTTCACTGCATAAGGTATTCAACTGCTTTTAATTACTTTTTTGGGTTAAATTATTATATTCAATAGGAATAATCCGCCGCCTGCGTTGAGAAATCCTTTCCCGTTCGTTAAGAAAATTTCATACAGTTTGAAAATTGAATATCTATGGTTCCGTTTCATGTTGAACGAAACATGGTGAATGATGCCACGAGTTTAAAATGCGCGTATAGTACGTTAGAAGACACACTACGTTGTCTTAAAGAAAGTTTGAGGTGAAGATATCTTTGGTAGTTATGTTCGCTTTAGCAGCCACAACATATCTGTGTTGGTTGATATGGGTCGAGTTTACCTTTACATTATTGAAAAGTGTTAGATTCGGCTTACATTTATTTGATGTTTTGCTTTATCGTATTGTTAAGAAAAGAAGCTATACAGGGTGAATCTTATCTAATCCGCCAAAATTAAAGGAGTACTAGAACTCATCATTATAAGCAAAAAAGTTCATATGTACATGGGTCCGGAAATGCTTCGTTTCCCAGATACAGGGTGTCAAAGTTGAAAAAAGAAATCGCGTTTTCTTCAATATCTTTCGACTGTTTCGAAATAATTTCATGAAATTTCGTATACGATGGTTTTTTGAAATGAAATATTCAAATTTGTGGTCCATTTAGTTGTGGTCTCTAGAGGGCGCCAGCGGCAACCATTTCGACCCCTTTAGATCGTTGCAATTTTTTTGTGCTACACTGTATACCATTTTGGACTAGAAAAATCGATTCTCCTATCTTTTCTGCTAAAAAAAGGTATATTTTAGAGATGTCGCTAGGAGCAACCGTTTCTGAGAAAAACACATTTAAAACTCACAATGTTTATTTATTTAAAACTTGTAAGGAGCACTAAAATATCCAATATTAAAAAACAAGAAAAGAAATTAATATTAAAAGTAAACATGTTCTTTTGATAACAACTGTTCAAACAACTGTCCAAAAAAAACCTCGTATACGAAATTTCATGAAATTATTTCGAAACAGTCAAAAAATATTGAACAAATCGCGATTTCTTTTTTCAACTTTGACATCCTGTATCTCGGAAACGAAGCATTTCCGGACCCATGTACATATGAACTTTTTTGCTTATAATGATGAGTTCTAGTGCTCCTTTAATTAGATAAGATTCACCCTGTATAATATAGCTACCTTATGTTGAATGTGCAACATGTAAGTGCATGTGCTTTGTAGTGCAAATTACGTTTTTGTTAAGTGAAGAAATTCATTGGCGGTGCTAAAGGGCACATGCCCACCCAAACCACCAAGCTAAACAGAAAGAAATTCACATGTAATTCAATGCAGTTTTGTATAGACTAATGATTTTTTTTCTGTAATAAAAATGGCTCCTCCTAGCTGTATATTTTAAGAACTACATACAGATCACTGTAATGGTTATGGGGTAAATTTGAAATAAGGGGCTCTAACACTGCCTCAGTCATTATTGTTTTCAATTATCAGTCATAACTACGCTTAAAGGTACTAAAAACTCTTTTTTATTTACCATGTTAGAATAGTAGTAGAAAAATAAACGTTGTACAGTAACTTGATTAGTTCATCATTTATAATTGAACATGTAGTAAAAAACTATTTAAAAAATCAATTATTGATAAATCATTTAATCTGAAGTACAAAACATTAATGTATAAAGTCCACACACATCCGAATGGTAATCATGCAGTATCGTTTGGTTATAATGGAACCATCCAGAATTCTTCTCTAGGAAACATAAATCATATCCTTGCGGGGGCCCTCCAAAGGAATTAAAATACTCGCGGTTACCATTCTCGTCAATGTAGATAGCAGTCCAATGATGCCCTGGTTTGTTTGCTGGATCCATGCTTACAATAATTACACACTCGTCTAGGCGCGTGCCTCGGTAGTTGATTAGAAGCACATACAAATCGAAATACATTCTTGCGACTGTGGATCGACTCCAAACATTTCAACACTTGTACTGCACACATCTTTGGAGTTGGATTGCGTCCAGTCTTGCAATAGTAGCGCCTTGTCCAGTCCATCTATAGACTCCGCAATGTTATGGTTTAAACAACTATACGCTTTTTCTTCTTTTTTCAATTTTTTTTGGATGGACAATCAGGCTCGTCCAGGTTTATTATTGGTTTATTAAAAAATCGTAAAAACTGTCGTTTTTCACTGTCCTTAACGTGAATTTTGTTAAATGGCAGCAGCGCTCTTATCAGATCCTCTTGGAAGTTCTTGTAGGGCACATACCCCGAGCGCCATTTCAAACCGTGATATTTATCCTCTAAATATCTTATCTCCGTTGACATGGATTTTGATATAAAATAATCTCGAGGTGACTTTATCAGTATCAACAATAACGAATAGAGATCAACAGCTCTAAACCCTTTTATGTCCAAGTAAGCTTGAGATCTAGCTACCCTTTTTAACAGCTGACATCCACGGCGAAATTCTGATGTTTGTCGATTTCGATCACGTTGTCGAATTCGACATACACCGAACAGTTAATGAGAGCTTCTTCAACGCCGACTTCCATCCGGTCCGTTTCCAGTGAGTGCTAGCATTTGCAGACAGATCAGGAGTTAGGCCATTAAACAGCATCGACAGATATTGTGTGGTGCGCCAGGGGGTCAGGTAGCACTCCATACTTCCCACCCCCCGCGCAAGGGACCGTGCCACGCGGTTCTAGATACACGTTGCCCCCAACACCTACCTTAGCCAAATGAGTGGGCAGGGCATACGTCTACAACAGAATGTGATTATGTGCTTGATTTACAGTGACGCCTTCTATTTGTGTTGTTCCCACTTTGAAAGAGAATGTAATATGCTTTTTTATTCTTTGAAAAGTCACCATTTATTTGTGATTTATACCATACATATTGAAATTAACAACTAGTACCAACATCAATGGG
Organism: Vesta saturnalis; assembly: GCA_036346205.1. Taxonomy (NCBI): domain Eukaryota; kingdom Metazoa; phylum Arthropoda; class Insecta; order Coleoptera; family Lampyridae; genus Vesta; species Vesta saturnalis. The sequence continues at coordinate 868,087 of JARFJB010002450.1, read as the reverse complement.
GTTTTTAAAACACCAAATAGGCTCTCCAACATTTACAAACTAGCTGAAAAATACTCTCCTGTAGTAGAAACCGCGATAAAGAATACGGCACCGAAGATGATGTAGAGGAAGCTTCCAAAGGCGGGAAATTTAAACTGGGTATGAAAACCGCAATTTAAATTACGAGGGATGTGCAATATTCAATGTTCCTAGTACATAATACAACATTATTTTTCAACTTAATCCCTTTGAACGTGAAGACACTTATTCCACTTATGTTCAAGCATAGCAACACCTTTCTTGAAAAACTCGGGGTCTTGATCACAGAAGAAGTCCTGCATTGCTCCCATAACTGCGTCATCGCTCTCAAATATTGTTCCCCGAAGACTGTTTTAGCTTTGGAAGTAAATAAAAATGATTGGGTGTTAAGTCAGGAAAGTGGGGTGGATGCTCCATAACTTTGTATCCAGCGTCATGAGCTGGATTCCTAGAAATAAGGCTCTTATGAACTGGGGCGTTGTCTTGATGAAAGATAATTCTATGTGACAGTTTTCCTCTTCTCTTTCTTTAATGCAATAACGAAGCTTTGTAACTAATGCTGCATAATATTGACTAGCGATTGTGTGGCCGTTATAAAAAATCCAGCAGTCAAATTCCTTCGGCATCCCAAAAAACTCTAGCCATTATCTTAGCCGCTGAAGCTTGTACACGAAATTTGCGTGGAGGGAGAGATCATGGATGACGCCACTCCATACTTTGTTGTTTGCATTCGGGATCGAAGGGATGAACCGAAGTTTCATCAACCGTAATATACCGATCGAGGAAGCATTTAGGATTACGGTTAAACAAGACTAGATTGGCTATTGAAGTGACTCTCAAACGCTTTTGTTCGGGCGTCAACATTCGGGGTACCCTTCTTTCTGACACCTTGTGAAGGCCTAAATACTCATTTATTATGGTTCGAATCGTACCATTTGAAAGGCCTGTTACCTCCGCTACACGTCTTGTTGTCAATCGACGATCTTCTTTGACATTCACAAGATCAATGTCTTCTTGAGTACACGTAGGCTGCGACAGACCAGCACCTATAGCATGTTCGCAGGTTATTTTGTCACATTTGACCGCTCGAGACCAATTTTTATTTTCCAACGTACATATACAAATATAGGTATAAAAGGCTGTTCTGCCACATTTGACCGCTCGAGACCAATTTTTACTTTCCAACCTATATGTACATATGTAGGTATAGAAGGTTATGCAATCGAATTTTTTTTTCACTATTGCTAAATCGACTTATTAGCTCATGTTATAACTTCTGGCCAAGTTGGGCCATCATGTCTAGATGTCTGTCTGTGCGTGCGTGAGTGTATGTGTGCGCGCGCGTGCGTCTGTGTGCGCGTGCGTGTGTCCGCGCGCGCGCGCTTGTGTGTATGGGTTTATGTTATTATTGATAAGATAACTCACAATCTGTTATTTTTAGATCTTTTTATTGTTCAAATTTTATAACAAACTTTTCTGATGATGAGAAATGGTATATTTACCGTAAAATTACCGAAACGTACGTAAACACTATTATTACAATAAAACGTAATCATTTCATAACGTAAATATTACAAGAGTTGTAATTTACCTCGTCCCTGAACTTTTGAACCAAGATTTTTATACCAAATTCTGGCAAGATTACTGTTATTTTACTTTGTTGCATAAACACATTGGTCACATTTATATTTAGTACTACTCGCAACGTGCTTTGTAAGGTGACTAGACATTTTGCTCGCTTTTCTGGAATAATCTCATTGGTCACACTTGTAACCTTTACTTGAATTAAGTTTTGCACAATGTTAATAAACAATACTTTTATTTTTTGTTGCATAAACACATTGGTCACATTTATATTTAGTACCAATTTACATTGTTCTTTATAAGGTAACGTACATATTTTTTACTTTTATGGAATAATCGCTTTGATCACACTTGTAACCTTTACTTTATATTTTACACAATTTGTTAATTTTATTACGTACATAAACACATTGGTTACCTACATTTGAATTTAGTGTTAATTGTGCTTTAAAACGTGATTGCGTAAACAGTATTTCACGTATGTTGAATAATTGCCCGAGCACATTTTTTGTAATCGTAATAGTTACTTGGATTATGCGTTTCACTATGTCTGTTAAGGGCACTTTTATAATTTACTACATACAAACATTGGTTACACTTGAAACTAGTAGTATTTGGATTGTGCAATATAACCTGGCATTGTTAATTGAGTTCCACTTTTGTTGAATAATTGCATTGGTCACTAATGGTTACTTGAATTATGTATTGCACTATGTCTTTTAAGATGATTTTTAAAATTTGTTACATGAACACAAATCGGCTACATTTGTAATCTACACTTGAAGTATGATTTGCATTATGAACATTGAACCTACTTTTAATAATTGTTACAAAAGCACAATGGTTACATTTGTATTTAGCGATACTTGGATTGTGCTTTACAACATGGTTTTGTAAATGGAGTTTCACCTTCGTTGAATAATTGCATTGGCCACATTTGTAATCTTTACTTGAACTATGTTTTGCACTATGTATATTAAAATGACTTTTATAATTTGTTACATAAACACATTGTTTACATTTGTATTTAGCTGTACTTGTATTATGTTTTATAACATGGTTTTGTAAATAGAGTTTCACCTTTGTTGAATAATTGCATTGGTCACATTTGTAATCTTTACTTGAATTATGTTTTGCACTATGTCTATTAAAACTAGTTTTATAATTTGTAACATAAACACATTGGCTGCATTTGTATTTAGCAGTACTCTTATTGTGCTTTACAACATGGTTTTGTAAATAGAGTTTCACCTTTGTTGAATAATTACATTGGCCACATTTGTAATCTTTACTTGAATTATGTTTTGCACTATGTCTATTAAAACTAGTTTTATAATTTGTTACATAAATACATTGGCTGCATTTGTACTTGGCAGTACTCGTATTGTGCTTTACAATATGGTTTCGCAAATAGAGTTTCACCTTTGTTGAATAATTACATTGCCTACATTTGTAATCTTTACTTGAATTATGTTTTGCACTATGTGTATTAAAATTAGTTTTATAATTTGTTACATAAACACATTGGTTGCATTTGTATTTAGCAGAACTTGGATTGTGATTTATTGCATGTCTTAGTAAATAGCATTTTACTTTTGTTGAATAATTACATTGTGCACATTTGTAATCGTTACTTGAATTATGTATTGCAGTATGTGCAGTCAAAATACTTTTATAATTTGCTACATAATCACATTGGTTACATTTGTATTTGGCAGTATTTGGGTTGTGTTTCACAACGTGCTTTTGAAAATAGAGTTTCACATGTGTTGAATAATCGCAATGATCACATTTGTATTCACTGCTTGTATTGTGCTTTATAACATGTTTGTTTAAATAGCGTTTAACTTTTGTTGAATAATCACATTGGTAACATTTGTAATCAATAATTGAATTATGTATTTCACTATGTCTAATAAAATCACTTCTGCGATTTGTTATAAAAACGCATTGGTTACATTTGTATTTAACAGCACTTGTATTGTGCTTTACAATGTGGTTTTGTAAACAGTGTTGGACTTTTGTCGAATAATTACATTGGTCACACCTATAATTTTTTAAATGACCTAGTTCTGTTGTATCAGTTCCAATATTGTTTGCGAAATGTGATCTCTCTTCAATACTTGCAATGTATTCAAATTCGCTCTTAGTTTCAGTACTATTGGAAATCTCATCAATTTCTTCTTTGATTAGATCTTTATTTAACATAACATGTTTCTGAATAAGAAATAAATTGAGTTGTTCTTCTGCTTCAGGTTCTAGTTTAATCACTGCTTTATCATCAACTGGTTCCATTTCAAATGTGTTTCTTGTTTAGTAAAGTAATGACAGCAATCGACAGCACGTCGCTGGTCTTGTACACGTAAAAATGGTGGCTCGGGCAAAGAACACGGACCATTCACTACAAAGTACGTTCCGAAACTCAAGTCCCACTATTCGGTGCTAACTCTATACAAATCATGTATAAGCAATGATACAGATGGGGCTTTCAACCATACATTTTCCTTACAACTTTTACACCGGCTCTTTGGACGGTACATTAAGTGTGCGCATGCGCAACTTGTTCATTGTAGCGCAGCTGATTCCATTTTCGTCAAAAATAAATGAGTTTTTGGTGTCTGAATACGTTAAAATGGAAGAGATTAATCTAGATGAATACGCTCCAGTTTTTTATAATAACGGGGCTGCGATGATTGATGACCTCAAAATTCTTATTGGACTAAACGCCAAATACGAAGACACCAAGCCGCGCGAAAAAAATGGCGTGCCGTGTACTATTCAATCGGAAAATATTAGTTTTTTTAAGAAAAGTAAAAGTTACGTTTTGTACATTGTTAATAACCTCTTAATTATGATGTTTATATTTTATAATTAGGACAATTTAAACAAAGAAAAAACATTTATTTAATTGTGAAAAGTGAAATGTGGGGTTTGCACAATGATGTTGTATTCATAAAAGCATTGAGCTATGGCAGTAGCATGTTAAAGAGGTCAACACGATACATATTAATTGTGTTAAAGATAAATAAGAAATTTCACATATAAATCAATATAATTAAGCAATTAATCACATAACAGATATTGATTACATGAAGTACAATAATCCTAACATGCAGAACATGTATAATAATTGGTACAATGCACCTATAAAAAAGGTTATGGTACGAAGACGTTATGTTGGTAGATCATAGACTAAGTGTTTAAAAAGTGCGTAAGAATTTAAAGTGCCTTAGAAACATATCTAAGAACATGAACAACACATGTGTAATGTGAAATTAACAATATAAATACAATAAAATATTACACAATTACTCTACACATTTCTTCGCTATCATAATCTGATATAAAATCAAATTCATCCAACGAGTCTCCACTCCAGCGTATAATCAATTCCTCACAAACGACATCCATAATATGCTCTTTATTAATGTATTAATGAACAACACATGTGCAATGTGAGATTAACAATATAAATACAATAAAATATTACACAATTACTCTACACTTATTTCTTCGTTATCATAATCTGATATAAAATCAAATTCATCCGACGAGGTATATATACTCCTAGGTATAATCAATTCCTCACAAACGACATCCATAATATGCTCTTTATTAATGTATTCCTCTTCAATTTCTTTAACATGACGGCACACTTCTTGCCAGTGGCTATCCGAATCCATCGAACACTTTTCACGAGTTAGTTTTTCAACATCGGCTGATTTAAAAGTTGTGTTTCTCGATGCCGCCCAAGCTTTTACAATGGCCCATATTTTTTTCTATTGGATTTAGCTCCGGTTGGTATGGAGGTAGTCGACATACAGGGTGACCATGTTTCGCAAATATAGCATCAATTGAATATTCCGTGTAACTCGGTTTATTACATTTTATTAAATCATACAGCTCCACTTTTGTTTGGAATTCATCATGTACGATCCCTCGTTCTTGTAACCAAGTTATCATTTCCATTTTTTTACTGCTAAAAGTTGGATGTTTAACTGCTAACGTATTCTGGTAACTTGCATTATCCATAACAATAACTGACCCTTCGAGCAAATTCCGTAAGAACTGGTGCTTAATCCATCGATTATAATTAATAAAGTTCATATTGTCGTGATAATCACATGTTTTTGAGCCCGATTTAAAAACTAAGAGGGCATTATTGATAAATCCCATTTCACCACCAGCATGTACTATTATAAGACGTTGACCTTTACCGATTGGACACTTTTAAACCTTCGTTGGAATCATCTACCCAGGAATGTTGCGTTGCATGCGATGCATGTATATATGTTTCATTTGTATACACAGTGGGTCGCCCTGCTCTTCGATACTTTTTATTGCTCGTATATAAGCACAACGTAAAGATCGTATATCGTATGGTTCCATTAAACATTTACGATTGTCAACGGTTTTCGTCCATTTAAAGCAATTATTTTATTTAATAATTTTCATAAAGACGTTTCCTTCCCAGAGAAACCAATGGATTCGTCATCTTTAATAAAATTATAGATAGTATTGACGGTTGGTCGTCGTTTCTCCGTGACATAAAAATTGTATACAATGCGTCGAATGACTTGTTCCCCACAATTATCGACAGGTGATCTTGGTGCGGTTTTCATTCTTTTATTAGAAGTCTTGAACGATTCTATTTCACCACGTTGAATTGCACTCCCTTCTCTAATAATTCTAACGACGGTATGTTTAGACACTCCAGTTGCTTTCACAACGATATCAAGAACGTTAACTGTAAAGAAATGTAATCGTGAAAAAACTGACAGATGTTAATCGTACAATAATAACATACCTTCATTCATATTTTTATGAAACTGATAAACATTCTAAATAATTTCGCGGGCATCTTGCGATAAGACACGCCGCTTCTTTACTGGAATGTTTGATGTACTATCAGACGATGTACTCGCATCACCCATTATAAACAACGAACTAAATCAATATATTATATTAATACATATTACTGTGGATTACAAACACAACTTACTTGTAAATGAAAGGTGCTGAAAAGGAAGGAGTTTTGAAAAAACTGTTCACAATTGATAAAAACGTTCATGAAAAATGAGGTTAGAAAATAATAAACAACACTGCATTTTGTGGACGGAACATAATATCTACTTCTCACTCATATCATTATTCTATTTCTTTTTAATGCAATATTCGGTTTCTGCGCAGGTGTCTTCGTATTCGGCGTTTGCTCTAACCATATTGAAGTGTTAGCCCTACACACAACCAAAAAGAAGAGAGTCGAAAATATAGACGGACGAGTTGAGAATATTTCTCATAGACGAGTTTAGTGAACATTAACAATTCTTTAACGTACCAAATATTTCATAACCGAACTTCGGGTGAAGGGGGAAAGTACAGAATAGGCCGTTTGGAAGTGAAATATTTGCATGAAATGTAGTACAATAGCGTAATAAGATATTAAAAAATATGTTCTAAATTTGAAGAGAATCCATTCAGTAACAAAATAATTATTAAAAAAATAAAATCTAGAAAGCCTTATTACTCCGTTATTTTTGAGTTTCCAAGAAAATCGTTATAGGAACTTGTGGAATTAATTTATCGAGTAGAATAACCCCCGTCCACCCCCAAGGTTTTGCAGTCGTGTATATACAGGGTGTTCCAAAATTGCTGGGACATAGAGCTACCTCGTATTGAGGAGGGCAAATAAAGTCAATTGGGCCCAATTTACCTTTATACCTAAATATAACGTTTGTTCGTGACAAGAGTTTAAAGTTTACTTAAAAAGTTACATTATTGTACGCTGTACGTAAAGACGTGGAACAAATTCAATGAAATTTGGCAGAAGTGCAAGTTAGAGGATTGCAATAAAAAAAGCCAGAAGAAATTGCAGAAGGGTAAAAACCATCCTCATATGGTAATTTAATTTTCATAGGGATGGTGATGCGGCTCTATGATCTCTTCAACGGGAAAACACACATACACACACACACACACACACACACACACTCACTTACTCTCACTTACTCACTGACTCACTCAAACGCGCGCACACACACACACACACACACACACACTTAGTCACTCACGCCCACACACATACTTAGTCACTGTAACACACATACTCTCTCTCTCTCACACACACACACACAAACAGACACACACACACACACACACACTTACTCACTGACTCACTCAAACGCACGCACACACTTAGTCACTCACGCACCACCACACACACCACACAACACCACCACACACACACACACAACCCACACACACACACACGCACACACACGCACACACACACACACACACACACACACACACACACAAATTTAATTTTATATAAATTTTCTTCACACAGTTTTTTAATGTAAAGCGTAATAAATGTAAAAATTAAATAAATGTGATTGAAAATGCTGAAGATGCACTATCGATATTTTTATTGAAGCTTTGGAATTTTGTTTACGTTAACAAGTATTTATGTCTATGAATCTCTATCTGGCATGAAGTTTTAAACGTCATTTTGACATAGATTACTGTTCTTGCCTTTACAATGTTGCCTGTTTTAGTTAAGAACGTATAAAAGAGGTTGCACAGTTATCCTAAAAAAAGTGAAATTAAAATTATTTCATTTCTTAATTTAAGTTAGCATCTAGATGTCTATTAACCTCTATCATGAAGTTTTAAACGTCTGTGTGCGTGCGTGCGAGGGTGTGTGTCTGGGTGTCTATGTGTGTGCGTGTGCGCGTACGTATGCGTGTATGTGTGTGTACGTGTGACTGTATGTGTCTGTGTGTTTGTTTGTGTGTGTGTGTGTGTGTGTCTGTACGTAGAGCTGATTAGATTTTGGGACAAATACAGGAGGGTTATTAGGGGTAGTTTTTGGTTTTTATCAAATATTTCTAAAACAGCTGCATATTTAAAAAATCTAAAAATACCTTGATATAGACATGGCAGTCTTTAAATGAGCTGAATAATGTTATATCAATTACTTCCTGCCCTACGCCTTGTTACGAAGGTAGGTGTTTCCTTATTCATTATGTTCAAGTTTTGTCCCATAGTGAATTGTAAATTGACCCACCTCTATAATCAGTATTGCAGTATAAGTAGCTGTGGTGGTTGGTCTGGGTCGTCAGACGGAAAGTGTGCCGATGCGAGTATAGTCTCCCTTGGCCCCCGTCCATTGTATACTACTTTTACTGCTACCAAGTTCTGTGAACAAAAATTTATTTGAGGAATTAGGGTTACATCGCAGCCTTCCATCATTTTGCATGAAATGGAGGCCTTACTGTCGTGTAGGTTTATCTGAACCGCTCTTATCCTCATTGTCTCTGGTCTGTATGTGCCTGAACAGGATAGCTCTAAGCCCATAGTAGGATCTAAACTTAGCCTTCTCTAGGATCCCATACGAGATGCTGTCCATAGAGAAAACCAGTATGGTGCCTTCCTTCTCCTACTTCGTACTTAGCAGTCGCCAGGTTCCCGTTTTCAGGCCAGGGTTCTAAAATACAAAACGGGTCCTACCAAGTGCCACGCCAAAGGTTTTGGGAGACCTTTAGCCTCTACGGCCACTAAATTAATGCCGTTCCATAGCGCTTTTAAGTTGCTTACTATCTTCTTCAGCCGGTCCTTGGTCAAGTCGTTTGCGCACGTAATTCATATCGCATCTCCCGTATACCTACAGCTTTCAAACTGAGGAAGTCTCGAGCTTTTCGAAAGAGTATATCAATCAGATCTCCTAACTTGTTGATGAGCAGGTCCGATTGCATCTGCTCGACAATTTCGTCCGATTGGGGTCTGTTGACCACCGCCATCCGTAGTCATTAGGCAGCTTTACTGTATGACCCAGGCTGCACTTGACTCCCAGATATTTTATCTTGCTGCGTTGTAGGTGTAGACGCTTCCTAAAGAGGTCGTTTGGAGCCTCCTCCCTCTTTTTCCACCACAGTTTCGCTTTTATGAGGAGACTTAGTCGGTTTAGATTGAGTCCAAGTACCCGCTTTCTCCTTCTCTGCAGTCCAGTTTGCTTTTGTGAACCTAACACCTTTTGGTCTGTAGTCCAAGGTTACCCATCCATGCAGCGATCACACTTACTCCTGGCACATCATACAACGGTCCGATTATGTGTATCTGATCCCCGTGTCTGAAGTGTCAGCAGGTTGCCGAAAAGAGTTTCCCGTAACCAGATCCTCGTCTAAAGCTTTTTCTAATATTTTGTGGTACCCCACATTGTTCTCACGAGTACGGAGGAAGAAAGGTCACCACGATAGGTGCCTCCTGCAACCGTGAAAGCTGACTACATACAACGGGGTTGCACCTAGTGCCCCGAGGTGGGGTTAGTAGTGGCTGATCTATGCAGGCAAGCATTTCTTGACCTGACCCTCTACACCCTAGGATTTGGGATTTTTATTGAGGTTTTCACCTTTTCGTCCGGAAAATTAAGCCACTGCCGCTCCCTGTACGTCGTTCTTTAGCTACGCCCTGCCTTAGTATCTATAGCACAGCTTGTGGTTGTGGTATTAGGAGACGGCTAACGCACAGCCGTCCCTATCTAGGACATTCCTGGGTTTCCACACCCGTGCACACTTTTGATGGTGCACGTGCTGGATGCCAAATTCCATCTTGGTTTTGTTTCTTCTTCAGGTTTTGGCGGAACACGTGTGTTTGTTGCTGTTACGTTTTCTACACCAGTACCATCACTACTTGAATCACTATCAAATGCCGAATCACTTGTAGACTTGCAGCTGCCGACATACGCAATATTCGCTCTGGCAAACGTTCCATCATAGGATACTAGATACTTGGTAGGTCGACCCCGCTTTTTTACCCGTATCGTTTCCGTCTTATTTTACATTTGACAACCATTGTTTGTTTCACTATTAGAATGTGAAGTAGGAGTAAAGAAGCGGGACCGATCTGCCAATAATAATAAAGTTATTAAATCGTTAAATGGATCCACTTAGCGATTCATTAACTTTTCATATGGCAGCACTGCTTCCGAGTATCATGCTTGTGTGCTTCTGATTGCAGTGTATACTTATTTAGATTAGATTTTATGTAACAGACATTGTAAAATAAACAAACTAGGAAGCGTTATAATTCTTAGGTTAATTAAAGCTTGTAGACAATCACTGCGATATGATAAATTCGCAAATCTTACTAAAAAAGTCGAAACATTTGTTTAGATTGAGATGAGTTGCTCCATACCCATCCATAATCCCACCATGCATATATACGTAATGTATGTATGTATACCGTGATCCGTGATTGTGGCTGAAGGAGCTCGGAAAGCTCGTCCTCCTCCTTGGGAGAGGGAATGAAATACGTGGCCCTTTCCCCGTTTCCCATACAAGAAAACCATATGAAATAAAGCTATGACATAAAGCGTAATAAGCAGTTAACAAAGCTTTTATAGAAACATTGCCTGTTAACCTATGTAGCACAGATGTTTTTACTAACCTCTACAGAAGTAATATTAATATGCGCGTTAAATGAAAGTTTAGAATGTACCTCTAGGCAAGAAACTTCACACTTTCAGGATTATATCGATTAGTTTGCTTTAAAGACAGAATTAGAGCATTTGTTTTTGATATATTAACAGAAGGTTAATAATTTTTAAACCAACATGTAATCCTTTTCAGGTTATCATTAGATTTAAGCCAGAGATTTTCAATACATTCCTCATGTATTATGATAGTAGTGTCATCTGCATATAGTAAACAAGTAGTACTACTAGAAATACTCAATGGCATGTCACTAACATAAATAATAAATAAGAGAGGCCCAACTACACTACCTGAGACACTCCGCTTTCTATTGATATTTTCAAACTATGTATTTCTACTAAACTTACACTTATACTGTGTTACATAAACCTATTGGTTACGTTTAGATACACTTTAAAAATTTCTTTGTGTTTATTGAAAAATTACATTGGTCGAATTGGTAGTTAACACTTATATTATGTTTATGTGTACTTTGGTTTGTTTTGCACAAAGTTTAGAAACATTACTTTTATATTTTGTTGCATAACCACATAGGTCATACAGTCACTAAATTTACTATTTACTGACTTTAATAGGTCACATTCATATTTTCGAAGCACTTGCATCATTCTTTAAAAGGTCACTGTAAACAATCTTTCACATTTGTGGAATAATCGCATTGGTTACTCCTGCAATCTTTACTTGAATTACTTTTATATTTGGTTGCATAAACATGTTGGTTATATTTATATTTAATATCACTTGAGAATTGTTCTTTATAACGCAACTGGTAAATATTTTTTCACTTTTATGGAATAATCGCTTTGGTCACACATATAATCTCTACTTTAATTATGTTTTGCACAATGTGCATTAAGATTACTTTTATAGTTTGTTATGTACATAAACACATTGTTCCATTTGAATTTAGTTTCAGTTGTGCTTTAAAACGTGATTGCGTAAACGGTATTTCACATATGTTGAATAATTGCACTGAGCACATTTGTAATTGTAATCTTTATTTGGATTATGTGTTTTACCATGTCTATTAAGGGCACTTTTATAATTTGTTACATACACACATTGGTTACACTTGAAGCTAGCAGTACTTGGATTGTGCAATATAACATGCCGTTGTAAATTAATTTCCACTTTTGTTGAATAATTGCATTGATCACATTTGTAATAATTACTTGAATTATGTATTACACTATGTCTTTTAAGATGATTTTTACAATTGGTTATATAAACACATTGGTTACATTTGTAATCTATACTTGAATTATGATTTGCATTATGAACATTGAACCTACTTTTAATATTTGTTACAAAAGCACAATGGTTACATTTGTACTTAGCGATACTGGGATTGTGCTTTACAACATGGTTTTGTAAATAGAGCTTCACCTTCGTTGAATAATTGCATTGGCCACATTTGTAATCTTTACTTGAATTATGTTTTAGACCATGTACATTAAAATTACTTTTATAGTTTGTTACATAAACACAGTGTTTACATTTGTATTTAGCACTACTTGTATTGTGCTTTACAACATGGTTTTGTAAATAGCAGTTCACCTTTGTTGAATAATTGCATTGGCCACATTTGTAATCTTTACTTAAATTATGTTTTGCACTGTGTCTATTAAAACTAGTTTTATAATTTGTTACATAAACACATTGGTTACATTTGTATTTAGCAGTGCTGATATTGTGTTTTACAATATGGTTCTGTAAATAGAGTTTCACCTTTGTTGAATAATTGCATTGGCCACATTTGTAATCTTTACTTGAATTATGATTTGCACAATGTGTATTAAAATTAGTTTTATAATTTGTTACATAAACACATTGGTTACATTTGTATTTAGCAGTACTCGTATTGTGTTTTACAACATGGTTTTGTAAATAGCGTTTCGCCTTTGTTGAATAATTGCATTGGCCACATTTGTAATCTTTACTAGAATTATGTTTTGCAATATGTCTATTAAAATGACTTTTATAATTTGCTACATAAACACATTGGTTACATTTGTATTTAGCAGTACTCTTATTGTGCTTTAGAACATGGTTTTGTAAATAAAGTTTCACCTTTGTTGAATAATTGCACTGACCACATTTGTAATCTTTACTTGAATTATGTTTTGCACTATGTATATTAAAATGACTTTTAGCATTTGTCACATAAACACATTGGTTACATTTGAATTTAGCAGTACTCATATTGTGCTTTACAACATGGTTTCGCAAATAGCGTTTTACCTTTGTTGAATAATTGCATTGCTCACATTTGTAATCTTTACTTGAATTATGTTTTGCACTGTGTGTATTAAAATTAGTTTTATAATTTGTTACATAAACACATTGGTTACATTTGTATTTAGCAGTATCCGTGTTGTGCTTTACAACATGGTTTTGTAAATAGCGTTTCACCTTTGTTGAATAATTACATTGGCCACATTTGTAATCTTTACTTGAATTATGTTGTGCATTATGTATATTAAAATTAGTATTATAATTTGTTACATAAACACATTGGTTACATTTGTATTTAGCAGTACTCATATTGTGCTTTACAACATGGTTTTGTAAACATTGTTTCACCTTTGTTGAATAACTGCATTGATCACATTTATATTCACTCTTTGTATTGTGCTTTATAACATGTTTGCTTAAATAGCGTTTAACTTTTGTTGAATAATCACATTGGTAACATTTGTAATCAATACTTGAATTATGTATTTCATTATGTCTAATAAAATCACTTTTACGATTTGTTATAAAAACGCATTGGTTACATTTGTATTTAGCAGCACTTAGATTGTGCTTTAAAATGTGGTTTTGTAAACAGTGTTTGACTTTTGTTGAATAATTGCATTGGTCACACCTATAATTATGCATTAAATGACTTAGTTCTGTCACATCAGTTCCAATATTGTTTGCTAAATATGATCTCTCTTCAATACTTGAAACGTATTCAAATTCGTTCTTCGTTTTAATACTATTGGAAATCTTATCAATTTCTTCTTTGATTAGATCTCTATTTAACATAACATGTTTCTGAATAAGAAATAAATTGAGTTGTTCTTCTGTTTCAGGTTCTAGTTTAATCACTGGTTTTTCATCAACTGGTTCCATTTCAAATGTGTCTGTTTAGTAAAATAATGACACCTAATCAACAGCGCGTGACTGGTCTTATAGACATGTAAAAATCCTGGCGAGGCAAAGAATACGGACCGTTCATCACACAGTACGTTCCGAAACTCAAGTACCACTGTTCTGTGCCAACTCTATACAAATGGGGCTTACAACTTTTACACCGGGTCTTTAGACCTTAGAATATTTATATTCTAAGTTTTGGAGTGTACATTAACTGCACGCATGCGGAATTTGTTCATTGTAGAGCAGCTGATTCTCATTTCCGCCAAAAATAAAACGAGAATGTTTGTTGTCAAAATACGTTAAAATGGATGAGCAAGACTTTAATCTATACTCCGTTTACCGAACAGAAGCATTAAGCTCCTCCCCATAAATTACCACATTGTTTAAATGCAACTTTGTGTAATTATTCGCATTTTTAAAACCCGGAATACAAGCAAATTACTTGCTTTCAACTGTTGTAGTTGGCGTACCTAAAGAACAGACGTCTTTAAGTTGTCATTGCGTTTTGGTGTTTGAATGAGTGTTTATGGTATTATATGGTCCTTACTTGCTTCGATTTGCTGTTATTCTCATTTATACGAACAAAATAGTCCTTACAAAAGGACGTCCTAGTTTGACCTAATCCAAAACTTCAATTATTGTTAAACTATGTTTGAGTTACTTTATTTTATATAATTAAAAACAATTAAAAAAAAAATAGTATGTGACGAATCTTTGTTTATACCCAAATCCACCTGTAATTTCCAAAGCTTTGCTTTACTGTAATGATTTGTAGTCTCGTGTACCATCTTTAATATGTTGTTACGTCGTATTTTTACAAGTAATAAATAATTTGAAACTTCTGATTTGTTAAAGTGCCAATACTAAAAGCATGACGCTTTGTAATTTAGTCTTGACAAAGTGACATTTCAATTTACGGTTTTTAAATTTCCCGCTTTTTATAAGTTTATTAGTGTAAACGCTGCTTACATTGGCCAAAATTTAGTGGGAGGAGCTTAACGCTTTATGTTGGGTAAACAGATTTTAGATTAATACATTACAGTTTTTGATAATCTGCGATGATTGATGACACCAACATTCTTATTAATCATATTTAGGTGTTAGCACCACACAATCAAAAAGAAGCGAGTCGAAAATGTAGACGGACGAGTTGATAATATCTCTCACAGACGCGTTTAGTGAAGATTAACAATTTTCTAACGTATCAAAGAATTTGTATGGCAGAAAATTGCCAAATTGTGTTTTTTTATTTGACAAAATTATTATTGCATAAACTGTGAAAGTAGATGAAAATCACATACAGGACAATTTTAAATTATAACCGAACTTCGGGTGAAGGGGGAAGGCAACATACGTGTACTTTGAATGAATAAAGTATTGATGGCAAATTCGTGTAATTCTTGCAGTTCCATTCCTACATTAATTAGTTCTAAAAACAATCATCATTTAGGAGTGCAAAAGGAATGCAAAGAAAATTAAAAAAAATATTCAAATCAAAAAATTATGTGTCATAATACATAGATAAAGCACAGAATAAGCCGTTTGGAATTGAAATATTTGCATGAAATGTGGTACAATAGCGTAACAAAATATTAAAAATATGTATTCCAAATTTCAAGAGAATCCATTCAGTAACAAAATAATTATTAAAAAAATAAAATCTAAAAAGTCAAATTTTGAGGCCTTATTACTCAGTTATTTTTGAGTTTTTAAAAAAACGTTATAGGAACTTGTGGCATTAATTTATCGAGTAGAACCTCCCCCCCCCCCCAAGTTTTTGCCCTGTATATACAAGGCGTCCCAAAATTACTGAGACGGAGCTACCACGTATTGTGGAGTGCAAAAAAGTCAATTGGACCCAAGTTGCCTTTATACATAAATGTAACGTTTGTTCGTGACAGGAGTTTAAAGTTTACTTAAAAAATTACATTTTTGTACGCTGTACGTAAATGCGTGGAACAAATTCAATGAAATTTGGCAGAAGTGCAATTCAGAGGATTACCGTCATTTTAATAATAAAAAAAGCCAGAGCAAATTAGAAATGGGTCAAAACCACCCTCACATGGTAATTTGTTTTTAATTTTCTTAGCGGTTCTAAGATTTCTTCAACGGGAAGACTTACTCATCATCTTCAGGTCAGAATGGTTCACTATTATGTTGATAAGGAAGAACATTGTCTGTGGTGTAAGAATTGAACACATCTTTGGTTTTCTAGCTTAAGTGTCTGTAGTAATGCCTTGAGTGAATATTAGTCTACTTGTTTTTTGAAGTGTGGTTTAGAAAAACCATGTTTTATGCGCCTGGTATTTATGAGCTTACTTTTTTCACAGGATTTTAAAAACGAACACCTTGGTTGGATGGTTTCGATACAAAAATCAAGTTATGGTAAATAAAAGTTAAAAAATCTGGAACACTGGAACTGTAGCAGGATCTGTAACAAACAAATATCATGTACACAAAATTAAAAACACCGAACGCGTTTCGATAGCTACGCTATCATCATCAGCGGTCGACCGCTGATGATGATAGGTTAGCTATCGAAACGCGTTCGGTGTTTTTAATTTTGTGTGGTACGTGAGTGAAATAAAAGTTAATTTAGATATTTTGTGTATAAAATCTTCCACGTCTTATAGTTTATTTTACATATTGGGTTAAATAAAGTACACTAATTGTTTTCTAACGGTTTATTAAAATATCTGGTGTGGAACAACGCACGAACTTCCAACCCACAAAGTGGAAATTAAAAGAAATGAAATAATTGTAATAACAATTTTTTGTCAGATAGAGATAGACATGTTTCCGCTCTTTCATTCTGAAGAATATTAGTGGTTAACAGCCAAACAGCACATGATTCTGATAATTTCTTTCCGCAAATTATAGAAAGTAGTTTGCTGGAAAGGAAAGAGAAAGGGCCACATATTTCAGTCCTTCCCCAAGAGGGAGGGCGGTCTGCTCGAGTTTTCCGAGCTCCTTCAGCCACAATCATGGATTCCCAGCATACATGCATGCATTACGTATATAGGTATGGAAAAGTATTATCGCGGGTTTGACTTATAATAAGTAAAACAAAGACAGTACAATCAGTTTTCGTGCTAAGTAAGATAGAATACACAACAAACTAAAAGCGCTGATGCCATACATGCGTCTTTTGAGTAGACTAGTATCAATGACACATTTAATTGCTACTGTCAACGAGAATTGAAAATCAGTGTCTTTGCAAGTCCAACACAATGCTCATGTATTCCACTGAAGAAAAAAAAATATTATTAAGTGATATTATTCAGAAAGTACTGCACAAGAAATGATGGGCAGGTTTGCTTTTTGCTTTGAAAACAGGCCAATTCTATCAGAAAGTACGATTATGCGTACTGTTTGTAAATTTGAAAGATGTGGATGTTTAAATAATTGTAGAAAATGTAGTAGCATTGATGGTAATGATGGTGAGCATCCTGGACGTAACTTAAACGAAGAGCGCGAACTCCAAGAAATTGCAGTGTGTAGTTTAGCAGAAACTAATTTGCATGGTGGGATTAAGCATGGGTGTGGTCACGATAGGATCGGAACTAACGGAGTTAGGGTTCTGATGGGGAAAATATTACCTCAGAATTCGCCTAAGTGACTATGCCGGTACATGTGTATGTGGAAAACCCCCTGAAAAAACCTGATCCAAGGTAGACGGTAACGGGAATGGAACCCATTTCCTCCCGAATACTAAGCAGGTCGTGTCACCACTACGCTACCAGCTCAGTCACCGTATTGAAAGGAGCTTTGAACCCTGTTGCACTTCCAATATTTTTATTTCTTTAATTCATTATATTTCCTTATTAACGGGCTTCAGTAGTAACAATATAGGTGTAAACAAAAATGTACATACCTCCCCTTTTGAATTGATAATTTCTTTCCGCAAATTATCTAAAGTAGTTGGCTGCGCCTCGTAAATTTTATATTTACCTCCCCCCCCCCCTAGAAATTGTTCATTCGAGCTATATCGGGGCGGCCTTTCTGTAGAACCTCGACTAACAAGAACTACAATATTAATTCCATCGTTGTTGTCTATTCCTGAACGTTCATGTTTCCTGTTATTAACGTTACCAGTTTCCATGAATTTATTTAACAATTACAATACATATTTATGCTTCATATGTCTTCCTGGATAATTCTCATTGAAAACACGAGCAGCGACTCTAGGTGATTTGCCATGTACGTAATACAAACCAACTGCTTCAACTGCGCTCTTGAAGTGTATAGACCATTTTTAATACAACAACTAAACAATAACTCGAGTTCAAACGGAGCAAAAATTAACATTCTAATAATAAAGTGCAGCTAACAGTCAATACTTCAGAATAATTACGATTAGCAGACAGCTCCAAAAGTAAGCAGAAAGGCAAGCACAAACATTCCTCAAGTAATTCGTCAAAAAAAAACTAGCACCTAAACAAATAAAGGTGCGTCACCTATTCAGCGACTGTCGTTAATGTCAAGGAGAAGTAATATCAATTACTTTTCTTGCGTAAGCACCACTAATACATACACGGTGCGGCATTAGTGCCCTCCCCCATACTTCCAATACAGGGTTTCATTACGTTATACAGGGTATTTCAAAAGTTATGGTCAATTGTACAAGAAAATCATTCTCATTTCAACGTCCTGTGTACCCTAGACAGAACAACCTAACAATAATTTTTTCCAGGCACAATTTTTTGACATGGGTACAGTGTTACGAGAAAGTGCTATTTCTTTATTATTGCACCAATTGAATATAGAGCGAGCCAAAACTCGAACACATGATTTGGTCAATTTTTTTCAAATGAATCACCCTGTATTTTATTTTAAAAAGTGAAAATACACTTTATGTTCTTCCATTTTTATTAAGCACTCCCTGTAGCTAAATCGTTAATTTCTGAGATATTTTCAATTTAATAACAGAAAGATTTTTTTAAAAATGTCTGTTATAACAAGTTAGCCGTGATTAATTTTATAAGAATTTTGTCTTAATAACTGATGTTTTTATAATAATTTGTCACAATTTTATTTGTTCACGGCTAACTTGTTATAATAGAAATTTTTAAAAAATAAAAAGTAACCCTTTAACCTAAATGTAAACGATTTAGATTATGCAATGTCCTACTCTCCGCAAGAGAACCAATTTATGTTGGAATCTTATTTTCGAAATAGGCAGCAGAATGAAAATAGTGAATGAATTTATTCAGTTTCGAAGTACAGGCCGTGGTGACAAGGGTAAATCATCTGTACGTAGTCTGGTTTACTTGGATCTAGCGCCAGCACGCCTCATAAATGATCCGTTTAAAAAAATGGAAATAAAAAGGGAATCTAAAATCTACAGTAACCTAGGATCCAAGCTACGTTATGCTACAGTCCATTGAGAGAATCCCAGGTTACGGTAGATTTTTTTTTCCTTTTTATTTCCATCTTTAGACAGATCAAAGGTGAATAACTGAATACGGAGCATGCTCACATTTTAGGATCATTTATGAGGGGTGCTGGCGCTAGATCCAAGTGTCTGGTTTAACTGAAAATGTGGTTGATGTACGAGTATGCATAGAACGTATTCCAATAAAATTTACGGCAATTATAACAAACAGGTACAAACTTTTAATTATTATTTTTACTATGACAACAATTAATTATTTTGTGCATTTTCGGCTTGTTATGGAATGTGTCGAAAAGCACTTAAACAAAAGTTACATTATCGTCCATACAAGGTAACTATAATGCCTGATTATCAGACACACATGAACTACACCAAAACGTTCGTGTCTAGATCTCGGCCCACAAATACAAAAAAAAATTGTTATTACAAAATGCAAAGCAAAAATTATAAATTTAAAGTTTTATTCACTGTCCGAAACTTCTTCGTCAGATGGCCCAGTATTAATTGTGATAATCAATTTTTCAATTTCTTGATCCATCAATCCGTCTCGCTGCCACATTTATTCGGCTATATGATCGACGTGTGTGCAATGTTTTTCCCAATTTGAGTGGCTTATTTCGGCAAAGGCTGTTTGCACTAAATTTTCTATTTGAAGGCCACTTTGATCGACGTATTGCCACCTTGTGTTTTTCCATACTCCATATCAACTCGATGGGATTTAAGTCACAATGATATGGTGGTAAGCGTACTACAGTGTGACAATGGTTCTTCAACAATTCGTCAACATAATATCGCTTAGCTTGATTCTGTGCCTTAACAAATGTTACTAATTCAGCCTTACGCATTTCACTGGTAGTAGAAACCCCATTGCTTTCAAGCAAATCTCGAATATATTGCTTTCGTGCAGTTTGGGTTGGGGGTTTATTGATTTGCACACTATGGTATGGCGCATTATCCATTACAACAATACCATTAGGTGGTAAATTTGGAATTAATTGTTTTTCCACCGACTGCATAAAATTATGATGGTTCATATCATCATGGTAATCTCCTGATTTGCTTTTGGCTTTAAATATTAACAACCCTTTATTCACAAATCCGTAGGCATCACCTGCGTGTACAATAATGTATCGTTGACCTGATCTATCGGTTCGGTATACTCCAGGCTGGTCTTCAGATTGCCAACACTTGCTGACACCATATGAAGGATGGATATAGGTTTCATCCAAAAGAGTTACCGGTTTCTTGTTTTCCCCCAGAACATTCTCTCACAGCTTGCGTAAGTAGCGAGAACGCCAAGCAACGATATTATAGCGTTCCATCAATAATTTTCTTTTTTTGTGGCATTTTTAAAATTTAAATCCTACATTTAGTAATTGCTTTCGAAGCGTATCTTCCCCACCAGCATAATTTACTTTGTCCTTCATTTTATCAACCAATATTTTTATTGTTGGAACTTTCAGTCGACGATATAAACTTCCTGAACTGTCCATTTTAAAATGCCTAAGTCACAATCATCAAAAACTAATTTGTTTGATTCTCCGCTTCGTGTCTTTTTAGAAGGTGCTTTTCCTTTCTAATTCTCATTATATTTCGCATCTTGCTACCGTTTATATATAATCCGCGCTACTACGTGATTGGATTATTAATTATGAATATTTGCGATCTAACGTGATTGGTTGCAAATAGTAATGATACTTTGGTGGGATTCTTGCGCAGAAATCTTCACGATTTCTTTACTACAGAACAAGGGATAAACAACTCAATTTTTAAAATGCATCGGAGCTTCTAAATTAATTTAGAAAAATTAATTTGCGAATTTACGTAATTATTTTTCTGGATCTTTACAACCTGAAAGACACTATCTCATTATAACTCCACTTAGTTACGAAAAGCTAACATAAAACACATTCTAATTTCCCTTAATTAATTTATAAAAACACTAATTATAATCGCCTTTATTAGTTAAATAAATCCCGTTAGATAGATCAAGTAGAAAATCGCGTTTATATTGTATATTTAATAGAGTAGTAAAAATATGTATTTTCATCTATAAAATACATGTATTCCATTTGTATCAGAATATTCTAGTCTGGTACCATAATATGCTCCATTCCAAAACAAAGGAAATTAAATTGTATTAAACAACGTAAGAAGAGTAAAGAACAGAACAGATTTAACAAGATTCATAGAACTTATTAAGTTTAAAAGTGAAATTAGACAAATATTATGTTATAAACTTACATAATAGTGTGATTAGGAAGTATTACAACTTAAATTAACATTCTAGATGTGATTTAAGCATAAAAGTTGTGAAACCAGGTTATGGTGATTTTAAGCGTAGTGGTCGAGATATAATTTTTCAACATAAACCATAAAAGTCTTAGAAACTGGTGAATCCTCATGTGTTTTCGGTCATAGAATCCATTTCTGTTTATAGTTTTCCTGTAGGAAGTAGAATAAGTTACATATAAGAAAATTTTCAAAATTAGTAACATTTGGAATGTTAAAATGAAATATGCCATGTGAGGTATCTATGGAAAGGAAAAACTGCATAGAATTAAAAAATGATTACGTTTTTAAGATCTGTCTACTTATAAGAAAGTTGTGTGTAAAAATAATAATTCATAAATTTCTGAAAAGTGAGCAGCCAATAAGAATTAAGCAGTGTTATGTTTGTATTGAAAAATTTGCTAAGGTGATTGGTGGTTATACAGAAGTTATATAAGGAAGTGGAAAAATTTTTTATGATTATCTTGTAATTCTCCAAAATGTGGACACTCAAGGTCTACATGAATAAAAGTTTTTATAATACTAAACAATTGAAATTTAAAATTTGTAAATAGAAATAAGGTTAACGTAAATGTTATTCCCGGTGATGTGTTGTCGGTATACAAGTGAATGTAAATCGAATTATTTCAATTATTTCTTTTAAATTAAAAATTATTTTTATCCAAATTACCTTTGTGTTATTATTTTAATTGAAATAAAAATTAAAAAGTTGCAGGTGAATAATATTTTGAATGCAGATAAAATTATTGTATTATTATAATTTTATCGATCATCGTTACACTTTTTTTCCTTGCTGTTAGGGCTAGTCTACTACTGTTGTTCCGAAGACACTGCAGCCATTCAGGCTTACTGTGTTCCCCTGGTTGGTCTCACACCCAATCTGTAATGTTGAGTTCCTGTATCTTATCACGCAGGTCTCTCACTGGAAGTGTTCTAAAATATATCGGTTCCATTTGTGGATACACGAAATATTCTCTTAGCGCATCGCAGTTGCACAAAATGTGCAACACGATTTCAGGTTCTTTACTGCAGTATCTGCAGGAGAATGTTTGTCAGTTTTCCTTTTCAAAGTGTACTTTAACAGCCGTGTCTTTTGAAGCTCTTTTTGAACAAGGACTATCTTTGAAGGCCTTGCTGTGTATGTCTTGGTCTATTAATCCAATAATTTATCTGCTGTTTCGACATCCATCCTTTGATGCATCTACGGTCAGCGTTGCGTTTTACTCCTAGAGCAGGTTCTGGTCCGTATAACAGTTTTAGTGCATCCTGTCTAGTGAGTTCGCCCACTTCTTCGTTTCTTCTGATTTTCCAATCCCACTATACAGAGATGTTATGCTTCGTCAGGTCAGGTCTTCGGAGCATTCCCAGATCAGTATAGTGCGTTCTTTTATTTTCTCCGCACATTTCAGTATCGCGTATGTTTCGTTTGAAATACGGTAACGTACTTTCCAAGCAAGATTCTTCGTAGCATTGCCAGATCAGTTGTGATGACGCCCTATGGCTTGATAGATATTTTAGGGCTGCCCGGTTGTCTGATAGTATAAAAATGGGCCGTTAGTGTAGTGCGTGCTTTTAATTTCCCGCGCATACTTCAGTATCGCGTATGCTTTCGTTTGAAATATGGTAACGTACTTGCCAAGCAAGGTTGTGATTCCCTCGCTTGGAGTTGCGCAGTAGACGCCAGTTTCAGTACCTGTCTAAGTTTTTGACCCGTCAGTGTACCAGACTAGGCTTCCCTCAGAAATGTCATGCCTTTGATTACACCCTCTCCTCGATTGCTAATAGTCATCTTGAAGAGTCTGGTTTTTAAATTTAAATCACGTCATTTCAGGTATGGGACACCCAATGCTGTCAACTAACATTTCGTGTCCCGTTTTACGCACTTGTTCCGCAGATTTTGAATCCTATAAAGTCCTATACTTGCTTCTCCCTCAATAATAAACGGGGAGAGGCTCAGTAGAGATTCCATTGCGGCGGTATGCGTTGATCACATTACCTTCCCAATTTCTAAACAGGCATGTATCTGCACCTGGCATAGTTTGTTTTGTTTCCTGGCTGGCTTTTGGCCACCACACCAGTGCCGCGTATATTATTGCTGGTCTGACTAGTGTATAGCCAGTACACTATACACGGTTTCAATCGCCATGTTTTATCAAAGGCGTTGTGTTATCATAGCGAGTATGGTTTCCACTTTTTTGAGGACATTGGTTCCAGGTAAGCTTGGAGTCAATAATGACTCCCAGAAATTTTACTTCCACTGACAAGTTGATGTTTCTCGCCAGGACGAACAGGCCTTAATTCACTATACTTTTGGTGGTGAATGGTACTTTTGTGGCTTTCTGAGGAGTGAAGGCCTTCCTTTTGTGACCACTTAAACGTTCACATTAAGGGCGCTTCCTTACTTCATTTACACATTTCCCTTCTGCTAAGATGACCAAGTCATCTGCATAAGCTAGATATATAAATCCTTCGACCAAATACAACGGGGTTGCACCTGGTGCCTCGAGGTGGAATTAGTAGTGGCTGATCTTCTATGCAATCAAGGATCTTTTGACTTGACTCTGTACACCCTAGGATTTGGGTGAGGTTTTCTCCTTTTTGTGCGGAAAATTAAGCCAGGACTACCGCCACTTCCTATACGTCGTTCCCTAGTAACGCCATGCCATAGTATCTACAGCACAAGTCGCAGTTGCGTTATTAGGAAACGGCTAGCGCTTAGCCGTCCCTATCTAGTACATCCCGGGTTTGGCACTCCCGTGTACACTTTTGATGGTGCAAGTCCTGGAACGAGCAAAACGGGAAAAAAGAGATCTCTCGGTATTGGTAGCCTGAAAAGAGTAAAAGTTGGAACGAGTGTTCTGATAGAAAAAAGTTAATGTAAGGGAAGCCACAAAAGACTAGTATGAATGAAGTAAGCCATCTTCCAGCCAGGGGAACGCAAGGTTCCCAACCCTGTCTTGCTAGTTGCGAGGCCCAACATAAGCTGGTCCGCGACACCGTATTCTCAGTGCTAACATTAACCGTTTGAGGTCAAGAGCTCATATTTCGGTGTTGGCCTCGCATCACTTACAATCATTTCCAGGGTAAACCCCTGTCCACCACCTGGGAATGCGTCTAGCAGGTAGTTCAACCTCTAAGATCATGACACTTATTCATCTATAGTGTTTTAAGTCTGAATTTTCTTTAGAACTGAAATTAAAGCGAGATAAGTAAAACGTAAATTTAACATTTTTGAAAACCACATCTACAAAAACAAAATAACACATCTTTCTTTATTGTACTTTATTTTTGAATTAATTTCATATTTAATGATTTGACAGAGGCGCATTCGCGAATTACTTCGTCATACGATATCAATCACATAATTCCAGTTCGGGTTAAAGCATTAAGTAAAATTCGAACAGTGATTAAATTTTGAAATATTTCAATGATGTCAGAAACTATCTCTAAGATACCGGAATCCGTAATAGTAACTTAACGGTTTAATAACTTCATTATTATTGGCAGGTCGACCCCGCTTCTTTACCCGTATTCCACATTCTAATAGTGAATCAAATAAACAAAGGCTGCCAAATGTAATAAAAAAGACGGAAACGAATCATCAAAAACCTAAATCAAACAGAGGTCACCCTCGAACTAGTAAACCACCATCCTTAAGTGGGTCTGATGGTGAAGCACGGGCAAAGAAGCGTGGTCGACCTACTAATAATCTAGTAATCCTGTGATGGAACGTTTGTTAGAACCAATATCACGTATGTAGACAACTGCAAGTTCTACAAGTGATTCAGGCTCATCACTATCACTGTCGTACAAATTCGTAATCGACGGCATTGGTCGTTTTCGTCTTTTAGGAATTTTATTCTTAATACTATCATAAGATTCTGAAAAATCTAGATGATAAAGGCGCTGGGAGTTTAGAAGCAAAAGCTTCCGCAACGACGCTATCCAAATTCTTAGTCGAATCACTAGAATCTGAATCATCACAGATTATTTTCAGGGTCACCCCCGTCCACCAGTTGAAAATGCTCCTAGCAGGTAGTTCAACCCCTAGGATCATTACACTTATTCATATTATATAGCGTTTTAAGTATGAATTTTATTTAGAACTGAAAGCTAAGCACGATAAATAAAACGTAAATTAAACGACGTTATCCAAATCCTTAGTTGAATCACTTAAATCTGAATTATCACTACAATTCCAGCGAATATTTGATGAACTTAGTGATACAATACTACAGGATACATTTTCAGATGGGAATGCACACGTGAAGATTGCACTGTCTCTACGTTTGCTGAATTTTGATCCAAATAGGATGCCAAATTCCATCTAGGTTTTGGCGAGATATAAGGGTTTAGTGTTACAGGCGGAACACGCGCGTTCGTTGCTGTTACGTACCATAACATTCCGAATCAGAGCCCGAATCACTTGTAGACTTGCAGCTGTCGACATACCTGATATTCGTTCTGGCAAACGTTCCATCCTAGGATTACTAGATACTTGGTAGGGCGACCCCACTTCTTTACCCGTATTGTTTCCGTCTTTTTTTAAATTACATTTGACAACCTTTGTTTGTTTTACTATTAGAATGTGAAGTAGGCGTAAGGAAGCGGGACCGATCTGCCAATAATAATAAATTTATTAAACCGTTAAGTGGATACACTTAAGGATTCAATAACTTTTCATACGGCAGCACTGCTTCTGAGTATCATGCTTGTGTACTTCTGATTGCAGTGTATACTTATTTGGGTTCTATTTTACGTAACATAGACACTACAAAATGAACAAACTAGGGAGCGTTATAATTCTTAGGTTAATAAAAGCTTATGGACAATCACTGCGATATGATAAATTACCAAGTCTTACCGCCCGACGCTCAAGTTGAAAAAGATATTTACATTGAGATAAGTAACCCCATACTAGAAAACCATACGAAATAAAGCGTAATAAGCAGTTAAAAAAGCGTTTATAGAAACATTGCTTGCTAACCTATCCAACACAAATATGTTTTTACTAACTTTTACAGAAGTAATATTAATATGCGCATTAATGAAAGTCTTGAATCTAGGTGTAGGCCACGGAACTTCACACTTTCAGGATTATATTGATTAGTTTGCTAAGATAGAATTAGAGCATTTGTTTTTAAAGTATTAGCAGACAGTTCATTATTGTTACACCAGCAAGTAATCCTTTTCAGGTTATGATCAGATTTAAGTAAGATGTTTTCAATACATTTATCATGTATTATCATATTAGTGTCATCTGCATATAGTAAACAAATAGCACTACTATAAATACTCCATGGCATGTCTCTAATATAAATAATAAGAGAGGCCCAAGTACGCTACCCTGGGGAACTCCGTTTTCTATTGGTATTTTATCAGACTGTGTTACATAAACCTATGTGTTTGTTGAAAAATTACATTGGTCGAATTGGTAATTAACACTTATATTAAGTATGTATATGCATACTTGAATTGTTTTGCACAATGTTTAGAAATATTACTTTTATTTTATTGCATAAACACATAGGTCGCATTTATATTTTGGAAACACTTGCATCGTTCTTTATAAGGCTACTCTGTAAACAATCTTTAACATTTGTGGAATAATCGCTTTGGTTACACCTGTAATCTTTACTTGAATTATGTTTTACCCAACAATTATAAAGATTACTTTTATATTTTGTTGCATAAACATATTTATATTTAGTACCACTTCCATTGTGCTTTGTAAGGTGACTCTGTAGACATTTTTCTCACTTTTCTGATATAGTTGCATTGGTCACACTTGTAATCTTTAGTTAAATTATGTTTTGCACAATGTTCATAACGAATACTTATATTTAGTACCACTTGCATTGTTCTTTATGTGAGTCGTATATATTTTCTCACATTTATGGAGTAACCGCTTTGGTCACACTTGTAATCTTAATTATGTTCTTAACTATAATTTATGCACATAAACAAATTTAGTGTTAATGGAACTTTAAAATGTGATTGCGTAAACGGTATTTCACATATGTTGAATAATTGCACTGATCACATTTGTAATTGTAATCTTTACTTGAATTATGTGTTTCACTATGTCTATTAAGGGCACTTTTAGAATTTGTTACATATACACATTGGTTACACTTGAAGCTAGCAGTACTTGGATTGTGCAATATAACATGGCGTTGTAAATTGGGTTCCACTTTTGTTGAATAATTGCATTGGTCACATTTGTAATGGTTCCTTGAATTATGTATTAAACCATGTCTTTTAAGATGATTTTTACGATTTGTTACATAAACACATCGGGTACATTTGTAATCTCTAGTTGAACTATGATTTGCATTATGAACAGTGAACCTACTTTTAATATTTGTTACAAAAGCACAATGGTTACATTTGTATTTAGCGATACTTGGATTGTGCTTTACAACATGGTTTTGTAAATAGAGTTTCACCTTTGTTGAATAATTACATTGGCCACATTTGTAATCTTTACTTGAATTATGTTTTGCACTATGTATATCAAAATGACTTTTACAATTTGTTACATAAACACATTGTTTACATTTGTATTTAGCAGTACTTGTATTGTGCTTTACAACATGGTTTTGTAAATAGCGTTTCACGTTTGTTGAATAATTGCATTGCCCACATTTATAATCTTTACTTGAATTATGTTTTGCACTGTGTATTTTAAGAATACTTTTATAATTTGTTACATAAACACATTGTTTACATTTGTATTTAGCAGTACTCGTATTGTGCTTTATAACATGGTTTTGTAAATAGTGTTTCACCTTCGTTGAATAATTGCATTGGCCACATTTGTAATTACTTTGATTATGTTTTAGACTATGTATATTAAAATTACTCTTATAGTGTGTTACATAAACACATTGTTTACATTTGTATTTAGCAGTATTCGTATTGTGCTTTACAACATGGTTTTGTAAATAGCGTTTTACCTTTGTTGAATAATTGCATTCGCCACATTTATAATCTTTACTTGAATTATGATTTGCACTATGTCTATTAAAACAAGTTTTATAATTTGTTACGTAAACACATTGGTTACATTTGTATTTAGCAGTACTTGTAATGTGCTTTACCACATGGTTTTGTAAATAAAGTTTCACCTTTGTTGAATAATTACACTGGCCACATTTGTAACCTTTACTTGAATTATGATTTGCACTATGTGTATTAAAATTAGTTTTATAATTTGTAACATAAACACATTGGTTACATTTGTATTTAGCAGTACTTGCATTGTGCTTTACAACATGGTTTTGTAAATAGCATTTTGCGTTTGTTGAATAATTGCATTGGCCACATTTGTAATCTTTACTTAAATTATGTTTTGCAATATGTCTATTAAAATAACTTTTATAATTTGCTACATAAACACATTGGTTACATTGGTATTTAGCAGTATTCATATTGTGCTTTATAACATGGATTTGTAAATAGCATTTTGCCGTTGTTGAATAATTGCATTGGCCACATTTGTAATCTTTACTTGAATTATGTTTTGCACTATGTATATTAAAATGACTTTTAGAATTTGTTACATAAACACATTGGTTACATTTGTATTTAGCAGTACTAGTATTGTGCTTTACAACGTGGTTTTTTAAACAGCGTTTCACCTTCGTTGAATAATTGCATTGATCACATTTGTATTCACTGCTTGTATTGTGCTTTATAACATGTTTGCTTAAATAGCGTTTAACTTTTGTTGAATAATCACATTGGTAACATTTGTAATCAATACTTGAATTATGTATTTCACTATGTCTAATAAAATCACTTTCACAATTTGTTATAAAAACACATTGGTTACACTTGTACTTTGCAGCACTCGTATTGTGCTTTACAATGTGATTTTGTACACAGTGTTTGACTTTTGTTGAATAATTACATTGGTCACACCTATAATATTTTAAATGACCTAGTTCTGTTGCATCAGTTCTAACATTGTTTGCTAAATGTGATCTCTCTTCAATACTTGCAATGTATTCAAATTCATTCTTAGTTTTAATCCTATTGGAAATCTTATCAGTTTCTTCTTTGATTAGATCTCTATTTAACATAACATGTTTCTGAATAAGAAATAAACTGAGCTGTTCTTCTGCTTCAGGTTCTAGTTTAATCAGTGTTTTATCATCAACCGGTTCCATTTCAAATGTATTCTTGCGTAGAAATAATGACAGCTAATCAACAGCACGTGACTAGTTTGTAGACATGTAAAAACGCAGGCGAGGCAAAAAACACGGACCGTTCATCACACAGTACGTTCCAAACTCAAGTCCCACTGTTCTGTGCCAACTTTATGCAAATGGGGCTTACAAACTTTTACACCGGGTCTTTATAGACTGTACATTAAGTTCGCTGCACTATTTACACGGTTGCCCATTATTGTAAAAAGAGCATTTCTTTCGCTCTCAAAGCTACACTGATGTTATTTCTTTCGCCTCCAAACTTGAAACGATTTTTAAAAAATATGAAAACCGCCACTTCATTGCGGAACTTTGACGGTTCTCCTTTAGAAGACGAAGATAATTATTGCTTTGTTTCTGGTAAATAGTCTCACAATTACTTAGTTTTGATTTTATTTTATTATTAGATGATGGTGAACATTTACTCATTGATAAGAAAGTAGCCTCCAATTTAGAGCAAAGTGGAATTACTTCAATAGGAATAGGGACGAGATGATTAAATTAAATTTTGCGTCAGTGTGTGATTCCGTGTTATAATAGACAAGGAGTAATGAATCCCAAGTTGACGAAGTAAAAGTAAACGCTTGAACAGATGCTTCCACTAAATTACTATTAAATTTATGTCAAGAAATAAAACCTCTTGTTGGTAATACAATAAAATTTAAAACCCAAAGGAAAATGTGGGATCATATAAGCAAAGTGAAGCATGAAAGTGATATATATATATATATATATATATATATATATATATATATATATATATATATATTGAACTGATATTTACTCCCTACCTATTTTTATATTTATGCTAAATTTAAATTACTTATAAAATAATCTAAGGTTAATTAATTTTATTATTATTATATAATTTATTTTATTATATCGGCTAAAACTCTTAAATTGAAATTAAATTCGTCGGTAGAACTATATTGGTAGAACATGAGACTCATCAACAGGGATAGGGATCTAAATTTAGAAGAAACTTTACTAATATTGTAAAATAAATGATTATAAATTTGAATTATATTGACTGTTTGAATACAATAACCATAGTTAATATGATTAAAAAAAAAACATTGAGGTAATGTCCTATTATTTCTATATGGATTAAAATTGATTAAGTAAGTTGAATTATAATTTTTAATTCGCATTAATAACTGTGTTACACCCTGTACATAACAAAATTCTTTTAAAAATATACGTGGGCATGCGCTGTGAATACGCAAAACATATGATTTGACCACAACCAAAATGAAACTCGACATACAAGTAAGTATAACTACGTTTGAATGAACAACAATATTAATATAAAACATTTACATTTATAGAACAAATAACATTCCCTTTCGACATGCATATCTGTTGTTGCACATCAAGATTATTACAAAGGATAGAAATTCTGAACATAACAAAAAGGTACCAATGTCAACAATAAAGTACTCACATATAAAATCCTCCTTTTGTGGTTACTGCTATTGAAGTTGGTTGAAGACAACAGCTCCTGCGAACTGCAACTCTGCTCTGCAATCTCCAATTTTCTTTAAATGAACAGCTTGTTCACTTGGTAAGTTTCACTAATGTTATTAGAATCTTGACGAATCTTTATTTTAGGCTTATCACTTCTTTATAATTAACTTCAACATAAATTTTGTAAAGCATGGATCGTTGAAGGTTGTTGTAAATTAAACACACTTTTGGTAAACAAGGTGTATAATGATAAAAGCACGAAGACAACACAATTAATTATCCATAGCAACATTCACAATAATAATTTAAAAATGAACAAAGTCGAAACTGCGGAAATATTTTATAACTTGTCGAAAACTTCCGATAAAATTTAAAAAGGTAAACTAACCTTGATTTAATTATATTCCGACAAAAGACTATCAACTGTTTCGTTAACACTTCCGATACTAAATCGCACTTTGTTAAATTACCGAAGTGAGGTTAATTTGTTTTCAAATTTATTTTCAAAAAAAAATTTTGCAACAGCTTACTTTGGCAAGTTGTTGCAAAAGATGAAAATCAAGAGAGTTTGTGAAGCTAAAGCACTTGCTTATATATGTTTTTGCTTGACAACCAAATCATCGAATGTTTTCATTTCAGAATATTTCCTGAAATCTGATTGGCTACAATAATTTTCACATTACGATAATTCTTTGAAGCCCTATAACTTTCGCCCTGTTTAATATTTCTTAAATCTAAAAACATTTCCATAATCTACATAATTTTATCTAAATTTTGAAACCAAACATGAGCTAATTCCTATACTTAATAACTACGTTAATTTTCACACTTATTTATGGAATTTATACTAATTCTATGAATTTTTCAGGCCTGGAAACTACCTCTACATGAATAGGGGATACTACTACACCCAAATATCCATCTTAAACATGCCTACAGCCAATTTGAGAGGAAAATTATTTAAATTCTACCAATACTCTTAGAAACTAAAATTAACAAAAATGGACATAAATATAAGGAATTATAACATAAAATTGAGGCTACCTCACTATTTTTGCCTCTAGTAATTTATTTTATATAAATTGTCTCAATTTTAAATACTTTTTACAAAAATCTTTATCCGAGGTGAAAACATAACCTCATTTTGTTTTTATAATTTTAATGTTAAATTTCACACTTTTAAACACAATAACTGTTAATGTAAGTGTTTAAACTTAATGTTCAAGTCACAAATTAATTTAATTTACCACTTTCGTAGGTTCATAAGTTCTTCTACGACTAGTGTCGGAATGTTGTCAATCACTAGTTTAATGGCATAAATTGTTGATTACACACAATAATCCCAGAACTGCTGCATGATTCATGTTTTATAGTCACTCACTAATGTGCTTATTCTGTTTTTTCTAATTTTTGCACTAATCTGAGTTAAACGCACTAATACGAATGTTTTTCACTAATCTTGGCTGCGTACATGTGAATTGCGACATTGATACCAGCCTAAATCTAGTTTTAACATTATTTCTGTCAACCACAACCTGTATTACATGTCGTTGGGGAATATTGTTTAATAATAAACTTACAAAACTAAATGAAACTTGAATTAACTCATAAACGATAACAAACATATCCTATACTTCTGTGTACTGTGCTGTCGATTACTTATTTTAACATTATTAAAATTATATTAAGAAATATTTAACTTTTACAAACATCTCAGTGTTTATTAATCATTCTTATCTAGAATTATTTAATGAAATGTACCATTTTGTACTAACTAAAGTAATATTTCACTATGCAAATTACATAGCTACTTACACGTAATTTGAATCATCTCAACATATATATATATATATATATATATATATATATATATATATATATAGAGCATCGCAAATATACAATCGTTTCAAAACATTGGAAAGGCCATATAAAAAAGCTATTGATAATAATAATTAAGGAGCCTATTCTGTATTGTGTCGTTAACTAACGATGTCGTAATGGTAATTACTCGAACTTGAACGATAGTTACATTCTATATCACTATTGTTAAAGAAATAGTCGTTGGATGATCGTTATAAATTATCGTTTATCGTTATAATAGTCGGCAATATGAACAGAATGTATTGACATTAGAACTATTTCAAAGCCGAAAATAACAAATGTCAAAAACATAACCTTACTGAGACAGAGAAAAGGTAAAAACTCGCAATGTATTTTGTTTTTGTAAAATAAACCTACACATTTTGGTAAGCTTTTAAGTTAATATAATGTAGGATTAAAAAATTTCAGACAAATCATCATGGCTAACCAAACTCCAAAACGACCACGAGCTGGCAAAACAATAAGAGGCCAATACATACTGTACATTGAGCACCTCAAATCAAACAAGGCCTTTAGGGAGAACAAATTTGACGCTAATCAACCTCACATCATAGAGGAAACCTGGGAAAAATTAGTGCAATTACTAAATGCATCTGGTGGCCCGATAAGAAATGTAAAAGAGTGGAAAAGGGTATTTGTAAATACATCTATAATTGTATATTACATAAACATATTCTAGGTTTTTACTGACTGGCGGTCTCAAACCAAACGAAAGGCCAGAAAATTGAAAAGTGCTCAAAAGCAAACTGGAAACAAAGATGTGTGCGAATATTCCCTAACAGACATCGAACAAATACTTATGGACACAATTGGTTGGGTTGTAGTCGAAGGAATGTCAGAAACTCCGGAATTTGGAATTGGTAATATGTTTTAAAATCTTTGCTTATATTCTATCTAATAAAAAGGTGGCATATTAGCGACTTCTTCGGCATCTTTGTCCGTCGATGAAAACATTGACAATGATATGGAAAATGAGAATATTGCTATTACTTCTACAGCAGCTCCATCTAATGTACAGGAAGTCGGTTCTGGGCACCATTTGAAAAGAAAGAGATCAACAGTAATCAGCTGCTTAAAAGAAATCATCAATAAAGATGAAAAAAAAAGAAAATGAAATCGACATTCTTCGAAGGATAAACGATAATCTGGAGAAGTTAACCGATATCCAAAGGAGGAGACTAAAATTGCGACAGATGGAGCTTCAGATCAAGTATGAAGGGGTGACCTTTGTATTGGACAGTGATGACGATGAGAAAACTAGTTAGATTGTAGCCAAGTGCAATGTATACAGATTTTGACATAAAATGTAAAAATTAGCGTATTTTTGATTGACTAAAAAAAATTTGAATTAGTTGATTCCTTAACATCCTTCCTCTATTTAACAAGGCTTCCCGATCATCAACATCATTACCTTCATCATTAACATTGTTGAATTCCAGGTCTTCGTTCAGTGAAACAAACAAATTTATAAATTGTTCCTTACATAACCATAACTACGTGGCATACTTCCTTTCGACACCTCTACTTATCATTAAGTTGTGTAGCGTCGCACATGCATACGTTATTCGAGCTGCAAATTCTGGTTGATAATGTAGAATACAGTGTGGATTCAAGCAACGCCATACTCCCTTTATCAATCCAAATGTACGTTCTACAATCTACACGATTACGTATTAGACAATGTCGTTGTGTGTATCGAAACTCGGGTGTATAAGGAGTAGCTCCATGAATTGGTGTTAATAAATAAGGCAACAAACGATAACCAGCATCTCCAAATAAATATGAGTGTTCGTCTCCTGCGATAAAATTCCCATGCAACAAGTCCTTCACTGAACTCAATGTGAAAATAGCAGCATCATGCACACTGCCGGGAAATCGAGCATCAATGGCCAATATCTTGCAATTTACATCGCAGATCTTAAAAATTATAACAGGTTACAAAAGTATAAGTAAACTAATTTAAAACATCATTATGAACTTACAAGTTGACAATTGAGACTATAAAAACCTTTTCTGTTCATGAATACGTTAGCAGGATATCCCAAATTGATAGGCTGTGGTGTGGCTATGCCTATATGTGCAATCAATGCAACCTACTATTCTAGGTAATTGAAATTGCTCAAAAAAACTACAAGAATTGAAGTATTACTGACACCAATTTTGAGCTACTTTGAAGAACAACAATGCATTACTTTCACTTGTACCTACCTCCTTTCTAGGATAATGAAATTTTTAAAAAGGAAAAGTTTCTATTAATTAGTTCGTTTAAAGACCTTAGATTAAAATTCATAATGTTTTTAAACGGCAAAAATTATTTTCCAGTTGCAATGGGGGATAGTTAAAATGTTTTAAACAATTTTTTAAAACGGTTTAACTAATAAATCCATAAAAAATAAAATTACAACCAACTAAAATAATTATAACCAAAATAAAAAGAAAACCTAAAAAAGCAAATCCATTAAAAGGATCGAAAAATACGAAATGGAGCAAAAAAACGCCTTTCAAAACCAAACCTAAATCTAAAAAACCAAAAATTTGAAGATCAAATTAAAAATTTGATCAATAATGGAAGCGGAAATACAAAAAAAAACCACTCAAAAAACCCCAAAAAAACAACCCCCAAAGGCAAAAAAAGTCAAATCCCCAACTCCAAAACTTTCAAGAAATTTTAAAATTTAAAATTTTTTTTAGTTTGGTCTTTTAAAATCTAAAAGGAAAACAATTTTTAAAATTACAATTGTAAATATTTAATTTTTTAAGAAGGATTTTTTCTTAGTCAATATATAAAATGGATAATAAGTTTATTTATTTAAAGGTTAACCAATTGTTTAATTTTTATTTTTAAAAGACCTTTACCATCCCACGGTGAATATTAAAGAATCCAAATAGTATTTAACAAAGAAACTGCTTTTCTACCCTAGGATTATTTTGCATTAAAAATTCACATTTCAAATTAGGGCCACTTTATAGTTATTTAAAGGTTTTAATTGTTGATTTATACTTTTATTTTATAATTTGTTTATTGAGTAGGACAGCAACATTTGGTTCTAGCGGAAATAACATTAGTTGAAAAGTTTAAATTACTCAGCCAAGAAGACTTTTACCAGGCTAAATTTAAAATTTCCTTAAGGAACAGACTAGACGTTGGAAGAAAATTCCCCATTTACCGAGAATTAGGAAGGAAAAAGAAATTAAAGTTTTATTAAATTTACTATTTTAAAGATTACTTAAAATGTTCCATTTAAAATTGTAAAGAAAAACACAATATTAAAAAAATTAAAAGCGCCCTCTGATTTATGTTATTAATAGATTGTTAAATTTTTTTTGTTTAAAAAAGCCAAACAAATCAAGTTTAAAAATGGTCAACAGAATTTAAAGGCGTTTTTTCGAAAAGGTTTTTTTATTTAAAGATAACTAAAATTGTAAATAAAATATGCAAATTTTTGAGGAATTGATTTAATATTTAATATGCCCTTAATTATAAATTTTTTAAAAATGAACTGTCAAATGCCCTCTAGCGGTGGACCTCAATTCAAAATAATTTACTTTCTCACCACTTTTGTTTAAAAATTTTTCCCGAATGTGCAAAATTTGGATATCCAGGTTTTAGTTACCCGACGTACAAACTTTAACCGTTTTATTTAAACTTTATTTTAACAATTTTTTGTGGAATAAGTTAGAAAAAAACAACTTTTAATTGTATTAGTTAAAAACCCAAAATACTAGATTAGTTCAAAAATTTTTGTTTAAGGGTTAACATTAAATTTAAAATGACAAAAAACCACTAATTAAATTTTCAATTTTGTTGTATTATACGTATTTTTTAAATTTGAAAATTTGAATAAAAAAACTGTAATATTTAGGCATAAAATTACCAAATGAAAATGTTTTTTTAAATGTGTTAATAAATAATTTTTTTACCAAGATGTGATTTGAATATTTTTTTTAAACAATGAAAATTTTGAAACCCCTTAATTGAACATTCCATATTTTAAGGGTAAAATTAATTTTCCTAAATGTTGATTCAATTTTGCTCGTATATTTTTCCCCTTTATTTAAAAATTAAAATTAAAACGTTATTTATATAATCATTTATTAAATACATTATTTTGTTACCAAAATTGAAGAAAATAATATTTCCATAAAAAAATACAAGGTACCCAGGTTTTCGGAAATAGTAGTCAAAATAATTTTAAAATTGGGTAAATATACAAACCCCCTAAAATAAATAAAAAAGATTGTTAATACAAAAGACCTCCGTTGGGGCCATGAAGAATAAATAAATAAAAAATAAAAAATAAAAAAAAAAATAAATAAATTAATATATAAAAATTATTAAAATTTAAAATTTTTTTTATTTCTTCTACTTTAAACATTTAAAGAGAAAATTTAAAATCTTTTAAATGTTTTTAAATTTTTAAAGTTTGTTGAATTTCTTTATCACATTGAATTTGCTTGAATTATTTTTACACAATTAAATTATTTTAAGATTTGTTATATAAACACAGGTTGCATTTGATTTAGCAGAATTGGAGTATTTACAGATGTCTTTTAAATAGCGTTTATTTTGTTGAAAATTACATTTCCACATTTGAACAATACTTAATTATTATTAGTATTGTATTAAATATATTTTATTTGTTCATAACAAGTTACATTTATAAAGCAACTTAATTATTTAACAAATTTTGAAAGGCTTTTAGATAATAATCCTTGGCCCATTTGGAAATTGAATTATGTTTTCACTAGTGAAAGATGACCTTTTACGTTTTTTACTAAATACATTTTGTTACTTTATTTTAGCTCTTATTGTGAAACATTTTTTAAAGCGTTTCTCCTTTTGTTAATAATTGATTGGTTCATTTAATTTTTTGAAAGTTTTTCCAATTAAGTTATTTTAATTTGTCAAAGAACTTGGTTAATTTTTTTCGTACGGTTTCTTTCCTTTTTGAAAATAGTTTAATTTGTTAATAAAATTGGCAATTTGTAATCTTTAAATTATTTTGGCCTATGTTTTTAAAAATTTTAATTGTAAATATTGGTTTTTGTATTTAACGTTTGGGATTTGTTATAATTTTTGAAATGCATTTCCATTTTTGAATAATTCATTGGCCATTTTAATCTTTTTGAATTATTTTTTATTTTTAAATAATTTATGGTTTGTTAAAACAACTTTAATTTTATTTACCCTTGGATTTGGTTTCAAATTTTTGTAAATAGGTTTACATTTTTAAAATTGCAAAAACATTTTAATTTGTGAATTATTTTTTATTAAATTAGAAATTTTAAATTTTTACAAAAACACAATGGTTAAATTTTTTTAGAATGTTATTGTTTTAAAGATGGTTTTGAAATAATTTCACATTTGTTGAATAATTGATTGGTACATTTTAATTTTACTTAAATGTTTTTTTAATTTAAATTATTTTATGATTTTCAAAACCATTTTCAATTTAAAATACTCGGATTGTGTATTACCATGGTTTTTAAATACATTTATTTTTTTTAAAATTGACGATTACAGTAATTTTTATTTATTAGTTTTTGCAGTATGTACAAAATATTTTAAATTTGACAAAATCAATGGTTAATTTTATTTAGCAAATTGGTTGTGTTTCACATGGTTTTGTAAATATTTTTTTTTAATAATTATTTAATTTTAATTTTATAAATTATTTTTATTTTATATTAAATTATTTTATAATTTTTAAAAAATTATCACATTTTAACCACCTGAATTGTGTTTTACAAAATGCTTTAAATTTTGTTTAAATTTGTTGAATAAGTACATTGGTACCTTTAATTATTTTTAAATAAGATACTTGTTTTATATTCAATTGTTTGATAAAAGTGATTGTCTTTTAATACTCCTTAAATTCTTCTTAAATTTAATATATTCAAATGTCCCAATTTTTCTTTGTTCATCACATTTAATTAAATTTTCAGTAAGAAATAAAATTGGGTTTCAGCCAGGTTTAGTTTAATCATTTTATTATCAACCGGTTCCATTTCAAATGTTCTCGGTTTACTAAAATTGAAAATAATGGCGTACGGGAATGTTTTCAAAGGTTTGAAACGTCGGAAAAGGCATTCGATTACGTTTGTTTTTGTCTAATTTAGGATTTTTTTTGGATAATTGTATTTTTAGCAAGAAACGAAATTGGTTTAAAGTGAAAAATCCAAATTATTCACATTTTTTAATTTTACCTTAATTATGTTGCCCAAAAAAAAATTTATAATATTAAAAATCATTTACCTTGTAAAATACTGGTGTGAATATAGGTTTTAAAAGAATTTAAATTTTAATATCAGGCCTTAATTTAAATTGAAAATTTTGCCGTCTATTAGGTGTTGGCAACAATAATAGCTTTAGGGACTTTAGGTTAGCTGCATAGGTTAGCAGTTTGTTTTTAGTTTATGGTTTTCTTTTTTATGTTATGCGGAAGTTCAGTATTACTAAATATATACGTTCAAGTTTGGAATAATTTTATTTGCAAATGTTCATATAGAATCTAAAGTGGGATGTTTGTAAAAAGGTCAATGAATTTGCTTGGGTTTTATTTCTTGAATTTGTTTTGCCTATGGTTATTGATAATTTTATGATTTAATAAACCCAATGTTAACTTGTAAGAGAAGTGTTACAATTGTTTGGGGCTTCCCTGGAAATTTGAATAAGTATTTAATAAGGGCCCTAATGCTAACTTTAAGAGGGTATAGGTTTACAATTGTTTTGTGGCCACCATTTTTGGGATAATTTAATTTTGTTAAATTTGCATTTCCTTGGTTATCAGGAAATTTGTTTTATTTAATAAGTCTTTTAATTTGTAAAACATTGGGCCTTTTAATTGCTTTGGGTCAAAAACTTCCTAAATTTTTTTTTGTTTGTAGCGCCACTATTTATTAATGATTCTTTTCGGTTTATTATGGAATTTGCTTCTAATAAGGGCCCTAATTTTCCTTTAAATTATACCTTGTATTTCTTTTTGTCCTTTTTATAACTGGTTCAGTTTTGATTGGTAACCCTTAGGTCTAAAATTCATTTAATAACGGGTCCTTTCAATTCTGGCATGTGGGCTTTACAACTTTTCGAGGCTTCGCCCCTTGTCAAGCCCTAGGGGAAATTGAATTTGTATTTAAGCCTGTAAGTTTTACAGGAAATTTGAATTTGAAATAAATGGGGCCCAAGCTAATTGAAAACATTATTTTCCCTTTTAAAATTGCCATCTATGGGTATAAAATGAATGTATTCTGTAATATAGTTTCCACCTAAAGATTTTAAAATAATAAATCACTTAATTTATGGGGAATTTGGATAGGGTTCAACATAATTTTAAGGTAGGTTATGCATAGGTTAACATTTGGTTATTTTGGTTTTAATTGGTTGCGGAGAGATATAAAAAACGTCGTTATTACAAAGTGCGGCCTATAGGACTAGAAAAGTGGGAGAATGTTACCAAGGTTAGAAAATTTTGCTCGCTTTCGTTTGATTTATTAGGTTATTGATTTGATATTTTTAATTGCTTTGTTATTGTGATTGTCTATTCTTTGATTTGATTAAAGTATTTTTCCTTTAATAACGAGACCCTATACTAAACTTCTTGTTTTAAATCCGGGATTATTTAATAAATGTTAAAACCCTTCGTTTTATGCAGTTAATAACATTAGGGCTCCAATTGATTAAACAAAGCCTTTTTTGGGGTATTTCCATAACGCAAAATTGTATGAAAATATTTTTTAGATTTTATTTGCAAATAAGGCCCATTTACGAAAAATTATTAGTTTTTCCTAGTTTCGTATAATTTAATTTTATGTCGTAATTAAAATCAAAATCTTTTAACGGTTTGGACCCAAGCGTGTCCTTTAAAATTAGGTTCCCTTTTCCACCTAAGTTGTGATCTGATTGTTTTAAAAAGCTGGTACCAGTTTATTACAGAATAATTATTGTTCAAATAATGGGCCCAAAAATTCAAATTTTAGGGCAAGGAAAGTTTCCTGCCTTAAAGGCCCCCTTATTAAATAAAATTCAAATTTAGCCATAACCAAAAATCAAACTTAAATACAAATTAGATTTTAGATCAAGGGTTAACCCTAACTTTTAAAGTTAGCATTAGGGTCTACTTATTAGAAAATATTTTTTTTAAATGTGGGGGTTAAAACAAATTCGTTTCACACCTAGGGCAGAAAGGGGAAGCCTAAGAAAAGTTGTAAAGCCCTCACCGTTTAAAGTTAAAAATTTTTGAATATTTTAAAATCCCCAGAGGTTACGATTCGAAGACCCAAAAGTTCCATCAACAACCCAAGAAATCAAGGTTTAAATCTCAAGGTAGAATTACCCCTTATTAAAAAAATTAAACCCCCCAAATAAAGAAAAGCTTATAACACTACTAGATTGCTAAAACAAAGGCTTAAGACCCAAAGCAAGTAATGAATATACATTTTCAATTAAAGGGCCCCATATTAAAAAAATTCAAAAGTTAAACCCAAAATGGGAATTAGATAAAATTAAATTTTCCGAATAATCCAATCGGGGAAGTTGTGAAGACCTACCCTTCTTAAGGTTAGTAAAGGCCCTTTTTAGAATATAATTTAAATTTCCCTAAGGGGAAGACCCCGAACAATTCCATCACACAAGGGGCGCCCAAACAAATCAATTTACCAAGACAAGGTAGAATTAGGGCCCCTTATTAGAATACAAATTCAAATTTCACGCCATAACCAAACAGATGCAGAGACTTAAATACAAATTCAGATTTTCAGCCATAGGCCCAAGAAGTTGGAAGCCCTATATCTGTCTTACAAGTTAGCATTAGGGGTCCACTTATTAGAATACATTTGAATACAATTGAATTTGAAATATCCCTCCATAAACTGTAGAGGCTTAAATACAAATTCAGATTTCACACCTAGGGTCAGGAAAAGGGGGGCGAAGCCTCAGACAAGTTGTAAAGCCCTACACCTGTCTTAGAAGTTAGTCAAAAGGCCCATTATTAGTATAATTTCAAATTTCCCTCCAAGGGGTTCACGACAATGGGCGAAGACACCCGAAAAGTTTGGATCACAAGGAGGGCTAAGATCCGAAAGTAAGATAAGAAGGTCTATACATATCGTACAAGGTAGAATTAGAGCCCCTTATTAGAATCACAAATTCAAATTCCCCGCCATAACTAAATCGAAAAGAATCATTAGTCCACACACTACTAGATGGCGGTACAAACCTTCAAATTTTGAAGCAAGGGGCTTAAGACCCGAAAGCAAGTAATGAAGGCCTATACATGCCTTACAAGTTAGAATTAGGGCCCCTTATTGAAATAAAAATTCAAATTTCCTGCCATAACCAAGCAGAAATGCAGACATTAGATACAAATTTAAGTTTTTCCCAATGGGATGTCGGCGAAGCCCCGAGAGCAAGTTGTGAAAACCATCTTACAAGTTAGAATTAGGGCCCTTATTAAAATAAAATTCAAATTTCCGCCATAACCAACAAAATCAGACTTAATACAAATTTAAATTTTCCCCAATGGGAGCGGGAAGCCGGAGCAAGGGAAAACCTATACCTGTCTTACAAGTTGGCATTAGGCCCTTATTAGAATACAATTTCAAATTTCCCGCCAGGGGGGCGAAGCCCGAGGCAAGTTGGAAGCCTACACCTGCTTAGAATTTATCAAGCTAAGTTTATTTTCTTTTGGTTTCCACAAATTGACCGTAAGTTTTAAAAGTAAACAAGTGGTAGGGGTCATATTGGACTTGATGGTTGGAATCCCAACCGCCAAAACTTTCGTTCTTTTAAAACTTTTGTTTGCTTCATTTTATTTTTAAAGCAATTAAGAAAGCGACCTATCATCCCTTCGTTAAATTAATTAGGAAATTTCAAAATTTTTTGGCAAACCGCCGAAATTAAGTTAGATCCATTTAAAAATGTGTCCAACCCTGACAAAAATTTAAACAACTAAATAAAAAAGGGCAAATTAAAAAAAATAGCATAAAAAGCGATAAGACTTAAACAAATTTTTAAAAATTGTGGCTCGTTTTTAAACTTAATTCTGCTTCAAGTGGTTATGCTTTTTTTAATTACATTTCCAATTTCCGAAACAAAAAAGAATAAATTTTAAAACCTAAAAGAAATAATAATTAGGAGTAAACCTTTTGTTAAATTAAATAATTTATTTGTTAACAGGTAGTATTTGTTTATTATTGATTCCCAAGAAAGCCAACCAAAATTTTTCAAAATTTTATTTTTCGTGAATCCTTAATGCAATAAAAAATAGGGTTTATATTAAAAAATTTACAAAAATTTTTAAATTGCAAAATTTGCGAATTTTTCCAACATCTTAAATTTTTACATTTTGAAATTCTATTTTTGGGCAAATTAAAAAATTTGGCCTAAGTGTTTACCTTAAAACATATTTTTTTAACGGTGCTCGTTTTTAAATAAATTTTTAAAAATTGTATTAAATTTTTAGTTTTTCAATTCCCACTTAATATATCATTTTAACCACGAGGATAATATAGTTAAACTTATTATTACAAAATTATTTAAAAAGTATGTTTATAAAGACCTCAGTAAAGCCACCAATTTTAAATGTCCCAAACAAGAATCCTAACAAAAAAATAGGGGTAATAAAAAAATCCCATTAATTTATTGCAAAAAAGCCCGATTTTTATCTGGTTTTCTTTGTAAGACAAAGGTTTTTATAAAATTAATTATTTGGCCTAAGTCTTGCTAAAACATTTTAACAATCTTCCCTAAAAAAAAATTATATAGTTTTTTTTAGGTAATCCCAGAACTACACATCATTTTTTATTAATGTACTGTATTTTTTGCCCAAATATTCGCATTTTACCGCAAAGGAGCAAATTCAATAACTACATTGAATGACAAAAGGATAAGTCAAAACACACGACCTTTCATCCTACAAAGTGGAAAATAAAAGAAATAAAACAATTTTTTAATTTTTTCGGTTTAGCAACCCTTTTTATACATTCATATCGAAATAGGTCTGTAAAACAATTACATTCAGAAACATTTATCCTTTTGTCTAAGGTTAAGAACATCATTAAAACAAATCCAAAGACCCGCTTTTAAAAAGTAGAATTAATACATTAAGCATTTTAAGGTTATTGTAAAAACACACCCACCTCACCCTACAGAATAAAAATAAACCCTAATTATAAACAAGAATCACCCAACATCATAGAAAATGCATAACCCAAATAACT
The DNA here is from genome assembly GCA_036346205.1 of Vesta saturnalis. NCBI lineage: Eukaryota > Metazoa > Arthropoda > Insecta > Coleoptera > Lampyridae > Vesta > Vesta saturnalis. Next base: position 823,385 of record JARFJB010002450.1, on the reverse strand, counting down.
TCATTTTAGACATAAAGTAAATTGGGGTTGGGCAATCTTAAAAACAAATAAAGGCACTATATTACTTATGTTAAGGATTTATGGTTTGTTACACATCAAACCGCACATCCCACACTAATAACTGGTTCCAAAACTAAAACGGTCGTGTTCCCATAAGACGTAAAAGGTTAAATTTGTTTCAATCCCTTAACTTAATGAAACAACAAATAACAAATTCAATTGAGAAAAATAGTCTCTTGGGCCACCAACTTAAATTTCTTAAAATAAATGTCCTGCATTTAATTAATCCTACCGAAAAAATCCACCATCCAAGCTCAAACATTCAACAACACCCCAAAGAGAAAATTTAGTCTTAGTCATCTTTAGCTGCAATTACCCTTAAAAATAAATTTATCCAAAGCTTAATAAAACACTTGTTGTACACCCGCCGTATATTCATAAAATCAAATAAGTAAGACGTTATCTGGATACTTTCTAATTTACCCTCGTATACGCATAGACTAATATTTCTAATGCCATAAAAATTCTGAAATAAATAAACATCGCCCAATGTATAAAAGTAATCATTCGGTCTATTTATTGTTAACCACTAAACATTAATTCGTATCTTAAGAATCATGAATGAATCGCTGTAATTCAAATCTGAAATTGATGCTTAATAAATAAATCGTGATCAGTATTGTGTAATAAAATTTCGTAATCGATCTGACTGAAAATAAACAATTTTCAGATCAATCATTTAGCCAAAATGTCGAAAGGTTGATTATTTTTAAATGATTTCTGTAATTTCACACAAAGAAAACAATTAAATCCTATAATATAATATTGATTCTCTTTTAAAACGGTTGACTAATGAATCACAATTTAAACAAACAAACAAAAATAAATTAACAAATCGCACTGTATTAACCAATTTTGCAAATATTTTCATATATTGCTTCCGAGAAACAACATACACAATAATTATAGATTAAAGTTCCTAAATCTTATAATCTAAACATATATCAGGTGATAGAGCTTGATTATCCTTTATGTCTGAATGAAATTAACAATATAAACAATGACATCTGTTAAGATAATCAAACTTCTATCACTCAAAAATCTAAAATTATTCTTAGTTATAAATTCCATAGTCCCGTATTACGTGTAATGTTGTACCCACTGGGGTTGATTTGTTTTTATTAATCCCGCGAATGTATGCACACTAATAATCGGTCTTCAACGTGATTTCAATGCAACCTTTAAATGTTTATAAAAATTGGCCAATTTGATTTATTAGATGCCTTTCTAAAAAAAATGTTTGTCAGAATATTTTAATTACACTAAATTTTTAATTGTCTATAAACGGTAGAATTAGTGCTGTTAACAATCCCACATATATTTAAATCAGTAATATCAATGTCGAATACTGTGTAATTTAAGTCATAAAACTTAACACCTTTATTTAGTTACAGAAAGCTACTTCAAGTTCCTTTTTAAATTGAGCAGGTTCTTTACACACAATACTTTCCAACTCAATGATTGCTTTGGAAAAACTCAATAGTAATTTCCAATTCCCAATTAATCTATTTCATTTGTAAACGTTTAAATGATTCATCCTCAAAACAGGTTTTAGCAGTAAACTAATGTGCACTGCGACAGTAATTATTTACAAATAAAAACACAGCATAGATCGTTACAAAATACTCGCACGTGACCACCCTCTTTTTAAGTATAACTCTGAGCCTAACCCTGTTATTATTTCCCTTATATACCAGCAGTTATCCATGTTGCATCATATTTATCACGCTAAAACCCAAACAGCATATCCCAGAGAGTTTCTAAAGCGCGTCTTTGCATGGCAGGTAAGTGGGAAACGGCCCAACGCAGCCAAAACTACAAACTCGTTGTCATCTTGAAATTTTTATAAAAATTAATAGGTACTTCGAAACAATTTCACATTCAAAATTATTCCACATACTGTCCAGGTCTAGCGTCAATTTTAGATGTGCGCAAACTTTCCTTCCGCGAAATTTCGTAAATTCATTACAATTTGTCCGTGAACATTCATATTTTTTTCCATTGTGCAATATTATGACATTTATACAAGCACAAATATACACACGTATTTTCATCTACACTCTAACACATATCAACATATAAATTCACACGTTATTCATTTACAGCAATTTTAAACTCACATTCCTTAAAATACAGCAGCCAAATACAATGACATTTATTGACATTGTTCAATACGGGTGTCACTAAAACGTTATTCCTCATTTAAATTTAATACTTTCAACTTATAAATCTGTATACATTTAAATACTCTTTTACATGATACTCAGCCCTTTACTAAAACTTCGCATTTACATTATGTACATACAAAGAAATTTCTCGTGCACTCAGGTTCATTCTTTATCAAAAATACGTTATACGTAAAACACAAGACTGCGTCAAAATAATCTTACAGGTTGCAGTCATTAAAAAGTACAAAAAAGTACAAAAAGAACAAAATTTAAGCGGGTATAAAAATTAATATAATCAGAATAATGAAAGCATGTAAAACAGTATCGCACGAAGCATCTTGCATTATAGCTAGTGCTACCCCGATCATAATTAAAAGGGAAGACTTGACGGAATTGTATAATTCAATCAAACTTGGTAATGAAAAGTGCAGTGGCAAAACAACTAATTAGCAACAGTATTGCTAAGTGAGAAAATAAATGGGAACTAAGTGTTAAAGGTGTGATAGTCAAGCAATTCTTCCCAACGGTCAAGCACCCACTTGAAGTACAAATTCCACATTCTGCAAATCTATGTACAATTTTAACTGAGCACGGGAACATAATAATGTACTTTTATAGATTTAAAATTTCAGACAATGCATTATACCAATGTAGTATAACCTACCAAACGAGAGACCACATACTTTTTCATTGTGATCTTTGAGAAAAGAAAGGGAAGTGCTGATTCACATGATCGGGGGCAATGGAAACACCTGGCCAACCAATAAACAAGTCTTAGTGTCAAATTATCTCCTACACTTCGTGAAACTCGTCAATGCAATAGACTTTAAAAGTATATACCAATACCAATGGATTATAGATTACCACAATGAAATGCAAAAATTGTTTACATGAATGCAATTTTATAAAATGGAGCATGCTGAAATAAATTAATAAAAAAAGACCCACTCACACACACACCCACTCCGACACACATACACACCCACTCCGACACACATACACAAGTACTCACACGCTCTCATACACACTCACCCACTCACACACCCACCTACAAGCACTCACACACTCATAGTCACATCCACACACAAGCTTTCACATACTTACCCACACACACACACATTATGGCCAATTTTGGCGAAACTTTGACAAATGTAAACTATGCGAATCAGTCAATTTAGAGAACAGTGAAAAAAAGTCAATTGCACAACATTCTAAATGTACACATGTATATGTCGGTTGGAAGGTAAAAATAAACAGCTAACTAGTACTTGAATTGTGCCTTACAAGGTTTTTTAAATTTTGTGGCTTTGCTGAGAAACTGAATGATCGTACTTATAATTAATGCAATTTGCTGTCTACAAAATCATGTTGGTCACATTTTTATAATTGTAATCAATAGATACTTCAATTATGTTTTACACTAGGTGTATTAAGTTTACTTTTATAATTTGTTACTTAAACACATTGATTGCAATTGTATTCAGTAGTACTTTACTTGTCTTTTACAAGATAACTTTTTAAACAGTATTTCACTTTTGTTGAATATAGCACTTTACAAGATGTTCCTTTAAATACTGCATAACTTTAGTCGAATAATCACATTTGTAACTGACTAAGTCTAACACAATTAAAGTACTTTTAACGTTTGTTACATAAACTTTCACATATGTGATTAGTACTAGTTCAATTATGCTCTACAACGTGCTTGCTTAAATATCATTTAACTTGTGTAAAATAATCAAATCACATTTCTTGAGCGATGTAATGCACTATCTCTAACAAGAGCGCTACGAAAAGATGTAGTGCACTTTATACTTAGTGCCACCTGAATTGTACTTTACAAAGTGATTTCATTGTTTATACGTTCTAAAGGTATCAACAATGGTGATTATTTAAATTTCGTTTCTCATTAGTCGAATAATCACATTGAACACATTTGTAATTAATGTTTGCATGATGCAATTTACTATGTGCAACAAGGGCACTTCTATATTTTGTTACATAAACACATTGATCACATTTATACTTAGTACCACTTGAATTGTGCTTTACAAGGTGACTCTTTAAATATTGTTTCATATTTGTTGAATAATCACATTGGTCACAATTGTAATTGTAATCAATGCTTGAATCATGTGTTGTATTATGTCTATTAAAGTTATGTTTATCATTTGTTGAATAAACACATTGGTTACATTTGTATTTCACCGTAGTTGATTTGTGCTTTGCAAGGTGACGCTTTAAACACTGTTTCACTTTTGCTACATAATCACATTGGTCACATTTGTAATTAATATTTGAATTATGTAACTGGGTGTGTGTAACAAGGGAACTTTTGTGAATTGTTTCAAAGACACATCGATCACATTTGTATTTAGTACCACTTGCACTGTGCTTAACAAGGTGATTTTTTAAATATCGTTTCGCTTTCGTTGAATAATCACAAAGATCACACTTGAAATCATTACTTGATTTGTGTTTTACAAGATGATCTGTTAAATTACGTTTTATTTTTGTTGAATAATCACAATGCTCACACGTGTAATGAATACCTGAACTATGCTTAGCAAGGTGGCTCCATAAATGGCGTGTAATTGTTGTTGAATAACTACACAGGTTACACTTATAATTATTCTTTAAAAAACATACTTCTACTGTTTCAGTTCCAACATCGTTTACTAAATAAGATAATGCTTCATTTTTATTTGCCGTGTCTACGTCTTCGTTCTTAATTTTAATACTATTAGATTTGTCCTCAATTTCTTCTTTGATCGGATCACTATTTAATATAACATGTTTCTGAGCAAGAAATAAATTAATTTGGGCTTCCGTTTCCGGTTCTACTTTAATTTTTTTTTTATTAACCTGTTCCGACATTCTGTTTGATACAATTAATTAATAATTACTAATTATGGAGTTAATAAAATAAATGGCGACTATAATACCAGGATAAAGCTGCAACACATGCCAGTTGTAGAATGTAGTGTTGCAAGCATGTTTTGATTAAGTACTATATTTAAACAGCCTTCAGTTGGTAATAGTTAATTCATTTTAACAAATACTGTAAAATGCCCATAATACAGTATTTGATTTTATTTCATATTGTACTGTAACTGTCAGTTTTACGTCATACTCTAGTATACTGTAAAACATGTTTTTACGGTATAGTAACTTTTTACAGTACACTAGGAGTTTTACCGTACACCAATTCAAAGGCAACTGCAGAAAAAATTTATTAACAAATTTTGTGAAAATAAACAGATACAGAATTAAAATTTAATTGAAAATAAGACAAGGTGAAACAAATTACATCAGTCTTTATACACGTATTGCCTTTAACTGGATGTATTGAATTCAGGACTTGTTGCATTCAGATAAATTTCTGAAGAAGATGCTTCTTCTTGTCGTCTCGTAACAACTTCAACAAAACCTCCACCTTGAATCATGAGCAATTTTATTTTCCTTCAAGGAAATCTTCAACATATTTTTCTGCGATGATGCTTTTATCCACCAAATCGCTTAAGAACAGAAAATGGTTCCCGAATTGGCAAGGAGCGTAGAATGTTCTTCAGCGAATGTTGGTTTCGGGTTTTCAAAAGAAACTATACGTTTTACCCACCATTTGTGAATTCCAGTTTTGATTTTGCATGTCCATGCCCAGCCCAAAAACAGCTTACCATGTTCAGTATTTTTGGACGTTTTACATATTTTGATATAGCTAAAAAATTTAATTCTGTGTGCTTTTTAATTACTGTAAAAGGCCTATTAGTTTTGTTTGAGGAATAGTAATAACCTTTGAGAAGCAGTGATTTCTACATCGTTCAAAGACATTTCACAGTTCTTCTCTGCGACAGCCCAGCAACTCAATTATCGAAACTAGCTAAAATAAAAAAATTCCTTATTTCTTTAAACTCACTTTTGGAGAAGATATTTTTATCAGGAGCACTTAAATTCATAAATTTCTTTGGCTGAGTGTTTTTGCTTGTTTAATGACCAACTGTTTTATGTTTTAAAATGATTTTGCCTCGAGCCATCGACTTCACCATGGAATATTTTCCATAAAAAGACCACAATATTTTGTAGACAAAAATTTAAAAAGTTTTCAAATAAATTTATACTTAAAATATCAAAAAATACCCTAAATCTACAAATACGCCAGCATAACATCCTCATCAATTTTTTCATCATGTTGTCGTCGCAATTCACTAAACACTTCATATTCTTTTTTATAACGCTCTTCCGACTTTACGGAATAAGCTTTTAGCTTTCTACTTTTGTGCAATTTCTTAAATGCTGGTTTTGGTTTCTTCATTTAAACTTTTTAACTGTTTGAAAATGTAAATGAAACTTGCCCCAGCGGTTTTTTGTTATAATTCGCGAATGTATTGTTTGAACCCTTTTTCTTATTTTAAATATTTAAAATTTTTTATTCGTGGATTAAAAGTACTTTGGTTATTTCGGGACTGAAGGTTTTAATCTCAAGGAAAAAATAATTTAATTTGTTATGGCATTGAAACATCATTTTAAAAAAATTCAAAATTTCATTATTGAATAGTGTAGCTTCTTTGTCAAAGTGACTTTCTAATAATTTTTTTCATAGATGTAATATTTTAATTTTGAAAAAATATAATTATTTTATTATCCAAATGCTAGTTGATAAGTTGGTTCCAATCCCTTAAATTTTGGGGTTAAAAAATCATTATTAAATGATCAATTTTATAAATTATTTATTTTCAGTATAAATAAAATACGTTACGTCATTCGTCAGGTGAAAAGATATTACGTCCTCATTTTAATTTCGGTATTTTTTTTTTTTTTTTTTTTTTGGGTACATCAGGTCATTAGCCTAATTCATCTCGTTTAAATCTTAAAACGCCAATTCTTTTAGGAAATTTATTACTATTTTAAGTCGTCATTTGTTATATTTCAATTTTGAACGATATCAATTCTTTTTTTATGTTTACCATGGTGTTTTTGTTTTTTTTTTGGGTTTTCAAAAGGTATAACAGTCATTTTCATTACATTAAATTTTTTGGCGCTTGGCTTCCTGTTAATAAGTTGATCACGTGAGGTTGGAATGACCAATGCGTAATCGCGTTATTACTACTCCTTCCCTTCTAGTAAGCTGGTTGGGTAGTTTAGGACGTACTTGTTCTTTGAACATTATTAATTTACGTTGTTCTTTTTCCCAACTGTTTTGCCATGATTTCATTATTTGACAAAATATACCGTTTGGTATTAAGTTTGGTTCATTCAAAGTACGTCTAAAGTGGATGTTTCTTTGCAGCTTTGTCTGCTATTAAATTACCGTTAATGCTAGGTTGGAAACACAAAGATAAATTTTTACTTTGTATTAAAAATTATTTTATGGATTCTTTGATATTTTACGGTATTTTGATTATCTAGTTCTAGTGCTGAAATTGAATCCGTACCTATACAATTTCTTTTTAACTGACGAACAGTATGCCAGTTTTCTTTTGCGTGTAATTCCGCAGAATAAGCGCTATTCATTTCGGATATTTTCCATTTGTTGATTTTCCTTCCACGAAATAAGCTTCCGGTCCAAGTTTTTGACCCATCGGTGAAAATTAGCAATGGGTTAGAATATTCTTCTACTATTTGGTTAAACTTATTCACTATAATTTGTTGGTTTGTTTCATTTCTAAAGTACCGATAATTCGAGCCGTGTCAGAATGTTGCAATTATTCCATGGAGGGAGCTTGTTAAACTCCTGGACTGCTATTCAAAGTTGGAATTTGGAGCATATTTCTATATTCTATTACGTACGCACATTGGCCTGGTTGCAGTTGGTTTTTTCGAATTTTTGAATAACTTGTTTTTAAATATTTGTTTTATATGGTTTGTATTTGATATTACATTTGTTACGTAGTTTAATTGTTTAGGCGATATTTTAGTGGCATTATGCCTGATTCGCAATGTAGACTTAAACGGGCTAGTTCTATATGCTCCTGTTATAATTTTTTCATTACCGTGAATAGAATCTAGAACTTTCAAAATTTTTAAAATGCTGCATAGTTTTTTGGATAGACCATGGTTTATACATTTTTGTAAGTGTTTCCGATTAGATCCCCAGTTAATATTTGACATGAATTTTATGATGATTAATGCTTTTTTTTTTTTGCAGTTTCACTTTTTGCGTTCTATAGGATAAAAGCTGTCAAAATGCATTAAAAATTTCACTGAATTTTCGCATTTAATTCGACTTTTGTCCAAAATAGTTTCGGTCCTCTGTATAGTCTACAAAGTGGACGCAGACAGTTTTTGCAAAACGATACCCAATTGATTTTGCGTTGCTGTTGATTTGATCGATTGCACGTTGAAGCTGAGATTCTATGCAAAGGGGTTTTGGCAAAGTTAGCTTCGTCAACATATAAACATTTATGTAATTCATCTACATTTTGCGCTATCTTTTCATTGCAATGATAAATAAAGTCCCCTTATTAATTACTTATTCGTACGTAATATCTTTTTACCGGACTTTAATAAAACATTACTATGCAGAATGTACGTTATTTTTTTCTTGTTAAAGTATGAGGGTTCATTGGTAAAATTGAAATTTTAGCGCCTCGCGTGTTGAATTTTGAGTTACAGATGTAAATATACTAAAAATTGTTCCCACCAGCTATAAATTTGTTCTCATTTATTATGAATTTTCTTGAATTTTTACCTTTCAACCTACATATATTTAATGTAGGTGGTGTAAATGTTATAAGTATAAAATATAAAAGGTTTTAAATAAATAATAAAAAAAAATTTAAATCGTTCTTCCTCCAAACTAACTGGAGATACAAACCATTCACCCTTGCCGTCCCGTCGGAAGATTAAGTAGGGTGGTTCAATCTTTTGATTTGCTTTTAACAAATTCTGCTAGATTACTTCCACTGAACATCAATATAAAAAATTACAATGTAACACTAATAAAATGATCTCGGACGCCAAGTTATTTTTAATAATGCTCGGAATAACTAAACCGAGTTTTACAATAAATTTTATCAAAATGTAAAAATAAAAAATAACAACTATGTTTATTAACAGTTAAAATGATAGGGTTAAATAAAATATATCTTAAAAATAGCCTTAAATTACTAAAAATCATTAACATTAAATACCTGTTACAAAATAATACATCTTCTTGAGAACCCTGGTATTATAAAAAAATTGCAGAATTTAAACCAAGGTGACGTAATCTTGTGTCAATGTTGCGCAATATATTGCAATAACAATGCTTTTATGTTGTCAACCACACCCAAACTGGAATTTTATTTCTTATAAATTTGTCTTCTTGAAATTGAATAATCCGTTTAATGCATTTTCTTGAAATTTTCAAATAAAATTGAATCATAAAGGACGCAACAGTAAAATTAAATGCGTACTTAAAATGTAATTAAAGTGTAAATCAAAGTAAAAATAAAAGAAAGGAAAGTGCCAAAAAGAGCAAATGTTTTAATTTTTGTATAATGCGTTAAAAGATATCTTACCATCAAATCAATGGCACTTTCACAAAATTTAGGTAAACCCAAAAAAGCTTCCTAAACAACATTCATCAAGAAGTGAAAAATGAACGCTTTAGGATGTCAGATGATGTAGCCCGGGCAAAATTTGCGTATAATTTAAATGGGAGAATAAACCTTTAAAAGTATATAACACAAGAAGATATGCACTTAAGTTACACCAAAATGCAAATTAAGTTGCCTACCTCATAGCTATAATGCAAAATAATTAAAATTTTTCTTATATTTACAATTGAATGAACGAAATACCTAAAACGGTATATTTTAATACAACTCAAAATGGGTTGTTACAACATATGTGGGTATAGAAGGTTAAATCGACTTTTTCTTCACTACCGCTAAATCGGTTTATTGGTACTATCGCGCCGAAATACTGGACAGCAACTTTTTTGTACATTTGGTTTGAAGGCACATAATCAATTGCGTTAGCACTATGACGATGAAATATCAAAGTGGCAGTTTCTAAAGTCTTTAATCTATCAAATTTGCAAGTTTGAAAATTAACTACTTGAAAATTGTGTGATGATTTACAACAACAAATGTGTCTACATTAAAATTTGAATTTTGGAAGTGTCTACAGTAACAAGCTGTACTAGAATTTTTTGAGCGCGATAGTACGTCCAAGATAGCACAGAGTAATAAATCATCTTGACAGTGACAGGTCAGTGGCGTACTTATTAAAGGCATATAGTATAAGGTCTGTAAAATATATAGACTTTTCAGTTTCTTATGTTAGTATAAAAATTTAAGAAAATGTACTTGTAATTGTAATTATGACCAATTAATACATACAAGAAGAAAAAAAAATTAAGTGATTTAATATCTAAGTCGTTGTCTAAGTAAATTGTAAGTTTGTTTATCAAATAAAATAGTGTTTATTAACGTGCATTACTTGATCTGTTTCAAGTCTCAGTAGAGAAACCGTTTGTGACGTCATTATGATGTTTTTGTTTTAAATTTAGGTAAATGAATTTAGCATTTCATTTAATAAGAAATGAAGCGATAGCTCTATCTTTCTTAATTTCGTACAAATTGTTTGAGATTGAATTAATACAAACGTCATCCTCACTGAAGCAGATAATACATTAATGTACACGATCGTTTGAAATTCCAAGAAAATTTGTATAGGTTTAGAAAGTAGCTAATTATATGTTAATTAGAAATATGGCTCACTTAATGGGGGATGCATTAAGATGCAATTACCACATTTGTTATTTCAAAACAAGTACTTTAAAATGCTCAATTACTTTCGGGTTTTGGGTGAAAACGGTGAAATCTTCCGATTTTTCTTCAGCAAAACGTTTGAAATTTAGCTGGCTCTCTGGGAATGAAAAAATGTCCGTCAGAATGTACATAATGCCTTAAAGTATCAAAATTCCGTAACGATGGGCAGTGCAAGGAATCACTATAAAGATCATCGGAGAAGAAAAGGGACTTTCCGTTTTTATCCAGAAACCTCGTAGTTTAAATAGCTCATATACCTGAAGTCTAAAATACACTATACGAGATATCATTTATGAGAAATGTGCTCAAAAGGAAATGGTTACATTAAAAACATTAGCAGAACTGTAAGCAAAATATTGAATATTGGATTCAAATCTGAAAAAGATTGCAATTAACGAGCGTTGTGGGAAGAAGGGAAATGTTGCAGCTGCAGTTTTTGAAAAGTTTGTCTATAATATGCAATCGTCAACATCTCTACTAGATGAAACGTGGGTATTCTCTAGAGGATCACAGATGGCCTTGGCAAGATGATGTAACGTTCCAATTTTAGGCTGCCGTTACCTTAATTTAAGTTTCGGGTTTGTGTTATTATTGGTAAATATATTTACACTACGTTAATTTGTTTTCCTTCAATAATTAAATTTTAGTTTATGTCGATATTTTCTCTTTTGTGTATATAACTACGAATCTCCGTGTATATATTTTGATCGTCTGTAGTGAGTATTTAGACCAATAAATAATTGCTTTCTTTATTCATTGATTTAGACACATCAGCTTTGTGTTTTATGCGCAACTCAACACAAACTGACTTCCGTTTAGTTTAGTACGTTACGTTTTTTAAGTTTTGGTTCCATTGTATAAGGTGTGTAAGGCTTTTAATTACATTTTTGCATATATTATATTTAATAGGGCACAAGGGTAAGTCCCTACATTAAGGGAAACCGCTTGTGTTAAAAAAACGTTCTTATGTTAATAAATTTCCGATCGTTAGCGTTACAAAAGCGTGGTGGATGACGTCACGAATATAAAATTCATAAAATGGCGTGGATGTTAATGCAATTTCATCTTCAGTAATTATAAATGGAGATACCATTGTTTTGCATCAATAACGCATGTTGTTGATATATCTGCTTTCGTCGTGTAATGCCTGCTTTTGTTGTCCGAAGCCTGCTTTTGTAGTCAGGTCTACATTTGTACGTTGAAGACAAATGAAAATTACCTGACGTTACCGCATGTTATCATATTGATGATAAATGAGGTTCTCAAATTGCAGTTCGTTTGAAAATAAAGTTACTGTAGGTAATCCAGCGAAAAAACTGATGCACGTCATAAATTTATTTAAATTATGTTACTTGGTATGTCAACATAACTTAAAAACAGATAGAAACAATCTAGAACGTTGGAACTAATATAAATGAGTGACGGATCGATTGTTTCGCTGATTCTATACCTTATATTTAGTTTGAGTACAAGACAATGTAGTATCCTTTAATGCAAAGTATGTTTTAAGGAAATAACAAATCAGTATAGTGTTGTTCAGATGCGGTTCTCATGAAAAAAAAAACAGCTGACTGGCTAACGGTTTCTAAGATAAATTTGAGTGCATAACTTAGTAAGTGTAATGTTTGTTGACATAGGTTGTAATCTTAACGGGTGTCGTATAAGTAATTCACCCACTTACGATTAATACTTCTAGCCTAAAGCTATAATTAGCTATGGAGAATAATGGATAACTAAAAGATTTTATGCCACTTTGCTCATCGATAGATTAATAGGTCCAGGTTCAATAATATTTGATTTTTTATTAATAAAATAGAATTGCTTAGATATTTTCGCTTTACAAAAATGTGTTGCTTCAAATCTAAAAATAATAATGTAATCTCGGACGCCAATTTGTTTTGAGGAACAAATAAACCTTAAAAATAGTCACAAAAAATCATGAAAATAACAAGTAAAAATAATGATAACAATGAGTTTTATTACGATACTTATTTTGATTATAAGGATGATCCCTTAAAACTAATATTAGTGATTCTTAATTAACTGCCTTCAACTAAAATGTGAATTAATTAACAATGAAATACCTGATCAGATTGATATGCTGGTAATTCCAAATATATAGAAATTTCTTTATAAACGTCCACACTTAATTGATTTTGCGTGATTCAAAGTAAAATTTTAATTGAAATCCCACTTCGTAGTAGCAAAACCTATTGCACTATCTTGCAAAGTTAACGTTAAAATAAAATTAAACCCAAAGTAAAAATAAGTGGTAAGAGTATAAGTAAAGTTGCCTGAAATGTAAATGTCTCAAATTTCAGTATAATAAATTTAATAACTCACCATGTAAATGTGCAACTCTTAATAACAAATTTAAACAAAGCGAAAATGGCTCCTACTTAAACACGTAGTTCAAGCATGAATGAAGGACGCTCAAAGTAACACTGTGCAATGACCGAAAATTACTCGAAGCGCGGAAAGGGATGTGCAGTGAATAATAATTGAAATACTTTATTTATGCAACTAACACTACACGAAATGCACTTAAGTTGTCAATATGAACGTAAATTTTGAACATACATAAAAAGGTTTGTTACTATGTCAAGTATACGTTTTATTATTGATACAGTGTTGATAATTTTTCATTTTGAATTTTAAAGATAAGTTATATATATATATATATATATATATATATATATATATATGTTTATTTAGTTGTTTTGAATTTAGTAATTAGTTAATATCGTCAAGCTTTACGAAGAAATACCGTTTAGTTATTTTATGCTGAAATTAATCAGACAGGTTTATTAAATATATCAATAAATACAGCTGTTTAGTGTTATTCAGATTACCTGTGGTATTAATGTACAACTTTCACAATTTTGTTGTACCTATAAAATTGAATGACATCCTCACAACCTGTTAATAAGAGTTCTCAATCAATAGTAAGTTTCGTAAGCATTGTACCATGTTGAGCTAGACGCGGTGCAAAAACTTTTTAAACTCCTATCATACCTTTTAATTTTTATTTGTTATAACCTAAAAAAGTGCAAGGTTGAAAATGTAGTTAAATATTCGTCCTGCACTACATTGTTTGATTACCACGATAACATGGATGCAGAAACTCCTGAGAGGTGGCTAGTAGGTCAGCTATTACCTAATCTACAGGAAAATTTTAATTGTTACGGACAATGCATCATACCACTCACGTGTTGCAGAAAATACCATCTAATTAATGGAAAAAGAAGAGTTGCAAATGTAGTTAAAATGAAAAAATTGCTTTTGCAGACATAGATTTTAAAATAGATCTATTGAATCTTCCTAAACAGCATAAATATGAAAATCAATACGTCAAGGACATCATTCGCTAATGCAAACGTGGAAAGAGTCGTCGAAAAATGTGATATTTTATAATTTCCGAAAATGTCTAACACTTGTGTTTGATTAATCCCACAAAAGGCATTCGTGCGCTAAACTATCAAGCACTCATTGATATTAAATTATCAATAGTTTACTTGCACTTATGGTATTATATATGAAAGTGATAACTTAGCGAGTTTAATATAAGGGTAAGAGGGTATAATAATGTTTGATAGAATTAAAACCAATTAAATAAAATTATGTATGTATTTGTATGGTTTTAAAAATAAATGTAACAGTTTGAGTGTCACTGCCCATTTTAAGTAGATTTATTTTCATTGGGCTCCAAAATGATGTACCAAGTCCTATCTCTTTTCGTTGCAGGTACATCTTTGGGTTAAGTCCAAATTCAAAAATCATTTTAAAGACTATATCAAAACATAGACCATAATTAATTGATAATTGATGAAAAGCAAAAGCTGCACCTAATAAACCCCGCCACCATTTCTATCCAAAATCGAATCAGCTCCAAAAGAATTAAAAAAAGCTGCAATACGAAGCTTGAAGCACGTACATATTGTTGTTCTAGAGTCAGTGGATATTAAAAACAACCGCGCCACACGCCACACACCACCACACCCACGCGCCCCCACACACACACACACACAACAAATACAATAAGACAGGCAGACAGACGAACAACACACAAAAAATTCTAAATGTATACAGAACCAACAGCATCAACATAGAACAAACATAGATCAATACAATTTTTACACAAGATTCGTAAACTTGTCAAATGTTTTTTAATGAAAAATTAGAATTTATTAACAAAGATTTTAAGTAGAAATGCACAAACCAAACACGCCCATTAAACCGATAGTTTCTTTACCAGCTCCTAATCACATTTTAGCAAATAAGCTAAACCACGTAACGAAAAAAGTACAAATCAAAATATTCTATTAATTTTTAGAACTAACTAATAAACCACAAAACATAAAGTTACCACTACTTAATATGCTTGTAAGTGATGTTACTAGCATGTTTTCTAAAATATCCTCTCAAGAATGTGGGTTTATTAAATAATTTGTTTGTTTAACAATAATAATGTTAAATTAGTTACAAGAATGGAATTACTTGATATCTGTGTTAATCAAAATTATTCACATTCAATAAAAGACATCTAAAAACAATTTACTTATGGGCAGTCTAATTTCGCCCATTTTAGCTTACCCTCATGTATAACTTACATCAAATTTTTAATCAAATGTTTCTGACAACATTGTGTTTTGGTTTTTTGTTAATTATATTTTAGTATATTTTGATGAGTTTTTAGTTAATATTAACAATTTTCATCCTAACATACAATTTTCACTAGAGAAAGAAAAATAGATCCATTACTTTTCTAGATTTAAACATAAAATTAATACGCAGAACACGTTTGAGTCAGTATATAGAGGAATGTCATTACCATTTAACCAAACAAATTGCAATAACGAAATATCAATTAAAAACAAATTACATAAGCAAATGGTTACAGTTCAAATATAGTTGACACTTTAGTCAAAATCAAAACCATTTATCCAGTTAACATAGAACCGTCAGGAAATAAATACATACAAATTTCATATTTTGGATCAATATCTAAAAAGTAGCTCACACGTTACAAAAGAATTATAAGTAGAAAATAGTTTTCGAAACTAACACCAAGTTCTTCAATGTTTATTTAACGCGAAAGATTCAACTAACGACATTTTGAAGTCGGGAATCTATAAATTGAACTGCACATTCTGTAATTCCGTTTACATTGGACAAACACTTAGAAACTTTAATATTAGATATAAAGGGCACATTAGATGTTACAAATATAATCACATAGACAAATCAAATCATGCAAAATATTTAATATTAAATAATCACAATATGACTTCACAAAACAACATTATATTTTGTAATAAAAACAAATTAAACGTTTTGGAAGCATTCAAATTTATAAACTTAAATAAAAGTACCTTTAATGTACGAAAAGTTGATCCTATACATTCATATTTAACATACATTTTAAATATAGTATTACAATTTACATTTGCTGGTTTAGTAATTGTTTGTTGCCATAACTAATTGTTTGTTACCTTCTTATATACTTTCTCTTGATAATGATACATGTTACATTGAAACGCCTAAAGTAATAAATAATTGTAAAAGAGAAGTTCTGGAATTATACTGTACTTAAAACATTAGTAACGTTATTTGATCGTAGCTTTGTTAGACCGCTGAGTTTAAGAACAAAGCGAAATCAGGAATTAATCATTCGTAATATTTAGTGGCATGAGATAAAACAGTTTTTGTTATATCAGGAAAAACAAATTGGCGATATTAAGGTGTAAAGTAAGAAAACTTTATACAGATAAAATTAGGAGTTAGCGTAATAGAGACCATATAGCGAGTTGTATAAGTGTTATTTTTAATATAATGGAGATGAATGGAACTACTATGGTATAATGTAAATATATGTATATATATATATATATATATATATATATATATATATATATATATATATATATATATATATATAAACACAAGGCAAAAATACATATAGGTACTTTATTTCATTGTGTGCTTAATACAGGATACTATATAGTACTATTTGACATTTTATATCACTATTTTATGTAGTTAAACACACGTCGTTAACTAATTAGATTGTCCTCATTTGTAATTGTAATCAATAGTTGAATTATATATAGCAGTATATTTACTATTTGTTACATAAACATATTAGGGTAAGGTGGGGTAAGTGCGTAACTGCAGCAGGTTATTACTGTTTAAAAAATATTCAAATGGTACTCGAATTAACCGCCAGTAGTTCCTTAGCAACCATTATAGCTATAATATAAATGCCTACCTTACCGACATCACGCAAAGTAACGTCATAAATGGCGATCAGCTGGTTACTTGTTTTTGTATTCTAGTGAAAAATTGGTAATTTTTAGAAAATTCTACGTTCTCCGTTAGTTTTAGATAAGTTTTTATCACTAACTGTGAAGGCTTTGGTTGTCATGCGCACATATTAATTACTAAATCAACATAATTTTAATTCCGAAAATACAGTGGTAAGTAGTTCTCTTTAAACCATTTTTGGGAAACTGCATCTTTACTTAGAAAGTGCATCTACTAAATGCACTTCCCCAATATACAGGGTGATTCTTTGGGAGTTCTAATTAGACGTTTTAGAGAAATTTGAGATAATTAAAATCTGAAACTTTGGGGTATGGGGTTTTCGGATATGCCCAGTTGATCAAAATATTTAGTCTTCTACCCGGTTGTACCGGAAGTTAGCTAAAACTTCCTTATTTTATATAGAACACCCTGTATATTATTACGTATTTCGATAAACTATTTGAAGATTTCTAATATACTTTTGCCACCTTATACCTAGTATTTTACGAGACCAATTTTAATGGAAACAGTGTCCGGCTTGACATACTGTATCTATAAAATAAAAAAAGAGAAACAATCTTTGGTAAAATTTCCTTAGTATCATCTATTTTAATAAAACTTTAACATTTTGTGATAAAATAATTTTTTAATCGTTACTTTTAATACATAAAGAGAAAAGTGGTATATAACTAAATATATAAACTTTTTGTTTATGTATTTAATTTAATTTGTCAACAAATATTTCAAAATTTAGTTTTTTCTAATTTTATTGAACGATTACAAAAATGTATTCGCAACACGTGGCTGTCACCTTTTGGTGCTCATATTTTATCCTCGGCTACGCCTAAAAAGAACAGCCTCGCACCAAGAAATGTGTAAACAGCGAAGTTGCGAAATCTACTTTAATGTACGGGTGATTCAAAACGCGTACTAAACATTTCTCAACTTTCTTAAATGGATCCCCTGTATTTTATAACGTTATTAGAAAGAGCTTTAACTGTTCTTTAAGTTTTATTAACCACTCCCTATACCTAAATCGAGTCGTTATTGGGTATTTGGCTTTTAATGTATGGAATAATGATTGTATTATGATTTTGATTATTATTGTATAGTGTACCGTGAAAATTTTAGTTGACAGTTCCCAGTTTGCGTCTAAAATTCTAGATAGATGAATAAGTTAACATTTTTCCTATTGTAGAAAGTTTAAGATTTAAAGTATAGTTAAGGATAATGGCCAGATCAGGATACACTGATGAAGATTTCATTAAATTATTACTAATTCACGGAGAATGCCACAAAATCGAAGCCAGAACATGTCGTATTTTTGCAGAACGATACCCTGACTTACCTCCTCCAACTAATAAAACCAGTGATGCCGTTATGAATAATTTGCAAGATTATGGATCATTTAGAGAACAAACTATTAGAGATAAGCCGATAGTCGATAATGAGGTAAACGTTTTAGCATTTTAAACTGCATATCCGAATGCTTCCATAAGAGATGTAACACGTCATTTGCGATTGTCATTTTCAACAATTCAAAGAATTAAAAAAAAACATAAGTGGAGACCTTATTCCTACACCACTGAACATTTCCTAAATAATACAGATTTAGAAAAAAGGATTAACTTTTGTGAATGGCTTATTATGCAGAAAGATGGGGATGAAGATTTTTTAAATAGTATCATTTGGGTTGACGAGGCAAAATTTACGAATAATGGCATGTTCAACAGGCATAATTGTCACTACTGGGCAACCGAAAATCCCCATCTAAAAAGGGCAAGAGCATTTCAAGAAAGATGATCCTTTAACGTGTTTTGTGTAGTAAAAGGTAGACATAAAATTTAAAATATGGTAAAAGGCAGATCTTTGTCTTTAGTCTTTTGATAATTAAGGTGATCGAATTTTATGTGTCCACTTCTACGACGAAAACCTTACAGGACAACGGTATTTGGAAATTTAAAAAAATGTGGTTCAACCAGATTTGGTCAATTTGCCAGCGATAGAGAGAAATCAAGCATGGTACCAACAAGACGGCGCGACACCGCACAGTACCAGAGCCGTTGGCCGATGTCTGGACGAAATGTCCATATCTGTGGCCTCCACGTTCTCCTGATTTGACCCCCTTAGACTTCTTCATTTGGGGATTTATAAAAAATAAAGTTTACGAGAATCCTGTAACAACCAAACAAGACACTATACTTATAGAAAGGGTCCGGAATACATTTGCGTCACTAACACCAGTGCAGATTAGACAGGCAACAATGACTTCCATACTTCAAAGAGCTAATAAATGTTTGCAGCAACAAGGAGATGTTTTTGAGCATTTACTTTAAATGTTAAATTTGATTTTATACATATTTTTTTGAATTTTACATTTTGATTTCTTTGATGTTTTAACGTAATATTTTGTGCTATAAAACTATATACCCCAATAAAGGTTCGATTTGGGTATAGGGAGTGGTTAATGAAACTTAAAGAACAGTTAAAGCTCTTTCTAATAACTTATAAAATACTGGGTGGTCCCTTTAAGAAAGTTGAGAAATGTTTTAGTACGCGTTTTGAATCACCTCATACATTAAAATTATTTTAACTGTTAAATTTTATTAAAATTTTTCTAAAGATGTTTCCTTTTTTTTAAAAGAACGGTTTCAAAGGGAATGTTTGATTAAAATTGGCATATTTAAAACATTTATTTAAATAAAAACTTCTAAAGGTTAAAAGAAATTTTCAAAAGTAAAATTAAATGTTTTATTAATTTTAAAACTAATTGAACAAGGGTTTAAATTTTTAAATAAAGTCAAAAGGGTATAAAATTTTAAAATTTTAAATTTTTTTTAATTTTTAAAATTTTCCAAAGAAATTTTAATTAATTTTTTGATTTTATTTTAAAAATTTTAATTTTGGGAAAACATTTTAAAGTAAAAAATTGTATTTTTTTAATACCTTTAAAACTTTCAAATGTTTTTCCCAAAATTTAAATTTTTTTTAAAAATTTTTTTTGGGAAAAATTTTAATTTTTGGCAAACAATTTTTTTTCCCGCCTTTTAAAATTTTTTTTAAAATTTTTTTTTTCTTTTTTAAAAAACCTTTTTTTTTTTTTTAAATTTACGGTTAAATTTTTTTTTTTGAAAAAGGTAAGTTAAAAAAGGTTTCTTTTGCCCTAAATTTTTAATTGGTTTTTAATTTTAAAATTTTTAAAATTTTTTTTTTAACTTTTAAAATAAGAACTTTTTTTTTGTTTTTTAAAAATATACATTTGATTTGTCCATTCCTTCTTAAAAGGTATTTTTAAAATTTTTTCTTGAAAATAAAAATAATTTTGTCTTCTTATTTTTTTTACAAGGTGTCCGTTAAAAAATTTTATTTTTTTTTGAATAATCCGCTCACACGTGTTGAATATGAACTGTGTTGAAGGTCTATAAAAGGCTTAATTGTTTTAATAATACAAAATTTTAAAACTTTAAAAATATTTTTTTTTCATTTTATGTTTTTCATTTTATCTTTTTCCCTTAAAAATTTTTTTTTTTTCCCAAATTTTTTTAAAAAAAAAATTTAATTTTTCCCTTTCCTTTTATTTAATTTTTAAAATAAAAGGGGAAAAAAAAAATTTTTTTAAAATTTGGGTTTTTCCTTTCTAAATTTTTTTAAATTAATTTGCACTTTTTGAAAAATTTTTTTTTGGGTTTAAAATTTAAAAATACTTAAAATTTAAACAGGTTTTTACCTTAGAAATTTTTTAACAATTTTGGGTTTTTTTAAAAATTTTAAAAAAATTTAAAATTTTCCCTTTGGAAAAAACTTTTAAAAAATCTTAAAAATTTAAAAGGTTTTTTTAAACAACTTTATGTTTTTTGGGCCCTTTAGTTAACTTAAAACATTTTAAAATTTTTTTGCTTTTACAAATTTTATTTAAAAAATTTTATTTTTTTAAGAATAATTAATTAATTATGAATAAGGATAATGTATTTTACAGATAAATGTTACACCTACTTTGTAATTTTTATGAATTTAGTGTTAACCATTTGTTTATTAGCTATACCTAGCTGTTTAAAGAATTACTTGTTTATTTATATTATACCTAATAAAAAATTACTTTCCAGTTAAATTAGGTGTCATGTTTCCCCTTTAGTTTTTCCTACCTTTGTGCGCAATTTTCAAAATATTATAATTTCAAAACCACAAATTGCTTTTAACTATAATTACAAACCAGAAAGAGGTAATATTAGGATCATCTAACGCACTTACCCCAACTGAATTAATATGATAGATGTGGCGTGTAGAAGCTGATGTTGCACTTGCCCCAAATATGAGGTAAGTGCAGCTACCTACCAAAAAATATATAAAAAAATATCCAAAATATAAACCAGCATATAAAACTGTTATTGTACATGAGCATAGTTGACGTTGTTAGCTATCTTCATAAAAAATTCACCTGTTTAAAAAGGAATAACATTACTTTTAATTTCAATTTTGCAAATTTGTAGCTGCACCTTAGCCTAGTTGTGTTTGCTTTACATTTATAATAAACCACTTATTATTCCTATAACTATGGTTGAGAAGAGCGCTCCCATATTTTTTAACAAAAACACATCGCAGTAGTATTTAGCAGCACTTTTACTGTGCTTTACAAGGTGACTACTGAAACATTCCTTTACTTTTGGTGAATAATCGCATTGATCAATTTGTATTCAATACTTGCATTGCGCCTTGCAACGTGATAACTAAATTGTCTTTTAACATTTGTTGAATAATTGCAATGATCACATTTTGTATTCAATACTTGAAATGTGTTTTGCAACATGACACCTTAAACTTTTGTTGAATAATCACAGCGATTACATTTGTAATAATTATTTGTATTATCCAAATTCTACATTTTGTTATAAAAACACATTTATCACATTTGTATTTACTAGCACTTGAATTGTGCTTTATAAGGTGAAGCCTGAAATAACGTTTTACTCTTGTTGAACAATCGGATTTCTCACGTGTATTCAATACTTGCATTGTGCCTTGCGATGTGATAACGAAACTGTCATTTTACTTTTGTTGAATGATCGCAGTGATCACATTTATAATAAACACTTGTATTATGCATATCACAATGGTTAGGAAGAAGAGCACTTCTATGTTTGGTTACAAAACAAATTTGTATTTAATAAAATTTAAATTCTTGAATTGTGATTTGCAACATGTTTTCTCAAATATTGTTTCACTTGTGTCGAATAATCGCATTGGTCACATTTGTAATAATCAGTTGTATTATGCAGTTCACTATGTCTACGAAGAGCACTTCTATATTTAGTTACAAAAACACATTTGTCACATTTGTATTTAATAACACTTGAACTGTGCTTTCTAGCGTGATATTTCAAATTTCGTTTCATTTTTGTTGAATAATAACATTGATCACATTTGTATTCAATACTTGAATTGTGCTTTAGAAAGTGTTCTCTAAAATTACGTTTCACTTTTGTTGAATAATCACACTTATCACATTTGTATTCTGCACTTAAATTGTGATTTGCAATATGTTTTCTTAAATATTGTTTCACTTGTGTTGAATAAGTGCATTGGTCACATTTATAATAATTACTTGTATTGTGCAGCTCACTATGTCCAAGTAGGGAACTTCTATATTTGGTAACAAAAACACATTCGTCACATTTGTATTTAACACTTGAACTGTGCTTTCTAGTGTGATACTTTAAATTTCGTTTCACTTTTGTTGAATAATAGCATTGATCACATTTGTATTCAATCCTTGAATTGTGCTTTAGAAAGTGTTCTCTAAAATTACGTTTCACTTTTGTTGAGTAATCGCATTGTTCACATTTGTAATAATCACTTGTTTTATGCAGTTCACTATGTCTAAGAAGAGCACTTCTATGTTTTGTTACAAAAACGCATTTGTCACATTTGTATTTAGTGTCACATTTGTATTTAATAACACTTGAATTGTGCTTTGTAGCATGAGATTTTAAATTTTGTTTCACTTTTGTTGAATAATAGCATTGATCACATTTGTATTCAATACTTAAATTGTGCCTTGCAAGGTGTCGTCTAAAATTACGTTTTACTTTTGTTGAATAATCGCAATCCTCACATTTGTAATAATCACTTGTATTATGCAGTTTCCTATGTGTACAAAGAGCAGTTCTATATTTTGTTACAAAAACGCATTTGTCACATTTGTATTTAATAACACTTGAATTGTGCTTTATAGCATGATACTTTAAATTTTTTTTCACGTTTGTTGTATAATCACATTGATCGCATTTGTATTCAGTACTTAAAATGTGCTTTGCAACATGTTTTCTTAAATATGGTTTCACTTTTGTTGAATAATCACATTGCTCACATTTGTAGTAATCCCTTGTATTATGCAGTTTACTATGTCTAAAAAGAGCACTTCTATATTTTGTTACAAAAACACATTTGTCACATTTGTATTCAAAAGGATTTGAATTGTGCTTTATAACATGATTCCTTAAATATTGTTTCACTTTTGTTGCATAACCGCAATGATCACATTTATACTCAATATTTGAATTGTGCTTTGCATCATGATGCCTTAAATATTGGTTCACGTTTACTGAATAATTGCGTTGATAACTCTTATTCTTTAAATAACTTATTTCTGTAGCACCAGTTCCAATATCATTTTCTAGACACGGTTTCTTTTCGTTTATGTTATTTGCAGTTTCTTCAAGTTCATTCTTCATTCTAATATTAATGTAATCAATTTCATCTTTGATTGTATCACTATTTAAAATAACATGTTTTTGAGTAAGAAATAAATTGACTTCTGCTTCCACTTCAGGTTCAAGTTTACAAATTTTTTTATTAACCAATTTCGACATTTTGAATTTGTTTCTTGTTTGAAAAAATTAAATAATAATAAATAATGCAAACTGAATGCACAGTTAAGGGCCGGTTCTCAAATTCTGGATTAAAGTACCGGTTAGGTATACCTACGGATAAAGTATTTATGGGATGCACCCATTTTCTATCACTTTCTATCTGTCGGATTTATTATCTCTTGGTTAGTGCACGAGTTGGTATTACATTTAGTAACTTCACTAAAATATTATGGTAATTATTTTTTTATAAAGTTTGTAATGCTGTTTACCTTCGTTTTCTCATGTATGTGTGTTAATAATATGCCTTTTCTAGTTTGTTATTCGCGGTTTTAAATTTTTCATTGCAAAGAAGCATCGCGGAGAAAAGGTCAAGAACTATAAATATAAACTACTCAAGAGATGAATGCTGGACGTTAGTAAATATGGTTGCAAGTTTCAAAAACATAATTGAAAATAAAAGAACCGACGCAGCTACATGGAATCAAAAGGTTGACCGAGTTTTCTTCTTTTTTATAATAATCTTTGGTGGGTTCAAACACCTTAGGTGTGTAGAAATTAGCTTGCAATCAAACAGATGTACATAAATTTATACTAATTTAGAACGCATTTAGCAGAAGGAAGCATGGAGCAAAACTGCAAACAAATTTAATGCAACTGTGACACATCCGAGAAGTGCCGAACAATTACGGAGCAAGTATGAGGTATTAAATTAAGAAACTCGAAAGGAACCTGCAAAGGCTCGAAATTTGCAATTACAAACTGGAGGCAGACCATTTAATGATTTTAAGTGGGATATGGCAAGTTTACAGAATTAATTCAATTAAATTGTGTTGGGATTGCTTCTGAGCTCGACAGTGATTTCTGTAAAGTATAAGTTATCTTTAAAATTGATATAATTTATTACCATGCCACTGGTATAAAAATTAAAACAGCATTTCATTAAATTGTAGTGGAAACTTTAACGGAGCACAATTACCATAAAAGAGAATATTTAGGCACTGTTACAGCAGAATCGGTACAAGTAAAAACAGTAGGACTCGAAATGACAATACCATCATTATGGAACAAGCAGAAGTTTGCCTAGAACATAAACTATGCAACGACAGCATGATAGAAAGTGGAGAAGCGGAACTTTTCATTAAACATGGCACTTATTGGAACAACTACCTACATGCCCAATAAATTAAAATGTAAAAAGCATTCAGTGTTAACTGTTCGAACGGTGGTATAATTAAGTATGATATGACTTTCAATTAAAAGGTAAGATCTCTAGTTTTCAAACACTATTCTATGCTTAACTGAATGTTATTAAGCATCAATTTTTTTTGTCAGGCAATTCAAAGAAACTGTGACTTTGAACACCCTACATTGAAGATCTTATCAGAGGAGTGGGCATTGTTGAAAAAAAGGCAGAAGGTTTGAAGCAAAAAATAATGATTGAGGAACATGAGGCCAAACAGAGAAGAGAAAATGAAATGCACGAATTACAGAAAAAAAAGTTCGAGTTAGAAATAATGTTTTTAGAGAAACAGCTTAAATAGTACATATTATATAAATTAATTATTACGTCTATTTTACATCCATATTATGTTGTCTCTGACATGACAAACAATAATTTATAGGTATATTAATATATTTTGATAAATATTTAAATTAAAATGAAAGTATAAGTAAATAAGATTCAGAAACTTGTTTGAGTTGTACCTTCTGTAAATAAAAGTTGGTTTCTCATTATGGGCACAAAATGATTGTTATGAAAACAAATTGAGTGCATCACAATAAATTTAAGTAGTGTAGGTAACGGACCGCAAAAATTTTATTGCAACAAACATTTTTTTTATCACAATTGTTACCGCAATAGAAAAGTTAATTCATGGGGTTTAACATATTTTATTATATATTAAGTCGTAGTTTGATAATGTTTTCTGGATATTTTATTTTCTGTATTTTACGTAATTGATATTTGAGTAAGTGTTGAAAAAAAACATGTTAGGATAGAAACAGTTGTTCGCTCGAACTGCATTTATGGAGGTAGTGTAACGAAATTTGAAAGTCGTTGTACGCACATTCGTGGTAAAAGCATCACAAATGTAATAATAAAATGAGATAGCGTCTAATGTTAAGGAATCTATAATCAAGTGCCTATATGTTGATGACTTAGCCATTATGTGCATGGGAAAAACGGTAGGTGAAATATCTAGAACCCTACAGGAAGCAATTAACACTATTGTTACCAATGGCGATTCTATAGGCTTCCAATTTTCAAAGGAGAAGACAAAGTGTTTACACTTATGTCGTCTTAGAAGACCACACTACAACCCACTCCTATATCTTAATGATCAGCCAATTGCATGTGTTCCTGAAGCTAGGTTTCTCGGCGTAGTTTTTGACTCAAAACTAACATGGAAGCCATATATAACAGAAATTAAAAGAAAATGTGACAAATCACTGAATTTAATCAAAATTCTTGCACATACCACATGGGGTGCAGAACCCAAAATATTATTAAGGATATATCAGGCAATGGTACTTTCGATTATAGATTATGGTAGTATAGTATACGGATCAGCCAGAAAAAGCGTATTAATGACCTTAGATCGAATCCACAATATTGGAATTAGATACTCTCTTGGTGCCTTCCCAACTAGCCCAGTTCAAGGTCTCTACTGTGAAGCTGCTCTACCGCCACTTGATATCCGGCGTAAACTTTTAATGGCGAATTACATGATTAATGTTAGATCAAAACCATTACATCCAAACAACCGTTTACTATTCCCAAACATAAATACGTATGCTAATTGAAGGACGATCACCCGTCCAGCTTGTATACGTTTTATGGAATACCTGCAGGTTATTGAACATGAACTCATGCCTCCTGTTCCACCTGAAATCTCACGTAACATACCTCCATGGATGGATGAGGTGCCAGTTATCCAACAACAAAACCTCTTAGATAAAATTAACCTGAAAGAAAAAATATTATTGAGTTGGCAAGAAAAATGGCAGAATCTTAATACTCACCTATCATTTATAAAACCAGATGTTCGTACGCCTCAGTTATGTGTTGATATGCCAAGAAATGATCTCACCAAACTACCTCGACTACGTCTTGGTCATACAGCATTAACTCACGAACATTTGTTGAAAGGTGAAGATAATCCTATATGCACCACATGCAATATCAGGTTAACTGTATCACATGTTATTCTTGACTGCCCCGTCTACCATGTACAAAGACAGCAACATCACATACAAGAAAATCTAAGAAATAATTTACTAGAATTAGACCAAGTAACCAACACTATAAATTTTTTAAAAGCCACAGACATATATAAGTCTCTATAATTAATTAAATCACATGTGATTAAGATACACGTACAGTAATTTTACTTTGTATAAGATTTCAATGCAATAAATATACTAATTGTATACGTATATGCGCTAATAGCCTTAGTAGCTGATGCGCTGAGGAAGGGTTTTTAGTGGGTATGCCTAATTAGGAGAATCCCACACTACCACAATATGGTGGTGTCCATAAAGGATTTTCCCACCTCGTAAAAAAAATCAAAAGATATCTTTGTGAGGACGTTGAAACTTTAGATCTAAATGTAGCGTTTGTTACGGACAAATGCATATTTTTAAAATTAATATGTTCAATAATTAATATGAAACTGTTCCAACGTAATAATTTTTTTTGTTTTTTTTATTACTTTTGAAAAATGGGGGTTGATTGCGGGAGTAACTATAGGTAGTTTTGAAATCTAGGGAAAAGGGCAGTTGCTGTTGAAATTTTGATTGAGCCGGACGCTTTGAATTGCTTTAATTAGAAACGCCCGTTGTAAACATTTCGGTCTATAAATATTTTGTCGTGTACCTTTTAGCAAAACTAAAACGCTAATTCGTTCTTTTCTTTTTGTGTATGTTTTATTGTAAATTATTAATAAATCGGCGGCGCCGAGTTTTAAACCGCGTATCTTAACTCGTCGTGTTGGTAGTAAAGTGTTTAACTAAAGGGAATATATTCAAATGTAAGTAGGTATTTTTATATAAATTAAGGCTGGCAGCAAATAATTTTACAAGCGTATATAACGTATTAAAAATCGAGCATTCCCTTGCAAAGGTATCTCATTCGAACGCGGGATCACTAAGCTGAAATCTGCTAAAAGACAGGACAGGGCTCTCTCACTCTTGTATTTGTATGAATTAGGATTTTTGTTTGTTTATCTTTATATATGTGTTGAGGTGAGGAGTGGGCGAACAGGTACAGGGTACTGCTCGGTTATTAATTGTAATGTGCAATTGCCGCGTGTATACATACTCCCGGGTCAAGATGACCATTAAACACCTCGAATTTTATTTTTATTGTTTTTTTTGTGCAGACGAATGTGTAACCTGAGAAAGGGGCGCTGTATTTTTCTAACGCGCTTCAACTTATACGTCGGTCACGATGTTACGACTTATTTACAACTTACCTTTGTAAGGCTTTGTTTAATGAGTTTTTTGTGTCAGTTTGTTAAGTAGAATTTTTTGCCTGCGAACTAATTTCTCTTTATATGTAATTTATTGTAACTGTACGTATGTATTTTGTGCTTTAGTAGTCACTAAACAATTGTCTAGGTGTAAATTTCTTGTCTCTTTTCTTTTGTCCTTGCCTTTACCTTACTTACTTTACCTGTGCAATTTTACTGTTCTTGTATTTTATATGTACCGTAATTTGTTTTATTGTTTTATGTGCTTATTTACTTAAAGACCGGCATGATTGGTTTTAAAAGACCACATGTTTGGTATTACGATTTTTATTATGCTTATTTATGACACAATTGTGAGTGTGACTACAGGGGTTCTTTTATGGTGTTTATGTTTAACTAAACGGTTTTTTATTTATTTTTCTCTTAATATTATAATTTCATTGTTTTTTGTGTTATTTGATCTATTAATGTACTTGTGCCATTACTTATTGGTGGTTCTTTCCCACAATAGTACATTAACGGGCTGAACCACCATTGCGCAAAGCTCGTTTATTTTAATTTGAGTTGTTTCATTGTTTACCTGCCCCACATGATACAACACTTACCTCATCCAGCCTATCTAATTCAAATAGCACAACGTACCTACCACTAGATGGCCACTTCGTTTTATCAGATTTGAGGTTTGCGAGTAATTAAATATCAGACAGAATTATTTGATAAGAATTTGAGTAATAGTAACATTATTGTCAATAAAGTCAAGATAAATCACTTAGCGATTGCTTTGTTCTTAAATTTGGATTATTGCGAATCAGTTTAAATTAGACTTTTCAAGATAGGGTACCTGGGGACGCTACAGTAGTAATCTTGCAATATTCTATTACCAAGCTGTTCATTGTTTATTGGGGTATCGCCTTCCACAACTAAATTATTTATATTCTCAACAACATCGGGAGGATCCAATTCCATTACTTCTATCGCTATGTTTTGCAGTATGGCAAATGCCACTATAACGGAATGTACTCTTGTCAATGTTAGAGAAATTCCTTTGGCTAGAACTGGAAACCTATGTTTCCATATCCCATAGCTTCTTTCAATAACATTTCTTGTTCGAATTATTGCCCCCTGATATAAGTTTTCATGGTCTGTTGGTTAGAGGGGTTAACAAATATTAGTCACAGCATAAGCTGCACCACCAATCACCATATAGTTGTCGAATTCCCCACAATTAAATATTGTCTTCACGATACTACTGTTAAATATTGTCTAATCATGTGATGACCCTGGCTAACGAGCAACTATGTCCAAGACTTTGCAATTTGCGTCACTATTCACTTGAACATTAATGAAAAATAGCCTTTTCTGTTTCGAAAGGTCTCAGCCTGATCACCACCTATAAAATATTTAATAATCATAATTAAATTAGGTATACTTCAGATAAATAAATATTAATTGCATACCTGAATAATTGACCCTAATGTATGTGCAATCGATTACACCATTACACGAGGCACTCTTGCAAATTGATAAAATCGGGAATAGTGTTATTTCTCTCTGCATTCACCGGGAATTCTATGTCTTCACGCCGTAGGTTACTTAAAGCTTCCGACACCTCCTTTATAACACGGCTTACAGAACTTTTATGTACTTCTGCTGGTAACGTGCCAATTCTTGGCTATCGTTGTCTTAATTTAAGTTTCGAGTTTGTGTTATGGCAAATATATTTTCATTACATTGGTATCCTTTTTCATTCAATAATTAAATTTTGGTATATGTTGATATTTTTTCTTTGGTGTGCGTAATTACGAGTACCTCGGTATATATCGTTACCGTGTATAATGCCTATGTTCGCCACATCATTTTGTTATTTACGCAAATCCGAACTGAACGCACTAAATTCATCTACCATCCTGTTTAGTACGTTATGTTTTTTAAGTTTTGCTTCCCTTGCATAAGGTATGTACGGTTTCTAAATACATTTTTGTATATATTATGTTTAATAGGGAACAAAGATAAGCCCCTACATTAAGGGAAACTGCTTGTGTTAAGAAAAAGCTCTTATGTTAATGAATTTCGTATCGTTGCAAACGCGTGGTGGATGACGTCGCCAAGTTAATATGCATAAAATGGAGTGGGTGATAACGCAATTTCCTCTTCAAAAATTATGATTGGAGATACCTTTGTTTTACATCAATAACGCATGCTGTTTATATATCTACTTTTGTTGTCTGATCTACATTTCCTTTATTTGTTGTGGAAGATAAATGAAAATTACCTTACCTTACCGTATGTTTATGATTTTGATGGGAAATGAATTTTCAACGTAATTCGTTTGAAAATAAAGTTAATACCTTATATTTATTGTGAGTATAAGAAAATGTAAGTGTGTATCCTTTTAATGCCAAATACGTTTAAGGAAGTAACAAATCAGCATAGTGTTGTTTTGATACAGTTCTAATGGAAATAAATAGCTGACTTCGGTTGCTAAGATAAAAATATTTGAGTGCATAACCTAGTAACTGTAATGTTGTTGACATACGTCAAGTATACGTTTTAGTATTAAATACAGTGTTTATCTATTCCATTTTGAATTTGAAGTAAAGATTAAGAATTGTTATTAATTTTGTTAAATATATAAATAAAAAGTTTACCTCGAGTAGGATTTGAACCTACGACTTGTACTTTGCTGGAGTACCGCGCTAACCAACTGCACCATCGAGATTCAAGCCCCAATCGATGCAAACTTTGTCATTATGTATGTAGAACTATTGGAGCTTGAATCTCGATGGCGCAGTTGGTTAGCGCGGTACTCTAACAAAGTACAGGCCATAGGGTCAAATCCTACTCGAGGCAAACTTTTTATTTATGTATTTAATAAAGTTAATAATAATTTTTAATTACATACTTACTTTTAAGTAAAGATTGATTAAATGCTTGTATAGTTGTGTGAATTAGGAACTATTTAATATCGTAAATACTTATGAGAAATGCCTTTTAGTTATTTTTTTGCTGAAATTAATCAGACATTTTGTTTTCTTAAATATACAAATAAATACCTCTTTAGTGTTATTCAAATTACCTATGGTATTAATGTACCGGGTGAGCAAATAAGAACGCCGTCGGGCATATCTTCAGGTCTGATTATAGTACAGCTTTGGAAAAAAAAATTGTATAATAAAAGTGGCCTCGAGAAACACCTGGAAATTATTTATAGAACTGTAGATTCGCTGCTAGAGGGCGTAATTGAATACCAATATTTTAAAAAGTCAAATTTTAAAAAACTTGTCTAATTAAAGGGCATTATAAATGCGATAATCAGGATATGGAAAATGATCTTTTCAAATAAGAGGCGGAGGAGAGTGGGAATCTAGTTATGAAAAAACGGCTGTAAGTCCGGTTCTGCTTAATCGATCTTCGCAAACTTACCCTTGTTGAAAAGAGTTCTTTTCTACCAATGTAAGTGTTGTATACACGACACAACTTAATAAGTAACGTGAAGATTAGAGGCCGGTATTTTTTTTATCTAGTTCTCTTTGGAAAATATTAAATGAAAGCATGCAATTTGACAATGGATTATAAAAGTAGACCAATTTAGCAACAAAATGGCGAAAACCGTTCCCGCTAGAGGGCGTTATATAAAAGGTAATATTTGTTAACTTTTCTTTTGGCGTACCTACAATTAAAAATACTTAAAAATAATTTTATTCTAAACGTAAAGAAAAATGTCTCTTATTATTTTGAGTTGACCGCCACACCAAAAGTAACCAAAAAAGGGTAGGTATAGGTAAGTTTCGTTATTCGATAATTTTTATCAAACAATCTATATTAGCAAACAAATCTGAACACAATTTAACCAATGCACCAAAGTGCATGTTATGGCATTTACACTACCATCACTCCGAACTGTTGCTTCATTTGACCACACAGTAAGTGGATTTTCTCCTATTATATTTATTGGCCAGTTAATATAATTCAGTCTATTATTGAAATCTCCAGCATTTAAACCTTGGTGTGGGACTATGTGATATGGGTGCAATCTTGAATAAAAATATTTCGTTAACAAGCGGAAAAGGTCTTCAATCTAATAGAACCTCTAACTGAAATAGTGAATAAAATGCGTTCTGATAAGAAAACACCCGAAAAGGAGTCCGTTGACGTTAAACCCAAAAACCCACCTTTGTTCATATTTCGAAGAGATATGAACACTCCTACTAGCCCGCTAGCTCCAGGCTTCATTTCACCCTCATTATCAAGGAAGAGTGCTACAAGCCCCCTAGCTCAGCTTTCGTTTTTTCAAATAAATCCCCCTCCAGGTCCTCGTACACCATCTTTCCTAGAAATATCTGTTGTAGGAGAGATTAATGCCTAGGAAGAAGAAGAACCTCGTAGTATGATTCCCGTAATGAGCCCATCTCCGAAGAATTTCTCGAGCATTACCACGAATTACCTCGTATATACGTTGAACGTATATGAGGAATCTTGAAGGTAATATTTATCAAAACAGACAAATGGACAATTGGTAATACCCCCATCACAATTAAAGGAAACGATATGATCATTAGAGATGTCACGTATAAAGGGATTCCAGGTTTATATGATCTGCTTATTATGAATGAACCCGATATAAATATGGTGAATTCAAAAAATAGAAGGAACTTTAAAAGCTTTTTAGAAGCTACGAATGTTGCAAGGCGAGCTTATGATGTAAGTGGACAGATTCGAGGAAGCCGTAGCAAAAAATATACACAAATAATCAAACCCTTGCTATCAGCATCACAACCCACAACTCATGGAGGTGGAGCTATGTTTTTAAGGAGATAACAAACAGACCGATTGAATATAAATATTGGAATGATGTACACGAACTAATTCGTGATCTAGAAGTACTGTGGGCAGAAAAATTGGATGGAAACACAGGTGTCGTAAATGATATAATCTGAATTGTATGAAGATGGATACATTGAAAGACCAAACACTCGTTTTCTGAACAATATAAATGGGATGCATTGATGTCGGCATATCATAAATAAAATGCCCTTTGACAAATCTGGACAGTCACATGCCCAGTGTCAATTCAAGAAATTAACCCCTCTGTTTCAACTTATTGGTGATAATCAATTCGATATCGAGAGTAAGAGACTCAGCAATGTTGCCAACCCCATAGATCCTCGAAATATCATCACAGTAGACATATAAGGCCGATCCTGGACCAGTTCAAGGTCACCCATGTAAATCTTATGGGGATTTATTTCAAGGTCAAGTGAGTTTTCTCGTTATGCCAGAACGCGCTCCACGTCTCAAGCATGCTTGTGGTGGATTTAAATTTTGAGTCACTCGCCCTCTGGTGGTGAAATCGAAGCTTTTGGAGCTCTTTCAAGGTCGAACTTTAAGCGGAGATTTAAAATGTAGTTGGTCAAGGTCAAAGCTAAAAAGTTGCAAGGTAATCATAAATCAAAAATAGTTTTGAAGGTCAAAGGTTATTGACTTACGGTGGTTTCTTAGAAATATAAAAGGTCAAGGTGAAAAGCTAAAATAGAAGTTGCAAGGTAATCATTCATAGAAATCTGAAAGTTTTTGAGTAGGTTAGCAGTTTTGAAAGGATGCATGTTTATAATAAAAAGGCTTCTCCGTGATTGCATGATTCAGTAAACTTTTCATTGCTAGAAATGGTGAAAGTAATAAGATTGATAAGGAGAGAAAGAAAGAAAGAATTATTAAGTATTGATGAGAGAAAGAAAAGGCTCGAGGTGTTAATCAAGGAAATAAAAAAAATTGAGGGTAGATTTAGAGCTGTATGAGCTAAAAAAGAAAATGATGCAACTTCGAGTGAATGTGCCATGAAAAGGTGCTTTAGTAAATAAGTAATTACATGTATGTTATATTGCATAAGGAAAAGGCACTTCATTTGAAAAAAATAAAGTGTGTGTGTAGGCATAGAAGAAAGAAAAAAAGTGAAATTTCTGTTTGGTTTTAATTGAATTATATAGATATATATATATTAAACGAGTTTCTTATCATGACTTAAATTATACAAATTATGTAGGAAGAAATGACACATAAAGCTTATATATATTTATATTTATTTATAAATCACTAATCCTTTACCCAAAAATTCCAATTTTTGGCATGTATACTAAACAAGTAAGAGCGCAATAGGTAGCAGTCCAAAAATTCTCAAAACTAAAAAAATGTGAAAAAAAAAATTTTCAATGATTAATGATAAAGTTTGTAGTTTTGATATGTAATTGAACGTTGTTAATCGCTTAATAAATCACAACTCGATAATCCTTTACCCAAAAATTCTGAATTTTCGTATATATACCCAATAAGTAAGAGCGCCAATTATAGCAGTTTGTAAAGTCCTAGAAAATGCGCTCTAAAATTTAAATTTTCGTCTAATTCGAGAAAAAAATTTTTTTCAACGCAGTTGTGTTGTAGAAGTGGTAATCTATCATTTGATGTAATAATTTTTCCAAAATATGAAAAATTACACTTAAATTGCCAATTCCATTTTGAAACAACAAAAGCACTTAAAACACACCTTTTGTACTTACGTAAGCTCAGAAGAAACATATGCATGCCATTTATCCATTTAATGTATCTAAATGCTCTTTAAATTACCAAATTCAATTTTAAAACAACACTTAAAACATGACTTGTAATTTTCGTGCAGCGTTAATAATCATTGTAGGATAATGAACGCAGTTTTTGCTGTGAAAGCATTTAGCGAACATTCTATTTCTATGTCATCAATTTACATTACAACTTTTAAACAGGATTTGTAAAATATATATGAATGCAATTGTGTCATTTGTTTATAAATACATGCTGTAAAGTTTTCAGATTTACATGCATTTGAGAACTGTTTTAACTTTTATTTAACGCAAGCTTTCTTTTAACTGTATTATATTTTCACACTTTCTTTATATGCTTTATATGCTTTATATATGCTTTATATATGATATTTTGCAATAACCTTCTTAGTGTATTTTAAGTTATTATTTCCTATAATTACAAAATTAATTGAAATTAACATTTTGTATTCAGCACTTACTCAAGGATTCAATTATTTCCTTAACTTATTATAAGTTAAAAATTTGTAACGCAGCATGCAATTAAAATTTGCAAAAGGACTGCTTTACTTTGATGCAGAAATTTATGCATGAGTAAGTCAGACTTCCAGATGTTTTAATTTCACTTTTCTAGCGCAACTTGGACTATCACTCAAATTTTTAGCTGTAGTAAAATTTTTTGGATAATGGGAATAATTCATGAAAATAATAAAAATATAAAAACAATTTACATTTATTTTGTATAATGAAAAGATACAATAAATTCCACAAAAACATCACACATCCATCCCTTCCAACGTAAGCAATATATTTTCAGTCTTTAGTATATTTTGCCGCACACACTCTAAATATTGATTAGCCTCCTTCAGTTCTTTATCCAGTTTTTCCGCTCGCTCCACCCCACCACCTCACTATTCAAATAGTCATTGTGAAGCTTTCGCAACCACCGAATACTTGTTTCCCTAAAGGCTTGAAGGGTCGGTGGATCGTGCTCATAATCCTGCTGTGTGAGATGCCCTTCTATAAGAGTCAAATTTTTCCTCCATATTGCAGGTTTCGCAACGGTGGTGGTTGTGGGGTGTTGCTATAACCGTGGTTGCTGGTGTTATGCTGAAAAAATGAATAATTTTATTTGTACTAAAAATTCTCTATGAATTAATGAAAGGAAACTATAATATTAATTAATTAAAATTGTACATACCTCTCGAAATACTTCGAAAATTCATCCTCTACATCACTATCCCTGATGGAGATGATGGGGATGTCTCTTCGAAGGGTGCTGGTTGCGTCATGTTATTTATGATGGGGATGGTCTCTTTGAAGGTGCTAGTTGTGTGTTATTTGATGGGCGCACCAAAACATCATGTAAAATACAAGGTTTTGCCTGTCTTTTAGTGAAAGTTTAGATCGTTTACTGGATGAAGCCATTACTAATGGTGAATAATTAATGAGTATTCAATTAAAACTTTAACGTTATATACACATAGATCTGTTAACGTTAACAAAATTGATAACAAGTGGAAGTGGTTAGTACAATGACCTGAGCAAGCAAAGGTGATGCAGCATGAGTCATGAGAACAGTATTGATGTCAAGGTTAATATATGTTCCCAGTAAACGCTACAAAATGCAATCTATGCACACTGAAGCTCTTGCAACAAGTTATAAGCAGTTTTGACCTTGAATGCTAGGTTTATATTACTATATAGGAGATAAAGAGCAGTTTTGTACCAGTCAGTATATTGCACTCACGACTAGAATTGCAATTGTATACCTAAAGTACTTCTATAGTTACTTAAATTTTTAATTTTACATATCAAATAAATATAATATTTGTTTCCATTACTATATAATCGTGTGCTTCATATTTTCTTGCAGTGTTGGATACAGTTTTGAAGGTAACTATGAGTAACGGTATACCCAACAGTAGTGATATTGTTAATTTAACAAGAAATATTATTCCATTGTTGAAAACCAAAATGAATTTGTAAGCACATCCGTATAATTAACACTAATATTAAGCTATTGCAGATATAATTCAAAATAAAATTTATTTAGAGACATGCGAAAATTTGCTTAAACTCGAAAGTAATTTATCATTGCTAAAGTGTTATCTTATAAGAGTTAAACAGTTAAAGAGCGCTTCAGAGAAAACAGGTAGTGGAAATGTACTAAAAAGCGTACACGCAAATTAAGTTGGTACTCTCTAGATTCATGTTTAATGGTAGGTTACTTACTGGAATTATAGTCAATATAGCAAACATCAAGGACCCTCTTATTTTTTACAAAATGCATACAATAGTTTTGCGCGAAAGGTTAAAGTAATGCTAAGACAAACGATGCTAAAGGTCAATGTCATTTTAGTCTGCAATTTCATGCAACCTCAAAATCATGTTATTGAGTTGAAGACATTTGCCATAAAAAATTATGTCATCGATATTACCACCAATTTGCGTGAGTGGTATAACAATAACGTTTATTACAAATTACAAAAAATTAGAGGAGTTTTCCGAAAGGGATTCTGGTTGGGCATTACATGAAGTTTTACATTTAAAGGTGAATATTAATAGCTATACTCCATTTAGAGGTGGCCTTTCGACTTACGTTAAAGTTCCTTACTTCATAGCAGTAAAGCATGCGGTAGTGAATGTTAAGAACGATGACGAGTACTGCTTCCTGTGGGCCGTTGTTTCGGCATTATACCCAGTGCAACTTCATTCAGATAGAGTTTACAGTTATCCTCATTTTAGAGATGTTTTGAATTATGGTTCAATTTCCTTCCCATTAAAATAGATGATGTAAAAAATTTGAAAAATTAAACAACTCTCCATTAATTTGTTTTGTATTCAGGGAAAGGTGTATTACCGCTAGTATTAAGTGTAAATCAAGAAAATAGTGTCAGGGAACCTATAAATCTTTTAGTACTTTCGCCTAATTATCATTCTGCGGGTTCTACTGCTGATGCTATTAATACAAAAAATTATACTGTTTATCATTTCGCGTGGATTAAAAATATGTCAGCTCTTTTTCTAAACAACTATCGAGTAGGGCACAAGAAGTTTATTTGTTATCAATGCTTGAATCACTTTTCTTCAGATCACCTTCTACAAAAACATGTCACTCTCTGCCATCAACTTAATCAATGTTCAGTCAGGATGCCTACCGAAGCGGAGATGTTCTGCAGTTCAAAATTTCGCATTTCAGGAAAAGGCACCGTTTGTAATTTATGCGGATTTAGAAAGTATTTTAGAAAAGTGTACAAATTTAACATCACTTGGGGTAATACTCTATTTCATTCCAAACATATACCCTTTAGCATTGCTTACTACTTAAAGTGTTCATACAATGATTCTTTATCTCGATTTAGGCTTTATAGAGGAAATGATTGCATTCAATGGTTTGTTAAAGAGCTTCAAAGTATTGCACATTGGAGCACCGAAATCATAATAAAATAATTCCTATGGGTACTTTAACTCCCAATCAGGTTGAACACTTTGAAAGCACACGATTTGTCACATTTGCGAAAAACCATTTACAGATAATGATATAAAGGTCAGAGACCATAACCATTTCACTGGAGCATTTCGAGGAGCATCACATCAGAATTGTAACCTAAACTATAAAGACTCTCACATCTTACCGGTTGTGTTTCATAATTTGTCAGGTTATGATAGCCATTTCGTCATTAGAGAATTGGCTATTATTCCCGGTACGATTTCACTCCTACCCATAAACAAAGAAAGATATATCTCTTTCACAAAAGTAATAGAAGGTAGTAAAATTAAGTTTAGATTTATTCACTCTTTCAGATTTATGAGTAGTAGTGTTGAAAAGTTATCAAACTATTTGGAAAATAGTAAAAAGTTATTACCCGAGCTAAATGTAACAATGAAGAAGAATTTTCTTTACTAGTTCGCAAAGGTGTGTTTCCTTATGAGTATATTGATACTGGGAGAAATTAAACGAGACCACGCTCCCTCCTAAAGAAGCATTTTTCAGTCATCTTAATAATGAGGGAATCAGTGATGAGAGTTTTGAGCATGCGGTTAACGTTTGGAACAAATTTAGTATTAAATCGTTAGGGAATACTCGGAGTTTGTATCTAAAACAGACGTTCTACTTTTAGCGGATATTTTCGAGAACTTTCGGCAAACTTGTATAAGTACTTACGAGCTTGATCCTCTGCACTATTATACAGCTCCCGGTTTAGCATTCGATGCTATGCTTAAAATTACACAAGTAAAGTTAGAATTATTTACAGACATTGATATGTTAATGTTTATTGAAAGAGGGATTAGAGGTGGTGTAGCTCAATGTTCAAATCGGTATGCTAAAGCTAACAATAAGTACATGGGGAAAAATTTGATCCACCTCTGAAAGTGTGTATTTAATGTACTACGACGTGAATAATTTATATGGAGCCACCATGTCAGAATTTCTACCATTTGGCGATTTTTCTTTTGTTGATGAAGCTAATTTTGAAACTTTAGATTTAATAAACCATCCTGATGATTCGGAAATTGGTTATATAGTCGAGTGTGATTTAGACTATCCTATAGAATTACATGAGAGTCACAGTGATCTACCGCTAGGCACCCGAACATATGGTTCCACCCGCGTCTGATTCCAAAATGAAAAATTACTGCTTACCTTGTATCCAAAACGTAATTATGTAATTCATTACAGAAATTTAAAAGTATATTTAAAATATGGATTGAAGTTGGTAAAAGTACACCGTATATTACGTTTTAAACAGTCTCCGTGGTTAAAAAATATATAGATTTAAATACAGCCATGCGTCAGCAATCTCAAAATGAATTGATAAAATTTCTATAAATTAATGATTAATAGTGTTTTCGGGAAGCTGATAGAAAATGTACGTAAGCATTAGGATATACGTTTAGTAACGAAATGGGAGGGTCGCTATGGTGGTCGTGCTTACATATCAAAACCAAATTTTCATAGTTGTACAATATTTGTGAATGATATGCTTATCATTCAAATGAATAAGCTTGAAGTATATTTCAATAAACCTATATATGCGGGATTCAGTGTTTTAGACGTTTCGAAAACTTTTTTATATAATTTTCATTACGGTTACACGCTACCCAAGTTCCATAATAATGCTAAACTCCTGTACACGGATACAGATAGTCTCATATACGCCTTTTCGGTTCCCGATATCTATGAATGTATTAAAGAGGACATTGATAAATTCGATACATCTGATTATAGTCCCGACAACATCTTTGGACTCCCATTAGTAAACAAAAAGGTCCCGGCTTAATGAAAGATGAAAACCATGGCGAAATTATGGTTGAATTTGTAGGACTTCGTGCAAAAATGTATGCTTACACGGTTGATGAAAAGGTTGTAAAAAAATCAAAGGGTTCTACGCAAGCAAGCGTGAGGCAGATCACGATTAATGATTATAAACAGGTCCTGCTTGAGAGTAGCGTAATAAGGCGCTATCAACATCTCATAAGGTCAAAGAAACATGATGTGTTTACCATTAAACAAAATAAAGTCATACTCAATCCTTATGACGATAAACGCTTAGTAAATTTTGATTTCACTGATACTAGACCATGGGGTATAACTTTCAGTAAACAATGAGCAGTCTTCAAGTCAACTTGCAGGAAGAGCTGCAGTGCAGTAGTGATCAAATATACAAAAAGTACCTGAAGCGTTCTTTGACCTCTCCTGAAAACTATACATTTATACTGAATATATTACAAAATATTGTTATTCCCGATGAGTGTTTTACTGGTGTGCTATAAACTCAAAGTGTGCAAATGAAATTATTATTAGGACATTATTTGATAAAAAATTAAATTAGACGATACCATTAAAAGTTTTATGAAATTGTGTACCGATAAAGGCTACAATTCATTAACTTTTGATAAAGTAGATAGGATCTTAGACGATATGAGTGTACTTGGTGACATACCGCTTAAAATGTATCTATATGATTTATTAGGGTTCATGATTCAACAAATGTTAAATCTACGTTAGAAAATATTGCTTACAAGGACACTGTATTTATTATAACTGAATGTATTGAGAAATCGGCATATTATGCTAACTACAAGTGCCTCGATATTTTGATTGAAATATTATTAGAACAAAATATCAACTATAAGTTTCAACCGTGGGAAAACGATGAGCACCACAAAATTTATTACTGGATACTAGACAACATCAATAAAGGTGAAACAAATTCAAATTCCTGTTTGGGATGGAGGTGTGGGCCAGATTCGGGTATATGGCCATCCAGTAATTTAAGTGATTATATAAGTACTTTAGGTTCACTTTATAAGATAATGAAATTTTAAAAATAAATGTAATATTTAAAAAATAAAATACTATTATTTTTTGTGTGTGTTTTATTTCATCTAAGAGCTACATCCTTTTCTACAAACTATATATATAACTAATATAAGTAATTTGTTTCACAAAGTACAGGTTAAATGTTATAAAACAATATCATCCTTATTGATCCATGATCTTTCATCCAATCTCCACCATTTTACGAATAACTTATTATTCTTGGAGCGAAGCACTTTTCTACTAGATATACATCGGATACTTTGTTTTTGTAATTCATGTTCATAAAACCCTCCCAGTACAGGATTTCCTTCATGTCTTCAAGCATGTACGTAGTGGGGTTAGTAATGCAAACTTTCACAATCTTAAATAGTTCACTAGACCAATTGGGTGTGTATCCTTTGGCGAAAATATTTTAAATTTACTGATTCGTACTATGTCACCCACAGAATATCGATTCCCATCGAATATTTTTATGTTAGTGTAAGCCTCTAGCTTTGTATGATTACCAACATCTTTGGGCTTCATTCTAATAGTTCTATGCTTACGATTGTTATAATCCATCGTTATGGTATCAATTGTATCAATCCATTTATATTTACCTTGCAGGCTGAATGACTTATATAGAGCACCTTTAATGGTTCTGATAACACGTTCAGCAATTGCAGCCTTCTTTGTGCTATAGGTAGAGTAATGATTGACTCCATAACGATGCATTAGTTTAGTAAAATGCTCATTGTAGAATTCTTTTCCTGCATCTGTCTGCAAATTGGTAGGTTTCCGACCTTTTTCAAGATTGTTTGCATGGCCTTGGTAACTTCTTGACCTGTTTTCGTTTTTAATCCTTTAGTCCATAAGTATTTCGAAAAACAGTCGATGACCACTAATATATACTTATAACCCTTATTTTGTTTGGCATATGTGTTAAATTCAGCTAAATCTGCTTGCCAAAGATCATCAAAACCTCTAATTATTGTTCGCCTTCGTTTAAAATTTTTTCGTGCAGGTTTGTGCAATTCGTTGACGAGTTGTAATTTGGACATGGTGCTAATTTATCACAATTTCTTTAAGTTGATGTAGTTTTTCCTCCAGCGCTAGATAAGCGTTGGCGTTTCCTTTGAAAGTGTTCCGAACTGCTTGTAAACAGAAATCAAGGTATCCTTTATTTATAGCATCACCATCTTCTTCAGGGTCACCCAACTGTGTCAAACGATTTCCATCCAAATTCGAACCTTGTTGATACATAATATTGCTTAGTGATGACATCTTGAGGATCTATGGGATTGGCCACATTGCTGAGTCTCTTATTCTCAATATCAAATTGATTAGCATCAATCTGTTTAAACTGAGGGTAGTTTCTTTAATTGATACTGGACATATGAACGTCCAAATTTGTCAAGGGCATTTTAGTTGTGACATGTCGACATCAATGCATTCTCATTTATATTGTTTAAAAGCGGTTGTTCGGTTTTTCAATGTATCCATCTTCATATAGTTCTTCTACAATTGATATTATGTCATTTACAACACCTGTGTTTCCCGCTAATTTTTCTGCCCACAATACTTCCAGATCACGAATTAGTTCATGTATATCATTCCAATATTTATATTCAATGGGTCTGTTTGTTAATTCCTTAAAAATATAGCTCCACCTCCTCCCTTGGTTGTGGTGGGTGATGATGACAGCAAGGGTTTGATTATTTGTGTATACTTTTGCTGCGGCTTCCTCGAATCTGTGCACTTATGTCATAATCTCGCCTTACTACATTCGTAGCCTCTAAAATAGTTCTATATTTTT
The DNA here is from genome assembly GCA_036346205.1 of Vesta saturnalis. Taxonomy (NCBI): domain Eukaryota; kingdom Metazoa; phylum Arthropoda; class Insecta; order Coleoptera; family Lampyridae; genus Vesta; species Vesta saturnalis. The sequence goes on along the minus strand of JARFJB010002450.1, from coordinate 780,071 downwards.
TCTATCTGTTGACTTTACTAGACTTAAGTCGGGTTCATTCATAATAAGCAGATCATATAATCCTGGAGTCCCTTTATACGTGACACCTTTAATAATTATATCGTCTCCTTTAATTGTGATGGGTGTATTACCAATTGTCCATTTATCAGTTTTGGTATCATAGTGGACTCCATACGTATGATCAATATCACCTTCAGCATTCTTCAAAATACGTTCAACATATATACGCGGTAATTCATTGTACTGCTCGAGAAATTCTTCCGAGATGGGTTCATTATGGGAATCATCTACGATACTAGACAGTTCTTCTTCTTCCTCCCAGTATTAATCTCCCCATGACTGATGTTTCCAAGAAAGATGGAAGACTTGAGGAGGATTTCTTGAAAAACGGAAGCTGAGCTAGTGGACTAGTAGCACCCTTACTTGAATCACCTAATGGAGTGAGACGTGGGGTCCATTGAACTTGAGCTAGCGGACTAGTGGGGATAGTGGCGTGCTTTCTTGGAAATATCAATACGGGTGGTTTTTTAGGTTTAACATCAATGACCTCCTCCTCCTTTTTAGGTGTTTTTTTATCGATTTTATTTACTATTTCAGTTAGAGGTTCTATTAAAGGCTTATAAGTACTTTCGAATGTTCTTTCATTATCAATGCGAGCAGTCTTAATACTGTTATACTTCTGCCGTATTATTTTACGAGCCTGAATAATTTTTTCTTTAATATCCTCTCCTTGTTGTCCATTGCGACAAACAGGTACCGGTTCACCTTGAACAGGTAGCTGTTTACACTAAACAGATAGCTGCTAATACCTAAACAGATCAGTTACTACTAAACTGCTGAATGCGGTTTAAGGTATTATATATATATATTCGCCTTATATACCAAAACGGATTTAATGAACAGGTACCCGTTTACCATGAACAGGTAGCTGTTGCGACAAACAGGTACCGGTTCACCTTGAACAGGTAGCTGTTTACACTAAACAGATAGCTGTTAATACCTAAACAGATCAGTTACTACTGAAACCAGTTTAAGGTATTATATATTCATCAAATCCTTTCCTATAGCGACCATTATTAACTTCAGCATCCTTGTTTATGACCATGAAACCAAACGGATCTACCCAGCACTTTGAACACATGTCCCGAAACAATTTCATGCTTATGGTGGGACTTATATGATCCTCATACGCATGTTTTAAGTTTAATTCATCTTGCTCAAATAATATAATTAGATTCGCATTATCACGAATTAATTGCTTTGGAATTTTACTGTAAGTTTGACTCAAATAGAAACAGTCAATATCGTTATGCCTACCCATAGAAAAATATGCCCTTATATTATTTTGCTTTTCACAAGCGATATCATCGAAAATAAAAATAGAGTTTGATTTTGCACAATTAGGCTCAATCACATCTTGATTGTCGCTGAAGGTAAAGTAACCTATGTCCTTCATTGGAAGTAAGATTTCCTGTAAAAGTTTGTACTTGTTTTGATTCAATGACTTAGAGTATACGTATACATGTTTAAATTTCAAACCATTTTTTCAGTAAGCAGACTGATCATTGCGTTTGTTTTACCGCAATTGGAGGGCCCATATAATACCACGTATACTATTAGGAAGTAAATCACCATGTTTTGAAGTAATAGACTTTTCATCAAAGTCATGATTTTGAATTGAGAGTTTTTGTTTCTGAGCAACTACTTTCATCTTTGATGGATGAAATAAAACTAAACGAATAATTACAACATCTTTATTTATATATATTAGACTATACTACAATAATAATTATAATTTTTCACTTCTCCGGTGAGTGGACTGTACTCAATAGCATCATGGAGAATAAGACCATATACAACGATTCCATTATCGAAAGGTGTTAGAGATTCCATTTCCAATTTGATGTCCACTGTTGAGTTTTTAAGGATTCATTTTGTTTAGAGCAGTCCATTACAAATATTGGACATGATTTGAATTCGGAATAGTTGAATAATGCATCTTTATCATCTTCACCATAGTAATCACAACGAAATTTCAAAAATTGCGATAGGCAGGTATATATTGGTTAGCACTGAAGTTCAAATGCATTGCTTCATATGGATAATACTCAGAATTCAGATGTACTTTAAGATTTCTGATGTTAATGTGATCAAAATTTCCAGCCCTTGCTGACCTTGTATACCTTTTACCTTGTTGGAATGCAACAATTATCCAACGTGGTTTTTCCAGTTGCGTTGATGTTTTTATTGGCCATATGTCTGAGGTTGCTTGTTTTAAAGCAGGCAATTCATACAACTCCCATTGTCGAAATGGAACAGTAATAATAGAATTTTTATTGATTCCTTGAAACAAGTTAAGTTTCGCAGCATCACTAAGTGTTAAGTGCGGTACTTTCCATTGAATTTTATTTAAGGTTATTGCGGCATCAACTTCACCATAGTAACAGTTTGTATCGCTTCTAGATCGAATTAAAACCAACTCTTGGCGCATATTCACGATTACCTGACGATAATCCTCCATTATTCCAAATATGTGGTTCAATGGTATGCATACTGTAAAAGATTTTTCTCCATTTTGCTCATCGAATTCTACTTGTAATGGTTCTTCATTCTTTGGTGACCATCCTAAATGACTTAGTGCTTTGCTTTTGCTTGCCGTATAAGAAATATATCCTTTAAGCGTAGATGTTATTCCTGGATTTCTACAAACATCCACTCTCTGACCACCTAACTCATAACGAATTTCTTCGAAAAGAAAGTTCGGGAAATTGTTGGTTAAGCTGCATGCTTTTCTTTCATCTTCTTTTTGAGCTCAAGTTTACCTTCTATGTACAGAAAACTATCATAAGTAGCCGTAATTAGATCTTGACTTTGAATTAAGATTCGTATTTCTTCGGAAGGTCCATATTTAGAAGATCCATATGGAAGATAAGTGTGAATATCTGATTTAATTATAGTATCATCAAAATGTACGTTTTGAAAGACGTTTAACGATTCTGCCATTGTGGTTGAGAACTTTTAAACCTATTGACGTTAAAAAGTATTTCTCTGCAGATGTTAACCGCAATGAAGGTTGATGACTAATTAATGACTTACTGTAGGGATGATGTCTTTTATATGAGTTTTGAAAGATGGAATTGGTCCTGGATTAATTCTCAGACCCATGTTCTTTTAGTTCTAAGCGTACAGTGAATGGTTCACTTTCACCAAAGTCTATTAATTCACCCTTTTGATTAGTCAAATTAATTGTTATATTACTAATAATGTCAGTGTTTACTTCTAAATATTGAGTATTGCTCGGAGTTTTATCTAGACGATAACCTGGAGGAACTGAAACATCAATCTCATATAATACTTTAGCAGGTTTCCCGTTTCGATAAGATCCCTTTATAATGTTGCACTCTACGTGTAGATTAGTGTGTTTAAGTATTTGGATGTCTAACGCAGATGTATGTAAAATATTTGGTTCTAATATTTTAGACTCAAACCCTAGCATGCGCCCAATACAATTTTCTTTAGTAAAATCAATCTCAAATGAACTGTTTATCTCACATTTAAGTGTATTGTTGTTTGCTCTAATGATAAACTTTTCTGTGGGTATTTTAGATTTTAGATAATCGTTAATTTCATCTAACTCATATGCACCGTGTGGAATATTAATCACTTGCAAATGAGATGGATTTGTTCTAAAATAAAATCTATCGTTGCCTGCATAAATGTTTCTAATGCTGTTGCAGCCGTAAAATCCAACCAATCCAATAACGTATTTCTTCCCCAAATCTAGCTCTATCGGTGGATAGAAGTTGTAGCTAGCTGTGTTACCAACACCTTCTAAACTGAATGTTATTGACATAACTGAGAAAATTTGATGTTGTGCTGATTATTTATATAAAAATTGTAGGCATAGGTGTCCGCAAATAATTGTATTAAACTCTTGATCTTGGTTGTAATTATAATATATTTTACACCCCCGAAAGTAGTTAATCACTTCGTTTGGTGGTCGAATATTACCGAAACTATCGTAATACCATACCCTTTTACCACGCTTTTTGTAGCAAACCCAATGGGTACCTGGTCCTCTTTGGCTATCTAAGTTAATAATTCCAGATTCATTTTTCCGTGGCAATTTAGGCATGCTATCTCTCATAAAAATATCCCTAAAGTACGGATTACCTTGCAACTTTTTAGCTTTGACCTTGACCAACTACATTTTAAATCTCCCGCTTAAAGTTCGACCTTGAAGAGCTCCAAAAGCTGATTTCACCACCAGGGCGAGTGACTAAAATTTAAATCCCCACCACAAGCATGCTTGAGACGTGAGCGCGTTCTGGCATAACGAGAAAACTCATTGACCTTGAAATAAATCCATAAGATTTACATGGGTGACCTTAAACTGGTCCAGGATCGGCCTTATATGTCTACTCATCACCAAGCAATACTATTTATCGACAAGGTTGAATTTGTGTGGAAACCGTTTGACAATTGGCGGATCCGGAAGAAGATGGTGATGCTATAAGTAAAGGATACCTTGATTTTTGTCTGCAAGCAGTTCAGAAAGCTGTTAAAGGAAACTTTAACGCTTATCTAGTGTTAGAAGAAAAACTACATCAACTTAAAGAAATTGTGATTAAATTAGTACCAAGTCCAAATTACAACCCGTCAACAAATTGCACAAACCCACAAAAAAAAATTTTAAACGAAGACGCACAATAATTAAGGGATATGATGACCTTTGGCAAGCAGATCTGGCAGAATTTAACACATATACCAAACAAAATAAGGGTTACAAGTATATTTTAGTGGTTATTGACTGTTTTTCGAAATGCTTGTGGACCAAAGGATTAAAAACGAAATCGGACATGGAATTTGCCAACGCCATGTAAGCAATCTTCAAAACGGGCCGGAAACTTTCCAATTTGCAGACAGACGCAGGTAAAGAGTTCTACAATGAGTATTTTACTAAACGAATGCAGCGTTATGGAGTCAACCATTACTCTACTTATAGTACAAAGAAGGCAGCAATTGCGGAACGTGTTATCAGGACCATTAAGTCTGCTCTATATAAGTCATTCAGCCTACAGGGTAAATGTAAATGAATTGATACAACTGACACCGTAACGATGGATTATAACAATCGTAAGCATACAACTACAAGAATGAATCCCAAAGATCTCGGTAATCATACAAAGCTAGAGGCTTACACTCACATAAAAACAGTTGATAGGAATCGTTATTGTGTGGGTGACATAGTACGAATCAGTAAGTTTAAAAGTATTTTCGCCAAAGGATACACCTCCAATTGGTCAAGTGAACTATTTAAGATTGTGGAAGTTCGCATTACTAACCCAACCACCTACATGTTGGAAGACATGAAAGGATTACCTGTACTAGGAGACTTTTATGAACACGAATTACAGAAAACAAAGTATCCAGATGTGTACCTTGTGGAAAATCGTTTAAATTACTGGACCGCCATATTCTGGAATCTGGTCCACATGTCCATCCCAAGCAGGAATTTGTTTCACCTTTCTCGATGTTTTACAATATCCAGCGGTAAATTTTGTGGTACTCATTTTCCCACGGTTGAAACTTATATGTAATGTTTTGTTCTAATAATACTTCAATTAAAATAGCAAGGCACTTATAATTAGCATAATATGCTGCTGCCTCAATACATTCACTTATAATAGAGAAAGTGTCTTTATAAGCAATATTCTGTACGCTAACATTTGTCGAAGTACACAATGAATCACCCCATAATAACTTGTGTATATACATTTTAAGGGGTATGTCACCAAGTAAATTCATATCATCTAAAATCCTATCTACATCATTAGAGGTTAACGAACCTTTATCGGTAAACAATTTCGTAAAACTGTTAATGGTATTGTCTGTGCTAATTTTTCTATCAAATAATGTCTTAATAATAACTTCATTTACACACTGAGTTTATAGCACACAGTTAAAACACTCATCAGGAATAACAATATGTTGCAGTATATTGAGTATAAATATGTAGCTTTCAGAGGAGCTCAAAGAACACTTCAGGTACTTTCTGTAGATTGCATCACTACTGTACTGCAGTTCTTCCTGCAACTCGTTTTCAAGAGTGCTCATAATGAAATGTTCTCTGAAATGCAAGACTAAACGTTATACCCCCAAGGTCTAGTATCAGTGAAAGCAAAATTTACTAAGCGTTTATCGTCATAAGGAATACGTATGACTTTATTTTGTTTGATGGTAAACACATCATGTTTCTTTGACCTTATGACATGTTGATAGCGCCTGTCTAGAATCAGCTATGACTTCTTTGAGCCCGATGCTGGATATGCAGACACAGAGCCAATAAAAGAGACTTGAATAGTTTGACTTTATCACCTTTGACCATGAAAATTTTATTTTTAGATTTCTCAGAATTGTGACCTTGACATTTAAATGGTAGGGATAGCTGGAAAGTACAGGTGACCTTGGTATTCAGCTACGCAAATCCCTGCTTATTTCGCTACTTGGAGAGCACTAATACAGGAACACCTTGACCTCTAGTTTAGCTTAACATTGGAAATTGGTTTCTCGTGACAAAATCGGATTAGTATCTTACTCGTGACCTTGATTAAGAATGCTACTAAATCTAACCTTGAACATTTCTCATGCAGGTGATTTCTAGGAATTATGACCCTAACCCAACCAGAATTGCTTAAACATCGCATTTGTCCTTAAAAATTGATTTTTCAGAGGCGTGGCCTTGAATAATATACAGGGAAAATGTATGACCTAATGTACTTGCGGGTATTCCTTAATAAATTAATAAGTGGATCACCATACGTGGCCTTGAAGAATATACGCAGGCCATGTGTGTACGCAATGGCCTTGAAAACGAGAAAGTGGATCCTATAGTATACATGACCTTGAATAGCATACCTTTACCGGTCATATATCGCGGTACCCCTGCAGGTTGATTTCTAGGACTTGAAAATTGATACCAATACATTTTGGCCACTGACAATCTATTTGATAGCCCTACAGGTCATTTCTAGGAATTATGACCCTGACTCAGCCAAGAAGAATGGATCGCCTTTGTTCTTTTCTCAGAGGCGTGACCTTGAAATGGGGGCAAACGGCTACCTGTGTTGCGAAACAGATCCCCTGTTTTGGGAAACGGCTATCTGTCTTTGGGAAACGTCTATCTGTATTTGGGAAACGGAACCACTTTGCGAGGGGGGGGGGCGTGACCTTAAAAAGTAAACTTCCGAGAATTGCTCGATGACCTTAAAACATGTTTAGCATAGGCAACAATCTGTATGATACCCCTTGAAAACATCTCATGGCTTGAGACAGAGGTCAATAAACTTCTTAGAATTGATGGGGAGCGTGACCTTGAAAAGATTAATTAACTTTTAAATTTTCCACCAAAGTTTGATTTAGAATAGACCTTGGTGGAAGAGCATCCTCCTATATACCCCCAATTGATCCTTAACGTGTGGCCTTGACAAAATGAGAAGGTTGATCCCTATACGTAACCTTGAAATCCTAAGAAGACCTTGAAGCGGAGTGTGTGTACGTTAAGAACCTTGACAATGAGAGTGACCATTTCCTACCACGTGACTTTGAAGTGGACAATCTGCACGGGGAGCGTCAATGACCTTCAAAACTAATCTAGTAACTTCTAGTTACTTCAATGACCTTGAGGAATATACTTTGATGCAGGTAATGTGTACGACGACCTTGACCGCCCTAGTCGACCGCTGATGATGATAGCGTAGATATCGAAACGCGTTCGCTGTTTTTTAATTTTGTGTGGTACGTGGGTGTATTTTGTTTGTTACCGATCCTGCCACAGTTCCAGTGTTCCAGATTTTTCAAGTCCAAACTGAACTTAAAGAATATAAAATATTTACCTTCAGTAAAACGAGTTTGAAACAATTGCTACACAAAATTGGTTTTGTATTCAAAGTTGACGATGGAAGAAGGCGTTTAATGAAGCAGGTTAATATTGCTGGTGCTTGAGCAACCTTTTTGCGAAAATATTTTGCTAATAAAAGTTGTGAAATTAGTTGCTATCCTGTCTTTTTGGATGAGACGTGGACTTTTAGTCGAGGAAGCGTTCGAAAATTATGCCATAATGATTTGAAAAGCACAAAAACAAACCGCTAGGAGAAGGGAAACGGTAATTAAAATAGTCCGATTTGTTAAAAATATTTTTAACCGAATAAATTTTAGTTTTATCGTACTGAGTGCTGGCAACAAGGATGGTTTTATACCTAATTCATCATTGGTATTTCCCAGTAAAAGTAAGACAGCAGACTATCATGATAATATGAACGCTGATTTATTTCAAAAATGGTTTCAAGAACAGCTTTTACAAAATTTAGAAAAACCAAGTTTGATAATTCCTGACAATGCCAGTTATCATTTTACATTAGTAGAAAAATTACCTTCAAGTAGTGGGAAGAAAGAGATCTTCAATTTTTAAGAAAACACAACATTCCTCATTCGAATGATATGCTGAAAGTGGAATTATTACAAATTGCCATGGATTTACAAGCTCCAAAAATATATGCAATTGATAAAATCGCTCATCAATGGGGACATCACATTTTACGTTTACCTCCGTATCACTGCCAATTCAACCCTATCGAGTTAGTCTGGGCAAGTTTTTACATGCTGAAAAAGAAATGGGCCAGTGGTGGGACGTTCAAAAAAGAGCTGAGGAAATGGTAAAACCTCTAGTAATCAATGTCGAAGATGATAGTGAAAGTGAAAGTGATGACTTTTAATTATAGGATGCCCAATATTTGAATTTAAACCAAAAATTAGAATCTTAGTTACTTTATAATTGTAAAGAATGATTATATTTAACATGTACCTCTGTAGCTGTACTTTGGTTTACATTTTGTTATATATATCTATCTATCTATTATCTATCTATCTATCTATATATATATATATATATATATATATATATATATATATATATATATATTGACAAACAGTAAACAGAGATTTTTAAAATCTGTTACATTATTAACTAATAATAAATCTCATTTTTAACATCCAATACGGTGTATTTATTTGTGACAAAATCAGTTATTTATAAGTGGTTTCGATAACCAAATTACAGTCTTGACTCTTTTGACGCTGTGAGATCTGTCGGCGAAAAACGATTCTCCGCGATTAACCAAACTTTTCGCACTTCATTCGGGCACTGCCTACTGCTAGCTAATTCGTTTCTTATTGAAAATTATTGATACAATTAATTTGTAAAACAGATCCAAAACGAAACTTTGTTGAACCGGGCTCGGTTCTGATAATCGTTTCCAGTTGTACAATATATTTTTATCATATGACTACCCACACTCGGTGGATTTTACATGCCAGAATAAGTGCAAACAGACCTTAAACGAAATTCGACTTTATTTATACGAGTGGTGGGGATTTTTAAGACCTTTAGGATGTTAAATCCCGAGATATTCGAACAAAATTTTATTTAAATTTGACAGCGCGGCTTAAATTTGAAAATAACCTAGAAAGAGTGATGTTTTGTTGGTATTAATAATTACTAACTATATGAACCAATAACGACATACGTTTTTAAAATCTTAATCCATGGTTTACTAAAACATAAGTCATAAGGCACCTCTTGCCGGCGCGACTTTAATTGAAATCAATAGTTGACTTATGTTTTGCATTATATATATAGCTAGGTACTTCTAGTATTTGTTACATAAACACATTAGTTACGTTTACTTTAACAATACTTCAATTTTGCCTGATATGGTTTTAAAAATTACGTTTCGTTTACTTTATTTACGTTGTACGTTACAATGTGATTTTTCAGATGTTTATATTTAATATTTAAAATCTGTCTTGCAAGATGATACCTTAAATATTGTTTTACTTTTGTTGAATAATCACAGCGATGACAATTATAATAAATACTTGCATTATGCAAATTTTTATCGTTATGAACAGGACTCCTATATTTTGTTACAGAAACACATTTGTCACATTTGTATTTAGTAGCACTTGAATTGTGCTAATGTGTAGCCTTAAATTACGTTTCTTTTTGTTGAATAATCGTATTGATCACATTAATAATAAACACTTGTATTATGCCTATAACTATGGTTAAGAAGAGCACTTCTATATTTTGTAACAAACACATTTATAACATTAGTGTTTAGCAGCACTTGTACTGGTGTCTATTGAAACTTTCTTTTACTTTTGTTGAATAATCGCATTGATAACATTTGTATTCAATAAGCGTGTTCGTTTCTCCTGATTGTATCGATTTAACTAACTAAAAGACATAGAAATTAAAATTTATGTTGATTTTTGTGTTGTTATAACACCACGTGATCATCCCTTATTTTCCTTTTATTTCCATTGTTTGAAACGAATTGGTTCCGAGCTCGTTGCTGATTGGAGGAATCACTCCTGCTCCCTTCTTCGCGTTTTGAACTGTTGGCAAGTACTTATATTAATCAAGGTGTGGCAGCACTCATCAGCATAGAATACTTAGACAAGGAAAGTAATCTAAGGTTGAATACTTAGAATATAAAATTATTGTAAGGTTTAATATAATGGTTTAACACTCGCGTCGATTCATAATCCATAGCAGATAACTCTGCGTTATAAAAGTCGCCATTTATTCTCTATGGTGCCTAAATACCATTAATTATATCATATCAAACAAAAATTAACTTTGAAATGTCAAGAGGAACTGATAAATATGTTATTAAACTAGAACCTGAAGCTGAAGCACAAATCAATTTATTTCTTACTCAGAAAAATGTTATGTTGAATAGAGATGTAATCAAAGCAGAAATTAATGAGGATTCTAATAGTATTAAAATTAAGAACGAATTTGAAGACATTGCATATAAGGATGAGAAAAATACACATCATTTTGCAAATGATATTGGACATGAGATCGGAAAAGTAAGCGATTTAAATATTAATTATTGTTGTGACCAATGCAATTATTCAACAAACTCAAAACGTAGGTTAAGGTATCACTATGTAAAGCACAACTCAAGTGAAACTAAATACAAATGTGATCAATGCGATTATTCAACAAATCTAAAACAATGTTTAAGGAGTCACTTCATAAAACACAATACAAGTGCTACTAAATATAAATGTGACCAATGTGACTTTGTAACAAAATATAAACAAGATTTGAAAATACATAGCGCAAAACATAATTCAAGTATTAAGTATGAGTGTGATCAATGTGATTATTCAACAAAAGTGATACGATGTTTCAGGCACTTTATAAAGCACAACGCAAGTGCTACTAAATATAAATGTGACCAGTGTAATTATGTAACACAACATAAACATTATTTTAATAGACATAGTGCACAACATGATACAAGTATTAATTACAAATGTGATCAATGCGATTATTCAACAAAAGTGAAAAGATATTTAACAAGGCACCTTGTAAAACATAGTTCTACTGGTACAGCTTACAAATGTGATCAATGTGATTATTCAACAAAAGTGAAAAGGTATTTAACAACGCACCTTGTAAAGCATAATTCATCTGAGACTTATTACAAATGTGACCAATGTGATCACTCAACAAAAGCTAAACATAATTTAAGTAATCATCTTATAAAGCATAATTCAAGTGCTACTAAATACAAATGTGACCAATGCGATTATGTCACAAAATATAAAGGTGATTTAAATAAACATAATACAAAACATAATCCAAGTATTAATTACAAATGTGACAAATGCGATTATTCAACAAAAGTAAAAAGAAATTTAAGGAATCACCTTATAAAGCACAATTCAAGTGTGGTGTACAAGTGTCATCAATGTAATTATTCAACAAAAGTGAAACGAAATTTAAGGAATCACCTTGTAAAGCACAATTCAAGTATGGTGTATAAGTGTGATCAATGTGATTATTCTACAAAAGTGAAGCAATATTTTAGGAAGCATCTTGCAAAACATAATTCTAGTACTCAGTACTGCTAAATAACCAAGTGTAACCAATGTGTTTATGTGAAGTAGAATGAATAGACACAAGGCAAAATACAATTGAAGTACGGATCGAATATAATTATACGTGTTTTGCAACAAAACATAGCATATTCGCTGAAGTATTGGTTATAAATGCAATTAAAGTGATTTGCCAGCAAAATTAGTTTAGGAAACCATGTAGAGCACAATTTAAATACCGCTAAATACAAATGTAAATAATGTGTTTATGCAACCAATAATGGAAGTAAATGTAGTAGATAATTCAAATATACATTAGAAAAGCGACCAATGTCATTAACCAGTTAACAAATATTTAAGGATTTTGGAAGCCATTAGCTCGTATAAATGTGCAAGTAGTAGGCAGGCAGCCATTTGTATGACGTTTCTGTTTGATATATTAATAATAATATTATCCAGAACTTATTGTCGTTTCACAGTCTGCTTTTTGTACTTATGTCATGTGAGCTGACAATTCACTAAAGTGTATTCAAATCCAAGGTATCTTTTCCGCTAGGTATCACCGCCATTCAAACGGAGTTTATACAGCATGTGTTTTTTATTTTGAATATATTGTTTGAATAATATCCGGCCTCAGAAAGATACTAAAGTCTCATAAATGCACATATCTTTACCAAATACTATTTGTAGCCCACAGAATTTTGACAAATAGATCATCAACGAGAGGAGACACCTAATACAAATGGTCATAAGGTGGTCGATCCATTCATTGTCACACAAATGCCAACATCTAATTAACAATTCAAATTTATTTCTCGAAATTACTTGTTTGATTCCATTGTCATAGATTTGTTTTCTGACAAATATTCGCCAATAAATGGATACTAACGCAGGCCCATCCATAGAAGTACTCTTTTCAGGCGAGCATGTCGTGAACTCTTAACACTGGTTTTAAGTTGTCTAGCATATCTGTTAATTCCTTGAACCACTAGAGCAATCAAATTTTCATTCACAAATAACTTAAAAAATCTGTAGGTTTTTGTTTTGGTACTCGACACTAATATCTCTGTTTATACTATACTCTGGCCCACAGTTACTATTCAGTGTGGAAGCATACGATAATGTATTTTAAATGGAAAAGATTCCGACATGGTTGCCTTTATTGTAGGAAAGTTTAAGTTAATGAGAATAATTCCCAAATAGCGGCAATGCTGTTCTCGGTATAGCCAGTACTGAATTTTAACTATGGGGTGTAGCATCATTTACACTAAACAAATTTTTTCAGTTTTCACCGCACTCCAAATGATAATTTCATAAAATTCTTGTATGCTTTGATTATTTTCATCATCTTCGCCATTTTTACTGGCAATATGTAACGATTCTGTAATTTGATGCAACACATTATGCAGGTTGCAGCGCCTGTACGTTGGACGTGAAAAGGATATAGCAGATTTGTATGTAATATTAGCCATACTTTTTTTTTACTTACTCCGATCTGGCTTGCAATTTCCTGGGTACTTCTTCTTGGGTGTTCTGCGATAAGATGTAAAACTGCTTCTTCATTTTGAACATTCTCACGTTGTCGGGGCCTTCCTGCATGACCACCTTGTTGTCCTCGCAAGTTTCCGGTTTCCCTGGCTCTACGAACTAATTCAATAAAACGTTAGTATGAATGTTGATCTCGCAATGGAAATCGTTCCGCATATAAGCGAGAAGCTGCTAAGGCATTTGTACGACACTCTCCGTAAATAATCAGTATATCCACTAACTTATTATTTTTATAAACATGAGCCATCGATAGCGTTAATAAAATTACCAAGAAAAACAAATTGACAGGTTATTTCTTTACAACAGAGATAAACAAAAACAAAATTTTACAGCCGCCTTTGATCAAAGGTTCAATAATTTGAAATTTTGAATTAAAACAGCGTTTAATTTTAGCCGTGCATTAAAATGGTTTTTATTTTTTTACTTGAAAACGGTGCTTCGTACCAAAAGATAATAAAAGAGCTTTTATTTTTAGAATTTAACAAAGAATTTATTTTCCAAAATCAGCGGCGTACCATTTTTTTCAAAAATATTAAACAACTTTTGCATACGGGCGCCACTGGAAACCCAAAAATATTTCATTTATTGAAGAATTTCCCTCCCACGTCGCTATTGACACCAACAAAATTTTGTTTAATTATCTCAAGTGATTTAGCAGTTATTAATACATTTTATTTTATTGGAGCCTAAACTAAAGTGACAACTATTTAAGCATTAAATTGAAATATTTCGGAATTATTTATTCCTTCTTTAGTCAAAACTAGAATGATAAATACAATATGCTAGATTATTATAACATTGGCAGACACAAAATCTAAATATTATTAAAATGTAACAGATAATTATGACAACTAAGACTGTAACTGTAACGATTAGCAATAAAGGAAAACGTATAAAATGTTTTTGTTAACGATGTAATCGGTTGTTTATCATTAAAATATTTGAATAACACTTACATTTTGAGTATCAGTCTTTTTGTTTAATAAGTTAGGTTCTTTATTAATATAAAGCAATTCTAAGAATAAACGTTTGAAATAATATTACTTGTATTACTTGAATAATATAGCTTGTATCTAGATAGTTCAATTGGTAGAGTGGTACTCTAGTACAGGGTGTCCCAACGATAGAGTAAAGTAAGTTTATGCTTAACTAGAATTATTTGTGTAAATATTGTATGGACCATGGGGTAGAGGTAAAAAGTGTGCATTTTTTTAAAATATTGGAAGTTATACAGGGTGCGCCAGAAAAGCAGGACGTGAAAAAGTATGATTTTTTTAAATAGAACACCCCGTATTTGATTTTAGTTTTTAATTCTACGTGTCCATACAAACATATTTTGTCATACAAAAGATTGGCTGAAAGTTTTTAGTTCTTGAGATATTCGCGTTTAAAGATTATTATGGTCATTTTCGTGGGGTTGATGAATGGGCAATTGTTCCGTTATTTGGAAAATGAGTGATATTATACTAACGTTTAGACCGAGTAGTATTTCTAATTTTCTCAACAGGGTGTTTGTTATAACCATTCAAATTTGAAAATTCTCAAATTAAAAAATCAGTTTTTTAATTGCACACCCTATATATTTTATTTCATTTTATTCGGGATTAAAAAATCTATCATTTTTGTCAAATATATCCTATATCTATCTTTGATAGTTTTCGAGGAATTTCGATTTTTTTCACTAGCTACGTTACATACGATACTATAACATTATTGTGGATCGTGGTAGCCATGGAAAACAATTGCGACGAAATAAAACAAACCACCTAAGCGAGTATATTAACAGTTTTTATTAATGAGAAACAGTAATTCAATAATTATTCAACATTGCGTCTTAGTAAATGCTCAAATAGACGGCCTTCTTGCTGAATACACATATTGAGCCTTTTTCTCATGTTCTGTCTCATTTCGGATAACATAAGAGGGTCACTGTGCGACAAGCTTCGCGAATTCTATTTTCATGTCCTCCTTGTAGGTTGAATAATATACACCGATCTTTTATGTATCCCCATAGGAAAAATCTAGTGGAGATAAATCGCATGACCATAATATAAAGCCATTACGTCCTATCCATTTCTCCGGGTATTGCTGGTTCAAGAATTCTTACGTCCCGATAAAATGTGGAGCTGCCATCCTGTTGCAACCACATATTTAGTCGTCCTTCTAAATTGATATCCTCAAGTAACACAGGCAATTCTTCACGTAAGAAATGCAAATAGCTGCGGCCCGTTAATGGATCATCAAAAAAATAGGGACCGATAATTTGGTCATTAAGTATACCACACCACACATTTAGTGACCAATGATTTTGGTTTTGAACTTCTCGTAGCCAAAATGGATTATCAATGGCGTAATAGTGCATATTATGCCGATTTACAGCATTGTTCATATAATTCTTGTATGTTTGATTATTTTCATCATCTCCGCCATTTTTACTGGCAATATGTAACGATTCTGTAATTTGATGCAACCATTTGAAGTCTTAAGTCCTTGGTATCAATTTGTATGAATTTGGTGACTTAAGACACATTTTTTGAATGATTTCGTTCTGGTTTCAGAGACTGAAATAGAAGTAAGAATAATTTCCTCTTTCATTGGAAGGCTCCTCTTATGTTTGTGACCGGGTGGATTATTTCAGATACGCGTGTTTTCTTGGTGGTAGGCATGCATACTCCATACCAGCCTGGGAGGTACCACCACCCTTACCATGGGCTCTTAATATTGGGTCTCCGATTTTCTGAGCTCGGTTAGGGCTGCGGTTACCTTTTCCATCATCCTTAATCTATTCTCATCCTTATTCTTCCTTCTCGCCTCACTTCTTCCTATCGGATTAAAAGTCCCAAATTAAAAATAAGATGGCTGTGGTTTCTAGGGTAATAAATTCCGGACGTAAAATCTGCCCCATTCGGATGTCCGGGGGCAGGGCCCATGACCTCGGTCATCGAAAGTATCAACTTTCTGATTCACTACTGCAACATCCGCGGTATCAGGTCTAATCTTAATGCTATTCACCAACATCTTGAACAATTACAACCTGATATTTTGTTTCTATCTGAAACACAAGTCTCCTCTGAAAGCTCCGAGTCACCCGACTTGCAATTTCCTCAATACCACCTTCACTCTAACTTTCGATATAAAGGAGGCGTATGTGCCTACATCAAGGACAGAATTGCTTGCAAGAGGGTTTCTTCCTTAGAAAATAAAAATTTTGACGTGATTTGGTTTAAACATTCTGGTCCTAATTTTGTGAAATTCTACTGTTGCATTTATAGGTCTCCTAATGACAGCAACTTTCAAGACTTCTTCGATTACCTTAGTTTGAAAGTTGACTATCTCCTGTCTCAGTTTCCATCTTGCGATATCTCATTTGTAGGCGATTTCAATGTTCATAACTCTAATTGGCTTCAGTTTTCATCTACTACAAAAATTTTGCTATTTCATGTGATCTCACACAAATGATTTCTGAACCCACAAGAATCCCTGATAACCCTAACCATACTCCACATCTTCTAGATCTCTTCTTACATCAAACCCTCTTGTTTATAAAACTTCCGTTCTTTCGCCTTTAGGTCTTTCGACCATTGTCTAATAAAATCATCTCAACGGTACTTATTCCACTGTTGTTCGCAAAACCGATAGAACCTTGGGTGTTTTAAGTCAGCTCGAGCTGATTTACGATTTCTTTGCAACCTTTCCATGGCGTGAATATTGTTTTAAATCGTCCTCTTCTTGGACATCGCTCTTTCAGTATCTGAAGTCATCCTCATGGGAATGGAGTTATACATTCCAAAAACATTATGTAGGTCATTCACGTTCCCAACCCTGGTTCAATAAGGCTTGTGCTGATCAATATCTTTAAAAATAAATGTTATTAAATGGAAATCTAATAAATCGGTCGACAGTCATGTAGAATACGTTGGTGCTAAATACTGCAAAAGTTCATCACTAAAACTAAAAAGTTGTTTGAACTGTCTCATTCGTACCTTTAAGGCAGTCGTAAATTTTGGAATTAGCAATCATTATTAAAAACTTTGTAACATCTTCATTCCCTATCTATTGACGGATCGTTGTTGCTGATTCCTAGAAAAAGGCCAACGTCTTGCATTGTTTAGCATCAAACTCGTGTCTCAATGATTCTGGAAAGATGTGCCTATCAACTCTTCTTCATACGCTATGAAACCAATTCATTTTCGGACAACTCTTGGAATCGATCATCAGTAGGTTGATCTCAATAAGGCGACTGGCCCAGACGGTATCCCAGCTATTGTCTTAAAGAAATGTTCCCCGAACTAGTACCAGTCATCTAAGCTCTATACGATCTCTATGTCTTCTGGGAATTTCTCACATGGAAGTTAGCAAATGTTCAACCTGTTCCCAAAAAGGTTATAAGACCGATCCCTCAAATTACCGACCAATTGCCATCACTTCCATTTTGTCTAAAATCATGGAAAAGCAATCAATCAGCAACTGCTCACGTTCCTTGAAATTAAACCTCCTTAGTGACCACCAATATGGGTTTAGGCAAAGTCGTTCAAAGGCGATCTTCTCGTATGTGACCCAAGTTTGGAACAATACAGTAAGCAGTCCGGTGAAACAGTTGTAGTCGCTTAGATATTCTAAAGGCATTTGCCAAGTTTGGCATAAGTGTTTACTTGCCAAACTCACCTCGTTTGGGTTAAATGATACGCTCATCAACTGGGTTCTAGTTTCCTTGATAAAAGACGAATACGTGTCGTAATTGATGGATTTTTTTCAAAAGAAGTTAGCATTAACGCGGGCGTACCACAGGGATCCTTTATAGCGCCTACACTTTTCACTTCAACAACTAACCCCATCCATTGCTTTGCTGACGATAGCACTCTTCACTGTAGTTCATCTCAGTCTACTCATAGTGATAATCCACCTTCTATGTCAAATCAAGAAATTAAAGCTGAAATGGCAAATCCAACAAAGACATTCAACGTATTCTCGAATGGAACATAATTAGTTAACCTAACATATATTTATTAAATATTTTTAAATATATTGCGCAACGTGTTAAAACACAAAATATAATGATAAGGATTATAAGAAATATCACATGATATGCATTATAACTTGTTTTTACTGTTTTATTGTATCGAAATACAATAATTTTATCTGTATTCAAATTATTATGCACTTTTAATTATTTCAATTAAAATAATAACGTAATGGTAACTTGGTTAAAATCATTTTTAATTTAAACGAAATAATTGCAATAAATCGATTTACATTCACTTGTATACCGACAACACATCACTCGGAATAACATTTACGTTAACCTTATTTCTATTTACAATTTTAAATTTCAATTGTTTAGTATTATAAAATCTTTAGGTTATACGAACCACATGAACGATCCTAAATTTTTATTGATGTATACCTTGAGTGACATGTTCACACTTTGAAAAATTACAAGAGAGAGTAAAAATGTTTGCCACTTCCTTATATAGCTTCTGAATAACCACCCATCACCTTAGCAAATTTTCTCACTACAAAAATTACACTGCTTAATTCTCATTGGCTAATGATTTTTCAGAAATTTGTAAATTATTGTTCTTACACATAACTTTTTTATAAGTGGCCAGATCTTAAAATAATTAATTATTATTTTTGAATTCTACACAAAATTTCCTTTCTATAGACACCCCGCATGGCATATTTCATTTTAAAATTCGTAACCTATCTAAATTTTAACAAATATGCAAATTTTCATACACAAATTTACTTATATCTAACTTATTCTACATCCTACACGAAAACTATAAACAGAAATGGATTCTACGACCCAAAATACATGGGGCTACACCAGTTTCTAACGCTTCTGTGGTTTATGCTGAAAAATTCCATCTCAAGCACTGCGTTCAAAATCACCATAACCTATTTTCTCAACTTTTCTGTTTAAATTACATCGATGTTAATTACATTATTATGTAAGTTCATAACATAATATTTGTTTTAATTTCACTTTTAAATTTAGTAAGTGATGTGAATTTTGTTAAATCTTTTCTGATTTCACACTCTTTAACATGTACTTTACTCCTATTACGTTGGATGGTAGAATTTACTTTCTTTTTGTTTTAGAATAGACGATATTGTTACTATTATAATGAAGAAATCTGTTGTTCAGCTATGATTACACTTTTATACTTATGAAATCTGGTTTAACTAGCTAATAACATATCCTATAATTACATTTGTACTTAGTATTATGTTAATTTGTTCTTATGCAATTTGCGCTTTACATATATGCTTACTCAGTTCCAAAGCAATTAATTTATGTTTAATGCAGCTTTTAATCAGAGATCATCTCTTTCTTACTATCATATTTAGCTTAACAAATATCATCTCAATATATATATATATATATATATATATATATATATATATATATATATATATATATATATATATATATACACTGCTGTTTCAACCAGGCGTTGTCTCGCGTCTGCTGGTGATGTTTCTGACTCCTGCCAGTACAAAACGACGTTTCGGCAAAGTCTCACATTTGCCATTTTTCAAGTTTTCTCCTTCTCCAACTGATTTGTTCGGCTCCGTCTGCTGTTTATATTTGGTGTTGTGTACTTTCACTGCTTTCACTGTTTTCCTGCTTTCACTTTCCTTCTTTCTCTTTCTCGTGTTGGATGGTGCATGATGTTGCATGATGTTGGTAGCGTTTTGTGTGAGATGTTCTGCTAGTGTTATCTTCAGTATTTGAATCGTCTCGGTATCTGTTCCTGTTTCTCAATCTCGATCGCCTCTCAAATAGTTCTTTTGCCGCATGAGTAATGCTGGCTATCATCTTTGTGTTTTCAAAAGCGATGTTGTGATGTTCTACTGGCGTGTTGGGCTAACGATGATGTTGCTATATTCTTCTCGACACTATTCTTGTGTTCCTCTCGTCGAACGTTGATCCGTCTGTTTGTTTGTCCTATGTACACCTTGTCACATATCCCGCAGGGGATGCTGTAGACTCCTTGGTCCTCCAAGTCGATTTTGGTTTTAGGTGTTGGGAATACTGATGATATTTTTCTGTCCGTGTTGAACGTTGTTTGTTGTGTTTGCTGAGGATTTTTGCAATCTTGTCTGTCGTTCCCTTTACATAAGGAAGTGTGACCTTGACTGTTGGTGGTCCCTCCTCTTCTGTGGGTTTCGTATTTCTTGGTCTTGACGCGTTCCGGATGTTTCTCATTGTGAATCCATTTTGTAGTAGAGCTGTTGTGAGAGTTGCCACCTCCTCTTTCTTGTGAGTGGAATCTGTGAGTCTTATTGATCTCGTTACCAGTGCTTTTACAACCGACTGCAACTGCGGCTGATGGTGTGAGTGGGTGTTGATATCTATTGGTGTGCGTCGATTTTCTGTATACTGTGTGGCGAGGTACCCATTCTTCTGCGTGTAGATCAGTACGTCCAGGAATGGTAGCTGTTTGTCCTCCTCCACTTCCATGGTGAATTTGATCTTATTGTGGGCGCTGTTTATGTGTTCTAAGAACTTATTGAGCTGTTCTATTCCGTACGGCCATATGACGAAGGTGTCGTCAACGTATCTTAACCATAGTTTCGGTTTGAGGCTGGCGGTGTTTAGAATCTCCATTTCCAACTTCTGCATGAATAAGTTGGCTATCACAGGTGATAGTGGTGATCCCATTTGTGCTCCATCTGTTTGTACCGTTGTCCTTCGTAGATGAAGTAAGTGTTCCTCAGGCAGTATTCCGTTAATATCAGGATGTCTTTTGATATTTGATACTTTTTCTGGATGATTTCTAGTGACTCGTTGATCGGAATGTTTGTAAATAGTGACACGACGTCAAAACTTACTAGTAAGTGGTCCTGGTTCACTTTCTCGTCTTTTAGTATCTCGAGGAAGTGAGTGGAGTTCTTGACGTATGATTCCGCTCGCTCTGCATGTGGTTGAAGTTGTTGAGCCAGATATTTTGCCAGTTGTTGTAGCGGTGACCCAATTGAGCTGACGATGGGTCTCAATGGTGCGCCTTTCTTGTGAATTTTCGGTAGCCCATATAGTTTCGGACATTTCGAAGATTTTTCCCGTGGTATCAGTTCAAGTTGTTTCTCCTTGCTGATCTTGCTGTCCTTGATTTTGGTCTTGGTGGTTTTCTCCAGGTAGGTTGTGGGATCCGACAACTGTTACAAGAGCCGGCATACCAGCAGATAAAGGCGGATCCCACAACCTACCTGGAGACATATAGATTAAAATTTATGTTGATTTTTGTGTTGTCATAGCACCACGTGATCATCCTTTATGTTCATTGGAGTGATTACCCCTACATCAAGATGCACGTTTTGATTTTTGAACAGTTGTCTAATACTTATGTTAATCAGGGTGTGGCAGCACTCATCAGAGTACAATATAATGGCTAACATTTGCGTCGGTTCAATAGCCACAAAACACCAGCAGGCTACGCTTCGAGCTCTAACAGTCGCCATTTATTTGTATGGTGCCTAAATACCATTAATTATATCATATCAAACAAAAATTAACTTTGAAATGTCAAGAGGAACAGATAAATATGTTATTAAACTAGAACCTGAAGCTGAAGCACAAATCAATTTATTTCTTACTCAGAAACATGTTATGTTGAATAGAGATGTAATCAAAGGAGAAATTAATGAGGATTCTAATAGTATTAAAATTAAGAACGAATTTGAAGACATTGCATATAAGGATGAGAAAAACTCATCTTATTTTGCAAACGATATTTTGCATGAGATTGCAAAAGTAAGCAATTTAAATATTAATTATTGTTGTGACCAATGCAATTATTCAACAAACTCAAAACGTAAGTTAAGGTATCACTATGTGAAGCACAACTCAAGTGAAACTAAATACAAATGTGATCAATGCGATTATTCAACAAATCTAAAACAATGTTTAAGGAGTCACTTCATAAAACACAATACAAGTGCTACTAAATATAAATGTGACCAATGCGACTTTGTATCAAAATATAGACAAGATTTTAAAATACATAGCGCAAAACATAATTCAAGTATTAATTATGAGTGTGATCAATGTGATTATTCAACAAAAGTGAAACGATGTTTAAGGAGGCACTTTATAAAGCACAATGCAAATGCTACTAAATATAAATGTGACCAGTGTAATTATGTTACACAACATAAACATGATTTTAATACACATGGTGCACAACATAATTCAAGTATCAATTACAAATGTGATCAATGCGATTATTCAACAAAAGTGAAACGATATTTAACAAGGCACTTTGTGAAACATAGTTCTACTGGTACAGCTTACAAATGTGATCAATGTGACTATACAACAAAAGTGAAAGGCTATTTAAGAAATCATCTTGTAAAGCATAATTCATCTGACACTTATTACAAATGTGACCAATGTGATTACTCAACAAAAGCGAAACGTAATTTAAGTAATCATCTTATAAAGCACAATTCAAGTGCTGTTAAGTATAAATGTGCCCAATGTATGTACGAAACACAATATAAACATGATTTTAATACACATGGTGCACAACATAATTCAAGTATTAATTTCAAATGTGCCCATTGCGATTATTCAGCAAAAGTGAAACGATATTTAACAAGGCACCTTGTAAAAACCATAATTCAACTGGTATCAATTATAAATGTGACCAATGTGATTATTCAACAAAAGTGAAACAATATTTAACAACGCATATTGTAAAGCATAATTCATCTGGTACTATTTACAAATGTGACCAATGCAGTTACTCAACAAAAGTTAAACGTTATTTAATGAATCACTTTATAAAGCACAATTCAAGTATTACCAATTACAAATGTGACCAATGCAATTACTCTACAAAAGTTAAATGTAATTTAACAAGCCATCTTATAAAGCACAGTTCAAGTGCTACTACATACAAATGTCACCAATGTGATTATGTTACAAAATACAAATATCATTTTACTTCACATGGTACAACACATAATTCAAGTATTAAGTACAACTGTGACCAATGCGGTTATTCAACATATGTGAAACAATATTTAAAAAATCACCTCGTAAACATGCATAGTTCAACTGATTACAAATGTGACCAATGTGATTACTCAACGAAAGTTAAACTTTATATAAGGAATCACCTTATAAAGCATAATTCGAGTGCTACTAAATACAAATGTGGTCAATGCGATTATGTCACAAAATATAAAGGTGATTTAAATACACATAATACAAAACATAATCCAACTATTAATTACAAATGTGACAAATGCGATTATTCAACAAAAGTGAAACGAAATTTAAGGAATCACCTTGTAAAGCACAATTCAAGTATTATGTACAAGTGTGATCAATGTGATTATTCTACAAAAGTGAAGCAATATTTTAGGAAGCATCTTTCAAAACATAATTCTAGTACCCAGTACTGCTAAATACCCCAGTGTAATCAATGTGTTTATGTAAAGCAGAGTGAATAGAGATGAGGCAAAATACAATTGAAGTACCTATTGAATATAATTACAAATGTTTTGCAATAAAATATAGCATATTACATCGCTGAAGTATTGATCAAAGTGATTTGCCAACAAAATCAAAGCATAGTTTAGGAAACCATATAGAGCACAATTTAAATACCTCTAAATACAAATGTATATATTGTGTTTATGCAACTAATCATAGAAGTAAATGTAATAGATAATTCAAATGTTTTGGAAGCCATTAGTTACTATAAATGTACCAGTAGTGGGCAGGCATTTGTATGGGCGTTTCCGGTTGCTATATTAATAATAATATTATCAAGAACTTATTGTCAGGAACCATGTAGACATTTTTTTACTTATGTAATGTGAGCCGCACAATTGACTAGGTTTCACACCTGACATATTACTTAACTGATTTTAAATTTATTTGTGAAAGCAATATCGACAGTAAACTATAGAAAGAAATATTTTATTTGAGTGAAGTTCATTGATAAACTGTATGTAATTATAAATTTAAAAGAACTGTAATAAAAAAACAGATCAGAAGCGTTCTTTTAGTTACGCGACTAAGCATTGCGCATGCGCAATCACATTTGATTAGAAGTATTTTTGGGGGTAATCTACATCAAGCATGACAGGATGACCGTGTGCGAATGGTTGCATGCCGATGGCCGCATTGGGGTAAGCAGGGGATGGCTATGCGTGGATGGTTGCATGCTGATAACTGCATTGGACTTAGCATATTAGACACAGTGGTATAGAGGATGGCTTCAAGGTTGGAGTTGGTAGGATCTGGGTGGTTGCATACGCATGGCTGCATAGGGGTAAGCACATGTAGTATGGTAGTATGTGGGTGAGGATAAGCTACATTAGACATGGCTGTATAGGGGCTGTGTAGGAGTGAACACATTGGGGATTATAGCATGCGGGTAAATAAACATACGATAATAGTAATTCATTGTTACAAAATACATTCTAAAGAAAGAACTACATCTTCAACATATTTGGATTACTTGCCGTGACGCACCTCCTTACTACTGTGGATGAAAGAAATATTTGGCGTTGGAATGCGAGGTTTTGTAATATCATTAGATAAATAACTTACTATGTATCAAACTCAGGGGTTGAGAGTGTGGTTGCTAAGAGATGGAGGCATTTATCTAATAGTTTTGTGGAGTTACTTTCTTAAATCTACTTTGGCTTGTTAAGGTCAAAGTTCATTGACCTCTAGGCTTGTCATATTACATTTCTTAGAAAGTTTACTGACCTTTCCAAGTCCAAAGTTTATTGATCTCTAGTGATATCACATTACGGTTTTTAGAAATTAAAGATACAATCAAAGTTCTCTACAATGTTAATGTTAACTGACAACTAGGAGTACATTACAATTCTTAGAAATCTAAAAATATAACCAGTTCATGGAAACTGGAGTTTACTGACCTCTTCAAAGTAAAAGTTCAATGGCCTCTACAGATGTCATCTTACAATTCTTAGAAACTAGAGGTTGACAGCTCAGTTTATTGACTTGTTTAAGCTCAAAATTTATTGTCCTCAGACCCAGAAATTGACAAATTCTTAGAAATCTAGAAATAGGACTAGTTCTGAGAAGTTCATTGTATTTTTGAAGGTCAAAGTTCAATGGCCTCTAGGGGCGTCTAGTACGATTCTTAGAAATCTAAAAATAGAACCAGTTCCCGGAAATGGGGAGTTGGAAACACAAAGCTTCTTGATCTCTTTAGGGTCACTGCATCAAACCGACAGGTGATCAATTCCTAGAAAGCTAAAAATACAACCAAAGTTCATTTACCTGGCACCGGAATTGAGGGTTTATTAACCTGGACGAATGATATTTTTGAGGCAAATCAATCTAAAAATCCAGAATACCGGATATGAGGATTCATTGACCTCGAAAAAACTACTGAGCGAAGCAAGATGCTGAAAACACCTGCGAATGAATTCCAGGAAATGGAATCTGCGAGGTAGACACTAATGGGTCATTCTTATTAATTTCCGAAGATCAAGTTGTGACTGTTCTGTATTGTTCAAGTTCCCTAACATAAAGAACATCAACATGTATCTCAGATTAGTTAAAAATGAATCTGTTAAATGGATTTATGTAGGCCATTTACGGAAACGACCGCCTGTTTTTAAGAAATAGCTGTTTGTTCTTAGGAAACTGCTGAGATATTAGGAAACCATCACCAGTTCTTAGAAAACAACCACCTTTTTCTGAAAGACGGATTTCTGCCTTTGACCTGCTTGTTGATCTGTTTTGAGCTGTTTTTGGGAAACTTGTCCTAGTTTTTAGAAAACTGGTACCAATTTTTTTGGAAACCGGTACCAGTTTTAAGAAAATTGGTATCTGTTTAGGAATCAGCTACATCACTCAATAGCTAAACATCGAGAGCCAGCTAGTGAAGGTGCTTCATCGATATGACAAAGTAATAGTAGTATGTAAAAGATAAAAAGTTTATTAATTGATGTATCGACTAAATCACATATATAATATAAGGGAGATTCTAGACCCAAGGTCAATTGTTACGGTGAATCGTTGCTGTATAGTAAGGCGGGTTATAACCAAGACCATGGTTAATCGTCCCTCTGGTGGTGAGAAATCTAAGCTCTTCAAATGTTCAAGGTCAAACTTTTATCGGGAAATTTCAAGTTCTTTAAGGTCAAAATGTCAAGGTTAAATTTAGAATCTAAAAATAAAATTTTCAAGGTCATCATATTGAAATGAAAAATCTAAAAATATAATCAGTTCATGAAAACAAGGTTTTTTCAAGGTTAGTGGTTTCAAGGATGCCGATTTATAATAAAAGGCTTCCTTGGGCGCGCGCGATTCAATAAATGGTAAGTTTTATTAGGAGAAATGACAAAAGTAGTAAGCACGATACCAAGAGAAAGTAAAGAAAAAGTAAGTATAGACGAGAGAAAGAATAGGCTGGATAAATTAACAAAGAAAATTAAAGAATCCACGCGCGCGCGACTAGATTTAGAGTTGTATGAAATAAATAGGAAAATGAAGTAGCTTCGGGTTAGCGAGGCATCAAGATAGAATTATAAAGCATGATTAATTTTCAAATATACGCAATTGTGTAATTTGTAATCCATAAATACATGGCAATAATATGCACTGCAGATAAATAATTTACGTGTAAGTTTAGTAAATGACCAATGAATATGAAAAGACGTACGTGCTAGGAAATCACGAGTGAATGAGAATGTGCTTTTGTGAGGGGTTTCAGGCGGGGTTTGGGGGAAGGGAGAGAAACTAAATGTAAGAGCAGAAGTTAGAAACGTGTTGGTGATAAACAAGGGGAAGGAAAATGAGATGGTGGTGGTGGAAATAGAGAGATGGGAGGAGAAACTGAAGATTATAGCAGAGAAGAGAAAACTGAGGGCTACAGGAATTAACGTAGACCACGATATAAGAGAAG
Organism: Vesta saturnalis; assembly: GCA_036346205.1. NCBI lineage: Eukaryota > Metazoa > Arthropoda > Insecta > Coleoptera > Lampyridae > Vesta > Vesta saturnalis. The sequence goes on along the minus strand of JARFJB010002450.1, from coordinate 752,658 downwards.
AAAGGAGTGTACAAAAAAAATGAGGAACAGCGGCGGAAAGAAGAGTGGAGGGAAGAAAGGTATGGGTAGGATATAAAAAAATGGCGATAGATGGGGAAAGATACGTATGGAATGAGAGAACGAAGGAGCTAAGCAGAGAAAGGGGAGATAGAAGGAACATACAAAGACCAAAAAACTAAAAGAAGGGGGAGGGAGAGGGGAAAGGAGGAGGACGAAGCCGCAGCAAAATGGACAAAAGAGTAAAGAAAGGAAAAGAACAACAATGGGAACAAAGGGAAAGTAAGGGAAAACTACAGGAAGAGATGGATGAACTAAAGACACTGTTCGGGAATGTGACAGGAATAAAGATCAAGAGTCTTGGGAATATATCAGGGAGCAGAATGTGGTGGGATTACAAGAGATTTGGTTAGAAGAAAAAGGAAAATGCTAAGTGAATTCTCATGGGTGGTGCAGTGCGCGGAAAGGAACAATACAAAAGGAAGAGCAAAGGGGGAGATAGTAGTGGGAATAAAAAGAAAATGGTTGGAAAAAGATGAACAAGAAAGAAGAGGTATCATAGAAAGAAACATACAGTGGGGTAAAGAAAAAATAAAAATAGTGACGGTATACAGTAGAAAGATGAAAGAGACTAGGGAAAATTTAGAGGAGATGATAGAAGAGAGGGGGAAGGTATGACAATAATACGAGGGGATTTTAACGCAAGAATAGGGAAGATTACAAGAAAAGACAGGGACGGGAAAAAGACAGACAAAGGATAAAGTGTTGAATACGGAAGGAAAAGAACTGTTAGAAATGTGCAACGAGAGGGGATGGGAAATAATGAATGGAAATAGAAAAGAAAGGGAGAGGGGGAGTACACGTATATAGGAGCAAAGGGAGAATCAATAATAGATTATGTAATTACGAATGCTGGCGCTGAGAAAAAGCTGAAGATATTTAGGCTACGGGAGAGGGTTGAATCGGACCACCAACCCCTGGAAATGATAATGGAAGGGGGAGAAAGAGAAGAGTGCAGAGAAGAGGAATATATAATTAAGAAGATCTGGACAGAAGAGAGTATAAAGAGGTACAAAGAAAAAATGGGAAAAATGAGATGGGAAGGTAATGGAGTGCAAGAAAGCGTGGAATAAATAAGAGAGAGAATGGAGGAAGCAACGGAAAAAGTCAAGTTGAGAAGATGAGAGGGGGAGAAAATGGGGTGGAAAAGATGTTGGAATAAAGAATGTAAGGAGACCAAGAGGAAAACAAGAAGGACGCTAAGATGTTGAAGAACGGGGAAAGCAAAAAAAGAAGAATATAAAACATGCGAAAATTAAAAGGAAGAAAACAAAAAGAAACAGCAAGAGCAGATTAAGGAGATAAAAACAGAAGACATATGGAAATTTTTAAAGAAAGAAAATTGGAGAAGAAGGACACAAACGAGAATACAAATAAAAGAATGGAAGAGGTATTTCAGAGACGCTCTGGAGGAAGAGCAAATACAGGGCGGAGAAGGAAGACAAAGTAACAAAAGACACGAGATAGGGGAAAAAGAAGAAAGAATAAAAGAAGAGGAAGTAACAGGCAATAAAGAAGGTAAAAAAGGGAAAGCGGCAGGTGAAGATGAGATACAAGGTGAGGAGTGGATATACGGAGGAGAAAAGGTGAAAAAAAAGATGACGGAAATAATAAACAAAATATGGAGAGGAGGATTCCCGGAGAGGTGGAGGGAGGACATATTTTCCCAGTGTACAAAAAAGGAGACAAGAATCGGATGACAAATTACAGGGGAATTATACTGCTAAGCACGGCCTACAAAATATATGCGAACGTTCTGGAAGAAAGGTTAAAGAAGGAGGTGTAGGAAAAGAAGCTGTTACCAGATGGACAGGCAGGATTCAGGAAAGGAAGAAGAACGACGGATAACGTATACATATTGAAGCACATGGCAAACAAGGAATTAGGAAAGAAAAGATGTAAAATGGTAGCGGTATTCGTAGACATAACAGCGACATTCGATAGGGTGGTGAACAGGCAAAAGTTGTGGGAGCTCATGAGGAAAAAAAAGATAAGCGAAAGGATAATAGAAAGTATAGAAGAAATATACGAAAAAACGAGGAACAGGGTGAGAGTAAAAGGGGAACTGAGCGAAGGATTTGTAACGAGGAAGGTATTGAGACAGGGATGCCCACTGAGCCCAAGCCAGTTCGCGGTATATACTAGAGACCTGGAGGAGACATTAAGGGGACAACAAGAGCGAGACCTGGTGGTGGAGAACATGAAAGTGTGGACGCTGGCATACACGGATAATATAGTGTTATTAGCAAGGGAGGAAAAAGAAATGAAGGGGATGTTAAAAACGTTGGACAGATAATTGAAAAGTAAAGATCTGGAAGTCAATGGGAGTAAAACTAAGGTAATGGTATGAAGAAAAGGGGGTGGAAAAAGGAAGAATGGAAATGGAGGGATGAGGGGATACAGCAAGTAAAGGAATTCACATACCTGGGATACACAATGGGACAAGACAATAAAGATGGGGAACATAAAAGAGCAAGTGAGAAAAGGGTATAAGCTAATAGGGTAAGGATGGAGTGTAGGGGAAAGACTGTTGGGATGGACATAAAGAAAAGAAAAGTATTATTTGAGAAATTGATCAAAAGTGTGGTACTGTACGGGGTGGAAAGAATATAAAGAGATAGAGAGGCTGCAAGAAAAATACTGGAGGTGGATACTGGGAGTGGAAAGAAAAACATCAGGATACATCATTAGAGAGGAGGTGCAAGTAGAAAAATAGGGATGGAGGCGGGAAATAGAGCAGTAAAGTACGAGGAGGAAATGAGTAGAAGAACGGAGTGTAAAATCCTGCAATAATGCTGGAAAAAAATAAGAGAAGAGAATATGGACAAGAAGCCAGAAAAGAATATTACCAAAGAAACGGATACGCAAAAGAGGAAGTAGATAGACAAAGAAGAGGAAGAATGAACGTGGGAGAGGACGTAATCAGAAGGGATGGAGATGTGCAAAAGCACGAAAGATGGTCGAAGGTAAAAGAAAGAAAATACAATGTAAACTACAGGAACATTAAGGGAGACGGGATACCGAGAAATTTGAATAGGGAAGGGCGGAAGAAAAGAAGGAAAATGATAACGAGATTAGATGTGGAAACGAATAATGTAGACTGTGCGGAGAAGAGATAGAGTCGATTAAGTACATGCTGCAAAAATGCAGCAAGAAGACAGTTAAGGGGAGAAAAGAGAGAAGAAGTTAGTGTAAGTGAAGGAAAGAAAGAAGAGACTGTAAAAAGTGTAAATAGAGATGGAAAATGTAAATAGCAAAACGCAAGTACTTTGCAACATTTTTTGTAAATTATACACATAAAGTATTAGTAGTAGCAGTATATAATATATAGCGTATTTTTTGTTACTTTTTCGAAATTGGATTCGATTTTGTTTTAATATACCGGCAACAGTACTTGTTTTTAATAACAGATCTGTTGCTAATTTCATGTCAGGTGTTAACAACACTGGGACACGTCTTCCTCGTTTTCCTGGAAGTTCCCCTGTAGAAAAATGATCAGCAAGTTGTTTTTCAAAATGACTCAATGCTTGTTTGTCTTCCTCTGTAGTCTGTTTAGACTACATAGGTCTCAGCGTAATGGTCAAGGGTCATTCGAGCCGTTTCTCCGGATCTCATTTTATTAAGTATTATTATTCTACTTAAAGTCAAAGATGCTAAAAAAAGCCCAGTTTGTAGTAGATGGTCGATTTGTTCGTTCTATCTCCAGTTTTAATAGATTCATTTCTGTTGTTAAATATTGATTAAATTTTATTAGGTCACCGGTAATTGGTGGCAGTTGAGTGCAATTGAATTTTCTACTATGTAATGTGTTTAGTGCATTGGATGATACTCTAACGTTCCATTCAATATCCATTAAAGGAAGAAAGGATTCTAATTCTCTATTGCGTCGCATAGTTTTAGTGGGAGAGAGGGAATTCTAAAATTTGGCCGAGCTGCTCTGTACATACAGAAAGTGCTTTTGTTGCTTACACAATGCAGTTAAAAATGTGAGGTTATAAAACGTCACTTAGGGACTGCAATGACGATTTTTTTTTAATTTCTATTAATAATCTGCCAATTTGACGCATTGATTTCCTGATCAACTCTGATTGGGTAATATTGTATTTTTCGTACATAATAAAGCCATGTCTTAAGAGAATCCTCTTTACAAATTTTTGTAATTTCATCTTCTCGCATTTTGACAACAATATTTCCAAAAAATTCAGTAGAAATTTTTTTTCCAAATATTGCAGCAAGCATAGAGTTGCTTTCACTAATCGGTTTTCTATTTTCAGTTACTTTTGAGTTTTCATTGCATTTCTTGATATGAGAAATATTTTTTTTCAACATGAAACCCAAGCAATCAGGGCATGGTCCATAGTCAAAATAAAAACACTTAGCTTTTTCAAGTGGAGTAGGTCTCCTTAATAACATAAGTTCTCCCTTTTTAAGTAGTAACACTTCACAGTTATGAAAAAAATTAGCCTCTCGCATTAATTTTCTAAATTCTTGTCTTCGGAACCTAGAATTTTTAGGCAACGCCAAAATTTTAGCCAGTCATTCCAATGCATAGAAATAAAATGCCTTGATAAATTAACAACTATTTTTTGACATATGTAAACAGTAGCGTTTATTTCTGACACACTTTTCAGTCTTCTCATTTCTTTTTGAACAGAAAATTTGTTTATCATTTTCGATGCTTGAGGTTACAGATTCTTCAACAATTTTTTTATCTGCTTGTTCATTAATATAAGTAATTTGTTGCAATGTTTTGTTATTCTTATTACTATCATTTTTTAAAAGGTGCATTTTTTAATTTTATGAGTGTTATGTAATCTGTTTTCTTTTTGTAATTTATTTTATTTGTATTTCTTTGGTTCCTTAAGTGAATTAGTTGAAACTAAACAACTTATTTGAAACAATTTTTCTGCCCAACTCAAATCTGTTGATTTGGAGGATTCGGAATTGGATGAATAATTACTTTCGGAAGGCGGAATGTATTCATCTGCACTTCCACTAGAAAAAGGGTCTAATAAAGAGGAGTCATTGACAAAAAGTTGTTCAGTCAATACATTAATTTTAATTTTTGGTACTGCTGCAGTATTTAAATTTTGTCCTGGTTTTAGATAACTGTTAGGTACAAGAAGATCACTATCTATTTTTGTTGTGCCAGAGTAACCAGTTTTTTGCCTCTTGATTCCATTTGTGTTGTAAATATAAACCAGATTGATCAAACTGTATTAACTTTATCACTTACTATTTATATTACTAAAAGATTAATGTGGAATAAGAACCTTAGTTGTTTAGTACAAGGTCATAGTATTTAAATGTGAATTATTGTAAATAGTAAAGATTGCCTCGAGTGGGACTTGAACCCACGACCTCTACTTGTTGAGTAGGGCTCTTACCATCTGAGCTATCGAGGAACCTAGTTCCACTCGATTCAATCCGAAACTGTAAGTACCTTACTAGTTTGACGTTATAATTGAATCGATAGCTCCGTTGGCAAGAGCCCTACAACATAGTGGTCGTGGTTCAAGCCCACTGAGTCAATCTTTACTGTATGTACCGTAAAGTGGGCTTTGCTCCACTTTTGACTTCAGTGACGTATTACTAAGGAATATTTGTGAAAAATAAATGTTTTTCGACTTCAGAGAATTGTTATACAGGGTTCAATATATATGTAGTATTACTATGAAGGAGATGGAACATGCGATATATTAATTATACGTATTTAAATTTTGGTGCAAAGTAGGCAATAGCCTGGGTATACTTTGCACCGGATAATTTTCGTCTCGTTTTTACAAGTGAATTGTTTATGATGCAAAAGTAAACCCACGCTACTGTAAATTTGATAAAATTCCGTTCTTTTGGTCTAAGAATTTTCCATTTATGAATAAATTGAAAAAGTTACAACCCATTTTCAGAAATAAATCCCTTTATCACTCCGAGAAGATACAAAATGTTGTATAAATTAACATTAAAACAGAACAACAGAAAAACAACAAAATAATAGTGCTTCATAAGTTTATTAGAACAGATATCTGTAAGGTAACTCAAGTAGTTGAGAATTTTAAATCGAAACCTAAAAATATTATCAAAACAAAATTTAATGCCACCATAATGTGTCACATTCTGGTACAGAATAAAGCCCACGTTTCGACACTTGTTTGGGTGAACGTATACCGCCAATAATCTCCTCCCATGCATATGAAATTTCATCTCTTTTCTCCGGCCATTTCCAAAATTTCAAAGTTTTTGCCATAGCATTAACAATGGCACCATCTTTATCCAGGGATGTTATCATTCCAGCATATACATTGTCATCATACATGACCAAGACATGTTCGCCCACTATCTTCTTGGCATTTTGATCCCAGACTCTTTAATCTTCTCTGCAGTGGTTTTTCCAAAGTAGCCAGAATTGAGTTTGTCATTGAAATCAGTTTTTCCTCCATATCCGTCAGCTCATCTATCTCGTCATCAGAATCGGCAAAATGGAGAAGTGGACTTGTGCCTCTTCGTCTTCTTCTGAAATATCATTACTCTCCTGTTTGTCAGTTTCTGTAGATGATGGTGGTTTGGACGATGTTCCAGGAACTCCAGGTTGAACACTCTGTGTGATTTCACTGTGAGCAATGCTTTTTCCAGCAGCAACTGTTAATTTCTTTTTCTTTCCTTGTGTCTTACCATATTGTGTGATTTCCTACCTCTTTCCTTCTAAATATACAATAAACGAATTTTCTATATCTTGTCTTCCTTCTTCATTTAGAGATCTGTTATGGCGGCATGAGTGTAGTCGTTCTAACAGAGGACTGACATCACAGGGCACGATGCCACATTTTTTGAATCCGGCTATCAAATTGGAAGAACCATTTTCGGAAAGCTTTTCCATGAATTCCTTTAGCAATGACGGAAAATGTTCTTTTCTAGAACGCTTCCTTCTTCCTATATGAGATTGTTTGTAGCCAGATAAAATTTCGCCATGCCCTCTTCATCGGTGCAAAAAAGGCGACATCGAGGGGTTGGGTTACATGGGTACTATTAGGTGGCAGGCACACAAAATGAATATTATTTGCTCTACAAGCATCAATGGCATTCACATTAATGTGCGATGACAAATTGTCACGAATAATAACTGTTTTCCCATCAATTTTAATAAAACTGAAAAACCTGTCAGCAAATGTGTCGATTCGAACCACCCTGATGTAGTATTACTGTAGCGGGTACCAAGTGGTTCATTTTCAGTCCAGGTATCCCATAAATGCTTCGATTTATATACTACATACGGTGGCAGAAGTTCGCCCGCTGCATTTCCTGCTATCATGAGAGATATATAACTTTTAGAAGAATTGATTATTCTCTCGGGGTACTTAAGTCACCGCTTTGTCAATATTTTCTTTTGACCCGGATTGTCTGTTAAATTAGTTTCATCGTAATTATAAATAGCTGTGGGTGGCACTCCATTTAAAGTTTCTTGTAAATTTTAATATATTCCTGCATTTGTTTTTCATCCAGCGCTGCCCTGCTCCTTTTTACGTTACTGGCAAGTCTAACACTCAGGTCTTTGTGACGACTCAAAAATGCTTTCACCCAGTCTCTGCCAGGAAAATTGTTTTCAAAGCGAGGACATTTCTTCGTGTCTTATTTAAGTAAGTTCTATTTGTCGTAATTCCATTTCATTTACTGGAAACCCAAATTCGCTGATGTTGTGAATGCAGTTAACGAATCGCCGTTCTTCTTCAATACTAAATATAGGATATCCAGGTTTATTTGTGTGTTTTCTTTCAATTTATTGAAAATTGTTCGACGAGGTATATTATACGTCTGCATACTTTCTGGAACCTGGAGCTCTCTTATACGTTCTTGGCATTTTCTGAAAGGCCAGAAAGTGTAGATGAAATGTAAGAATAAGGAAATATTAAGTGGGGCAAAGTATACATACCGTTATTGAAAGATGGGTATACATTGCACCACTTTCATGGTGCAATATATACCATTTTACACATAACGGGGTATTATCACAAAACTTGATTTTTGTAAATCTGTTCTTCTTTAGTTGATCAAATTCCATATGTGCGTTAGTGAAGTAATGATTATAGGTCCAATTAAGCTTGTACTTACGTTAACACATCAACTGTGAACTTCACTTCGGTAAGATTTCACACAGTCAAAAATAACACTAGTTTAGAGGTTAACTTTTCAACAGTTGCTGTTCAGAAATACGCGGAAAACTGAGTGTCGCGTGTGTGCGAATGAAGTACTGTAGTGTCCTCTATCGACTAGAAGACGAAATGCCCTTGAAGATGGCTATTAGTTCCTATATTGTCAATAATATAATTCTACACACATGGTGCAAAGTAATCCTACAAGTGGCAAAGTAACCCCATTTGACGGTACATTAAAAGTTCTAATAATTCACATTTAAATACTGTTGTGACTTTGTCATTAATTGAACTTAGATTCGATAAATTACGTTCTCTTTAATTTTCAGTTGTTTAGTGCACCACGTATTCCTAAATACACTAATTTTGAATCAAGTCAAATATGTGGAAAATCAAACTTAGTGTACGTATATAATTAATTAATTACATTAGGAAAATTCCTCAAAAGGTGATTTCTATTAAGAAGGGAAAAAGCGGTCACGTGACGGCTGGCAGAAAGCGGCTTTGTGAATGGCTTTTTAAATCCTTTATGAAAATAAAACTCAAATTACAATTTACACAGTTATATATACAAGAACAACATTAGATACTAAAATACTAAAATTAAAAACTATTAATTGCAATAAATATAAAATAAATGTTTATTTGTTTACATACTAAAGTAGGTGTAAAAACATCTCTACTTTTGCGAAAATGATATCCAATTCATAGATGACCCAATTATAATTTTGTTAACTTCTTTCTCTCAGTATGTAAAGTGAAGTAACTGAATACATCGCAAAAGTAAAAAGATATGTGTTGTGATGTAAAATTAAAAATCAGGATCGAAAGTTAAAGTTTTATCTATTTATCTAAGCTATTGGTGTGTAAAATGAATTAATTTTGTGTATTGGTGCCTAATTCTCTCTTTCACCTCATTAAAACAACAAACATCAAAAAATTTCGATTATGTATTTTAATGGTAAAATATATTTTAAAAATTTTATACACGATTTGTATTAAGTGATTTTTTCTTGATCTAAAATATGAGTTGATACATTTTTAAATATTAAAATAAAATTGATTAGTTTTATTTACTTATGAGGTTATTTCCGAAAAATTATGAACACTTGAATATGCTTTCTGCTATTTTACAAATGTAAATTACATCAGAAGAAGGTTTTATCAAACCGCCTTTGTTTTTTTTTATTGAACTACACGAGTTGTTTATTTTTATAACACAAATACTTGCAGTAAACTTTAATAAAAACGTTAGCACTTGCTCTTAAGTATTTTTTCTTATATACGCATTTACAGTTTTAGCAATGTTTTGCCAACCATCAGCTGATTTCTCTCTAGATTCTGTCCATACTAATATTAGGTCTATTGCCATTATTAATACCGAGCTGGTAGCGTAGTAATGACACGACCTGCTTAGCATTCGGGAGGTAATGGGTTCGATTCCCGTTACCATCATACCTTGTATGAGGTTTTTTCAAGGGGTTTTCCTCATATACATGTAGCGGCATGGTCACTGCGTATATGCACACCATGTGCGGCTACTTAGGCGAATGCTGGGGTAGTATTTTCCCCCTCAGAACCCAAACTCCGTTCCTTCCGATCATATCCTGACCACACCCATCCTTAATCCCACCATGCATATATAGGGCAGATCGGGGCACAATGAAAAATGGGGCACATTGAAACATGTAAATTTGTCAAAATATAATTTATAAATAGGCTGGCTCTTACACAATATACAAAGTTTATGAGTAAAGTGTCAAACCTGGAGTTACGAATTTATCAGTTCGCGTTCGTGGCTGTTTATGATACATATGATTATTTGTGATCCAAAAGTATTTTTTAGTTCTGTAGTAATTTTGTTGTATGTGCTGCTCTTATTAGACAATTTAAATATTTTAGTGGTTAAGGGCTACTAGCGGTAGCTGTATTCATTTTTGATTAAATAGACAGTATTACTGATACAAAAGTATGTCATTTTGCATATCAAAAGATGCGTATTTTTTTATTCTATTCACGTATAATTTTTTATTCTAAATCAATCGTATATTTCTTTAATTAAATTAAACAAAACTGGATTTTAATGTTGTTTTTGACAAATTTTCTGCACAAACCTTTGTAAAATATACATAAATGTATGTTTTCCTATTAACAACGATTCAATGTATACATGTATCACTTTATTATTTATTTTAATTTTAACGTTTTAATTATTTCAACTTGCGTTTATCTTCATAATAAAGTAATTACTTGGCATATGATAATAATATTTTCAGTATAGTAAGTTTGTAATGTTATTTAACAGGTTTCAAAATCTCAACAATTTAGCTTAAAAGAAACGGTACCTTTTAATCATCATACACGACGCATTATATTTTTATAACAAAATTCATTTCTACAGTGTCACTGATAAAGTTACACACAGCAATTGTCCAACTGTAATGACCTATGGTGATTCCAGGTAATTACGCTGACGCTGTGAAAGAATGTATAATGTTACTACGGATTAGTACAGTGGCCCGTATAATTACAGGCATTTATTGTATACAAATTTGATGAACTGCAAATAGCATAATTTTGTTACCGCTAGTAGCTCCTTAATCTACAGTTGGAGGAAGTAGTGTTCGGTTGGTAAGTTTAAAATGTTGATATAATTTGTATAAACATTTTTTAACCTAGAAATATGTATAATTGACAGTTGGGGTACAATAATACACGTGGGTACGGGGCACAATGAAACGTGTGTCATTGTGCCCCAACCTGTTTTATTGTGCCCCAAACTGAAAATGAATTTTATGCAGGAATCATGGTGCGAAACAAAATTCGGAAAACTGAAAAAGGAAACTTTTCTGAGGACTCTATGCGAGCCGCCGTTAATTTGGTTAATCAAGGGATGAGTTTAAGGAAGGCAGCTGAGCAAACTGGTTTAAACTTTTCAACTGTATTTCGGTGAGTTTTTATGTTGATTTAAAAATTATTTATCGAAAATTTTGTATTATTGTCTAAAAATCATTGTTGTGATGGCTTGAATGTTTTCATTTCAGGTACGTTAGGAAAAAACCCAAGCACAGGAAAATGAAGAGATCCGAATGAAACCTAATTACCAGGTAAGACAAATTTTTACCAAAGAGCAAGAGCAGAACTTATCGGAGTACATCGTAACTTGTGCTCGTATGTTTTATGGATTGACAACATTCGAAATTAGGAAAGTTGCTTATCAGATGGCGCAAGTCAATTCCATTAATTGTCCAGAAAAATGGTCAAATGAAGAAATGTCTGGTGTTGAATGGTTGTACGAATTCATGAAGAGACATCAATGCTTAGTGTCCGGACTCCGGAAGGATGTAGTTTGTCAAGAACGACAGCATTTAACGAACACAATGTTAACACGTTTTTGACAATCTGGACAAAATTTTAACAGTAACCTTATGTTTGCTGACGGAACAAGAGTATACAATCTTGATGAGACCGCAACCACAACGGTTCAAAACCTCCAAAAGTTGTGGCAGAAAGGGAATCAAACAAGTGAATAAATGCACTAGCTCTGAGAGGTGTACTTGTCACAACTTGCTGTATTGTGAATGCTGCTGGAAATACTATTCCGCCTGTAATGATATTTTAAAATCATATGATTTCCGGTGCACCTTCTGGTACTCTAGGTCTAGCTAACCCACCCGGATGGATAACTAAGGAACTTTTCGTTGAAGTTATTCGACACTTCATAAAACATACTCAGAGCTCTAAAACTCATCCAATACTTCTGCTGTTGGACAACCACGAGCCATCTTTATATTAAGGCCTTGGATTTAGCAAAAGATAATGGGTGACAATTCTTACGTTTCCTCCGCATTCAACAAATAAGATGCAACCTTGATGTCGGCGTTTACAAACCGTTTAAAACATTATAATATGGCAATTGACAGCCGGATGATGAAAAATCCCGGAAAAACGATTTCTATGAAATTGCAGAATGTGTAAATTATGCTCATCAAAGAGCTATGACTCCTGCGACAATCATAGCATCATTTAAAAAGACTGGCATTTTTCCGTTCGATAAAAACGTTTTTAGTGATATCGATTTTATGTCTAGTTCTGTGACGAATCGACCGGATCCTACATTAAAAGAAGATTCCATAGATGATGGGACAAATCCAATAGCTTCTACATCTAGCTCTGCAACATCTTCAAATATAAACACTTCTATATCTAGTTCTGCAACACTTTCAACAAATTCATTTCTAAGTCCTGCAGAATTCATAGGTTTTCCTAAAGCCAAGGACAGAAAACCGGATAGATCTGGTCGCAGGAAAGGCAAAAGCATAATAGCTACTTCTACTCCTGAAAAAGATGCCATAGCGGTAAGAGAAAACATAAAAGTCAATCGAGCAAAAAGCAGATGGTTACTAAAAGATTATAGTTGAATCGTCCGAAGAATCATCTGAAGAAATGGAATTTGAAGAGTCCAATATCAGTGATCAATTAATGGAAGAATGTGCGGACTATGAATTTGAATATTTGAAATCTGAGCCAATCAAAGGTGACTACGTGCTCGTAGAATTTATTACTAGAAAATAAAATGTATTATGTTGGTGAAATTGTCAATGGTAAAGATGAGAACAATGATTTTGAAATTGATTTCCTGAAGAAGAGTAATAAAGTATGTGACCATTTTTACAAACCGGAACCTCCAGGCGTATCACTAGTTAGTTTGACTTCAATAAAACAAATTTTGCCAAAACCATCTTTCTTCGGAAAAACCAAGCGTCAGAAATCATATATGAAATTTGGCCTTACTTTTGGTTCACTAATTTGTCATTATATGCTGTTCACTTTAGAAAATAGATTTCTTTGTTACATTGTACCCCAAAGGATGTTTCATGGTACTCCATAGGTGGGGCACAATTAAACACAAGACACCTGTTGTTTCAATAATGTGTAAATCACCAAAAAAAAAAAAAAAAATTAAAGATTGAAGTAACGTGAACGGATGCCAAAAGTTATAAGAATTCTGGTACCTTTTCATATTTTACATAATATTAAAATTTTACGTAAATATATTTATTATGCATTTTTTCATTTCATTGTGCCCCGGTCTTCCCTATGTAATGTATGTATGCTGGGAATCCATGATTGTGGATGAAAGAGCTCGGAAAGCTCGAGCAGCCCCCCCCCCCTTGGGGAGGGAATGAAATATGAGGCCCTTTCCTTTTCATCCAGTTAGTTTTTAAAACTTTTAATAGTTTATATCCATATAATAAATAAAATTCTATATTAAGCCCACTTTAGGTTAATTTAACCAAGTCCCCTAGTAACATTAAATCATTATCAAATAAATGTTTACTGTTTTAACATTAATAATGAAACTAGAATAAACATGAAGATTAATTATATAAATAGGAACTTCTTACAGAATCCCTAAACACTTTTTAAAATAGTCTAGTTTATGTGAAATGGTATAATTTTTTTATTAGATTTGGCTTTATACCTAAAAATGAGTAGTTGTGGTTATCAAATAGACCACTGGTAGACTAAAGGGTAGCCTAGAGACAAAATGTTTTGGTTTAATAGGAATACTAATAATTAAAAAAATTGCAATTTCTCCTCGTATTGGCTCTTCAATTGGTTTGTAACTAATATTTTACGTGATTTGTACTTCTCTGTGAAATATACATAGAAAATAGTTAAATTAATCTTTTAGTAAAGTAGAAACAGTACTTACCTTCATACACAGTACACTTACATAAAGTAATAACTACTTATTTAACAATGCACAATTTTGCGTACCCACTATGGAAATCTAATGACACTTCAATTCAGGCGTAATAAATACTACAATTGGACATTTCAAAAATAAATATAAGAAAAGGATACAAAATGACACCACTAATATACAAGTGTGTACAAAAGAAATTCCAGAAAAGTACGAATCAGTTGAAAATGTTTCGAATAAGCCTGTGGTATACGTGTGTATGTATACTTCAAGTGTAACATAAGCCACAAGTACTTGCTATGCACGCACAACGCTTCACAAATATCGCCAAACATACACACACACATGGTCAGACACACATTGAAAAAAGTCGACTGCATAACCTTCTATACGTACATATGTAGGTTGAAAGGTAAACATTGCCGAACATTTTAAAAGGTTACTATTATCAATTCTATAAAAAAAAATTATTCACAATTGAAATGTCACAGGATACATTTTTCAATATCAAAACACAAAATAATCAAATACAGAACTAAGCTTTAAAACATGTCACACATAAAATTTAACATCAAAACTGTAAGAATAAAAATGATTTAGAAAATTTGCATTTTTAACTGCTTAATCTTTATGTAAGTAAAATATACAGAACCATCATCACCATGTGTAAATAAAAGATACCTCTAAATTAGTTTGTTTTGCATGTAAACAAAGAATGGTAATCTACCAGAAAAAGTAAATGTAAACAACAAATGTTTTCTTGTATTTCATTTTAGTATGGAATAACAAATATTGGCACAATGAACACATGTATTTTAAAACGTTTGTATAGTATATGGCACTACAACACTCCACTGGCTAATATAAACATATTTTAGGCCATGCTGTATTTAATTCACTTGGTGGTTAGTTAGTCAAATCAGTACTGGATGTTTTGTACTAATTTTAAACCACTCTCCTTTTGTTATATTATCAGCTCTAGATTTGTGAACTTTATAATGCCTTTTTAAAGTATCTTTCCGTGTTGTAGCATAATCACATTGCTCACATTTATAATTAGCAGATGAACTATGAATTAAATAATGTCGTGTTAAGTGGTCATTCCATTTTGTTTTATAATTGCATTGGTCACATTTATATTCAGTACTTGAGTTATGTATTACGCTATGCCGTTTCAAGCTACCTTTCCGTTCTGTGACAAAACTACATAAGTCACATTTATAACTAGTGCTTGAACTATGCATTACACAATGTTGTTTTAAATTATTTTTCTGTTTTGTTTTATAATTACATTGGTCACATTTATAACCTGCACGTGAACTGTGCATTATACAATGTCGCTTCAAATATCGTTTCTGTGTTGTTGTATAATTACATTGGTCACATTTATAATCATTACTTGAAGTGTGTATTACGCAATGCAGTTTTAAATAATCTTTCCGTTTTGTTACATAATCACATTGTGAACATTTATAGTCAGTACTTGACCTGTGCATTATACAATGCTGTTTCAAATAATGTTTCCGTTTTGCTTTATAATTACATTGATCACATTCATAATCAGTCCTTGAACTATGTATTATACAATGTTGTTTTAAATCATCTTTCCGTTTTGTGATATAATCACATTGGTCACATTCATAAACATTTGAACTGTGTATTAAATAATGTCGTTGTAAGCAATCTTTCCGTTTTGTAATATAGTCACACTGGTTACATTTATAATCAACATTTGAACTGTGTATTACACAATGTCGTTTTAAATTACCTTTCTGTTTTGTTTTATAATTGCATTGGTCACATTTATATTTAGTAAGTGAATTATGTATTACACAATGCTTTTTAAGATAATCTTTCCGTTTTGTTACAAAATCACATTGTGAACATTTATAAATGGTACTTGAACTGTGAATTATACAATGTCGTTTCAAATAAAGTTTCTGTTTTGTTTTATAACTACATTGGTCACATTTATAATCAGTAGTTGAGCTGTGTATTAAAATATGCCGTTTCAAATTACTTTTCTGTTTTGCTTTAAAATTACAATGCACACATTTATAATCATACCTTGAATTGTGTATTAGATAATGTTGCTTTAAGTAATCTTTCCGTTTTGCTACATAATCACAGTGCTCACATTTATAACCAGCATTTCGTTTGTGTTTTGTACCGAGATTTTTTAGCTTGCTTTTCCCTTTTATTACATTCTCACAGTGGGCACATACCACATGCCGAAGTAAATTGCTTTTCCGTTTTGTTACATAATCACATCGGTCACAATTGTATTTCAAATGTAAAGGGTGGTGTATGAGTTGACCTTGTAAGCTATGCATCACTAATGTAGATGGATTACTGTCGCTATTTGTGACCTGTTTGACACTACTTGGCTTTAAACAATGACTTCCCAAATATGGTATATCTTTCTCTCCTTCATTGTCAATATTTCCAATATTTTCAATTTCTTGCTTTATTAGATCATAATTTACCACAAAAGTTTGCTGGGTTAAAAGTACATTTACTTGTGCTTCCTCTTCAGATTCTAGTTTAATAAGTTTCTTGTCAATCTCAAAAGGCATTTCTTAAGACTATGTATTTATTCCCTTAAAATAATATGTGACCTACACTTTATATCATGTATTCCAATATTGAAGGTCCTATTAAATTCAGCAATTTGATTTGTTTGTGACGTTACTCCATGTTGCCGGATTTTATACAATCGTCATAGACTACGTATAGCCCATTCAGGTTGTTTTTCTCAAAGATGGCGTTGGTATAATATACAGTGCTAGTCAAAAGTCCCCTCCCCTCCTTGTATCTTTTGAACGGTTTTACTTATACTAATGAAATTTGGAGGCTGAATATAAACGGATATAAGCTTCTCAACTAGTCATGAAAAGCGACGTAATAGTCATTTATGACGTCACAGGGCCACAGTGACCAATAATTTTAAATAGTACCTTATGGCAAGTGACATCTCGTTTGAAAGGTATTAAAATTACCTATTCAGTAATACTAATTTTGTTAGGGTTTAGGTTGATTTTGATAGAAAAATTAAATAAATACTATGTACTACCATTTCTGCAATTATGTCGATTTTTTTGTCGTCACTAATTGTTGGTCGACCAGATCGTTTGACATCTTGAACATTACCGGTTGCTTCAAACTTCTGAAGAAGTTCCCTCAAATAAGTCCTCCACATAGGGCGATCGAGGTACCTCTCATTAAAAAGACGTTCCGCTGCATGGAAATTGTTTCTACATTCACCAATTATTAAGATAGCTGCTACTTTGTCGGCTACTGTACGTACCATTTTGTCCATGTAGACACTCAAACGTCGCGTTAAAGAATAATTAAACTGAATAGTCAAGGTATAAAAACTTATCAAAGTAAAAACAACGGGAGAATTAAAAAACGTCAACTTTTTTGACAATTAACCAGAGGCAGACTTTACAATCTTGATTAATTAAATGCCAAACTATAATTTTCGTATTTATTTAATTTTTCTATCAAAATCAACCTAAACCCTACCAAAATTAGTATTACTGAATAGGTAATTTTAATACCTTTCAAACGAGATGTCACTTGCCATAAGGTACTATTTAAAATTATTGGTCACTGTGGCCCTGTGACGTCATATATGACTATTACGTCACTGACAGTATTATTAGTGACGCAACTGCTCTACTCGTGAAAATTATTATATATATATATATATATATATATATATATATATATATATATATATATATATATATATATATAGAAAGCATTCAACGACCGTGTCCCAATGAAATACCACCACGTAACACCAATGATCGTGAAGAACGACTTCTTATGCGGATGGCCATAAGAGATCGGTTTCAGTCAACGAGGTCTGTTGCGGTGAACTGTACAGGAGCTATTGGTCGTCACCTATCAATGTCAAGAATCTACAATAGAATTAAGTCTTTTGACTTACATTCGTATCGTCCGTACCGACGATCCCAGTTAACTCAAGAGCATAAGACTGCTAGATTGGCATAGTGTCAAGAGCGGCGGAGCTGGGGTCTTCAATGGAATAACATCGCCTTCAGCGACAAATCGCGTTTTTGTTTGTGGTGAAACGATGGTCGTCAGAAGGTTCGGCGGCTTCGAGGAGCACGTCGAAATTTAGAGTTTGTTGAAAGACGACCCACATGTTTAACACCTGGATTCATAGTTTTGGGCATAACACGTGTTGCTGGAAGATCTCCTCTTGTGTTGCCAAATGGTATTTTGCAACAAGATAATACTAGACCACATACAGCACATGTTCCAAGAAGGTTTCTGGATCAAGTGCAGCTACCAGTATTAGCGTGGCCTGCGCGATCGCCAGATCTTTCGCCTATTGGACATGTATGGGACATGATGGGTCGAAGCCTAAGTCAACTACCAAGGCCCCCAACCAGCTTGGATGAATTACGACACCATCTCCAGGGAGCCTAGGATGATTATGCCTTAGGGGGATATAGACCACCTCATAAAAGCATGCCTCGGAGAGTGAACGCCTGCTACACACTATTAACATTTTCTTGTTAACTATTAATATTTTGTCTTCAAAATTTCATAATCTTATACATGTTAATAAAGCATTATTTTACCATACTTTCAAGATCATAGCATTATTATTTCTAAGTGGCGCATTTCATTTGAAACATAGTAGGTATATATATATATATATATATATATATATATATATATATATATATATATATATATATATATATATATATATATATATATATACTTTGTTTAATCTCATAATTTTTTTCAAATTCACGTCTACTGATGGTAAGTTTTAATGCTAGTGGCGAATAAATGTGCGGCTGTTTAAAAAAAACGAAAAACTGCGCCTAATAAATCCTTCCTCCCCCACTCGGGCACTGGTTTATTTCAAAAATGGAAACAAGCTCTAGACCGGAATACTACGTACATACGTCTTATGTTTTTGGAGTTATTGTGGATAGAAACACACATCCAAACACACGCACGTCCGCCATACATGCGTGCACACGTACGCATGCATGCATACACACCCACACATCACGCACGACAACACACCAGCACGCACGCACGCACGCACGTACGCACTAACGCACGCACGCACCACGCACACACACGCACACACACACACGCACAACAAACACACACACACACACACACACACGGATGGATGGATGGATGGACGGACGACAGACAGTCACAGATACAGTGTCACGCACACGCACAGAGACACACAGAATCGCAGGCACACTGGCACACAGAGATACCGGTACACAAACTCGCTGTCACATAAATACACAGATGCACTATCATGCGATCACACGACTCAAACACACAGTCACACGTAGACGCGCCGACACGCATTTTATCTATAACAGATAAAATTCTTTAAATGCCAATTTATAACGGATAACATTTAGTTTCACTAAATGGTCTGCACGTGAAGCTAGCAGCCAGCTTTTACCGATACAAAAAAAACTCGTTTGAAAGAAAGTTTGATTTAATCGGTTTAAATATAACTTGTAGTGTTATTTTAGCTACGGTGTCAACTCCTGGGCGGAATGTAAATGATGGTTTCTTCGGTACAGGGGTTGAAAAGGGTTAAATGGATTCGGGCGCCACCCAAAGATATACAGTACATGTTGCCTTTGGGTCAACTCTGAACGTCGGCACGACTTCCAAATGGACTGCTCAGGTCTCTCAGTGGAGAATAATAACATGGTTTTCTACGGCGGTTGAAGATGTGTAATTCGGGCGGAAGGGCGGTTTAGGAAGTAGATAAAGGTCGCAGGTTCCTCCTTACAAACATTGATCCTTCACCAATGGTTGATGATTAGTCGGTTACATTACAGTATCAAAAAATCTTCACTAAATGTATTGAGATAAACCAAACGCTTTTATATTTAATCTCAGACCAAGTATCTATTGAAGTAAATTTAGTTAACTAATTTGAAACTACTATTTTACCTCATACAATCAAATAGGTTTACTGTCCTTTGCAATAATACATAAAGAAAGATAAAGATAACAGAAAGCCCGCGCGACCTACCTATATAACGTCGGCGCGATCGCGGTGGTGTCATTTGGAAATTCCCATTCTTTCTATGGTCAGGTGGGAGCATCGGAAGTTATTTTAATTAAAATTAAATTAATTACTGATACTTTCCTTATCTCACTACGCTAAAATTATTGCTTATTAAATAACGGAGGAATTGGTATAAAAAATTTCACTTTCTTCATAAAAAATTACTTATTGTATACAACAGATTAATTAATAATTACGGGCATTTCTGTCAACTTACAATTCAAATTTTTCAGGAGTCGGTTGCCTCCTTTCACATATGTTGGCGTTAGAATGTACTATTTAAAAGTGTAGTAAATATTGCACAATGGCGAGTAGATTAAATTTCATTGTACTATCTTAGATTTATTTGGTTAACGTTACAGAAGTTATTGCATATTTAGATTTGATTATTAATATCGAAAGTATCTAATGAAACTTATTTTGTCTATGATGACAATATGCGTTGACTTACGAAATCATCATACTTACACCTAAACTCTAGGCAAAAGGTGTTAGTATTTTGGTACTAGCGTGTGCTTCTTTAAATTAAAATGTTTACTCACAAAACGTAATGATTTCTCGATCAAATTCCTATTATATAAAATGCAATTTTAAGAGATAAATCAATTAATTTACAGGAACAACGTTAGTTTTAATTGTTTTGCTAATTGAGTATCTATTAATTATATTTGTCGGGTTGCAAATTCTATTTTTGAATGCTGCGGTGTACTTATTTCTAACTGGCATTAATACAAATGGTTTTCATTGTAATTTTCCATTCAAGATGTATATTCTAGTACAAAATTTAGTAAAATTTTACAAGAGGAACAATAAACGGAGAATCGGTCTTTACACTCAAAGGTGTAATTTTTTAGATCTTTAAATTTGTTGTAACGATATAAACGGGTGGTAGGACAGGATTACAGATAAAATTGGCCTTTTTGCCCCGACTAGTCAGCGTATGGGTGTGGGTATGATGTTGACAAATTTTGCACATCCAGAATAGTAAAACGTACGTAAGTCAAAATAGGGGATGAAGACGTAATCGGTTCGGTTTTTTGGGCGCCAGAATGTTTGGTAGTCAAAATAAGGGATGTCGTGCCAAAATTACGAGTACATAGCGTGTCTAAACATACAAAAAACATACGCTTACCTATCCGCAATCAATCTTGACAACAGCTCAGCAACCACCTGAAATCGGGCTTCAAAATAGCACTACACGCCTGTCAAATAAAAGCGTGATAAACACTCAATAAAGTTACGTTACTACACCTCAGTGTAAATAATAAGGCATTATATAATAATCAAAACAAAACAAACAAAAAATAAACTATAGAATGCACTCTAAATGAATTAATACTCAATTAAAAATCAAATAAAACACTAAATATCATTAACGCTATTACTCAATAAAAAGAACTGTCACTTCGTTACGTTAAAATTTACGCTTCTAAATTTCCGGTAAACTTGCAATTTGCAAAAAAAAAACTTTTATGTAACACAAAAGGGTTTTCACAGAATTAAAACAAATTTATAAAACCTAACAAAGCTATAATAAGATAAAAAGAAATAATATAATATAAATGTGAACATACGATAATGCGTATAAACAAAAAAATACAAATGCTTAAAGGGCGACAGAATGTCTGGCCAGGATTCCGCGTAACGCCGTTCTAGATTGCTTAATTTAGATATATATATATATATATATATATATATATATATATATATATATATATATATATATATATATATATATATATATATATATATCGTGGGTTATTTACCCACACTACTATAGGGTCAAGTGCCCTTTAATACTAAAATAAAAAAAGTGTGAAGGCGGAGCGTCAGAATTATGATTAATTACAATAACTAAATTAAGACAACAACTTAAATTAAAAGATACACGACTCCGCTTTCAAACCTTCGTTAACAAAACAAATAATTCGAGGTACACACAAGAAATCTTGAAAATATTCAATAAAAAAAAAACACAATATTATATTACCTTAATGTCTAGGTTAACACCTCTCCTGTGTTACAACAATTGAAAAAGAACCAGGTGGTCGGTTACTGCTATAACGGAAATGGAATCTCCCTGCTCTGACAAATGATGAATGAAATGTTGACTAATATTCTTTTGTACACAAACAATTCCTTGATTGAATCTCGGTAAAATGTTACTGCATTGATTAAAAACTTCTTTCAAAATAATAATTTGTGCGCTCAACTTGCTTGTTAACTTTTATCTTTTAAATAGTTTTATTCACACTAACAATCCAAAAGGTTAATAACTTTATTTAAATAACTATAATTTTAATATACTGCGAAAGTTTCTTTATATTCCAACACGCTTTGTACGGCAATTAAGTGGCACTTCAAGAACGTTAATTTTTTTTTAAATCCGCAGAAGCGAGATAAACCAATGAGTTCACAGAAGCACTAAAATAACACGACGATGATCTCTAGGTAACTTGATTACGTAAAATCGAAATCGGCACTAGGTCTAATCCTTTGGTGGTTGAACAGTTTTAATTAAAATCCCTTTACAGGTTCTCTTCAAAAAGTAGAAAACTACCCTCACAACACAAAAGTACGTTCGTTAAACACCAAAAGGTCCAATATATCAACGTTCTAAACAACCACTTAAAGCGTAACAACAAACGTCACCGTGCTACTACTCGGGAGCGCTGTTAGTTTCAGAATCCAGCAAATTATATCCAAAAATCCATCTTGGATTTTGAATCCCACCACTCACAAAAAAATCTCATTTAATTTAGTTCCACCAATTAAAAAACGGGAGGAGAAGATATGGTACCCCTACACACAAACTTCGTTTTCATCCGTAAGGACTCGATAATTTTCAAAATTCCAAACACAGCAGAACCAACGTGAAAAACATCTATATATTTACATTAATGTACAAGCAGTTAGTCCCACATTCTACCTCTACGATTCAAAACCAACATATCCAATATTAAACTGAACCACTATAATTACCCGCCTTCATGTCGCCAGTACGATAACAAATACATTTAAATATACACTCTTTCTCTAAGTTACGTAATTTTACAAAACTTTCTATTATATTTTACGGAAATCAAACGAAATAAACCTTAATTAAACTTATATACAACTATTTACAAATAATACGCTACTCAACATTCAGTAAACGGGGAATAATAAGGAAAAACAATTTAAATTACGGAATAGTAATTCACAAACAAAAAAACTTAAGCTCGCAACACACCTTCCTTAAAGGTCGCAACACACGTTAAACAAATTTATCCATAAAACTCAACTTGACAACAAAAATTTGACGGTAAATCGCTAGAAAATCGTGATCCTATCACATTGTTTATCATGAACAATTTTATTTCGAATACATAAGCTTTAACATTATTTTTCTTTCTTGTTGCATAACATTTTAGGTATTAATGATTTGTATTCTTTACGCGGTACGTTAACAATATTTAACGGTTAATGTCTTAATCAATTTATAGGGTTAATTTTGGATTAATTCTTTTACGCAGATATATTGTATTTATCTATTCTGATCTTGGTATTAAATATTTTACAGTTAATGTTAGCAAATTTTGCGAATTGTGGGCTACTTCGGGCGAAAAAAGAGAGCAAAACCAAACTTCACAAAGGGTAATTTTGTACCACAACTTAATTCATCGGAAACTAATTAAAACACTGTAAATTAGAGTACAAAAGAAAAAACGAGATAATTATACTCTAATATCATATGTAAACTTGCTAAATGAAACAACAGTTGCATTTATTTGTATATTCAATAAATCCAAACATTTATGCTGGCTAGCTTCAGCTTTACGATACTGAAACTAATTCTTTATAGTACCTTAAACTAAAAAAGAATATGACCTATCTTTACGTAGAATTATTTCAAAATGAAAGCTGAATAACTTCATTGCAATAACTAAAATTTATGAACTATGTTAACAAAATAAGGATGGAACATGCCCTCCTGTATTGATACATGACACACTAAATAATTGAAGTCATTTGTTTACTTTTTATTAACACTGTAAAGTTTCCTCAACGTTACTAGAGCTAGCTTTATTTTAATGTTCCTGAAACAGTGCATCTAATTTACCCACTTAATAACGTAATTTGCACAAAAAAGGATATGTACTTACATTTTGCACATTCAATATGTAAGGTAATATATTATATGGAAACGATTTTGATGCATATAATGCCAGATGGTGTATAATTTTGCAAAAATTCTATTTCTTCACAGTAAATGTAAAGATACGGTAACGTTAACACTTTTCAACAACGTAGGAATAAACGTATCACCGATCAAAAAAGCAAACCATGTTTGATTCTACTACACAGACAGGCATACAAAAATGGCGACGGTGACGTTTCGTGCTTCAAGATTTAATTACGCAAAAAGTATAATTCAACTTAAATTCTTTCCATCTTTTAACAACGTTTTTCATCCTCTCTATTATATATAATCGCTATGTTGTGCAAGCTGCACGTTTCGTCCACGCCAATATGAATCCATAAATAACCAGTTTTCTAACTTTGCAAAATTTTCTTAACGTATGGTGTTAAGAATTGTTTTTTTAACAAACGGGTTCAGGAATTTCCCTTTTAGATATAATAAATTAATACAAAAATACAACAGAAGATAATTACATACCTTCTCAGGGAGTAAACTCAATCAACACACAAGATGCATTCTAATGTGATGCAAGAGGAAACGATGCTGAGACACGCGTTGCGCATAACATGAAAATGGATGCGGCTAAATATCAGTAATGCATGGTTAAAACATACCGCGCTATCAAAAATGACGTATAATACTAAGATGAGAATATTAACGTAGTACACTAAAATTTAATTATTGAAAGCATAAGATGCTCCCATGTAATGTAAATAAATTTACAAACAAGAACCTAAACCCAACATTTTAATACAGGACACGATAGCCAAAAAATTGGCAGGTTACAAGGCGCACAAATACATTTATTCATTTATGAAAGATTCAGACTAATGCACGCACTAGTGCCATAATGATGGTCCCCGAATACAAAAATTACATTTGGCACCATATAGCCGAAGTTTATATCCAATATAGTACTTGTGGAATAAGTTAAAACGCGACATAACAAAAAATCCTGTTTGAAGTACAATAGGACTTAGGTTAGAGACATTATGTAAATTGAATGTAAATACTCAAGTATACATTCAAACTCTTAAATAGTATCATGACAAGAAGGAGAAATTAACGAAGAGAGGGGAATAATCATCACTAACTCTAGCCCTCTACCTAACATAATTATCACTTCGATCGGATTTAGTTCTCATTTAAATAACCTAAGTTTGTTTATGAAAATGTAAACTTTCACCATTAACACTCATAATAAAATACTTATCTTTTTGGGATTTTTAATGGTGTACTTTAAATTATACAATCTAAACGTTTCGATAACACTTACAGTTATCTTCGTCAGTAGTAATGTTAGTTAAAATTGTTAAAGATGTAGTAAGCAATTTTGTCAAATTTGAAAAATTCAAACATAAACATAAGCCTGCTATTAATATAACAGTTTGAGAAACGTATAAGCCAACTATAAAATTGTAGTAAAGAATAACTAGGTCATTAAAATTAAATATTGTTAAACTGCCTCAAAGATGACAAACCAGAACACTCTCTACGACGAAAGCTAACAATGAAATTTGCCAGCCAAAAACACATTTAACAAAATTTAATCGAGTTATGATGTAAGTGTAAAGTTGTGGAAAAACTTCAATTTTAAAATGATAGAAGCATTCACAAATCCAAACATTACATCAAAAAATAACCCAGTTAAATCTAACAAAGAGATATCTTTATCAATAATTGGAAGTGTTATTAACAATGAAAAGCACAATGCAGAACGTTCTTTGTAAATTTTTAATTTCAATTTAATTTCAACTACTTATGTTAAATTATAGTGCTGTGGAAATTTAACATATAATTGGTAAAGCATTTGCTTCAAGGTCTAGGAAAAAACACAGCAAAAAACCTAGACATACCAAAAGCTGAAAACAAATTAAAATCAAGGCGTATCATTATGCTCTTTTTTAATTATAAGATGCCAAAACCTATTTAAACGGAGATTTTCTTCTTGTCTATTAAAATTATTCGGTGTTTATATATTTCAATAGCTTCACGTTGCAAACGAACATAATAATGGGTTTGTCTTGACAATATTTTCATATTGTCAAATTGAATGTCATGATTTAAATTATTCAGGGCATGGTCAGCCACAGCAGACCTCTCTGGTTGACCCAATCTACAAAATCTCATATGTTCTTTGCGTCTTGTATCAAAGCTACGTTTTGTGGTCCCGATGTATACTTTTCCACATGAACAAGATAACTTATACACTCCGGAAGATGATAAAGGGTTTGACACATCTTTAGGTGATCTTAAATGTTCTTTAATTTTTCTTGTAGGTTTAAAAATAGTCCTAATGCCATGTTTGATTAGGATTTTTCAATTCTATTTGTAACATTAGCTATAAAAGGAAGAAAAGCAGTACCAACATTAAGAACTGGTTTTTCTTTAAGGTTACGCCTAGAAGGTGTAATAACATTATTAATATCTGTAAGTGAATATCCATTATCTTGTAAGGATTTTCTTAAATATTTATATTCATCATTCAAAATTCAGGGTCACAAATTCGTTTTGCTCGATCTACTAAAGATTTAATTACACTAATTTTTGACGTGGATGGTGGTTGGATAATTTATGAAGGTATCTATCAGTGTGTGTCGGCTTTCTGTAAACCTTAAAAGATAGTGAATTATTATTTTTAGATATTAATATGTCAAGAAATGGTAAACTTCCATTAGTTTCTTTTTCCATGGTAAACTGAATACTAGGATGTATACCATTTATAAAAACCAAAAACTCATGCAGTGCTTCTTCTCCATGTCTCCAAATAACAAATGTGTCATCTACATATCTATACCAAACTGAAGGTTTTTAGGTGTATTTTTAACGTTAATGTTTCAAATTTTTCCATATAAAATTAGCTATAACAGGACTAAGGGGACTACCCATTGCTACACCTTCAATCTGTTCATAAAATTTATTGTTCCACTGAAAATAAGTTGTAGTAAGACAGTGCTGAAAAAGAATGGTTATGTCCTTTGGAAAAAGATCTATGTATTCAATAGTTTCTTTTAAAGGGTACTTTTTAAAAAAATAACATCAAAACCCATTATATCACCCTCTTCAATTTTGAAACTATGCATTTTTCAACAAAGTCGGCAGAATTTTTAATGTAATGGGTGTTTTTCCTATATGAGGTTGTAATAACAATGTAAGATGTTTTGCAAGGTGATATGTAGGAAACCAATTGCACTAAAATAGGCCTTAAAGGAATATTAGGTTTATGAATTTTGGTAAACCATATAGTTTTGGGAAATAGCTTCAGAGTTAGATAGTTTCTTCTTTATTTCTTCAGGAATAGATGATAATTTAATCAGCTCTTTAGTTTTTAAAAGAAACTTTTGTTGGATCTTTCGGTATTTCATGATAAGTTTCTGGTCCCAACAATTGTTCTATCTTAGTGTTATAATCGTTCATATTTAATATAACAGTTGCATTACCTTTATCTGATTTTAATATTATAATTTTTCATTGCGTTTAAGATCAAGTAAAGCATGTCGTTGACGAAAATTTGCTCTTTGGAGGTTTTGTTTTACGTAATATGTTAACGGTGTTATATCTAACTTCATTAGCAGCATCAAAAGGTAATAATCTAATGGAGTTTTCAATGTTGGAAATTATATCTTCAAAATATTACTCTTGGTGTTATAAAATTTAAAAGAACGTTCTGCATTGTGCTTTTCATTGTTAATAACCTTAATTTTGATAAAGATATCTCTTTGTTAGATTTAACTGGGTTATTTTTTGATGTAATGTTTGGATTTGAATGCTTCTTCATTTTAAAATTGAAGTTTTTTTACACTTACATCATAACTCGATTAAATTTTGTTAAATGTGTTTCTTGGCCAAATTTCATTGTTAGCTTTCGTCGTAGAGAGTGTTCTGGTTTGTCATCTTTGAGGCAGTTTAACAATATTTAATTTTAATGACCTAGTTATTCTTTACTACAATTTATATTTTTACGTTTCTCAAACTGTTATATTAATAGCAGGCTTATGTTTATGTTTGAATTTTTCAAATTTGACAAAATTGTTTTACATCTTTAACAATTTTTAACTTACTACTGACGAAGATAATGTAAGTGTTATCGAAACGTTTAGATTGTATAATTTAAAGTACACCATTAAAAATCCCAAAAAGATAAGTATTTTATTATTAGTTTGTTCAGTTCAAAGTGTGCAAACTTGGCTTGATTTGTCAAAATTTATTACTTGAAAAAAAGTATGAACATTTTAAAATGTTATGTATTTTTGTCCTCTAGGGTAATTTTGTCAGATTGAAATGAATGTTTCTGAAAACTCATAAACAGTTAGTAACATCACAGCAGCAATGAAACTATCGTGAACTTGATAATGAATCCAAAAGTGTAGTACTTATTAAAAATTTACCTTTATGTTATCACTATGCGCCAACTTTTGAAATAATTCATTTGGTTTGATAGTATGTTCAATGCCTCCGTTTTCGTCTACATATTGACTCATATCAGTATGTGAAATTCTCACACAACATCCAGGTGAATCTATTTCGTGGAAATCCTTTAATGATTTCCGAACTTCCTGAGTATTTTATATACACGGACACGATGCTCATTTCTATAGTTAATACAGCAAACGCCTTGCGATCAAATTTACTCCATTCATCTATATCTATTCAAAAACAGCTGCCCATATATCCCTTTCCTTTAGTAACAATTGAATGAGGTCTCTTGAGGGACATGACGTCATCAGTGGTAGGGCGTGGGGGCAAAGACAAGTAGGGGGCACGGAAGGAGTACAAGAGCGGGGCCTCTCGCACCTTATTCTCGACTTCTTTTCCAACGCCATTTTCAATGACGGCATTTTCAACCTCTTGCTGACGTATTTATAGTGCTCATTAATTAGGACCTTTTGGCTGTATTAAGAGGCTTTGTCTGTCCAGCCCTAGAGGTTAGACAACCGCAGTAGCTCTGTGCTCGCATACAGTGTTCTGATTGGAGTGCCTGAGGTGGCCACGCGCCCCCTTTGCCCAGATACGCTCCCTCGTTTCTGTTTGGTGGTGGCCATTTTGTGGGCGTGGATTGTCGGACATTTTGTTTTTGGCCATTTTGTAATTGTAATGGCAAATTTTATATAGTATTCTGTCTCCAAAACAGGTACAGGACTCCGGAACTTTCTCTAAGGTCTTAGTCCCCTTGTAGGGAAAACTTGAAATTTGAAATAGTATTCTAATAAGTGACCAGCATACTACCTCATAAGACAACTATAGTCCTCTGGAATTTGTCCTCAGGTCTTTGCCCCTTGTCAGTCTCCTTTATTGTTTATACCGCTATCTACTGCTGTATTTTTACAACTAATGAATGTTTTCTGTAATGGGGTTTGATCAGATCAATCAAACCAATTAATCAAATCAATATCAATCAATTAAATCTGAACCAAATACATATACAAATTTTTAATTACAGTCTAATTTTAACCCGCAAAGTAATATAGAAATGAATTCAAGATAAAATACTTAACAAACCAACCAATCAAATCAATCAATCAAGCAGAAAAAATTCAGCTGTAAGATATTGATTAGGATACCAGTCTAGATGCTGATTTGAAATTAGTTTCTGCCAACCTTATTCCATTTAATACAAAAACAAAACAAGATGCAAGTAATTTCTTTTTCCAATAAAGCTTTTACTTCGTTAAAATTAAATGTCAGGTTTCTTTTTGCGATGTTGTTTTTTATTCGTGACAGATTTGTACGTCGTATACTGTTTTTTTATGTTGTTTAATAATACCTTATAACTGCGGTTTGAACATTTGCGGAGTAAATGATATTTTTTTGTCAACTTACCACTTCACCATATCTTCTTTTTAGAAGCACTAGTTAGAGCTCGACTAACTTGGACATTGTGACAAGGAGCGTTGTGTATCACCTGGAACCATTTCTCACAATTTCTACATAATCTCCACTTTTCATCCAAGTACGCAATAGGGAGTTTAAATATTTAATTCATGCAAATAGGAAATCCTCAGTGTTCGAATGTCGTTCCTTTCTATAAGAAGTTTTCTGTTGTTTCCACTTAAAACTAAGTTCCATTAAAATAGACCTTAACTATGATATACTACCCTTACAATCCAAATCCGCCATAAGTGTATTTCGGTCAGCTTTTAAATTCACACTGTAGATGAGTTACTGTAGATCCACATGCACGTTTTTTCCGAGACTCGAAAATTGACGGTTCCCTTCTTCTCCGTTATCTTCGTCTTCCTTGATAATCCTGGACACCGTAGCAATAGACACCTTAATGTGTTCAACACACACACACGCGCACGCGCACTCGCACACGCACACGCATAAGCACACCCACACCCACGCATGCATGCACGCAGCCACCCACCCACCCACCAACACACACACGCACGCATGCACGCACGCGCGGCCACACACACACACACATCCACTCATGCACGCGCGCTTGCACGCACACTCACACTCACGCTCACACTCACACTCACACTCACACTCACACTCACACCCACACACTCACACTCACACGTTTGCATCTAGTATGTATTGTAATAGATGACTATTTATAAAATTAATGACAGATGTTTTACAAGTTTTGCTAAAGATGTTGAAACATCGATTGCTACTGGCAAAGATAACTGTAAGTGTATATATGTAATAATGGTAAAACTTTACATTTTCATGTTTCAGTTTGTCTATAATATTTGTGATAGGTTAATTTTTATTTTAATACAGACCCTTCTAATAATAAATCTTAATGTTATGGTATTCAACTTATTCTTGTACTCTTCGTACTGCGTTAAAGCGTTATTGTATTAATTGCTAAATACCTCCGCCGTTGATAACCTATTTCATTTCAAATCATGTTATTTTACAACGCTTTTATTTAACTCACATGTTATTTTAGCCTTAATTATTTAACCTTCAGAAATCATTATTGCTAATAATAGTAGAATTTGTAGTGAAGGTGTTGATGATGTTAATGTTACACTTACTAATAAGGACTATAATCAATGTCTTATATATTTCAAATATTGCAGAAAATTTATTATCCTTTAATAAATTAAAAGAAGAATTATCATACACATGTACTCAAAATGAAAATGAAACTTTAGAATCTACAGATACTTCATTGGGTATTTGACACCGACGGGAATTTAATCTATATATATATCATAACTTGAGAACGACTTTACAGATTTTATTGATTTTTTTTAAGTTTTATCGTACTTTGTACAAGGTTTTTACGGAAAGAAAAATTAAGAAAATTTAAGTAAACTTAACGGCTATTTAAACTTCGCGCGTTTGACAGTTCGTGCGCCGTGAATGTCATTTAACAGCTGCATCGGTTGGAATTTATCGATCGAGGTTGTATTCTTTGTGAAGTATAGGTATCCACTAAGAAAGGGTTTTTCGAAATTCCACCCCTAAGACGGTGAAATGGAGGGTTGAATTTTGTTTGTGTTGATTCTGTAAATGATTTTGTAAGTATTTCAATGTATAACACTTAAAATTACAGTCCAGATATTGTTTATATTCAATACAGTCAGAAATTATATCGTGTTTGTGCATAAATAAAATGTTAATAGTGCAAAAAAGTCAGCTGTGTTGATCAAGCGGGAAAGTACACGCAACTAGCTAGTGCGCATATACATAAATTGCAGTACGTGCTTGGAGGGAGCATGTTGCAGCTAAATTTACTAAACGCTCGTTAAGTCATAACTTGTCTAAAGGTGGGTCCGTAATTGACGCGTACGCGTAAAGCGTACTACATGCGCAAACGCGTGCTTAAAACGAACAATCCGAATTTACTATGTTTTCACGCTGCATTTTGGCGTTCTGTCAAACAAAGATACTGTCAGAAAATAATTACATTCGACATATTAAAGTTGTTGTTCCTGTGCATATTTCAAAATGAGGGCGATTACACAGGATGTACTAAGTATGTACCTGCATCGAATCTAAATAATAAAATTGTGTGCCTTATATTTGTATAACAAATATAAAAAATGGAAGAATTCCGTTGGTAGAAAAGGTGTACGAGACCTGTTTTCGGAAATCAATAGAAAGAAGCATGGATACTATAATAACTTGTTCTCAACACTAAAATTAACAGATCCAGAGAAATTTTTTAACTACGCACGAATGAGCCCAGACCTGTATGGTAACTTATTAGAACTGATACAAGAAACAATTACAAAGATTCATTATCGTCGCAAGCCTCTTTCCCCATCTTTAAAATTATCCTCAACTTTCAGGTAATTGAGTACATAATTATTTAGTAAAATGTAGTAACAACCTAATATAATTTGTCTATTTACAGATATCTTGCATGTGGAGATTGTATGGTTTCATTAAGTTATGCTTATCGTATTGGCAAAACAACAGCGCAGAAATTATTTTTGAGGTAACTCGTGCAATCTGGACCATTTTAAGCAAAAAAGTGCTAATGCAACTTTCTGAATCATGCTGGAAAAAAAGTAACAGAAGGTTTCAAGGTGAACTGGAACTTTCTAAATTATATGCCGTTAGCTGCGGTAACTTTGGCCCTTTACGGATAACTTTGTCCCAAAAACTGAAAAAGATTTATTGTTCTCTATATTGCCCGTAGGATAGAGCTACTGACTTAATTCGTGCATCACTCAATAGGTAGCAGCACTGGCTTGACTATAAGCCACTTTTGGTGTAGTTCCACTTCTCACCACCAATGCAGTGCTGCTTCTTCTTTGTTACTTCATAGTTAACTGTTTTGGAGCCCTTCCAACGTTTAATAGTGCAGACTTATTCCAAAGCTTTTGATACCTGGTAAGTTATTTTTCTTTTACTTTATTCATTTGTTTAACAAGTTATCATAACTACTTCTTTTTATTTGTATTTTTAGAGCTGAGATAGTTTTTTCTAGTTTAGTACAACTTTGTCCCAGACTTGGGGTAACTTTGCCCCAACATGGTGGCTGGGCCAAAGTTACCCCAAGCTACAATATTTCTTTTCTATACTGCAATTTCTTTTCCAGTAATTATTTACAAAGCTAAAATGTCTAATTACATCTCAGAATGCTGTTAATAAACCTAATATATTTACAATTTGTTTGTTGTTTCAGAAAAATGCCCAGAAATAGAATAAAACCTCTCGGTACAAGAAACTATGCAAACTACAGTCCACAAATATTAGATGAGTACCTAGAGGCCATTAGGTCAGGTGAACTGACGCAACGATCAGCTGAGACAACGTATGGCATCCCTAGATCAACCATTAAGAACAAACTGAAAGACAGGCACACTAATAAAGTTGGGTGTGCCAAAATCTTCAGTGAAGATGAGGTGTTAGCTTTCAACCAACATCTGATAAAAATGTCTGATTATGGATTTCCAGTTGGTGAGACTGATTTTAGATACGCAGTGGAAGCTTATTTAGATAAGGAAGGTGTCAAAATTGATGCATTTTGCCAAAATCTTCCTGGACAAGACTGGACAAAGTCTTTTTTAAAAAGTCATTCCCAATTAACAACTCGCTTAAGCTCAAACATAAAAAAGTTAGAACTCAGGTAAGCGCTAAAGATGTTGAAAGTTACATGGAAAACTTACGTGATGTGGTGAAAGATGTTCCTGCTACTCATATTTGGTGCTATGATGAGACAAATCTCACAGATGACTCTGGCATGAAAAAAGTAATTTGCAAAAGAGGGGCAAAATATGTAGAAAATATTTTCAATCATAGCAAAAGAGCAATATCCCTCATATTCTCTGGAAATGCAGCTGGCGTTCTCCTTCCCCCTTATGTTGTGTACAAATCAGAGAACATGTGGACCACTTGGACGGAAAACGAGTCAGAAGGGGCTCGTTATAATTGCTCTAAGAGTGGCTGGTTCGATGCTTTATGTTTTAAAGATTGGTTTGAGTCATCATTTTTACCCAATGTTAGGGATCTAAATGGGCCTAAAGTTATCATTGGGGACAACTTATCTTCCCACATAAGTTTGAATGTACTTAGGCTGTGTGAAAAGCATAAGGTGAGGTTCGTTTGCTTGCCAACAAACTCGGCACACCTTACACAACCTCTCGATGTGGCATTCTTTTCACCTATGAAAAGGGCATGGCGAGGAATCCTATATAAGTGGAAAGAGTCTGCTTCAGGCTCTAAATTTACAACTATCCCTAAAGACACCTTTCCAACTTTGTTGAAAGAGCTAATGGCAAGTTTAGCGGAAAGATAACTGGATGGCTGGGTTTGAAAAATGTGGGATATATCCTTACAGCAAACAAAAACTGTTGGACCGCCTGCCAGAAAACCAGCCTATTGATAAAGATGCCATCGGTGATTGTTTTCTTCAACAGCTAGAAAAGAAAAGAGTAGAGTATCTGACTACAGCTGGCCCCAAGAAAAGGAAGAAGAAGCTGCAAGTGCCTGCTGGAAAGAGTGTTACTGTAAAAGAGATGTTGAAGCAGCACTTACAGACTGTCTGGCCACTTCATCCAAACAGGCATCTTTATCTTCAAAACAATACAAATCTGTGACGAAAAAAGCTAAAAAATGTTATAACTCTTCTTCAGATGAGGATGACGTTGAAATGATTTTGGAGTCAGATGGAGTGAGCGAAACCTTTTCAGATCTTGAAGAAGTGGAAAGCTCTGGAAAAACATGTTCTGGAACTACTCATCAAGATCAAGAAAAACAAGAGTTTAAACCTGAAGATTTTACTGTTGAAAACTTTTTAGTCGTGACCTACAATGGACAAAAATATCCAGGAAAAATTGTGAGCATCACTGAAAAAGGGCCGACTGTTGAATGCATGGAGAGGGGACTAAAGTTTTGGCGATGGCCTGCAAAACCAGACTGTTTCACCTATGACTGGGATGAAGTATAGAGAAAAATCGATCTTCCTAAAAAGGAACCAGTTCTCGGTCCCTGAACTGGATACATTTTAACATCGTTTAACATGTAAATCTAATATTATTGTAGTTTTTATAATTTTCTATTTTTATTTTTTATATTGAGCTGTAGTTTCTGTATGAAAAATGTGTGAATAGCATTGTTTCATGCTTTTGTACTGTTCTAATTACAGTTAACATTAAATGGAGCGTTTTTTTCTAATCGAAAACGTTTGTCTTTTGAATTTTAATTTTGTTACCAAGTACAGAAAAGTTTGAAATAAAAATCAGATAAGACTTGTAAATAGGTCACCTAACATTATTTTTTGTGTGGGGTAACTTTATCCTAACTATGGTATACTAGCAGTTTTATAAGGTTTTAAGAGATGGGACAATGTTACCCCAAGTCAAGGTAACTTTGGCCCAAAATTTTGAAAAAAAATTTCTGGGTTATGAAAATAAATTTTGGTTTAAAAAACGGCTTACATTGAAGGTAAATAACCTTTAAACAACTTGAAACACTTTAATTGTATTTTTTTAAAGCAATTAAGTGGGATGAGTCGCAATTTTAACACAAAACGCTAAAATTTGGGACAAAGTTATCCCAGCTGGGGCTCTCGATGGAAAACATATTGCCGTACAAGTAAGGTTTGATTGAAGTATGGCAATTAGATATTAAATCAAAATTGTGTTATAGGCTGTTCCACATTCGGGATCATCATATTATAATTATAAGGGTAGCCTCAGCATTGTATTAATGGCAATGTGTGATGCAAATTATTTATTTACATTAGTAGACATAGGTGCACAAGGTAGAAAAAGTGATGGGGGAATTTTAAAAAATTGTAATATAGGCAAAGCATTTGAAAATTAATTACTACCTATTCGAAATTACATGTGTTAACATGTGCTCCGAAGTAACACCCAAATTGGGGGAAGTAAAGCTACATTTGGTACAGGAATACGTTTTTCCACTAATTTCCACTCTTGAAATTATAATTTAATTTACAGAACCACGTAATTTAATTTAATTTTATGCGCTATACAAAATTATAGGTTATAACTAACAAGTACCTACCGTCACATATTTGACATAAAAAAGGGAGATACACATAACTAAAAAAAGATGTACATAAACGAGTACGCTGAAAGTTAAACTTAAACCAACTTCTGGCGCACTGACCTTGAAACGTGTGCATTCGAAAATAATCAAATACTATTGGCTGTCGGTAAAACGGTTAACGCGTACGCGTCAATTACGGACCCACCTTAAGCGTATCATTGTTTATACGTACAAACCACAGAGAATTTTATATTCTATGGTATGAACAAGGATCAATGAGTACGTTTACACGGACACATAACACAGGTTTTAATAACACCGTTCTTATTAAAGCCTGCGTAAAATAGCGTGTACACGGGACGAACACCGGTTTTATTAAAGCAGGTTTTAGTAAAGCTGCGCCTGTTGGACAACGGCGTAGCGTTGCTAAAGCCTATGTTAGAAAACGTGTAAGCACTCGTATGATATAAAATCGGTTTTAATCGCAATACCAACGGAATTGTCGCTTGTTTTCCCCTGTTCTGGTTCCGGTGGTTTCTTAACCTAAGAAATTTTGTACTATACTTATTTAATATATTTAGTTTGTTTTTGTAAAAATGAGTAGCAAGTGCGAATCGTGGGACGTGGATGAAACGCAAATTAGTAATTGACTCTTAAATTTTCGACGAGAATTCATTATTTCAAAATAGAAATTATTGCAGTTTCTAAAAGTTGCATGCATCTCTGCCAGTGCAATAACAGCTCGCTTTGAAGCATTAGTTGATACATCTCTTTAAAAAAAATTGCAGCAACAGTCACAAGCTCAAATCTCGATGGTAAAATATAAAGTATCAGATAGTTATCAGTAGGATTAAAGTTGCAGATAATCCTTTTTTCTATCTTTTTACTGTCGGATATGCCTATCTGATAGTTTATTTTTATTCAACGACAGTTATTTTTAGCGGTAGGATCAAGTACTGGGAAACATATTTAATCTTCAGTTTTAACGTACGATAAAATCCGAACATATGTCAAAGTTCAATTTCGAAATTCGAATTGGGTTTATTTGTTGGGTTATCTCACATTAATTTGTTCCTTATTGTTTAATAGGTTAGATTAGTAAATAATAATTATTTAATGATAGAAATGGAGCCAAAAACAAAACGTGGACGGTCTCAAAATTTTAGTAGCGAAGCAAAATTCATTTCTGCTAATCTGGATGGAAGCTTTATATATATATATATATATATATATATATATATATATATATATATATATATATATATATATATTTGTGGTGGATTTAAATAATTAAATTGATAATAAATAATGGCTTAAATTTTATTACAATAGTATATACTTGGGGATAGAGTTCTATATTTGGAATTAAATTGGCAAATAAAATAAATATATTTTAACTTTTATTATTATTATAAATTTAAATCTTTTCGAGTCTTTTTTCGTGAAATCAACAGAAACTTCATTTCACACATGGAAATATTCATGTTAATAATTAAATTGTAATTTATAATTAATAGTTTCTATGTGAAACAGACTTCGTTGGAATTTGCACAAATCACGCATGCGTTGCGTCCTTGCTAACTTGAATAAATGCAGCCTGTCAAATATTTCACCAAAGGATCTAAAATTAGTAAGTACAATTTTGATTTTCTTCAAAGTAAAATTAATATTTTTATAATTACATGTGTTCAGTGACTTTTCAGATATTGATACATGTTGTCGCACAGACATTTGTACACAATCAAAAAAACACATAAATGCAGGACATCAAAAGAATAATCAATGCAATAGTTGGGTTATGATAGAAAAATTTAACTCATATGTGTTGTTGCAATTTCCAAAGAATGGTCACATTAGGCTTGTACCACATTAAAATTGGACGTAGACTTCTTTCCATGTATCGATGATACTGCATTGCTGTTGAAAATGGTGGAGCTTAATTTCCATAACTTCATCCAAGCCCACTAACTTGTGATAAATCTTCCTCGTGGTAAATACGATGTACTTATGTATTATCCTCATTTACTTTCAGACAAGCACTTTTATTTTATTTGTAAGTTTAAATGTTGATTTAAATATTTTAATAATTTTTCGGATTTAACTTATATTTTATTCTTATATAAATTTTTATATTTACTTGCACTTTTATTTCAGATGCCGATATGAAGTTAAATTTATTTTATAACCTCCATCACTTTTAAAAAAAATTAACAACACATCCAAAATAACTGAAGGATTTTATTGACATAAAAAAAATGCACATCACCCGATGTTTAAACACGATTTCTAAATGAAACAAATACATATTATCGACAAATGTAATCGATAACCTTAGTTATTGGTTAAAACAATTGTTTCTAAAATCTCAACTCTACGTTGATCGCGTTTCAAATCCGATAATGTTAACGAACATTTTAACTTACATGTTAACAAAAGCACTATTAGCACTATGACTTGTTAGTCACAAAAAATTACAAAAGCAGGAGAAAACAAGAGCAAGAGCAAGAGAGCGAGAATTCAGGAGCAATTCCTTTTATACTTTTCTCATGGATTCCAAATTTTCAATTTTTTTTTCTACATTACATACAAAAGATCCTAGCATCTGATTGGTCTAAACAAAATTGTTAAATTAACTAAAACATAAATTATGCCATAACTTTTTCAAATCAATTCGGATTTACTTTTTAAATACATTTTAACTTAAATACATTTTCTACATAAAAACACCTCACATGCCATACTTCGCTTAAAGAATTTACATTTTGACAAACTAATACCTAAATTTACTAATATCTAACAAATTTTATATTTTACAACTAAACTAATTACATATTCAACTTCTACATAAAAACTGTATAAGAATACACCTACTTCAAACCATTTTACCTAGTTTTAACAAAATTTCTACTTTATACCTTAATTTTAGGTAGTTAACCCAACTTTTCTAATTTTATGTTTAGATTATATATTTACTGTTAATTTCTTTGTGAAAATGAGGGAAACCTACTATTATATGCTTTTATAATTTATTCTGAACTTATCTTATCCTATAAAAACTATAAATTTGTAAAATTTTTAAATATAGTACTTAACCTAACTTTATATAATTTTCTTTTATCTTGCGTTGTAAACGTCTATATCACTTGAAATGTTTATCTAATATGTTCTTATATATGTCTGTAACACAATCACTGTTTATTTGTACTCCATAGTTCATAATTTTGTCTTTTCACACTTCCATATTGTTAACATAGTAAATTTTTGTACACAAATTGTAATTATATATTAAATATCACATTGCACAAATGTTGTTCATGTTCTTAGATATGTTTCTAAGTCACTACCACTTCTTATGCACTTTTTAAACAATTTTTTTGTGATTTATAAATATACTGTCTTCGTACCATAACCCTTTTTTATAGTTCGCAGAGTTTATGCATTGTACCTATTCCTACACATGTTCTACAGATTAGAATTATCGTACTTCATGTAATCAATATCTGTCACGTGTTTAAATTGCTTAAATAAATTGATTTAAATGTGAAATTACTTATATGTCTTAAAACGAAACTAAACGTACACACTAATATGAATCGTGTTGACCTTTCTAACATGCTACTGGTATAGCTCATTGCTTTTATGAATATAACAACCTTGTGCATACCCCACAAAGCCTGCTTTGTTGCATCAAAACCATATTTTTATACTCGTATACTATTTTTTTCTCATAAGGAACTGTATACTTCTTCAATTTTCTTTAAACTTGCATACTATATAAAATTTAAGCTCGATAAACTTTTATTATGGCTATTTCTAACCATTCAATATATATATATATATATATATATATATATATATATATATATATATATATATATATATGTATAAATTTTATATAAAATAAATAAAAATCCTTGATATAAATATGCTCCGGACTAACCCAATATCTCTTCGGGGATAGAGTTTAAATTGATTTTAAACTTATTGTTGGCGAATAAAATCAATAATAACATTTGACCTTCTAAATTATTATAATTGCATTAAAATGTAATCGTGAAATCATAGAAAATTTTATTTCACACATGGAAATGTTCACGTCAAATAAATTGTAATTTATAATAAGTGGTTTCTATGTCAGACAGATTTTATTGGAATCTGCACAATAACGCATGCGTTGCGTCCTAACTGACTTAATTAAATGCAGCCTGTCAAAAATTTCAACAAATGATCTAAAATGTATAAGTACAATTATGTTTTTGTTCAAAATAAAATTATAATGATGATAATTACACCGGTTCATTTACTTTACAGATATTTATAACATGTTGTCGTACAAACATTTATACATAATCAACAAAAACAAAAATACAGGGAATCAAAAGAATAATCAATGCAGTAATGGGTTATGATAGTAAAATTTCACTCACATGTGTTGCTGCATTTTCCAAAGAATGTTTTCATTAGGTTTGTTCCATATTAAAATATTGGACGTAGACTTCTTCCCATGTATCGATGATATGCTTTGCTGTTCACAATGGTGCTGCTTAATTTTCCATAATTCATCCAAATCCAATTTACTGCTGAACGACTCTTCCTCGTGGTAAATATGATGTAACGTAATATGCTCATATATTTTATAAGCACTTTATTTTAAATTGTATGTTTAAATGTTGGTTTAAATATTTACTACATTTTTCGGATTTAAATTTGTATTTTATTTTCATATAAATCTTAATTGCTTGCACTTTTATTTTAGACGGTGTTATGGAATTTAGTTTATTTAATACTCTGCGTCACTTAAAAAAAAATAAACATCAAATCCAAAATAATTGAATGTTTTCATTAACATAAAAAAAATGCACATCGTCCGATGTTTGAACACGAATTCAAATTGAAATAATTATAATATTATCGACACTTATAATCGGTAACCTAATTTTTAATTTTGTTATAGGTTAAAACAATTGTTTCTGAGATCTCGACTCTAAGTTGATCGCGTTTCAAAACCGATAATGTAAACGAAACTTGTAACTTACATGTTAACACCAACACTATTAACACTATGACTTGTTAGTCACAAAAATTTTAAAAGGCAAGAGAGTGAGAAATCAGGAGCAATTCCTTTTATACATTTCTCTTGGATGCCAAATTTTCAACTTTTTTTCTACATTACACACAACAGATCCAAGTATCTGATTGGTCTAAACAAAATTGTTAAATTAACTAAAATACAAATTATTTTTAAAACAAGTCGGATTTGTTTTTGGACTTTGAACTTTCC
The DNA here is from genome assembly GCA_036346205.1 of Vesta saturnalis. Lineage (NCBI taxonomy): Eukaryota > Metazoa > Arthropoda > Insecta > Coleoptera > Lampyridae > Vesta > Vesta saturnalis. Next base: position 711,249 of record JARFJB010002450.1, on the reverse strand, counting down.
GCATAAAAAGACACCTCATAAGCCCTATTTCGCTTCGAAGCTTTGCATTTTGACAACTTAAAATTTAAATTTACTTATATCTAACAAAATCTATATTTTACACCTAAACTAATTACATATTCAGAATCTACATAAAAAACTATATCAGAATACATTTATTTCAAACCATTTAACTTGATTTTAACAGAAATTCCATTTTCATATTTAAATTTTAGGTAGTTAACCCAACTTTTCTAATTTTATGTTCAGATTACATGTATATTGTGAAATTCTATGTGAAAATGAGGGAAATCTACTCTTATGTGCTTTTATAATTTATTCTAAACTTAACTTATCCTATAAAAACTATAAATTTGCAAAATTCTTAAATATAGTACTTAACCTAACTTAATATAAATTTACTTGTAACTTGCGTTATAAACGTCTAAATCACTTGAAATGTTAATTTATTATGTTCTTATAACTGTCTCTAACACAAATACTATTTATTTTTACTCCGTAGTTTATAACTTTGTTATATTACAATTCCATATTGTTAACAAATTTATGTAAATTTTTTATACAAAATGTAATTTTATAATAAATATCACATTGCAGAAATGTTGTTCATGTTCTTATCAAAGTTTCTAAATCACTACCACTGCTTCTGCACTTTTTATACACTTTGTCTGTGAAATACTAATATACAGTGTTCGTACCATAACCCTTTTTTATAGTTTATATAGTTTATGCACTGTACCTATATCTATACATGTTCTACATATTAGAATTATCCTACTTCATGTGATTAATATCTGTAAAGTGTTTAAAATGCTTCAATATATTAATTAAACTGTAAAATTACTGAAATATGTTCACCGAAACTAATCGTACCCACAAATATCAATCGTTTTCACCTTTCTCACATGCTATTGGTATAGCTCATTGCTTTTATGAATAAAACAACCTTGTGCAAACCCCACAAAGCCTCTTTTGTTATATCAAAACCATATTTTCCCTCTCGTATACCAATTTTCTTATTAAAACGAACTGTACACATTCTCAAATCTATTTAAATTTGCACACTCAAAGAATATAAGCTCGATAACTCTAGCCCCTGTATTATGCTTATTTCTAGCCATATCAATATATGTATATATATATATATATATATATATATATATATATATATATATATATATATATATATATATATATATATATATATATATATATATATATATATTATATATAACACACACACACACACAATTAGTAGAGCTAAATTAACTTCATATTGTGTATTAAACCAACAAATCGGTAACTATGTATCCAGTTGCAGAAAAACGTTATGGTAGTAATAATCTTGCCAAAGGATCAATTGTATTTGCTCTATAACACATGTACTTTAATAACATTGCAATATTATAAAGCTTTGCATGCTTCATCAAGAGAGGTTCCAATTGGGGACGAATATGTTGTAATAATACTGAAACTGTTGGTTTTCCTAATCGAAACCTTTTGAAAAAGTCTAAATCATCCAATATAAAAAAACTATTTGGGCGTTCACGTAGGTAAGTACTGTGTACGGACAACGAATACAAAGTCCTCCATAATTTTTATATTCACCACGAAAATTGTAAGAACTACTTAAACTTTAATTTAAAAACAAATTTTTCTATCTTCCTCTGTTCCCTACCATTGCATTCGCTTTATTCTTATTCAATATCACCACTAAAACTACTATTATGCAGTGGTAGTATGTTTGAAATTATGGTTGAAATTCTCCGGTTTTCTAAGCAGACGAATAAATGTAATACAAAGACGCATCAAAATTATCCGTGAGATTTATGTTGGGTATAAATTAATCTAAAAGTTACCTGACAGCTAGTTTAGCTGAAAGAAAAAAGACCGGCCCTTAGGGTAGTAGTGTTAGGGGTTCAGGCGGATTCTCGCTCGTACGCAGAAATACGTGCCGCTACGAAGCGTGGAAAGTCGTAAAAATGCATTAAAACACGGAACCAAAGTGCACCATTCCGCTCGTTCGCAGTAAGCCGCTGGAAGTTCTCTGTGATTATGTTTACGCGTTGAAAGGTTGATTTGAGGTTAAAAGTGAATAAAAACAAGTGATTTTCTGCCCATAATTTTAAATCGTTTGAAAACAGAACATCACGTGCACTTCCCAGCTGATCGCGAGCGACGACGGCGCACTTCTGCGGCCAAAGTTGAATTTGTACAAGCTATTACGTTGTTGCGACCCACTGACAACTGCTGCGGGCTGCGTCGTGTAGTTTCGCGCGCGACGCGAAACGTCACCAATCAAATACACGGAATTCAACTTTCTGCGCCAGCGAGTTTGTGTGGAATAGCCGTTACGTCACACGCTTTAACCGGTGTTGACAACGCCACTTTGTTACGTGCGTGGAAATAGCCGTTGGGAAACCGTTATTAATTAACCGATGTTGTTAAAACCTGTGTTATTTTTTCGTGTGAACGTGCTCCGTGATAAAGCACAGGTAAAATAAAGAAAAATAGCTCTCTCACGTTTGAAGATAGATTGCATTATTCCTTCGTGGTATTTCCCTCTTAATTTTCTAAAACAAGTAATAAATTCGATATGTTGAGACGTGTTGACAAAACAATTATTAAACTAGAACCAGAAGCGGAAGTGCAAATTAATTCATTTCTTTCTCAGAAATACATTGTGTTGAATAATGATCTTATCAAAGAAGAAATTGAGACCAATTCTAATGGTATTAAAATTAAGAACGAATTTGAAGACACTGTAAATAAAAACGAAGAAAACAAATTGTATAATATTGGAATTGGTTCAACAGAAGTAAAATATTTAAAGAATAATTACAAGGATGAAGGATGTTATTATTCAACAAAAGTGAAACATACTTTGTGGCATCACATTGCAAAGCACAATTCAAGTATTGAATATAAATGTGACCAATGCGATTATTCAAATAAAACTAAACATAATCTACGAAGACATGTTGCAAAGCACAATTTAACTATTGATTACAAATGTGATGAATGCAATTATTCAACTAAAGTTAAACGCAACTTACAAGGACATGCTGTAAAGCATAATTCAACTGTTAATTACAAATGTGATCAATGTGATTATTCAACAAAAGTGAAGCGATATTTAAAGAGTCACCTTATAAAGCACAATTTAAGCAGTACTGAATACAAATGTGACCAATGTGTTTATGTTACAAAATATAGAAGTGCCCTTCATTCACATAGTGAATTGCATAATTTAAGTGTTTATTACAAATGTGAAAAGTGTTACTATTCTACAAATGTGAAACACCGTTTAAGGAGTCACCTTGCAAAGCACAATTCAAGTATCAAACACAAATGTGATCAATGCGATTATTCAACAAAAGTGAGACGAAATTTTAGGTATCACGTGAAAAAGCACAATTCATGCGGTGAATACAAATGTGATCATTGTAATTATACAACAAAAGTGAAAGAATATTTAAGGAATCACCTTATAAAGCACAATGCAAGTGGTATTAAATTTAAATGTGATCAATGTGTTTTTGAAACAAAATACAGTAGTTCTCTTACTGCACATAGTACATTACACAATTTAATTATTAGTTACAAATGTGATCAGTGTTTTTATTCAACTAAAACTAAACGCAATCTTAAAAGACATATTGTAAAGCATAATAAAGGTACCGCTAGATACAAATGTAACCAGTGTGTTTATGCAACAAATGAAAGAAGTAAATTTAAAAGGCATAGTGTAATACATAATTCAAGTACTGATTAAAAATGTGGCCAGGCCTTTACACAATAGTTAAACTCTGTTACATGAGAAACAAGATCAACTGATCAATATTAGAAATGTTAATGTGTTTTTGTAAAAAAACATAGAAATACTTATAGGCACTGTGCAGTGTATCTGTTAAGTTTTTATATTGTATACTTTTTATGTACTTTGGTATTGATTACATAAGTAACCATTACAGTTACTACACAGAATTCCATACAATTTTGGGATATCTTATAACTATTGTATTGTAAAATATTGATCAATGTGATTAGTCAATAGAAATGGAACATGTTTTGAGGAATCACCTTATAAAGTGGTACTAAATACAAATGTGACTAGTGTGTTTTTGTAATAAAATATAGAGCTGCATTTCCTCAATCTTTTCAATCAAATGAAGATGCAGTTTAAAAAACTACATAAGGCACAATTCAAGTACTACTGCTGTTACTATGTTTATGTAACAAATGATACAAGTAGTAGATGTAATAAGTATATGTAGTACAACACAGTATTCAACTATTGATTACAATCACAAACGGGACCAATGTGATTAACTAACAAACACTATTCATGGGTGTTTGAACTTATTAATTAATGTGAACATGCAGGTGCTACTTTGCTTATGTAGAATACGTATAATTTTTAATAACATTAATACAGTCTGAATAGACTGTTGGCCTTGGGAATTATTGCAATTAAGTAATATTTTAGATCAAATATAAACATTGCATCATGAAGTAAAAAATATTCTATTACAAAACTAAGCAGTGAAAATTATCTAAAAATTTCGAATAAAGTTCTGGCTGAAGTAAAAGGATATGTAGGCAGCTAGTTTTGAAAAGAAACTATCATTCATTACAGACAAATGGTGAAAATTATATGAAGAAACTTTTACTAGCATTGTATTAACTATAGAAGTTAGCTTATACATGCCCGCTTGTGTAAAACTGCAAAAAATCCTTGGAAATTACTAAAAGATTCCTACAAAAGAGATTCACCTGAAGAATATTTAAAATCACCTAAAGGTGCTACAAATCCACTGTTATTTATAGATGTATTGTAAGGAAAAGTAGGTATACATTGAAAGTACAAAACTTAGCTTTGTTTCTAGACGTAAACAATATATGAGATTTTGTAGATTGAGTAAACTAGAGAAATCTGCAGTAAGTGAACAACGCTTAAATAACTTAAGTAATGCAATTCAATTTGATAATACGGCAATTTTATCAAATAAAACTGTTACGAATGAAAATGGTGGTAGAATCTGGTGTAACAGGTAATGGGGCGACTGCCAATAGCTCTTGGTCGGAGGTGGGTATGGGGTTGTTTTGCGCGTAGGGTGAATAATATAACATAAATCAAAACAGGGAAAGTTATCAACAAAGGCTTACTTACCTTTCGTAGTGTTAATCAGGTAAATCAGCAATAACGTTTCTGGACCGGTGCTCTCTGTAAAAACTTCAATATAGTCGCACACAATCAAAACAAAATATTGTGCTACAAAACCAATTGTAAAGATCCTCAATCTTATTTACTTTACGTTCATTTTATCAATGAAATTCCATTTCCAAAAATCTTAACGTGAATAAAAAATAGCAAAAAAAGCAAACAGTGAAATCTCTCATTAATTAATCAACGTCAAAATCATAAACAAATAAAGAAATCAACGTAACTGCAAGCCGTATAATTTGAAAAATTACTATTAAAACAATTAACAACAAGAAAGTAATCAAGGCTATTATTGTTTACTTATTTATGCGAATCGTAAATTAATGACACGGCTGTACAGTAGTGTCGTTTTTTGTTGTGAGCGCTGTTTAGATGTTTCAAGAACTTCTAACGAAGGTATCGTCGAAGTATCTTAACCGTAACTTTTGCTTGAAACTGAAGGTCTGTTTCCAAGTGGCAAGAATGATTTGACTATTACTGGTGATAGTTGTAACTCCATTGGTGTTTCGTCGATCGGTTTGTACCGTCGTACCATGTATACCGAATACGTGTTCCTCAGACAATATTCCGTCAGTGTTATGTCTTTCGGTATTCGGTGTTTCTCCTTGATTATCTCCAGCGATTCGTTTATCGGGATGTTTGTAAATAGTGACACGACGTAAAAGCTCATTAGTAGGTAGTTCTGGTTTACTGTCTCCTTCAGTATCTCGATGAGGTGGTTGGAGTTCTTCATGTAGGATTCCGCTTGTTCCGCATATGGTTGTAGTTGTTGCGTCAGATATTTCGCTAGTTGTAACCAGATTGGTCTTAATGGTGCGTCCATCTTATAGATTTTTGGTAACCCAAACAGTTTTAGACATCGAAGATTTCTTTCGTGGTATCAGTTGGAGTTGTCTTTCTTCGCTGATCATGCTGTAACAAGGACATCATTCTTCCAGCCGAAAAAGGGAATTCCACTGTGGTAATGGACAAGGTAGACTACGATATGAAGATCTGAGAGTTGTTTCAAGACCTAACATACCAACCGATAGGGATGGGTTCCATAACTTACCTGGAGAAGACCACCAAGGCCAAAATCAAGGACCTCAACATCATCGAGGAAAAACAATACCAACCGATTCCACGTGAAACCTCTTATTCAACACTGTAAAGATCTATTTCAATTAGTATTCATTTTATTTCTTTTAATACTTACAGCTAGCATTTTGATCACTCTAAGAATTTTATCAGTATGCATTTTCGGTTTGCACATGTATTATAGTTTAAACGTTTTTTATGTCTAACATTTTGGTTTGGATCATTTAATATTATCTGCGTATAAAAGCAAGGAGTTTCCGTCGTGAATTTCTTTCATGTTCGTATTTGCGTCTGAACACAAAACTCTCTCTTCCGGTTTTGTATTTTCATTATACTCATTATATTTCTTGTGCATTCAACGCCAGAATTAGATAAAATGTACTATTTAGACATAGACATTAGTAGAATGAGCCCAGAATATGGACGTGACGTCATCAGTGGTGGGGAAGGTCACGCCTACATGGCCGTGACCATTTACCACCCCTATGGTTTCTGTTCGGGGTCTTTTTTTAACTCCTACATGGAATTTTCAACCCTGATGTTTATTTTACCACTAATTAGCACCCTAATTAGTGACCTTTGGGGCTGGGGCCGGCTTCTTTTCTGGGTTGATTTTTAACCCTTGATGAATTTTTAGCGCTTGACGGTATTTTCAACCCTAATTAAGGCTTTTTTGGCAGTATTAAGAGCCTTTTTGCCAGGTTACCCCGGTGTGTGGTGAGGGTCACGTGACATATTAGCCCCTAATTAAAGCCTCCGCCTCTTGAGGGTAGACAAATGAGTGCGCATACTGTGTTCTGATTGGAGGTCCTGAGGGTAGGCCATGCCCCCTAATTTCAGATCTCTAGGGTGTGGTCTAGCGGCCGTTTTGGTTGAGTTAAGGGGTTAAGACTAGATAAGGCCCTCATGGTTTTATTAAGACGGGGCTAAAACTAGGCCACACCCATTCCTTTTACTGGATTGGTTGTATGTGTGGTCCGTCCTCTGACTTCTGATTGGTCCTTAGCCCCACCAACAGCAGCAGTGCTCTGATTGGAGGACTAAGCCTGCATTCTGATTGGTTATGAGGGGGAAATTTGTATTCTAATAAGCGTGGCCCTATTGATAACTTATAAGACAGGTATAGGGCTTCGTAACTAACTTTATTTTATTTTGCCACCATAATGTTCTTTATACGCCTCCAAAGGCGGGCGTAATGTGGTCTTTATAGCACGGAAATGTCATTGATGCTAAGCAGCATGATTAACAGCAAACCACGGGCATAATTGTAGATTATGGCTCTCAGGAATATAATATTTTAACATTCCCTCGAGCCATAATCTTCTGATTATGCCCTTAATACATAAATTTCTATTATTTAGCTAGTTCCAACAAATTATTCATGCTACTATTTCGTATGTCCTCATGACTCAATAGGACACAGACACAATCTAGAACGTAGGGACTACTTACATACATTACTAACGTGCGTCGAAAATTTCGTTGGATAAGCTATACTATAGTCGTGGGCAAAGGCACATTGATTGCTTATATAACAAAATATTCAAGGTATACTTGAAATTACTGTAAATAATTTGACGTTTGTTTTAAAAACGTAATGTTACTTCTTACTTCATAACCTGGAACCTCAGTTTTTTTCGATCGCGTCGTCGTTAGTTTTTCAGCTCCGTACAGGACTTTGCAGGAAATAACTTGTTTAATACTAGACCTTATAAATAGCGCACCGAGTTGAAATTTGTCATTTGGATTCCGAACGTATCAGTTTCAACAACATCAAAATATTGTTTCTTGGTGCTTAATCATTGAGTTACGGCGGCTGCAAATTTATTAAACTTGAGTAGATTTTATGGTATATTTTCTTCTTACGCACAGTTCCATAACTAATAGGATAATTATATATATATATATATATATATATATATATATATATATATATATATATATATATATATATATTATATATATATATATATAAGGTCCAGTTTAAGATGAAATGCATGGGGATATTGGAAACCGTTAGAGATACGAAGATGGTTAAATGGAGAAAAAGTTGCGTCATTATATGCCCAAGAAGTAACCATGGTTACATGTCAAAAATCCTTCCATTTACTAGACACAGGGTGATAACTGAAAATATGCGTTTTCTAAAAATCGCTATATCTTGTTTCTTGCAAGAGATACATCCACGATTTTTGCAGGATAGGGGTAACAGGTAGCGAGGATTTCAAAAATGATTTTGAAAAAAATCTAGGCCTACTAGATTTTGAGATAATGCACGCAACTTTCGATTTTCTTATGGACGCCATATTGGATTTTTGCATTTTTGAATTCTTCATAAAAATGCTTTTCAACCATATATCATATGTTTATAATCTGCCAATGAGAAAGTGTCAAATTACACAATTAAATTTATATCAAAGCAACCTTGACATATTATGTATTTTAATTAAATGAAAATTAATCTACAAATTAAACTAACTATTGAGAACAATATTATTGATTATTAACATAAATCATAATAATAAAAGTGACAAAAAACAACAAAAAATAAAATTTAATATTATACTGAATTTTACTATTAATTAATCAAATGCTCTTAAACTGGACACCCTGTATATCTAGATAATGACAGATTTTAGTAAATAAATCGCAAATATTTTGTAAACTTTGATTTTTATCAATTGGAAAAATTAAAATAGATCGCTCTTTTGCAAAATATTAAATCGAAATCAACCTGTTGAAACAGCAGAGCATTGTTTTGTAAAATCTTTATCAAAAAGTGTCCATACATTGTAACTCTTACATTACTATAAGTGTGTTGACACCTTATGTCATACTTAAGTTTATTCTAAATGGATGCCTGATAATCGGGAAAAGCTTTCTGGAGCTCAATACAGAACAAGAAAACACGAAAAAGGAAACTTAGCCAAAAAGGTAAGTGGCTCACTGAGAAAATTTTTAATCTCAGAAAAGTCGGAAGAGACAACAGAGGTTACGTCACTAGTTCACAATGACGAGATAAACGAGACGCAGGGAGAACCATCTTCTTTAAACAAAATTCTGAAGGAAGTTGATTGAACCGAAGAGACAAATCCTGACACAGTTTGGTCTGTAGTCAAGAACAAGCAGAAGGCCATAAAGACGATAGGATCCTGGTCATTGGCCTTTCGTACTATCCGACAAAGTTAAATTATGTTTAGTAGAATTAGACATAACCCAACTTACAACAGATGTAAACTTTCCCTTAAATAAAGATTGCAAAGGTTTCGCATCGGCATATTATAAAAAAGATTAAGTAATTAGGTAATAATTCCAAGAGATTGGCTAGTCTATTCTACATTAAAAGATTTCGTATTTTGTATTCCTTTCAAAATATTTAAAACCTTTTACACTGCCTCTGTTGAAGGGTATGATTGGAGACATTTATCTCAAGCCATAGAGCGACATGAAAAATCAAAGTCATATTTGTAACACAACATTTTGGGTTAATTTAAATAAATCGTCTCAATCTCAAACCACTACTGACTCGCCAAATGAAAAATTTATATTAAGGGGCATTTTGTAGGATTCATTTCAATATGTAATTCAAGAGAAGGGTACAACTAATGTTGTAATAGATTTTTTGAAGACTCGTTAAGTAATGGTGCAAACACGACGGGTCGCGTTTATGGAGTGCAGACAATTTTTTTGACTTAAACCCTAGAGCTTTCTATGTGCCCTGTGTAGCCCACAGTTTAAATTTAGCCGTTAATGATGCTGCTAAAGCGTGTTTAGAAGTAACAAGTTTTTTTTTTGAAATTGTACAAGAGATATAAGTTTTCTTCTCTGCATCGACTAAACGTTGGCAGGTATTAAAAGATAAAATCCCTACTTTAAAATTAAAACCCCTTTCGGATAAAAGGCGGGCAAGCTGAATCGATGCACTAAAGGTTCTTAGACACAATTTAGATAAAATATATGACGCTTTATGTACGTTCCATTCCGATAATACCAGAGATTCTGATACAGGAAGTGTGGCAAATTCTTTACTGTTAAAATTAAACCTTTTCATTTCATATCTTCCATGGTATAACGTATTAGTAAAAATCAATGTCTTAAGCAAAACAATGCAGGAAACACGTACTGCTTTATCAAATATTATGTTATTACTGCAACAAATAAGGCATGTTTATATAATATTAGATCAGATAAAGGGTAATAATAATATTTTAGAAGAAGCAAAAAGTATTGCCGAGAATATCGATTGTGACCCGTCATTTCCTCCACTTAATACTATTAGACCTCGAACGAAAAAACGATCATTTGAGAGCAAGGACGAGACTCCAAAAAATCCACAGGACTTATTTAAAATTAATTTTTATTTTGTGATATTGGCCACTACATTAACAAAAATCGAAGAAAACATGAAAAAGATATTGTTGCCCAAGATTTATGCGATGAAATCGATAATATTTTATTCCATATTTTCCCTCAAATGAATGCATTGAACGCTATTTAATATCTATTTACGAATAATCTTATCTATCTGTTTCAATATTTAGTAAACTACATTACCCATGACAGTTGCTAGCGGCGAGAGGAGTTTTTCGAAGCTTAAAATAATTATAAATTATTTGCAATCAACAATTAGTCAAGAAAGGTTATCAGACTTATCTATTATTAATATAGAGAAGACAATTTCTGAAGATATCAATGTGTCCGATATTATTTCAGAATTTGCTTTAAAAAAAGCAAGGAAAACAAAATTTATTTAAAATTTTCATGATAAGAATGTATTAATAAATATAATTATTAATTGGTATAAATCACTATTCGTTCATCAATCAAAGTTTATTCCAACTTTTGTAATTTTTTTTTAATCAGCAATCAGAATGTACATTTTATGGACTAATTTTATGTCATAATATGATTACATTACATCTACAATTAATAGTATAAATATAATCATAACCTTTGGCACGATGAGGAATGCAGCCTGCGGTGTTACCTCTAGCTTCTTACTTGAGGTCTACATGCTCAGAGTGTCCCAGTCTCCTATTGCCATCATTGAGTGTAAGTGGTTTCATTACAGGGTTGATGTTTGACTGTAACCTATTGTAATATTTGCTATTTCTGTCGTGTATAACAACTTTAACGTAGGGCACCTTGAGGTCAGTATGAATTGTTTGGTTTGATACAAACCACGGAGCATTTACAATCATTCTCAGTATCTTGGACTGGCGTCTTGGGATAAGTACCACGTTATATTTACTCACGCAGCCCCAGAATTCTATCCTGTAGGTTCAAATGGGTTTGATTATTGTCTTGTAAATCAATAACTTATTTTCTAGCGAAAGATTTGACTTTCTTTCTATAAGCCAGTTTAGTTGTTTTACCTTCAGGTCTATTTGTTTACGTTTCTTTAGTAATGTGTCGCTTCCAGATTAATCTGCTGTCAAGAGTTAGTTCAAGATATAAATTTGTAAGTTTGGACAGTGACCTTTTCTAAGTGTAAATGTTATGTGTCTTGATTTTTGTTCATTTACTTTTATTCGCTATTTTTGGAGCCATTTTTGTAATTCACTTAGGTAGTTCTGTACATAGCTAGCAACAACCTCTAGCTTTTTATGATTAGCAAGTATAACCGTGTCATCCGAGAACGTGCAAATATTTATGTTTCTGTTTATTGGTAAGTCTGCCGTGTAAAGATTGTACAATAGATGTCCCAAGACGCTGCCCTACGGGACACCTGCTTTTATCGAATGTAAACTAGATGTTTCCCTGTTGTACTTAGTTCGAAATTGTCTATTTACTAAATAGGATTTTATATTAATTCATAGTATTTTTACGGTAAAGAAGATTCACTTTTGCTAGTAGCCCTGGATACCAGACCTTATTAAAGGCCTGTTGGATTGTCGAGTGTACCCAAATTGGTGATCTGGGATCAAATTTTTTGTTAACATGTCGTCTTTGGTTTGTCGAAGTACTAATTTTTCTAACAGCTTGGAGACAATGGACTGTATGAAGCAACATCCGTTGGGTCCTTACCACTTTCTGCTATTTTCAGTAGTATTGGCCAATAATTAATTCTCAAGATGGCATTAAATAACAAACAAAATACACCCACGTAGGAAATCTTGTGTAGAATTTAATGCTTATAATATTTTTAAGATATATCCTTGTATAACGAAGACATTTGTAAAATTAATAATTTGTAAATTTCAGAAATATGATCAACCAATCAGAATTAAGATTCAGGTTTGTTTGTATGGTGTAAAGGGCCAATAAAAATTCGTGTTTTAGAAAAAATTATACCTTTAAAAACTTTTCTTAAGAGTCTGCCAACAATTCATATAAAAAATGTACTCTTGCATCACTTGGCTTTTATGTACGTAGAAACCATATAATTTATGAGATCACGTACAAGTGTTTATATTATATCATATAAGTACGCAATTCGCTAAGTTCAGATTAAATAATATGAAAATCACTTTTTAATAAAAAAACTACAACATAATGTACAATATACTACAATATAATCTAAATTAACAACACAATGCACAATACAATAAAACATACATCATACAATACAATGTACAGTGCGATATATAATGCAATATTCAATACACTATACAATACAATATTCAATACAATATACAATACTATATACAATACAATATGCAATACAATACCATATATACAATGACGATACATTATACAATAAAATTAATTTTTATTACACTTTAGGCGCTTGATGTTCTCAGATGCAGTTATATGAATTCCTTCAGGTACGCTCTGTAGCTAAGAGACAAAAGTTAGGGTCCATTTCAGAATTTTTTAGAAAGCATTTAACATAATACATAATATAAACTCCGCAATTAAAGTTATCATTTTGTGCAGGATAGTTTACATTCAGATTTACTTTAAGTTTTTGGATTAATTGGGTCTTCACTAATTTACGCATTTGATTCACTGTCTTTTGTGTGTTCTTATGCTTTTCACTCTACTGTCTTCGTCAAATTTCAAGGTGATTTCTTTTCGTGGCAGATTCACTCTTCTCGATGTTGTATTTATCTTCTCTGTACACACCAAGGAAAAATTTTCTGACAGCAAAAATGTGGAACATCTGAGATTAATTTTGTTACCTAAGGTAACCAAACCAGTTTTCCACTATGGCGTTGGAACATCTTATTCCTATATGTATATCGCCCAAAGTGGTAAGTAAATATGAAATGTAATGTTTTAAACAGATTTGCAATAAACAGATTTCGACACTATAAAATGGATTTTTAGTTGAAGAGAATTTATTTGAGAGCACATTTGATAACGTTTGTTTTTATATTGTTAAAATACTAGTAAAAGCTGCTGTTTTTGTAAAAAGTAGATTTGTCATGGTGCTGAAAATTTATTTTTCATCTGGTTGATTGTCAATTCCCAGAGACTGGTTAGAATGCAGGATTGCATTGTTCACTATGATTTTAACATAAGTTTTTCAAACTCCACACTTGTTAAGATTACAACAGCCCCATTTTTTTGCAAAGTTTTCTTTGTCAAAAGCGATGGAAAGAACTGTTTAAGTATGTTTTGAATTTTTTTCAACAATGTGAGCATCAACTGTCTTTAGTCATTCCTTAAAAAAGTGGGTACAACAGATTTTAACTACAATAAAGTCATCAATCGTTATTATGTGAGCTTAATGTGAATATTTTTCCACTTCTGTAATTAATCTCAACATTAAATCATTAAAAAAATCGACAATCACCAAGATCTATTTAGCACCTAAAATTTTCTCTACCACTTTTTGTCCTTGAAAGCTGTTTGTTCTTACTGGCAGTTGAATCGTACTCACCCGTATCCTGTGTTACCTGGGACCTACCTTACCTTTGAATCAGCACATGCTTTAATTAAAAAAATTAACAAATAATTCTTTCAAAAATGGCTTTGTGTGACACCTTTATATAGACACTATATGAATAAAAAGCCTTGCCTATAAACATTTATATTAAAGGAAAAGATTCACTTTTGTGAAATGATCTAATCTTATCTATACTATCAACAGGTCTTTTATATTTTGATATATCAACACATTCATCACATGTGAATTTGGCACCACTTAAATTGTGCTTTACACTATTATTGCTTAGTATTTAATGTTGAATAATCATATTGGGTAATTGTAATCAATACCTGAATAATGTATCATGTTTATTAAAACTACTAAAATATAATTAGTTACATATTAGTTACATTTGTGTTTAGCAGAACTTGAACTGTATCTTGCATTGACCACATTTTTAATAAATACCAGATTGATGTAATGTACTCTGTCTAGTTATGCTTTATGAGCAGCTTCCTTAAGCTTTAACTATTGCTGAATAACCGCATTGGTCATGTTTTTAATTAACAAATCATAAACTGTGTTTTTCAAGGTGATTCCTTAAACACTGTTTCACTCTTGTTGAATACTCACATTGATCACATTTGTAATGAGCATTTGAATTGTGCTTTATAAGGTGTTGCCTTAAATAGCGTTTCACTTTTGTTGAATAATCGCATTGGTCACATTTGTAATCAATTCTTAAATTATGCAATTTACTATGTGTAACAAGAGAACTTCTATATATTGTTACAAAAACACATTTGTCACATTTGTATTTAGTACCACCTGAATTGTGCTTTACAAGGTGACTCTTTAAGCATTGTTTCACTTTTGTTGAATAAATGCACTGATCACATTTGTACTCAGTACTTGAATTGTGCTTTATAACGTGTCTCTTTAAATAGTATTTAACTTTTGTGGAATAATCACATTGATCACATTTGTAATTATCACCTATTGAATTGTGATTTACAAGGTGATTCCTTAAATATCGTTCCACTTTTGTTGAATAAACACATTGGTCACATTTATATTTAGCACCCATTGAATTATGTATTGCAACGTGATTCCTTAAACAGTGTTTCATTTTTGTTGAATACTCACATTGATTACATTTGTAATCGATACTTGAGTTATGCTTTATAAGGTGTTCCTTAAAATAACGTTTCACTTTTGTTGAATAATCACATTGGTCGCATTTGTAATGAGCATTTGAATAGTGCTTTAAATGGTGTTGCTTTAAATATCGTTTCACTTTTGTTGAATAATCACATTGGTCACATTTGTAATCAATTCTTAAATAATGCAATTTACTATGTGTAATAAGAGAACCTCTATATATTGTTACAAAAACACACTTGTCGCACTTGTATTTAGTACCGCTTGAATTATGTTTTAGAAGGTGACTTCTTAAACATTGTTTCACTTTTGTTGAATAACTGCAATGATCACATTTGTATTCAATACTTGAGTCATGGTTTAAAATGTGTTCCCTTAAAAAGTGTTTAACTTTTGTTGAATAACTACATTGATCACATTTGTAATCATTACTTAAACTATGAGATGCACTGTGTCTAACAAGTGAATGTTGATATTTTGTTAAATAAACACCTTGGTCGTATTTGTATTCAGTACCATATGAATCATTTTTCACAAGGTGATTGCTTAAAACTTGGTTCACTTCTGTTGAATAATTACATTCATCATCCTTATTCTTTAAGTAGCTTATTTCTGTACTATCAGTTCCATCATTTGCTAAATACAGTTCATCTTTCTTTATATTTTCTATAGTCTCTTCAAATTCGTTCTTAATTTCAACATCAATAGAATCATCGTCAATTTCGTCCTTGATTGGATCACTATTTAACATAACATGTTTCTGAGAAAGAAGTAAATTGATATGTGTTTCTGCTTCAGGTTCGAGTTTGATACTTTTTGTATCAATGGGCACCGACATTTCAATTTTTTCTGCTTCAATCAATTTAAATAAAAAAAAAATTATGGAATTACAATAAGCTATGCAAACTATTGCTAGTTCCTACCAGTAACAAGAGGACATATCAATGAAGTGTATAAGTATGTCTTATTCGAAGATAACCTCCATATCTCTAGTCAGAAATGATGGCATTAGGGGGGAAAACCATTGAGGTAGGAAGGGAGGGGAGATGACATGCGATCTCGACAAGCGTCCAAGGGTCGGCCATATTTTTTACAGATTTACATCGTTTGTGTTGTGTAAAGTGTATAAGTGACATTATTTGAATTTTATAAATTATAGTGATGTTACAGGGCCGTACGCCATGATTTAAAAAACACTGTGTTTTCATTTATCACTGTTACTTTATTAATTTTAATTTGACCTGACCCTGGTATCCGCCATGTTGATACCTGATTTAGTCCCACCTACCACGGACTTTTGTATCGGATGAAGTGGTATTATGTAGTCTCCCCTCCCTTCCTACATCAATGAGAAAACGCACTACAACAACAGATTACACTGTATGTAATCTGTGCTACAACAGCCACAATCTTTCTAATGTAGAATGCTGCCATCATCTACAAAGGGCCGCTTAAAAACGTATTACATACCCAGGTCATTCGATAAATTCTGACCACATAATTCAATGATTTCAGTAATTAAGACCTAAAAGTTAGTAAAACATCTATAAAAATTAATTCATGTTACTGTTGCGTGCATTGAATGGATAAAACTGAGCAGTGAGTCAGCAAGCAAATATATTTGTTGAATATTTCAGATTAATTTATATCATAACTGTATGAACACATTCTGTTCTCTAAACATATTTTTGTAAATTACTTCCATTTTGATTCTTTAATAGACATATTAAGAAACGCAACGTCATTATTTCCGATGTCATTATGGCCATTAATTCACGGAACATTTTACGAAAATTTTTAGGTTGGCAAATCTTGATCCGGAATTATGT
Source organism: Vesta saturnalis (assembly GCA_036346205.1). NCBI lineage: Eukaryota > Metazoa > Arthropoda > Insecta > Coleoptera > Lampyridae > Vesta > Vesta saturnalis. The sequence continues at coordinate 694,139 of JARFJB010002450.1, read as the reverse complement.
CATGCATGGCACTCTTACAAAATGTGGCAAAAACAGGATGTATACGGTGGAAAGCTTTGATGTGAGCAAATTCGAGACCGTATTTTTGGCAATTTTGCGTATTTCAAATATGTTCATGCAAATTATCTTCCATTATCATGTTTTGTGACATAATTTGGATAACACATAGGGCGATTAGATTAAATTTTCACTTTTAAAATTAAGACATTACCAACCGCCACAAAAATCTCTAAATCAACTAAAGTAAAAATGTTTGTTAAAAAAATGGCAAATTAAAAAAAATGCTTGGGAAAGTGAAGTTGCAGTGTTCCCGAACAATAAAATGGGAGGATACCTATGCAGAAGGATTAGAAAAATTTATTGGAATAATTTTTTGGATGAGATTGTGTAGATTTTCATAAGACTGCTGGACTCGAAGAAGGCCCCTGTACAGAAATGTAATTTCTAAAATAATATTTAGAAATCGTTTCGAAATTTTTATGAAGGTATTTCATTTAAATGACAACGAATCATCTTCTACTGGTCGTCTTCACGAAATAAGACCTCTAATAGAACACCTCAGTCAAAGGTTCAAGTTGTTAATGACGCCTAGCGATGAAGTGTGTTTTGACGAAACACTACTGCCTTTTCGTAGTATTCTAATTTTTCGGCAGTACATCCAAAAGCGGCGACATAAGTTAGGAATAAAGTTATTCAAACTTTGTCTAAGTTGCGGATACACGTATGATCTTAAGGTGTATTGCGTGAAAGAAACGGATGATAGCAACGTATCTGTACTTACCAAAATAGTCCTGACTCTTATGAACGATTGTTTGGATCGTGGAAGAACATTATGCACCGATAATTACTACATTAGTGTAGCACTAGCACAGGAATTGGCAAACAGAAGTACACATTTGGTTGGGACGTTGAGTAAAAACCGCAAGAATAATCCTAAAGATGTGATTACTGCAAAATTGAAAACTGGGCAGCATAGTAGCAGACAAAGTAACACAGGGTGTGTAGTAACTAAGTGGAAAGACAAGAGAGATGTTTTAACTCTTAGTACAAAACATGACGATTCCACTGTTACTATAAAAAGACGCGGAGTTAAAATAGAAAAACCTGCAGCAGTTGTAAACTATAATGGCCATTGTCAAGGCATACATTGTATTTCAGAAAATCAATGAAAATATTATGCCAATCACTAGATTCAAAGAACACGTGGCAGAAGAATTACTCAAACTGAAAGACAATGCGCCCCAATATTCTGTACCGACTACCGAATTGAATCTTGCGAGGTGCACACTTGCATAAAATAAATTCTGTTTATTTCTAAAATTAATAAAATATTATATTATGTATTTCTAAGTTTATTATTTGTGGTTTACAGAATTACGTTATGTTATAGAGTCTAAATATATCTATATTTTGGTTAAATAAAGTGTTTTTGTATCATTTCACACGTGGTAAGAGTATCGTAAGTTATTTCTACCATAAGAAAATAATTCCATGAACAATTGCATTTTCTAGCGCAGCAGACCAGTGTTTCAAACCCACGCATTTGAGTATCCGTACGGATGCTATAAGCGAGAAAGTAAAAACTTATGCGTCAGTACAGTAAGATGGAAGCGGGCTAGCGGTAAAATTGAATGTGCATCCTTAAGGATGCAGGTTTTTTTATGCTTGTGGACCTGAACAGGCTAAATAAGGCTTATCGTGCTAAAGCACTCAGGAACACTTAGGAGGATGGATAGAGGGATGATGAATTGCCAATAGATGCCTATGGACAGCTAGCTTAAATTTTCTCATATCATAAGTGAGAGGAAAACAGGAACTAGGGAAATCATTCTAGAGTTTAGAAGCCGTGTAGAAAAATGTGGATTGCGCCCATTTGGTACGACAAGTGGAGATTTGTACTGCATACTGATGATGTGATTGAGCGAACCGAGTGTTTCTCGCAAAGATAGCCGGAGATGGTATCAAAGAATGTAATTCACCAGCACAATAGCCGTTGTAATAACGATAATACAAAAAAAGAACTGAAACCATCCATCTATGCTCAAGAGACTGTATGTGAGAAGTTAAGGACGGGTCATTTATAAGCCTAATCGCTCTCTTTTGAATACGATCAACGATATGGAGAGCGTATTGGGGAGCACTAACCCAAAGGTGAGAATTATATTCCAGATGAAGCCGAATTTGGGCCTTATACAGCAGAAGGAGTTGTCGAGAGGTAAAGTACTGCTTAGATCTGTACAAAAAGCCTGTTTTACGAGCAGCTGTTTTGGTAGCTGACAGAAGATGGTCAACCCATGAGAGATTTGAAGATACAGTCATACCCAACAGAGTAATAGAGTCTGAAAACTTAAGAACTGAGCCATTCATACTTACAACAGGAAATGATCGATCTTTTTTGGCGGACATAAGGCAACACTGAGTTTTGTTAGCATTAAATTTAACTAGATTATTGCTTCCCCATTCGAGAATACGTTGAATGTCTTTGTTGATTGAATTTGCGATTTCAGCTTTAATTTCTTGATTTGACATAGAAGGTGGATTATCACTATGAGTAGACTGAGATGAACTACAGTGAAGAGTGCTATCGTCAGCAAAGCAATGGATGGGGTTAGTTGTTGAAGAAATAAGGTCATTTATGTACAGTAGAAAAAGTGTAGGCGCTATAACGGATCCCTGTGGTACGCCCGCGTTAATGGTAACTTCTTTTTAAAAAAAGCCATAAACTACGACACGTATTCGTCTTTATTAAGGAAACTAGAAACGCAGTTGATGAGAGTATCATTTAACCCAAACGAGGTGAGTTTGGCAAGTAAACACTTATGCCAAACTTGGTCAAATGCCTTTGAGATATCTAAAGCGACTACAACTGTTTTACCGGACTGCTCTACTGTATTGTTCCAAACTTGGGTCACATATGAAAGAAGATCGCCTGTTGAACGACTTTGCCTAAACCCATATTGGTGGTCACTAAGGAGTTTGTTAGTTTCAAGGAACGTGAGCAGTTGCTGATTGATGGCTTTTTCCATGATTTTAGACAAAATGGAAGTGATGGCAATTGGTCGGTAATTTGAGGGATCGGTCTTATCCCCTTTTTTGGGAATAGGTTGAACATTTGCTAACTTCCATGATGAAGGGAATTCCCCAGAAGACATAGAGATCGTATAGAGCTTAGAAAGGACTGGTACTAGTTCGGGGGAACATTTCTTTAAGACAATAGCTGGGATACCGTCTGGGCCAGTCGCCTTATTGAGATTAAGCCTACTGATGATCGATTCCAAGAGCTTGTACCGAAAATGAATTGGTTTCATAACGTATGAAGAAGAGTTGACTAGGGGCACATCTTTTCCAGAATCATTGAGACACGAGTTTGATGCAAACAAATCCACAAAAACGTTGGCTTTGTCTACAGAATCAGCAACTACCGATCCGTCAATAGATGTCAGGGGGGGAAATGAAGATGTTCGAAAGTTTTCTAATGGCTTTAGCTAAAGACCAAAATTTACGACTGCCTAAAGGAGATGTAGCTAGTTCATTGCATTTTCGTTGTTCGAACAACTTTTTAGTTTTAGCGATGACTCTTTTGCAGATATTTCTAGCACCCACGTATTCTACATGACTGTCGACCGCTTTATTAGATTCCCATTTAATGTAATATTTATTTTTTAAAGATATTGCATCAGCACAAGCCTTATTGAACCAGGGTTGGGAACGTGAATGACCTATACGGTACTGTTTTTTTCGGAATGTATAACTCCATTCCCATGAGGTTGACTTCAGATACTGAAAGAGCGATGTCCGAAGAAGAGGACGACGTAAAACAATATTCACGACATGGAAAGGTTGCAAAGAAATTCCGTAAATCACTCCATCGAGCTGACTTAAAACACCACAAGGTTCTATCGGTTTTGCGAACAACAGTGGAATTAGGTACGGTAGAAATGATTTCTATTATCCAATGGTCGGAAAGACCTAAAGGCGAAAGAACGGAAGTTTTATAAACAAGAGGGTTTGATGTAAGAAAGAGATCTAGAAGATGTGGAGTATGGTTAGGGTTATCAGGGATTCTTGTGGGTTCAGAAATCATTTGTGTGTGATCACATGAAATAGCAAATGTTTCTGCACTATGACCAGCGGGATTTGTACTAGATGAAAATTGAAGCCAATTAGAGTTATGAACATTGAAATCGCCTACAAATGAGATATCGCAAGATGGAAACTGAGACAGGAGATAGTCAACTTTCATACTAAGGTAATCGAAGAAGTCTTGAAAGTTGCTGTCATTAGGAGACCTATAAATGCAACAGTAGAATTTCACAAAATTATGACCAGAATGTTTAAACCAAATCAAGTCAAAATTTTTATTTTCTAAGGAAGAAACTTCTTGCAAGCAATTCTGTCCTTGATGTAGGCACATACGCCTCCTTTATATCGAAAGTTAGAGTGAAGATTGTATTGAGGAAATTGCAAGTCGGGTGACTCGGAGCTTTCAGAGACTTGTGTTTCAGGTAGAAACAAAATATCAGGTTGTAATTGTTCAAGATGTTGGTGAATAGCATTAAAATTAGACCGCGGATGTTGCAGTAGTGAATCAGAAAGTTGATACTTTCGATGACCGAGGTCGCTTGGGCCCTGCTCTCCCAGACATCCGAATGGGGCAGGATTTTACGTCCGGAATTTATAACCCTAGAAACCACAGCCATCTTGTTTTTTAATTTGGGACTTTTAATCCGATAGGAAGACAGTGAGGGCGAGAAGGAAGAATAAGGATGAGAATAGATTAAGGATGATGGAAAAGGTAACCGGCAGCCCTTACCGAGCTCAGAAAATCGGACACCCAATATTAAGGAGCCCATGGTAAGAGTGGTGGTACCTCCCCGGCTGGAATGGAGTATACATGCCTACCACCTTTGTTGCGTTCAACGTGTTAATCTAGTTTCAAATGATGTTGTTAGACTTACTTAAGCAATTAATTTATATAGTATTTTTTAAGGAACTCTTTTTTCTAGCGGTCTAGGACAAGTGGCCGCTGCCAACTGGCCGCTGTCGACTGGCCGCGAGACAAGTGGCCTCCGGGACAACTGGCCGCAGCCGTGCCGGTACCAATTGACTTCTAATACTTGCAAAGGGGTAGTTTTATTTATTGAAAAGAAAGAAACAGACAGTGAAGTAATAACTCCAATAAAATATTTACAAAGTGCATAAATCTACAATATTTACATAATATGCAATTTAACAATTAACGCATGTATGTATATCACATCTAAATAATATAAGTTTTTTAATTTATACTAATTTATCTAAGGTTTTATTTTATAACGATTAACGGAACATTTTCACAAATAAGTAGTTTAGGCGATCGGTATGCCGTTATTGTAGAATGTTAATGGCATGTTTATTGCCGTTCACTAATTGCTAAAGGACAAAGAACAATTATTTCTACCCCGAAACTCATTTATCATATGCTTAAAGCGTTCTATTCATACAACTATTATTATTATTATTATATGTGCAATTATAAGTATACTTTAAAATAATAAGACTACGTTTTTTAGAAGTATTCGCTAGTATATTATTAATAAACTTTTAGTTGTAGCGGCCGACGCCGGCGGCCAGTTGTCCCGGCGGTCAGTTGTCCCCGCGGCCAGTTGTCCGGGCGGCCAGTCGGCAGGGGCCAGTTGGCAGCGGCCAGTTGGCGGCGGCCACTTGTCCCATTCCGTTTTTCTAGGGTTATACATCGTAAGAGAGGACTCATTCAGGCCTAATCTAAACGAGAGTATAAACAAATAATCAATCAATCTATCTATCTATCCCGCTCTCTCTCTTTCTCTTAAAACGGGATACACAACAAATCTGAAATAAAGCGCAACCATTCACATGTACCTACAAAAAAAGCATTGCACAAATCGCAACTCATAAAGTTGATCTTGGTATGGGTCAGGTAAACAATGAAACTACTCAAATTAATTAACGAGGTTTGCGCGATGGTGGTTCGGCCCGTTAATGTATTATGGAAAAGAACCACCAATAAAACCCACTTTATTCATAAATAAGTAATTGCACAAGTACATTAATAAATCAAATAACACAAAAAATAAAAAATAAAAGGGTTAAATATATAACAAAACACCATTAAATCAGGTTAAAGTGCGTACAAAATTATAACATTAAGAGAAAAATAAGTAAAAAGCAGTTTAGTTACACATAAACACAATAAAATAAAAAAAACCATGTAGTCACATACACAATGCTGTCATAAATAATTCGAATACAAATCGTAATACCAAACATGAGGCCTTTTAAAACCAATCATGCCGGTCTTTAAGTAAATAAGCACGTAAACCAATAAGGCAAATTACGGTACATATAAAATACAACAACAGTAAAATTGCACAGGTGATAATCAGGTAAAGGCAAGAACAAAAGAAAATAGACAAGGAATTTACACGTACACAATTATTTAGTGAGCACTAAAGCTCAAAATACATACGAAAATTTACAATAAATTACATGTAAAGAGAAATTAGTTGGCAGACAAACGATTCTACTTAACAAACTGACACAAAAAACTCATTGAACAAAGCCTTACAAGGGTAAGTTATAAATAGATCATGACATCGTGACCGACATATAAGTTTGAGAGCGTTAGAAAAATACAGCGCCCCTTTCTCAGGTTACACATTCATCTGGACCCGGGAGTATGTACACTCGGCAATTGCACATTACAATTAACAACCGGGGCGTATCCTGTACCCGTTCGCCCATGCCCACCTCTACACAAATATAAACAACAAATGCTAATTCACCCAAACACAAGAGTGAGTGAGCCCTGTACTGTATTTTATTTTAGCAGATTTCCGCTTAATGAGCGCGCGTGCGAATAAGATACCTTTGCAAGGCAATGCTCGATTTTTAATAAGTTATATAGGCATGTAGAATTATTTGCTGCCAGCCTTAATTTGCAAATTCAAGAACAAAAGAATTGCTAAGTGATTTATCTTGACTTGACTGACAACGATGTTACTGTTACTCGCAAACACAATATTTGGAACCAAATTCAACTTTTTATTAAAGTCACACATATGCATGAGGTCTCTTAGTCAAATTCAGTTAATTTCAATGTTATTTACCCGTGATTCATACATAAATTTTCCATTGTAAAATACTAACTCATTTATACAATACATACTATTCTTCCTCTACACTTTAGTATAATACCAACATATTATTCACTCACGCACACATTGATAAGAATACTGCACTTAATATATTACTGAAAATACAGAAGCCACACAGTAGCACTCATTGTCGTCTTTTTCTTCTTCTTGAACCGTGATTCGTCGCCATCATCATCATGGTTTTGATATTCGTGCTTCTCCTCCACATCATCGCTCTTCTTCCTCTTCTGTGAATTATCACCATCACCTTGGATGTGAGATACATTCAGCTCGTCTACGTCATCATCTCCATCATTATCTTGAATGCAAGCTGACGTCTTAGGAGGAAATACCTCCACCCTAGGGATCGAGATTTATGAACATGTCCCTAGGGAAGATATTAGAGTGTGATTAGGTCAATACTTCAAACTTTCCCGACGATAACCGATTCTACCCGATCATTGACGAGCGCTCCAGCGCACAAGACCCTAGGCTAGCAGAGTTCTCGTTTCTCGTGTGTTTCGCTCTTTAAAGTGTAACTGTCATCGAGTAAGAATTATTATGATGTATTCTCTTGTTTATGAGCCAACAACGGACATTAGAGATTTTACTGACTTGTTAATAAACTATTACAACATAACCGTTTAAGATAATGATGGAGACGATGACGTGGATGAGCTGAATGTATCTCACATCCAAGGTGATGGTGATGATTCACAGAAGAGCGGTGATGTAGAGGAGAAGGACGAATCTCAAAACCATTATGGTGATGGCAACGAATCACGGTTCAAGAAGAAGAAGAAGACCGATAAAGGATGTTATTAAATAAAAATGATGTATTGTTGTTTATAATAATAATAATATATTTTCAAACGCTAAGCTTTCCTTCAATTTTGTTAATAAACTTGTTTTTCCTAATGGTGCTCCCCCGTCTTGATTCATGTTTGCAGCTTTACGAGTTTTCGCGTTAGCGTGTTTTTCGCTGGTGTGTTTTCGTGCGTGTGTTTACGTATTTGCGTGTTTTCGTTTTACGTGTTTCCGCGTTAGCGTGTTTTCGTGTTTGCGTGTTTTTTTTTGTTGGCGTGTTTTCGTGTTTGTATGTTTTCACGCTTGCGTATTTTCGTGTTAGCGTGTTTTCGTGATGGCGTGTTTTCGTTTGTGTGTTTTCGTGTTTGCGTGTTTTTGCGTTAGCGTGTTTTCGTGTTTGTATCTTTTTACGTTTGCGTGTTTTCGTGTCTGTATGTTTTTCGTTTGCGTGTTTTCGTGTTAGAGTGTTTTCGTTTGTGTGTTCTAGCGTTAGCGTGTTTTCGTGTTAGCGTGTTTTCGTTTGTGTGTTTTCGCGTGTGCGTGTTTTCGTGTTAGCGTGTTTTCGTTTGCTCCTCGTGCTAAAACATTGATAGTCGTTTGTATGTAGTTGTAGGCAATATTGTGCTGACTAAAAACCATAATTGGAAACGCTGTATTTATGATAAGATCAGCCTTGCATGTAAAATAATATAGAAGTGAAACTATCTAGCTAACGTGTTTGCTGCTAAATGCAACACAATATTGAAGATTCTGTTTATGTATTAGAAAACGTACTACAGTCTCGAAACAGAATGCAGGTAAAATTGAAGGAAATGAATACGGTACAGCTTCTGAGAACGAACTGAAAGATTTGAAGAGAGTGCAGCATTTCCAGAACCGTGCTGAAACCAGTTAATTTAGGGATAACCTTATGTCCATGTAATGATAATAATAGTGTCTGATAAAAACTGTCGGGGTTATTAGCTGCTTTATAGGTTGTTACAATATAATCGTTCAAGGTAAAGACGATGAGATGAATGTATCTCAATATCTTGATGATGGTGATGCTCTCTATAAAATTTCAAATAAATTAGATTACGTCACTCTTATTTCAGATTAGAATTTTTAAAGCGTTTAGTTACCATTGCTATTTATCTCAACTGATAAAAAATCCATATAACGTGAAGTACGTATGTGTGTGTGCGTGTGTGTGTGTGTGTGTGTGTGTGTGTGTGTGTGTGTGTGTGTGTGTGGGTGTGCGTGCGTGCGTGCGCGCGTGCGTGCGTGCGTGCGTGCGTGTGTGTGTGCATAATTGAGTATACAGATAAATCATGATTGCATAGAAGAGAGAATATATCCGTATAAAAAGCATCGGATAGAAATTTTTATTATTTCGATTAATAATTTTTAGACCTTAATGTAATTTGCGGTGGCAAAAAATATTTTGTAAATATTTGTAATGCATTCCACAACAATAGTTTATGTAATCTCAAGGTTCAAATTATTTAAAACTAATTTTGCAGTAGCAAAATTTTTAAATATTTGTAAGCATTTTGAATGTAAATTTATAAGTACAATATAAATGCTAAACACCAGTAGCAGTAATCAGGTGTTGTGTATTACTTTATAAATTAGTTAATGATCGGAACGCAATAGCCAGTTTATATCCAACCATTTATAAAACGTATTTAGTGCGACTTTATGTGGATACGTTGTATAAAAAATATTTTAGCTCAACATATGGTTATTATTAGAACAACTGAAAGAAATAACACTTCTAAAGGTACACGTATTATTTTTAATATATATATATATATATATATATATATATATATATATATATATATATATATATATTCTAAAAAATAATATAAAAAGCAAAAAAAATGGAGGTGGTTGGCACGATGCACTGACCTGTGCAGGCAAAGGCTATGAACTCACAATTTAAAAATCTAAAGATCGAATTTTCAAGATCATATAAATTTAACCTTGAATACGGTTTATATGACTATATAAACAGGAACAGAGTAGTTTATATCAGTCAGTACATTGTGCTTATGATAAGAATTATCTACTTCGGATGGACATGTGGACCAGATTCGGAAATATAAATGACTACAGAAGTACGTTAGGTTTACTGCATAAGTTAATAAAATGTTAGAATGGGATAGGTTGACATCGTTCTTAATACGTATTTTCATCGCCTCGTTACAATGTTTACTAGCCATAAATTCAGATTTCCTTCATATCAGGATCTGAGGTCATTTTTTGATACATTGTTCAATACTTATTACAAATCTACGTCTCTAACTTATATGCAAAAAGAACACAACAAAAACGATCAAAGCCTTTATTTTTGTACTTACACAACAAGGTTCCTTAAACCCAATACATATAATTGCGTTCTGAGACACTTATAAGAACATTTACCAGCAATAATTTAATAAAGATTTTTTAAATGTATTATTACTCTTATAGGATGACGTCATAAAATCAGGTCTACAAATAGTTGGTACGTATTCGTGGATTTTAAACTTGTGGTTATTGTTAATTCGCTTATAATAATAAAACCATTAAAGCATTTTGCCTTTTATTTCCATTATATCAATTTGGTATTCTTAAAAACATGTTCATTTAATTTAACTCTGTTATATATGAGTAATTATTACTTTCCAGTCCTTTTAATGAGGTTTTTATAACTGTTAATGAACACGTTTGTGTGTATGTAATTGAACATGCAAATAAATCAGACACAATTTTCCGAATGTATAGAGAATCTGCCTATATAAAAAGCATCATTGAATTAGGGTAGAAATTATTTATTATTTGAAGTCATATTTAATTAAGACTTTAGTGTATTCAGTTTTGAACTGTAAGCTGGTCTTACAAGAACCTCTTTATTATAAAAAACAATTTCAAATTTTCCGCTCAGGACCAGGTCCCAGTGAGAGTTCCTACACCTATCTTACAAGAACCTCTTCACTACTAAAAAACATTTTCAAATTTCCCGCCATAACCAATCAGAATGCGGAGACTTAGTCCTCCAATCAGAGCACAGCCGCTGAGTAGTGAGGCTAAGGGCCAATCAGAAGCCGGGGCTGGTGCACGTACGACCAATCAGCTAAAAGTGGGGTGTGGCCTAACCTTACACCTTCCAATAGAACACTGCATGTGAGCGCAATCGCCTAACCTCCAAGAGGTGTACAGCCAAAAAGGCTCTTAATACAACCAAATTAGGGGCTCAACTCCGCCCAGGGGTTGAAAATGGTCCCCGAAAAAAAACCATAGGGGTGGAAAATACGGTCTCCCACGTGGGCGTATAAAAAAGTGAAAGGTGAGGTGTTCCAGGGGGCGGGGCTTGTGACGTAAAAAAAGTGGAGGGGATAGTGCCCGGGTTCTACTTAGGTCGTGTTACATTCAGGAAATTTATTTCCTGCGTAAATTAAATTAAGTGCAGAATAAAGATTATGAAATATTTTATTAACTGAATACAAAAATACAAAAAACAGGAACACAAGTGAATATCTCTCTAGTGTAATAGTAGTAGGTTATATCCCAACACCCATGAATTTTGGCGGTTAAAACTACAACCAGCTTTTTTTCTAATTTTGTTTAGAAAATATTAGAGACTTAATAACTCAAATTCAAACCACAAGACCGCAGGTCGCGGGATATATGTTAAGATTATTTACTCAATCAGTTTTACACATTGTCTTCACTAAAAGAATGCAACAAAAAAATTGTAAATCTGGTTATTAAACAAAAATGTAACCACTGAATAAAATCGCACTAGGAAATATTCAGTCTGATTGGTCCAATTGAGGAAAGTAGCATGCTGTGATTGGTTGTTTGCTAGATGTAGTAAATAATCGCTGTTAAATTTGCACTATGCAATAATCAGGAATCGATTGTTTTTATGCGATGTAAAAGCGCTCTGATTGGGCCAATACAGGAAAATAGCATGTTGTGATTTATTGTTTGTTAGATGTAGTTAATAATCGCTGATATTTTATTCCGATTTGTCTGAATTTTAAAATTTATGACATTTCATTGGTTAATATAAAACAAGGGAAATAATCTAAATAAAATTTATATCTATCTTAATTTTAATACTGATATAGACCGTTCCAACATAACTACTCTAACAAATAACTGTTATCATCATTTTATACTCTCTCTACCGTCTTATGTTCCTCACCTGAATGTATAAACAATGGCGACTGTTTATTATGAATCGTGAGTACTGTAAAACCTTTGACAACGAAAAATTGGGGTCACGTAATTCCGGACACCAATTTGCGACTATTCGGCACCAAAATGTTTAAAGAAGAAAGAAATATATCCTCTCTGTCTGTCATATTAAGGAATCGAAATACATACAAGCAAAAAAGGTTAATATATTCAGATTTTTCAATGAAAATCGCAACTGTTTACTTCAAAGTTGTTGATGGATCATTAATTATATCATGTTACTCTCAAAACTTGAATAATTCTCTTTAAATATCAGCCAGTTGAAAAATATTGTAAGATTTACAGGCGTGTTGTTTAGTTTCCTCAAATATTTTACATGTGAAATGTAACTCCTTCCTCCTTTTTTTCACTACGGCATGTACAGCCACACTCTGTACACTACCATGGTAATAACGTAAAAATAAAACAGTGTTTAATTAATCTTTTAATAAACAAAAACTCAAGATTCACGAACAACGCTATAGTTTGTTTGGCACCAAACAAATGGCGACCGATTAATATCTGGGCGTATTTTTTTTGCGCAGGTCTGAAGTTCACGTTACGAGCCCCCTCTCTTTGATTCGTCAAAGTATAAAACAGTAAACAATAAAAACAAAGAAAAGTACAATAGCGTTTGAATACAGTTTGAATTATTTATTCGTGTCGTTCTATAATTTACTATTTAATATAATCATACAAAACACAAATTCGAAATGCCCAAACGAGTGGATAAAAAAATTATTAAACTAGAACCTGAAGCAGAAGTACAAGTCAATTTATGTCTTACTCAAAAACATGTTATGTTAAATAGTGATCCAATCAAAGAAGAAATTGATGACGATTCTAATAACATTAGAATTAAGTACGAGCTTGAAGAGGCTGCAAATAACATAGAAGACAAACCGTATTTTGCAAATGATATTAGAACAGGTAATACACACATAAATTATTTAAAGAATAAGGGTGATCAATGTAATTATTCAACAAAAGTGAACCAATATTTAAAGTATGGTGTTGCAACAAAGAAATCAATTATTGAATACAAATGTGATCAATGCGATTATTCCACAAAAGTGAAACAGTATTTAAGGAATCACCTTATAAAACACAATTCTAATGGTACTAAATACAAATGTGGCAAGTGTGTTTTTGTAACAAAGCATAGAAGTGCTCTTCGTAAACATGTTGCATTGCATAATACAAGTGTAGATTACAAATGTGATCAATGTGATTATTCTACAAAAGTGAGTCGAAATTTAAGGTGTCATGTTGCAAAGCACAATTCAAGTATTGAATACAAATGTGATCAATGTGACTATTCAACAAATGTAAAACGAAATTTTAGGTGCCATGTTGCAAAACATAATTCAAGTATTGAATACAAATGTGATCAATGTAGTTATACAACAAATGTCAAACGAAATTTAAGGTGTCACGTTGCAAAGTACAATTCAAATAATCAGTACAAATGTGATCAGTGTGATTATTCAACAAAAGCAAAACAAAATTTAAGGTATCACATTGCAAAGCACAAATCTTGTATTGAATACAAATGTGATCAATGCAATTATTCAACAAAACTAAAACAAAGTTTAAAATATCACATTGCGAAGCACAATTCAAGTATTAAATACAAATGTAACCAATGTGGTTATTCAACAAATGCCAAACGAAATTTAAGGTATCATATTGCAAGGCACAATTCAAGTAATCATTATAAATGTGGTCAATGTGATTATTCAACAAAACTGAAACAAACTTTAAGATATCATATTGCGAAGCATAATTCAAGTATTGAATACAAATGTGATCAATGTGGTTATTCAACAAAACTTAAACATAAATTAAGATACCACATTGCAAAGCACAATTCAAGTATTGAATACAAATGTGATAATTGTGATTATTCAACAAAAATGAAACAATATTTTAGACAACACATTGCAAGGCACAATTCAAGTATTGAATACAAATGTGATCAATGTGATTATTCGACAAAAATCAAGCGATATTTATTGTATCACATTGCACAGCACAATTCAAGTGGTACTACATACAAATGTGACAAATGTGTTCTTAGATATAGAAAATCTGTTAAACGTAGTAAATTGTATAACACAAGTGCATCTTACAAATGCACTTGTTCAAAAAAAATTGAAAGATATTCAAAGAATCACATTGTAAATCACAATTTAACTGGTACTACATACAAATGTGACAAATGTGTTTTTGTATCCAAATATAAAAGTGCTCTTCGTACACATAGTGAATTGCATAACACAAGTATTTGTTACAAATGTGATCAATGCAATTATTCAACAAAAGTAAAACAAACTTTACGGTATCACATTGAAAAGCATAATTCAAGTGTTAGATACAAATGTGATCAATGCGATTATTCAACAAAGGTAAAACAAAATTTAAGGTGTCATGTTAGAAATCACAAGTTATGTATCGAATACAAATGTGACAAATGTATTTTTGTAACAAAATATAAAAGTGCTCTCCGGACACATAGTGAATTGCATAGTACAAATATTTGTTACAATTGTGATCAGTGTGATTATTCAACAAAAGTGAAACAAAATTTAAAGCATCACATTGCCAAACACAATTTCAGTATTGAATACAAATGTGATCAGTGTGATTATTCAACAAAAGTAAAACAATATTTAAGGAATCATAATGGAAGCAAGCACAATGCAAGTAAGACAAGCAAAACCCAGTGTATGAAATCATATAATGTATAATTCAATACTGTTAATTATTAATGTAATTAATGTGTTTATGTAACAAAGGATAGAAGTTGGTGTAATAAATATTGTACAATACACGCAATTACGTTAGGTTTTGTACAAAAAACGAGAAGGAGACTGTGCTGAATATTATATTAGCATCAATGAACTGAAATAATGTGGTTGTAAAATGTGATTTAGGAGTAATTTTTGATATATAGTCTATGTAAACTCTTTTCAAAACCACTTGATTAGTGTCCTTTAGTTTTGATTGTGAAATTTATAAACATAACTTTGGAAAAAATAAAGAATGTTAATAACTTAACCTTACAATTTAAATTTGACGTCATGATCACATGCAATTGAAAAGATTTTACATAAACATTTGTTAATCATATGTTTTTACTGTCAGTGATGTACTGTAACTGTCAGGTTTAACAAAAATAGTTACTTCTAATTCTTGTAACATAAGATGACTTCTGGTGTTATATCATATTTTCTCCTGGTATAATAATCTACATATAAAATTATAAAGTTATTACTTTACTAAGATTAAGACTGATGAGCTTTCTTATACTAAGTTTTTAAATTATTTTGGCTTTCATCTTATGTAAGTCCGAAGGAATCACTAAAATATTGTAATAATGGTTTAAATAAATGTTTTAAGGCGTTCTCAATACAAATCGTTAAAATAACTAGAGACACCAAACACTTAATAAAAGCTAATGCCGTTGACTCAGTACGTAGATTAAATCGGCCCTGGTTCATGCTTTTTGATTTGCTTAATTACCAACATATTTCTGCTTAGTTACTTTCACCTAACATCCGTATAGTAACTTCAAAGTAACAATAATAAAAGTTATTTCGGACGCCAAGTTATTTTTTTTTATTACGCTCGGAATAACAAACCGAGGATACAATAAAGCATTCACCAAAATGTAAAAATAAAAGATATACAAACTATGTTTATGAAGCATTTAAATTTGGGATTATATAAAATAAATCTTAAAACTAGTGTTAATAGCCTTATCCTACTAAGTCATTGGGGTATAAATATCTGTTATAAAATTTTTGTACTTCTTGAGAACCTCTGTTATAAGGAATGCGGAAATGTAAACCATAGATGATGTAATCTTCGTACCAATGTTGCGCAATATGTCGTATTTTTAATGTTTTACGTTGTACACCACCAAAGTTGAGTTAACTTCTTACAAATTTATATTCATTGAAATTTGAATAATCCAGAATTTATTGCATTCTCTTAAAGGTTCAAATAAAAAGGCGTGATCTAAATTTAGATCTGAATTAAATGCAAAATGTAATCATAAAATAAAAGTACCCAAAAGTGGTAAAAGTATAAGTGTAAGTAGAAGTGCCTGCAAAAAACAAATGTTTCAGATGTTAATATAATTCGAGTTAAAGGTATCTTACCATTAAATCAATGGAACTTTACACAAAATTTAGGTGGAAACCGAAAATGGCTTCTTGCTTAAAACAACGCACATCAAGCAATGCTAAAAAGGACGCTCACGGTATCAGGTGATGTAGCGATGCGCGCGAAATATGTGCAGAAAATAATTCCACGATATGGAAGTATAAACCCTTAAGAAAATATGCAGCTTAAGTTACACCAATGCAAATTAAGTTGCCTACCACGTACTTATAAATCATTAATAATCAAAAACTTTTTTTTTATTTACAACTAAATGAACGAAGAACGTAAAATATTCGTTACAATATGCTTAGCTTTTAAATAAATTAATAAGTCCAGAAATTTTTACTTTATTTCAATTATGTGTACTAACCTCCAATGCCAAATTTCAAGCAGTACTTGTTGAAAATTGCCACAAGATAACCTAAGGCAGTAAAAGTCCTATGTAACAGATAGCTAAAAAGTTTCATAACAAGATGTATTTGACATATTTACCTCTATATTTAGTAGTAAAAATTTTACTTAGCATGTATTACTTATTAGTTTTATAATGTCGATATAATGCAAGATCACTTCCATCTGACAATCGTCCTTATGTTTTTGTTACTATTAGTAATTTAGAATTTGATATTCTATATTTTGGAGCAAGTATTTCAATTTTAAGCCTTGATGCTCATTTATTATTGACATTTTAGGTTTGACTATTATTCATGATATAGATGTTAGTGTATGCGTGATTGAAAGTGTGGGTGTGTTTGTGAGTTGTAAGGCTATGTTCATCCTGGCTCAGCAAGTAACGTCACACCAATCAGAGCCGTGAGCGAGCACTTAAGCACCGCCCCCACCGGAAGTTTGTGGTTAGAGGACCAATGGGAGTGTGGCTCTTCCTACAGGAAGCAGCAATGAGGTTAAGCCAATGGGATGCGAGGATGGGCCCTACCCCTTGTTGAGTTCAGGAAGAGGGATGACCCATTAGCGGGCCAATGAGAGACGTAGCAGCCATGTTGGAATTCTTCAGAAGCCTCTTTGGATGTCTTCAGCGGCTTCCGGTAGGTTCTTCGAGGCTGTCTTCGGCGGCTTCTGAGGGCTTCTCTAGAGATATCCAGCGGCTTCTGCTGTGTTGGTTTCTGGCGCCGCGTTGTTGAGATGATGCAAACTTCGGGGCCTTACAGATATTTTGTTTGTCGCTGTTAAAGAGGAACTTCCGGTTGTAGTATAAAACCTGAAAAAATTTGTTTGCACCGGAATTCGAACTCGAGTAAGTTAAGTTATGAATATATGCATATCCATATAACCAACTGAGCTATCACGGTTTTAGGTATGAAACCTCTTAGAGTGTGATATCAGCGGCTTCCGGTAGGTTCTTCGAGGCTGTCTTCGGCGGCTTCTGAGGGCATGAGATGATGAGTCCAGCGGCATTGCATTGTGGTTCTGGCGCCGCGTTATAGAGATGATGCAAACATCGCGGTTTTAAAACACTATATGTAATTACATTTGTCGCAATTAAAGAGGACTAGTTTCAGTGTTTTAAGTAATAAAACCTGAAAAATTTGTTTGCGGAATTCGAACTCGAGTAACGTTAAGTTACTGCATATATGCATAATCCATATAACCATACGTGAGTTATCACGGTTTTAGGTATGAAATCTAAAAAGTGTGATATAAATGGTAAATATTGTAAGCTGACGTCACAATGAATGATGAGTAGCATTCATTTCGATATGGACCGCATTATCTAGAAAGTAACATCCTGGCGTAATTTAATAACACTATATGTCATTACATATTTACAATTGAAATCACTAGTTATAGTGTTTAAGTAGCATTTCAATTATGGTTGATGAAATAGTGACTGCATTTGAGTAATAAGAAGCAATTTACGCGCAATTACATTTTAACTTAATTCTAAAAGCAAACTAAGTAGTGAATATTTGTATTTTCTGAATAAACAGTTCAATTTCGATCACTAAAGTTGCTATCTAGTAATAACATCCTGAGTAATTTATATTAGTCATAAATATTTCAACTGTACGTCACAATTAATGTAGAGAGTAGCATTTCAATTATGGTTGATGAAAGAGTGAGGCCGCATTAGAGTAACAAGTTAAGCAACTTTTGCGAACTAATTTGTTCAAGGTGATTCTAAATGATAAACTAGTAGTGATATAGGTGTAGTTTCTGATCATCAGGTCACTGCACCTATTGCTTTGTATATGGAGAATATGTCGATTTTCATGTAAACCATAAGTGTGAGAGAGAGAATGTTTGGAGAAAGAGAGAGAATGTTTAGAGCCAGTTAAAACTTTTGGCGGGAAATTTGTTCAAGGTGATCTAAAGATAAATATGTCAATGTGATCATCATCATAATGCAATTCTTAGAAATCTAAAAATAGAATCAGTTCATGTCAAGGTCATGTGCAGTGATAGAGAGAATGTTTGGAGCCAGTTCAAACTCTTGGCGGGAAATTTGTTCAAGGTGATTTAAAAATAGATGTCATAGGTCATCATCATCATAATGCAAGTTCTTAGAAATTTAAGAATAGAATCAGTTCATGGTGGGAAATCATGGATGTGTAGAGAGTTGAGAGAATGGTTTAGCATAGACACATAGATGTAAACTTTTAGCGGGAAATTTGATTCAAGGTGAATCTAGAATTAGTAGAATATGTCAAGGTCAGTCATGATGCATAATGCAGTTCTTAGAAATTTAAAGAAAGAATCAGTTGATGGTGGGGAAAACATGGATGTTTCAAGGTTGGTGGATTTACAGCATAGACACATTAAGAATGTATAATAAAAGGCTGGATTTGCGAATTCAGTTAATCAGAATTAGGTAGAAATGAAAGTAGTACCTATGATGCATGATAAGAAGATGAAAAAAGAAAGTATTGATCTTTATTTTGAAGATAAAATGTTTTAGGTCTGGATTGTTGATTTACTGCCAGGATGTTCATAAGAAATTATGGATTTGAATGTTACTGAATTAAGAAAAAACGTTTGAATTTATTAATACACGATTTTATTCCCTCGAAAAATGCATTTTTGTTTGTTTGAAATAAAAAAAAATTTCTATAACTGTCAAAAATGTTTATAATTCTTTTACTAATGTCAGTTTTTTTAATTGCAAACTATTTTTTCACGGTTGTCCGTAGCAACATGCGCAAAATGTTTTGCACACTAGGGGGCGCAAAATAAATTGCAAAAATCAAATACTTGAATTAAAAAATACTCAAATGATACTTTTAAATTAACGAAAACTAACAAATACTAAGTAAGATAATATAGTTTATTTTACCAATACTACTACTAGTATTCCAAACTGTAATACAAATATGTAGCTATTTTTTTTATTTATATTATATTAATAAAACTAGCATTGTTAAACATAGATACGATTTATGTTGCAACATTTAGGAAATATGGGGTGATTCGTTTGAATTATTTAACAAAGTTTAAAGAAATTCTGAAATATAACAGTTATAGAAAAGATATTGTTTGTATTTCGTGGTAAATAACTATTTTATCTGGATTATTTTTATGTATAAAATTTTCTTTTAACTAGCACAGGTTTCATTCTTAAAAAAATATTTTTTACGGGGGGAATGTTGTTCTACATACATAATAATCAGGTTAATTTAGAGCGTGAAATACATAGAAAAGCTTTATTAATGAATGCAATTCTTGGTATTTAACTGAGTATGAATGCAAAAAAAAGCTTGCACCTTTGCACTTGTTACATTTTTTTTAAATGAAACTATTTTTTTGATAAATGTGTCGTAAACCGATGTAGTTCTATATATAAACGATTTTACATACAACTGACAGAAATGGTGAAATTTTACTTTTTTTTCAAACGTTTGAAATTATAAAAAAAAATTACAACTTGTTACTCTAGACCTCTTTTATCAAAATCTTCGTTAGAAAATTTGTGCCGACCAATAAGAAAGCAATAATATTTACATTTCTGATAAATGTGAGAAAAAAACGCAAACGCAGCGTTAAGCTAATTTCATTACCTTTTGTTGCAGGCCGACTACTTGATGTATAAAAATAATGCTGAAGCGTTTGAAATAGAAAAATTAGTCGTTTTCATGTGTTTATGTTTTTAAATATCAATAAAAAGCTGCCACTCAGTTTGAAAACCTCTACTTGTACACATGATGTGCATAATTATTGTTTAAAAAGGTTTATGTTTTAAATATTAATAAAAAGGTGCCATTCAATTGAAAAACAGTATTTGTGATTTTCTAAATAGATGTAGTAGTAGTTGTAACTTGTACAAAATGTTCAAAGGTGCTTTTTTGAATATAAAGGTGCCTCATTCAAAGAGCTGTATATAATGAATTCCTTTTACCTAAGAAATTAAGTTAATCTTGTTTAAAATGTAATCACACGTTTTATTTTATTTACACTATCTCCCATTTTTGAATTTTTCTTGGGCAGTACAATGAATTACCTCGTATACACGTTGTACAGTATTATGAGGGATGCTGAAGGTGCTGTTGATCATACTTATGAAGTCCACTATGATACCAGAACTGATGAATGGACAGCTACTATTACTAGATAATGAATGAATGAGTATTCATTGTAACCAATTATTGAAATGTTAGAATAAAGAAAAAAATGTTCTAATTTTCTCTTTTTACTTCTATTACTTGTGGTAAAAATATTCCTAGGATCTTTTAACCGTTTTCACGAATGCTAAAGGTGAAGTGATGAACTAGATTATGAAAAAATTTTTTTTCGAAAAACACAAATATCTGGTTAATAAAAAAAATGTAACCTTTAACATGAACTTAAATGTTACTATAAAAAGGATTATAATTCTCATAAGTTTTGTGCTCAAATTTCTGGATACCACAGCAAATATTTTTTCAACCATATAAATATAATTAGTAATTGACTAACACCCTTCATATTCCTCTTCTTGTATATGCAAAAAGAACACAACAACAACAATTAAAGTCTTTATTTTTTTAATTATACATCTTTTTCTAATCGAGAAAATATAATTAGTAAATGACTACCCCCCTTCGTATTCCTCTTCTTCTCCCTCTTCATCTTCACTGGTATCCCTAACTTCCCACTCCTTCAAATCTAGAGTGAACTCTTCTAGTTGTACCGCACTTAACTTTTGTATTAAACAAGTCAAACAATATCGACCCTTTAAATACTTTTCGCATAATTTTACGCCATTTTCATAATTCTTTGCAAGTGTATTACAGTCCTCTTCCGTATAAAAGCGTCCTAAACCATATACTGCCTCATGATCAGCATCAAATGCCAATGCCGTCAAACTTTGAAGTAAACTTTCCACGACCGTACGTGCATCTCCAGCTTTGGTCCATGAGTCCGCTGCGTAACACATCCACATATTGAATCAATTTTATTTGAAAATTACTACTTACATACCTTAACCTCTTCCACATCTACTTCAAACGCCCTCCTCATTTGGTATTTAATGAAATGCCGAAAACAAAGCGAAGTTACACTGACAAGCTCAGGGAGTGGCTTTTAGTTGTTTCTGATAAAAAATTATACACAGAGATGAAAAACGAAACGGTATTTTGCAAAGCCTGTGGAAAAATGGTGAGTACTAAATGTTTTATTTTAGGTCAACATTTCACCGTTGTGTTATTTAACTTTCGCTTTTTTATAGTTTAAATGTGAGCAAAAATCTCATATGATACAACATGATAAATCTGATGTCCACAAATCGAAGCTACATACTGCTGTTCGACAAACACCGCTTCTGCAAATAGGCCCTAGCGAAACAAATTCCACATTTAACACCGACCTTTGTTATGCTTTAACTGCTTGCAAACATACCAATGCATAAATTGAATTCTCTAGCATTTCGCGGATATTTACAAAAATATTGTGGTCGAAAGATTCCACACGAATCGACTCTTCGAAGAAACTATTTAACACCTTGTTTTAATGAGGTAAATTAATAAATTGTTATACAGTTGTAGCAAATTCATTGTGAATATAATAAGAATAACCATTTTTAGGCTATCAAATCGATTCAAGAAGATGTTGGAAGTTCAAGCATATGGATTTCGGTAGACGAAACGACAGATTCAACAGGTCGGGCCATAGCTAATATTATTGTTGGAAAGCTTACAGTTACAGAAAGTGGCCGTCCTTGGGTCCTAGCATCAAAAGTGCTACCACAAACAAATTCGATTACAGTTGCCCGATTTATAAATGAATCCCTAGGTTAGTTAATTTATTTTTGTGGGTAAATTATTCTGTTATTCATGTTAATGTACATGTTACTGTGTTTCAGGACGACTTTGGCCTACAGGAATTCAATACTTCCGGGTAAAGTTACTCGTTACCGATGGTGCAGCGTATATGGTGAAATGTGGGAAAGATTTAAAGTTATTTTACCCAAATTTAGTCCACATCACCTGCTTAGCCCACGGTCTAAACTTGGTCAGTGAAAAAATTCGTGCAAACTTTGAAAATGTTGATGAGCTAATTTCAAACATTAAAAAGGTTTTCTTGAAAGCTCCAACTAAGGTACAATATTACAAAGAATGTCTGCCGAATTTACCCTTACCCCCAGAACCAGTCTTAACTCGATGGGTAACTTGGCTAAAAGCAGCGACATTCCTAGTGGAAAATTTTGATTCAATCAAAGAGGCAAGTTATTTTTATTTATTGGAAATGAATGATTTACTTTTTTTATATTTACTTATAGGTGGTGATGTCATTTGAGGATGCATCGGTTTGCGTTAAAAAGGCTCAAACCTGCTTTGAAGATAAAAAAGTAAAGAAAGATTTAATGTATATAAAAACATCCTAATAGATGGGATTCTGCAATTAGAGGAACGTGGATTGCCTCTAACGTCTGCAATGGAAATTGTGGACAACATTGAAAGTAATTTGAAAGCAGCTGTTGGCAAACCAGGACAAGAGATACTTAAGAAATTGAATAATATTTTAGCGAAAAATCCAGGTTATCAATTTATGGACAACATACGAAAGCTTATTAAAAATGAGGAGGCAGATGAAAATACCAATATTGATTGGACCATTTACAAATTTGCGCCAATATTATCGGTAGAAGTAGAACGCAGCTTCTCGTGGCTCAAAAATATTTTAACGGACAAACGATACTCATTTACTCCTGATAATTTTGAAATGTATTTCATATGTTATGCAAACAGGAAATAGTTTAGTTCGAGTGCTACCCTTGTATGTGCAATAGCTCGAGTGCTACTCTTGTATGTGCAATACAATACAAAATGTATTCATTAAATTATCATGTATTTATTATTACATTTCAAATCGAACGGTGTATTTAATTTCTATTTGACCTATTTTAAGTACCTAATTCTGATGTTTTAATAACCTTTCTTAGGTACCTAATTGTAAGTTTTTTACAACCTAAAGTCCTAGCTCTACTGTATACTAGAAGATTTGAATGTGGAACATGAAATTGTGCAACGAAGGCAAGATAATGGAGAAGTTTTTGAAGGCGGACAAGAATAGAATCAAGCAAGACAAAAGAGAAATTATTCAATGGCCAATCTACCTTTAATGCTAGAAGAATGATGTTATTTCAAACAAATTCTTATAATTTTGTAGTATCACTTTATACAAAAAAATAAAAGTACTGAACAAGCCGTTTATTCAACATACCTAACTAATAAAACATTTAAATGTAAATTTTTTTTCACCATTTTTGCAAAAATGGCAGTAAGTGTATTCAGGCCAGCCATCTTTTCTTGGTGACGTCGTTCTAAAGTGTTTTCTCTTTTTTTGCGTTGTCGCATAATCGTCGACGTTGAAGGAATATTTTTAACAGTATCTGTAACAAGGAACAACTTTCACTAAAAATACAATACGGAAAATCTTTGTATTACTAATCTCCAACCATTTCTCGTTTTACTCCTTTTTCTGCATCATCTTGAGAGTCCATTCTAACTTTGGTTGTAACTACTCCTTTATGATTGTTACATGTAGCAGAAGCTTATATTTCAGGTTTTTCAAAAAGTATGTCATCCACGACATGAAAATATTTCCATGCGCGCCTATTTCCTCCTGTTGAACTGTTATGTTTCTTTATAGATTTGTAAGTCCTTTTTAATGATTTCCATTTATTTTCAATTTTAAGATGATCATATGAACTACTATTGACCTTGTCGAATTCTTTTGCAAGTTTTAAACATACCAACTTTTTCATTGGCGCTTCATCAAACTGATTTTCCTAAATTGAATTGGGCTGGTCGTTAGTTCATCATTCCATACTTTTGGATTGTCTTTTGCTTCATCGTCATTGTGCATGCTTCGTACACCAAAACCAAAAGAAGTTGATAACAACAAACACGCAACAGTAATTGTAATAAATTTAATAACATTAAATATCTTATTCATTGACTTACCATCATTATTATCAGCAGAAAAGTATTTCTCATAATTGTGAATTCGCAACATCTTCATTGTTAAAAGACGCGTCGCATTCATCGCATTGAAATATATAATCGTGTTCTTCACTACTCATTTTGATTTTGAATAATCCAAATAACATGTAACTAACCTCAATTAACAAACTGCACCGAAAGGTCCCTCTCACCGAGTAAAAAGTGTGTACACCGTACGCCCTCTACTGCATCGTACCAGTTGTAAGCGAACCCTAGGGTGTTAACGCTACTTGCAGTACACCGCTACAACGCTTTGGTGTACATAGTGCGCAAAAGTGTGCACTGGTGTGAATTTGCGAACGCAATTAACTTCGCCATACGTCATTTCCTGGCGGTAAATTCAAACTTTAAATTTTTACGACCACATAATAATTTAATTTAGTCAAGTTGTTTTGGATGTGTGAATGTTTGCGATATTGCAGGCTCACATTCCACTAATATAAGTAATTTGACTGTAATCTCATTATATTTAGAATATACATTGATTGGGGCTTGTACCTCTATAGGCCAGTTGGATATAGCGGTACTCTAAAGCAAAGTACATGTCGTAGGTGAAAATCCTACTCGAGATAAATTTTCCTTCAAGTGCTTTATAAAATTAATACAATTTTTAAAGCAAATTACATTATACGTAGTAGCAAAATAGTGTTTCTCACCTCGCTTCCGTTGTTGTTCCACTTGGTCGTACATTTCTGTATAAGATATAACCCAAAAACATTTTTTGTACGATGTTTCCCATTACTTGTGTATAATTTAAATTAGAGAAATGTCACTGTTTGGGTAAAACAATGGTAAAAGTAAATCTAAGTATCTACAATCGTTTTTCACACATTTATAGATATTGTTACACGTCCAAACCGCACTAGGCGTCGTGCATGCTCACTAATGTAAGCGGGTTGCCAAGCCAGCTAACAGGGAGATGGGCGTGGTCGAAATAATAAGTAAAATGAATGATTAATAAGCTCAAACACCTTACACTTATACTCAAATAGCTCAATTCGGGAAAATATGTCTCTAGGCGCCACCACAATCGAAACTTTGTTAATATAATTGTCTTAAGCTGGATGTTAATTAACCCTACTTGATTGTGGAAAGTAGGATTGTGCTTACTCGGTAAACTCATATACGAAGGTTCTAAAACAAACACTCGTCCAAAACAATTCAACTCAAACTCAAATAAATTTAGTACTACCCAGGTTATTAAAAACTTTTTGAATACACCTCGTATACAAAAACTTCCAAAATAAAATTTATCACTCAAATTCATTCAATGAACGGTAATTAATTTTTAAAATTCTTAACATGAACGATATCTTTTAAATTTAATTTACTTTTGAATCGTAGTTGACATTCGTAAACATTTAAGGTTTCAAAACTCAAACTTTTATTATACTTAATGAAATTTAAACTAACAGCTGATCTGTTAATTGTGCATTGCGCTATTAAAACAAACATGAAAATTTTGCAATCAACCTGGCTAATATGAACTTTCAGGTTGTTTCTTAAATCTGAAAAATTAAAATATGCAAAGCTTACTTTTAATATTGTCAAAACAAGATCACCAATTAAGTAAATGTTACATCTGTGTTTCATACCTGGTTAAATAAACAACAAAGTAAAAAGATAACTATAAATATATATTGTCCTGCATAAAATAATCAAAAACAAATGTTTACATACACAAATATATTTACATATACCTCAACAACGTGGTTGAAAATCAAAACCACACGTCACTACCAATTTCTGTAAAAATTCTTAATACTATACAACAACACAACATAATTCGAGAACGATTATCTTTTCGTTTCAAACTAATTAATATTTAATCACATTACACAAATGAACTAAACCAAAGAGATAATCGTCTTTACTAAATTTTTAAAATACTTAAATATAAACCTTACTTAAAATTGTCCATTAATCCTTGGATTTTCTTTCTTCCGTAAATCAAATATTTGTAGTCCATTTGTACTGCTTAAAATTGCCTGAAGCACATTACAAAAGGCTCAACAAAACTTATTCCTCTGTGCACTCACAAATAGTCTAATAACACGTAATAATGTATACGTTTGGTTGCCTCTAAAATTTCTAGCAACCTTTACACCAAATTAGTCCCTTATACAAATAAAACTTTCAATGTCATATAACGTTATTTAAACATTGGTTTAATATACAACGAACGCTTCGTTCACTTAACAGGTGGTCTCATAAATACTTTTAGCTGAATCTCGTTACAAGGACACCGCGCCCTTACACTTTAACATAACAACTGTTATCTTTATTCAAATCTGCTTACGTATTATTATACTTAATGAAATTTAAACTAACAGCTGATCATGTTCAAATCACGTATCTAAACAGAATTATATTTCTCCTACATTTCCAGTGGCGTATCATACACCCACATACATTATGCATACACAAAAAAATTTTTTTTCGTTCAAACTCAATACACCGTACTCAAAACACTAATACACGTCATTATAACATCCTACATACAGGGTGCGTCAACGCAACCTGACAACTTTGAAAATGTTGATGAGCTAATTTTAAACATTAAAAAGTTTTCTTGAAACTAACTAAGGTAAATATTACAAAGAATGTCTGCCAATTTACCTTATCAGAACCAGTCTTAACTCGATGGGTAACTTGGCTAAAAGCAGCACATTCCTAGTGAAAATTATTCAATCAAAGAGCAATTATTTTTATTTATTAAATAATGATTTACTTTTTATATTTTCTTATAGGTGGTGATGTCATTTGAGGATGCATAGTTTGCGTCAAAAACTAACCTGCTTTGAAGATAAAAAGTCATAAGATTTAATGTATATAAACTCTTTACCATCCTAATAGATGGATTCTGCAATTAGAGAACGTATTGCCTCTAACGTCTGCAATAAATTGTGACAACATTAAAGTAACTTGAAAGCAGCTGTTGCAAACGGACAAGAGATACTTAAGAAATTGAATAATATTTTAGCAAAAATCCAGGTTATCAATTTATGGCAACAATAAAGCTTATTAAAATAAAGTATGAAAATACCAATATTGATTACATTTACAAATTTGCCCAATATTCGGTAGAAGTAGAACGCAGCTTCTCGTGGCTCAAAATATTTTAACGACAACTCTCTTTTTGCGTTGTCATAATCGTCGACGTTGAAGGAATATTTTAACAGTATCTGTAACAAGGAACAACTTTCACTAAAAATACAATACGGAAAATCTTTTGTTTACTAATCTCAACCATTTCTCGTTTTACTTCTTTTCTGCATCATCTTGAGTTCCATTCTAACTTTGGTTGTAACTACTCCTTTATGATTGCTACATAGCAACTTATATTTCAGGTTTTCAAAAGTATGTCATCAAACTGAAAATATTTCCATGTGCCTATTTCCTCCTGTTGAACTGTTATGTTTATAGATTTGTAAGTCCTTTTAATGATTTCCATTTATTTTCAATTTAAGATAATCATATGAACTACTATTGACCTTGTCGAATTCTTTTGCAAGTTTTAAACATACCAACTTTTCATTGGCGCTTCATCAAACTGATTTTCCTAAATTGAATTGGGCTGGTCGTTAGTTCATCATTCCATACTTTTGGATTGTTTTTGCCTCATCGTCATTGTGCATGCTTCGACAAAACCAAAAAGTTGATAACAACAAACACGCAACAGTAATTGTAATAAATTTAATAACATTAAATATCTTATTCATTGACTTACCATCATTATTATCAGCAGAAAAGTATTTCACAATTGTGAATTCAACATCTTCATTGTTAAAAGACGCGTCGCATTCATCGCATTGAAATATATAATCGTGTTCTTCACTACTCATTTTGATTTTGAATAATCCAAATAACATGTAACTAACCTCAATTAACAAACTGCACCGAAAGGTCCCTCTCACCGAGTAAAAAGTGTATACACCGTACGCCCTCTACTGCATCGTACCAGTTGTAAGCGAACCCTAGGGTGTTAACGCTACTTGCAGTACACCAATAACGAACGCTTTGGTTACATAGTGCGCAAAAGTGTGCACTGGTGTAATTTGCGAACGCAATTAACTTGCCATACGTCATTTCCTCGGTAAATTCAAACTTTAAATTTTTACGACCACATAATAATTTAATTTGTCAAGTTGCTTTGGATGTGAATGCTTGCGATATTGCAGGCTCACATTCCACTAATATAAGTAATTTGACTGTAATCTCATTATATTTAGAATATACATTGATTGGCTTGTACCTCTATAGGCCAGTTGGTTATAGCGGTACTCTAAAGCAATACATGTCGTAGGTGAAAATCCTACTCGAGATAAATTTTCCTTCAAGTGCTTTATAAAATTAATACAATTTTAAAGCAAATTACATTATCGTATAGCAAAATAGTGTTTCTCACCTCGCTTCCGTTGTTGTTCCACTTGGTCGTACATTTCTGTATAAGATATAACCCAAAAACATTTTTTGTACGATGTTTCCCATTACTTGTGTATAATTTAAATTAGAGAAATGTCACTGTTTGGGTAAAACAATGGTAAAAGTAAATCTAGGTATCTACAATCGTTTTTCACACATTTATAGATATCATAGGTTACATATATGTTAAATATAATTGTTGTTTTGTTTATTTAGTGTTAAGTCTATAGAAAATCTATATTTTATATTTCTATGGTAAGGATCATGATACAGTTCAAGTTATAAAATATGGCGCTTGGTTGTAGCAGTTTCTTATATACAAAAAAATATTGTTTGTTTCTAGTGTTATTTTGTGCCAGCTATTACAAATTTAATATAATACAACATAAAGATAGATATTTAACCTATCACCACTCGGTGTTGCCGCATCTTGATTAAGTTGAGTACTAGCACAGCCATCTTTACTTAAAGTAAAGATGGGTGTGTTACTAGACAAGTGTTCAAATTTTTATGTACGCTCCTGAATTGTGAGACTTGTACACCCCATTCTGTTGGCAATTTTACTTTGACCACAAACCAATAGATAGTGACTTCTAGGTGTTGTGTGTATTCTTCTTTACGGTTAAAGGCACTTGTATCCCCAATTGTATGGGTAACTTTTGTTTTACCACATATCAGTTGGTGATACCTTCAAATTTTGACGTTTGGGCGTGTGTAATTTATTTTTGGTTTTTGCAATCTTTGACAAGAACGTTCCTTGTCAAAGTTTGCAATAGTAATTTATTATTTTGTGTAATTTTGTACATTTGTGCACTGACTTATTTGGGTGTTAACAGTATCAATGGATATTTCAGATGTGTACTGTTATCTAATTAAATTTTGTAGTTATACTGCATTAAATTTTTCATTTACGTGTAGGTAACCATAAAGAAAGGTTAATCAAATTTCTTGTGATAACAAATAATAATTTGTCGTAGTATATTTATTATTTGAGTAGGTAAGATTGGAGACTTTTGGAACAAACCACAATTCCAAGATCCCACATTTCCAAGGTTACCACAATTTCAAGGTCTGACCGGCTCAAGGTCGCGAAATAAGTAGGCCATGTTTATACAAAACTTTCCCAAGGTTGCACATTTCAAAGATTACTACAGATCCAAGATAAAACATCATGCGTAGGTCACTAACACTCAACACATTCTTAAGACTATTTGCGCACCCTACCTACTCAGATAGCCATCTCACTTTTTCAAGGCTTGCTCATATAATTTTTTACACTTCTCTAATACCACACTTAGAACAAAATTAAAAAAAGATAATGATATGATAATATATTTATTTATTGTATGTACAAATGTAATCAGTGTATTATTCAGATATATGATTTTCTCTAGGAATAAAACATTTTGATGTAGTACAAGTGCAAACTTCCTTTCCACTTCTGTATCATTACACCTGCGTGGACGTGGTGCAAGTAATTGAGCGTGCGTGCATTGCGGTACCCATCGGAGACGTTCCTGTAGCGGATTGTCAGATGGCCCCCATTGGTTTATTGAAACTCCACATATGAACTGTATCGTCTGAAGATGCTCCTCTAGAGGACTATCATATGTTCATCAGCGGTACGTGATGGTACACCATCGCAATATCATTGACAGTTTCTATTATCATCTCCAGATGCCTAGTATGGGCCCGGTCGAACTGCTCTTCTACAGAGCTCTCCGTAATCACGACATCATAATTCCGGACGAATGGCACTATGGTTGTCAACTGTAATGAAAGAAACAATTATTAATATAAACAAAGTAGTATCAAGGCAATACATTCCGTGAACGTGAGACGGTCCCATGTGATGATGCGATGTGCGTATAATAGCCAGTACCACCCAGCGATAATAAAGAACACAATTGCGTTGAGTGGCACTGTCCCCGACGCCATCGCATATATAACATTGTACAATCGTGGAAACATAGTGCGACCAATCGTCATAGGGATGTAGGTAGCCCAAAACCAGTCATCGTCAAGTTCTTTGTCGTCATTGTCGTGCATGCCGTCGTCACTGTTTTCGTTATTTCCGTGATCCTGGACCTACGGAGCGGCGTCTGGAGCCCTGCCATTGTCATTGGTCTCGTCCTGTATGCTGTTATGTAACTGTTCCTGTGCACTTAGTTGTTGTACTGCATCTGACAGTTCTTGAGCGCTACGTTCCAGTTGTCGCATCTTGTTAGTGAGAGTGTCCATACAGTTATCCTCATCGCTACTCTCTTCAACGATGATTTCATTAAAAAAGTCAGTACGTGTTTCGCGAAGTAGTCGCTGTTGTGGTAACGTGTCATTGTCGTAGTCGCCTGAATCATAGCTGTAGGCAGGGTCCATGTCTACGGCGGAGTCGTAGTCACCAGTGTTGAGGTAATGGTTCCCAGCACAGGAAGAACATAATCCCTCAACACTGGATGATATGCAGACGAAGTCATCACTATCATCGTTATGTTCATTACGTAATGATGTAGTCTTCGTCGTAAATAAATAGATTCCATTGGTACATACCAATTTATGATCCGCACAAATTGTAATTCCATACTGTGCAGTAAACTACGGTCGTCAGTTCATAATATTGATTCACTGGAATTTGGCTCCACGGTTTAAAGTATTTGCAGGCTTATATTAGAATACTAATAATAGTAATCGTTAGGTGTAAGTTAAGGAGGTCAACATCAATTGGATAAATACTACGTAGAATTGGGTAACGAGGAATTGAGGAGGCTACGGATGAAGTTGTTACGCTAAATAATTTTTACTCTTACGTATTAACTAAATTGTATTTGTATTTACGTCAGGTTTGGAACGGTGAACATAACTCAGCTGCTCAGTGTAAAAAACATAAAAAATGATTATCCTGGTAGTGACGACTAAACAGCAAAAATATAAATAGGATCGAGAGTCTAAACTAAGGCGGTGCTACCGGTGAACCTGTTGTACTGGACAGCCAAAAGTTCGACCTAGGATTCTGTAAAGCTTCATTCGGAAAATAACTACAGGCTTCCAGCGGACGATTTGGATGTGGTATTATCACGCACGTACGAACAGGCAGACGTGCATGAGAGCTACATTGCAGAGTTTGAAGATGAATGGTCTCTATTTGCGGAAGATCGTTCATCGTCAGGCTCTGTAGCGCAGCCGGTGCTGGGGAGAGAGGAATTTCCTATTACTCTGACACCTGCATGCGTTGTAGATGAGCAATCGTCCACATCTGCAACATATACAGAAGGCAGAATAGTAGGGAATCCATTTGTAGGTTTGGTGAGCCCTGCTTCTACCGTAGAATTTATGGAGGAGTGGTCGAAATTGATCAGTCATGGGCTTTTACTGGTGGAAATATTCGTTCATACACTCCTAGCCATACACAATTTGATACCTGGAATAAAAGAGAATCATCTCAAGGATAGGTCTCAGGTAATACTCATCAGGGTTCATGGAACAGAACAGGAAATGCTCAACAAACCAACTGGAGCAAAATTCAGTGTCATAAGTGTGGAAAATGGGCCACACTAGGAAGTATTGTCGAGGATCCAAACAGGGCTGGCAAGCAAATGAACTTGAGGTTGAGGAATCTTCGCCGGATGAAGGACCAATTGCCGTTATTATTGCTGCAATTACCACTAAACAGTCCACATGGAAAAGGGGACAAATTACGTGATTAACAGTGATGCAATTGATCACATGGTTAATATTTTATTGAATTTAAGATTTTGTCAAATCCTACTAACATAAATGTTGTAAAATCAAATGTATTCTTAACAGCCACTAAGGTTGGAAATAGTGATGTAATTTTAAATAATGGCTCTGTAGCTCAGATAACAAATATATTATTTTGCAAAGATTTGAGCCTTAATCTTTTGTCAATATCTAGAATAAAATCATTGAACTTTAAAGTTAAATTTGAAGAGGGTCATGTGTTTAGTTTGAAAAACAGTATTGTGTTAGTAAAAGGAGACAGATTTGGAAGTCTTTATAAAAAATATTTTAATTTAAACGTAAAGTTTGTGTATTCTGGTCAATCCACAGATACTGCTCGACTTTAGCACTGCAGATTAGAGCATTTAAGTAATAAACGTTGTTTAATATTGTCTAGTCTAGTAGATGGAATGAATCTTACTAAATATAAACCTAATGATGAAGTCTGTCGAGTGTGTGCTCAAACTAAAATTACCAGATTGCCTTATGGAGAGGTCTCAGGAAAGGTAACGAAAAGGCCTCTAGAGTTGGTACACACAGATGTCTGCGGACCTATAACACCAACTACCTATAATAATAAAGTGTATTTCCCTACCTTTCTTGACGACTTTACCCATGTTTCTGTGGTGTACTTACTTCAAAGAAAAAGTGAGGTATTTGACTGTTTACAAAAATATTAAGCCCTTGTTACTAATCAGGTAGGGTGCAAGATTGGTTCAATTCGTTGTGATAATGGACGAGAATACTGCTCAAATAAATTTAAGTTTTTTTGTGAAACCCGCGGAATCCATCTTAGTTACACAGCACCTTACAACCTTGAATAAAATGGCTGTGCTGAACGATTGAACAGGACCCTACCTCGAAAAAGGAAGAGCTGTGTTGCTGCAGTCAAACTTAGGGAAGAATATGTGGGGTAGACCACTACTGTGGTCAACTTACCTTACTAACCGATGTCCAACAGATGCGTTGAAGACTAAAACTCCTGCTTAGATGTTTTATGGAAAGAAACCAAACTTAAAAAGTATAAAGATTTTTGGATGTGTAGCTTACAGTGGGTACGCTGGGAATGGTTATCGTCTATGGGATCAAGTTAAATAAAATGTTATTATAGCTAGAAATGTGATACTTAATGAATTTCCATAATTAAATACATTCAATATATTAAAAAAAAATAAAACTATCTTTGTGGACTTCAAGTGTGAACCAAAAGAAGAACGTGAAGAATCTGATAATGAAAAAGAGATTAAAGCATTAAACCGGAATAACACATGGACAATAATAAAAAATCCACCGCATGAGACACTAATAAACTCCAAATGGGTATCTATTCAGAATCAAAAGAGATAAAGGCAGTGTATCTAAATATAAAGCACGACTTGTAGCTAGAGGTTTCTTGCAACGAGAGGGTTTCGACTACACAGAAACCTATGCACCTGTTGCAAGTTTGACAACTTTAAGAATTTTACTTGCTGTTGCAAATTTTAAACGCTACTGCGTAGAACAACTAGATGTAAAGTCTGCCTTTCTCCATGGTGAAATTGAACAGAATATATACATCTGTGTTCCTGAAGGTTTCAAAGAAGAAGGGGAAGTCTGTAAGCTAAACAAAGCGCTTTATCTAAAGAAAATTGGTGAAACGTTTACGTATTTGTTGGTATATGTAGATGACATATTGATTGTCAGTGATAACAGAAGAGAAATAGGTGAATTAAAGACAAAATTAAAATAAAATTAAGAAATGCAAGACTTGGGTAAACTGACAATTTTTTTAGGTATAAACATCAAGTTTGATAAAGAAGGGTTGTATTTAAGTCAGAAAAATTATGTCGAGTCCATATTACGCCGTTTCAACATGAGTAATTGCAAATCGATAAAGACACCATTGGAAGTTGGAAGTTTTGTCTTGGGAGACATAACTCCTGAAGATAAATTGACTGTATTTGATGGTAGCTACTAAACCAGACATTGGTTTCTCAATTAATATTTGCAGCAGATATCAATCTAAACCATCGAAACTTCTTTGGGAAAAGCTGAAGAGGATCTTGAGATATCTTAGAGGAACTATTAATTATGCCTTATTTTTCCCAAACAATGACAGTGAAATGTTAATTGGTTATGCAGATGCAAATTGGGTTGGAGACTTGAAGAGTAGAAAATCAACAGGGTATGTCATTAAGATTTTTGACTGTGTGGTATGTTGGGTCACAATAAAGCAATCTACTGTCGCTGTTTCTTCTACTGAAGCAGAGTATGTAGCCCTATGTGAAGCCGCAAAATAGGGTGTTTGGTTGGCTAATTTGTTGGAAGACTTGGCTTTTCTAAAAACAGCTTATAATATTTTTTAAGACAATCAATCTTGTATAAGACTGACAACTAAATTTGAACATAAGAGGCTAAAGCACGTAGATGTAAAATTTAACTTTATCAACAAATCATCAAATTGATCTGTTGAGCAAGAATTTATCAAATAACTTGTTTTTGAAACATGTATTAACTATGAATCTTTTAATTGTTTGATTATTTTTTTAATATGTGATAAGGTTTGTGGTCATAACATTAAGGAGAAGTGTTGAGTATCGAAACAATTCAATGACTTGTCAACGTTAGTTGCTAAGCAGTGTTTGTTGATTGATAGTTTTTTTTTTAATTACAAGTTATAAAAAATTATAAAATTTGATTAGTAAAAATAAAACCGTTTATTAGTTCTCTTGCTTAAATTTCACCATCCCAACACCAATTACACTATAACTGTTAACAGTAGGTATGTATTTTTGATGCACATGTATTTATAGTTTAAATGTTTATTATATTTTAACATTTTAATTTGTACGAATTCCAACATTTTAAAATTAGCTGTGTATAAAAGGAAGGAGTTGTCTTTGTTGTGTTTTACCGAGCTGGTAGCTTAGTGGTGACACGACCTGCTTAGCATTCGGGAGGTAATTGGTTCGATCCCCGTTACCGTCTACCTTGTCTGAGTTTTTTTAGGGGGTTTTCCTCATAGACATGTAGCGGCATGGTCACTGCGTATATGCACAACATATGCGGCTACTTAGGCGAATGCTGGGGTAGTATTTTACCCCTCAGAACCCTAACTCCGTTCCTTCCGATCCTATCCTGACCACACCCATCCTTAATCCCATAATGCTTATATACGTAAAGTATGTATTTATGCTGGGATTATAGCTGAAGTAGCTCGAGCAGCCCACCCTCCCCCTTGGGGAGGGAATGAAATACATGTCCCCACCCCCTTTGTTGTGTTCTTTATCCTTCGTATCTACTTGTTAATACAACACTTTCTTTTGACTTTGTTCTTTCATTACACAACTTTACTGAATGCATAATAAATACATTTTTTTAATTTGCTTGCTGTTTTTTTTTGTATATTTCCCTCAAATAGTTCTATTTCTTACTTATTTCACTCCAGTTAAATGAAATATTCTATTTATAATAGGTACCGTCAGCTGGGGTAACTTTGGCCCTTTACAGATAACTTTGTACCAAAAACTGAAAAAGATTTATTGTTCTCTATATTGCCCTTAGGATAGAGCTACTGACTTAATTCGTGCATCACTCAATAGGTAGCAGCACTGGCTTGACTATAAGCCACTTTTGGTTTAGTTCCACTTCTCACCACCAATGCAGTGCTGCTTCTTCTTTGTTACTTCATAGTTAACTGTTTTGGAGCCCTTCCAACTTTTGATAGTGCATACTTATTCCAAAGCTTTTGATACCTGATAAGTGAAGTTATTATCATAACTACTCTTTTTTATTTGTATTTTTAGAGCTGAGATAGTTTTTCTAGTTTAGTAGAACTTGGGGCCCCAACATGGTGGCTGGGCCAAGGTTACCCCAAGCTACAATATTTCTTTTCCAGTAATTATTTACAAAGCTAAAATGTCTAATTACATCTCAGAATGCTGTTAATAAACCTAAAATATTTACAATTTGTTTGTTATGTTTCATAAAAATGCCCAGAAATAGAATAAAACCTCTCGAGACAAGAAACTATGCAAACTACAGTCCACAAATATTAAAAGGAGTGCCTCGAGGCCATTAGGTCAGGTAAACTGACGCAACGATCAGCTGAAACAAGGTATGGCATCCCTAGATCAACCCATAAAAACAAACTGAAAGGCAGACACACTAGTAAAGTTGGACGTCCCAAAACCTTCAGTGAAGATGAGGAGTTAGCTTTCGAGCTGCATCTGATAAAAATATCTGATTATGGATTTCTAGTTGTTGAGACTGATTTTAGATACACAGTGACAGCTTATTTCGATAAGAAAGGTGTCAAAATTGATGCATTTTGCCAAAATCTTCCTGGATATGAGTGGACAAAGTCTTTTTTAAAAAGGCATTCGCAATTAACAACTCGCTTAAGCTCAAACATAAAAAAAGTTAGAGCTTAGGTAAGCGCTAAAGATGTTGAAAGTTACATGGAAAACTTACGTGATGTGGTGAAAGATGTTCCTGCTACTCATATTTGGAACTATGATGAGACAAATCTCACAGATGACTGGCATGAAAAAAGTAATATGCAAAAGAGGGGCAAAATATGTAGAAAATATTTTCAATCATAGCAAAAGAGCAATATCCCTCATGTTCTCTGGAAATGCAGCTGGCGTTCTCCTTCCCCCTTATGTTGTGTACAAGTCAGAGAACATGTGGACCACTTGGACGGAAAACGGGCCAGAAGGAGCTCGTTATAATCGGTCTAAGAGTGCTTTATGTTTTGAAGATTGGTTCGAGTCATCATTTTTACCCAATGTTAGGGATCTAAATGAGCCTAAAGTTATCATTGGGGACAACTTATCTTCCCACATCAGTTTGAATGTACTTAGGCTATGTGAAGAGCATAGTGTGAGGTTCGTTTGCTGGCCACCAAACTCGACACACCTTACACAACCTCTCGATGTGGCATTCTTTTCACCTATGAAAAGGGCATGGCGAGGAATCCTGTGTAAGTGGAAAGAGTCTGCTTCAGTTTTCAAGTTTTTGAAATATCGCATCCGGGCCATTCAACACACACACACACACACATGCACGCGCGCGCGCCCGCACGCACACACACACACGCACGCACACACACACGCACACACACGCAAAGAGATCCAGACATGTCCGATCTTGACGAAACTTGTACAAAAGTTGTAAAATGAGCTAATAAGTCGATTTAGCGATAGTGAAAAAGAAGTCGATTGCAACAAATATCGAATATGGCTATCGCAAATTTTATTCACCCTGTATCTTCGAAACAAAGGGGTTTTTCAAAAATCATTTCATATTTTCGTAGGTCTTTTCCAATTTCTCTTTTTGTTATTTTGTTAAGCTCGCTATATTCTATAAATTTACTTGTATCTATTGTAAGTTTTATTATGAAGGAATAAGTTCAATAGTAAATATCTAATTAAAAATTATTATTAATTTTATTAAATACATAAATAAAAAGTTTACCTCGAGTAGGATTTGAACCGATGACTTGTACTTTGCTAGAGTGCCGCGCTAACCAATTGCGCTATCGAGATTCAAGCCCAATAGATGTAAATTTTGTCTTTATGTATGTGGAACTGATGTAAATTCTAAATATAATGAGATAACAATCAAATTACTTATATTGTGAGCCTACAATATCGTCCTTATTTTTTCTAGAATACAGCATTATCTATATTTATGCTTTCCGGGGACCTGTCATTTACTAATCTTTTTGACTCCACCCTTTGTTATTTCCTACGTTTCCTCCTGGGATGGTTCTGGTCTTTTAGCATTATGGCTTTCTTCTGTGGCTTCTAGAAACTCGTTCAATTGCTCGACCGTATACTGTTCGTCATTTATGTTGTTTGTTATAACTCACATACGCTTTTTGTCCGTTATATCTGGCAGTTTTCGTGTGTGCTATGAATATATTTCCTTAGGATAATCTTCCATTATCCATCTGTTTGACCACTTCAGGTCCTTTCCCGCTCTTAATATCTCGTATTTTTTATTCGATGACCTTAGTTCAATTTGTACTGGGTGGGATTTATTTCGACTAGCTTCCTGTTTTCCTAATCTCCGTATTTTATTTATTTCCATATCAAAGTCTATACCAATATAGTGTAGCATTGTTCTTATTTTTTCCTTTAAATTCATTTCTGGTTCCCTCTCAATTTCTGGTATTCCATAAATTATTAGTTTTTTCTGTCGGAGTTCTCTTTCTTTAGTGTCAATTTTCCTTCCTTATAACTTTATTTGCTTTTTTAGCTTTGAATTTTCTATTCTAAATTTTTAGTTTTCTTCACTTTTCAATTTCAATCTGTAGGCTATCGATTTTGGTTTCAATTTTTCTGTTACTTTCCTCCACTTTATTCATTTAAAATTTTTTTGTTTGTTTGCCGCGTTTTATCAGTGTGAAATTTAGCGGTTTTGTTACAGTTAGCAGTCCCAATTTTTCGACTCGCGTTTGCGATGTCCTTTGGCGTTTTGCAGGAAAGGCGCCTTTGTGTTATCTGCTTTAGCTATATACATTTTATAATTCGTCCTTATACGTAATCCGCCGGCTTAACTAACTTTTGGAATTCAGAATATACTAATGAAATTCTGCTGTAACGTAACTTAATTTTAATTTATTTGGGTTTATACTCTTTTATGGTTTACATTTAGGACTGACACTTAAGTACCACGTATCATACTCGCGGTAACATACCATTCCTTTTTCGATCGAATCGATCAAATTGATTGAATCGATCGAATCGGCCGTATCAATCGAATCAATCAAATCAATCAATCTCAATCAAATCAATCTAGAAGCTGCACCAACAATTCTTCATAACCTTGACGTAACAATTTTCCCACCCTATATACCTAACTCCCGTGAGTGACCGCTTACTTCGTCGATAAGGCTAACCGACACAGAGTTGGTACTCTCCTAAACGTGAGGGTACTGGCGTGGATAAACAGTCGACCATACGCAAATCCATGTCAACCAGATCAATCTCAATGAGATCGGTCAACCAAATCATAACCTATAGCTTGCAAAAACCAGCTTACAATTCATAAATACTGGTTTAGTTTAACTTGCAGCTTGCTAAAACCAACTTTCATTTCAAAAACACCAAATTGATTTAAGTTACAACATACAAAACCAATTTTCAATTCAAAAATACCTGTTTTGTTTAACTTACAGTTTGCAAAAACCAGCATACAATTCAAAAATATTGGTTTGGTTTAAATAACAAATTACTAAGACCAACTTTCAATGCAAGAATAGCGATTCGATTTAACTTACAGATTGCAAAACCAACTCAAAATTCAAAAATACCAATTTGGTTTAACTTATAGTTTGCAAAAACCAACTTTCATTTCAAAAATTCCGGTTTGGCTTACATACACCCACACACAAACACTCATACACGCACAGACACACAAACATACACACACGCATGTACACAGCACGCACACACACAGAAACGCGGACACGACACCGACACAGCGACACACGGACACGCGTACATTCGGCCACACGGACGCAGACACACAGACTCAGACACACAGATGCACAGACCACAGACACTCAGACGCGCACGTGAACACCCACCCACCCACTCATTCACTTACTAACCCACCCACCCGCCCACCCACGTACGCACCAGCCAGTCTGACAGGCAGGCAAGCAGACCGACAGACAGACTGACTTAATGATGATGAAAAAAAAGGGTCGATTGCATAGCCTTCTATACCTACACATGTATATGTAGGTTGGAAGGAAAAATATAGACATAAAGTGTGTATGCCATTTTGCCTGGCGGAAGAACGCGCAGGCGATGCGGGCACTTTTCACAAGAAACTCCCCCCTTAAGTGGTACTATTTTCAGTTGCGTACACAAAATTGTTATTATTATGCAAATTATAGACATTACATATGTGGTTTATTTCATAATTTGATACTCTTAAAATCACGTCTATTTCATCTCTCATGTTTTTGGTGAATTGAATACTGGATTTCCATTATTTTCGCAGCCGTTACCTTTGCTTCTTTCATAATCCGTTCAATCGTTCTTACTGATACTCCATAACAATCATAAAAACGTTGCTTAATTTCTTGTTTTGACTCATTTGGGAATAGTGTTGCAAGGGGATTAAAATTATTGTACACTATTTCGCGAGCTTGCTTGAACACTACCTTTCCACCACCGAATGTTGACGTTTTCACAGTTATTCTTTAAAATACTCACAAATCAGCCTAGTATTACACAACCGAAGATAATTTTTGTTTACGGGTTCTTTCGTTTCAAATTAAAGTAGCAAAGTTTAAACCCGTGACCTTCTATATTTTGTAGGCATCGAGTCACGCTTCGACTGCATGGAAAATAAGATATGGGGTACATGGAAATGGCAACTTTTACGTTTAAATTTTGCAACAAAAATGGAATAAATTTAAACAAAATGGTCTAGTAAGGTACAACCTTAAATGAAAGTCCTTTGTTTTCAAATGAAAAGCAAAACCCTTACAGATATATTGGTGGAGAGGAAATTAATACCTTACCAATAAGAGTAAGCGAAAATAATGAACTTAAATTCGCAAGAGATATTAAAGGTAATAAAGGAGAAGATAATTACAGACAGTGATGTTTAATTTTAAGAGAAAATACAGGGTGTTACAAAAGGTTGCTGGCTATACGTTTTGGATTTTATGGACAATTTTGAAAAAAATCAAGAATAACTTTTTTCTATTTCGGATTCATTTAGCCGCTAACCGCCATTTTGTATTTTTTTAAATAAAATTATATCTGTGTTGTTTTTTAAGATATTTTCATAAAAATTGGTACACGGATGTATCTTACAAAGACACAACATAGGAAAAATATTCATTTACGTAATTTAATTTTTTCAAAATGGCGGCCATGTCAATTTTTGAACGTGGAATTACGAAAAAACCGTAGCCCAAATAAAAATTTTAGAAGAGACTAAATAATTTCGAAATTAATTTATCTTTCTAGTGACGCCTTGTTTGTTGAAATCGGTTAAGAAATAAGGAAGATTGTAGTTTTCACGTTACGCGTTACTAGTTAATCGCGGTGCGCGAGTAATTCAAACAACAATTAGGCGGCAGGCTTTGTCCGCACAAGAAAGGACGTGGTCGCCAAATAAATAAATACAATAGCATAAATAATAATAAATAGCATAAATAAATACAACAATTCTCATAAAGCAAATCCAATAAATATTTTGGTCAACAAATTGCTCATATTAAGTGTTCAAAGTGACCACCGTTGCTAAAAACACATTGCCGCAGTCGACGTAACATGGATTCCCTAACTCGTTGTAACAGTCCTGGCGTATCCCTGATTCGTCTCATTCCATGCTCAATCCGCTGTCTCAGCTCTCCAACATTGGCAACCGGAGTTGCGTAGACCAGGGATTTTAAATGTCCCTAAAGATAAAAGTCAACACGGGAACTGTCACTGGTAGTAATGCGTTTGTTTCGTTTACATTTAACAGCTGTTCGTTAATTATTATCAGATGTTCTCATAGTTGCGGCATTGTATTGAAAATGTAGCAGGTTAGGTAACAGTATACCGGAATTTTAATAAAGTGACATTATTGAATGTGTTTATACTAAATGCAAAAATAACCTTACTTAGATAAATTTCAAATAAATCAGTAATAGCGACCTAGCTGAGTTCCTGCGACCGCGAACTTTGTTGTGAAAGTTTTACAGTTGTTTTTTAATTAGTAAAACATAAATTTAGCCTGAAAAGGTAATTTTATTTTCCTTTGTAAATAAATTGATTGTTGCAGTGACAGTTATATTTATTTATTTATGCTATTTATTATTATTTACGCTATTGTATTTATTTATTTGTCGACCACGTCCTTTCTTGTGCGAACAAAGCCTGCCGCCTACTTGTTGTTTGAATTACTCCGCACCGCGATTAACTAGTAACGCGTAACGTAACTACAATCTTCCTTATTTTCCTATGTTGTGTCTTTGTAAGATACATCCGTGTACCAATTTTATGAAAATATCTTAAAAACAACACAGATATAATTTTATTAAAAAAATACAGAATGGCGGTTAGCGGCTAAATGAAGCCGAAATCGAAAAAAGTTATTCTTGATTTTTTCAAAATTGTCCATAAAATCTAAAAACGTATAGCCAGCCCAACCTTTTGTAACACCCTGTATATGTTGTATATAATATCTTAATATTATATTGTTATAAATATAATCCAGCTGTAGAAAAATATAGTTATTTAGGTTTAATTGATATTTTGTCTTTTGCATAAAACATCTAAAAATAAAAGATACTTTCAAAAACCTACAATTTATTATATATATATATATATATATATATATATATATATATATATATATATATATATAATATATATATATATATATATATATATATATACAGGACCACAAAATCCATTGTGATATTTGTCACGTGACCATAGATTTGTCAGAATTTTGAAAAATGTTAACCGTGATGCCAATAAATGGGTCAAATTGACATGATATCGAAAATTGTATTAAGAAAATGTATTTAGAATGCAACAAAGACCCTTTATACCAATTTTCAACCAAATCAGAATAAAAATAAAATATCATTTATTCCTCTGCTTTTATTACGAAACATCATAAAATCTTGTTCTACCTAGAAATAGTTTTAATAACACAAATTACATATTTTTTAGGTATCTTAAACTATGCGGTGCACTTTAAAGAGCAATCATTTTCATCCTTATAAGCCGAAATATTTGATTTTCAAAGCCAACTTATTAAATTAAAAAATCGCTAATTTCAAATGTACTACCCAATATTAAATTAATAAGGATAAATAATGTGTTTTAATTACAAATATTAGTTCGCTTCAATGTACAGGGCATGAACACAACCAGCGACGAGGCTTATTCGTATTATTTTAATTTTCCTCTCTCAAATTGTCTATTTTACAAATATTTGATTAATTTTGACCAAAAATTATGTAATTTATATTATTAAAACTATTTCCAGGTAAAACAAAATTTTATGATGTTTCGTAATAAAAGCAGAGGAATAAATGGTATTTTATTTTTTCTGATTTGGTCGAAAATTGTTGCATTCTAAATACATTTTCTTGATACAACTTTTCGATATCTTGTCAATTTGACCCATTTTTGAATCACAGTTAACATTTATCAAAATTCGCCAAATCTATGGTCACGTGACAAATGTCACAATGGATTTTTGGTTGTCAGACATGCAGAAGCAAACCGCCAATAGAGTTTTTCAGAAATTTTACCACGTGTCCAACTTTATGGCGGTTCCTGTGTATGTATATATATATATATATATATATATATATATATATATATATATATATATATATATATATATATATATATATATATATATACATAGTCAAAAGTCCCTCCCCTTGTATCTTTTGAACAGT
This sequence comes from Vesta saturnalis, assembly GCA_036346205.1. NCBI lineage: Eukaryota > Metazoa > Arthropoda > Insecta > Coleoptera > Lampyridae > Vesta > Vesta saturnalis. The sequence goes on along the minus strand of JARFJB010002450.1, from coordinate 649,785 downwards.
TTTACTTATACTAATGAAATTTGGAGGTGAATATAAACGGATGTAAGCTTCTCAACTAGTCATGACAAGTGACGTAATAGTCATATATGACGTCACAGGGCCACAGTGACAAATAATTTTAAATAGTACCTTATGGCAAGTGACATCTCGTTTGAAAGGTATTAAAATTACCTATTCAGTAATACGAATTTTGTTAGGGTTCAGGTTGATTTTGATAGAAAAATTAAATAAATACTAAAATTATAGTTTGGCATTTAATTAATCAAGATTGTAAAGTCTTGTATGGATGAAATTTGTTTTTAGCCAACACCCTATGTACTGTCTTTTGACTGACTTCACAGATAGACGCATCTTGGGCTGTAGAAGAAGTAGGATATAGTACAATTTCTGCAATTATGTCGATTTTTTTGTCGTCACTAATTGTTGGTCGACCAGATCGTTTGACATCTTGAACACTACCGGTTGCTTCAAACGTCTGAAGAAGTTCGCTCAAATAAGTCCTCGATATAGGGCGATCGGGGTACCTCTGATTAAAAAGACGTTCCGCTGCATGGAAATTGTTTCTACATTCATCAATTATTAAGATAACTGCTACTTTGTCGGCTACCGTACGTACCATTTTGTCTATGTAGACACTTAAACGTCGCGTTAAAGAATAATTAAACTGAATAGTTAAGGTATAAAAACTTATCAAAGTAAAACAACGAGAGAATTAAAAAACGTCAATTTTTTGACAATTAGCCAGAGGCAAATTTTACAATCTTGATTAATTAAATTCCAAACTATAATTTTAGTATTTATTTAATTTTTCTATCAAAATCAACCTAAACCCTAACAAAATTAGTATTACTGAATAGGTAATTTTAATACCTTTCAAATGAGATGTCACTTGCCATAAGGTACCATTTAAAATTATTGGTCACTGTGGCCCTGTGACGTCATATATGACTATTACGTCATTTGTCATTACTAGTTGAGAAGCTTATATCCGTTTATATTCACCCTCCAAATTTCATTAGTATAAGTAAAACCGTTCCAAAGATACAAGGGGGGGAGGGGACTTTTGACTAGCACTGTATATATTATATAAATGCATAACGTAAATCATTTGTTACATAAACACATTAATTATGTTTGTATTTAATAGTACATGGATTTTGCCTTATATGGTTTTTCTCCATTTACTTGCATTGTCCTTCCTTCCTTCCATTGTGATAAGCATTGTTTTACTTTCGTTGAACTTATATTCTATAATTCACCACATATAAGAAGAGCACTTTTACATATTATTACAAAAAAACATAAGTTACATTTCTATATAGTACTTCTTCAATTGTATTTTACAAGGTAATTCATTAATTCTTGTCTTGCTTTATTGGAATAATCAATCATATTGTTGAATTGTGCTTTTTAATGTGTCGCCTTAAATTTTGTTTCAGTTTTGTTGAATAATCACATTGATCACATTTGTAATAAACAGCGGTATTATGCAATTTACTATGATTAAGAAGAGAACCTTTATATTTTGTTACAAAATCACATTTGTCACATTTGTATTTAGCGCTTGAATTGTGCTTTACAATGTGATTCCTTAAATATTGTTTCATTTTTGTTGAATAAGCGCAATGATCACACTTGTATTTAACACTTGAATGGTGCATTGCAACGTGATACCATAAATTTTGTTTCACTTTTGTTAGATAATTGCATTGATCACATTTATACTCCATACTTACATTGTGCTTGGCAACATGACGTCTTAAATTCTCTTTACTTTTGTGGAATATTCACAGTGATCACATCTGTATTCAACACTTAAATTGTGCTTTGCAACATGATACCTGAAGTTTCGTTTCGCTTTAGTTGAATAATCACATTGTTGACATTTGTAATAAACACTTGTATTATGCAATTCAGTATGTTTAACAAGAGAACTTCTATATTTTGTCACAAAAACACAATTGTCACATTTGTATATAATACCACTTGAACTGTGTTGTGCAAGGTGACGCCTGAAATTATGTTTTACTTTTGTTGAATAACCACATTGATCACATTTGTATTCAATATTTGAATGGTGCTTTGTAACGTGATACCTTAAATTCTGTTTCACATTTGTTGAATAAACACATTGATCACATTTATATTCAATACTTGATTGATGTATTTCATATCTATCAAAATGACCTTTATGCTTCGGTACGTAAACACATTTGTCATATTTGTATTTAGTGTTACATGAATTGTGGTTTGTAATGTGATGCCTTAAATTTCCTTTTGCTTTTGTTGAATAAGCACATGGGTCATATGTACTCTTTAAATAACTTACTTCTGTTAAATCAGTTCCAATATTATTTGATAAATACTCTTCCTCTTTTTTATTTTCAGTATCTTGCAATTCGTTTTTAATTTTAATATCATCAGAATCGTCGTGAATTTCCCCTTTGATTAGATCTCTATTCAACATAACATGCGTTTGGGCAAGAAACACATTGATTTGGGTTTCTGCTTCATGCTCTAGTTTAATAATTGTTTTATCAACCCCTCTCGACATTTGAAATTTGTTTCTTGTTTGATAAAATTAAGTAGGAAATAATAGAGTACACTTATAAACAATGCAAACTGTATTTAGTACCTAGTATGCTTCCTTGTTCAAGATAGTGGATACACATCCACTATTTTTTATTACATGAGTATTGCATTTTTAATCGACAAAAGTGCCCACTGTTCAGAGATGTCGTGTTGCCATCACGCATGCACGTACAACCTGAACTCTCAAGCATCGGCAATGCTGCAAAAAATAACCAAACCACTACCATAGGCGTTTTTCAAAATTCATCGGATACTTAACCGGTTCTAATTTTTTTTACCAGAGGTGTTTGAAAATTACCGTTCTAAACATCTTACCAATCATTTATTCGTTTTAAAATAAATCGATTTGTATAGAAAGAAAAACCGGTAAGGTACCACAGTAACCACGTTTTCTTACTGGAATCTTGCTTAATTTTTATTTACTTAACCTTAATTTTAGTCGTTCCAATATCCAAAAAAATAAAATTTGAAAAGATAGTATGGATGTATATGAATTTGAATGGCAATCCGTATGTAATAAGGATGGTAGAGTTTAAGGCGATTATACAGGACAGTCCCTTTTTTAAACACATTATTCCATATATGTAAGTATTTTAATAAATTATGACATCCCAAGTTCTACAATTTACGATACTTTTCTAGCACTTCTGTTGACTTAAATGTCGTGCGATCCCGCTTATGAGGCAGTGTTAAGTATCAACAGCGCTTAGAGAATTTGTTTACGGCGGTGTTATGTAAGAGTGAAAAATAAATGCACCGGTGCGTCTAAATAAATATGGTGTAAATAGTTCGTTAGGTAAGGTTGAGTGTTAATAAATAACTATTTTTAAATAAATACTCGTTCTAGTCTAGTTTGTATCTAATATGGTAGAAAATCAGAAAACGCCAAAAAGAAAATGCACATTTAACAGAGATTTGGAAAGTGAATATCTCCATTTATTAAAAAGACAGACAATGTAAAGTGCTTAAAATGTTGTATACAGTTCTCACTTGCACATGTCGGAAAGGCTGATTTTGTTCCGCACATATTGAAAAAAAGGCAGATATTGATGCTTGTAGTACCTAGTGGCAAAGTATCTCCCTTTTTTCGTAAGGACACAAATTGCACTTTTGGAGAAACAGCAAGACATGGACAAAATAAAATCTTTCATAAAGTTCAGAAGTTACTTAAGAGACCTTTAGTAAGGTGAACTGTGATGCTCATATCCTTCAAAACTTTATTCAAAAGTCTATGGCTATTTCTGCATTTATACTGTTCGAGTTGAATAATTAACAGAATTTTGTGAGTTTGTTAATGTTGAATACCCAAAATTGTTGGGATACAGTTAAACAAGATGGTTATCGTTGTTGCCTTCGATAGAATGAATGTTAAAAATGTTCAAACCCTTAATAAGATACTTTCCCAAGAAAAATGTTCCACATTGATTCTTAACAGTTTTAATTTTATTGAAGTTTGGCATGGTTTCTTCACTTACAAGCTTTTACATTTCGATAATGTGTCCAGTGAGTGGAATCTGAAAAATCTGGTAGAAGTATACATGGTTCTATTGAATTTAAAGCAGCAGTTAATAGAACGGAAAAATGAAATATTGTTGCCAAATCAAGTCAACACTAAGCTAGTAGCTTTGGTAAATGAAGGGGAAGACCTAACCGTAACTCCATTTAAAACGTCAGTGACCATGATTTGTACTACTTGTATAGCCTACTGGGATGAATGGGAGCAACACTTTAAAGATTCGCAGAGGTTTCGCTGGGTATTGCTATAAAGAACCTCTGTGGTCAGATGTTGGTAAGTCACTAACTGTTTTTCAAAAACAACATCGTGATATTCATATAGATGATCCGGAACTTTTTGATGAAATTGAGTGCTTTAAAAATATACAATCAGTTAAAAAATAAGAAAGTTGAAAGAAATTCCTGTTTCTATTGACAAACAGGGTGGAGATTTTTAACCACTTCAAGAGTAACATATCACACAACAACACATTAAAAATTGTTGAGATATGCATGTGTAACGGGATCCAAAGCCGCTACGGAAGTGATTTTTTCTGATATGAATAAAAATTGGACCAGCGAAGAAACTAACCTAACTCTAAGAACTTTTAAAAGGACTTTTTAGTGACAAAACATAATTTTGAAATGAATTGCCTTGAATTTTTTAAGTATTTTAAAGATCGCCCATATACTTTACTAATAGTAAATTAATTAACTATGTACCTACTTTTAAAAACCGAATTAAAATACTACTCTTTTGTATCTAATTTAAAAGAAACTTCCCTATCTCCTTCCCCTGACTGAGGAGTACATTTGGCACCCCTCGACTATGGGTAATGCGTCCATGTCACGTATTTCCTTTTTACATAAATAGTCTCCTTAATACAGTTATCATTAATGTAACTAATATTGTAGTGCACGCACATCAATAGTGAGTATAATAGTGAAGTGCAGCATCTCTGTACATAAATTCAATTACTTCTATAGTTATTTATATATATATATATATATATATATATATATATATATATATATATATATATATATAATATATATATACATATAGTCGTAAAGTAAGGAATAAATTCAATATCTCGTAAGTACAATTTTTTCAAAAATCGCTCGGAGCCGTCAATTTTATATTTTTAAATTTTATACAGGGTGTCTCAAAAAGATTTGCTAAAAAATTTTTTTTTCAAATTGCAAACCAATTTTTATTGCATTTTGGATTACCCTTACAATTCTAAACATTTGTCATGTAGCATGCGCTATACCTAAGTCCAAGCGTCATGAAGAAAACGAAAAAATAAAATAATTTTTATAACGTTTTATTATATCGAAAACAAAGATTCGTAAACTTAAAATAATTTTATTTCAGCAAATGTTCGAAATGTCCTCAGTTAGTCAACTGACAATAACCTAATCGATCTACAAATTCATGCTGCACATTTCGAACCATTTCGGGCGTTATTCGAAGTATTTCTTGACGGATGCGTTGGTTTAAATCATCTAGATTTGCCGGTTGGCTTAAAATACCTTGCCTTTAAGGTATACGGCAAATCTGGGTTGCAATTGAAAAAAAAATTTTAGCAAATCTTTTTGAGACACCCTGTATACATTTTTTTCGCAAAATATGCCCTGAAAAAATATAAAATCGACGGATCCGAGCGATTTTTGAAAAAAATTGTGCTTTACGAGATATTGAATTTATTCCTTACTTTACGACCACGTATATATATATATATATATATATATATATATATATATATATATTCTTTTAGCTCGAGACATAGGATACACAGAAAATAAAGAAGAGAATCGGGAACTTCTGAATATCAATAATGTAGATAATACCTGAATAACAATTTTTCTGAACCGTCGCATCAGACAGAATCAGAAAAGCAGCAGAAACGGGACAGGAACATCATAAAATGGGTCAAAAAAGGGTCGCCAACTAAACCAAAATGAAAAAAAAATTATAGAAGAGTATTGTCGATGCAATAAGCAAAAATTTTGCAGTAAACGTAAACGCCATAGATTGTGGCAATAAATATAAAAAATTTTAAAAACATCTAAAGTAAATGTTACAAAAGTCGTTAGGTGATAGTGTCATTACGTGGGAATTTTTTGATCATTTTGGTATTAGTATGTAAGACTTCAATTACAATTAAGTAATTTTCTTTATACAAAAATTAAGAAGTTACATTACAATTTGTTTCCCAACGTCAACGTGTTGGCATAAATTTGCTGTTTCATTACTATCTGACGCCCAATGTGCTAATAAAAGATTAAGAAGCACTTTAAGTTTTAACGCTTAACGATTCGTTACAACTTAGCGGCCAATCCCTAACTGTTGTGTTTTGCTGGTAGTTACGATAATGGAATCCTGGCTGTACGTTCGCTAAGAGTGACGACTCGAAACAAACCTTCTCACCTTCACTAACCAGGCCCAAGCTGATTCACAACAAGGTTAAACGTATACACATTATCGCATGTGTCAATAAGTTTTACCTCTGAGTTGATCTATAGCTACTGTCATATTTCGCAAGCTGCCTTCAGCAGGGATTGACACAGTTTCCACCAAACAAAAAAAGTGCGTTTAAATGAATAATATCACCGAGATTATAACGAACTATTTCTTTGTTAAAAAAACTATGATAATGTGTACGTCTTTCATAAATAACTCACTACTGGGTAACTGATATATTTTGACGGAACCGTTAGTTATTACATTGTGTGGCTGCAATAATCTAATCTGTATTATTCATAACAGAAATTCCATATACCACCCCCAGTGCTGCGTTAGTGTTTTAAGTCCAGATTATGATATTAGGGAGTTACTATCCAAGGTGCTACTGTCTGCGCAGTGGAATAAAATAAACTGTTGTCATATCAGTTGTATTAATTGTCTAATTTGTGTTATTACGTCAAGCTTTAGCGCGGGATACTGCTTTTTTTAATTCTCTCTTTTAGATTTAAGTACAATTTTTAAACTGTGGAGGCGAGCGTTCAGGTTATATGCGACATATGTTTTTACTGTTTGCGTACTTATATGTCAATTAATGCTGAGGTCAAGTGTGAACTGAACAGGTTTCTCCAGAATACATGTCAATGAAGTATTTATTATTATGGGTAATTTTGTAAAGCAACTTCTTCAGATTAACACTTTGAAAGATCTTTAAACAAACCTGACAGTGGTATTACGTCAATTCTTACTTTGTTGAAGATTTAAATATCGCGACTTGCCCTCGTCAGGGTTTATTGGTAGTGAACTATTATACCTTTTTTTTTGCTATAATTATGTATATCCGGAATGTATAGTTTCAGGAATATGTACTTGTGATAAATTGCATACTCTGTATGTATGCGTAATTGGTCCAGTCCTTTGCGGAGAAATAAAAATTCAAATTATTATTATATAACGTGTGTAATCTGTTTGCTGATTTGCTTTTCTTATTACTCCTACTACAGTTTTCTTTCCACTTTCTAACTAACCTAATCATTTACCGATTACACCAGTTATCAACACTCCAAAACTACCCACGCCAACAAAATGCTCTATGCTTAGCTATCATTTGACTGAGTTCGCAGCTGTGCTACCTTTCTCCATTATAAAATAATCTCTCTCCCTCTCCCTCTTTTTTTATGTGACGTGTAGTTAGACAACACACACACACACACACACACACACACACACACACACACACACACACACAACACACACAATAATATATATATATATATATATATATATATATATATATATATATATATATACCGCTGGGTTAATGCAGAAGTATGCTAAGTCCATTTTTAGCGAAAATGAGGTTCTCACTTATGTTCATCTTACACAGATTCCTGATGAAGAAATAAATTATTTTGAAATTATATTTGCGGAGGCTCACATGACATGTAAAAAATTATAATACATCATAACGAGGAAAGTACATACAGTTTAAGTTTGAATCGATTGTGACTTGCCTCCTGGATAGCTCAGACGGAAGAGCCCCACTCTATCAAAGTGGAGGTCGAGTTAATCTTTTACTGTATGTACTTTATAAAAGTTAATTTTAAAATAAAATACAATTAATGATTATTAAACTGAACTTCTGTGCGTTCATTAAAAACAGTGATATATATATATATATATATATATATATATATATATATATATATATATATATATATATATATATATGTGTGTGTGTGGTGTGTGTCTGTCTGTCTGTCTGTGTGTGTGTGTGTGTGTGTGTGTGTCTGTGTGTGTGTGTGTTGTGTGTGTCGTGTGTGTGTGTCTGTGTGGTCTGTGTGTGGTCTGTGTGTGTGTTGTGTCTGTGTGTGTCTGTTGTGTGTGTGTGTGTGTGTGTGTGTGTGTGTGTGTGTGTGTGTGTGCTGTGTGTGCGTCTGTGTGTGCGTCGTGTGTGTGTGTTTGTGTGTGTGTGTGTGTGTGTGTGTGTGTGTGTGTGTGTGTGTGTGTGTGTGTGTGTGTGTGTGTGTGTGTGTGTGTGTGTCTGTGTGTGTGTGTGTGTGTGTGTGTGTGTGTTTGTCTGTGTCTGATTCTGTGTGTGTGTCTGTGTGTGTGTGTGTGTGTGTGTGTCTGTGTGTGTGTGTGTGTGTGTGTGTGTGTGTGTGTGTGTGTGTGTGTGTGTGTGTGTCTGTCTGTGTGTGTGTGTGTGTGTGTGTGTGTGTGTGTGTGTGTGTCTGCGTGTGTGTGTCTGTGTGTGTCTGTGTCTGCGTCTGCGCCTGCGTGTGCCTGTGTCTGTGTAACGAGTGGAAAAAATGCTACTTATAACGATAATAACGAAGGTAGCAATAGTGCCGACTTAACTTTGAAAACCCTGTATATATATATATATATATATATATATATATATATATATATATATATATATATATCTGACAATGAAGAAGAATTTCAGGATGATTGTTTTTAAACATTTTATTAAATCAAGTTCATAGAAACTCAACAAAAACAATTCCTTATTAATAATAAACAAAAAAGTAGAAAGACAGATTATAGGTATATTTTAGCATTCTTAACCCATCGAGTGGTTTTCTTCGCCGATTTTCGACTGGAGGTGGTAAGTCATTCAAAATCTTCTGAATTGACCATTGATATGGCGTCCTTCTAAAATAGAAATCACATTGCCAATGGAAGACAGATTTTTGGCTCCTTTTCAAAATTCTCGAGAATTTTACAACATAGTTGCCATTGGCTGACTTTTCCCGTATCAGTCCTACAAAAAACTTCAGAGTGCTTTTTGTACCAAACCTGACGAGAACATAATCGTTAACATCTACATTGTTTGATAAGAGCTCCTTCTCGATGTCGTTGTGATCCTCAATAATTTGTTCAAAGAAAGTTTCTGCATCCCAGTCAGATCCATACTGAAGTTGCACGTCTTCACTCGAACTTTCATTTTTAGATGATAGTATCTCAGGAGGATTTTTGGTTTTCTTTGTAAATGTTCCCGAGCTTTCCCCTATTTCAAAATCCTCTGGTCCTAAGCGTTTCGCTGGTTGTATCTTCTTTGTCCAAACGTGTCAATTCATGTTGTTCAATGTTACCCCACGTCATGAAACAAATGCATTATTTTCTATTAATAATTTAATTTAAGAAAATTGATCAATATAATTACTAGTATCACTTGGAACAATGGATTTGCCCATATAATATACAGAATTGCTGTTGCAGAAGTTGCAAATAAATTTTATTCAATTGGGCAAAATTAAATTACCTAATGCTCTAATAATCCTAAAACTTTAAAATCTGTTGGGTTTTCTACACCATACCTTCTATATTTTTTTGAGGAAAATTGTATACCTACTCATAACTAAAGTTATAAGCAAAATAGTTTTGACAGTAAAAATGTTGGTACCCTGCGGTTCAATGTAATCCCACTTTACGGTATCATCTTTAAACTGGGATGTCTCCTGTACATGATCACAAGTTGGCAAGCTTCATGTTAGCTAGTGAAAAGAACTCCCTACATCATCTGTTGCAAAAAATTCGCTATACCTACGCCAATTGTGAAAGCATTTGCGTGCACAGACTATTACCAGCTTTTGCTGCTGGTATGTAGGTTTCACTGTTCTACAATTACATATATTCAATTTGTAATATATGATAATAACTGTAGCAAATTAACTTACAAGATCATTTATTTCCCTTGTTAAACACGTTTTTCTTTTGTGGTTTAAGTGTTTAAGACATACTTTGTTATGTGCTGATTTACACTGTATGAAAAGTTATGTATGAACTGTAGGCATAACTACGTGTTTATATGACGACTGTGGACTACTGCATGTCCACCTTTGTTGACCTGAGGAAAGCACATTTTTAATAATAATCAAAATAACTAGTTAATTTAGTCACTTTTCAATCACGAGACATAATCTCAGAATTTTGAAATCTTTTTGGAGATGGAAATATTTTGCAGCAGTACATGTCACAACAGGAAAAAAATGAATTTGAACTGTAACTTAACTAAAATTTTATAAAAGTCATAATTAACTACTCACAAAAGGCACATGTGCAGATACAGCTGGAAGAGAGAACCAATGCTACCAAAGGACTTATTTCAAGACATCGAAATCAATTTCATGATGTAGAAACATATAGTCAATTCTGTTCGTTTACACCTAACATTGTCTTTAACCAGTTATTAACCCTTATCATTTTAATATACTATAATGTATGTATAAAAATTATTAAATATTAAATACAGAATATTCAAATAAAAAGTGTATTTAATAAATATATATAAAAGTGATTTACATATCAAGCGGTAATTTAAAATTTGCAGTGTGCTTTATAACATGTGCTTTTAATTTACACTTTGCTTTTGCTGAATAATAACATAGATCACATTTGTAATACTAATCAATACTTGCATTATGTATTGTACTGTGTCTATTAAATTTACTTCTTTCATGTGTCACATAAACACATTGGTTACACTTGTATTTAACACCATTTGGATCATGTTTCACGAAATGCCTTTTTAAATAGAGTTTAACATTTGTTGAATAATCACATTGGTCACATTTGTAATTAATACTTGAATTATGTATCTCACTATGTATATTAAATCTATCTTTTTCATTTGTCACATAAACGCATTGGTTACATTTAAACTTAGCAGTACTTGGATTGTGCTTCAGAACATGTCTTTGTAAATTCTGCTTTGTCTTTGTTAAATAATCACATTGGTCGCATTTGTAATTAATACTTAAATTATGTATTGTACTATGTCTATTAAATTTACTTCTGTCATTTGTTACATAAACACATTGACTACATTTGTATTTAGCAGAACTTAAATTATGATTTGCAATATGGCGTTTTAAATAACGTTTCACTTTTGTTGAATAATTACATTGGTCACATTTGTAACCGGTGTTTGAGTTATGTATCATGATATGTATATTAAAATTACTTTTATATTTTGTTACATAATCACAATGCTCGCATTTGTAGTTAGAATCACTTGAACTGTGCTTTATAATGTGATTCCTGAAATAACGTTTAACTTTTGTTAAGTAATCGCATTTGTCACATTTGAAAGTAACACCAGTTGAACTATGCTTTATAAGGTGAACCCATAAATTTTGTTTCATGGTTGTTGAATAATTACATTGCTCACATTTATTCCTTAAACACCTTACTCCCTCTGCATCAGTTCCAACATTATTGGCTAAATTCAGTTTATCGTCCTCTTTCTTATTTGAAGTCTCATCCAATTTATTTTCAATTTTAATAAAATTAGAATTGTCATCAATTTCTTCTTTGATGATATCACTATTTGATATAACATGTTTCTGAGTAAGAAATAAATTGATTTGTTGTTCGGCTTCAGGTTCTATTTTAACAATTTTTTTATCAATTCGTTCCAACATTTCAAATTTGTTTCTGGTTTAATAGAATTAAAGAAATTAATGCATAGTACGAAATGCAAATGCACACTGTTTTCCAAGAGTTGGTATTCCCGAACACGTGACTTGAAACAAGCTTAAAAACTGGTAGTCATGGGACAAACCACCCTATTTTTAGCATATTTCTTTTGATTTATTTTACTGTTTTTACTTGTCCCGGTTATAATGATAAAACAACGTGAATATCTAGAATATGTACTATTATCACTGGATGATATGTGGCAGTATGTGACAATGTGATTAAGTGTCTAGTAAGCTCAAATGCAGAGTATTTAATGTTGTTCTTGTTACACAGTAAAGAACAATTTAGGAGTATTCCTGTTTCAGTGTCAGTGTTGCCGGTGTTTAGAGATGTGTCCCTATAACACCCACGTAAATTAACCCAAATCGCTCATTTTTATTACCTGTTAAATAGGTTGTATCAGCTACATAAACACGAGCTAAGAAACATTGTTAGGAAAATGTGAAAGAAATAGTTGTGTTGTTTCAAAGAATATAATAGGCTTTATTAACAATAAAATAAACTGAACTTTTAATATAGAAAATACATCAATGCACATTTTACCTTTATAACACACACTGTTGCCATCTCTGCTTTATGTAGTGTTAATTCTGACAGGGTTGTCAACTAACTAATTTAACAATTTTAACAACATTGTCCAGTATAATAGATTAATTAATTTTTTTGATATGTCAAAAGGTATGTATGTGTTTAATAGTGATTTATGATCCTAGGCCCAATGACTATTAACCAAGAATAGACCTATTTGTTTACAATTGTATGTGTCCCAACATAACTGCAAACTGCCAGAAGATGGCTGCCCCCATAGTTGACAACATCTGATTCTTTATCACATTAGATTAGATGACGAAAGTTCAAAACTATGTGCATTTGGCACACTCGGAAGATATAAATTTAAAATATTACCATATGGGGTAACGCGCTCCAGAAGTTTTTCACGATAGGTTTGATAAAATATTTAAAAATGAGGGAGTCATAACATATGTAGATGATGTATTAATCGAGGGGGGGGGGGGGTAAGAAAGAACATGACGATAGGTTAAAAGCGTTATCAGAAGCAGCTAGGAAACAAGGTGTTAAATTTAATATTAAGAAAAGTAGAATAGGACAAGATGAGATAGTTAGTTTACATGGGACACGTAATTAGTAAAGATGGGATAAGGTTAGAGCTATAATGGAAATTCCAATTCCAAAAAACAAAACTGATGTTCAAAAAATATTGGGTATTCATATGTAAGTAAATTTGTGCCAGGATTCACAGCAATACAGGCCCATTGAGGGAACTTTTAAAAAAAGATGTTGTGTTTGTATGGGATAAAAGACAAAATGATGCGTTAGATTTATTGAAACTAAAATTAAGTAACAGTCCAGTACTTCAATATTACGATGTCAATAAGGAAACGGTCCTTTCGGTTGATGCGAGTCAAGAGGACCTTGAAGCAGTTTTACTCCGAGATAACTTACTTGCGCGTATGCTTCTAAAGGATTAACAGAAGCACAACAACGATATGCAGTTATAGAAAAGAAATTACTTGCGATATGTTTCGGGCTTCAAAAATTTCACCAATATGCATATGCAAAAAAGGTAACAGTTGAAACAGACCATCAGCCATTAATAACGATTTTTAATAAGCCACTTAATAAATGTCTTGCACAGCGAATGCTGTTACAAATTCAAAAATACCAGATATCCTTAAAGTATAAACCGGGTAAAGATCAAACATCTGATGCATTGTCAAGAGCGAGTATTAAAGATGAATTAGATGAAGAGTTAAACTCTCAAGTATGTTTCATAATGTCACATCTTAATGCAACCGATAGAAAACTAGAACAAATAAAAGAGTTAACTAGTCAAGATCATGAACTGATAGAATTAAAGAAAGTTATACTAAACGGGTGGAATAAAGATAACAAAAAACAATTAAATGTAGTTAAGCCGTATGCAAAATATAAAGATGAGTTGACAATTAATGATGAAACTGTATTTAAGGGTAATAGTATAGTAGTACCGCATAGGTTGCGAAAATAAATACTTAGCAAAATACATTATAGTCGTTTAGGCATAAACAAATTTTTAAAATTAGCGAAAAATTCAGATTTTTGGCCAACCATGAAAATTGAGATTGAACAGTTAGTGAATAATTGTCATCTCTCTTTACAATATGGAAATTACCAAACTGCAGAACCTTTATTTCACATGCAAGTTTTTTTGGAGTTCCAAATTTGTTAGTGTCAGATGGGGGTCCACAATTTACCTCGAATGAATTTAAATCATTTGAAATCGAATGGGATTTCAAACATATAATTACGTTACCCACAAATTCACAATCAAATGGAATGGCCGAAAGGCATATATAAACAATAAAAAAATAAACAAAAAAGTAAGCAATGATGGGAAAGACGTACAATTGGCATTGCTATAATCTAGGAATACACCCATAGGAAACTATTCACCAAATCAATCATTAACGTCGAGATCTACAAGGCCAAATTTACCCATAGCCTCAAAACTACTTAAACCAGCAACAATTAACTTTAAACAATATCATGAGGAATTAAATAAAAAACAAAAGGAACAGGAACAGTATTATAATAGATTTACTAAAAATTTAAGTCCTTTGGTATCGCACATACACAAGAGTGTATGTGTATACAAAACCAAATTCAATTTGGACACCTGGGTAACCGTAGAACAGCTAGTAAATCGTAGATATAAGGTTAAGATAGAGATATTGATTAAAAATAGACGATGCGAAATTATAATAACTATAAAGGAACAATACAAAATAAGATAACAGATAAACTTAGCTCTTAGCATAGTTGCCAGCAACTATGCTAAGAAGCTAGCGGCAAAATGCAAAAATAAAGAACACTCTCTGTTAGTCAATCATGGCCTAAAAGTGTTTGAATAAAACCTAACACAAAACATCAATATACAGTACCCTTCAGCAACAGCATCGTTTTTCCAGTCCCCATGCCGTTTTAAAGTTCTGTCAGCTCCACTGTCTGTCAAGATTGTTTCTACAAAATGAATGTCCTCTGTATTGATCGCCATTGGGAATATTTAAGTACTTGGCAATCTGTCGAGGAATCTGACCAAATGTATTAATGACAATAGTATTACAGGTACATTTACACCCATTCTAGAATAAATAAGCTTTTCAATCTTCACATGCTTCGGTCTTAAACTCATGTACTTCTTAACGAGGTCAATATAATTTACTCTATTGTCATCGTTTAATATGGTAAAAACCCTGGGTCTGTGTGTTTTGGTTTAACTAATATAAATCACAAAGACAGAACCTTCTTCTTCAATATCCCCAACACACAGATTGCACAATTCTATGCGTTTGCAACCGCCAAACACGCCAAATATTGCAACTACCTAAAATGAAATCATATTTATTAAGAATAATCTTAAAAGTAAAAATTTATCTTCATAAGTAAGTATTTCGTTGGGTGCTTCAAAAATTAAGTGCTTTTTTGAAAACACTAATGACTTCTCTGATATGTACCCAACAGAACAGTTTTGCAAGAATGTCGAAAGTTTTGAAAACTTGCTGATGTCCGCATCCTTTTTGAGACGTAACACACATTTTAATTTGGAACTACATGCATCATAATGAACACGATTTGTGGTTTTTCGACTACTAAAATAAACACAAAGAATGATTACCTTTAATAAATGATGTAATGAACATGCCTAATCAAGGAAATACGCAAGCAAAACCTTCTCTGTAACCGTTTCCGTATTATACTTGCGCATCCACTCAATAAATCTGTCGAACTCTTTCTTATGAATAATTTCGAACTTTTTAGGTATCAGACTCAACTCAGCTTCTTCTTTTAAGGATTTCTTCATCAACGTCTGAATCCATTTTTGCAAAATTTGTTTATTTACAAAAAATGAATGACACTTATAATGCTAAACTATGGCAACTATAAAAAGACCGTTCATGAACTCTTGTGAAATGATATTTCTTTTGTAACTATCTGAAATTATTATTTCATTTAAATTGTGTCTCACACAATTGTGGCTAGTTCGACGACAAAATATCCCATGAAATTCATTTATAATGCGGAATTATGGCATTCGGAAAGTCCTGCCATAATCCCTTGAATTATAAACTAATTTCATAATATACTATTATAGTACACATTTAGAGCTACTATTGCTTAACTTAAGAATTATCTAACAAACAATTTTTCACATTTTCTAGTCGGCACAATAAACTAATAGTGTGAACTGAATAAATACTTACCGTATTTTTCATAACACTTTCTGACACATATTTTAATATAATGATGCTAATTGATTAATTCATGTTGTTGGTTCTTAAAAATATAAATATTTAGACCTGCGATCAACGATGAGTTTTAAGAATTTACCTATTCGATGATTGCTAATATTAACAACCAAAAATCTTATCAGAAGTTATTCTTATTTTCTGTCTATCTGTTACGTGTAATTAAAAGTTTATAAAGCGTTGAACTTCATTTTTGCAAATCCTTGATAAAACAGGTGAGGTTATGTTTACTAACTAAAAAAATTTTTCTAATACAAATATGAAATAGGTAATCCAATACATACCTAAATCAAAATTGCTACATATGATCATTCAATAAAAATGTATTCAGTTACGATATCAATCGTTACAAAATCGATAATTACTAATTTGATTCATTTGCCGTATATTTTTAGGATGGCATTTTTGCTACCGAAGTTTCCCGATTATAACATCGTTTAAGTTATTCAAATTGTAGGAAACCGCGCCGCATATCTCGAGTGCCACGACGTTTTGTAACTACTCTAATGTGTTTTCGGAAATTTTAATAGTAGACACATTTTTTACTCGGATGGCAAATGGAGTTTGTAAACATTTACAACAAGATGACGTCCAAGTAAAAGGTTTAAAAACTGCGTTGAGACAGTAAGGGCTAGTTGTATAAAACTTTCCGTTCACCGATGGTTAGTTAACCGCAGGTACAATCCCAACCGACGGTTGAGTGTGGTTTCCGTTGTATAAAAGTTGCCCTGACGTCGGTAGTATACCCTCTAGTTGAAAATTATTTATATAAGTTGGTCATCACGGTAGTTGGTGTTTGGACCAATTAGAGAAATTTAAGAATAACTAAACCTCAGATAAGCAAAATAACTAGTGTGTATTGATATTCCTATATAAATTCTTAACCTATTATCATTGTTTAAAAAAAAAATTTAAAAATGAGTTGCTGGAGCTAGAAATTAAACAAGTGAAACAAATTAATATGTAAATACAGATTATAAACTAAATACATTAATAACTTCTAGTTAGCTTATATGATTACTAATGTAATTCAGCAAAATAATTTATAAATTGCTGATGGAAATGCCTCTGCATTGGACCTAAGTGTTCATGTGTAACTTCAATGTTTTCTGCAGGTATAATTACATCTGGATTCACCAAAGGCACTTCTTCGTTGTGATCCTTTGCCAAATTGTGTAATACAGCACACGCCCCAACCACAATTTGTGCAGTATCCACTACTAAGCGAATTCCATTTATAATATAAATATCTGGTGTGGAACACAACATGTTCTTACAACCTACAAAATGGAAATTAAAAGAAATAAAATAATTTTAATAACGTTTTTTTAAGATAATTATGCAACCTCTTTTATAATAAGTTAATTATGAAAATATGCAACACTGTAAAAACAGAAACAATAATCTATGTCAAACAGGCGTTTAAAACTTCGTACCTGACAGAGGTTAATAGACAACTAGATGCTAACTTAAGAAATTGAAATAAATGCAATAATTTGAATTATAATTTTTTTAGGGTAACTATGCAACCTTTTTTTTATACGTTCGTAACAGGAAACATTGTAAAAACAAAAAAATTAACTGTCAGAATGACGTTTAAAACTTCATGTCAGATAGCTATTAATATATACGTTAACTAAAAAAAATTCCAAAGGCGCCCGCTTCTATAAGATATCATTAATGCAGTATGACCATTTTCATTCATATTTAATTAATTTTTTATAAAATTGCATGGAACATAATTAGCGATATGTTTAAGGTCTATATCAAGGTATTTTTATACTTTTGAAATATACAACTGTTTTAGAAATATTTGATAAAAATCAAAAACAGACCCTAATAAACCCCCCTCTACGCCGCTAGGTTTCTTCCAAAATCTAATCAGCTGTAAGCCAAATGAAAACAAGCATAAATACAGAATTTTAAGTACGTAGGCATTTTCGTTCTGAAGTTATCGTTGATACTAACATACATCTATATTTTATGGAAATACAATATCGTCCTTTGGAATGTTACTTCCGTAACTCGCGTTTCCACGGTTTTCGTTTCTAAAGTAATAAGGGTGGATATCATCCATTTTATTTTTTTTTACAATTTTTCAATAAATTTGTTGTTAGAAGATTAGATGTTTTTGTATTTGTCAATCATTAGCTATGAAAAACTAAGTTAGGAATGTGCAAACCGTTTTTCTTGATCTCTCAAGGTTTAGATTTTATAGCCTGTCAACGTGTCGAAATGGTGTCAGTTATTTCGTAAATAGTTGAAGATAGGTATAGGACTTCATATATAAGATGTATTTAGATTTATTCCGGGCATTCAAAAAAAGATACATGGTGTTCCGTTAGAATTATCAAAGTTGCTTTTAATTTTTAGTAGAAGCGGCAACACTGCATCAGTGAAAATATGTTTGTTGGAGAGAGCGTGATTGCTAATATAAACGCCCCAATTTTCATCTGTCACTTAACAAATAACAGATAATTGAGCGTTTCCAAACTTTTGGGACACACTGCATATATATATATATATATATATATATATATATATATATATATATATATATATATATATATATATATATATATATATATATTCTAGTTCCAGTAGGCCTGATTGGTGGAAAAGCCAATAAGTTACCACGTTTTTTTTTAAATTGTTTATTTGCTTATTTGACTTTTGCTTACTTATTTGCTTATTTAGTTGTACTTATCTGCGGGCAGTTTAGGGGTCTTCTCCTCTTCAGCCCTGGGTCTTCATGTTGTTGGTGTGTTGTGTATTGGGAATTGTATAGTTTGAATTTAGTTATATGTTTTATGTGGGAAAAAAAATCTTTGTTTTATTATTTTAACTTGCTTAATTAATATGGACGGTGCAGTGTGTTGTGTTGTGTGTTTGGTGTAGTGTGATGTGTTGCGATGTGAGTAGGCCGTTTTCGTGCGCTATGGTCGTCATCATTATAGCACTGGAATATGGGTATGGTTTCATTACAGCTTGGGGAAATGGGTATGGTTTCATTATATCGTGGGGGACATATGCATGGCTTATCGTAGTAGATAAGGAGTTTCGTCTAGGATGCTGTCGAAGTCTTCGGGTAGGTCGTGTAGTAGTAGTTGCGTCAGTAGTGTAGGTAGATGTTTGAATTTCGTCTTAGGTTTTCTCGGGTTGTATAGTCTTCTGTTACCGGTGTAGTATGTTTTAAGATTGTTTTTAGTAGCGTTTATGTTGCCCTTACTAAAAACATTCTATTATTTTATATATTTCGGTACAAAATTTTGACCTACATCAGAAAATGTAACTACGTGGAAAAACACTGGAGAACATACAAAAAAAGATTTAACATAGGCACCATATTGTAACAAAATAAATACACACTTAATTATTAGTATTACACTACTATCATATCTTACATAATCACATTGATTACATTTCTATTATCAGTATATGAATTGTGCTTTAAAAGGTGATTCCTCAAATTGGATTTAACGTTTGTTGAATACTCACATTGATCACATTTGTAATTAGTACTTGAATTGTGCTTTAAGGAATGTTGCCTTAAATAATATTTAACTTTTGTTGAATAATCACATTGATCACATTTGTAATCTATATTTGAATGATGTACTGCACAATGTCTATTAATAATGCTTCTTTCATGTGTTACATACACACATTGATTACATTTGTATTTATTAATACTTGTATTGTGCTTTTTAAGGTGTTTGCTTAAATTACATTTAACTTTTGTCGAATACTGGCATTGATCACATTTGTAAGTAATAAGCGAATTGTGCTTTATAAGGTGTTTTTTTAAGTATCGTTTCACTATTGTTGAATATTCACATTGATCACATTTATAACCAATATTTGAATCATGTATAGGAAGATGTTGCTTTAAATAATATTTAGTTTTTGTGGAATAATCACATTTATCACACTTATAATTAGTGCGAGTTGAATTATGTGTTACAAGATGACGCATTAAGTATTGTTTCGTTTTTGTTGAATACTGACATTGATCACATTTGTAATCAAAACTCGAAATATGCTTATTAAGGTGTTGCTTTAAATGTTGTTTAACTTTTGTTGAATAATCACATTCATCACACTTATAAATAGCAACAGTTGAATCATGCTTGACAAAGTGAAGATTAAAATTTCGTTTCACTTTTGTTGAATACTTACAGTGATCACATTTATAATCACTGCTCATATTGTGCGTATCAAGATGTCGCTTTTTATAGTAGTATAGTATATTAGTATGCTTTACAAGATGACGCCTTAAATATCGTTTCACTTTTGTTGAATATTCACATTGATCACATTTGTAATCAATATTGGAATTGTGCTTATGAAGATGTTCCTGTAAAGTGGATTTATGTTTTGTTGAATAATCACATTGATCACACTTGAAACTAGCAGTTGAATTATGCGTTAGACTGTGCCGCCGTAAACTCTGTTTCACTTTTGTTGAATAATTGCAGAGGTCACATTTGTAATAAACACAAGTTAAATTATGCTTTACTAGGTGACACTTTAAATTTGGTTTCAAGTTTGTTGAATAGTCACATTGATCACACTTGTAATTAGTAGTTGAATTATGCTTAATAAGGTGATTTTGTAAATTTCGTTTCACTTTTGTTGAATAATTACAATGGTCACAATTATAATCAATACTGGCATTGTGCGTATTAAGATGACTCTTTAAATTACTTTTAACTTTTGTTGAAAAATCACATTTAGCACACTTATAATGAATGCCGGTTGAATGTTTTACAAGGTGAATTGTTAAATATCGTTTCACTTTTGTTGAATAATTACATAGGTGACATTTGTAAGTAGAACCAGTTGGATGATGCTTTAGAAGATGTCGCCTTAAATATCGTTTCACTTTTGTTGAATACTCACATTGAACACATTTGTAATCAATACTTGAATTGTGCTTATGAAGATGTTGCTTTAAAAGGGATTTACATTTTGTTGAATAATCACATTGATAACACTTGTAACTAGTAGTTAGATTGTGCCTTACACAGTGACGTCTTAAATTTCGTTCCAAGTTTGTTGAATAATTGCATAGGTCACATTTGTAATTAGTATCAGTAGAATTATGCTCTTCAAGGTGACGCCTTAAATTTTGTTTCACTTTTGTTGAATAATTACATTGGTCACACTTATCCCTAAAATCACTTATTTCTCTGGTACCAGTTCCAATATTATTATCTAAATATAGATTGTCTTCCTCTTTCTTATTTGCAGTCTGTTCCAATTCGTTCTTAACTTTAATACAGTTAGAATAGGAAATTTCTTCCTTGATTACATCAGTATTCAACATAACATGTTTTTCAGGAAGAAATAAATTGATTTGCGCTTCCGCTTCAGGTTCTAGTTTAATAATTTTTGTATCCACTAGCACAGACATTTCAAATTTGTTTCTTGTTTAATAAAATTAAATGAATAATAAGCACATACAAATTATGCAAACTGTTTTAGCGTTGGGGGGTCATTTCGTGTTGGTACTTGGAGGAAAACCTTTTTTTTTAAGTATATTTTTACTCTTCCCGACCTTTTGTTGCTTTTCATTTCTACTTAGGCCGTTTATTTTTATTAAAGGTAGATTCTTGTAAAAATATATTTTATTACTAAAATTTCTAATGATTTGTATTATTAACTACTACTACCATTGTTTATACATACAATGGTACTAGAGTAGAAATAGGAAATACTTTCAGAACAACACAATGAGTCATGAAAAGCTGCGCGAAAATCAGCTGGTTTGCCAGTGGCGTTGCACGAAAATTTCATAAATGGGTTATGGGGTTAAACAGAAATGTTACAAATTGAAGTTAAACCAAGCGATAATTTATATAAGACTATGTTTTGTGAAATTTAGCAATTATAGCTTAGTTTACACGATTACAAATAGGCGCAGTTTTGTTTTGGAGCTCCTTGAATACTTGTCATCAACAATGTCTGCTGAATAACTTTATTTACAGAATAACAAAATGATCTATACAAAAGTACAATCTTATAATTCATCCTAAACTACTGTAAAATGATACATGTACCCGCAAAGCATGAAAGAAAACCTTAATATCCGGCTCTTTGAGGGACAGTTTAATGGTATATCGAATGTGTTGAAACTTAATAAACTAAATATACTATTTGAAACGGCCCCAAAAAGCATATTGTATTTTAGAAAACTATGTAAACGAATTCACATTAATTAAAACGTAGATGTGTATAACAAAAGCTTTCAAATTAATAACACAAGTAGTAAAGCAACAAGAAGTAACCGCACCAGATTCTTATTAGTTTGAATGCGATTACTTATTACTTTGGTTTAGGAGTAAATTATTTTAAAATTTTTTTTTAATTTATTTATTCACAAACAATATAAAATGAACACGTAAATATTTACAGAAATATAAAATGTCATGACTTCATGTCATCCCATTTCAAAAAAAATTGTGATTCTGTTTTGAAGACTATGATTTTGTGAATAGTTTTGGCAACACCTTGTATAATATTTAAAATTTTTGTAGGAACACAAAGTAAGTGTGTCTATGCACTAGTAACCTGCAACATATTTTCCTCTAACGATATCAAATAAAAAAGTATGCCCTTTGACAATGACACATGAAAATCATGATTTTTTAAAAAACATTAAATATCTCAAAAACTATTAATTTTAGATGATAATAGACCTTAATAAAACCGATTCAGAATTTATAGAAAAATGAGAAAATTTAATAAAATACAGGGTGTCCTATTTCAAAAAATGAAGTCGCAAGCTCTCCAGTTCATATGAGACACCCTGTATAAACGAAAATATTTTCTTTAAATGTGGATTTGATTACTGAAAAACTTTTGTATTTAAACTTTTTTTCTATCCCTATTGTGTAAGGAAGTATCCTCCGTTGTAGCACTCCGCGGACACCCTGTATATGAAAATGTAAACTTTGTGTCTGACAGAGGTTAATAGACAACTAGATGCTAACTTAAGAAATTGAAAGAAATGCAATAATTTGAATTATAATTTTTTTAGCGTAACTATGCAACCTTTTTTTTATACGTTCATAACAGGCAACATTGTAAAAAACAAAAAAATAAACTGTCAGAATGACGTTTAAAACTTCATATCAGATAGCTATTAATATATACATGTTAACTTAAAAAAAATTCCAAAGCCGCCCGCTTCTATAACATATCATTAATATAGTATAACCATTTTTATTCATATTTAATTCAGTTTTTGACTTACTTCGGGTTATATTAAAAAACTTTATAAAGAAAAGTTATTTCTTATAAAATTGCATAGAACATAATTAGCGATATGTTTAAGGTCTATATCCAGGTATTTTCATATTTTTGAAATATACAACTGTTTTAGAAATATTTGATAAAAACCAAACACAGACCCTAATAAACCCCCCTCTACGCCGCTAGGTTTCTTCCAAAATCTAATCAGCTGTAAGCCAAATGAAAACAAGCTTAAATACAGAATTTTAAGTACGTAGGCATTTTCGTTGATACTAACATACATCTATATTATAATGGAAATACAATATTGTCCTTTGGAATGTTACTTCTGTAACTCGCGTTTCCACGGTTTTCGTTTCTAAAGTAATAAGGGTGGATATCACCCATTTTATTTTTTTTAACAATTTTTCAATAAATTTCTTGTTAGAAGATTAGATGTTTTTGTATATGTCAATCATTAGCTATGAAAAACTAAGTTAGGAATGTGCAAACAGTTTTTCTTGATCTCTCAAGGTTTAGATTTTATAGCCTGTCAAAGTGTCGAAATGGTGTGTCAGTTATTTCGTAAATAGTTGAAGATAGGTATAGCACTTCATACATCAGATGTATTTAGATATATTCCGGGCATTCAAAAATTGAATAATGTACATGGTGTTCCGTTCGAATTATCAAAGTTGCTTTTAATTTTTAATAGAAGCGGCAACACTGCATCAGTGAAAATATTTTTGTTGGAAAGAGCGTGATTGCTAATGTAAACGCCCCAATTTTCATCTGTCACTTAACAAATACAGATAATTGAGCGTTTCCAAACTTGGGGACACACTGCACACACACACAATATATATATATATATATATATATATATATATATATATATATATATATATATATATATATATTCGTTAGTTCCAGTAGGCCTAATTGGTGGGAAAGCCAATAAGTTACCATATGTGTTATTACTTTTTATATATTTCCGTACAAAATTTTGACCTACATCACAAAATGTAACTACGTGGAAAAACACTGGAGAACATACAAAAAAAGATTTAACATAGGCACCATATTGTAACAAAATAAATACACACTTAATTATTAGTATTATACTATCATATCTTACATAATCACATTGACTACATTTTTATTATCAGTATATGAATTGTGCTTTAAAAGGTGATTCCTCAAATTGCATTTAACGTTTGTTGAATACTCACATTGATCACATTTGTAATTAGTACTTGAATTGTGCTTTAAGGAATGTTGCCTTAAATAATATTTAACTTTTGTTGAATAATCACATTGATCACATTTATAATCTATATTTGAATGATGTACTGCACAATGTCTATTAATAATGCCTCTTTCATGTGTTACATACACACATTGATTACATTTGTATTTATTAATACTTGTATTGTGCTTTTTAAGGTGTTTGCTTAAATAACATTTAACTTTTGTCGAATACTGGCATTGATCACATTTGTATGTAATAAGCGAATTGTGCTTTATAAGGTGTTTTTTTAAGTATCGTTTCACTGTTGTTGAATATTCACATTGATCACATTTATAACCAATATTTGAATCGTGTATAAGAAGATGTTGCTTTAAATAGTATTTAGTTTTTGTGGAATAATCACATTTATCACACTTATAATTAGTGCGAGTTGAATTATGTGTTACAAGATGGCGCATTAAGTATAGTTTCGTTTTTGTTGAATACTGACATTGATCACATTTGTAATCAAAACTCGAAATATGCTTATTAAGGTGTTGCTTTAAATGTTTTTTAACTTTTGTTGAATAATCACATTTAGCACACTTATAATGAATGTCGGTTGAATGTTTTACAAGGTGAATTGTTAAAAATCGTTTCAATTTTGTTGAATAATTGCATAGGTGACATTTGTAAGTAAAACCAGTTGGATGATGCTTTAGAAGATGTCGCCTTAAATATCGTTTCACTTTTGTTGAATACTCACATTGAACACATTTGTAATCAATACTTGAATTGTGCTTATGAAGATGTTGCTTTAAAAGGGATTTACATTTTGTTGAATAATCACATTGATAACACTTGTAACTAGTAGTTAGATTGTGCCTTACACAGTGACGTCTTAAATTTCGTTCCAAGTTTGTTGAATAATTGCATAGGTCACATTTGTAATTAGTATCAGTAGAATTATGCTCTTCAAGGTGACGCCTTAAATTTTGTTTCACTTTTGTTGAATAATTACATTGGTCACACTTATCCCTAAAATCACTTATTTCTCTGGTACCAGTTCCAGTATCATGTTCTAAATATAGATTGTCTTCCTCTTTCTTATTTGCAGTCGCTTCAAGTTCGTTCTTAATTTTAATACAGTTAGAATAGGAAATTTCTTCCTTGATTACATCAGTATTCAACATAACATGTTTTTCAGGAAGAAATAAATTGATTTGCGCTTCCGCTTCAAGTTCTAGTTTAATAATTTTTGTATCCACTAGCACAGACATTTCAAATTTGTTTCTCGTTTAATAAAATTAAATGAATAATAAGCACATACAAATTATGCAAACTGTTTTAGCGTTGGGGGTCATTTCGTGTTGGTACTTGGAGGAAAACCTTTTTTTTTAAGTATATTTTTACTCTTCCCGACCTTTTGTTGCTTTTCATTTCTACTTAGGCCGTTTATTTTTTATTAAAGGTAGATTCTTGTAAAAATATATTTTATTACTGAAATTTGTAATGATTTGTACGAGGTGATCAATCTCAAGTGTACTGTAGTGGTATGACAAAAATCCCTAGTTGTTAATATTGTTGTGTTTTGCAGTTGGCTGCTTTGGATTTTTAGTGTGGTTTTAGTCATTTTAGTTTATGTCAGTTTATGTCATATTATACCTTCGTTTTTCACTTTTGTATTATCTTAGTCCGAAACGTTACAAAATGTATTTGCGAATATGCAACGTAGGGTGAACTTATGTTTACAACTTAATGGCGGTCATTTTGAACATATGCTGTAAAGCAAAGTGTGATAACTAATGTGCACCTAAGGAGTTAAAAAAAATTTGTAAAAGACATTGTCATTCCATAAACATGTACCGTAAATTTTATTTAATTATAATGAAATTATAACATTTAAATACTTAAGATTTATTATTTTGTAATGATGTCATCCAATCATTAAATAATATTTTATTTATTTTGTTGTATTTTATAGGGATGCAGTCTAATCAAATACAAAATAGTCATTATTTAAGTTAAGATAATATTTTATAATATGTATAAGTTAAGGACCTTCATACAGGTTTGAAACTGATCGTAGTTTTTACTCGAACCATGCTCTAGAGTAGCTAGACAAATACAGCTTCTTACCAACCTATCAGTGGTACCAACTTAAATATTTTGCTCACGTGGTATACACTTGAGATTGATCACTCTGTATTATTAACTACTACTAACATTGTTTATACCTACATACAATGCTACTACCATTAATCATAGGGTACGTTCCACTTGGTGATTTGTAGTTTGAAAACTCGTCGCAAGGCGTTCCCCTTAACGCTTCAAACTAAAGTCATTAGATAGAATAAAGTACCGCAACTTGCATCCATTTTGTGCACAAAATTGGGCGCCAACTTCAAACAGAAGTGAACAACTATGAATGTTTATTGTGAAAACAAACAAATTGTCACCTAATCGAAACAAACACATGTATTGGTTTAAATTATTTATTAAATGGCATTTTTCATTGCAAGTGTCCGACTACTTTTGGAGGACCCTTTAATTGTATTTTTTGCATTCTCTCCTCTAACAGCGAAAAATCGCCTACATTTAACGAACGTTTTTGTACAGTTATAAATAATATTATGACATTGTGAAATGTTATTTAACAAAGCAGAGTTGTCTAGATATAATAGATCTAAGAACACATGTCTGTCTATAGCATTGTCTAAAAGATTTTTCTCATTAATGCTTCAATTTTCTCGTTCCATCAATTCTTTTCGTTTCAAATGCTCCTTCAGAAAAATGCAACTAACACAATAGTACTTTTATTTGTAAAATAAAGTATTGTGATTTTAAATAAAGTCAACCGAGCAATTACTACACTGCACCATAAATTTATTAAAATGTCATCTACAGAAGATGAAATGGCTAGTAATAGTGCTGAATTCTATAATATTGCCCGTTTCCCTAAATGTATTGGGGCAGTAGATTGTACGCACATCAAAATAACGTCACCCGGTGAAGATGGGCCATAAATATACCGTAACCGTAAAAGATTTTTTCATTGAATTCACAAGTAGTTTGTGATGCAAACTGCAAATTCAAAATGATGTTTGCAGATGACCTAGCTCTTCCCACGATAGCACAATCTTTAATAACTCCAGACTAAGATCATATTTTGAAAACCATAATTTTACACAATATGTACTAGTGGAAGATAGTGGTTATGGCATTAAGCCGTATTTGGTTACTCCATTAGGTAAGCACTGCATTAAAAAAACCAGAATGTGCAGTTTTATGAATTTTAGGCAATGCTGTGACCGCAGCCGAATAATTATTAACGAAGCGCAGATGAGAACTCGAAATCCTATAGAGGGGACTTTTGGGATATGGAAAAGGAAATTCTCAGTTTCCGCATTTGGGATTCGTTTACAACTACGTAAAGTCGAAGCCATCGTAGTAGCAACAGCTGTGTTTCATGACAACAATATTATTAAATGAGGAAGTCCCCCCACTTCATGTGGATCACGAAGCCTAAATTGAATTTGTAAATCAGGTTCAAGTTGAAAATGTCAGGGATGTTATTGGTGGTATAAATAACATAGTCCGTCATCAACTTATTAATGAATATTTTAACACATTGGTAGTTTAAAAGTAGGTTTAATTCGAATGTTTAAACAAATAAAATATATGTAATATTAAATTACTTTTTGAGTTTAATTTGCAACTTTTCTAATTGTAGAATTTCCATTCTTAGAAGATGCTCCCCTTTCTTCCATTGAATTTCTAATTCGGTTTTTTTAATTTCCTGATTATGTTGCAACTTCAAGCGACATTCCTCCCTGAAGAACATATATTTACCTTCTTCTAATGTAGTTTTGGCTTCAGCCCACTGCGACACCCTGTCAGTTACAGAATTTGGAAGTTCTTTTTTTGCCTTAAGCCGAAAATTATTTAATCAAAAAAACTGATCATGTGACAGCTTGT
Organism: Vesta saturnalis; assembly: GCA_036346205.1. NCBI lineage: Eukaryota > Metazoa > Arthropoda > Insecta > Coleoptera > Lampyridae > Vesta > Vesta saturnalis. The sequence continues at coordinate 620,990 of JARFJB010002450.1, read as the reverse complement.
AAAGTAACAACTACTGTAATTGTCAAAAAGTAATGTAGTCAGGGGCGAAACTTACACAACTCATGGCGTAAAACCCTGCTTTACACATTAGCTAATCTTTAGTAGATCTAGAAAATGGTGTATTTTTATTACCTTTAGCTTTCGAAGTTTTCAGAGCTTCGGACTTCTTGGTTCGCAACATATTCGGTGTATAACTAGACCAATCATCGTTTGCTACTGAAATACGATTACTATAATGTTTAACTTTTATTATATAAAAGAAGTAATTTTACCAACTAATGCTTTATACTGTAAGGACATAAACATTACTACAGTTTTCAACCAAAAAAATATTTTCTGTAAGAATATCTTCATTTCTCTCTACTCCATCTACTAGCTTTCCCAAAATTTCTTTGATTTCGTTATCAACATCCGCGAATTGAAAATCATGAGGCGGACCCCCTCCGGTCATCCGAGTGTAGCACTTTTCGTCGAAAAACTTCTTCTTTACACGCTTCTTGATGTTTTCATATTTCTTCCGGAGGACATCAACTGGCCAATATATATCGCCAGAATTGAATTGAATTGTTTTTCAATTTTTTTCCAGCACTTTGTTTTTTTATTGTGTCTTCATATCTGTCATTTTACATTCTAAGAGCCCTTGTACCTTTTGGCTATAGACACCAGCAGAGACTCCTTTGCACTAAAATTTGCCGATCTTTTCTTTGCACTCATTTTAAAATTTTCAGTACAAAACGCAACAAGAACATAACCACATAAAATACAACAGCAACATCTGTCAACGTTCAATTTTACTTAAAGCTCTTAACAGCGTCGGCACGACTCATACCAACATACTGAATTTGCAAGTAAACTGAAGTTTAGTTAATCAAAGGATAAACTACCCTTGTACAACACGTAGCAAAGTTAAGCGCCGCTTACGTTGAGCTACAGTTCACTTGAACTACAGATGAACCCTACATTGTACAATCGGCGCTAAGATACGCTCAATAGCTAGTTAAAATTGAGACCAGTTGGCGCATGACGTCATTCGGTAACAACTCGCAAAGATCGGGCTTTTATATTCGTGTTTCACAAGCCGTATAATGCCAGTTCATGTTTATAATGCAGTGTCCGAGGCAAATGAAAATTTTCATATCTATTTTCTTTTCAGGACCCGTGGTGCCAAGCCGATACACTGGTCATGAAAGGCAAACAAGGAGGTACGTATTTTGTGTAATTTTTGAAAATTTGTTGTGTGTCAATTTTGTTGAGCTTTATTATTGTCAAAAGTTAGATCTTAAATAAAAGAAACGAAAAGAAACAAAATACACCCACGTACCACACAAAGATAAAACACATTTTGTTTGTTACAGGTCCTGCCACAGTTCCAGTGTTCCAGAGAAATTAATAATTGGACATCACAAGTTAATGTCAGAATTGAATTTCTGTTTTACTCCTGCTTAACCTGATTCATATTTTTTTCTCTTTATGCATCGTGTTATCAATTGTTACCAGACCAGCAACAAATAACAAACCTTTATACAAATTTTGGTGTATGCAATTTTATTACAAACAAAACCACTCATTTTAGAGAATGTGTTAATACTTATTTTTGTAACTAGTGCGCTGTTTACACATTTCTTGGTGCGGGGCCATTCTTTTTTACCCGAGGCGTGGCCGAGGAATAAAATATAAGGCCGAGCACCAAAAATGAGACAGCGCACGTGTTGCGAATAAAATTTTTGTAATCGTTTACATAAAATTAGAAAAAAATTAATTTTGAAATATTGGATGACAAATGTCAAATTAAATACATAAACAAAAAAGTTTATATATTTAGTTATATACCACTTTTTTGTTGAAGTATTAAAAGTAACTGTATGTAACTGTATATATAAAAAGTGTTGACTTTTATGAAGTTAATCACTGCATTTTTATGTACTATTATAGTATCCACGAGAGTTGGCGGCACGTCGTAGGTTTCCGAATGAATGCGCGTGTTTTAAGTAAAGACATGCGTATAGGTGATCGTCAGTGAAAATAAGAGAGAAGTGAGTATGTCCGTATGTCCAACAGCTGACCTCAATTAACGCTTCAACTTAATATTGCACGGATTCTGATTTAACATCAAGCTGTCAAATTTATTCATTATTTATAACCTCATCGTTTTCTTTTAGTTTACGCCGTCTCGTATTATTTCTGTTCGTTGTTGTTTTGCCCCTTTATTTACTCGTTCTTTATAGTTATTTTGTTCAAATTATCAAAAGGACCCCCTAATCAACTTAAATGCAGTGCAAGAGGTACAGTATATATAAATAATTTCACACAACGAATTACATTGTTATTGTTTTAGCGAGTAGCAGATGCTTTGAAAATTAGTTTGCGCACAGTGACAAGGATTAAAGCACGCAGTTGCAATTAATCCCATTTTGCGTGGTCCTGGAAAGAAACGACCTCGCAAAAATCAAAATCAGTTGATTTACAGGATTGTGTAAAGATGAGGATTAGAAATACTTTGTATGATATGTATGCTCAGAGTAAGTGATTTGTTGTTTAATTACCTATAAATAAATTTATTGTCATTATAGAGAAACATGTTACTGTTGGAACCCTAAATGCCGAACTTCAAGAAAAACAGATTATGTTAAGTAAAACTATCTATTCTATTCACAATAAAAGTATACATATTGTTTTAATTATAAACTCATTTAAGTGTAATATTATTTGTAACTAACTCCTTAAACGATCCTGCGATTTTAAGTTCTGGGATGGGGACATTTGGTTAGCGATAAAGATTCTAATTGGCATTTTCAAACAATAAGTTAATTCACACAACAGTGTCTGTTTACCTGTAATAAACATCAATGCTGGTAAAGATAATCGAAAAAAAATTAGATTTCAACTGGTTTTAATTACCATAACATAACCTTACTTTTGATATGTATGTTATTCCATTCATTACCTATAGTATAATTTTTTTCTGTACAGTGGGGTGCCGTTCTAATACATGTTTGAATGTACGTATAAAATACGCTTATTACGCGAATTTACGAAAATTGCAATATTTTTAATCACAAAACAGCATGTTTTGACTATCCAATATAACATTAGTGCCAAACGTATTGTCCAGAGAACGAGTTCAATCGCAGCAGACGTTAATATTTTTAGTGCACTTATTAGAATTCCGCATTTAGCTCTACTAGGCTTCTAATTATTTTTTTAAGATACGTTTGTTCAATCTTACAATAGAATAGAAAGTTGTTGTTTCTAACTATTGTTACGCATCTCGAAAGTTAATTATTATCCCACCTCAACATATTCCTATGGCAATGCGTCACTTTGCACTTTGCAAAACGTTTTGCACTCACTAGTGACTGTAATATACTATATAGATTATTAAAATTAACGCTAGATACAATTATAAAGAAATCAACGCTTTATTTATTTATATTAAGATTAATAGTAAGGGAGAGTGGGCCACAGAGAAACAGCGTTCACAGTGAAACAATCAATTTAATTTTTAAATACGCCGCTGTATTGCAGTTTTGGTAGGTTGGTAACAGTCACCCGAGCAACAGCTTTCAGTAGCTGGTTGATGTCTTCCATTAAAACTGCGGGTATAAGTTGTAGTGAGAACCAGTGTCAATTTTAAGGTAATTTGTTTTCTAGAGGTCACAGTTTCACACATATTTAAAATGCATCTTTTTACTAAATCCTTGTTTTAATATTTTATCGGCTGCCTGGATCATTTATTAACCTAACCTACAAGTTACTTCTTTTAAATAATGTGTTATTAGGTTTCGGTAAAACTTTTTGCAAAATTCGTTAGAAGTACACTCTGAAACACCGTGGCAAAGTACACAGTGAAACGTTTCACTGTGTACCAACAAAAGGCCTCGAACCGTTTCACTGTATACCACATGTACAGGCTCTGTATAATTTTTTTTGCAGATGGCAAGGAAGCCAAAACGAAGAAAAATAGGGTATGCATCTAAAGAAGATATGACTGCGGCTGTTCTTCATGGTGGAATGTCATTGAGGCAACCTGCCCATAATTTTAATGTAAAATACGTGACATTATTTCGATATGTTAAATCCCGATATCGACGTTCGTATGGAACCTCATTATGATGTAAACCGAGTTTTTTTACAGAAAATGAGGAATCTTCATTAGCTGACTATATCCAGACATGTAGCCGAATGGCCCATGGGTTGACTACCGCCAAAGTAAGACACCTGGCACACGAATGTGCAGTAATAAACAAGAAACGGTTTCCAGAATCATGGGAACAAAATAAGGCAGAAGGGCCAGATTGGCTTAGAGGATTTTTAAAAAGAAGAGGCAATCTTAGTATTCGCCAACTTGAACAGTGTGGTTCTCAAGATTAACCTCCTTTAACCGGCACAATATCGACTAGTTTTTTACCAAATTAGAGGAACTTTTTAATCGAATACCAGAACTGACAGATGGTTCCCGCATTTTCAATTTAGACGAAACTAGTACGACTACCGTCCATGTTCCTCAGAAAATTGTAGCAGGAAAGGGAGTTAAACAGGTTAACAGCTGTACAACTGGAGAAAGGGGGCAGCTGGTTACAACATGTGTTATTGTCTCCGCTTTGGGCACCTATATTCCAACAATCATGGTCTTCCCCCGAAAAAAATTTAAAGAACATATGCTGAAGGGTGGTTTTTCAGGAACCCTTGATTTGGCTAATTCTTCGGGCTGGATGAATGCTGAAATGTTTCCCCTTGTTATGAATTATTTTATTAAACATACAGGAAGTTGTAAAGAGAGGCCTACTTTATTAATCTTTGACAACCACGAGAGCCATATTAGCATTGAAGTTGTGTATACAGCAAGAAATGCTGGGATACACATACCAACACTTCCTCCACATACTAGTAATAAAACTCAACCCCTTGATGTGTCAGTATTTGCTCCTTTCAAGAGTTACTGTAATTCCGCCTGTCAATATTGGATGATTAGACATCCGGGTGTTCCTCTATCGATTTATGATATCAGTGAATGTGTATTTGAAGCTCTCACAAGGGCATTACACCAGCAAATATAATGGCTGGGTTTAGAAGGTGTGGAATCTATCCTTTGAATAAATTCATTTTCACAGACAGTGATTTCCTTAGCTCGGCAGTTACCGATAGACCTCTTGTTGCCATCTCAACTGGAAACGATGCCGCTACTAGTATTTTGAAGGAAAAATTGATCTCACCACAAGAATATAAAGGATTCCGTAAGGCGCACAGTCGAAAGAACAGTAACAGACAGCCAAGGGAAAAGAAACGAAGTACAATAATAACTGACTCACCCGAGAAAGAAGCTCTTCTGGAAAAAGAAAACAGAAAGCATATTTCACAACAGACTCGAATCAGAATATGAGAATTAAATGTGGTAGAAAAGAAACACAAAAAGGCCAAAACAGTAAAGAAAGTACAACATCATGATGAGTCGTCAGATTCAGATGTAGAACTAAGATATGCTGGAAGCTCTGATGATGATCATTTGAGTTTATCTGATGTTGATGACCATTTTGAAAATAAAACGCCCAGGAAATAAGACTTCATTCTTGTTAGATTCAATGGGAACATTTATTACATCGGAAAGGTACTGGATGAATTGGGAGGTGATGAATATGAAACATATTTCTTACGCAAGACAAAAAAATTTGGATTGCAGCTTTCTATTTCAAACTGTACCCAATGTTTCTGTTGTGAATATACGTGACATCAGAAGTGTTTTGCCTCAGCCCGAAGCCAGACGAAACACGAAAAGGATGTCGAACTATTTGATATTTTCCATTTCCTTTGGTTCACTTAACGTGAGATAGTTAATCTACTTTTTTAAACCTTTTTTTTTTTTAACTGTAATATTGTTTTTAAGAAATATATCTTTTTAATTGTTAATATTTTATTATGCTTTCCTCCCTGTATAAACTTTTAACTATGTTTCACTATAAACTATTCGACGTTTCATTGTGTACCATAGTTGGTCCACAGTGAAACAGTTGTCATGTTTTTTAAAAAAGGCAATAAAAAATTTACTTGGTATAATTTTATATTTATTCTTACCAAAACTGCATCGCAAATGTTCCACAATTTCTACCCATAAAAAAACTTCACTTACAGTGTTTCACTGTGGCTCACCCTCCCCTATATAGCAACCAGCCTGCTGCAGCCGTCTATATTTTCTTAAATGTTGAGACACGTCGGAAAATAATTCCAAAAAATACATATTTCTTAGAGTAGGATTGAACAAAACGTTACACGTGGAGAAACGAATTGCACCCGCTTGTGGGTCTTCGCGCACTCGGGCTGCAAATCTGACCCAGGCACAAGGGCAATTTCGTACTTTCTCTACTTGTACTGTAACATACTATTTATACATAATGGATTAATTAAGCACGTAAAATATTACTACGACCATTTTAAAGTAGTAAAAGCAACTACCTGTGGGTAATTAAAGTATTATCTGCAACACTGCCTTGTTACAATTGGGCAGATTTCATTCCTGATGTCATTATTTCTTAAATATGTTAAAGACGCTCCATTGACTTCAAATTTGAATCTTAATAGAGTAAGTGGTCCAGTAATTGACCATAACCCAGTAATTGACCACTTATAGAATAACTAAGGTTGTATTTTCAATTTTAGCGCTAAATCGACTGGATTCTGTGTATTAATATGTCTTGTACCACTAACAACTGAAATTAGGTTAAAATTTTCAACAGTTGGCAACTCTGAAAACTTAATGTCTGCTAAGGTGCCATTTTGTAATGTTTCTTGGTGTTTTGGTTAAGGAACATCGTTATCATCATCGAGTGACATCCGACTACTGTAAGTATATTTTCTTTGTGTTACCTTATCATTTAAAGGTCAAAAGGGTATATTTTAGTAATTTTAATAAAAGAATAGCTCTTCTATCTTTTTTCCTTTTAAATTGAACCTGGTCAATTTCTGGATTCGAAAATATCACATCAACCTAATGATTGACCAGAGCGGTCAACTACTGGGTTCAATGTATTACCAGTAATTGACCAGTGGTGGACAACTAATGGCGCCTTTGTGATAGTGAATGACCAGTACATGTTTTAGCTACTTTTGGGCGTAAAACGTTTTAAGATTACAAAGCATTTGAATATTTTGGTTAAGGCTTCTTATTGGCATATTTTAACAAGCAATATGTAATCATGTTTAGATAAAACATGGCTGAGAAAAAAAAGGAAACCTTTCTTTAAATATACAGAAGAAATGTTAAGAGAAGCAGTCGACGCTATAAATGAGAGAAATGTAAAAGTGAGGGAGGCTGTCCGTTTGTATGGCATACCTCACAGTACACTACTGAACAAAATAAAAGGTAAAACGCCAATGGAGAGAAGAATGGGTCCAACCACAGTTATACCAAAGCTAGAAAAAGAGACTCTAGTTAAATTTATAATTGCTACATCAAAAAAAGGATTTCCTGTGTCCAAGTCTCGTCTTATTTCACTTGTGAGAGAAATCACAGAGAAGAAAATTGGATCAAAATGGTTCCAGTTATTCCTCAAACGTCATCCAACAGGTTGGTTTTCTTTTGTATTTTCGGGTTCTTTTTTCCTAAAATCCTTTCAGTTCTTTTTTTCTGTTAAACGTATGTCTCTTAGAATGATGACGAATCTTGTGTTTTTAGAATAAAAAATAAATAAATAGCCCAGACCTTTACGTGTATGATTTTAATTACAGTTTCGAAAAGGCATGCAAAAGGCATCAATCGGACCAGAGCTGCTGTTACAGAAAAATCGATAAGGAGCTGGCATGGAAATTTAAAGAAGTATATTGAAGATGAATATGGCTCGAAAGGACTTGAAATCTTACAAGATCCTTCAAGGATCCTAAACTCAGATGAGACCGGTTTTATGATAAACCCCAAAACTGTCTTAGTTATAGGACCTAAAGGGGAAAAAATATGTATCAGATAAAAATTGGCCAGGAAAAAGAACAAATAACGACCCTTTTGACAATTAGCGCAGATGGCCATATTCTACCTCCTCTTGTGTTACCGTTTGAGAGGGTTCCTGCAAAGGTAGCTCAACAATACAACAAAGATTGGACTTTTGGCAACACAAAGTCCGGATGGATGACGTCTGAGGTGTTTGTGGGATATCTAAAAAATTCCTTTTTACCCGCTCTAAAAGCCAAAGGTGTGAAATTTCCTATTTTGTATCTCATTGATGGGCATAAAAGCCACCTCAGCTACGAGGTGGCCAAGTTCTGCGATGACCACGGAATAATCATATTCTCATTCCGACCTCATGCGACCCACATCCTCGATCTTTGTTTCGTAGTTTGAAACGTAATTGGGCTAACGAAGTGGAAGAATTCAGAGCAGCAAATAAGTATCAGCCCGTAACAAAAGCTTTATTTGGGCCTCTTTTGGAGAAAGCTTTGTCTAAGACGACTAAAGAGACAGTAGTAAACGGCTTCCGTCTATGTGGCATTTTTCCGTTTAATATCGAAGCTGTAGACTTCTCTAAATGCTTAGAACATTCCACTCGAACTGTTGAAGATTGGGGTGTGGGGTTTAAACTGGCTAGTTTGGGATTTTCGGAGCTCTTGTATATAGAATCATGAATGCAGCACGGAAGAACGGAACAGTTCCGAAAAACATTTGACGGCAAAGAATGGGAAGGTGACGAAACAGCTTTGGAGCTTTACAAAGTTGGGCGAAAAATTCGAAGGGCCATTCCTGAATCTGAAACAGCTCCAGATATGCAAGAACAGACCAAGAGTGTTCTTCAATCGACACCAGCGCACACTCCTCGTATGGAAGAAGTTCTTCAAACAGCGTACAGTTCAGGTCATGAAGAACCAGAAACCGGTGTTCTTCAAACGACACCAGTGCACACTCCTCGTATGGAAGAAGTTCTTCAAACAGCGCACAGTTCAGATCATGAAGAACCAGAAACCGGTGATCTTCAAACGACACCAGTGCACACTCCTCGTATGGAAGAAGTTCTTCAAACAGCGCACAGTTCAGATCATGAAGAACCAGAAACCGGTGTTCTTCAAACGACACCAGTGCACACTCCCCGTATGGAAGAAGTTCTTCAAACAGCGCACAGTTCAGATCATGAAGAACCAGAAACCGGTGATCTCCGCAACATGAAAAAACTTTCCGGACACTAAAAGATAACAATAAAAAAACCACGGCTGGTCGTGTAGGAACATCCTGGGGATATTTTGACGATTTTTCCGAAATATTTTTAAGATGACAGGACCACCAAATTTGGGCCCACTATTGCTTCAATGCTAACATCTTCTGTGTCTTCGTTTACCCCTTCCTCTTGTGCGTCCTTATCTTCTTCTGTGTCTTCGTTCACTCCTTCCACTTGTGCGTCCTTATCATCTTTTGGATCTAATTCCTTTACTCCTTCCTCTTGTGCCCCCTTAGCTCCTTTCCAACCTTCAACATCCTACACACTTTCGTCACCATCAACAATTTCAACATCTGTTTTTCACCCTCTTTACCTAGTAATGTATCAGTTCTCCAATCCAGTGAATTTGATCCTAATGAAACTTTAACAGCTCCTTCCACTTCCAAGTCTGATACTAAGAAGACGAACGGCAAAAGATTAAATGACCTTCGCAAAAAACATTTACAAATAGAAGAGAGGAGATTGGAAGAACTGCGACGATTAAGAGAAAGCGTTGAAAGAAGCAATGAAATCCAGCTCATAGGGAATAATTTGATAAAAGAAAGGACCCTGCACACCTCTTATGGGTTTTTAGACCACAGTCAAATTTAATGAAATTTTAGTATGTTATAGACTAAAACTATCTGAACAAAATTTGTCATTGGACCAACTTAATCTAATGGCTAGTTTTTGATATACAGGGCGTTAAAGTGGTAGTGCCTAATAAGCATTATGGCTTTTCAGTGAGTTTTAGCATGGATATACACAAGTGTTACAATTACATATTATACTATTTAGTAATTTTTCATTATTCTGTACTTTCTATCATTCTATACATAGTGTTTTAATAAAAATTAGTAGTTAATACTATTAAAAATTACAGATATAGCCATAAGCCTGATACATATCTACACTTTCGATTGTTAATAACAATCAGTTACTTAAAATGACAATGTCACCTGTAACTAAGTTTCCTCAAAGTCATTATTTAAGTTTGTATTAAAATGGCTTTTCGATTAAACTTTCAGTGTTATGTATGTGAAATAGTGGGGAATCCCAGACAAATCACCATTTTACGACAAAATGCCGACCAGAAGATAAATATTGCTCAGAGAAGACGACAGGAATTTTCACTTCCGCCAATGGACATAAATGGTAATACCAGGCTATGTATAAATTGCAATCAAGGTATCATAGATGAAATTCAGGTCTATGAAGATGATCCAGATCCAACAATTATGAAGCTTCCTCTAAAATATAGTGCTAATCATTGTTTGATATGCAATAATGCTGCAAATATTCAACATTTATCAGGACAAGCAAGGACAAATATTTTTATGCGAAAGGGAGTATACATACCTCGTATTTGTAAGGTTTGTCCTGTCCATCTTGATGCGAATGGTTTATTACTTTTTCCATTAGAAAATGGTATAAGGTCCATTAAAAAGCCATACAATTTAAAAGGGACAGAGTTGGATCAGTTGTTGACAACAATACGAGAAAGTAACACAAAAAATAAAACTTTTTCGGATGAAAACAATTTCAGTGATGAGGAGCTAAGTGCGCTGTCATCCTTAAACAGGGATCAATTTCGGGAATTGTTCAACCCTTGTGCGAATGTTAATATTTACGGAAGAAGGAGAGAAGTTAGAAAAAAAGATTTACTGTGTTTTTTATGTAAATTACGTCAAGGACTTTCAGACACGTTTTTAGCGGCGATGTTTTCTTATGGTAGCAGACAAGGTGTCTCATTGGCAATTCAAAAAGTTAAGGAATCATTATCCAATAATTTTGTGCCCCAGAATTTAGGACCTCGTCACATAAACCGTAACCAATTTATTGCTGAACACGTTACCAGATTTGCAAATGAGTTATTTAATGAGGAACCTGAAAACCCAAAAGCCATTATTTGTATCGATGCCACTTATGTTAACATAGAGCGTAGCAAAATTTTCAGACCCTCAGGCAGTCCTATTCAGTTCACAAACATTGCCATCTTGTTAAGCCAGTGCTAGTTGTTGCCCCAGATGGATATATTTTGGATGTTCATGGTCCATACTTTTCCGACCCAAGAAATAATGATGCGAGTATATTAAGATACCAATATAATCAGGATCAAGAACTAAGACACTGGCTGCAACCTGGCGATGTTGTGATTGTGGATAGAGGCTTCCGAGATGCTCGGGAATTTTGAAATAATATTGGCATATCTGTACAAATTCCACCAGCGCTAGAAGGTAGACGTCAATTGCCAACTGTAGAAGTCAACGCTAGCAGAATTATTACTAAACAAAGGTGGGTAGTAGAAGCTCGAAACGGACACGTTTAGTCAATATTTAAAATTTTTCGTAACTGCTTTTCAATTGCCCAAATACCCAATTTGCGGACATTTTCCGTGTTGCCTGTGCCCTAATAAACCGCTACCATCCACCATTACATATGGAAGAAGCAAATGAAGAACTAGCACAAGAAATGCTTCAAATGGTAAACGAACCTAATCATGTACAAGCTAGAGCGGAAAATGAAGGCTTGTTGAGGCGGCACGGCAGATGGGCACCTTTAGAACAAAACCAATTAGAAAATTTTCCAGGTCTAAATATAGCTCAATTAAGACGCATAACTTACGGAACTTTCCAACTTAAACTAGCACCTTCTTACATACAGGATAACAATCACCAACAGGGCAACCACTTTTTCGAAATTGATACGGCGTTCAACGAATTAAATCTCGTTCTGCTTAGAATTAGATCTAGACATAGAAATCAAATTAAATATCAAATAATAATTAGCTATAACCCTGTTCCTGATAATGACGCTGAACAAGAAGATGGTCCTATATTTGGCTACTATTTCCAATGCAAAACAGGAGCGCGAACTATAGGAATGTGTGCACATATAGCAGCAGTTATTTGGTTTTTGGGCTATGCAAGGCACGAAGAAGTTATTAGGCTACCGCAAACTAAAGGGCTAGCCGCTACTCAAGATGTTTTAAACAGACATGCTGCCGTCTAAATGTTCCGTTTCTTGTATATAAATCATGTAAATATTAGGTTGTTTATTTTATGTATAAGTTCCACCTTTTATCATGTAAATAATCATATTTAATACTAATTTTTGTTGAAACACCCTGTATAAAATGTTAGAAAGTACAGAATAATAAAAATTACAAAAAAGTATAATATGTAATGGTAACACTTGCGTATATCAATGTTAAAACCCACTGAACAGCCATTATTCTTATTAGGCACTATTACTTTAACGCCCTGTATATCAAAAACTAGCCATTATATTAAGTTGGTCCAATGACAAATATTGTTCAGATAGTTTTAGTCTATAACATATTAAAATTTCATTAAATTAAATTAAATGTAGTTTAAGTAAAATTAAAATATAATTATGTGATGAAGTAATCTTTATTATTATACCTACATGTTATAATCTTATATTATATATATATATATATATATATATATATATATATATATATATATATATATATATATATATATATATATATATATATATATATATATATATATATATGATTGTTTTTCATAAAATTACACACTGTGGTAACAATAAGTCCATCATCACTATCAACTAACTGCAAGATAGTGGACAATAACAGTTTTTTTTTTTGGCTCTGCTCATCCATATTTATAAATTAAAGAGTAAATAAAGCCACACATAACCTAATATTTTTTGTTGGGCGTACGATATTCATAATTCAACCGCACGGTACATTTATCGCTAAGTCATCAGCTGACTACCGGCGTTCAACGCATGTATTGTATCGTTCCAATTATCGTAAATGCCTTTGTATATGCTTCATTTATTCGCTATTTACACAAACTACGAAAATATTTCTATTTATTAAACGAAACAAATTCGAAATGTCGAGACGTGTTGATAGTAAAATTATTAAACTAGAACCTGAAGAGGAAGCACAAATCAATTTGTTTCTTACTCAGAAACATGTTATATTGAACAGAGATCTAATTAAAGAAGAAATAGAAGATGGTTCTACTAGTATTAAAATTAAGAACGAATTGGAAGAGACTTCAAATGAGAAGGAGGAGGAAGAGTATTTACTAGATAATATTGGAACTGATTCAACAGATGTAAATTGTTTAATAAATAATTGTATAGAACGTTATTCCACAAAAGTGAAACAAAATTTAAGGCGTCGCCTTGTAAACCACAATTCAAGTGTTACTAAATACAAATGTGTTTTTGTTACAAAACATAGAAGTGCTCTTCTTACACGTAGCGATTTTCATGTGAATTACAATTGTGATCAATGTGATTATTCAACAAAAGTGCAACAATATTTAAGGGATCATGTTGCCAAGCACAATTCAGGTATTGAGTTCAAATGTGACCAATGCGATTATTTTACAAAAGTGAAACAAAATTTAAGAAAACACCTTGTAAAGCATGATTCAAGTATTGAATACAAATGTGACAAATGTGTTTTTGTTTCAAAATATAAAAGTGCTCTTCGTACACATAGTGAGTTGCATAACAGAAGTATTTATTACAAATGTGATAAATGCAATTATTCAACAAAAATGAAACAAACTTTAAGGTATCACATTGCAAAGCACAATTCTAGTATTGAATACAAATGTGATCAATGCGATTATTCAACAACAGTGAAGCAAAATTTTAAGTGTCACGTTGCAAATCACAATTTAAGTGTTGAATACAAATGTGACAAGTGCGTTTTCGTGACAAAATATAAAAATGCTCTTCGTACACATAGTGAGTTGCACAATACAAGTGTTTGTTACAAATGTGATCAATGTGATTATTTAACCAAAGTGAAACAAAATTTAAGGTATCATGTTGCAAAGCATAATTTAAGTATTGAATACAAATGTAATCAATGTGATTATTCAACAAAAGTCAGACAATGTTTAAGGAATCACAATGGAAGGAAGCATAATGCAAGTAAAGTAAGCAAACTGCATTTAAGGCATAATTCAAGTACTGTTAAATACAAATGTAACTAATGTGTTTATGTAAGTAATGATGGAACTAAATGAATTAGTATAGTGTAATATATAATTCAACTATTGTCATTGATTACAGTTACAAATATGGCTAATTAATTATTTAACTGGTTTTTACTAATAAACATTATTTAAAGATGTCGGAAGTGTGAATTTATATACAAAAGTGATAATCAAAATGATGTATAGAATTACAGATCAGTATTGATTCAGTGTACTGTGCCGATTCCAATATTTTTAGATATCTGTTGTGGAACAACACACGACTCTCCAACTTACAACGTGGAAATTAAAACAAATGAAGTAATACATTTTTTAAAGATAATTCTGCAACATATTCTGTACTATGATTGTAATGTAAATAAGCAACGTCTTAAAAACAATAATAATATTTATGTCTGATAGACGTTTAAATATTCATGTCAGATATACGTTAATAGACATTGAAATACCACCTTGAAAAAATTTCAGACGCCCGCGTGTCAAAAATTTTGTAATAACAGTTTATTAAACCTTAATTAACAATCAGGACTTGGGTAAAATGGGCAGCCATTGGCGCTCAAGTACACTCTCCGCATTTCCGCAATAAAAGGTAGTTTACAAGCGAACCTTAATAACTAATTTATAAATACGAGGGCGTATTTTTATGTTATCTACCTAGCCATGAAAAAAGCACATAAGAGAACAAAAAAAAATTATTTTTCTACATAACTTTCTTCAACGCTAATACACTTATTCCAACTTTTTTTCAATTGCCCCATACCCTCAGAAAAAGATTCCTTCGATAACCCTGCAAATATTCTTCCACAGCTGCTTTGAGTTCTTCATCAGAATCAAAACGCTTTCCCCCTGAGATGCTTTTTTAAATTTTTGAATAAGAAGAACTCTGACAAGAGTTAGGTCGAGGCTATAAGGTGGATGCCTTAACTCTGTAAACCCACAGTCATTGATTATCTGCTGAACTTTGATTGTCTTATGAATTCGACAATTGTCATGCAGCAACACGTTTTTTTGTGGATAAGAATGTGGGTGTTTTCCTCAAGAGCAGTTTTTAAATTTTTAATTGTTTCCGTAGGCCTTTCCATTTATGGTGGACCCCCTCGGCATATATTCAATAAGCAAGACTCCTTCCGCTTCCCAGAGGACACCTGCCATTAGTTTTTTTCCAGAAAATTGTGTCTTGGCCTTTTTTTGGTGGTGGAAAGCCCTTATGAACCCACTGCATGGATTCTTGTTTAATAGGAGGGTTCCAATGATGTACCCAATTGTACAGCAATTTGGGTATCCACCGTGCAGACACCTACTTCATTGGCAATGACAGAGATCTTTACACGCGGATCTTTCAGTACCAAATTTTCGACTTTTCGCACAATGCCTTCAGTTCGAGCTTCAACGGGTTGTCGTCCGGAGCTTGGGTTATCATTGATTGATTCTCGACCCCATCGAAAGAGTTTAGACCAATATTTTACTTGAAAATAAGATGGTGCATCTTCCCCATATACAGCAACCATTTTTTCATGAATTGCTTTTGGACCATTGCCTTCTATTGTCAGGAACTTTATTACGCTGCGATGTTGAATCTTAGTTTAACTCATTTTATCGACAAATAGACTGTCTCAAATCTCTGTCAACGGCACAAACTAAACACAACTTAACACGTGTACTTCTAACAGTGACAGCAATTTTTTAATAACTTGTTTGACATCACTTTTTTGTTTCATGGCTAGGTAGATAACATAAAAATACGCCCTCGTACGCCCAAAATAATATGCGCCAACATTGCATTGTCGCAGAACCATTTTTAGGCAAAACATCACGGTCAGTTGACGGACAACATTCAGAGGGTAAAGTCACGCTGTCCTTCCTCAGTGCGAGAATTAACGATTAGCGGTTAAAAAGTGTCGTTCAAAATTAGTTATTTTACTGTAACAAATACGTGCGCCACTCCGTAAACCTTAACGGTAAGTATATTTGATAAGTGCTTTTCAATTTTTCATGTTAAAATTTAGAAAAATCTACTATTTTAAATAGATGACCAATTATTCCCATTAAAAATAATCAATTTTGTATGTGTTGGCAAATGTGCCAATAACTACAATGTTCTGAATGGACAATTAAGTAGTTATTGTCATAAGGCACAATAACGCCTAATTTACTAGTTGTCATAAGATGTATAGGCAGGGTTTGAATAGTTTGTTGCTCTTGTAGGCAGTTAATCTTGGTTTCTTAAATTTCAGATGCCAAAATCCCAAAGAAAATATCAAATGGTTCTAAAATACATACAGAAGAATGTCTGCAACAAACATTATCCGATATAAAAAATGGGATACCAAAGAAAACTGGCAAAAAAATATGGCATTCCGAAGGCTACTCTTCAGTTCCGGCTGAATAATAAGTTCTCTAAAATTGAAAAAGGCCCAGAACCATACTTGACAAAGGAAGAAGAAGATTCGCTAGTTCAGTGGATTTTAGATTGTCATCGTAAAGGTTTTCCAAAACGAAAAGTTGATGTCCAAATGAGTGTCAAAGCCTTGTTGGCCTCCACTAGACGAGACACACTATTTAAGGATAATATTCCAGGTGGTATAATGCCTTTCTGAGAAGACATCCAATCTTGTGTCATAGAACGCCAGAAGCAATCACCTCTGTATCTTCACATGTATCAGAAACAGATATTAGGAAATGGTTCACCGAGATTGAAACCTATCTTAAAGATAAAGATCTTTTTTAGATCTTAGAAGATCCATCTAGAGCTTTGAACTGTGACGAGACCTGTTTCTGGTATAACCCAAAAATGGACAAACTTATAGCACCTAGAGGAACAAAAAATCTCTACAAGACCGAGACATCTTGCTCTATCACACCTCCGATGATTATTTATCCGAATAAAATGTTAACTGCTGCGATATATAAAAATATTCCAGATTACTGGGGAATTGGCTTTAATGACAATGGCTGGACGAAGTCAGAAATATTGATTGAATACATCGAGACTATTTTACACCCTCACTTAAAATTTACTGGTGTGAAGTTTCCAGTCATTTTATTTGTGGACGGACATAAAACACATCTTTCTCTTCAACTTCCCAGTATTTGAGATAGTTCTGATAGCTTTGTATCCGAATTCTACAAGAATAATACAACCTGCAGATATATCTAGTTCTCGTCCTTTAAAAATGTTGTGGAAAAATGCTGTATTATCATGGCGACGCGAAAACACCTATTGTAAAATGAGAAAGGAGCACTTTGTTCCAATTTTTAAAGATGTGGCATTACTGAGACCAGAGGCTATCATAAGTGGATTTAGAGCATGTGGTTTGCAACCCTACAACCCAGATGCAATCGATTCCACAAAGTGTTTGGGCAAACATAATAAGAATCCAAACCAGCCGACGAATGATTTAGATTTTGTTAATACAATAACAAACATGACTTCCCGATTTCTCTAGAATTGTAAGAAAAGAAAAAAATGCTTTCATTAAAGTATTCTAATAAAGAAAAGGAGATTGTGAAAACTTCTTGATATTGAAAAAAATATTTCACCAATTTTAGTCAAAGTCCGAAAATTATTTAAGAAATAATCAGCCGGAAAAAATAGTAGATGACTATTTTAATATTGAAGCTATCAGTTTCGTTGAGATTGATATGTTGGAATATAATGCAATACCAGAACTGGCGGAAATTCATCCATAAGAGTCAAATCCAAGTACAACTGATGTCGATTCAATGAATGACCCCAAGACAATAGCTAATCTTGAATTGGCTACAGATATAATAGTGAATTCAAATGATCAGAATTGCGTGGGATATTGTGATTTTGAAGTCGAAACATTTACTGAGGCCGATATAAAAGCAATGCCAATTATAATAGCAGAATGTAACACTGAAGACGCTATCAATCACCAAAATATGCCAATTATTCCTTCCTCTACTAATCAGGACTAAATTCAACAGGTTAGTAACTTCCACAACAAAGAGGACGAATTAATGACTGATGAAGTTGATATAAACAGATTTCTTTCAAAATCCGCTACTTCCCAAAGGAAATTAAACGAGAAATTACAAAAATCCAATTTGTATTAACCTCTTCTGGCTAGAAAAGAATTGCCGAAAAAAAACAAAGTTAAAGTTGAAAAGGAACAGAAAAAAATTGGAGAATAAAAGCAAACTGGAGGAGAGACTGCAGGAAAAGGCAAAAGAAAAATATAACACGAAGAAACGTAACATGAACAAAGGAAGAAAACATCTTTCATCCGTTAATATAAATATTGAAAAAAGAGAAATTGAAGGCGGGAAAAGAACAGAATGTAATGGAAAATAGAAAAAACGGGAGCACAGACTGTAGGAAAAGATGAAGAAGAAAAATTTAGCAACTGTGAAAGTAGTATGGTCATGCAATATTTACCTGTTAAGATCGTTAATATAAACAGAAGAGATGAAAACAATCAACATGCGAGGAACTTATTCCACACTCCTCTAAAAGAAACCCCAAACCAAAACATTCCAATGAAATCAGGACTGTGCTTCATATGCCCATAACATATTACCTCAATTTATATTGGAATAAAATGCTAGAAGTGCATCAATATCATATTAATTGCCTTGAGAAGAAAGAAATATATGAGGAATTCTTTAAATGTTCCTCTTGTAAGAAAAACGATAAATAAAATATTTTTCTTTTCCATTTTATCAGTGTAATAGGCACATGCAATAAAGATTTAAATATTTAATACAATGTCTTATTATTTCTTTTAAAAAAAATTGACTTACCTACCTAGCTAGTTATCCTAGGGCCTACGTACCTACCTTATTAGTATACCGATTTTTATACCCTAGGCACCTAATGTGAATTACAAATAACAATGTTCCAATAACTACCAGATGATCTGTGCCAACAACTAACGAAGAAGTGCCAATGACTACAAACATTTAATTTTTGGCGTTTTATTCGTTTATATTAAGAACACCTTGAGAAATGGTTTTACCGTAATTATATTAAAATTTAAACTTTTCTGATACTCGTCAATAACTATTTCCTAGAATAAGGCTGCAATATTTTATTATAACGCGCCTGTTCTAACACTCTTCAAAAGTGTCAATGACTCCTCTTTTTACCCTACTTGGTTTTGGATCAAGAAATTTTATAAACGGGAGTTATGTAAAATTGAATTATCCTTACAAAATATGTCTACCCATTTGATTGATGTTAGATGTGTAGAATCAAAATGTCAACAAAAGAGTTAGGTCCTGGTTTATTTAGTAATTTCAAACATAAAATCGGCCTCAAAACATTACCGAAGGATGGTATTGAGTGCACAAAATGTGGATATTGACAACAATGCAATGTAACAAGTAGAATTTAGTAATGTAGCGCCGCGTGTGGAAACCGTGTTGGTTCAGCATTGACCCAAGGACAATCTGGACCTTATTAACTTATCTTTGGGTGGCATCCGACATTTTCCGTTTCAGCCGACCGTAACACTCATCTCCAAGAGCTCATCGCTGAAAATATTTTATATTACTTAATTTATTTTCCGCCAATAAGTAAATTTTCACTCTAGACGTGTATGGTGTTCGAGGTAGTTGCACGCTCCACCTGTAACCACACGTGACTGTTATACCCAGTAACGATTTTCTTATCTAACTAGTGACGATGAAAACACTGTTAAATGAGTTTTTACTTTTCATTTACACAGCGGTTTGCATAACATAAAAATGGTCATAACTTGAAAAATACCAAATAAAGCTGGAACACTATTTTGAAAGACTTAGAAAGACGCAGAAATCAAATTTTAAAAAATATTGTCCCGTTTAAAAAATGTCAATTTGATGTGACATGGCGATATGGAACACCTTGTAAAGGTTGGCGAGTAGATGTATCTTGGTAATAGATTTTCGCTGAGCTTCGGGGAAAAATTATAATAAAACTGCACATGAAACAGCTAGAATTATTTTTTTGGTTATCTGGAATTGAACATGATTTTAATTCTATTTAGTATTTAGTAAACAAGAGTTTGTGTTTATTTTATTGTGTGCTGTATAGGGAAGGCGATAGAATTTCCTTACAGCAGAGGCAACTGCTTGTCATGAGAGACGACTAATCAAGTGGGTGTGGAAGGAGCGGTGTCTCCCACCTCTAGCAAGTCTGCAGTAACAGACTCTGTACCTCACGCCCGGGCTGGAATTTGATGATTGCAAGATTATTCTTGGCGTAATGCGATCATTTTGTTTCTTGTGATCTATTTTGATGATTGAAGATTATAAAATTGTTAATTTTTTGTGTTTCCTTACCCACACTTCACATTTCCATATGTTTAAGTTTTCTTTATTTTTTTAGAATTCTGTTTGTTTTTGGAACTATAGTTATGTAGGAATATATTATTGTGTATGTTGCATGATCAGAACAGAAATTAAGATATTTGAGAAGGGAGCTACGTGACTGGTAGGGGTGGAAAATAAATTGCAAATACATCGAAGCATTTTGTATAAATATATCATAAATCGTATATTCAAATTCAAAATACGTTTACAAGTTAACATTCAAAACTATTAAATGAATTTTAAAGTGAGTTATAAATAAATGTTTATATCAGAAATAAACATTCAGTTCAGGATTTAAAAGGGTAACGAGCCGGCACTGTTCAAACTATAGTAAAATTTAGTTTGAAGGTCAAAATATAGAAGCATCGCATAAAAATTAATCGAATATTACATTGCATTTCCATTCACATCTGATCGTCAATAACTGTGAATATGTGTTGAGCTTCCTAATGATAAAATTTCATTTATTAAAGTTCTGTTGTCAAATTACAAACCATTCATATTGAATGTAAATTAGTATTACATTACCTTAATACCTTATAGAGCTAGCCTGGGTAAATAATTATTGTAATTTATCATTCTAATAAACTGCAGTATAGGTAACTTATTTCAATTTAATACATATTTCCCTTCAACAAGATTTAAGCAAGTAACACTGTCTTAACTTCTTTCCTTTGAATGAAATTAACTTTAATTTTCCTCGGAACTAGCTCAATCGGTTCTTGCTCTTGCAAGAAGGGGGTGGTTCGTATATATCGGTCTGATCACTCTATTAAATTAGCCTACACTGAACTATAGACTATAATGGTGTAAACGTACATTATCCTATTCTATAACAATGCTAAATATTCAAACCTAAACTATATAATATGTACATGATAAATTAGATACACATGGTAATTTCGCATTTATTGAACACGTTATTCTTAACGGGATCGGGATTGGATGGTCTCGTCCTTCTTGCGGGCACTGTAACGGTCGTGGTCTTCTCCTTATTCTGTCTTCTGGATTTTCTGTGGAAATATCGTTAATAATGGCGGTTATATTTGTAAAAGACCCAGGTTACGTCCTACTTTAATTTTAATTAAAATAAGTGATCAAAAGAAATAAATATTTTGAGAACGGTCATGTTCTTTTACAGAAGTCGAAAATATTGTTATGCTGTTATTGAATACTCGACAGCATGTGCCGGGAGATCAGATACCACCGGTCGTTCACTCTGTATACCTGCGAAGGCCTTTTAAAATAATCGATATTTTAAAGAGACTGGTTTGTATGTGAACCAAAACTGCGTGTTTTAGTTTGGCTGTATAAAAAAAAGCTTTCTACGGTTTGATTTTATATTGAAATGTATTTAAGTACTAAATAAATATGTACCACGCATTCTTTTACACGAGGTTATTAATTAGGGTGCCTTAAGATTTATTATAATTATCTTTCGTAATTTGGGGAAATTATATTCAATACATAATTTATATTTTGACCAAATTAAGAATTACTTTTTACGAAAATAAAACGCTTTTACTGTCTTACTTATGATTTATACGGTGACGGATTTAAACAATTATTCCAATGGTTTAAAACGGACTAAACTAATATTATTTACACGAGATTTATAACTACGGGGACTGATTTAAACAACTATTCCAATTGTTTAAAACGGACTAAACTAATTTACTGTCCCGATGTGTGACCGGTTAGGGCGGCGGTTATTTCCGTATTTTAATAAAACCTATTACTCGCGTGTTTATACGACGTGCGGCGTTTCTTTTAGTGAAGTAGGTGACCGAATGTGATCTACCTACGGGTGTTTGATTGCAGTCAATCTGCTGCTTCCTGCACTGTAATGTTTTGCCTAGTGTAGGCGTATATGTGTGAGTCTGTGTACTATGGGTCGGTGGAATATCATTTATAAGAATCTGGGCTTATACCCGTTGCGCCGTGAAAATGATTTCCCTGGAGTTGACAGAATGATTTTATATATATATATATATATATATATATATATATATATATATATATATATATATATATATATATACTGACTTCCATAAAAATTACAGCACCTAGAATTTGTTGAACGGTTTTACTGAAATTTGAATAAAGTCTAGCTTTTGTTTTTTTTTTTTTTTCCTTTGCACTTAGTAACAATACATTTGAAGAAATAAGCCAATCAGTGTGTAATTAACTGTTAATTTCGCAAATTGTTTGTTAACAATTTCGTTCTGAACTTGGGAACAATGCCAAGAGTATGTCAACATCAACATTTTTCCCAATTGACTGATTTTGAACGTGGCCGTATTATTGGCATGAGAGAGGCCAGACTTTCGCTAAGAGAAATTTCTCGTCGTGTAAACCGAAATGTTACAACAGTATTGACATGTTGGTCCAAATGGTCAGAGGAAGGGGGTGCAACAACGTCGCCCTGGATCTGGACGTCCTTGCAGGACTACAGATCGCGAAGAACGTCGCTTAAGACCTTTGGCCACAAGAGACAGATTTTTTAACAACTCGATCGATTGCAAATGATTGGATGAGAGGTGTAGGATCCAGAATGTCAATGTCATCTGTTTATCGACGGATAAGGTCTTATGGGCTGCGTTCATATCGTCCATTTTTATGTCTTCCTCTTGCACCACTTCACCGTCCACGCAGGCTAGAATGGAGCAACGAAAGAGCGAATTAAGCGCAAGAATGGCATCGAATTGTGTTTAGTGACGAATCCCGATTTTGCTTGTGGGCCCACGATGGTCGTAGAAGGGTCAGACGGATGCGTGGAGAACGTAAAAATATAACATTTTTTGTGGAACGCAACACAGTCCTCACACAAGGAGTGATGCTATCGGGTGCAATATGTTACGGTAGCAGATCACCCTTGGTCTTCATTGATGGCAACTTAAACGCCGCTGGTTATATTGCCAATGTACTAGAACCCGTTGCGCTTCCATATCTTCAGGGACTGGAAAATACCATTTTCTAACAGGATAATGCGCTTCCTCATACGGCAAAGTCTGCAACACGTTTTTTGGAAGAACATTGCCGTCCTCCCATGGTCTTCTCTGTCGCCTGATTTGTCGCCCATTGAACATGTATGGGATGAGGTCGGCAGGCGACTGGGTAATTTACCACACCCTCCAGATAACTTACACGGTCTCCGGCTACGGGTTCAAGAAGCTTGGGTTGATGTACCACAGGCAGCTATAGATTATTTGATTGATAGAATGCACGCCGTCTAAGTGAGTGCATTGCAAATCGTGGCGGAGCAACTCATTATTGAAAAAAACATTTTTAGTTTTGTTCTTTTGTTTTTAAATTTTAATCGGTTGTTTGTTCTAATGAAAGATATTTTTGACGATTGAATATATAATATATATATATATATATATATATATATATATATATATATATATATATATATATATATATATATATATATATATATATATATATATATATATATATATATATATATATATATATATATATATATATATATATATATATATATATATATATATATATATATATATATATATATATATATATATATAACCAATTACTGGCTTAGTGCCAAAGACTGTGCCACTTACCCTACTACTTCAGCTGTGGTTGTTAAACCATACATAATTATTCCTATATCACTACCATTAATAATTAATTGTTAAGGACACCATAAATGTTGTTAATCAGTCTTTTTAAATTACAGTTTTTTAAGTAACGGGATTTTATATAATGGAATTTCAATTTAATATATTTCAATCGCATAACCTAAATATTTTATAAAATTAGAATTTATTTTAATAGAAAATTTGCAATAATGAATACTAAAGTTGAAGAACCGCCACCAGAATTAGAATTAGAATGGATAAAACTTAGTAATGAATTGGGAGCTAAAATAAATCCAGAAACTTTAAAAGAGAAGATTTTGCGTAAAAGTAAAGAAAACCCTTTAGTACCAATTGGTAAGTTTGAAAGTGAAATATACGATAGTGTAATCGTTATTTTAGGTTGTCTCGCAACACTTTCTGCTTTATCATATGGTCTTTGGTGTTTTAGGAAAGGACGAGCAAAGATGTCACAGAAAATGATGAGATGGAGAGTTGGAGCTCAGGGTTTTACGATTATTGCATTTGTTGTTGGTTTAGGCTTAACAGCAAATAAATCAGCACAAAAGTAAAGAGATAGGCTGAAATAATTAGTAACACACTAGAACATAAATACTAAACTAAAGTTTGTATATAGATAATTTGTGTTGTGTTTGTTTGTATTAAAATCTAAAGCTTGCTATAAATTTTTATTATATTATTGTGTACATGTTTGGTTGCATACTTACGAGTTCAGTACAGGTAATATAGAGACATGCTCTTATGGGAATTTAAGAACGGCCCATTTTTCGAAGACTAGATGGGATACTTCCTCTAAGCTTACTTCAACACAATGGAGTCAGAAGTTACCAAAATAATTATTCATTGTAGTTTATGAATTACAATTAATTAAAACCGCATAATTACGAATATTTTGTTTAAAATCATTTTAAATGTTAGGCGACTCCAGAAATATGTTTACTTCAAATATGTACAGTATATTTAATAAATTAGAAGGATGCATTGATTTTCTGTTACACATGATTTTGAGAAGTTTTTTTTGTAATGTGGATTTTAGGCACTTCTTCAGGCTACAATTTCATATGAACAGCAGGCTGCACGAATTGTAATATAGAAAGAAGTGTTTATACTGTACATATTAGAATTAAACATATTTCTGGAGTGGCCTAACATTTAAAATGATTTTAAACAAAATACTCGTAATTATGTGGTTTTAGTTACCACAACAATGATAATTGCATTTCGTAAACTATTAAATGAAGTTTTATGGCCATTGATCATATTTTAATAATAATAATGATAGTCATACTAATTATCAATTAAAAAATCGTTTGTAAATATTCAGTAAGATATAAGGTCAGTTTTATTCCATTAATATGATAATTTTAATTTGCTTGTTTTCGCATGTTATAAATAAATGCATTTTCTGTTTTATAATTACCTAATATTTGATTACTTGAAACAATTTGTACTCCAATCTGTTATTAAAAAAATGTGTATGTAAATGATGTGAAGATTTGTTTGAGTGTCACTGGCAAAGGGAGGCGAATTCCCTGAAAATATGAATTTACTATGAGATTAGTGGTCATTAGGCCTTCAAATTATAAAAGTTGGCTAATACAGATGAATATTTATGATAAGTGGCCGTGGAAAATATTATGTTTATTATTGTAGTGCTTTATATAATAAATTAGAAGGATGCATTGATTTTCTGTTACACATGATTTTGAGAAGCTTTCTTTGTATTATGGATTTTAGGTAAGTATCCCCTGCACTACCTCAGGCTACAATTTCATATGAACGGCAGGCTGCACAAATATGTAATACACAGCTCATTTCTGCGATATTTAGAAATTGTTTTAAAATTTTGAATATGTACAATAGTAGTTTTAAATTTAAAATGTGCATGTTCCATATTAAATTATTAATATTAACCAAAATAGTTTTGTAATCTAGCACTGAATTGGTATAACAGCTAATGGTAAAAATTCAGTTTTGTCATAATTAATAGTTTATTCTTAAAACCCTCTATTATTTTACCTAAATCGTTTTGAATGCACTAACTCAGATGCAGCGAACAAATGATTTTGTACAGAACAACAATATGAAAACTAGTTATTTTGCCAATGCTTTCCAATTCTAGTGTGTCATTAATATATAATTAAAAGGGAATCAGGCTTAATTCCGTTCCATGAGGCACCCCATATTCTACAGTTTGATGATCACTTAAAATAGAACCTGCTCTTACAGATTGCCTCGTGTTGATTAGATAACTTTTACTGCAATTATGTGTGCCTCGTAGCCTAAGTGACTATGTAATGGCCAATAATGGAACATGACTCGCACTGAATCAAAAGTCTTGGCTAGGTCTAAAAATACACATATAACGTGTGAACTTCAAGTGTAACCAAACATCTAGCATCTCCCGATGATAACTCTCCTGAAACCAAACTGAATGTTTGACACAATAATATGTTTTTGACTAAAATTAATTCTGTTTCTTACTGAGTTACCTACTTATCTGATTATGGATACTTAAATTCACCGCAACTCTCCTTCATCAGTTGTTTTTGTACGTTTCTACGAATTTTATATTGCTTATAGAAATATCGCCGAAAGCGTAAAATACCAAAAATGGTGATATACCACTTTGTCTCTAGACCAGTTACCAATTATATTAGTTTCCCCAAATACTCAATTTCTTAGTCTTTGTCTAGGGAAACTACTATAATTTGAATTGTCACTTCCTTCTATACCAGTCTCTCTCTATACCAATGACTGGCAGACCTTCAAAACATGTAGGAAGAGTTCAAACCACTTAAGTCAGCTTTACTTATTACAAAATGGATTCATCGAAAAATATATCCAAAAGGCGAAGGAAAAAAGAAGAGGAACAAACAAACAAAGTACTGTTACCGTACATAAAGGGAAGAACAATCCGGATTAGCAAAATTCTAAAAAAACACATCAAAACAATATTTAAAATTCATGAAAAAATCGGAACCATATTGCCTAACCCAAAAACCAAAATCAACCTAGAAGATCAAAGAATATATGCGAGATCCCATGTGGACACTGTGACCGAACGTAGGTCCAACAAACAGACGAGTCAATGCTAGGCTGGAAGAACATCGATTAGCAGTACAGAAAAATATCACAACCTCATATTTAGCTCACAACTCACAATATCAACTTTGATAAGACCAGAAGGATAGCATTAGCATAATACCAAGAGAATAATAAGAGAAGCTGTAGCAATCGAAAAACCCCCAAACAGCCTTAATACCCGAGGCGGCGCGCAGATATATAATATATATATATATATATATATATATATATATATATATATATATATATATATATATATATATATATATATATATATACAGTGTCAGTTTAAGATGAAATGCATGGGGATATTGAAACCGTTAGAGATACGAAGATGGTTAAATGGAGAAAAGTTGCGTCATTATATGTCAAGAAGTAACCATGGTTACATGTCAAAAATCCTTCCATTTACTAGACACAGGGTGATAACTGAAAATATGCGTTTTCTAAAAATCGCTATATCTTGTTTCTTGCAAGAGATACATCCACGATTTTTGCAGGATGAGGGTAACAGGTAGCGAGGATTTCAAAAATGACTTTGAAAAAAATCTAGGCCTACTAGATTTTGAGATAATGCACGCAACTTTCGATTTTCTTATGGACGCCATATTGGACTTTTGCATTTTTGAATTCTTCATAAAAAATGCTTTTCAACCATATATCAGATGTTTATAATCTGCCAACGAGAAAGTGTCAAATTACACAATTAAATTTATATCAAACTAGGCCTTTGCCAATCATCCATCTATTCAATTATTGCAAGAGAATGGAGGTTTATTCGAGCATTTGATTAATTAATAGTAAAATTCAGTATAATATTAAATTTTATTTTTTGTTGTTTTTTGTCACTTTTATTATTATGATTTATGTTAATAATCAATAATATTGTTCTCAATAGTTAGTTTAATTTGTAGACTAATTTTCATTTAATTAAAATACATAATATGTCAAGGTTGCTTTGATATAAATTTAATTGTGTAATTTGACACTTTCTCATTGGCAGATTATAAACATACGATATATGGTTGAAAAGCATTTTTATGAAGAATTCAAAATGCAAAAATCCAATATGGCGTCCATAAGAAAATCGAAAGTTGCGTGCATTATCTCAAAATCTAGTAGGCCTAGATTTTTTCAAAATCATTTTGAAATCCTCGCTACCTGTTACCCCATCCTGCAAAATCGTGGATGTATCTCTTGCAAGAAACAAGATATAGCGATTTTAGAAAACGCATATTTTCAGTTATCACCCTGTGTCTAGTAAATGGAAGGGATTTTTGACATGTAACCATGGTTACTTGATATAATGACGCAACTTTTTCTCCATTTAACCATCTTCGTATCTCTAACGGTTTCCAATATCCCCATGCATTTCATCTTAAACTGACATTTTTAATATATATATATATATATATATATATATATATATATATATATATATATATTAAGACACACATACATATACAGGGTGTTTTTTTTCATTATTTGTATGGGGATCTCGGAAGCCATAAGAGTTTCACCATTTGCTTAAATGGGAAAAAATTTGCTTCTTTAGAAGACTAATTCAGATACGCTTTTGTTGTTTTAAGAAAATGCATGGCTTACTAGATATTTGTAAAAAAGTAAATTTTTCAAAATCGCTTCAGCGCTTTAATTCGTTTATTTCTAAAGACAGATAAAAATTGTTTAAATATACAATTTGTAGATAATTTTGTGCCGAACAGCGTCACCGTACTAGTTTTTTTAACTTTGCTTAGCATTTTGAAATTATGAAGCAAAGTCGAATTTTTTTAATGGAAACCAAGTTGGTTATAATATATTTTAATAGTGCATTTTTTTTTCTGAGTGTAATGATGTAAGGGTTGTCTTACTTATTTTAATAAATAAAAGCATAATACATGTTTTTCTATTATTAGGTTTAACAAAAAAAAATATCTTACCATGGAAAACAAAAGAAATTTACAGTAAGTGTTCGAAATGTCCACCATTATTACGACACACATGCGGCACTTTTCAACACGGAGTTAACAGCGCACCATAAATTAAAGCCAAACTTAATCTGAGGTCGTCTTTGTTGTAAACGGTGAGGATTTGCATGGGCTCGTAGATGTTCATTATGGCGATTGAACATACCACAGTTTGTAAAATGTGTTTCGTTGGTCCATAAGATCTGGATCGGAAAGTTGTTACTTTCATGGCACATATTTATGTACCAATTACAAAAATTTAATCTTCTTATTCATCATCACCAGGATGCAAAGTTTGTCCAACTGAATAGGTATATATAAGGATGGTATTTATGTTTTGCTAAAGTTCCCACTACTGTGCGTTGTGAGATTACAGCGTGCAATTTGCCGTGTTGATGAAGATGGATTTTGATTTACAACAGTTAGAACATTTATCTATACATTTTCATCAATATTACCTCTATATTTTTGGGCTTCACAAAACTCCCAAACTTTTTCAAATTGCTGTATAAATTTTTGAACGTGTCTAAAGATGGTTAAGGGCGATCAAAATACAATAAAAAATAGCGTTCGGGCGCTCGTGACTGTTTTTGTTGCAAATGATATAACATTCGATCATAATAAGTTTCTCGAAATTAATTTTCTAAAGCAACTCCATATTTACCAAACCGTTAAGAATTACACTAATGAACGAGCTGTCAAAGATGAAAATAAACAAAGCTTCAGTTCCTTTACTTTTGTTTTCCATGGCTAACGAGGTAAAATTAGATACCAATGATCTGATAATTCTTATCCCTAATGAAAGAAAATTTGTACTTGAAAGCTAACAACCATAAATATAAAATCACACGGTATTCCGCACTAACGTATGAACTAAATACATAAGTAATACGAGACCTACAACTGGTATACACAATTTATGCTTTAAGTTTCTGCTACTGCATAGGGAGCGCTATTTCTAAACCTAGTAGACTTGTGATACCTAGTTTAGCTTAAATAAACAAAACTACTGCAACCTAACAGAATTAGATTAGAAAAAATTAGATTAGATAAAAAACTACTCTAACCTAAATAAAAAAGCTTCATTGGCCGAGAATCGAACCCGCTAGTTTTGTTTATTTAATCTAATTCTGTTAGGTTGCAGTAGTTTTGTTTATTTAATCTAAACTAGATATTGCTCAGATACTATTTATTACAATTTCCACCAATAAACGGTAGCTTAATAACAAGTCTAGTAGGTTTAAAGGTCACCCGCGCAGGGAACCGTGAATATTAGCTAGTAAAATAACACCAAAGATGGATGCTAAATGATAACACAACACTGGGTGTTATATGTAATAGTTGCAATGTAACATCAAAGATAACGAGACCAAAAGTAATTAAAGAGCAGCTACGTCATTTACGAGCAGTCCCAGTAAAGAGAACATCGTAACAAAACCAAAAGCGAGACTAAAGGTACACTAACGGATATTCTACGAATACGTAAAGAGAACGAAAGACGAGAAGAAAGTAGTTCTGTAGATCGAAGACGAGCTTTTTGTGATGATTTAACACGAATATCGCATAGATGGCTCTAGTAGGTTTATTTAGAACTTTTATGAAATAGAAAATGTAAATACGATAAAATAAATAATTTAATCACTTATGGTTTATTACGTAAATAATAAATATAGAAATTTTAGATCATTATGGTTGAGAAATAAGTAACGAGTAAACATTCCTAAATGTTCAATTCAGATATCTATTTAGTTTTTTTTTCAAACAGTAATCAGAGAAAATTTTAAAGTCGATACGAAAAAGGTACAATATTTTGCACGTTACAACATAATCGAAGTATAACAAGTGAATCAGGTTATTACTTAGGTCTTCAAAACTATGGAAAGCAGATGCCTCAAAACACCTTAAATATTATACGAAATCCATAGAATAACTAAACTTGTTATATAACGAGTCTAAAATACTGCAAATCACACAAAATTAAGATTTTTGTTTTTTTCACGTTGAAACCACCATATCAAGTCTTAAATTCATCTGACATGAGTTCTTTCAAGAAAAAAATTTCAGCTCGTGTGTAACTAGTATATAACTTAACAATACATGATTTTATTAAGGTTTAATCCCCATTTGATAACTAATATATATGTTACAAAAATAATTTCATGTTTCAGTTGATGCCTAATTAGAGATATGATAGCGTAACTTTTGACCTCTAGTTCGTGGATTTACATTTTATAGCGTTCAACTAAAATCAAAGAAGAACCTGTGTACAAAATCGGTGCAGACAATACTGAGATCAGTATGGATGTGCAGCCCAAAGGATGGTCGGGAAACAACTTAAAAGGCTGCCTAAGTCTGTGCTTTCGCCAATTAATAATTTAAGAATATACCTACAGATTATCCGATATTTTCAATTAATTTATTGCATTGCAAGACATGTTGATCATTTTTGTATCTTGACCGCAATAACTAACAAAGTCATATAAAGTGTAAAGAGAATCGGCGTTCATATGTTTCCTTGAGGAACACCATCCGTGAGGATTCTGATAATGTGCATTAACAGAATCCCGCGCGAACAATCTCTAATAAAACTGGCATTGCTCAGATGTCATAATGCTCCAACATTATCGAAGTCTCTCACGATTTACTGCATAAATTCCATTCAGAAATCGAAGCAAATGTAAGTTTGGGAAAACACCGAGAGTGAAAAAGTTGTATATAATTAGAAGTAAAATACGTATTACCACTTGTATAGAATGAATTATTTTGGCAACGATCTGCTTAGTCTTCCGTGAACGATTTGTTTACCAAACATGTAATTGGGAGATCTCTGCTAACTTGGTAATGGTTTATGGAAAATTCATCTAGGCCTGTTTTGTCTGTTATAGTAATAGTTTTTTTTCATATTTTTACCTTCCAACCTACATATACATATGTAGTTATAGAAGGTTATGCAATCGACGTTTTTTTCACTATCGCCAAATCGACTAATTAGCTCATTTTACAGTTTGTGTGTGTGTGTGTGTGTGTGTGTGTGTGCGTGCGTGCGTGCGTGCGTGCGCGCGTGCGTGTGCGTGCGTGCGTGGGTGTGTGTGTGTATTAATTTTTCGTTATATTCAGAATCAGTTATCTTCATAACTCCAGATTACTTTTTGTTTGGAAAGATTAAAAACAATATTTATAGAAATAGATTGCATAATTTAGATGAATTAATGGAAGCAGTTGAACCACGAGATTCAGGCTATTACACGGGAAGAACTTTAGCATGTTTTTGAAAACATGAAGCAGATAATTAATTTATGTCTACAGCATTAGGGTCATTATTTTCAACATTTTTTTATAATTATATTAATTTAATGAAGAATGTTTGTTTGTATTTTTTTCATAACAACAATTTTAAAATTTATTTTGTTAAATAATTGTAATTAGCAAATATTGGCAATACACATTTCCAAGTATACGGGTATTCTGTTTAATTTTAACAAACAATGTTTATAATTACGCAAAGGTGATTACCCCATGGGACGCTAATATAAATCTTTGCGACCGAAATGAAGTGTAGTAGTACCAACCTAACCAAAATTTACTACATGACGTCAGCTTCAATCATTAATAGACACCCGTTATGTTAGTATCCACGATAACTCCAGAACGAAAATGCCTTGCGTACTTAAAATTTTGTATTTAAGCTTGTTTTCATTTGGCTTAGAGCTGACTAGATTTTGGGAGTAATCCAGAGGCAGAGAGGGGGGTTTATTAGGGGTAGTTTTTTTGTTTTTATCAAATTATTTCTAAAACAGCTGCATATTTGAAAGATATAAAAATACATGTATATAAACCTTAAACATATCGATTAATTATGTTCTATCTAGTTTTTTGATATGACGCGTAATTTGCGGCAAAAAAATTCCTAAAGTAGAATTTAAGTGTTAGTTCAAGTTTTTTCATCTGAATAACGATTCATTTTATAAGAAAAAGGTAGAAGTATTTTTTAAAGAAAATTTAATTTTACATACATTTTCTTTACAAAGTTTTCTAATGTAAAGCGTAATAAATGTAAAAATTAAATGAATATGCTTGAAAATTCTGAAGCTATATTATCGATAGTTTTATAGAAGCGGGCGGCTTTGGTTTTTTTTACGCTAACATGTATTTATGTGTACGAATCTCTATCTGACATGAACTTTTAAACATCATTCTGCCATAGAGTACTGTTTTTGTTTTTACCATGTTGCTTGTTTTCGTTATGAACGTATAAAAAGGAGGTTGGATAGTTATCCTAAAAAAATTTAAATTAAAATTAATTCATTTCTTTTAATTTAATCTAGATGTCTATTAATTAACCTCTGTCTGTCATGAAGTTTTAAACGTCTGTTTGGCATAGATTATAGTTTTTCCGTTTACAATATTGCCTTCTTTGTAATGAGCTTCTTATAAAAGATGTTGCATAGTTATCTTAAAAAAATGTTATTAAAATTAGTGCATTTCTTTTAATTTCCATTTTGTAGGTTGGAAGGTCATGTGGTATTCCACTCTAGATATTTACAAATGTGAAAAACGGAGACAACTGACTCATTTATTACTGCCTGCACGTTGATGGAATTCCTACGAGCATTGGAACTTAAATCCTAAGCGGAATAACTCCCGTTTTATATCTATAATAATTGTTAATATTAATAAGAATTAAGGCATACTTACCAACAATAACTTTCCTTTAAACCGTAAGCAAACGTTAATGAGGTGTTTATTATAATTTCAACTGCATATGAGAAAGTGAAGGTTAATTGGAATAAGGTTAGTCAGACAGTTACGGCTAATTAGATTTTGGAGTACATATGTAACATGCTTTTTTTCAAAACGCTTGACAGTTCATCCTAATTCGTAAATACGAAATAACATAATGTAAGCGGAAATGTTGAGTGAACGAGGACGCAAAAAAATTAGTTACGTGGGGCATTTGTATGTGTTTGCTACTCATAATAAAGCACTAATAGTAATGATACATTGTCATTCGACAGTGTATGAAGCTTGCACCATCTCGACCAGCCGTTTCTGAAAAAACGACTCCAACTTTTACAATGCTGATTTTCTATCCTTATCAGAAAACGTAACAAGCGGTAGCGCTGATGCAAGCAATAAAGCACTAACTCTGCATTAATGCTGTTATTAGTACTTCCAATACTCGCAGGAAATCAGTACTGAGATAGGTATTTCTTGGAAATAACCGATTGTGATGGAAGCACCAACAATGTGAACTGGTATTGTGGCTAGTACTTCTAATAAGGACAGAACCCAGTGCCTGCACAAAAGGGTATCATATTCAACCTTTAAAGCAAATAGATCAATGTTTGTTCCTGAAAATTAAAACAGTTACTTGTGTCTTACACCAACAAACTCTGAAATCTAGTTTTTTACCTGTTAAAACACTAAGACTTATCGTGTTTCTAGCAAAATCGAAATAAATACGGGAGTGTTTCTATTGTAGTAGATCTAAAATCCTGTTCAACATAAAATTCCCTTAAAAGAATGAATCCAAACTTTTGCCTTAAAAAACCCAATTGAAATTTTTGCAATAGGTACAGAGAGCTATACAGGCTGATTTTTTGGACGTCCGATGCGCGTTCCATGTATTGCCGTCGGGTTGATATCGGAATGTTAAAATCCCAGAATTGGATTGACGTTTCTACTGATTACAGAAAATTTTAGCTTAATAGGTTCACCTTGTTTTCTTGTGTAAAGTAATCCAATGTTACTCAAATGTTTCTACATCATAACCACCAAAAGCAATTAATGTTTCCTGTTCATTATTTATCTGAACGTGGGGCATCTTTCATAAAAACAAACATTAGTATTCGGGTCAGTATTCAATTTAAAATCAATATTATTTTCTTCAACTGTTATTGTTTCCACTTACTTTGTCCACACCCCAGCTTGTTCCACGAGGGAATTTCGAGCGTAGCCACCACATTCAATACCTTATTTTCGCCAGCACCGAAGTCAACCTCTAAAAGTCAACCTCCCCGCTTTCACCAGGTGTTTCGTATAACATATGGTGGAAGTGTACCTGTAATAAGGTATTGTTGTTTTTTTAAGGTGATTCCAGATGTGAACCCGCTTGTTATACGACACCTATTTGTGAATTTTTTTGTGGTTGGTTATTTTAAGGAGACCCTAGAAAATAACGTAAATAATTTAGGTGTTTATTTGAGAAAGCAAGGTAGTTACATTCGATAACGGTTTAAACAATTAAGCGCAGAATTTAAAGTTTGTTGCATTAATGCATTTTTTTTTGGGATTAGTAGCCTCATCTGTAAATAACTAAAACCAAGAGATTTTAGTAGAAGCTAGGCTTATTGATTTAAAGTTTCGAAAGTAAGTTGTGACAATTACCTGAATTTGAAGTATTTAATTTCATGAAGTAGCGACTTGTTATTAATTAGTGACTTTGTTTAACGAAATAAATAACAGAATTTTGAGCGACGATTACTCGGTTCATGTTTAAGTATTTATTTTGAATTCACTTGATGATCAGTAATTGGATTTAGCTTTGCAGTAACTAGGTGAATTTTTTAGTGTTGTTTACTTTTGGTTTGAGCATATTTTATAGAGATCTGATTAATATTTCTCAATCTGGTTGTAGATTAGAGTAAAATGAATTCAATAATTATTTTGAGATGTTTCATTCAAACTCAAACAGATTAAGTGGAGTAAAATCATTGATTTGGTTTGAATAACGATTGTCTTTATTTATCAGTGCGGCACGCAATTAGTTTACAAATGTGCGAAAATATTTGTAGCATTTCAGGTGTAGCGGAGATCTGCTGGCCCCGGCCCACCTGTGATTGAATTACGTAGAGGTGAGAGAGTTATTTGAGTATCTAGACAAGTTGTGAACTTACGCAATTAGGCGAAACAACCCCTACTCCGACTTTTCAGATACTCTGGCGCCCATTTGCAGTTTTACGACGATTTCAACCCCTATTTTGATTTATGTATGGTATACTGTTCTGCGGTGTGCAAAATTATTCAACAATCTTACCCACCCCCGACCGCTGGCTAGTCGAGCAAAAGCCAGGTTTATCTGTTACCTCATTTTACTACCCGTTTATACCGTAACTTTATCCATTCTATCCATGTTTTTTTCTCTGTGGACTTTTTTCTATACAGTGGGATGCAAAATGTTTCTCTGGATCCATATTAATGACCACATCTTTCACAAGGAAAAAATGTTCATCTCTGACATGCTCTCCTTTTTTATTTATAATAAGTAATCACTCAATTTTTTCCCTGTAGTATTTGTACTTGATGTTTACTCACTTCCTCAATCCTGCAATACTGAGCTGATTTTTCTAATTTTAAGTTGCTTTATCCTAACAACCTCCCTGGACAGTAATATCTTTTATTGCAATTATTATCCTATCTCTTATTAGAGAGTTTTCTTGATTACCAAACTCACATGATTTGGTTGATTTCTTCGAGCTGTCAAAAGTGGTCAAATGATTGACTATCAGTTTGATTTTTTTTTAAATGCGCAGTGATCAAAAACTATGTTGTCTTGAATTACAATATGCATCTATGACCTTTTTGTCATCGTTTGATAATTCAAATGTATTGAATACATTAAATTCTGCATCACCTATGGAATTAAGTAAATGGCTATTTTAATATCATCGGACTTGTTTTCTTTTTCTGACTCTTAATTAGAATTTTTGCTTGAAAACTTTCACTTAGATTTTCGGGTAAATTTGACTCTCTAGATGGGTTAAAGTATTCCATTTGTTATCTAAATAATACCACATCACATGGTATTGTCTTTACTTTTTTTACTTAATGAACTTATTCATGCATACATCTACTGCATGGATATTGAGTATGATACGGATTTCCGCTTTCACCTGACACCATGTTATGTACATGAATAAATTACAATTTATTCTATACTAACAGACTGATATGAAATTATATTAAACTGTCTTATTGATTTGTGATTAGTAACTTGGTAAATGGTAATCTAAAAGACGTAGCAGCTAGAGTAGTTATTGTAAAAATAAAAATGCTGAATAAGTATATAATATATAACCCTCACAGGTTAATTTAATAATAAAACATGTACAATAAATGGCAGTTTTTTGCATTTAACTTCAACACCGAAAGCGCGTAATGTTAGTTTTACTTTGCTGGGTTTTATAAACCCTTCTTGTACATTAAACACATTTATGGATACATATTAAGGTATAACACTGGGTCAGAATAGGTTCAATAAGAATTATGTTAAGATGCTGTGCTTAATCAAATATGAATAATTAGGTGCACAAATAACCATTACATTATCTTTAACATGCAAAACATTCTTTTATTTCTTTATTAAATCATTTTTTGAGTTCTGTAATTATTAACCTTATTTTGTATACTTAATAAAAATTGCAATTATCCTAATTACCCAAAACATTGTTTCTAGAACTTACAGTACTATTAAAATTATAGTCGATTGATTTTGTTTGAATAAAGTTTGTTACAGTTAAAACACTTGGATTGTTATTGAAAACTACAAAAAAGCAATGCAAAGGATGAAAACTCAGTTTATGTTACTGGGCTCGAAAACAATTCCATATGCCATATCGTTGGCAGTTGTAAAACTGTAATTGTAACCAGGAACCAGACTAATGTGCATTACCTATTGCATAATTGAGAAATTGATTACACAACACTGCTAAAACACGCCAATTATTTCTATTGCAATCAACCTCTTTATGTTATGTACGATTTGGTGACACTTTCTTAACCATTTTACAGTGGAGATTAGTGTGTTGCCTATTATAATTTGTTTTAAGGCGGCTTTTATGTAAGGCATCTTTTAATTTAAAATGTTCACAAATGTGATAAATTAAAACTCATACTGCAAACATAGAGATTTAAATTGAAACTCTTTGATTTTCAACATTGTTTATATATTGTATAATGTATAAAGTACATCTTGTCAGAAACCACTTCAATTAGTTTAAAATAAAATGCGACAGATGGCAAAGCGTACGCTTTAATTCAAATTATGCTAAGCAAACAACGAACGAACAGTCGTGTCGATCAGTTGCGTTGAGGCATAGCAAGCCGTTGGATCATCTAACTAGGCTTGATTGTGTTGCAACCCATGTTTTTATTATTATCTTGCGATAAGTAAATCAAACATAATCGTAATTTTGGTTATAGTGAAAATGTAAATAAATGCAAACATATGTTGGTATATTTATATGTGAAAATTATTTAAATTCGGCAATATTTGCAGTTACATTTGAATTTGTACGTACCTAACCTATTTGGAGAATAACGGAAATCAGGTGTTGGTGAACTTAATAAAAAAGGTGAATCTTGTTTTAATTTTCAAAAACAAAAAGACATCGTGTTTTAAAAAGTTGTGTATATTATTTTGACGTTCAAGAAGTGATAAAAATTAGTGATTAATTTTTTTGAAAAAAGAATAAGTGACGATGCTGTCAGAAATTAAGAGTTCTCGGGAAGGACTATTGAGCATATCATCAAATTTATTGGAAAAATTGGTGCGAAAGGAACCAATTTCAGATACTTACGATGTGGAGGAAACACCTTTTGCCAGGTTAGTTAATTTTATCTTATCTCTACTTGTTCGTGTTTAGTTAAAATTTTATCAGTACAGTACAGTATAAATGTTTTAATTATCTTTTAAAAGTAAAAATTTGCCTTACTTTCACACTCACATATTTCTTATCTTTAAAAAAATGTGGTTATCAGGTTTTTCCTTTTGAATGCTGAAAATTTTATTTTTTCGTATACGGGGCAATATTTGTAAGTGTAAACGGAATTTAATTTTTGTGTTTGTAATTGTTTTTGCACACATATTTACATTTTGTTGGCACCATTTAAATTGTACTAATTGCTTGTTTAAAATTCTTGTACAAGAATTAAAAGCTTAACGTGTGTTTGTTTTGCCAATTCTAGTACATTCACATTTTCAGAATATTCACCCCGTTGTTGAACAAAACATTTTAATTCATTTTTGTGGTAAACAATTCTTGATCTTTTTATTTTATTCAGAATCGCGTACACCCTTTTTTTATCGGCAGCATTCAAGTAAGGAAAAAAAATTTGGTTATTAATACAGATATAGTTGGAACTTTGTAAAGTTTGCTTGAATACTGCCTTAAAAGGATTATGGCACACCAAAATGCAATTGAAATTTCGTTATAAACGTGCAAAAATCAAATCAGAGTTTGGATCCATAAATAAATTGATAACTTACACTAATTAAAAATGCCTCATAAACCGTTGCTTGGGATTTTTTATGAAAATAATTCTCACCGTCGTTCACCACATACTCGTAGTTTGTGCTTCGACAAATAAGTCCACCATTGTCATAAATACTTAGGTTAAAAAAATTTATAAAAATAATTCATCGTTGCCCGGAATTTTGTACGAAGATAATTTGTACTAATGCCCATTTCTGAAGTTTGTGCTTCGCAAATAAGCCCCGCTCCCATCGTCATAAAGAATTTAAAAAAATTTCTTGAAAATACTATTAAACCGGGGCTGTTACGAAAATAATTTGTACTATTTGCATAATACATATTGTCCCCGTAGTTGGGCTTCACAAATAAGCTCTCCGTTATAATAAAGAAATTAAAAAAGTTTTTTAAAATACTTATTACTAATAATAATAATAATAAACCATCACCGAGGATGTTTTACGAAAATAGTTTGGTAACTCTCATGTACAACATACTGGTTGGTACTAGGGATTTTTTACGAAAATAATTCGTACCAACGTTCATTTCTGTAGTTTGCGCTTCGTAAATAAATTTAAATATGCCATAAAAATACTTAAACTATTGCTAGAGATTTTGTTACAAAAATAATTTATATTCGTACTTCGAAAATAAGCACCATGTCGTAAGCAAGAAATTAAAAAACTTCATTAAAACACTTAATAACCCGTAGCTGGACTAATGACCATTTACAAAATACATATATTTCTGTAGTTTGTGCTTAGCAAATAAGCCCCCCTCCCATTGTCAAAAATAGATTTTGAAAAATTAAAAAATAGTAATACCCCGTTGCTGGGGATTTTTGGTGTACGAACTCCCTTTCACAACATACATATATTTCCATAGTTTGTGCTTCGCAAATAAGCCCCGCTCCCATCGTCATAAAGAATTTAAAAAAATTCCATAAAAATACAATTAAACCGTTGCTGTTACGAAAATAATTTGGACTAACTCCCATTTGCATAATACATATTGCCCCCGTAGTTGTGTTTCATAAATAAGCTCGCCGTTATAATAAAGAAATTAAAATTTTTTTTTTAAAATACTTAGTACTAATAATAGGATTTTTTACGAAAATAGTTTGGACTAACTCTCATGTACAACGTACTTATATTTTCCCTGGTTGGTACTGGGGATTTTTTACGAAAATAATTCGTACCAACGCTCGTTTCTGTAGTTTGCGCTTCGTAAATAAACTTAAATATTCCATAAAAACTGTTGCTAGAGATTTTGTTACAAAAATAATTTATATTCGTGCTTCGAAAATAAGCACACACGTCGTAAGCAAGAAATTAAAAGACTCCATTAAAATACTTAATAAGCCGTAGCTTGAGTTATTTTGACATAATTTGTACTAATCGCCATTTACAAAATACATATATTTCTTTAGTTTGTACTTAGCAAATAAGCCCCCCCACCCCATTGTCAAAAATAGATTTCGAAAAATTAAAAAATAGTAATACCCCGTTGCTGGGGATTTTTGGTGTACGAACTCCCATTCACAACATACATATATTTCCATAGTTTGTGCTTCGCAAATAGGCCCTCTCTCGCCATCGTCATAAAAAATTTTTCAAAATTCCATCATCTTATTTAATTAACCGTTTCTGGAGATTTTTATTGTTCTTTTATGGATGTGTTTAATTTGTTAATGACGACGGGGTATTTGCAAATGTGCATTAGTACACATTTCTTTTTGTAAAAAATCTCCAGCAACAATTTATTATAAATTTTAATGGAATATTTTAATTGCTTTATGTCGTTGAAAACTACGGAACAATATTTTGTAAAAAAATTCCAAGCAACGATTTTTTTTTGAATCCGTTTGATTTCTTTATGACAATGGGGGGCTATTTGTAAATATGTATGTATGAATTTTTATAAATGGGCGTTAGTAATTGTTTTCGTAAGACATCTCCAGGTAACGGTTCGTTAAGTATTTTTTTAATTTCTCTATGACGTTAGGGGGCTTATTTGTGAAGCATTTGGGAGGAAACGGCAATGTGTTTCATTCCCTCCCATGGGGGAGGACGGGCTGCTTGAGCTTTCCTAGCTCCTTCAGCCACAGTTATGGATTCCCATCACACATACATTAAGTATGTTTGCATGGTGGGAATAAGCATAGGACTTATGGTTCTGAGGGGGGAAATACTACGCTAGCGTATACGCAGTGACTATGCTGCTAAATGCGCTTAAGGAGAACCCCCTGAAAAAACCTCATACAGGGTAGGCGGTAACAGGAAAGGAACCCATTACCTCCCGAATGCTAAGCAGGTCATGTTACCACAGACCCACTAGCTCGGTTTGTG
Organism: Vesta saturnalis; assembly: GCA_036346205.1. Lineage (NCBI taxonomy): Eukaryota > Metazoa > Arthropoda > Insecta > Coleoptera > Lampyridae > Vesta > Vesta saturnalis. The sequence goes on along the minus strand of JARFJB010002450.1, from coordinate 579,206 downwards.
AAGCACAAGCTATGGAGGTAGGTACATATGTATGTTGCAAATAGGGTTTAATACAGATTATTTAAAAAATCCCCAGCAACGGTTTATTAAGTGTTTTTATGAAATTATTTAAATCTATTTACGATTTTCGCAAAGAAATTCCACCAACGGTTTAGATGTGTTTTTGTTAAATATTGACGTATATCGTTGGGGAGAGGAGAAGAAGATTTTCGTTAAAAAAACAGCTACGGTTTATTAAACATGCTTTTGTAGTTTTCAAAATGCTATTCTCATTGGGGGGGGGGATTCGTAAAGCACAAACTACGGAACTATATGCATTTTGTATAGAGGGGTTAGTACAAATTATCAATTTAGTTTCGTAAAAAAAATTTTCGGCAATTGCTTATTAAGAGGTATAAATATTTTGAAGATTTTTTAGTAATTTGGTAAACCGTTACTGTTTTCACGCACTTTTGTATGGATCTGCTTAATATTCGCAGAGATTGAAATAGGAAAACTAAACTTTGGGACCTGTATAAGTATTTGAAAAAAATATTAACTTGCCCCCCCCCCCTTATTTCTCCCAAGGAAAAAATTTGTAAGTTTTCTAAAAATTCAATCAAATACATTACGAAGATAAATTGCTGAGGTCCATTTTAATAGTAGTGTACTCAATAACTTCCGAAAGTTTTATCGCAATCGGATGAATGGTGTGGTATGTATGAGGGGCACCCCCTGCGGAAGGGGCCATAATTAAAAAATTTTTATGCCAGACACCTTCACGGACTGTACTCAACTTCCCAAAGTTTTATGGCGATCGGATGAATGGTGTAGTATGCATATGAGGGACACCCCCTGGAACGCCGTTATTTAAAATTTTTTATGCCAGAAACCTTCGCTGTAGTGTACTCATTAACTTCCAAAAGTTTTATCGCAATCGGATGAATGATGTAGTATGCATGAAGGACAAACACACATACCTTCGATACCGTGGTTTATACATATTATATATATATATATATATATATATATATATATATATATATATTGAGATAATATTTATAATGCTAAATCATAGTTAGATATTGGCTCAGAGTAAAAGTTACATTAAACATAAAGTAATTGCATTGGAATTGATTAAACATGTATTTAAAGCGCAAGTTGCAGAAGTTCAAAGTAACATAAATCTAAGTACAAATTTGATTATAGGACATGTTGGTAGCTAGTTAATTCAAATTTCACAAGTATTAAATTATTATCATGACTGAACAATATAATTTTCATGTCAAAGCATCTTCGGAAGTGTAAAGTAGGTGGTTGATTCTATAAAATTCATGTAATCCATATGAAGAAGTAGATTTTAGTGTCTGGTAACATAATATGCTTCTAAAACAAAAAGAAAAGAAATTATATCAATTAACGTAGGAGGAGTAAACTATATGCTAAAGTGTATGAAAATAGAACAGATTTAATAATAACTTATAATGCGATATTAAACAAATAATGTGTTAATAACTTACATATTAGTGTGTATAGAAAGTGTTACAATTTAAATTAACATTATGGATGTAATTTAAGTGTAAAAATTGAGAAACCAGGTTATGTTGATTACGAACATAGATATTGAGATGGAAGTTTTCAAAATAAACCATAAGTGTGTTAGAAACTGATGTATCCTATGTAGTTTTGGTCATAGAATCCATTTCTGTATATAGTTTTCCTGTAGGAAGTAGAATAAGTAAATTTGTATATAAAAATTTTAATATTTGTTGAAATTTAGATAGTTTAAGAATTTTAAAAGCAAGTAGAACAAATTGTGTATCTATGGCAAGAAAATTTTGTGTAGAATTAAAAAATAATTATGTTTTTAACATCTGTTTCCATATAAGAAAGTTATGTATAAAATTGGTAATTGACAAATTTCTGAAAAATGGTTACCCAATCAGAATTAAGCGTTGTTTGTATAAACAAAATAATATAATTTGATTGGTTGTTAAGCAAGAAAAGCACAGGAAAGGAAGTTATTATAATTTTTTTCATCTGCTAATTCCTCAAAGTGAGAACATGTCACTCGGGGTGTACATGAATTCAAATTTAAAGTGAATTGTGCGTTTCGTATAACCTACAATAATGCAAGTACAATTGAAATTCTAAAATTGTCATAAGTTAGGTTAATGTGAATATTTGTCCGAGTGATGTGGTATCGTTAAACAATTGAAAGTAAATCATGTAAATGGATTATTTCGATTAATATAAAATTATTATAACGAAATTAACATGTTATCATTTTAATAGAATTAAAATTAAAAAGTTTCAATTAAATAAAAATCGAATACAGATAAAATTATTGTATTTTATGATACAATAACGTTACATTAAATTATTATATTTGAAAATACAATAAATAAAATCAAAGTGCTTCTGAAAAGTGTTGAAGAAAATATTTATGCGGCATACCTGTTTATGCGTATGATGTAGATCTTCCACCGTTGGATCAATATTATTTATGGAATTCGAATTACTTCTGATTTGGATATTAGAACATTAATATTGAAAATTGTAGCAGCTGAAAGAATGCAAACATAAATGTGGGTGTATGAATCTTATATTTTTATTTGAGGTTACGTTGAATATTATTATTGTTTATCACCTATGTGCATGTGTCTAACGGATTTAGGTAAATTATCTACTAGTCTGGAAATAGTACAACCATTCATTAATTTTATAGTAATTCAATATTATTTTAAGAAGCAAAAGATACTGAAAATATATCTTCGTTATTGTTTAGTCATGATGAAATATGTGCACAAATTCAGGTCAATGATAATCGTATGCGCGCAATATGTTATATGAATTACAGGTGATACAATTCCAGATTTATTTTAAAATCACACTTTATTTTATTTTTGGCAAAAGAACCTAACGAAAATGTTTAATGTTTTTTTTTTTGATACTGAACTAATACTGAACTCTATCCCCTGGGATGCTAGTCGAGGCAATTTTATTAAACAAGTTTAACATTAATCATCACGATAAATTAATAATGGCACAACATGCTGAAGTACTGAATACATTATAATTTATTAATGCAATTAATCTCAAAATATTTCATGGGACTCAGACGTGGTGATAATTATAATTATATTAATAAATATAAATTAAAACATTGCAAGAAATTTATGAATTTCACAGATGTCAATTATTATAATTTTATTAAAATTACATCGATGTATATATATATATATATATATATATATATATATATATATATATATTAAAGATAGTAATTCTGAACAATCTTTCAGTAAGAGTAACCGAAAATAGAGTATATTTTTATACTAATAATAAATGTTTATAATTTCAACTCAGAAAGGTCAGAAAATGCGTTGCTAGATAAATTAACGATATTAAAAATCGTTATAAATGAAATATGCCGTTTTAATTATTGCTACTGATAGTGAAAAATAGTAGGTACTGTATGTTCGGGATTTAAGAAACGAATATGAATATACAGAATGTATCCAAGATACTGATGCCTTCTATAATTTCTGGACGGGAAATGAAACTTTGGGAATCTGTTTGGATACCTAAGTACCTTTAAAAACTGTTAACGGGGTGGTTGTGGGGGACAACCAGAAAATCAACAGCATATTAATTAATTACGAACATAAGTTGCGCACAAAATATTTTTGCAGAATTCCTTTCACAAAATATTTTTAATGCTCATAAGACTACGAAAGCGCTCAACAATCATCTCTTTTAATGATGTCCAAAAAAGAGTAAGCTCAAAATAGAAACATTTTTTCAATATATTTTTATACTAAAAATAAGTAATTGATCATACTTTTTCAAAATTTTGATCAAAAAGATGATTGGTAAATTAGCATTAAGCGTAATGCTAAGAAGGTTTAACATGGTATTAAAGAAGGACGCTGTACTTAAATTATTGGTCACTACTGATAAAGAAAGAATAGACTCTATAGCGATATTTCACAAACGAATAGATACATCGCTCTATCAGAAAATCCAATAAGCCAAGCTAGTGTGGAAATGAAACCCATATGGGTTCCAATAATGCGCGAAGAACTAAAGCGCAATACAATAAACTACTGCGCAACTACAAAAAGTATATATATATATATATATATATATATATATATATATATATATATATATATATATATATATATATATATATATATATATATATATATATATATATATATATTGGATTACTCCGTGACTCAGTAATAAAGGTGCCAGACTTGTAAGTGAAAGGTGCCAAAGTTCGAATCTGAGAGTAGTCAAGTGCTTGGGAAAAAAATCATAAAATATGAATTCGACTCAAGTGCGAAAACAGTTATTCTCAGGACTAAGCCTGATGACGGTAGCAGAGCCCGCTTCCAAAACGTCGCGCTAGAAAAGCAAAAACTGTGGGAATATGCCGATCAACTCAACTAAAAGATACATAGTGCGTCCAGTCTAAGATGCAAAGTGCCATACTTGTCTTATTATTAACGTTTCAATAATAACGTTTCATATAAAAATTGGGCCAAGCTTCCGGAGATACCGGTACTGCAAACTTCGTTGTTTTTCTAGAATAATTCAAAAACGGTACGACATAATAGACCAAATGTTTGATTATCAACATAAAAACAAAATTAAAAAAGAAGTCCAATAAAATAATGTATAGGGTGTTGTATTTAAAATTACCAAGTTCGTGTGTATTTCCAGTACAACTGGAAGACCACACAGTTTTTTAAGTATTTGTATAATGAGGCGAACTTTCCTTTGAAATGTCAACAATAGGTAATTGTTTCATCCATTAACTGACGAGCGCTTGCTCCCAAACGATGAACTATACTATTTACAAATTTTAGGCAGTTGCTTCTTAATCTATTTTTAAATTGAGTGTTGGGTTTTAGATGAATAAAATGGAGTAATTAAAGTGCGTCAATTTAAACTGTGAAAAGTAGGTAATTAATTCTTATTTAAAAAAAAAAAAATTTGTGTAATATTTAAGGTTAGGTTACTTGTGGAAATAATCATTAATAAAGAAACTTGTTACATAACGCTTTATATGGGAAAAAATGGTGTGAAATATTCTCACTTTGATATTACGCCTGACGAAGGTCAGCGTTTCTGTCTGAAAGCTTGCGAATAAATAAATAAATACTTCACATCATTTTTCCCAAATAAAGCGTTATTTATCATGTCAATATGTATAATAAAGATGTTCTTACAGTAAAACAAAAATTGGTATAGTCAAATTTTTACTCATAAAATTTTATCTAAATGGAGATATCAACAATTTTGCTTACTTAATGTATTCACGGTCCTTCGAGCCGGATGTTATTCTTTCCATATCTTTTGTTGCTAATCTTCTAGCAATGTGTAAAATGGTTATGCATTCAAAATTAGATGTTGAAACTTGTATCAGATGTTGTGCAAGGTGAATGACAACTAAGAATTTTGTATTTGTTTGACAAATTTATTTTTTGTAGAACTCGATAAAACAAATTTTGTCAATGGAATAGTTCAACACTGATTAGTTGTGGTTTCGATATGCTTGATTGCATTTGTTTTTGCAAAGGTTTGATTTGATATCAAACATTTAATTTTTTGGATTTTCTTTAAGCATGTTATTTTTTTGTCGTGCATACCCCTTTAACTAAAATTCTCATTCTCTTATTTTAAATTTTCATTGTCGAAAAATGTGATTTAACATGTATATAATTAGGCGCTAATTGTGCGTAGTTGGAATTAAATTTTGTGGTTTAATAGAAAACAGTTGAAGTGTAAGTTCATCTAATTTCACGGAGTCGCCAATTCTTGCATAAATTAATTCTTTATTGTATAATAATTTGGTTCCAATTATGCGTCGTTTTGCGTTATTGACATAAAATTTTGTGCTCTCGTTAAAAATAACTTAATATGCTAGACTCAGAGTGTCGCGAACTTCTGTACAAAATAAATTTTAATTATACTGTAATTAGGCATCTTTTATGCGCAAGTTAGTAATTACTACATAAGAAAAATTACTTTATTTAGTCAAAAATTACTGCAGAAAAGAGTGATTAATTCAAATGTTCGCGGTTTCGCTTCTATATAACGTTTACTACATATTAGCGCAAAATTTAATTCAAACCACGCAGACTAATTGGCACCTAATTACTGTATGTGAAAAAATTGATTAATTTAGAAGTACGCAGCTATTCTTCACATTGCATAATTCGCGCTTAATTAAAAAGTTTCAATTAATCAATACATTTTTTTGATACCATAAAGTTTCTTATACAAAACTTTATTTCAATAGCGCAAAACCATATAATTGGTACTTAATTAGGTACTGCATCATCAGAAGTTTGTGGCTCCGAGCCAGTAACCTTTTTGCTACTTTGGTTCTTATAGCAGCACAAAATTTAATTTGAACAGCAGAAAGAGGTAGATAATGGCGTCTAATTAGTGCATAAAAATAAAATAATTCCTATTATCCTTAGTTCCTATAATAGCGAAAAATTTTATTTAAACGGCGCAAATAGATCATAGTTGGCGGTTAATTGCTGCATAAAAAAAATTTATTTATTCAATCAAAATTTATACTACTAATTGGCGCCTAATTAGTGGATGAAAGAGTGATTAATTCAGAAGTTCGCGACTTCATATCTATATAATGCTTACTACATCTTAGCGCAAAATTTAATTGAAATCGCACAGACTAATACAATTTGGACCTAACCACTGTATAAACAATTGATTTATTTAGAATTTCGTAGTTACTCTTCACAATTTTTTTTATTAGTTGTTATGGGAGCGTAAAATTCGATTTTTTAGCGCAAATAGTACTTAATTCGCACCTAGTTAGAGGATTAAATTATTCGGAATCGTGTTGCTCTATCATTAAATTTTTTGATACCATAAATTTTCTGTACAGCACAATATTTTATTTCAATGGTGCAAAACCATATAATTGGTACCGAATTACTCCATGAGAGAAGTTTGTGGTTCCGAGCTAATAAAATTTTTGCTATCTCGGTTCTTATTTGAACACAAAATCGTAGGTAATGGCCTCTAATAATACAGTAATAATAATAATAATAATTTTACTATTATCTTAGTTTCTATAGGAGTGAACGATTTAATTTCAACGGCGTAAATGAGTCATAACGGGCGGTTAATTAACCTCTTTTAAGCTAGCAAGACCAAATGAACAGAATCAAAGGCAACCTATCAGATTATTTAGTACTTATTTTGTACTAATTTGTACCATTAATAAAAATTTTGTACCCCTTGCCGTTTTTAAAAAACCCGTGGCGCTGCCACATTAAGACAAGCTAGCAGGACCACAATAAAAAAACGTTAAAAAAAATTAAGATCACCAATAGAACGAACTGAATTTGTACTAATTTGTACCATAAAAGTAAATTAAATATTTTTATTTATTCCGTGAAAAACAACCCCCAATTGACTTCAGACATATTAGGCTCAAGAGTAAACTAATCTTTCCTATCAGCAGAATCAATCGCTACTTGCACATGCGACTCGGCATAGTATGTACCGACAAAATATAAAGTTTAAAATTTTGTACCCCCGTCCTTCGAAAACTACCCTCGATCCCTATTAGGCTCGAGAGTAAACTACTCTTTCTTATTTAAATCTGAATATTTACATTTTGATGGTATATATTATTTCGCGTCGTGTATGTATTAAAGATTCTGCCGATTAAAAGAAGTACTTTACTCTAATAGGGACGGGGTACAAAATCTGAAATTATATATTATATATATATATATATATATATATATATATATATATATATATATATATATATATATATATAGCACACCACACACGCACACCCGCACGCACGCACGCACACACACGCACACACGCACGCACGCCCCCACGCACACACACATCCACACCCACCCACCCTCCCTCCCCATCGACTTTAGTAAGTAGCCAAATTCTCAGATATTTCCTATTTATACTTTTTCCATAATCGATCGATGTCGTTCATCGTGAGACACCCTGTATGTACATGTGTATACACCGTGTCCAAGATAAGGGGTCTCGGAAACGGTAAGAGATGGAAGGTCGGTTGAATGGAACAAAAGTTACGCATTTGAGAGGACGTATTTATGATCTTTGTAGAAATCGAATATCTCTTTTAATTTTGAGATATTTGAAAAAAATAGAATTTTCTGATTTTCGTTTTTATTTTTTTCTGCCCTTATTTTAAGAGCTACCAAGAAAAGAAGAGCACATTTTCATTGCCACTTTTCTAGTTCTACTTAACGCTGTTATTCAATTTTTTATACAACGTTTCGTTTGTTAGCAACCATCATCAACTTTATTTTTTTAAACACACGAAAAAATTATGTTTGCCATATTTAAATTCTCTCCTTGATTCTGAATTCAACGATATATCACACTTTATATTTTTGATGCGTTTCGGATGAGAAAATTCATATTCAATGTAAAACATCGAAAACGTACAGTTAAAACTAATACTAGAAACATTAGAAAACCGTAAAATTATTATAAAATTATGTTTTGTAATTTTAAATGATAGACAAATAAAAAACAAATTTATTTTAAAGGTTAATAAACTCACAACAGATGTTCAAAAAAATTCCCGTTATTCTCTAAACATAAATAGCATCTTCTAACTGTAGCATGTAAAACATTCTTCAGCATTTGAGGAGTAATACTAGCAAACGCTTCGAGAACTAATCTTTGTAAAATTTCTTCGTTTTCAATATCGTTTCCATAAATGTAATTTTTAATGTATCCCCAAAGAAAAAAAATCCAAAGGTGTTATATCTGAAGAACGGGCTGGCCACAGTACATTTGCATGAGTGCCAATACATCTTTCTGGAAATCTAACTGACAGGTATTTTCTGGAATTATGTGCTGGTGCACCGTCCTGCATAAACCAACAACCTTCAACTTCTTGGAAAGGCAAATCATTCAAATCTATATCTACTTCATTTTGGGGTAAAATTTGGTAACATTCAGAATTTAAGGACTCGTGGTAAATGAAAGGACCTATAATTCGAGTACCGAATATAGCAGCCCACATATTAAATCCGAAACGGTGTTGGTGTTTGGCCGTTTTGTACAGACGGCCATTCGCAAAATATTCTACGTCTTTCTGGGTCACCTGATCGAAGTCCTTGGCAAATTCTAAATTTATATGGATGTACTTTCTCCTTCTTTAGAACATAATAAGCTGTGGAATGGGCTATGCCAGTTGCCTCTTCAATTTTCCTAGTAGAAACCTCTGGATTTTCCGTTATAGCTAATAAAACAGTATTGGATTCTTCTTCATTGCAAGGCTTTTTGCGAGATTTTACAGGTTTTTTGAACGCACCATATTCTTTTAGATTAACTGCTGATGTGCGAAAAGTTCTTTTGTGAGGTTGACGCCTCTCTCGATATTGGTTTAAATACATTATTTCGGCTTCAGAACAATTACGTTGACACAAAATGTAACACGTCAGTATATCGAATTTTTCATTACTCGAAAAATGTACTCCTACCATATTGTTTTTAGGTAAACACAAAATGTAATTAACTCAAAGACCACCAAACAAACGTAATACGGACAACAATCACCTATGACAGGTAGGTAAACAAAATACAAAGCCAACTTATTTTTATCAAATGCATCAGTACGACGGAAGATGTATTTTAACTGTTTAATTAATAGTATTTTCACTAAATACATACTTGTAAATTATTTTATTCGCAACAGGCATTAGAAAATGAGAAAACATTATTTTATAATAATTTTACAGTTTTCTAATGTTTCTAGTATTAGTTTTAACTCTACGTTTTCGATGTTTTACATTGAATATGAATTTTCTCCCCCGAAACGTATCAAAAATATAAAGTGTGATATCTTGAATTCAGAATCAAGAAGAGAATTTAAATATGGCAAAAATAATTTTTTCGTGTATTTAAAAAAATAAAGTTGATGATGGTTGCTAACAAACGAAACGTATCAAAAATTGAATAACAGCATTAAGTAGAGCTAGAAAAGTGGCACTAAAAATGTGCTCTTCTTTTCTTGATAGCTCTTCAAATAAGGTCAGAAAAAAATAAAAACGAAAATCAGAAAATTCAATTTTTTTCAAATATCTCAAAAACTAAAAGAGATATTCGAGTTCTACAAAGACCATAAATACATCCTCTCAAATGCATGTTCCATTTAGCCGACCTTTCATCTCTTACCGTTTCCGAGATCCCCATAGTCCTCATCTTGGACACGGTGTATATTAAATTTCAGATTTTGTACATGTGCTTTTCCGCCGGAAACTTCCCCCGACCCCTATTAGGCTCAAGATTAACGCACTTCTTTTTATCGGCAGAATCCTTGTATACATATACGACTCGAAATAATATATACCGTCAAAATGTAAACATCCAGATTTCAATAAAAAAGAGTAAGTTGACTTTTGAGCCTAACAGGGGTCGAGGGTAGTTTTCGGGGGAACGGCGGGGGTACAACATCTAAAACTTTATATTTTGTCGGTACATATTATGCTGCGTCGCATGTGAAAGTACCGATTGATTCTGCTGATAGGAAAGGGTAGTTGACTCTTGAGTCTAATATGTCTGAAATCAATTGGGGGTTGTTTTTCACGAAATAAATGAAAATATTTGATTTATTTTTATGGTACAAATTATTACAAATTCAATTCTTTCTATTGCTGTTCTTAATTTTCTTTTTATCGTTTTTTTATTGTGGTCCTGCTAGCTTGACTTAATGTGGCAGCGCCACGAATTTTTTTAAAAACGGCATGGGGCACAATATTTTCATTAATGGCACAAATTAGTCAAAATAAGTACTAAATAATCTGATAGGTTTCCTTTGATTCTGTTGATTTGGTCTTGCTAGCTTAAAAGAGTTGGTTAATTTTACTGCATAAGAAAAATTTATTTATTCAGTAAAAAAAATTTGATTTTATCAACGCAGTACGTAGGTAATTAAAAAGATTCAATTATTCGGAATCGTGCTGCTGTGTCAATAAATTTTTTGATACCATAAAGTTTCTATACAGCGCAAAAATTTATTTCAACGGTGCAAAATCATCTAATTGGCAACTAATGTTTCGGTTTCTGCTATTAGCAGCGCATTATTCAAGAATAATCGGATTATCTTCACATACTCGCACAATTAGTATATAATTTTAACTTAATTTTATTAACAATTAATACTTGAAACATAACAAATTTATCTCAACGACCTTGATTTTGTGGGAGGTTATCGTATGATTACTTACGTACTTCCTTAACAACAAAAAATATTCATCACTACAGATAAAGAGTGCTAAAAATCCTCATCGTGTGATTCAATTTTTTTAATTTTTTCTGCATATTCGATAATATTTTATCTAGAACAAAATAATAATGGAGTTAATGACCAGAGAGTTTTATTTAATAATTATTAAATGATATCGTATGATCTCAGTGCGTGAGTGAGAGAGAAAATACATCGGAAATCAAGAAAGATTAGATGTTATTTTAGGTCAATCGCAATTAAGTTCAATTAAAATATATATAAATACGCATTAAATTAAATGCGTATGTTTTCCCTACGTAGACTTAGGCGCAAGCATGACTGATTTATAAGAATGGTGTTCACTCCAATACCCGATAAGTGTGGAATGTGATAAGAGTTAATCTTTGGTGTGTGAAGTGAACGTCATATCTTATGCATATTTAATATACATAAATGAAACAAAGAATTCATTTCGAATGAATAAGGCGAATGAAAAAATTCTTATATTACGTGGCACTGTTGTAAAAATGTGACGGATTAGAAGGTAATTAAGGAAAAAGTATGTCAAAGTGACATGGTGACACTTTTACTAATAAATTTGTTAATAGTTAGTCTATAAACATTCCTATTAGACGAGGAAGCCCTATGTAGTATTTAAAATGTGTCTTGTAAAAGCCCGCTTCATGTAGGAAATTTTTTTATTATTAAATTTAAATAAAATATGAGTTTGGCATTAGTTTATGGCTTCAAATTCGATAAAAAATCATGCAGATTCGCTTGCTAAAGTAACATCTGTTATCTCTCAAAATTGCTATTTTTTTCAAAAATGTGTCAGATGTCATTATTTGGCGAATTTCAAAAACAACTTGTAAAAAAGTTGTTTCTAATGTACAAAGTTTGAGCCACCTACGATGAATTTGATTTTCTTACTGTTTTCTGCAAATAAAAATAAACTACTTCATCTAACCGATATTAACGTATTTCTTAGTAAAATACTTACTTTCTAACTATTTTTTTAAGCATTTTTGCATTCGTTACTTCGTTTTTCGGAAATATTAAAAGTAGGACTTCAAAAGTTTAACATAAACGATTCAATGTTGAAATAACTTCAACTTTTACAAATAAACACCGTTAATATAGTATTTTAAGTAGTAGACATAATAGTTTCTTTTCAAAACAATAATCATACATACGCAATGCATTACGATACTGGATTACGCGATATTTTAAGTAGGCTGTGCAAAACAACATAGGCGGCTTTGACAAATAAAAATTACGTCTTATCAGAAATCCGTCATTATTACGGTATTTTGTTATAAAAACATGTTGCATAATGAATGCCCTCTCTTCAAGAAAAAATAGAAATAGTTCTCTAATGTGGAGAAAATACTCCCCATACGAATGTTGCCGATATCAATCTACAGTGTCGCGCATTATTTTAAAATTTAAGGGACTGGGTCCGTAGAATGCAGTTTTAAAAAAGGACACAAGACGTGGATATCCGAACACAAAGATAAGTCTTTAAGTGTACTGTTAGATGTTACACAAAATAAAATAACATTCTTGTTAAAGATTTCAAACTCAACCGAAGTAACGTCTAGTAGCATTTATCTAAGGCATCGGTTAACTAGGGTCGCGACAATCGCCGTAGCTGGGGGTCGCCAACGAGTTGCGCGTTATTGAAAAGAGTTCTTTCGAAAATTTCTGTATTATTTTATGAGATAATTTATCTGCCGTATTGCACTTTTCTTATATTGCTTTTAATCCATTCAGCGATTTTACAACAATTAAAATGCCCGATTGCTGCGAATCTATTGCAAAGAGCAGCGAACACTGTGTTTCGAAGTGAGAGTTTACCAGATTGCTCGTTGCTCGTTGCTCGTTGCTCGTTGCAATGAATACGGAGCTTAACAAACCGCGCGGCATAGGAACCACCGCCTCAGCAGCGGCCTGGTCAGATCACGCCAGGGTGACAGTGCTTACTGAATCGTTACGGGGTGTGGTTGCTTCACTGATTTCCTGCTAATAATTGTTATTTATAGTTAGTTTTAGAAGAAAATAACTGCTTCTCAAGTGAAGTCATTGTAGTGTTCTTTGTATGGTTTATGTTTGAACAGTTTGTTGCTAGTTTATGTCTTGTTTGATGCAATACTAATAATCACCTGTCACTATTTGTTTTTGATAAATTCAGACACAAATATTATTTATCTTATTATTTCTTAAAATTTGGGTAAGTAAAAGTTTTTAAACACTGTTAATCTAAAATTTTTATATGATGGGAAAAATATTTTAAAGCATTTCATTTTTATCCATTTTAGATATTAACATTATGGAGAAAAAAGGAAATATTAATTAAAATTTGGATTTTCGACTGTAGTTAATAACGGCATAGAACGCCACAGTGCGTTTTATGCAATGTTGTTCTTAGTGTTGAATCTATGAAACATAACTTAAACGTCACTTGAAACAAAGCATCACGAACATGTTGCAAAAGACTTGAACTTTTCAAACGACATGAGGCGGCTTTGAAGAAACAAAAGTTAGATTTAACTGGTAGTTTCAACAACAAAACCAGGCTGTAGTTCAGGCATCATATGAAATTGCTCTGAAGTTGCAAAAATAAGAAGCCTCATACTATTGCAGAAACTCTCATTAAGCCTTGTTTATTAAAATCGGTTAAACTAGTTCTGGAGAAGCGAGTACAATTAAAATTGTAACATTTCTTTATCCAATAACACTATTCAGAGACGTATTTCAGACATGTCTATGGATGTGATGAAACAAATTTTATCTGAAATTAAGGCATCTCCTGTCTTTTCCTTTCAACTTGACGAGTCCACGGATGTTAGTTCATGTTCCCAATTACTGTTTTGTGAGATATATTTACTTAGATGACATTAAAGAAGAGTTTTTGTTTTGTAGACCACTAAAACAACTACAAAAGGTAAAGATGTCATGGAGATGATAAGTCATTCTTTGAAGATAATGATTTACAATGGAATAAATTGTGTGATGTTACTGATGGAGCTCCAGCCATGCTTGGATCCAGGTCAGGTTTTCAGACGAAAGTTAAAGAGCTTGCACCCCAAGCAAAAGGATTGCACTGCATGATTCACCGTTTTGTCTTGCTACCAAGACCTACCAAAGTCTTTACAAGAAGTACTTGATCTTTGGTGACAATTGTCAATTATATAAAATCTAGTGCTCTTAATACTGGCTGTTTAAAGAACTATGCAACAACATGCACTTGATCACAAGTTCTTCTTTTACACTGCAGTTCGTTGGTTATCAAAAGGAAACGTTGTCAACCGAGTCTTCGAAATTAAGCAGTTTTGAAATTGAAAAACACGAGTTTATAACATACTTTAATAATGAATAATGGATTAAAGAGTAGCTTATTTATCTGATACTAGATCAGCTAAATAAGCTAAATTTAAAACTTCAAGGAAAAGACACTAACATTATTCACTTCAAAGATAATATACAGACTTTTATATTAAAGTTACAAAATTGGCGCCGTAAAGTAAATCTTGCAAACTATGCCATGTTTGAACACCTTTCTACAGAAACTGAAGCATCAGAAACGGGCATCGCAGATAATCTAAGGGAGGAAATTAGTAACCACCTTCAGGCCCTTGAATCAGAAATTCAACGCTATTTCCCGGAACTTTTAGAACAAGAAGCTGCTTTAGTTCGAAATCCATTTCACATATCCTTGAATGTTGCCAACATTCCTGATGAAATACAGGATGAATTTTTGGAGTTACAAAATGACTCTTCAACGCGTGATACTTTTCAAGAAAACCATTAAGTCAATTTTGTGCAATGCGGCATTCGTATCCTAAAGTTTCCATGCTTGCTTTTCAAATATTAGTGCCATTTGCTTCTACTTACCTCTGCGAAAGTAGATTTTCAACTCTTCTTCAGATTAAGACAAAGCTAGAAATAAGCTGGATATTCAAGATGACATGAGATTAGCTTTGACAACAACTCCACCAAGAATTACAATACTTGCTGAGCAAATGCAAGCTCAGTCATCACATTAATAATAATTAATGCTAAATAAAATATCTTACAATAAAATATTACTTTTGTTTAGTTCTAAAATTTATTTCAAACTCTCTTTTGTTTTATATATCAAATATTCCGTACAAAAATCAAACATTTTTAAAATCTAGAATGGGTCGCGATTAAGAAAAGGTTGGGAACCACTGATCTAAGGCAACCATTAGTCCCTTATTATACGGGACGCATATAAGCACAACGTACATGGTTATGGCAAACGGTATATATCTACTCTTTCTGATTGGTTGATGCCAGATAGCAGTACGTTCTGCGATTGCGGAGTCACAGTCATATACATTTTGCAAGTGAATTAAAAACGCATGTGTATGCCAGATAACAGTAGATATTGTAGAGTCGCACCAGTGCCATGTACGTTATGGTAGTAAATTAAAATTTGCATGAGAAGAGAATATATTTTAAAGATTTATTACAATAATGCCAATACAAAACTACAAAAACTAAGCACATTGGCACAAATTAAAAGTTGGTTCTTAAAACATATATTTTATTAGTTCCTAGTGTCCACTGCCACACGATTTTGCATTTGCAACGTTACGTTCCACATATAGCTGTAAATTTCGTTTTCTTTTTACTACTCTTGGGTTTTTTTCAGTCCGGGCTGGTCTTCCACTAGGCATTCTCTTACTGCCTCTTGTAATACCAGGTCTTCTTCTGGCAATGATTGTTGGTTGTACCGGAATTGCCGTACGACAACGCCTTAAAGGGATACTAGATCTTGCCGTGCATAAAAAACTGTCCCTTGCATTTCTGGTGGTGACTTTTTGGAGCCGACCTAACATTTTTGAGTAGTGTCAAATTTTGTGTGGCAATTCTGCAGAAGTTTTAATAATGCTTCAAATGATGATGACTCAATGATATTGTGTGACGGTTGATTTTTAGATACAGGGTAATTTTCATTGTCATTATTTAGTTCGGCATTAGAATGTTGTTCACATAAATCAGTTGTTACATGTTTTGCCTAGCCGACCAACAGGACAAGTGCAGCAACCAATTTCAATATTCACATCATATAACACTTGGTCATTTTTTTCACTTAGGACTTTGTATGTGAATTCCTCTATCTTTTGTATGATATACTTTTTTTTAGACACATTGCTTTCTTCAGTTGAGATTTTAAAATATGGTTTCCTTCACTGTATCCTCTATTAGCGAAGTTTCTCAGACGTCGAATATAATATTGTTCCATAGTCGTACAAGTCCACTAGGGCAACTACGTTGTAAGCTTTACATCGAGAAAGTACTACGTCTTTATACAGGCGTACACATACGTCAGTGAAGTTATTCTTTTGATGACCTAGAGTATTACTGTCACGATCAGCTATACATCAGTCTTCGCGTCGGGTTCAATAGTTGTTAACATATTCTACCCAATGGGGATATTTTTTTGATAATTTTTATTTGATGCATTATAAAATGCATCGGTAGCGTTTTCTGAAGATAAAGCTGTTAATATATTTCTAGATGAATAATATAACTGTTGCCTATTTTGTTTTGGTATGTTATTTTTCTTTTCCATCAGCCATCTCCAAACTGATTGCGCTATGTGAAAAGAACAAAGTAATAAACGTGCTTGTGGAAAAACTGTCTTAAGGACCTGTCTTTCGGCTTCGCTATCATCTGTCATAAAGCACCAAGGAAACCCTTTTTTTTTTAAACTAAATCGCCAACAGATTCTCTTACCATTTTAAAGCCTGCTATGTAGTCGTGTTTTGCTTGACCCTTGCTTATAATTACTGCTAGTGGAACAGCACCTGCAGATCATACCGTTAGCATAAAAGTTATAGAATGATTTACCGCGTCTTCACCAGCACAGTGTAAATTATTCGCTCTTCTCATGATTGGTGTAATTATGACAATTGTAAAAGGGTCTTCCTTAACCTTTATAGTAACACCTTTTTCTGTGTAATGTGGCTGCTTTTCTTGAAGTTTCTAAAAATAATAATATAGGTATTTATTTAAACACAAATTGGCCGAAAAAAAATCAAAAAGTCAATTACTCAAAAAAATACAAGCTTGCAAAAAGTCATTTTAGAATGATTTAATTAGTTAATATAAACCTATAAGTACAGGGTGGCCAACTAAGAATGCGAGATACTGTATCTGGAAAACTATCCATCGTACAGGCTTGCGCAAAAAAAATTCATTACTAAAATGGCCAATACAAAAACCTTGTAAATATTTTCAAGTTTCTGAAATGTCCGCTATAAGCGTAACTGCAATCTTGAATCTAAAAAAGTGATGTTTCTGTGAATTCTGCTATATTAACCTAATAAAAATATAACTGATCTTTAAAGTCGATGATAATCTGAACTTTTTTTG
This sequence comes from Vesta saturnalis, assembly GCA_036346205.1. NCBI lineage: Eukaryota > Metazoa > Arthropoda > Insecta > Coleoptera > Lampyridae > Vesta > Vesta saturnalis. Next base: position 561,532 of record JARFJB010002450.1, on the reverse strand, counting down.
TTTGGCACTTTTTGACGTATGTCTAAAAATAAAGTGGTGGGGGGTATTCAAAGGTTTCCTTAAATAACTCCCTGTATCTTCGAAACGGCTAAGCCGGTTCTAACAAACTTGGGCACGTTAAAATGAGCTATTCTTGGGCTACAAATATTATAATATTTGAAATTTTGTTAGTTTCACATCTCGTCGCTAGAGGGCCTCTGTTCGACATTCCGACAGAAACGGTTAATTTATTATGGTGAATAAATTTACAAACATTTAAAATCACAATTTCTAGGTAACCTATTCACGAAATTGAAGCTGCAGTTTTATCTATCCATAAGAGGCCTCAGCAATGCACAGAGTGATGGTCACCATTTCGAGAATTTACGGGGGCATTAAAAACCTTCCTCCTTTAAATCGGTCCTTTTTAGGGCCACAACTTACATAATAGAAACAATTCCAGAAAAATATAGTTAAAAAAAATAAAAATTTAAGGTATTTTCGTATAAAGTTTTCTTTAGCCGATATTTTAGGTTAGGAACAAGATATCGAAATGCGGTTTTCGCGAGCTTGTTTAGGCATCATTTAGCTACTTGTTCATGAAAAAAAGTCATACCAATGCATTTAATTTTTTTTGTGAAAATTAACCGTTTCTGTTGGAATCTCGAACAAAGCCCTCTAGCGACGACATGTAAAACTAACAAAACTTCAATTATTTTAACATTTGTAGCCCAAGAAAAGCTCTTTTCAACGCGCCCAAGTTTGTTAAAATCGGATTAGCCGTTTCGAAGATACAGGGGTGATTTAAGGAGACCTTTGAATACCCCCCACCACTTTATTTTTATTGATACGTCAAAAAGTGCCAAACAAAAAAGTTCATATTATCCTCGACTTCAAAGATCAGTTATTTTTTATTAGGTTAATATAGCAGAATTCACAGAAACATCACTTTTTTAGGTTCAAGATTGCAGTTACGCCCCCTAGCGGCCATTTCCGCAAGCCTCTACGATGTATAGTTTCTCAGATACAGTATCTCGCATTCTTAGTTGGACACCCCGTACATACTGTTAACTTGAAATAGTAGCAGCGCGATTAAACGTAAAAATATTTCAATATGGTGAAATATGTAACTTGCCTCTAGCATTCCTTTGCCAAAACGCGATCGTAAATTAACACTTCGCCATTTGTCGTACTAATATCGCACTGTACAATATTTTGGGTTTATGGAACCATTTTCTTACCTTAACATGTAGATGTTTTGCGATTGTATTTTTTATAGTTACTCTAACCACTATTGTAATTTTGGCCTTACATTCGCAATTTTTTGATTTCTTGTTTCTGTTGGTTCTCTTTTAAAATGAGCTGTGATGGCACACATATTTTTTGCTGTAATAGATATACCTATTTCAAAATTCAGTACAAAGATTTTAAGGGCATATTTATCAGCCAAAAATAAGTTTTTTCATATTCACAAGTGTCCTAACTTGCTTCAAGAAATCAAATTTGCTTAGAAATAAATATTCTAAGAATAATTTTTATTTTAAGAGAAAGCAAAATCCGTACGAACGCCACTGGTAAAAATAATAAAATTATTTGTACATCAGAAAATGCATCTTGGTGCATGGAAGACGTGTACCAAATTTCATACATCTGCAATTGTATCAGAGTTATTGTAAAAAAAAGGATTTTTTTTTCTAAAAACTATAACACCCTGTATATCGAAAACGAAGCAAGTTAGGACACTTGTTTATATGAAAAAAACACTTATTTTTGGCTGGTAAATATACCCTTAAAGTCTTTGTACTAAATTTTGAAACACCCTGTATATAAACTCATCCGTGTACACCCATTTAGGTATTCGTACTGTTATTTGGCGAGCGGAAACTCGATGGCAAAATGTACATTTTTTTATTTGGCGTCTGTACAGCAATGTGTACTGTTATTTGGCATCGACCAATGAGATAGCCCTATCGCCCTGCGTTTGTCAAATACATGTACGTTGTGCTTACATGCATACGGGACAGTCCCTTTTTTAAACACAACATTTCGTATATATTTTAATAAATTACGTAAATGTTTCGTATTTATAAAAAAGTCATTGTTTAAAAGGAATTAATCATGGTCTAGAACGTACAAAAAAGATAGCGCGTCCTTCAGATAAGGCACAATACGATGACATCACAAGTTCTACAATTTACTACTTTTCTGGCGCTTTTGTCGACTTAAATAAATAGCGCGCAATCCCACTTATAATAAGGTTACCAGTTATGTAAAAACGAAATATGGGACATGGGCGCATCGCCCGAAGAGTCTAAGGAGTACCAAATACTTCGCAGTAACGGGCAGGAGAGGGAGAAATTTCTTTTAAATTAGATAGTCTAATTGGCAAATGTAGTGGTTGTTTATGGTAAGTTTTCTGGCATCCATGTCATAATCCAATAGTGTCCAAAACAATACAAAAAATCTAATTCTTTTTTTTAAAACTACATAGTTAATAAAATGGCGATCGAAACGTTACTCATTTGTGTATTTTTCCATAGAATGCACCATTCGTAAAAACAGTTAATGAGTATCCAGCATCTGACCACAGGTTCTTTCTTTAGCAGTACGCAACGAAACCCTTGCGAATGTTTAAAGTCTTCCGTCCATTTATCCAAATAGGCTATACAAGTAGTATAAAACATGGTCACTGGCGTTTTAAATAGTTACAGCTAGGCCTTCTCCTTTATTTTTCAGTTCTATTAATTGTTGCTTTAAATTTAGTAGAACCATGTGTAGCGTTCCCCAGGTACTCTATCTTGAAAAGTGTAATTTGAAATTTGCAATAATGCAAATTCAAGAACAAAAGAATCGCTAACTGATTTATCTTGACTTTACTAACAATAATGTTACTATTACTCAAATTAATTGGCTTTGACTTTCCTGGCAATAATTAAAACATTAGAATTTATTTACTAGTCTGATATTTAATTACTCGCAAACCTCAAATCTGATCAAAAGAATAGTGTTATGGGAATGAGATAGGATTTGATGAAGTTAAGTGTTGCATCATGTGGGACAGGTAAACAATGAAACTACTCAAATTAGAATTAGCGAACTTTGCGCAATGATGGTTTAACCCGTTGATTTACTAAGTAGGGAAAAAACCACCAAGAAAACCCAATTTATTCATAAATGAGTAAATGCACCCATTAAATCACGTTAAAGTACGTACAAAATTATAACATTAAGAAAAAAATAAATAAGAAGAAGCTTAGCTACACATAAATACAAAAAAAAAAGACAGTGTAATCACATCCACAATTGTGTCATAAATAAATCAGAATGTGGAGCAGGTAAAAAAATCTAACTATTCAAATTAAAATTAGCGTACTTTGCGCAATGGTGGTTCAGCCCGTTAATATACTATTGTAGAAAAGAACCACCATAAAACCCACTTTATTCATAAATAAGTAATTGTACAAGTACATTAAAAATCAAATAATACAAAAAAAATAATGAAAGGGTTAAATATACAACAAAATACCATTAAAGCAGGTTAAAGTGCGAACACAATTATAACATTAAGAGAAAAGTAAATAAAGAGCAGTTTAGCTACATATAAACACAAAAAAAAGCCCTGTACTCATACTCACAATTGTGTCATAAATAAAACAGAATAAAAATCGTAATACCAAACATGTGGCTCTTTAAAACCTATCACGCCCGTCTTTAAGTAAATCAGGACATAAAACAATAAGGCAAATTACGGTACATACAACAACAGTAAAATTGCACAGGTGATAATAAGGTAAATGCAAGGACAAAAGAAAATAGACAAGGGATTTACACGTACAAAATTGTTTAGTGACTACTAAAGCACAAAATACATGCGTAAAATTACAATGAGTTACATATAAAGAGAAATTAGTTCGCAGGCAAACAATTCTTCTTAACAAACTGATAAAAAAACTCATTAAAACAAAACCTTACAAGGGTAAGTTGTAAATAGATCATAACATCGTGACCGATAGAAAAATACATCGCTCCTTTCTCAGGTTACACATTCATCTATACAACAATAAAAATAAAATTCGAGGTGTTTAATGTCATCTGGACCCGGAAGTATGTACCGGGTGGCCAGATAAGAATGCAACGTGCTGTTTCTCGGAAACTTTTCGTCGTAGAGAGTTGCGGTAAAAAAATAGATTACTAAAGTGGCCAAAAAAAGACCGTGGAAAATATTTTCAAATTTGCAAGATGACCGCCATCCTAAACTTTTAAAGTCATTTTTTACTGAAATCCACCTAGTAAATGTACCAAAAAATTATATGCTTTTTAAAGCTCAGCTTTATTCAAGTAATTTTTTTTTGGCGTATCTATTAAAATAAAGTGGGGGGGGGGTGATTTTTTAAATAACCAGCTGTAACGACTGAACTGATTTTAATAAACTTAGTCTCGTTGAAAGAGTATTTATTGCTCCATCAAATCTATCTTACCTGTAATGTCTAATTTTTACTGGTGCCGCTAGAGCGCGTTTTTTGATATAATAACAGAAAATTGCAAAACTCTCTAAAAAATTAAATGCCACAATATGAGTTTTTCTTTTCATAGAAATGAGATGAAATCATCCCTAAATAGGTTAGTGAAAACCGCATCTCGATATCTTATTCATACCCTAAAATATCGAAGAAAGAAAATTTAGTTTTTATAGAATTTTAAAAAGTCGATATTACACCGGTATTTACTCTTATTTATTTGTTTTTTTTTTTCAAGATTCAATGAAAAATTTCATCATTTTATAATTTTTAAATAATTTTCCAAAATTAACTGTAATAATATGATAATATTTATTTTTGAAAGGTATTATTCCAAATTTGCGGAATTATTTTTATTAATTTTATTTATGGCCCTAAAAAGTACCTACTTAATGCCCTTGTAAGCGCAGAGTGGTGGCTTATGGCACCGTCATGTTGAAGATAAGCAGCATTATAAAGGGCCAATGGGACATTTTCCATCACTTCATCAAGTATTTATCGGTACCGAAGCGCTGTAAAACCTTAAATTCTGTAGACTATGCGTCTTCCAAAAATGAAACACGTGACCCCAACCCCAAAACATCCTTGTTGTGCTCTCTCAAAAATGAAATAGTTCAACACATGTCGACACTTAAGGCAGATATTGCTGCTTCGTTCTATGGATTGCACTAGTAAGCTTCCATTGAAAATTTGCACGTGCTAGAACCAAATCTGCAAGTGTTGTGTGTAACTTTTTACAAAAAGGATCATGAAGCTTCATACAAAATGATCTTGGAACGGTCAATTTTGGAACAATCTATGCCAATTGTTAAAATCACGGAAGCGTAAAAATTTGTCCTATACTTGTAGAGTATTTTATAGTAGACAAGTAAAACTTTTGGAAGTTGGAGATCTTTCAGGTGAATCTTCAAACATTATTTCCGAATATATTATTAAAACGGTTGACTAATATGAATTAACAACAAAAGTAATAGCAATATGCGCTGATAACACAAATTGCAATTTTGGGGGAACAGCAAGACATGACCAAAATAACGTCTTTCATGAAGTTGAGCAGTTACTTCAAAACCTTTAGTTGGTGTGAACTTTGCTGCTCATATCTATCATAACTGTATTCAAACATCAGCAAACTGCTTGCCTATTGACATCGAAGCCATTATTGTGAAAATCTATGGTTATTTCCACATTTATACTGTACTGTTTTAAAAACAATTTTTTTGAAGTGTGGCCATTGTTTCTTCACTCACAAGCTTATACATTTTATAAATGTGTGTTGCAAGTGTAATCATATACAAATTTAAAAGATTATATTACTACTGACGAAGATAACTGCAATTGTTATCGAAACGTTTACATTTCTATAACATAGACATATACACACAATAAAAAAGCCAAAAAGCTAAGTATTTTAAACTTGCGTTTCGAATTTAGGACTTAATCATACCTCCAAAAATTTTGTTATAAACAAATTATTTTGTTGATAAATTGATTGTCGGTTATATTCCAATTCGTGACCTTAAAGCATAATTTATCAGCGGCAAAAATTGGAACCCCAATGAACAACAAATTATTTGATTTATAGTTGAGGTCCTGATTCTATTCCGGCGAGGAATTTTGGTTCTTTTCATTATAAAACACAAAAAAATATTAAGATCCCAATACAACGACAGAAACTTGTGTTTCGAATTTAGGGCTAATTGTACCCACGAGGAATTTGTTATAAACAAATTATTTTATTAACAATTGAGTTCCTGGCTATATTCTGGCGAGGCATTTTCATGGTTTTCATTATAAAGCGCAAAAAAATGTTAGGATCCAAATAAGGCGGGAGAAACCTGTGTTTCGAATTTAAGGCTAATTTTACCCACGAGGAATTTGTTATAAACAAATTATTTTATTAACAATTGATTTCCTGGTTATATTCCGGCGAGGAATTTTGATGGTTTTCATTATAAAACGCAAAAAACTATTAAGATCCCAATAAAACAGAAGAAACCTGTGTTTCGAATTTAGGGGTAATTGTACCCACGAGGAATTTCTTATAAACAAATTATTTTATTAACAATTGAGTTGCTCGTTGTATTCCGGCCAGGAATTTTAATGCTTTTCGTTATAAAACGCAAAAAATATTAAGATTCCAATAAAACGGCAGAAACCTGTGTTTCGAATTTAGGGCTAATTGTACCCACGAGGAATTCGTTATAAACAATTTATTTTATTACCAATTCAATTCCTGGTTGTATTCCGGCGCGGATTTTTGATGCTTTTCATTATAAAACGCAAAAAATATTAAGATCCCAATAAAACGAGGGAAACTTGTGTTTCGAATTTAGGGCCAATTGTACCCACGAGGAATTTGTTATAAACAAATTATTTAATTACAATTGAGGTTCTGCTATATTCCGGCGAGTAATTTTGATGGTTTTCATTATAAAACGCAAAAAATATTAAGATCCCAATAAAACGAGGGAAACTTGTGTTTCGAATTTAGGGCCAATTGTACCCACGAGGAATTCGTTATGAACAAATTATTTTATTACCAATTCAATTCCTGGTTATATTCCGGCACGCAATTTTTGAAGCTTTTCGTTATAAAACGCAAAAAATATTAATATCCCAATAAAACGAGAGAAACTTGTGTTTCGAATTTAGGGCCAATTGTACCCACGAGGAATTTGTTATAAACAAATTATTTTATTAACAATTGAGGGCTAATTGTACCCACGAGGGTATTTTATTACCAATTCAATTCCTGGTTATATTCCGGCGCGGTATTTTGATGCTTTTCATTGTAAATCGCAAAAAAATATTAAGATCCCAACAAAGCGGAAGAAACTTGTGTTTCGAATTTAGGGCTAATTTGTACCCACGAGAATTTTATTATAAACAAATTGTTTTGTTGATAAGTGAATTTTCGGTTGTGTTCTAAGTAATTCGCGTTTTTAAAGGTTTTAATCATTTATTTACGGGAAAAAAATTTGATCCTATTACTACTGGCATCCATATTTTTCTGGCGTTTTATAATGGAGGCCCTTAAAATAGCCGCCAAAATATTACCAAAATCGCAATTACCAATAAAATAATTTATTTAGAACAAATTAGCCCTAAATTTGAAATACGTTTCTCTCATTTTATTGGGATCTTACTATTTTTTTGCGTTTTATAATGAAAGTCTTCTTCGCCGGAATATAACCTGGAACTCAATTGTTAATAAAATAACTTATTTCTAACAAATTCGTCGTAGGTACAAATTAGTCCTTAATTCAAAACACAAGTTTCTCGAATTTTATTGGGGTTCTCATTTTTTTGCCGCTCATAAATTATGCACAGCTTCAAAATCGCAAACAAAATAATTTGTTTACGTGGGTACAAATTAATTCTAAATTCGAAACACAAGTTTCCCCAGTTTTATTGGGGTTCCTATAATTTTTTTGCGTTTTATAATGAAAAGTCGCAAAATTCCACGCTGGAATATAACCAGGAACTCAATTTTTAATAAAATAAGTAAACCAAAATTGCTCGTGGGTTAAAATTCGTCCTAAATTCGAAACAATAGTTTATTGGGATTTTTGTTGGTTTTGCAAAAATTTGAGATGATGCCGTCATACGCGTGGAGAAAGTTAAACAAAAGCTGAATTGTTAACAACAAATTTGTTTTTACGGAAAAACGTTGGTGGGTACAAATTAGTCCTAAATGTATAACAAACAAAATATACGCACTTACCACACAAAATTAAAAAACTAAAAATTAAAAAAACAGTTATGTGGTACGTGGGTATATTTTAAAAATTATTATTAATTTTATTAAATACACAAATAAAAAGTTTACCTCGAGTAGGATTTGAACCTATGACCTGTACTTTACTAGAGTACCGCGCTCACCAACTGCGCCATCAAGGTCCAATCCCCAATCGATGTAAATTTTGTCTTTATGTATGAGGAACTGATGTAAATTCTAAATATAATCAATCAAATTACTTATATTAATGGAATGTAAGCCTGCAACATCGCAAGGATTCACACATACCAAAGCAACTCGACTAATATTAAATCATTATAAGTTTTGTTTTTATATATGAACGAATAAGTTCAAAGGTAAATATGTAATTAAAAATTATTATTAATAAATACATAAATAAAAAGTTTACCTCGAGTAGGATAAAAAAAAACTTATAATTTAATATTAGTCGAGTTGCTTTGGTATGTGTGAATCGTTGCGATATTGCAGGCTTACATTTCAGTTCTACATACATAAAGACAAAATTTACATTGATTGGGGCTTGAACCTTGATGGCGCAGTTGGTTAGCGCGGTACTCTAGCAAAGTACAGGTCGTAGGTTCAAATCCTACTGAGAACTTTATTTAGGTATTTAATAAAATTAATAATAATTTTTAATTACATGTTTACCTTTGAACTTATTCGTTCGTAAAAAAAAACTTATAATAAGTGGGTATATTTTGTTTGATACAGATCCTGCCACAGTTTTCAAAACCTAAATGTGTACGTTATGTTTATTTTTATTAATCCCTAACATTACCCTGTTTTACATTGTTTAAATAATTTATAAATTGTTTAAACAATGACAAACTAACTTGATTAACTCAAAGTATTGAATACAATTATTAATAGTCAATCGAGACGGTTCTCCGTCGAAACTAAACGGGTACATTATTCTAACTATGGGTACAAATTAGTACTAGATTACAGGGATATTTTTATGTAATTTCGGCCATGCTGGGGGTTCCAACTTTATTGACCTGACTGCATGATTTTTTATCGAATTTGAAGCACTCAATTACTGCCAAACTCAAATTTTATTTAAATTTAATAATAAAAGAATTTCCCATGTTGCAGACTTTTTGCAAAACGCCGTTATACGCAAAATCCTTAATTCATCATCCCCCAGATAAAAAACTTTCGTATGTTACCTACCAATACTTCCAAATTGTAATAATCAATCTATTTTTGGGTGCGGCAAAAATTAGTAGTCATTTTTTTTTGTTCTGTCTTTAAATTGCTTTCAAATAAATGTATACTTGTAGATACAACTTTTAACATCCCACATTGATATCTAAATCCAATATTTGAATAAAAATTTTAAACCCGTAAGGCGTTTGACCTTTCGTGGCACGTTTTTGTATTCTCTTCAAATTAGTGTATATGTATCCAACAAAAAAATTGATCAAAGTAACTTGACCTTGATTATTTGTAGAATAATTTCTCAAGGTAAGATACTTCCTATTTGGTAGGAAAAAAACTGTACACAATCAACTCATTGTGCAGGATCTCGTGTTTGATTACATACAATATCGTGCATCTGAAACGATTCTAACCTACTTTCTCTTCTAGTATTTCGCGACCTTTCCAGGGTACAACAACAAGATCAAGCTTTTCCGTTTTTATAAACTGATTTGTTGTGATAAAGCGGCGTTAATCTCATGTGTTTTAATCGAGTAAGATAAAAACAAAGCAACAATAGTAGGTAATTATGTCCAATTCGGACAATGAGTGCTTGTTACAACACAAATTGTGTTGTGTACAAATACAAAAATTATGTTAATTATATACAACTTTCTACATTATGTCTTAAAAATTGATCACCTCGCATATCTTCACTTACTAATAAACAATTTGTTTATATTTCGAGAATTCGTCTCCAAGTTGACAACTTGATTTCACAATTTGGAGAAAGCAATTGGCGATACAAAAGATTTAGTTCTAAAGGTGACGCTCCAAAGACTTTAATGAGGTTACGTTACATAAAATTTTGTATTAAATCACAATATTGTAAATTTCTATTACACAAATTAATATTTATTAAACGAGAAAATAATACATTTCATTATGCAACGCTGAATTTTTGTATGCAACAACATTCTATGACGTCATGTAAGCATAGTATCAAACGGATTTCACGTACACTCCGAACCTTTATTTTATTATTATTAAAACGTTGGTATAGTTGCGCCAGGGAGAGTTTCATGGCGGGTATAATTATTACTGTGAAATGCATCTGTTTCCCTTTATCTTAATGCGAAGTTCCCACTTTAAGAAAGACTGGTCATAAATATACGTCTGGTATATATTTTAAATGCAGGACTTAAAAACGTATGTCGATTCTAAAGTCAAAGCGCATGACGCTGTCAGATGTCTTCTTGGCTATTTAACCTCAAAAGCCAAATTATTCTTCGTATTTCGTTTCATATAATCGCATCGTATTTTGTAGTTATAATAATTTATCTTTCGCTTCGTAATTTATTAGTTTCCATTGCATTTGTAAACACAGTTTTTTTCAAAACTATTATTATTAATACTCACTATTACGAGGTAAGTTTATAATGCAAAATGTATTTCCAATTGATTGAATGCATTTATTTATTTTGCAGCAAATAATGATGTCATTAAAAGGTAAATCTTTGATAAGCCAAACTCAAGTAATGTTAACGAATATACTGCATTATTTCGAGATGGAACGCGATAACAGGGGGCCAAGTTTACCTTTAACTTCCATTATCCAAGTACACTAATAATTTTCACTATTTATATTTATGTAATATTATGTTGCAGCGAACTGCTCTCGCATGCGGCATTTCCGAGAAAACCGTAACTCGGACAGAGGCAAGAATGGCTCTCGCTTTAGAATCTGGGAAATCGGTGCCGGATTCACCGCAAAAACATAGGCTGCGTTTGAAGTCGAAGTGAGAGGATGTCGACGAATACGTGCAAGACGTTTTGAAACGAAAAATTTACACCCATGCATGCAACTGGTAAATAATTCAGAAATTATTGTTGAAATGGAGTTAATCACTGTTCAATTTTAGGCTCACAACATATTACTATCGAAAAACTCCAAACTGAACTTAAAGAAGATAAAATATTTACCTTCAGTAAAACGAGTTTGAAGCAATTGTTACACGAAATTGGTTTTGAATTCAAAATTGACGATGGAAGAAGGCGTTTAATGGAGCAGGTTCATATTGCTGGTGCTCGAGCAACATTTTTGCGAAAATATTTTGCTAATAAAAGTTGTGAAATTAGTTACGATCCTATCTTTTTGGAGGAGACGTGGATTTTTAGTCGAGGAAGCGTTCGAAAATCATGGCATGATAATGATTTGAAAAGCACAAAAAACAAATCGCTAGGAGAAGAGAAACGGTAATTAAAATAGTCCGATTTGTAAAAATATTTTTAAACGAATAAATTTTAGTTTTATCGTACTGAGTCCTGGCAACAAGGATGGTAACAAACAAAATACACCTACGTACCACACAAAATTAAAAAACACCGAACGCGTTTCGGTAGCTACGCTGTCATCATCATCGATCGACTAGGGCGGACTAAAGAAAATTTCTAACATATATACCATCAGCGAGTAACGCTTCGTTGCTAATCTGGCGAAAGTGAAAGTTATGAAAGTTTAACGAGTTCTGAGTAGCCTAAAGGTCCTTGATCATCATTATTCATTGGAATTTGTTTGTTTTTGAAGATCTCTAAACTTTCATAACAATCAAGTTCGTGCTTATTACTAACATGTTTGATTAATCATACCTCATCTACTACATGATGTTTATCAAACATATGTAGGGCTACGGCAGACTTGTCCCAACGTTTGTATTTTATATGAGCTAAATGTTCTTTAAAGCGAATTTTGATAGGTCGTTTAGTTTGCCCCACATATATTTGTTCACAATTTTTACAATTAATCTTATAAATTCCCGACCTATCCACTTTATCTTTTGGATTGCCTAAAAGAGTTTGCAAACTATTATCTGAAGTAGTGACTGTTGCCAAATTAATTTTGGAAAAGAATTTAGGTAGACCTTTTGTATAAGCACTACTTCAGATAATAGTTTGCAAACCTTTTTAGATAATCCTAAAAATAAAGAGGATAAACAGGATAGGTCGGGAATTTATAAGATTAATTGTAAAAATTGTGAACAAATATATGTGAGGCAAACTAAACGACCTATCAAAATTCGCTTTAAAGAACATTTAGCTCATATAAAATACAAACGTTGGGACAAGTCTGCCGTAGCCCTATGTTTGATAAAAATCATGTAGTAGATGAGGTATCCCTAATCAAAGATGTTAGTAATAAGCACGAACTTGATTGTTATGAAAGTTTAGAGATCTTCAAAAACAAGCAAATTCTAGTGAATAATGATGATCAAGGACCTTTAGGCTACTCATTAAACTTTCATAACTTTTACTTTCACTTTCACCAAATTAGCAACGAAGCGTTACTCCCTGATGGTATATATGTTAGAAATTTTCTTTAGTCCGCCCTAGTCAACCGCTGTCGAAATTCGTTCGGTGTTTTTTAATTTTGTCTGGTACGTGGGTGTATTTTGTTTGTTACAGATCCTGCCACAGTTCCAGTGTTCTAGATTTTTCAAACAAGGATGGTTTTATATCTAATTCACCATTGGTATTTTCCAGTAAAAGTAAGACAGCAGACTACCACGATAATATGAACGCTGATTTATTTCAAAAATGATTTCAAAAACAGCTTTTACCAAATTAGAAAAACCAAGTTCGATAATTCTTGACAATGCCAGTTATCATTTTACATTAGTAGAAAAATTACCTTCAAGTAGTCGGAAGAAAGAAGATCTTCTTCAATTTTTAAGAAAACACAACATTCCTCATTCGAATGATATGCTGAAAGTGGAATTATTACAAATTGTCAAGGATTTACAAGTTCCAAAAATATATGCAATTGATGAAATCGCGCATCAATGTTGACATCAAATTTTACGTTTACTTCCGTATCACTGCCAATTCAACCCTATCGAGTTAATATGGGCAAATCGTAAACAGTATTACAACAAAAACGTTGGAAGACACTGCTTCAGGGACGAGAATGTTTTATCGCTATGGAAGGATTCATTAAACCAAGTTATTATATTTAACATATACCTCTGTAGCTGTACTTAGGTTTACATTCGCTTTATATATATATATATATATATATATATATATATATTTTAAAATCGGTTATATTATTAACTAAATCTCATTTTTAACATCCAATACAGTGTATTTATTTATAACAAAATCAGTTATTTATAAGTGGCTTCGATAACCAAATTACAGTCTTCACTGTTTTGACGCAGTGAGATCTGTCGGCTAAAAACGATCCTCCGCAATTAACCAAACTTTTCCCACTTCATTCGGGCACTGCCTACTGCTAGCTAATTCGTTTCTTATTGAAAATTATTCATATAATTAATTTGTAAAACAGATCCAAAACGAAATTTTGTTGACCCGGTCTTGGTTCTGATAATCGTTTACAGTTGTACAATATATTTTTATCATATGACTACCCACACTCGGTGGACTTTACATGCCAGAATAAGTGCGAACAGACCTTTAACGAAATTCGACTTTATACGAGTGGATGGCGATTTTGAAGACCTCTAGGATGCTAAATCCCGAGATATTCGAACAATAATTTTATTTAAATTTGGAAATAACCTAGAAACATTGACGATGTTTTGTTGATATTCAAAATTACTAACTATATGAACCAATAACGACATACGTTTTTAAAATCTTAAACCATGCTTTACTAAAAGATGAGTCATAAGACACCTCTCACCGTCCCGACCTTAAAGACTTGTTGTTGCTCAAGCTGACTCTGCTTGACTTAACCTTTGGTATAATATGGCTAGCGGTAATTGTACTGACACCAAAGACTTCTGGTTCGGAGTTTGTAACTTTGGCAGTTCTAAGTGGCTGAACGGAATGAAGCTTGAAATGAAACGTCTAAGATTGGTATATTGGCGGGAACTGGACTACGGCTGACCACAAGTCCAGCTACGAATCTTAAACACATCGAAGTTTTACTCAGCTATTTTGCTTTCCGTACGACTAGAAGAATCTTGGAAATTACATTTTCTAATTATTTCGGCCTTTGATGTTAATAAATTTATTCGGAATGTTTTTCGTGGTGTAATGAATAAGCCCTAAAAAGCTTTTAATATGTTTACAGGGTGTTATTTTGGTACTTTTTCCCTAAGTAGTAACTTATCTAAAATTGTATTATTCTTTCTTAAAGGTCTCTACACTTTAATACTAATAATAATAATAATCAATAACATACTTACCAAAAATCCCCGAGAAACAGCTGAAGAGTTCGCTAACCATATCTATAATGTAAGTAGCTCTGAAAGTTACTCAGCACCCTTCCGGTCACGCAAAAAAACTAAAGAAGAAATGGGCGTGGAGAAATATTCGCGGTCCGCTACCTACAATAGCATATTTTATTTGGAGGAAGTGACTTCTCATGGCTTGCCTTGTATTACCCACCGAACGTAGTGAGGCACGTCATGAAAAGTCATATTTCTCCTACGTATAAAATATTATACCATTGTCCGCACAGATCTTGCAAATATTACGTGAGTAAAGCCTTGTTCCCACGGCATGTGGCTTAAAAAACCTCGAGTTACTCGACGTTCGTACTTGTACTTGTTGGTCAAATTCCGACCTGTCGCTCCGTTCTCATGTCACATGGCCTCGAATGTATCGCTTCCCGTAAATGCACCATTGCAAGTCGTTCTTCCAGTTTCATTTGTTTCGTTATTGAATTTGTAAATTGTTTGGTAATAAAATGATTTTCAATAAACATGAATACAGCTAGTGGAACTACTTGACACTGTGTAAATACACAATTTTACAAAGGGTTGTGAGAATTTGTGTGTGTAACACCACAAGCTTTGATGCCACTATTTTACACGAATTCTAGCCAAGTCATCTTATGCAATAAAGTGCCTACGTTCTCGCTACGCGTGGTATGACAAACTCCAGACCAGGCTCGCGAACCATCTCGCCATAGGAACAAGCCTAAGAGTATAAGGAAGTGATGCGTCATCAACACTACAAAAGACCGTCACTGGTTGCTATAATACACAATCCGTCGTGGAGCAGTGTTTATGCATTTCAGGGTTATAGTTTAATGTTAATATGACGGTGTTAAGGATGTTTTGATAAAATACTATATACGATACGTTAGTGGCCCATCAGGATAAAAAATTACATATGGAAAAAATTTAATAGGAAAAATAATTCGAGATAGGTTTTTCAGCCGACAGTTTTTCATTTGGTAATAATAATCTAAAGACTTATTTAATAAATAATATAGTTTTATCCTTTACATATTATAATGTCATTTCCTAATCGCAGCTAACGTAAATAAGTGTTCAAATAAATATGAGTCCAACGCAGTACGTTTTACTAATACCAAGTTTTTTTTCTCGACTGGATTCGTATGTAATCAATTCGTACTCGAACAGGAAATTGTACACTGATCAACAAAAAAATTTATATTTTGAACAGTGGTTTTCTAATTACGTTAGTAATTTTAAATTGACAATGTTTTGTGAAACACACATTTTATTTTTGTGCCTGAACTTTAGGGAAGTCTTACTACATGGTTGAGGCGGACGTAGTCCCACAATGCAATCAAAAACACAGCCACAAAATTTTAATTGCTGAAGAGGGATTTGATACTGATTTACTGCATTACTCCTATTTTAGAATCTGGTTAAATTTAATATGAACGAAATAGATTTAGATGTTGAGATAAGTTCGATAATGTTGATTATTTCTCATTTTACACTCATTATTAAAAAAAAAGTTTAAAATAAAAAAAAATGGTTTTAAGACTTCTAAAATTATAAACATTTAATATTTCGTAAATATTCATTGCGGAAGGAACTATGGATTAATTCTGTGTAAATGATCGAGTGTATGGCACTTCCGTCGAGAGTGATTAATATTTAAATATCTAAAGTATGTGTATTTCTGTCCGGTAAACTTAAAAATTCCAATAAAGTTAGTAATATAAATAGATTGAATTATTTATATTAATTATATTTGGTTTGTTTCGTTCTATGACCCTCGGTTTTTTTAGCTACCACATTAATAATAATAAATATTTAATTTAATTTAAAACAGTTTACTAAACTTTTAGTCAACAGAACAACATAGTAGACTGTTACAGTATACAATACAGGGCTTTTCACGATGAGCGTTAATTAGACGTTTCTGGCAAACCAGACAACGCTTCTACTATAAAGTAGCGACTACTTTGATATTTCAAATGGAACACCCTGTATATAATATCATATTATAATTTCCTATTACTTTGTCAACAACTTCATGTACTATTTTCCCTATACCTATCTATTACCGTTTAAGAGATATAAATTAATTTCGATTTTTTTTTTACAAAACATGTACTTTTATAAACGCTGATAATCTTGAACTCTCTGGTACTAAGACGATCAAATTCGAATTGGAGTGGAGTGATACCATGAGGATCTTCACTTCGAGTCATATTTTTATTTTCCTCATACAGTGTCTTTAAAAAATACGGATGCTTTGTTCACATGAAAAAAGGAGTGGAAGTCAATTTTTTCAAATGGAACACTCTGTATATTTACACATTTTTGAGCTCTACATCCAATTTTAGATTGACTTTAATCAGATAATGCTATTTCGATTTCGAACCGTTTTCGAGATAAACTGACGTGGTTTCCTTGTATTCATCACTTATTTTTGAAATTTAACAGATTCTGTTCAATGTTCCTTCATCAGTCACACACAATACAATGAATAAATAATTATTAAAATACTTTTCAACCATCAAATGAAACTTCTCTTCAAACAATAGTTTTATTAACGCTGACACACGAACTGAAAATAATTTCATGAATTAGTAAGTTAATTCAATTATCAGTGTATTTCAGAATATGTTCGAACACATCTCCACCTCTACTTAAACAAACTTGTAATCTCTTCAAAAGATTTTCATGTGTAGCGCTTCTGATTAAGTCTGGAGTTAAACTATTGAAAGCAGTTCTAACTCTCGATTTCATATCTTCCATTGTTGTTACTGGGTTGGAGTAAACCATATTTTTAATGAAACTCCACACAATATAATCTCTTGGATTGCCATCTGGTGTTCTAGGAGGCCAACGACAAGGTCCATTATTACCAATCCATCTGTCTTCGAAGATTTCAGTTAAAGCTTCGCCTACTGAACGAGAATTATGGGGTGGAGCACTATCTATTTGGTACTATACACGTTCTCTTCGTGACCTATTATTTAAAATCATTTGAATTCCATTTCTCAGTAAATCCTCATATTTTGTTGCATTCAAATTATCATCATAAAACTCGATATAAAAAATTGACTCATTGGTTATGGCACAAAATACATTAAATTGCCATCTTTCTTGAAAACCCCTTTGGCGAACGACATGAGGATTTTCTGGCGCCCAATAATGACTGTTGTGCCTGTTGAAAATTCCATTTGTTGTAAACTTGGCCTCATCTGTCCATATGATATTGTCAAGCAAATGTTCATCCTCTTGAGTCTTGACAAGTAACCATTCAAAGAATTCCACTCTACGAGGCAAATCAGTCTCTTTCAAATGTTGGACACAGTAGAATTTATAGGGATGCCATTTGTGCTTATTAAGAATGCGATAGATTGTCACGTAGGGTATACCTATCTCCCTTTCAGCATCGTGTAGAGAAGCATTTGGAAATGCATTAAAAAAATCCCAAAACTGTTATGCCATTGTCATCATCATCCACTTCAGGCTTTCTACGAATGATTTTTGGACGAAAGGTTCCATTCAACCTACAGTTTTGTAGTAGTCGATTTATCACATTATTATTCGGCTTCGGAAGTTGTGGATATCTTTCATGAAATACTCGGCATGTTCTACTTGCAATTCTATTGCACTCACCATGAATAATTAATAAATTCAAGAAATCTTCATTACTGTAACCTAATCTTGACATTTTTCTACTATAATTAGTATCACAATCAGTCACAACCACCAACGAAAGTTTGACGTTTCAAAATTGGATCATTTATTTTTCCAAAGCACACTATTCAAAAATATTAATTTGTAATGTTGCACGGTACCGTTGTACGGTAGAGACACTCAATACCTCAATGCATACAAATTGTAACTTTTTCTAAGGTACATATCAATTTCGAATTGACTGATTTGAGACTGTTGAAAAACTAAAAAGAAAAGAAATTGTATTACGTAGTATAAAATAGATGTTATATCTCAAAAATAAGTGATGAATACAAGGAAACCACGTCAGTTTGTGTTTAAAACAGTATATGTCGAAAACGGTTTGAAATCGAAATAGCATTATCTGATTAAAGTCAATCTAAAATTGGATATGGAGCTCAAAAATGTGTAAATATACAGGGTGTTCCATTTGAAAAAATTGACTTCCACTCCTTTTTTCATGTGAACAAAGTATCTGCATTTTTTAAAGACCCTGTGTGAAGCAAATAAAAATATGACTCGAAGTGAAGATCCTCATGGTATCACTCCACTCCATTTCGAATTTGATCGTCTTAGTACCAGAGAGTTCAAGATTATCAGCGTTACATGTTTTGTAAAAAAAAAATCGAAATTAATTTATACCTCTTAAACGGTAATAGATAGGTAATAGGAAATCATAATATGATATTATATACAGGGTGTTCCATTTGAAAAATCAAAGTAGTCGCTACTTTATAGTAGAAGCGGCAACCCCGCATCATCTAAAATATTTTAGGCGTGTAGATCATATTAATTTATGCATACTGTCAGAAAGTGAGTACTTTGGGTGACCGAGATCGTTTGAGTCCTGCCTTCCCGGACATCCGAACGGAGCAGGATTTTACATTCGGCATTTATTACCCTCGAAAGCACATCCATCTTTTTTTTTAATTTTGCACTTTTAATCCGATAGGATTACTGAGAGCGAGAGAAAGAGTTGGATAGTCATCTATGGGAGGGGGCACCAGTTGATTTTAATGGCTCTATGAGCACAGGTTCCTGGTGTAAGTTATATGTAGCATTTTATGACAATTTCCTGAAGAGTAGTTCAATTTACTAGAAATGTATTCGCGCAAAATTGTGTTGACACAGTAGCAGTCACTCTATCAACTTCAAAAATAGGAGGGGCACATCTTTAATCGCTAAGATATGGATTGTCCTGACAAGACGAAATTATAAGTCTATGCTTCGCATAAACTAATAAAGTGTAATAAAAAATGAATATCCTACTTTGACATTAAACAACTGTAATGAGAATCAAGCCCTTGTTCGTATCAGTACAATGAAGAGCAAGTCAGAGGTCATTAGTTCAAATCTGGCGTAGATAACTTTTTTTTCCTCTTTTGAAGCGTGTCACTTACTTACGTAGTTTCGCTGGCAAGTTCTATTTATTTTGCAAAATATGTACTCCTAACCAAAAAAATCCGGCAAATAACTTTTTTTTTTTGTCAATTTTGTAGGTGTTAAGTGGTTTAAATGGGGAGAAACATTACTCATAAAAAGCATTTATTTATAGCAGTAAAAAAGTAATAATAGGAAAAATAATAAGCAACAGAAGTAACGGAAAAGAAAGTAACATTTTTCGAAAAATTAAACAAATAAAAAACGAAATTTAATTACACACCTCTTCTTTAAGTGTCAACCAAACTTAGCCGCCCCTACACCTGCTAAGGGTTTGAATGCACCTTGACATGCTTTCAATAAGGTGCTGAAGCTATTTTTGCGGCATTTGTCCCCATTCTTCATTCAACGCTATTCGCAGCTCTTGGATCGTTTCTGGCAATATCCCATACATGTTCTAATGGGTTCATGTCAGGACTACAAGCAGGCCACTCCAAAACAGCGATTACGACAATATTTGGGTAATCCTTGACAATTCGTGCAGTATGTCGACGGGCGTTATCTTGCATAAATAAGAAATTTTCCGCAACAAAAGGGGGTGTTGGGGACAACATGGTCCTCCAGACACTGTTGTATGTACCTGTCTGCTGTTAGGGTTCCATCTTCGATGAAGATTAACTCAGTGAGGCCGTTGAAAGAAAGACCTGCCCATAACAACACCTCCGTCGCCCTTTCTGGGTGAAATGCAGCAAGATACAAATCGTTCCCCGGGTCCCCTCCATACACGTTCGCGTCCATCTGGAGATCGTCGGCAAAAACGGGACGCGTCAGAAAACATTACGGACCTGGATTGTTGAACAGTCCAGTTACTGTGAGAATCCACAAATCTCATTCTGTTAACTCGATGAGCTGCTGTTAATTTTGGCCATTCTACTGGCTTATGCAAACGTAAACCACTTTCATTCAGGACACTTCTTACAGTTCGTGCAGAGATTTGAGTTTCTAAAAGGGTGGTTCCGTTCATCACGCTGTTCTCTGGACCGTTTTATGCCTAATCCTACTATTCTAGTGCATTCTCCGGCCTGACGATACTTCGTAACAGCGTCGTGAACAGTACCTTTGTCAATATTCAAACGATTTGCAATATACCGTGTACTGCGGCCATCTTCATGTAATCTTCGGGTCTCATTCTCAACAATTTGAAAACACAAATGCAAAATGATCTGAATTTAACAGAATAAACGTGAAACTTATCGTAAACGCAAACAAGACGCATAAAATCTGGTGTGATAAAGTGTGACGTTTTGCTAAATTCATAATTTTTTGTTTCCAAAGGTAACAAGATCAGTTAAAAACAATGAAATTATGTAAAACTGATGTACGAATTGGAATAAATAGGTATTTTACTTCTTTTCTTCGGATTTTTTGGCCAGAAGTGTACTTTCTCGTTTTTTTTTGCGTATTTATTATTGTTTTACGTATTTCATAAAACTGCATAATATAACAAATAACAATAGTTAAATAAAGAAATAAAGTTAATTAAATAAAATGGAACATACAGAAAATATGCTATTTTCTATATTTTTTGTATATTTCATTTTGTATATTCTGTTGTTTGTTACATTGTGCAGTTTAATTACGTCAGTTGGAAAGAGAAAAACGAATAGATTCGACAGGTCATAATTCATACGGTGTGCCGCCAAAAAAGATTAAATATTGGCGAAGTCTTTTCTTTTTGACTCACCCTGTAGAAATATCAGTGTTGGAAAGCATCCACGGTGCTAAAATTACCCCTCGTATGTCCTAAAATAACCGAGATATTGTTTGCTAACGAGTCGGCTGACTCAATTTGGTTGTAACCAAAGAAATCTTGAGGTTTGGACCACCCTCGGTCCGCCTTATTTTGACGCGGCCACTTCGACGCTTCCACTTCGACACCGCCGCTTCGACGCGAGATCGTTTTGACGCGACATCATCTCGACGCGAGATCATCTCGACGAGACCTTTTATTGATTCATTCAACGGTATAATATAAATCGGACCGTCTTATTTTGACGCGGTCACATCGACGCTCCTGTTTCGATACCACTATTTCGACGCGAACTCATCTCCCCATCAGAATCACATATACGACTATTATTATAATTAATAGACCAAGCGGTATCTGTTTTGAGTGAGATGTTTTTTATGTTTCCATATGTTTCCAAAATGTTAAAAAAACATGAAAAATTTAGCTTGTTTTATTTTTTGAACTAGAATATCTCAAAAGCTATTCATTTCAGAGTAAAGTTGCAAAGGAAAAAAAATTCGTAATTTCATTTTAAACAAGAAACAGGTAATTTAAAATCGAAAAATACATTCTTAGTATTGCAAAAATAGCAAAAAACAATGAAAAAATGTAAAAAACAAGTATTTTTGAAATTTTTTTTTCGAATACTCATATAAAAGGTAGGGCCTATATACTTGGCAAAAAAAAACTTTTTGGTATGGTACATCACCACACCAAATTTGATCGGTCTGATAGTTTTTGAACAATAATGTTGCAATCTATATTTTGGAAAAAAAATTACAATTATTTAAAAATAAACAGAGCCTAAACTAAGACCTCTAGGTACTTGAAAATTTAATGACATATAAAAGAGCACTCAAACTCTCAAATGTCTTTTGAAAAATTGAAATCTATTAATTAGTAGAGCCGTAGCAATTTTTTAAACATTTGTGTAAATTTTGGGCTTATAAACAATTAGAATAACTTTGCGAAGTATATTTAAACTTATATTGAAAGTATTCGGAATTATTTGTTTAAAAGTTCCAAAATTGAAAAATTTAAAAAAATTAGTAAAATAATAATGTTATATAAGATATAAAAATAAATACAAATTAAGAATATTTTTTATTTTATTTATTTTTTAAGGGCTGTATGTTTTATGTTAATACCATAGAAAATGTAATCATTTTACTTAAATTTTTTTAATTTTTTCTTATTTTTATATTTTAAATGCGTCTTTCTGAATATTTTCAATATAAGTTTAAGTTTAAAAAAAATTTATATTTTGCAAAGTTATTCTAATTGTTTATAAGCCCAAAATTTACACAAATGTTGAAAAAATTGCCACGGTTCTCCTAATTAATGGATTTGAATTTTTCAAAAGACATTTGGGAGTTTGAGTGCTCTTTATTATGTCATTAAATTTTCAAGAATCTAGAGGTCTTAGTTTAGGCTCTTTTTTTTTTCAAAATATAGATTGCCAAATTATTGTTCAAAAACTATCAGACCGATCTGAAATCTGAAATAAATAGCTTATGAGTTCAAAGAAAGAAAACATGAACATTTTGTTTAATAAATTGGATAGTGAAATTATTATTACTAGTACCATTTTGGAGCCATTAAAGCACAAAAATTCGATATGGAAAACATCCAAACATGGGCATTTTAAAACATACCGTCTGGTCTAAAATACCATTTCACATTTTTGTAAATAAGTGGTAATTTGAAAAATGAAAAATGAAAAAAAAAACACTTGTGTTATATCAATTTAATCATAAATGCCAACAGTTGAGGAATTATTTGCATTCTTTTCCTGTTTACAAAATGACTTAAAAGTAAAAAAATATATAAAAACCTTAATCCATAAGAAACTTGTGTGCTATTCCTCTTAGGTATTTCTGGGATTTATCGAACTGTTAAATTGATACCAGGATTATGGTTGGGTTTTTATATTTTTGATATTTCATAAATTTGTTCTAACATCCCAAGTAATTTTTAAAGATTTAAACCTTGGGCAAGGGAAGTTCCTTGTCAGAGATTTTAACATTTACTGAGAAAGATAAGTTTGTAATTGTTATCGAAACGTGTAGATTTACATAAAATATAAATTAAAAATACACGATTTAAACCTAAAAGTATTTTCGTACGTTATTTTTAGTTTGAACCTATTGTAAAGGCGATATTAAGCTCGCGTCGAGATGGTCTTGCGTCGAAGCGGCGGTGTCGAAGTGGAAGCGTCGAAATGAACTGTTCCGGGACCATCCTGTATACGACACACTATT
Organism: Vesta saturnalis; assembly: GCA_036346205.1. Lineage (NCBI taxonomy): Eukaryota > Metazoa > Arthropoda > Insecta > Coleoptera > Lampyridae > Vesta > Vesta saturnalis. The sequence goes on along the minus strand of JARFJB010002450.1, from coordinate 537,785 downwards.
AATTGCTGCTATAAATAACTTCGATATTTAAAAAAATGGAATCTAGTTTTAAGTGTACATCAGGTATTTAGGATTGACCGGTGCGTCACATTGCCGCCATTTTATCCAATGCAATATTTAATGTTTCTAATGACTTAGAAGAAGTGAAATAATAACGTGGTTCCAATTTATATAATTCTTACACAACTCGTCTATTTTGTGCAGTACTAGTCTAGCAACTTCATTATTGGGCATTTCCAAATAGATTTATTATTATGGTACACAAATGAATGATTGCTTTATTTGTCGTGATAACTTAATTTGGCTTGAGCGGAAGTGATCGGAAATCGTCACCACTTTCATTAAAATGAGCACGTTTGCACACTAATTTTCAGATTTTAATTAAATTGGTTTGTTGACACACCCTTTGTAACAATCATTATGCAGTATTTGTTTTCCCCTAGTAAATAAAATAACCTTCATTTACGAAGGCAACTAGATAAAAATTGTTGCATTGTTAATCGTTTGACATTTTTGCAAAGAGAAGGTGTGTTTGAGAAGTCGCAGAGTTGAGGCATTTCAATAGTAGAATAGTTTGCAATAAACGGCCTTAAAATTTAATGTTTGGTGCAAGGTCGCGTACGTTTTAATAATAAATTTATTATAATGCAAGCAATTCGAAACTATAGAAGTAGAAATACAGGATGCGAAGCGGAGAATTAATTTTCTAAAAACAAGTTTTAAGGAATTTTGTATCGTATTACCCAGTACATATCTAGACGATTACGTAGATTGTGTCAATTATTGTTAAACGGTTATTAGGGCGTGTTACAATAAAAGAAATAAATGCGTTTGTGACATTCTCTCTCTTTCAATTTGAATTGGAACGTTTATTCGTCGAAGGTCCAAAGGAGACCGGAAGGCACATATTAAAAGTTGTAAAGCTAATAAACTTTTGTACGTTGCGATAACCCCTTCGGATCTCGTCTCGTTGCTTTAGCGCCATCGCGCCTTTTTGTACAAGGCAGTAAACCGTGCTATTGTACGAAAACATATAAACAGAATCGTTTGTTCCATTCAAGTTTACGTTTTATGGCGTTCCAAGAATAGCATCGATATTCTACCATAACGCGTACGCGACCCATTCACTTGATCTATAATTGTTAAGACGTTTGTAAGTCGTAAACAGTGAATCTCATAAAAGCAATACTAAAAATATTATGCACTTTGAGGTTACGATCGCAAAGGGGCAGTTAAAAAATTCCCATGGCTTGCTTTATCGAAACCGACTTGTATAATAAATATAGCCGCGAGGTTTGACCGTCTGACCGAGCTGTGGTCACTCGTTCAGTTCGATGAAGCGTTTTCATTCAATTTACTCTTAATCTAGAAAAACGAGTCATTAATTGTGTCAAATTTGCTCTTGGAAAAAGTTAACAACAAAGCGTCGAGTGATTATGTAGCGTTGGTAAAACACCTGGTTAGTTTAAACAGCTGCATCCGTCTATGGCCTACTTTACAGATACACACAAAGTCGTACAAATCGATGGATACGGAATTGCGAACGAAGAATGGAAAAAGGAGCCCATTCATTCCTCTCGGCCACTATTATATACCGTTAACATCTTAAACATAAAAATCATTAACTTTCCCGATTAACACTAAAAGAAAATATATTTAAATTTAGCTCGTTTCGTTTCGTATTTATGAGTAATTTCATTCAGGATTCGAAAATGCACGTGTTGCATATTGCGGCCCGTCGCCGTCTATTAAGAAACACATCAACATTTTCATATATCTTTCCGAGAAGGATTCTTTGCTTGCTGTAATAAAATATTTCGCGGAAGACAATATGTTTTGCTCATAAGACAAAATGGCTTTAAAAGCTGACGGAAAGCATAAAATAAGCGGAATACTGTGTGTAGTAATAAATGCAGTAGATTCTTGACAATCTGTGAACGATAAAACTTCAGCTAAAAATCATTTCACTAGCATTTTTAAATTGGTGTATCTGTAGGCAAGGTTGACTTAGTTCACTAATACAGAAATAACTCGATTCCATCAAATTTTGGTTGTTATTTGTAGGTTAAGATGCTTTATAAGACTAATGCGACGTTCTCCCCCCCCCCCCCCCCGATTTTTTGTTTTTCTGGAAAGAACGTCAATAGTTCTAGAGTTCTGAATAAGTTATTCAAGTAGTTCCGATCAGAATCAACTGAAAACCAGCGTTACACATTGCGCATCTGGAGCATCGAAAATCACTTGTAAGTTTGTAAACTTTTAATTGTTATTATAAATTGCGAGAGAGGCTCGCCGGAACTATAATCAGAATTTCAACATTGCATTAATATATTTTTCCAAGTATTTTCCTTGTGCGTATAATAAAGAAATTCTTGGAAATATAAAAATTAACCTTAATTCTTTAATATAAGCTTTCATGGAAAATATTATTATGGATCACCTTTAGAACTCTTGAGGGGCATTATTCTCACGCGTGTGAAGTTAGCACCCCGACAAAACGTTGCAACAGTTCAGGCTTACTTTTAAAGAGTTTAGAAGTACTTTATAAAAAATAAAGAGTTCCGCGCATCGAAAATCGAGATCCATTAGTTCTGACTAGCTAAAATACTATATTTTGCAAAGTTGTAGAATTCTTGATATGGAAATTTTTTTTTTTTTTTGAAAATTAAAAAAAAATTTAAAATTTTTGAAAATTCAATTTTGACATGTTCTTTTATTCATTCCTAACAGTTCTCGCTAATTAAAAAAAAATTATAATCAAAAATAAAAAAGTTACAGCCCTTTTACTTAAAAAAAAACTGTTAACAAAAAATATTTTAACGAGTTTCTTGGACCTACAAAATGGAAATTACAAGAAATGAAATAATTTGAATAACATTTTTTTAGGATAATTATGCAACCTCTTTTATAATAAGTTCATTACAAAAATAGGCAACATTGTAAAAAGAAGAGCTAACTTTGAAAATTTAAACAAATGGAATAAATTTAATTATAATTTTTATTTCATACTAATACTTTATAAACAAATAAACCCTTACTTACCGTAACTGTAACCATGTTCACAACTCCCTTGGGAGTTATACTAGGCAGTTATAGATCTATAACTCCCTCTATGTATTTTGACAAAAATTTACAAACTTGTCAGTTGATATATAACCATGGTAACCATGCCTACTTAATTTGTAAACAACGTTCGTTTAATTTTAATAACCAACAATGTATTAGTATGAAATAAAACTATCACGCGAGTTATGTATATTAATAACTCCCTTGATACAAAAATAACTATTTTAGGACAACTATGCAACCTCTTTTATACGTTCATAACGAGAACAGGCAATACTGTAAAAACATAAACAATAATCTATGTCAGAACGACGTTTAAAACTTCATGTCAGATGAAGATTAATAGACATAAATACATGTTAACTTAAAAAAAATCCAAAGTCGCCTGCTTCTGTAGGATATCAACAATACAGCTTAACCGTTTTCGTTCATATTTAATTAATTTTTAGACTTACCTTGTGCTGTATGAAGCAACTTTATAAAAAAAATTCCAAAGCCGCCTGCTTCTATAAGATATCAATAATACAGTTTAACCGTTTTCGTTCATATTTAATTAATTGCTGTATGAAGCAACTTTATAAAGAAAAGTTATGTAAAAATAAAGTATGTCTACACTTTTTCTTATAAAATTAATCATTTTTCAGATCTTGGAAAAATTTGAACTAACACTTAAATTCTACCTTAGAAATTTTTTGTCGCTAAATTACGCGTCGTATCAAAAATTGCATAGAACATAATTAATCGATATGTTTAAGGTCTATATTTAGGTATTTTTATATCTTTCAAATATGCAGCTGTTATAAAAATATTTGATAAAAAACCAAAAACTGCCTCTAATAAATCCCCCCTCTCCGCCACTGGATTTCTCCCAAAATATAATCGGCTCTAAACGAAATGGAAAAAGCTTAAATACAAAATTTTAAATACGTAGGTGTTTTTGTTTTGGAGTTATCGTGGATACTAACATAACGGGTGTCTATTAATGATTGAAGCTGACGTCATGTAGCAAATTTTGGTTAGGTTGGTACTACTACACTTCATTTCGGTCGAAAAGATTGACATTAGCGCCCTAAGGGGTAATCACCTTTGATGTAATTATAAACATTGTTAAAATTAAACAGAATACCCGTACACTTGGAAATGTTTATTGCCAATATTTGCTAATTACAATTATTTAACAAAATAAATTTTAATCGTGGATACATCATGGCCGATCTTGACGAACCGTGGCTAAGAAGCTAAGAAGAAGTCGATTTAGCGATAGTAAAAAAAAGTCGATTGCATAACCTTCTATAGCTAGGTATATATATATATATATATATATATATATATATATATATATATATATATAATTATATAGGTGGGAAGGTAATTAGAATTATTTCATTTCTTTTAATTTTTTAAGTTAGCGTCTAGACGTCTATTAACCTCTGTTTGATATGAAGTTTTAAACCTCTGTTTGACATAGATTATTGTTTCTGTTTTTACAATGTTGCCTATTTTCGCAATGAACTTAGCATAATTATCCTAAAAAAATGTTAAAATTATTTCATTTCTTTTAATTTCCATTTTGTAGGTTGGAAGGTCGTGTGGTGTTCCACATCAGATATTTTCATAAAATAGATATTTAATAATTGAAAAATTATTTACACTGAAACAACTCAATACTGAAAAAAAATATTTTTTAATGATTCTAAGTCTTTAACTTTGGTGCTAAATCCAAATTTTGTTGGGTAACACATTAATTATTGATCGGATTGCTTTCAGCCATTAGAATTTCTGTTATTACTTTCTAAATTCTATCCAAATCTACTGTGGGAACTATTGGAACCATTCAAAATGTTGTTCATCGATACTTTATATAAATTTATGAGGATATAGATAAGTCGTTGGTGGAGTTTCAAGAGTTCTGGTTATTCTAAAACAATTTTCCTATAATTCTGAGCATACACAATTTTTCGGATAAATTAATTTAAAAAAAATCGAAACTCTGCAAAAACATTGTTCATGTCTAGAACTATACGAGAACTATTTAAAATATTTATTGTCTGTACGAAAATTTAAGCTATGCAATTTTAAAATAAACTCCACTTTATTCATAAATAAGTAATTGCACAAGTACATCAATAAATCAAATAACACAAAAACAAAGAAAGGGTTAAATGTATAGCAAAACACCATTAAATCAGATTAAAGTGCGAACAAAATTATAACATTAAGAGAAAATGAATAAAAAGCAGTTTAGGTACACGGAAACACAATAATAAAAAAAAAACCACATGTAGTCACATGCACAGTTGGGTCATAAATAATCAAAATAAAAATCATAATAAAAATCGGAATACCAAACATGTGGCCCTTTAAAACCAATCATACCGGTCTTTATGTAAATAAGCACATAAAACAATAAAGCAAATTACGGTACATATAAAATACAACAACTGTAAAATTGCACAGGTGATAATAATGTAAAGGCAAGGACAAAAGAAAATAGACAAGGAATTTACACGTACCCAATTGTTTAGTGACCACTAAAGCACAGAATGCAAAATTACAATAAATCACATACAAAGAGAAATCAGCTCGTAGGAAATAATCCTACTTAAACAAACTGACAAAAAAAAACTCAATAAAATAAAGCCTTACAAGGGTAAGTTATAAATAGATCACTAACATCGTCACCGACATATATGAGTGCGTTAGAAAAATACAGTGCTCCTCTCTCAGGTTACACATTCATCTATGCAACAAATAAAAACAATAGAAATAAAATACTTATCTTTTTTGGATTTTTTAGTGGTGTATTTTAAATTATACAATCTAAACGTTTCGATAACACTTACAGTTATATTGTTTTATTATGTGTGACAATGGTAAAAGTTTACATTTTCAATCGAAATAAAAATTCGAGGTGTTTAATGGTCTGGCGTGGGAGTGTGTACCTGCTTGGCAATTGACTTTTACAATTAGTAACCAAAGTGGTATCCTGTACCCGTTCACCAGCCACCTCTACACAAATATAAATATAAACAACAGCAATGCTAATTCGCACAAATACCAGAGTGAACGAGCCCAGTACTATTCTTTATTTTAGCGAATATCGGCTTACTGAGCCCGCGTACGAGTGAGATGCCTTCGTAAGGCAATGTTTGATTCTTTTAATACGTTACATAAGCTGGTAAAATGATTGCCTGCGAGCTTTCATTTATATAAAATACATACACTAGAAGAAATATTCCTTTAATGGATCACAGACACAAATCGTTAACATACGCGGTCTAACTTCAAAAAGGGTGACTTATTTATAGATTAATATTTGAAACTCACATTACAACTAACCCCCGAAAGAAAAGACAACATAGCGTTGACACGCAAGAATTATTTTAAAGACAAACTGTTTACAATGAAGGTATTTAATTAACCCCAAAAATCAATCTGGCTCGATTGACACTAACTGTAACTACCTTTTCCCCGATTTCAAACTTACCAATCTTTACTCCCGCAATCAAACCCCAGTTTTTAAAAGTAATATACAAACAAGAAACATTAATTTTCGTTGGAACAGATTGACATTAATTATTGCACGACATCTTAATTTTAAAATATGCATTCGTCCGTAACAACCCTACATTTCTCTCTCGAGTTTCCAAGTAACAAACAAAGATATCTTTTGATCGCGGTCTGTACCGACACTTACTTATTAAGCTAGTGACATTTGCCCATTAAGAATCGGAATGAAAACAGCAAATTACGACTTATTATCAAGATATTAAAAATCCACTAATTATCTTTTCTATCGTGGTAACAATGGCGATTTGACAAACGTTTATTACAATAATAAAATTTTCGCGGCCCGCTACCTACACTTTCGATCATTAGAATTTCTTTCAGCACTTTTCGAATACTATCCAAATCTGCTGCGAGAACTAAAAAAAAAAAATTTTCGTTTTAAGTAAAAGGGCTGTAACTTTTTCATTTTTGATTATAATTTTTTTTAAATTAACGAGAACTCTTAGGTATCAATAAAAGAACATCAAAAGTTGATTGGACCTATTGCATTTCAAAATTGAATTTTTAAAAATTTTTAATTTTTTTTTAATTTAAAAAATCAGGAACTCTAGAACTTTGCAAAATATAGTAATTTGGTTAGTCTGAACTACTGGATTTTCGATGTGAAATTATATTTCAAATTAAAATTTGGAACCGTTAATGAGCCGCACTCTTTATTTTTTATAAAGTACTTCTAAACTCTTTAAAAGGAATCTAGAACTCTAATCAGAATTATTAGAACTCTTTGTCGAGGTGCTAACTTCAGTCGCGTTTTATTCTCTAACCAAAACTTCAATATCCCACTTGAAGTATACAAATGCTTTTTAATGTTTTTACTATAACCTATCATGCAAAATCCCGTTATGCAAAGTTTTAGATCTGTTGAGTGTTTATCTGGAACTGATAAAAATTCCAAAATTTCATTGAAATATTTTCCCAAACATTACGTTTATAAAATATAAAGATTCCTCTTAATTTTTTATACATAAGCTTTTATGCAAAATCTCATTATGGAAATTTTTGGAACTCGTGAGGGGCTATTTCGAACTCTAATCAGAACTCCAGAGTTCTTTTAAAATGTTTCCCTTATGGGAATAACATAGAAATCGTTCGAAGTATCAAGTCTCTCCCCTACTGCAATGAGAACCCAAAAATCGTACGAAAATATTTTTTCGAATATTTTGCTTGTGCATTAGAAATAAAAAATTCTTAATTTTTTTAATATAAAGTTTCATGCAGAATCTCATTATGGAAACTTTTAAACTCGGGAGGGGCTATTGGGAACTCTAATCAGAACTCCAAAGTTCTTTTAAAATATTCCCCCTTATTGGAATAACATAGAAATCATTCGAAATATTAAGTCTCCTTAATTTTGTATAATCTTATTATAGAAGTATTCAGAACTCTGAGGGCGCTTTCTCTGCTACTATAATGAGAACTCCAAAATTGTACGAAAGTATTTTTTTGCATATTTTGCTTGTGCATTGGAAATAAAAAATTCTCCTTAATTTTTTTAATATAAAGTTTCATGCAAAATCTCATGGAAACTTTTAGAACTTGTGAAAGGCTATTGGGAACTCTAATCAGAACTCCAAAGTTCGATTAAAATATTTCCCTACGAATACTATAGAAATAATTCGTAATTTCAAATTGAATGGGGAACTCAAAAATAGTGTTTATTTCAGAAAAAAACTATAAACACATCAAAGCTCGCACGCAGCCAAGATTTATTTTCAACATAATCGGCACCTATTCAAAATAAACTGATTTATGAAATTTGTGGCTCTACGTACTTAGTAATGACCAAACCTTTTTCGTTATTTTATCCTATATGATCATACAATTGTATTTTAATGGCGCGTAATTGGCGTCTAATTATTGCGCAGGAAGAAATTAATTTCTACTTATGACTATACAGTGAGTCGTGTCGATGGATTTGTGCAATAACTTGTTTCTTATGAAGACGCACAATTGTCGCCTAATTACTGAAAAAGAAAAAACTGATTGATACAGAAGTTTGTGACTACATGAACTTAGCTGTGTTAATGACTATTTTTTGTGGGAAAGCAAAATTTTGTTTCAACTGCGCTTAATTTGCTGCGACATTAACTTAGCGGTATCAATAGAATATTTGGTATAACTTATTTCCTGCTGAAAGGCAAAATGTTATTTCAACGGTGTATAATCTGACACCTAATTGTAAAAAAAAGTATGTTTCCGGCTCTGTGGATGTAGCCGTAATTTAATTTCAGAGGCCTAAAACCGCGAATAATTGACACCTAATTAGTGCATAAGTAAACACTAATTTGTACAAAAGTTCAGACGCTGAATAACATATTTCATATTGGAGCACAATTTTTTATGTTAAAGTCACTGAGTAACGCCTAATTATATACATATCATTTTATAATACATGCATGCCTACTTTGTTAGTTCAATAATTAAACATTTCAACACACAGTGTAATGTATTCCTACTCTAAGAACTTAAAGTGATTTAGATATACGTAGTTTGTTATAGGCACATGCGACTTAAACTGGATTTTATGCTCTTTTGTAAATATTGTTACTCTTCACGCACACCCACTTAAGTCACGGGTGTGAATTTAACCGTCTCGACGGATTTTTTGTAATAACTTGTTTTTTGTAGAACAAGTTTTAATTTCAAAATAATTTACGCCTAACTACTCAAAATAAACTGATTTATGAAGTTTTTCGCCTCTGTTCCTTTCATGACAGTAAAATTTTATTGTAAGTTATACTGTTGGAGCACATAATTTTATTTTAACAGCGTATAATTGGCTCCTAATTATTACGCAGGAAGAAATTAATTTCTACTGAAGTTACGACTATGAAATTAGCTGTGTTGATGATTTTTGTAATAACTTGTTTCTTATAGAGGCGCATAATTGGCGCCTAATTACAGAAAAAGGAGATAACTGATTTATGCAGAAGTTTGTGACTACATGAACTTAGCGGTGTTAACGACTATTTTCAACTGTGCCTAATATGACCCCTAATTACGAAAAAATATGTTTGCGGCCCCGTGAGGTATATTGATGTGATGTTTGTTTTATACATGAGAGCAAGATTTAATTTTAAAGGTGCAAAACCGCGCGTAATTGGCGCCTACTTACTGCACAAGTAAACAAAAATAGTTAAATTTGGTATTGAAGCTCAATATTTAATTTAGCGGCGCAGAATTAACGCTTAATTATACGGGATGTTCCTAAAATACACGGCAGAAACATGGGAACGCATACCTTACGTGAAAATAAGAAAAAAAGGTTCCTGCAAACACTAGTCCGAAAACGCTTCTGCAGGGAGCTAGAACTCTTTGAAGTTGGCTTTCAATAAGTGTTTTTCGGTTTATAGGTCCGGAACGGCTCCAGCTATCGTATCCAGTTTTGGGACATACATTTTTGTCAGTGAAGCAAATTATTTGGGCCACTGAGCAAAGTTACGTTTAGCCAGGAGCGTGCGTACCAGATGAGTAATTAGGTAAATTTGGTCCTATTTTTTTAACACTTTGATTTTTTGCTATTTTGACACCAGATTATAATACACCCATACCGATTACATAAAAAAAGCACTCTTAATAAGAGTCGTAAGAGTCGCTAAATATCACCGTTTTTTCAGAAATGGACAAAAAACAAATTAAGTCAGGGTAAACGATGAGTTCAATTTCAAGTCTAAAGTAACTTTCAGTTTAGCATAAGTCAATGGGATAGTAAAGACGGTTACTTTTCGTTTAATGATGAATCATTAGAGGTATTTCTTATTTTTACGTACGTAAGATGTGCATTTCAAAATGTTTTTTCCATGTTGTCTTAGACTTGAAATCATTGTTTACCCTGCCTTAATTTGTTTTTTGCCCATTAGTGAAGAAACGGTGATATTTAGCAACCCTTACTAATAGTACCTTTTTCATGTAATAGGTATGTGTGAATCATAATCTGGTTTCAAAATACCAACAATCGAAATGTTAGTAAAATGGGGTCAAATTTAGATAATTACCCCCAGGTACACACGCTCCTGGCTAAAGTTAACTTAGCTCAGTGGTCCCAAATAATTGGCTTTAACGATAGAATTTTATGCGCGAAAATTGGTTGTGATAGCTGGAGTCGTTCCGGAGCTATCAACCGAAAACCAGGTTTTGAAAGCCATCTTCAAAGAGCTCTAGGTCCCTGAAGAAGCGTTTTCGGGCCCGTGTTTACAGAAACTTTTTTGCTATCGTCACGCAAGGTATGCGCTGCAAAGTTTTTGCCATGTATTTTAGAAACACCCTGTATGCATGTTTAAATCACTTTATAATAATAATAATTTATTAACGTCAACATACACTAAGTATTTACACACGTCAGATTGTTAAAATTTGAAATCACTGTTTAGAAATCCTTTGGTATCAAAGTATTCTGAAGCAGATAATAAATACACCCATGCCTACTTTGTTAGCTCAGTAATTAAGCATATGAAGACACAGTATAATATATTCTGAATTTAAAGAATTTAAAGAACATCGTGTAATCTAAAATAACTGTGAATATCACGTTTACGTAAACGGCCATAGGTACTTTTGGTGTAAATAGGCTTTAAATATCGTTACTCCTCACCACACCCACACAAAAATCTAAGACTCGGTCATAAGATAATTAATTTATTATCCTTGAACTGACTTTTTTTATTTTAAATTAATAACTGTGAACTACATTTAATTTCACGTGTAAAACGAAATGTCAAGATAACAAACTCGCTGCTCTTTCGAAATCTTTTGATTTTACACGAAAAAAAAGTTCAACTCAAACTATTACAGTCGAATTTGTGCAACGTTGATAGAATTTACAAGGCCTTAAGCTACTAAAATAGGTCGAAATGCAAGAATCGGTCACGACAGATTTAGAAATATCTGTAACATTACTTTGAGAAAAAAAATTAATATTACAGTATAGTACGTTTTTTTTTAGAAAGTGTAAGTAGTCACGATATATCCTTGTTACGTTGTCGACTACGACAATTAAACTATCTATGGTAAAAAGAAAATAAATTTCGTAAAACCAAGAGCTTAATGACATTGAATATACTTTTGTTCAAATTCAATGGTCATTATGGGTGGTCCATTCACGTTATGTTACTCATCAATAATTGTGACATAAAATATTCATTCAATCAAGGTGTACGAACTTGCGAAATTCAATTAATTTTATTCTTCTTTTTTTTTGTTACAGGTAAGCACGCCATTTTGCTACATGTAGTCATAGTTGCTTTGGTAAGTAATTAAAACTAAAAGGAAATTGTTTTTTATGTGTATCGTAACGAGTACCTAATTAAAACATTGATCATTACTTGTACTCACCAACTTAATTAACACTGGATAAGATGGCTGTTAAAGTCTTGATTAAAATCTCAACTTGATTTAGCGGCGTATTTTCTTTTATATGAATTACTTCTATAATTATTTCGAATTAAAAACGTTACCGATAGATGCAAACGGCATCTCGCTTGAAAAAAGCATGTGTATGTACGTATGTTCGGTACTGTACTATTTTCCTTTTTTTTTTTAATTTTTTTGTCGAGAATGAGAGATTAATGAAATTAGTAATAAAAAATCTCATATCACGCATTAGAAAACAATGAACAGAGTTTCAATGCTGGGATTTTTTATTGATACTCATTTGAAAATAAACCAATCTGTACGTGAATTAAATTAAATTATCTGAGCATGATTCTATTTAAAGTTATGAACTCTTAACAGCGCCATCTATTGGCGATTTACTAAACTGAAGAGAGTTTTTATTTTAATTAACGCTAATATTTACATCCAAATTTGTCCTATAGTTGCATAGCACTTCGATTTGAATTCAAAAAAAGTGTAAACTTACACTGACATACTTTGACAGTCACTGTAAACGAGTATTACTAGTTCAAAAGTATTCATAGAAACCATAGTGTACAAAGTTTCCTAAAGTCTCAATCTATCGATAATACAGGGTGGCCAACTAAGAATGCGAGGTACTGTATCTGGGAAACTATCCATCGTAGAGGCTTGCGCAAAAAAGTTAACTCAAACGGCCAATACAAAAACCTGGAAAATATTTTCAAGTTTCTGAAATGGCCGCTAGTGGGCGTAACTGCAATCTTGAATCTAAAAAAGTGATGTTTCTGTGAATTCTGCTATATTAACCTAATAAAAAAATAACTGATCAAAGTCGAGGATAATCTGAATTTTTTTTGTTTGGTACTTTTTGACGTATGTCTAAAATTAAAGTGGTGGGGGGTAGGTTTTTTACGTACGTTTTCAATTTAAGGGCAGATGTACTTCCAGGGTCTGCAAGAATTTGAGGATGTGAACGTGATGAGGAAACCATTCCTTCAAATGTATCTCAATTCAGCGATAAAGGATCCTTACTGACATTTGATAAATTGAAACCTGAAGTTGATGGAATATTCTGGTGCGACAGTGACCATTAATGGGACCTTGGCGTAGGCACAGTTCCTTAGATATTTGTTACAACCTGCAATTTCTCTATAGGATTAAATAAGATTCTGGAAAGTGTTTGGGATCGCCGGGAAATATTCCGTGGATGAAAATCCCTTGATCACATTCTCTGGTTTCATAGAGGGCTTTCTGACAACTATCTTTTCCACAAACTGAAGTTTTGTTTGACGGCCCGATTCTTGCTTCTCCAGTTCTTGTTTGGCAAATTTATTTCAACTTTTGTCCCACTCATTCTTCACTCAAACATTCTAGTTAATGGAATGCCTTTTTTTCCATTAGGCTTCAGTTCCCTGGGATCAGAGAAGTAAACTCAGTTTCATCGCAATTAATTACAAAACTGGCCTTCGGAAATGACACTTCATTCAAAATTTCCTCCAGCTCTTCGTAGAAGTTGTAAACGATATCTGGTTTTCTAGCGTCTTGTCGACATTTTTGAAGATGTTCCAGTTCTTTAAACGACAATCTGCATGCTTTTTCGAAAATCCATAGTACCAGTTACCGGGTAGTGTTATGTGCTTTCCAAATCCCATTTTTGCTTTGGCCTTCAGACAGATTTCAAATTTGGTTTCAACTTTAATAAGTAGTGTTGTTGCTCTTCTTGTTCACATCCTACCAATGTTCGTCTGTACGGGTCGGATACTGCAAAAAGTGTTTACAATTACAATAGCCCATCTGACCCTACATTGTTTTAATCCGAAATCGAAATTACAACGCTGAGTACCGTTAGGGTTCTAGCATATAATAATTATATAATAATAATGCTAGAATTATTTTGTGCTCTTAATTGCGATTAAGGTTCTGATATATCACCTTGTCTCGGTCTCGATTTTTTTATCTCATAGCTAAACATAGTTTTCGTAACTTTGAATTCACATTGCGTAAATAATTTAATTCACGAATTATTTTTATGTTCAATAATTGTAATATGCAAAATTTTAATTTTCGAATTATTATTATGTTTATAATTCGAAGATTGTTTAGTTCAATGAAGTAAGTAACAATTTAAGTCTTGTAACTGAAATATTTTTACGTTACGCCGATAACGTAATAATATGTTTTCTCATCGTATATTAAAATAGTACTTTCAACTTTTCTAAAATCGTTATACAAATTGATCAATATAGTAGGATCTGGGGCGGAACAGCTGTGTGAAGCTGCCCCCTCCCCGAGTTGCATATTTCGTAATTAATTAATGGCATTCGATTGACCACTTATTAACCACAAATGACCACCAACAACTTGTATTGACCACTCTCTGTTAAAAAGTTTTTGCAGAAATAAGATTGGTGGGACCAACTTCATACTTGCCCCCCGAAATCGAAAATGGCTAATTTATATTACTCTGATTGACCATCGTTTGACCATGAATTCGATTTGTTTGACCACCCTTCAAAAATAAAAACTAAAATATACTTTTATATTCATTATAAGGTATGGTCAATCCTCGAATATCCTTTTTGAGGATTGACCATCTGTTATTTCCTATGAATATTCATCCAGAAGAACACGTAGTGCATTTTGGTTAATAATGTATTATTTCGAATTTTGAGACATGGTTAATCATCGAATATCCACTTTGAGAAATGACCAATCCTCGAATATGCATTTTGAGGATTGACCATCTTTTATTTCCTATGTATAATCATCCGGAAGAACAAGTAGTGCATTTTGAATAATAATGTATTCTTTCGAATTTTAAGATATGATCAATCCTAGAAGATGCCTTTTGAGGATTGACCACGTTTTATTTCCTATGTATAATCATCCGGAAGAACAAGTAGTGCATTTTGATTAATAATGTATTATTTCCTATTTTAAGACATGGTCAATCCTCGAATGAGCATTTTGGGACATGATCAATCCTCGTATATGCTTTTTGAAGATTGGTCATCTTTTATTTCCTGTTTATAGTAATCCAGAAGAATAAAAATTGCATTTTGTTTAATAATAATGTACTATTTCGAATATTGAGACATGGTCAATCCTCGAATACGCTTTTTCCGAGATGGTCAATCCTCGAATATGATTTTTGAGACATAGTCAATCCTAGAATACGCTTTTTGAGGATTGACCTTGTTTTATATCTTATGAATAATCAGCCAGAAGAACAAATAGTGCATTTTGATTAATAATGTATTATTTCCTATTTTAAGACATGGTCAATACCCAATATGATTTTTGAGACATGGTAAATCCTCGAATGTACTTTTTGTAAATTGACCATCTTTTATTTCCTATGCATAGTCATCCAGAAGAATAAAACTTTCATTTTTTAATAATAATGTACTATTTCGAGTATTGAGACATCTCGAATATGCTTTTTCAGAGATGGTCAATCCTCGAATATGATTTTCGAGACATAGTCAATTCTAAAATATGCTTTTTGAGGATTGACCTTGTTTTATATCTTATGAATAATCAGCCAGAAGAACAATAGTGCATTTTGATTAATAATGTATTATTGCCTATTTTAAGACATGGTCGATAACCGAATATGCTTTTTGAAACAATTCACCCAGAAGAATAAAAATTGCATTTTGTTTAATAATAATGTACTATTTCGAATATTGAGACATGGTCAATCCTCGAGTATGCTTTTTCAGAGATGGTCAATCTTCGAGTATGATTTTTGAGAATTGACCATCTTTTATTTCCTATGAATACTTATCCTGAAGAACACGTAGAGCATTTTGATTAATAATGTATTTCGAATTTTAAGACACGATCAATCCTCGAATACGATTTTTGAGGATTGGCCATCTTTTACTTTCTATGTATAGTCATCCAGCTGAATAAAAATTGCATTTTGCTTAATAATGTACTATTTCGAATATTGAGATATGGTCAATCCTCAAATATGCTTTTTGCAGAGATGGTCAATCCTCGAATATGATTTTTCAGACATGGCCATTCCTCGAATATGCTTTTTGAGAATTAACCATCTTTTATTTCCTATGAATATTCATTCAGAAGAACACGTAGAATTTCCGAATTCACGCCCAGGAGGTTCCGTTATCAACACGCTTCAACGGTTGACCGGCCTACGAGACAAATTCAAAGTTGTCGAGCAAGGACGACATGAAGCAGTCGTTTCTGAATATGTCAGCATTTATAATTCTTTTTAATGCAGGTTATTTTAACATTTAATTTATATTGTTAATTATATTGAACAAATTTGTGTCAATACTGTTTTCTTATAATTACATTTTCTTATACAGGGTTATAGTATGTTAACTTCACGTTGTCTCATTCGGAAATTAAAGGTAATGACGGGTTTTATACAGCTGATATACAGAATTGCCCAAATAACGTGAAATATAAATCAAAAAAGAAATTTGAAGACAAGGTGTTAGTCTGGTGTATCATCTCAGCTAGAGGAATTTCAAGATCTTACGTTGGTCGTGTTAGAGGTGAGGCATTGGATTCGAATATTTATACTGAGCGGTGTCTTCCCAAATTGGTTGATTTTATTAACACACATCACCTTAACGATGATATTATATTTTGGCTAGATCTAGCATCTTGTCACTATTCTAGAACAACACGAAATTGGTTAGAGACTCACAACATTCCATTTGTGCCCAAAAATGACAACCCCCCAAATGTACCTCAGGCTCGTCCGATTGAAGAGTTTTGGGCAATATGAAGTAGAAAGGTTTACGATAATGGTTGGGAAGCGTTGTTAAAAATATTATTTGAATACATTTGACCATTTTCTTTAAATCGTTCTTTAATTTTTTTCCGAAAACTTTTGTTACATACGTTATATAATTGTTTCGTTACGGTTTAAAATCAAATGTATTATATTGTATTTAGTGATTTGTTATCTTGTTAGTATTTTCATTTCTGAATTAAAACTCGTTTACCCTACATTCTAGGATTGACCATGTCTTAAAATTCGAAATAATACATTATTATTCAAAATGCACTACTTGTTCTTCTGGATGATTATTCATAAGAAATAAAACATGGTCAATCCTCAAAAAGCAGATTCGACGATTGACCGTGTCCTAAAATTCGAAATAATACATTATTAATCAAAACGCACTACGTGTTCTTCTGGATGAATATTCATAGGAAATAAAAGATGGTAGGTAAATCCTCAAAATGCATATTCGAGGATTGACCATGTCTCAAACTTCGAAATAGTACATTATTAAACAAAATGCACTAATTGTTATTCTGGATGATTATTCATAGGAAATGAAGGATGGTCGGTCAATCCTCAAACAACATATTCGAGGTGGTCAATCCTCACACAACATGTTCGAGGATTGACCATGCCTTATAGTGAACATAAAAGTTTTTTTTTTTTGGGTGGTCCAACAAATCGAATTCATGGTCAAACGATGGTCAATCAAATAAAAATTGGCAGTTTTCGATTTCGGGGAGGCAAGCGAGAGGGTGGTCAATGAAAGTTGTTGGTTGTGATTTGTGGTCAATAAGTGGTCAATCGAATGTCATTAATTAATTACGAAATATGCAACTTGGGGGGCCAGCTTTCACACAGCTGGACGGAACCCTGTGGAACACCTTTTTAATTAAAGGGTAGGATGTGATTTTTAAATTTGCTTAATTACTTAATAATGTTTGTTTATTCCGCTAATCATCACATGATTATATTATACTTAATTAGGTTTATCAGTTTTATGATGTGAATGTTGTACTGTATTACTTTAAGGCTGCCGCCTGAATAGAAAAAAACGAATAATTTTTCTGTTAGTCGGTTTCTGATGGCGCCATCTAACAGACTAAATTTCGAAATTTCTAATCGGAATTTATTTGTCATGTCGTACGTCGTATCATAAGGATGGTGAGCTCCTGTATAGGCAAGGTAGGTGTTTGATTAATTAGAAAAAAATTTTATCAATGAAATTACATCTGTATGACGTCCAAGTAATGAATTAACACCTTCACTAAAAAACAGTTTTGAAAGTTATAATTAATTCAATTAAATTGCATGAGGAATTAAATGTTTGGAAATTTATTACGGAAATTACTTAATTTCCGTAGTTGGAATTTGGTCTGTAAAAAATGTACATCACCGTACTTTTATTATTATTAATTGAGCCAAAATCTACCTAGGTTAACTAGATATTAATGCGCCCTCGTAACACTGTTTGGAAATATTCATGATAAGAATTATACATATATATTAAAAGTGACCATGTACCAATTTTAAAAAAAAAACTCGGACTATTAATGTACAATAAAATAATTTGACTCGCTAATTAAAATACTAATAATGAAACGATTATAACGATGTTATTAAATATTCACGTTCGACCTTTCTCTCTTTAATGTAAACAAGAAAAACGGGTCAAATTTCATATTTTCATAAACAACACAATCGTTTGTTTTGTAAATGAAAAAAAATGCATAAGAATTTTGATAAAATTCCGACACCGTGATATAAAATGGTAGCGACCTACATTCAATTATCAATTTCTAAACAAAACGCACACTTATTTCTCAATATGCTTTCTCTCTAATCGTTTAATTACAAGGGCTCTTCAGGAAGTTACGGATTATATAAAAAAGAAGCGTGGAAAAAATAATGAATACAGTACTATTACGTTACGTTACATCTTCATAATAAATTGTTAATTCTCACGCAATTAAATCGCTTTTATAATTAAAATCCTCGGTTTACTTTCAAGGGTGTAACGGTCTGCGTAAGTTTATTAGGTAATATAAGTGTAACGTTCTATTTGACATTACGTAACAAAAAGTCTTAGAAATTACTTCAATCTACTTATTCACTCGGATAGAAAAATTAATACACCATAGCGACTTTGTGAAATTTTTGACAACTTAAAATATCCTTAAATACTCTGATTAATTTAGTATAATCTATTTATTATAAACGCATGTCACACTTTCTGCCTGTAATTGTTTTATTTTGAATAATAAACTAAGTTTGCGACACAGTTTACTTCTACACTTAAATGATGAATAATAAATGGTTTTTCTTTCAACTCTGTTTAGATTTGTATTTGAATTGCTCAATACTATTTTTGAAAATTAAATTAATTTTAAATATAAGTTATAAATTCATATTTATTTGTATCTCCATAATAAAATAAAAACAAAACCCTGGTAGGTAAGTTAAAAAGCCGTCCTACCGAAACAAATACTTTTAACAGATAGGATGTGGAGTGTATTACACGTAAGTAGAACCCCACCTACTTTGTAATTTTACAGGGTGTCGTATAAATAATTCACCCACTTATGATTAAATACTTCTAGCCCAGAGCTATAATTAGCTATGGAAAACAATGGATAACTAGAAGATTTTATGCCACTTTGCTCATCGGTACATTAATAGGTCCAGGTTCAATAACATTTGATTTGCTTATTAACAAAAATAGCTTAATATTTTCGCTTTACAAAAAAAGGTGTTGCTTCAAACCTGAAAATAAATAATGTAATCTCGGACGCCAATTTGTTGTTAAGGAACAAATAAACCTTAAAAATAGAAAAGTCACAAAAAAACTCATGAAAATAACAAGTAAAAAATAAGGACAACAATGAGTTTTATTACGATACTTAATTTGATTGTAATGATGATGTCTTAAAAACTAATATTAGTGATTCTTAATTAACAGCCTTAAACTATAATGTGAATTAATTAACAATATGAAATACCTGATGTAATTTCTTTTACATTTTGGGTGTCACTGGAACTTCAGCAGATAAGGAAATTCTGTCGATTCGCCACTTTAAATTTGCGCAATTTTGATGTGGAAGTTGAAGTAAACATCAGATTGATATGCTGGTAATTCCAAATATATAGAAATACCATCTTGCAAAGTTAACGTTAAAATAAAATTAAACCCAAAGTAAAATAAGTGGTAAGAGTATAACTAAAGTTGCCATATAAATGTGGCACTCTTAATAAAAAGATTTAAACAAAGCGAAAATGGCTTCTACTTAAACACGTAGTTCAAGCAATGAATGAAGGACGCTCAAAGTAACCCTGCGCAATGACCCAAAATGACTCAAAGCGCGGAAAGGGATGTGCAGACGTATTGAAATAATTTATTAAAAGAAATTTTTTATGTAAATTTTAAACATACATAAAAAGGTTTGTTACAACTTGACCTTTCACTGTTTGACCTTAATTACATGTAATGACTTTTTCGTAATTCCCCATAATGACAGGATTTTTCCAAAGTTCTGTCATTACGCTGAAAAGAGTTTCATGTTTTTCTGAAATTCCTCATAATTAGTTTTTTGTGTCATTATCTAAATCACTTTTGGAATTTTCCCAATACCTTGTCATTATTCAAATTGCGGATTTTGTGATCGACAAGTTTATGTATGGTCCTTTTGGTTGGTTTCGATCAGCATCTTGTATTGAGAATTGCAGCCGTATCTAAGATCCTTTTTTTGGCTGAGGCTGGTTTCAACAGGTAGCTTGGGGTGACATCTTGGTGAAGCGTGTCTTTTTGCCGTGGGGTTGACATCATTTTGGCTTTCCTTGTGCATTTTTGGCTTTCCACCATTTTGTTTTTGTGTGCCTTTTTAACTTTCGACCATCTTGTTTGCGGTATGAAGCTTATTTGTACATCTAAGGTTCTTAAACAAATTAAAGCGAAAACATCGGCGAGTATAGATTTTCTCGGGTTCAGCTGTGTTTGCATCCGTATCTAGATCCTTTCGACAGATGTAGTATCTAAGCTCTTTTGACATGGCCAAGTTCAAGCTTGAAATCTATAATTAAGATGCTTTTGGTGAATATTGCATCTTGTTTCCGTATCTAAGGTCCTTTTGGCAGAAATCGCCATCTTAAGGCTTGCATCATGTTTCTGTATCTCGTATCCTCTGACTAAAACTGGTTTCAGGTCATCATACTGATAAGCCGAATAAGGTCCTCGAGTTAAAATGAACATCTTGAAACATATTTATTAATCTAAGGTCCATTTAATAGAGGCTAATTTCAAATCAACACCTTCGACTTGAATGTTCTTTCTATATTTAAGATGTTTTGATGGAAACTGGTTTTCAAATCAACATCTTAAATTCATTTCTAATATTGCTTTAATAATTGCAAAGTACATAAAATCTGTTGATACATTAACGTGTAAGCGTATTAATAACTTTTTCGTTGTCCTGATGTTAGTTAAAATCAAAAATAAGTGTACAATCAAAATTGGAATAGAAAGTGAATTGTGTCCCGCATCTTGCTTCTACGTCTAACGTCCTTTTGTAAATATGCGAATGTGATTTAATACTAATTAATGTTTACAACCAAAAAGACGATTTAGATCGAAAATAAAGGGATAAATATGATTTAAGAGTAATTAACGTTCTTGAACAAGAGACAATTGCTGCATTTAACTGCAGGGTATAATATTGACCTGTTCTGAATGCTTGGGTGTGCACCCTTTGTTTATGCCTAAGATCCTTATATTGCATCTTTTTTCCGTATCTAAGACCCTTTTGACAGTGTGAAAATTGGAATTGAAGGCAAGTTACTTTTGCAATCTCGTTTCCACTTTCGCAGAAGCTGAAATAAGATACTTGATTAGTTCGCCCCGTTTGTAACATGTAGTTTCATCAATAGAAAACAATTCAACATCTAAGAATTGCACCTTAACGTAGTTTGTACAATAAGATATTTTGCCAGAAGTCGTTTGCATGCTGGAATCAATCATCTTGGAATAGTCCTTTTGTTGCGGCATTCTTTATCTAAGGTTCTTTTGACATAATGCATAATCTTATTTAAGTTAGACATTTAACTAGATTAGTTCTCTATTCCTATATCCTATTTCAGCATCTTGAAAAATAAAGGGTACATTTGAAACAGGTTTCAAAACAGTTTTCCATCTCTCCCCTACCTTTTAAACGATCAATTAATTGTCTCTTTTAGATTATAAGTAAATGTAGAGCCCTTAACCGATGTAAAATAGAACCCCGGCCAAGCCGAAGCTGGAAATGAATCTGTATGCTAACTTCTAATTACACCACAAGATAGCGGTGCAATTAACTTGCAATACCATATTGTGGTTTAATTTGACGTCAGAGTTTGAAATAACACAGGGTCCTGGGCTTCATTTTCAACACTAGATCCCTATTTCTAACAGCTTGTGCTCGGCCTGAGTCCTATTTTACTTTTACACCAGTTAAGGACTCCGTAAGGCGCCCTATTTCTAACAGAGCTAGGGTGTGTTATAATTAGAAGTTAGCATACTATTTGCAGCACCAACCTGCGGTATAGTTAGAAGTTATGATATAGTTTGCGAGATCACCTTGTGGTAGTATATTGAATATGAATAAGCGTAAAACTAGACGAATCAAGAATTTAATTTAATTAATAAAGTATATATTAGTATAAACACTGTAAAACCATAAATAAACAAGTCAAGCATCTCCAAAACAAAAGAAACTAGCCAACAAGCTACTGAGAGTACCGTAAGACCTCTTATTTCCACCTGTTTGGACTCTTACATTAATTTTTTTCTGAATTTGACGATCCCTTCAAATACGAATTATATAACCACACTAAAATTTTATATTACAACCCATGATCATCCCGTTGAGTTTCTAATTTTTTTTGTCGTAAATTGTAATGGCTGCTTTACACGTGACAATAGTTGGGAGGTGCGACTAAAGTTGTGTGATTCGCATTATCACCCACTCCATACAATATAATGTTTTTATAAACCGCTGGGTTGATATCGTTATCACTTGACTATACTGCATATTGACTATACTCCAAATTTATTGGTCCATTTGTATTTTTCGTGCAGGTTAAATGTTTTTCTGTATGAAATGCTTAATAGTTCTAATAACATGTTCCGCAATGACGGACTTTACATAATGCGTACTATAGCTGGAGTAATGGTTGACATCATAACAAGGCATGCTTTTTGTAAGGTTTTTACGCTGCTTCTGTTTCCAAGATTGTTTACACATTTAATTATTGTTCTTTATCATTTTAAACGTCTGTTTACACGTACCTTATTGTTTTTGTTTTTACAATGTTGCCGATTTTCCTAATTAACTTATTATAAAAGAGGTTGCATAATTCTGTACCTAAGTATAATAAGGACATATCTCAATTTTTGACAGTTTTAAGAAATGAGCTAGTGAACATTAGCAATGATTGATGAATTTGCACTTATTATTTTTTTTTTTAATTTCTGGCCAATTTTATCAAGAGGGCTACACATTAAGGAGTTGTAAATGGTCACTTAGCGTTTTTCGAAATTTCGTACTTTTTGCTGAAGATTGTTCTTTTTGAGGTCTAACAGCCGTGGAATAGTTTATTATGTAGTGCACATTGGCCCCTTTTATCTACGGTATTCCACCAACTGCAATTCGAATTAACACAAAAAGACATAGTCGAAAATATTTTTAACTTTTTATTGGAAGTACTTATCCAATACTCAAAAAAACAGAAAAAAGAACACCTCTAAAAAACTAAGAAAATGTTACTAATTATAATTCAGTGGTCATCTTGAGGTGATCCAGGAAATTCTTCAGCGCTTAAGTTCGATTATCTTTTCAAATTTTGATAAAATATTTTGTTGTAATCGCTAATAAAAGGCAAAAGGTCATGTAGATGTGTAACTTTTACATGAGGTTCAGAACTAATCGGCTTCAATTCGAAGTTTAGATCATTTTTACGGTTTCTATGGCTTCTCTTCTTAAATCTGGTTTTTGGAACTCCTTTTCATTAAACCTGGTTTTGTAGAGCAACTGACATTTATTTTCTCTTATAAATCTCATCAATTTTATACGCATCCACCACTTTATTTTTATAGATACGTCAAAAAGTGCCAAACAAAAAAAGTTCAGATTATCCTCGACTTCAAAGATCAGTTATTTTTTTATTAGGTTAATATAGCAGAATTCACAGAAACATCACTTTTTTAGATTCAAGATTGCAGTTACGCCCCCTAGCGGCCATTTCAGAAACATGAAAATATTTTTCAGGTTTTTGTATTGGCCGTTTTAGTAATAACTTTTTTTCCGCAAGCCTCTACGATGTGTAGTTTCCCAGATACAGTACCTCGTATTCTTAGTTGGCCACCCCGTACATATGTCATCTTACTTACTGACTATTCACATTCTTCGAGATTTCACAACAGTTACGAGCGGGTACAGAGATATTGATAGGATCAATGGCAGAGACTGATGAGTTATTATAAGGATTTAATTCCATATAAACCTGTGGTTGAAAATCACCGGTTGTCTGTAAAGAAACTAAAACGAATTGAATTCAATTCCCTTGAGAGAATTTAGTACATGTTACTTACGGCTTCAATTGGGTGTAAGGATGTAAGTTGTGTTGCACTTGAGGTTATTGCAGGTCCTGAGGAAAAAATTGTAACTGCAGCACTTTCTTTTATACGTGGAAGAGTATTAATAATGTAATACTGTAGGTATCGTAGTATGTACGATAAATCAGAAATTGGGCATATAAATAAAGATCAAAAATGTATTGCTCCGAATGACCAAATGAAATGTGCGTATTAGTAGTTTAGAGGTTAAAATTTTGAATGGCAGTACCTTGGATTGAATGTCTCCTAACCATGCATATTTTTTGGGTTCTACTTGAAATCATTTTGAAAATCACTTTACATACCAAAAACCAAAAGTAAGGTTAGGCGGAGGTTGCACACCTTGCTTATTGAACAGTAAATAATAGTATAATAAAACGGCCAATCTCCGACCCCACTACATGAGCCGTGAAGATTGGGCCTTGAAGTGTCAAAATCAAATAGTTAAAGGGCCATTCTTCTAACATTGGCCATTTTATGATTGCACTGGAATGGACATCGTCCCTCCGAAGAAATTGGTGGATAGGTAACTAACTATACTGCCGTAGAGTTTGGCTCACAATAAAACAATAATTGAAAAGCGGCGATTTTGGAAATTGGTCCTTGTTATGCTCAGGTACAGAATTATCCTAAGAAAATTGTTATTAAAATTATTTCATTTCTTTTAATTTCCATTTTTTAGGTTGAAGGTAGTGTGTTCCAGACCAGATATTTTTTTTGTGGCGACGAAACAATCTCTACTCACATTCTTGATATAAAAAGAGGAGGATGAAATACGCCCGATATAGTTTATTATATGTAAGATTCATCGTAGTACAATTTAGTAATACGCATTAAATGTAGGAAGTGTTAAATATCGTTATCGGGCTGGAAATTTTTTAGGATCGTTTTGGTACGTTTTAGTTAGCCCGAGACGGGTATGGTTTATTGAACTTTTAGCGAACGTAATCGGTTTTAGCGATACGGGTTTGTAGTGACCAATTGCTGAGGTTTAGGCGTTGTGAGAATTAGCGCAGCGGGATTTTGTTTGTAGGGTGAGATAAACAACCCTGTTTTATGGCATGTAAATAAAATGTTAGATCTTTGGGAACTGTCTCAAAATTTGCAATACGGTTTCTAAAAGTAGTTTAAGAGCACACACTAACTATAGAATGTAGTAGTTCTTCTGGTGAACATTTTGATATTGTGCGTAAGTCCGTGAACGGATATAAATAATATTGACAATTTATTGTAGTTTGATGTAAAGAACCGGGGCGGGTGAAGTAAAAAGACACGTTGTGCAGTTTATTGTATTCAACGGAAGTGTTGTACACCGAAGGACTTTTTAATCAAGACGATTACCCACCAATTTATTACTCAGTTTAATGCCATAAGGGCTTATTTCTAGTATCGAGTTAAGTTTGAAAATCAAACGTTCAAGGTAGTTTTGAGGCGAATTGTACTTGAGGGAAGGAACACGGCACTAGCATTTGGTGGTTGTACCTTGCAGCCAACGTTCTGTAGTGGACTGTGAACGATTTTGTGGTATTCTGAAGGTTTACTGGCGAAACTCTGAAATTGTGTGTTTAAAATTTTATTCTCTGCTTGGAATGCTTAACTTCTTGTAGGTTTATTTATTATGCAACTGGACCGTTAGATTGTTAATTTAAAGAATGAAAATGTACGTTTGACACAAAATTTATTTTTTTGCGTTTTTAGAAATCTATAAGCCATATGTGTAACAGTACAACCCTTAATTGCTTGGTGAAATTACAGGCACATCAATTGAAACGCAGAATTTTTTAAGAGCTTACGATACGAGAAGCATGTAATTATTCAGATCAGGTTGAGGGGGTAGAATTTAATTATTCAGATCAGGTTAAGGGGGTAGAATTTTTATTGATTTGCCGACTGTTTAAGTTAAACCAGCCACAGAAGTAATATTTTGTTAAAATAAACTCTCGTAACTTTAGAGTTATTTTTCTTGTGTTTGGAGCGTTACAGTTTCAGGTTTCGTCATAAGGATTGGAGAGGCGCGTGTACCAAGAGGGCGAGTGCAAGGTAAGTTTACTTGTGTTCATGAACTGATTATAAGCTAGGGTGGCACCCACATTTTTCTGTCACAAATGTAATGCCTATTTGACTCGTGACAAATCTTATAGCGTACAGCTATAATCTGTCCAGAAACGAAGCGAAGGAATAAATCGACATGTTTGACAGATTCCAGTGGTGTTGGGTTGTTTTATGATAAAAAATATAAAACTGAAGTAATATTGATTAGATATGTCATAATGAAATTAATTAGTACTAATTACAAGTTGGGAAGGAACGAGGATATTATTTATTTGTAATATAATTTTTTTTTTTTGTAATAGTTAATTTTTCAATAAAATATTGCAATCGTCATTTGTTTGTCTGCAAAACCCATGTACACACTTATGATCTTTACTTTAGAACTCAACAACACGTACGTCCCATTGTTTGGGACGTTTGCAAGGATTAGCAGCTATTGATAAATAACTTACGTTGTAACACTATCCTATGGAAGTGGTATATCCTAAAACTAGTTTAAGAAATCTAATAAGTACTTAATACAAAATCGTGTACCGCTTACGCTTATATGTAAAATAAATGAGCTATTTTAATTTATTCCTTTGCTTCGTTTCTGGACAAACTATAGTTTTGAAATTTTTCGACGAAATTTACAAAGTTTTCTGTTCTGCCATTTACGAGAATACTGCATCTTAAAAAAATTCCATTATTTTTTACGCCAATTTGCTTTGTCAGTGATATGATACGATAATAATTACTCAGAACTCTAATCTTATCAATACAGTGTTTTGACTTTAAAAAATTCCGGTAATAACATTTTCCTACCATCATTGTTTTTGTTTGGAAAATTAAGTCCCAAAAAATTAAGTTCATTGAATTAAATGTCATTAGACACGTAAAATGCAGGATGTTATGGTAAACACGAGTAAAAAGTAGAATCATCCATTTATTAGTAGTAGATTTGATCAAATCAGATTTATTTTTAGAAATTAGTTAAATCAGTTAACAAATTTAACTCATTAAAAAAATGGAAATTTATACCGTATGAGTAAAGAATGAATAGGTTACGTCAACATTACACATAATATTCAAATCGCGTCTTGATTTAATTCAATTTAAATAGTGAAGGTACCCCATCGACCTGTCATTACCTCACCTCATCCAAGAATAGAAAGTACAATACTCAAAATCTCATATAAAATAAACCAGGTCATATTCAAAAAAATCTTAACGACACATTCTCTTTACTCACTTTGTGCGCTTCCGGCGATGAACGGAAGCTTCAATTTCCCATGTCTGGATTTCTTGAACCCTAACGTTCGCATTAATGTCCCTTAATTTTTTTTTACGTTTTCCAAAGCAGACGAAAATCCGTTTTTATTATAAAGATCAACACTCTATTTTAGTGAGTTTAAAAATTTGGCAAATGATCTTGATCTTGATTCTTTTGGCGGACTGATTCTTTACGGTGGAATTTAAGGCATATTAATTTATTACCCCTTTTGTTTTACAGCTTTCTGGATTAATGCCATAAATTGTTCAAACTGATTACTCCCTTAAAGCTTAATATTCACACTTTCTAAAGCTTAAAATATTTTAATCGTAGATAATCTGATATTTTTAATTTTTCTCAGACTTCCTCCGGTCGTTGATATTAATTGTCAAATAATTTATATGTAAAATACGATGGCAGTATTAAGCTGGAATTTTAATATCTGAAATATTTTTGGAGCAGGATGTAATTTTATTGCAATTCGAGACTAATCTAATTTGCATTAACGCATTGTTTTTGTTTTTTTTTCTTGGATAATCGCCACATTTTTTTATGTAAATTATGATTATTGTCTTATTTTTTTCCGGTAAATTAATTAAGAGGAACATCTTATCTAATAACCAATTAACGTTTGCGTGAAGGAATTTTGAACATTTAAACTTGAATTTTTAAAAAAGACCCGGCTATTCACGGTCATAGAATACGAGTTTTTTCGGGATTTTTTTAAAATTTAATCATGGTTCAAGTTTTAATGCATTGTTTATAACAAAATGTGCATAACAACTCGAGTAGAAACCAAAACTCTTATTATTCGTCTAATCAAAAATCGTTGAACCGTTCCCCTTTGTTAAAATTTACAGCTATAAAATTGCAAATTTTCAGAATTGTTGCACATTTCCTATCTTAAGATAAGAACTTTTGTTTTATTCGTAGTTTTCCCTAGAAAATTTATCGATACAGAAAGTTTACAGTATCATTTCTTTTAATTATATTAATGTGAATACAACGTGTTACAATGTGTTTATAAAATGATAATTCATTTTACAAACAAAAATTAAGCGTTCATTTCTTTCACAAATTATCAGGAATGTGAGTGGTTTATGCAAGATGGTGTGCTTGCTTATCAAGGCTCAGATAAGACAAGGTAGGTAGGCATTTATTTATTTGTTTTTATCAAAATTTGTGACTGACACATCATTATTTTATTAATTTTTGGCAACGGTAGCCTGTAATTTATCTCTGGCTAGACTCAGTAGACTGTAATGCGATAATAAAACAGCTAAATAGTAGCATTCTTTCTATTATTTTTAAATAAATTATTTTTATATCCACTTATTTATTTTTTTTACCCTGAGTAATGTGAAATAATTATTAAAATTACATTTATAGCTTATTTAATAGCCAGAATAGGCGTCGAGTACCCCATCGTTACTTTTAGTTTTTTAGACTATTTTTATTATAATTGTCTATATCATGTTATAATCTGACACCGTTTCGTAATTTTTAAAATATGTCTAGTATAATCAAAAGATTCTAGAGAAAAAATTAAAAATATTTTATATAACATATCTTATCCCTAACTTCAAGTGTTTTTTTTTAGATTAGTTAACCTTTCGGTAAAAAATGACCATGGTATTTTTTAATGCAATTCGGATAGTGCGTAAGAGAAGCCGAAATGTAAAGGACACTAAATAATTTTTTTCCGTTTTTATACAGGATGACCTAATGTGTCTTATCACTTCTGTAATCAACGTTAAAAGAGAGTAACACTTTCTATTAAAACCCCTATACCTACAATGAATAGTTTTTTAAATATTTTTTTTTAAACATTTAGAAAACTATCTATTTAAAATATTGACTTTCGGTTCTTAATATCATTATTCGAGCACCCTGTATAATAATATGGCCAACATTGATTTAGTATTGCTTACATTTTAGCATTAACCCAAAAATGTATTATAATGTTTGCACGAAAATTTTAAATAATTTAAAAGCCGTCGAAGTTAGGCGTATGGCAAATTTTCAGAATTTTAAACCTATTTATTATCACTAAACGTGATTAAAAATAATATAAAATGGTATAAACCCATTGGATTGCATATGTTTAAGCATTGTCCTACAATTTTGCAACGCCCTGTATAATTTAAGTACTACACCATTAAATGAAGCATGAAATAATGATTCGAACACCAAACGCCGATGTTGATTCAATATTTTAAAGAAGAATGATTAAAGAAAACGTAGAATTTCTGCCCGTTTTTCGAAGTTTTTAATGCAGTAGAGAAAGTGACCGAATGTCCCATACGACACCCATAACAATTCCTTCACAAAGAATTATTTTATGCAAAAAAGTCCCAATCACAACCGTTCGTGACATCCAACAAGGTTCCTTTGCACATAATAACGACGTCTAAAAAATAATCAAAATTTTATCGCACCCCTAATAATTCTAGAGTTCTGTCATGGTGGTACAAATGGTTCTGTTAAATTAATCAAAAGAAAAATCGTCAAAGTTCAGAAGCCTTTTCCACCCCCTTGTGGATATGTTTATTAAAAGTGATTCATAGATCTCTTGTGGTGCTATCCAGAACTCCCAAGAAAACGTGCAGTTTAAAAAAATTCACCACTTTTGGATATCAAAACGAAATACCGATAGGACCCTCTCTGATAATGGTTTAAAAGCCATGTTTATTAGGTTACGAAGTATAGGTTTATAATTTCGTAGTCACAATCTGACCCGATACGTGCGACGATCAACACTGCATGCATGGTACTAATGACTCAAACACGGCGTACTGTATACCAGGCAATATAGGAGTGGGAGACGTGAAATCGTAGAGTTTAGGCTGCACAACAAATTCTAATAATATTTGTCGAAATATGATTCAAGTGCCATGTACCGGATTCTGGAAACACCTGTCATAGTACTACTTTATTTAATATTACAAAATATTGCATTGTATAATTATAAAAAATTACGAAACTTCGATAAATCAATTGTGAGCGTCAAAAAAGTTTAATATCATAGCGAAAATTTAAAGTATTGCAAAAAAGTCTAATTAATGGTTGTATTTACTGAAATTGCAGTTACATATGTATTAAAATGCATGGATATTTTACTAATGTTAAGAAATGTAGTTGAGTAATAATGGGAATAGGATTACCAGCTATTTACTACAGTTTCTATCAGTTAATGAATCGATACAATATCCATGAAACATGCTGATGCATGTTATTTGCAATGCACGTAACGTAGTCTAGTCTATACCTCTTTATTTGTTAAAGAGGGACCGCTTAGATCATTATTTGTAATGCGATACCCATTGCTTTGTTTTCTTTCTAAACAGTGAAATGAATTTTCAATGACTTTTATTATTCGTGTTGCATTAGTGTCAATTACAGTTATACAAGTAAATTATAGAAGTTACACTTAAACATTTAGTATCTTAATCAATTTACATTAATCATCGTTCAATTCTATGAACACTTCTAAACGAGACAATATTACTAAGATTTTTTTGTTTGGATTGTTATTAAAAAATATAATTTCCGATCATTTGGGATCAGAGTTTGGGTTTTTAGTCGTTAAAATTTGATTAACAACAAGGAAATCTGTCCGTGTCTCAATACTTTCCGTGCGGCAATCGGCCTCCGACGTCATCGTCGGAGCTGAAAGTGGGGGACTATATTCTCGCCTACAAATAATTTATTTCTACATATTGCAAATTGGTATTGATGTCAAATTTATTGGTAGAACGGTCAAAACTATTTCGGTGGACAAGAACCAAATTTTAAAGTTTTGTTATTGATAATCATCGTTTGGGGACTGAAATTTATACACTAATTTCATTTGGGAAAAGGTCAAAACTATTTATTCGATGAGCAAAAACAAAATTGTTTGGTAGATGGGAAAGGTCAAAACTATCAGAACTATTTGCTCCAATATTAAGAACCACGAGCTAGTCATCTTTTAGAAGGGCTAAATGTCCAAACTCTTTATTTATATTCTGATTTCATTAAGAAAACAGCCAAAACCATTTGATAGGTAGGCAAGAGCAAAATTTTATGATTTTACCAGGTTGATCATCTTTCGCTTATGTCAAAAATCTTTATACACCAATTGTATTGACTAAACGGTCCAAACCATTTGACAGATGGGTAAAACAAAATTGATGGATTTACACGTGTGAAATTTTTCTTGGTCATCTGGTCCGGTGATAATAAAATAACAACTTACTCTTGTCAGAATCGATTTCGTCAGTAATAGTGCGACACTTAAAAAAATGAACCTTTTGACTTTGATCTAATGCACTGGATAGGTTAAGGGTGAATGTTAAACAATTTGAGATTGCGCCTTGTAGCATTGTGGGAAACCATCTTTTGATGAAGATTGCAAACATATATTTCCTGAGCAATTCGTCGCAAGTAACACAACATCAAAAGCTCGACATTTAGCTAAAAAAAATTACGATTTCTTATAAACTTATATCGTGGAGAGGGTTTATTAAGAGTTATTACTAAAAGTTTCAAAAAAAATAATTCTCATAATGTTTTTCTACCCTGTGAGGATTTAGAAAACGAAATTTCGATAGATCCATGATAATAATGGTTTCTATCACAGAGTTATTGGATCAATAGTGTCTCCTGGTGCTACAACACGATCACCAGTTCGCTTACATAATCATCCAATACCATACGACGTACCTTTTCCATGGTCGGATTCTTGGATTTATATATATATATATATATATATATATATATATATATATATATATATGAAAACGAATGTATATGGCTGTCTGTCCTTTATGCATTACTACACCATAAAAGTATTTAAATATGCTCCCCCCCCCCCCAGGGCCCTCATAACGCAGCAACGCGCGCCGGGAATGACTAGTTAATTATAAAGAAAAAAAAGGGCATAGCTATTTTTAAAACCTGCCATATAATATTAAATATAATTTTGGTTAAATTCTTCCTTTTTTTTGGATGCGAGTTCGTTTCTAAAATAAATCGAATACTTAACTTACTCCATCACTTGCAAAAAAAAAACGAATAATTTAAATACATGTACTTAAAAGTCCAATTGTATCGATTCTGCTACTGAAATTAATACAAATCTTGCACTGAGAGAGTATTTACACAATTAGGCCTTTGAAATAAGTGCAAGCTCATTAAATTTAGTAGTTATTAGTTACACAAATATTCTATACTGAAATGTACAGGGTGTCCCAACGATAGAGTAAAGTAAGTTTATGCTTAACTAGAATTATTTGTGTAAATATTGTATGGACCATGGGGTAGAGGTAAGAAGTGTGCATTTTTTTTAAATATTGGAAGTTATACAGGGTGTGCCAGAAAAGCAGGACGTGAAAAAGTATGATTTTTTAAATAGAACACCCCGTATTTGATTTTAGTTTTTAATTCTACGTGTCCATACAAACATATTTTGTCATACAAAAGATTGGCTGAAAGTTTTAGTTCTTGAGATATTCGCGTTTAAAGATTATTATGGTCATTTTCGTGGGGTTGATGAATGGGCAATTGTTCCGTTATTTCACAATAAAAAATTGATATTTCGTGTGAAAATGAGTGATATTATACTAACGTTTAGACCGAGTAGTATATCTATTTAAAATATTGACTTTCGGTTCTTAATATCATTATTCGAGCACCCTGTATAATAATATGGCCAACATTGATTTAGTATTGCTTACATTTTAGCATTAACCCAAAAATGTATTATAATGTTTGCACGAAAATTTTAAATAATTTAAAAGCCGTCGAAGTTAGGCGTATGGCAAATTTTCAGAATTTTAAAC
Organism: Vesta saturnalis; assembly: GCA_036346205.1. Lineage (NCBI taxonomy): Eukaryota > Metazoa > Arthropoda > Insecta > Coleoptera > Lampyridae > Vesta > Vesta saturnalis. The sequence continues at coordinate 504,258 of JARFJB010002450.1, read as the reverse complement.
CTTCTATTTTTATCACTAAACGTGATTAAAAATAATATAAAATGGTATAAACGCATTGGATTGCATATGTTTAAGCATTGTCCTACAATTTTGCAACGCCCTGTATAATTTAAGTACTACACCATTAAATGAAGCATGAAATAATGAATCAAACACCAAACGCCGATGTTGATTCAATATTTTAAAGAAGAATGATTAAAGAAAACGTAGAATTTCTGCCCGTTTTTCGAAGTTTTTTAATGCAGTAGAGAAAGTGACCGAATGTCCCATACGACACCCATAACAATTCCTTCACAAAGAATTATTTTATGCAAAAAAGTCCCAATCACAACCGTTCGTGACATCCAACAAGGTTCCTTTGCACATAATAACGACGTCTAAAAAATAATCAAAATTTTATCGCACCCCTAATAATTCTAGAGTTCTGTCATGGTGGTACAAATGGTTCTGTTAAATTAATCAAAAGAAAAATCGTCAAAGTTCAGAAGCCTTTTCCACCCCCTTGTGGATATGTTTATTAAAAGTGATTCATAGATCTCTTGTGGTGCTATCCAGAACTCCCAAGAAAACGTGCAGTTTAAAAAAAATTCCCACCCACTTTTGGATATCAAAAACGAAATACCGATAGGACCCTCTCTGATAATGGTTTAAAAGCCATGTTTATTAGGTTACGAGAAGTATAGGTTTATAATTTCGTAGTCACAATCTGACCCGATACGTGCGACGATCAACACTGCACATGCATGGTACTAATGACTCCAAACACGGCGTACTGTATACCAGGCGGGAATATAGGAGTGGGAGACGTGAAATCGTAGAGTTTTAGGCTGCACCAACAAATTCTAATAATATTTGTCGAAATATGATTCGCAAGTGCCATGTACCGGATTCTGGAAACACCTGTCATAGTACTACTTTATTTAATATTACAAAATATTGCATTGTATAATTATAAAAAATTACGAAACTTCGATAAATCAATTGTGAGCGTCAAAAAAGTTTAATATCATAGCGAAAATTTAAAGTATTGCAAAAAAGTCTAATTAATGGTTGTATTTACTGAAATTGCAGTTACATATGTATTAAAATGCATGGATATTTTACTAATGTTAAGAAAGTAGTATAAAATGGGAATAGGATTACCAGCTATTTACTACAGTTTCTATCAGTTAATGAATCGATACAATATCCATGAAACATGCTGATGCATGTTATTTGCAATGCACGTAACGTAGTCTAGTCTATACCTCTTTATTTGTTAAAGAGGGACCGCTTAGATCATTATTTGTAATGCGATACCCATTGCTTTGTTTTCTTTCTAAACAGTGAAATGAATTTTCAATGACTTTTATTATTCGTGTTGCATTAGTGTCAATTACAGTTATACAAGTAAATTATAGAAGTTACACTTAAACATTTAGTATCTTAATCAATTTTACATTAATCATCGTTCAATTCTATGAACACTTCTAAACGAGACAATATTACTAAGATTTTTTTGTTTGGATTGTTATTAAAAATATAATTTCCTATCATTTGGGATCAGAGTTTGGGTTTTAGTCGTTAAAATTTGATTAACAACAAGGAAATCTGTCCGTGTCTCAATATTTCGGGCAATCGGCCTCCGACGTCATCGTCGGAGTTCTAATGGGGACTATATTCTCGCCTACAAATAATTTATTGCTACATATTGCAAATTGGTATTGATGTCAAATTTATTGGTAGAACGGTCAAAACTATTTCGGTGGACAAGAACCAAATTTTAAAGTTTTGTTATTGATAATCATCGTTTGGGGACTGAAATTTATACACTAATTTCATTTGGGAAAAGGTCAAAACTATTTATTCGATGAGCAAAAACAAAATTGTTTGGTAGATGGGAAAGGTCAAAACTATCAGAACTATTTGCTCCAATATTAAGAACCACGAGCTAGTCATCTTTTAGAAGGGCTAAATGTCCAAACTCTTTATTTATATTCTGATTTCATTAAGAAAACAGCCAAAACCATTTGATAGGTAGGCAAGATCAAAATTTTATGATTTTACCAGGTTCATCATCTTTCGCTTATGTCAAAAACTACATTTATAACAAATTCCTAACTGAATACTAGCTATGTGAAGACTTGGAAAATTTGATGGATAGATTTGATTCTAGCGGTAGTGTTAAATACTTCAAACGTAAAGTTGTTAATAAAAGGGCAGCTAATGAAGAAAAGAACTTGAAATATTATTAAATATTCAAGAAAATCCCCAAGTGAGTTCTAGAACATTAGCGACGATATGTGATACCTCCAAATCAAACGTGAATCGAACAACGCTGAAGTATAAGTACCATCCCTATCACATTGAGCTTCATCAAGAATTGCGAGAAGAGGATTTTGCAAGACGAATTGAATTCTGCAATATCATTAATCAACGGCTGCAATTAAATAACAACTTTTGTGCTCCATAATGTTTTCCGATGAGGCGACGTTTAAAAGTAATGGGGCTGTAAATCGGCATAATATGCACTATTACGCCATTGATAATCCATTTTGGCTACGATAGTTCAAAACCAAAATCATTTGTCACTAAATGTGTGTGTGGTATACTTAATGACCAAATTATCGGTCCCTATTTTTTGATGATCCATTAACGGGCGCAGCTATTTGCATTTCTTACGTGAAGAATTGCCTGTGTTACTTGAGGATATCAATTTAGAAGGACGACTAAATATGTGGTTGCAACAGGATGGTGCACCTCCACATTTTATCGGGCGTAAGGGAATTCTTGAACCAGCAATACCCGGAGAAATGGATAGGACGTAATGGCTTTATATTAGGCCACCCAGGTCATGCGATTTAACTCCACTGGATTTTTCCTATGGGGATACATAAAAGATCGGGTGTATATTATTAAACCTACAACAAGGAGGACATGAAAATAGAATTCGCAAGCTTGTCGCACAGTGGCCCTCTTATGTTATCCGAAGTGAGACAGAACATGAGAAAAGGCTAATATGTGTATTCAGCAAGAAGGCCGTCTATTTGAGCATTTACTAAGACGCAATGTTGAATAATTATTGAATTACTGTTTCTCATTAATAAAAACTGTTAATATTCTCGCTTAGGTGGTTTGTTTTATTTCGTCGCAATTGTTTTCCATGGCTACCACGATCCACAATTAATGTTATAGTATCGTATGTAACGTAGCTAGTGAGAAAATCGAAATTCCTCGAAAACTATCAAAGATAGATATAGGATATATTTGACAAAAATGATAGATTTTTAATCCCGAATAAAATGAAATAAAAATATATAGGGTGTGCAATTAAAAAAACTGATTTTTTAATTTGAGAATTTTCAAATTTGAATGGTTATAACAAACACCCTGTTGAGAAAATTAGAAATACTACTCGGTCTAAACGTTAGTATAATATCACTCATTTTTCACACGAAATATCAATTTTTTTTGTGAAATAACGGAACAATTGCCCATTCATCAACCCCACGAAAATGACCATAATAATCTTTAAACGCGAATATCTCAAGAACTAAAACTTTCAGCCAATCTTTTGTATGACAAAATATGTTTGTATGGACACGTAGAATTAAAACTAAAATCAAATACAGGGTGTTCTATTTAAAAAATTAACTTTCACGTCCTGCTTTCTGGCACACCCTGTATAACTTCCAATATTTTAAAAAATGCACATCTTACCTCTACCCCATGGTCCATACAATATTTACACAAATAATTCTAGTTAAGCATAAACTTACTTTACTCTATCGTTGGGACACCCTGTACAATAGATACAGTTATCGTGTATAAAAAAGACAAAGAGGATAATTTATTACGCACATAAGTTAAACAATTTAAATTACAGATGTTCGAGTGTGAAATTAGCCAAAATGTAAATTAAAGAAATGTACTAGCAATCTACTCACGCTAATTCTTTCTAAGTTACATATAAATATAAATGAACATCGCTTATCCTTGCACTCGTAATCAGACAAATTAAGGTTTGAAAAGGTGGATAAGAAAAATACTTATAAATATTGTAAGTTTAAGTAGAAAGCAAACAAACGAATTCTGAAGGAGTACTCTCAAATACCTGTAACGAGGATACTTGAAAAAATAGATGTTGATAAATGTCAATCAAAATTATAAAATGAACGCACACTAAACAGGTAACGATAATATAGAATGCAATAAATAATTTCTTCAATTTTGTCACTAAATTTCAATACTTCTTGCCTTTCCTGAATTGTAACCAACCATTCTATTTGCGAATATATGTTATAGGTAACGCTCAGTCATTAATTTAATAATAATCTGTGATTTTGGATGAATCGAAGTAAACATTAATTAACCATCGCACCATTTTAAATAATTAAAGGTGAAGATGTCTCGAAGACAATTTGGACGACAGTCCGCCTTTAGCAATGAACCATCGTCGAATGAATTTAGGTACCTCTTTCTTGTCCAGTAATGATACCAACTTAAATACTGGTGCTCCTATTCAATGATGATGAATTTGGGGAAGCACTAACCGCAACCGTTACACTAAAAACTAATGTTAAATATTTGTATCTAGGGAGAAAATACGGTATCAAATCTAACCAAATCAAATTTTTAAATGTCCGGTATAACGTGGCGAGTTTAATTAACGGACAAATTCCCCATTTACATCAAGTTTAACGTTCTTTCCATCAGAAAATAATCCATTTGTTTAAATCAGGGAGTGCATTTAAAATATCATTTTTCAATATCTCAAAAGGTACGAAAATATGCCAAATAGTGCTGTACAGTTGAAACGTAACGTCGACGATATTTAAAAAACGAAAGCAAGGTGTTTCATTTTCTCCCCAAAGGGGAGGGCGGGCTACTCGAGCTTTCCACGCGACGGATTCTCAGCATACATATATACATTACGTATACATGCATGGTGGTGTTAAGGATGGGTGCGGTCATGGTAGATCGGAAATAATGGAGTTAGGGTTTTGTGGGGGAAGATACTACCCCAGCATGCCGTTATATGTGTATGCGTAAAACCGCCTGAAAAAACCTCACAGAAGGTAGCGGTAATGGGGATCGAGCCGTGCTGTACAGTTGAAACGTAACGTCGACGATATTTAAAAAACGAAAGCAAGGTGTTTCATTTTCTCCCCAAAGGGGAGGATGGGCTATTCGAGCTTTCCACGCGACGGAGTCTCAGCGTACATATATACATTGCGTATATATGCATGGTGCTGTTAAGGATGGGTGCGGTCAGGGTAGGATCGGAAAGAATGGAGTTGGGGTTCTATGGGGGAAGATACTACCCCAGCATGCCGTTATATGTGTATGAGTAAAACCGCCTGAAAAAACCTCACAGAAGGTAGCGATAATGGAGATCAAGCCGATTACCTCCCGAATGCTGTGTTACCACATGTCCAAATAGCTCGACCAACGATATTTGCGTTATCTATCCTAATCCGCTGCTACAAATTAAATGTCAATCATTTTTGTGGAAAATATGCATTTCCAAGGTATTAACAAATAATGATCATGAGCTCTTAATTAGAATTAGATATCGTAATGGCATTTATTGCAATTCAATTGTTAAGCAGTATGTCGTAAACATTAAATGGTGTCACCTAGTTACGTTATGAACAAAGGTAAATACAAGCAAGCAAGCTGTAGTAACGAAATAGGTAGATATCATACATTTAAAAGATATAAAGGAGTGTTAGTTATTTAAGTGAGTAAGTCAGTCATTATTAATCATTTGTAGTACATCAAGCTAAATATAATGTAAGTGTTAATTAGTAAACGTTAGTTCTTTATGAATGATTTAATTCATTATATACCAACTTCCAAGTGCAACCCTACAGGACCAAGGTTGCATAACAACGGTTTTATGTACACTTCGGTATACAGAGTTATTATATTTGTTTCGAACGTTTTTTTTAATGTAAACGTTCTTCAAATGTTTCTAGTATGGAATCTACCACGTAATCTATCCACACAACGATAATATTTCAGATGTTATATTCGTTTTATTACTTTTAAAAAACCTTTCCAGAAGAAACGGGAAAATTTTGTCGAAAATTGCACATTTGAAGAATCTAAATAGTAGAGGGGTCTATGAGATAATACTTTACTCGACTCGTTCTGTTTAAGTCCGAAGTAGTGTCTACAAGACCAACATTCTATTTAATACGAGGGCGCTTTGACGGAAGAGTGACTTTTCAGAGGTTGGTAACACTTTCGCTACGGTGATTATATTAGTAGTTTCCGCCATGTTTCTGATGTCATCTATCAAAATTTTACATAATTCTGAGAGATAGATTAGTTTTAATACTCATATAAAGAAAACTGTTTCCGTTGTTTGGTCAATATGGAGAAAAAAGAATTTCGAGTGTTAATTAAACATTATCTTTTACGTGGAAAAACAATTAAAGAAACCGAGGAAAAGTAACGTAAATATCCTGAAAGTGCTTCGTCCCATGGAATGATTTGTAAGTGGTTCTCTGCTTTTAAAAGTGGCCATATGATCACGGATGATGCTGAACGTCCGGGACCGTCATTTACTGTAACTACTCCAGAAATAGTTAATAAAATCCGTGCCCTTGTACTTAGCGATCGTCGAATAAAATTACGTGAGATAGCTAATGAAGTAAATATTTCAATCGAACGGGTGTGCAAAAACAGTTTTTTCGGCCAATAAGGTCATGTCCACAGTGTTTTGGAATTGCAAAGGTGTAATCTTTATTGATTATTTAGAAAAAGGGAAAACGATAACTGGTCAATATTATGCGGATTTGCTGACACCTTTTGATGCTGAACAGAAAAAAACCACCGCATTTGATGAAGAAATGAGTTTTGTTCCATCACGATAATGCGCCTGCCCATTCATCCGCTATTGTTGCAGAAAAATTAGACGAATTGCGTTACGATTTATTGCCTCATCCGCCGCATTCACCTGATCTGGCTCCCACCGATTACTTTCTGTTCCCAGACTTAAAAAAATGACTTGGTGGAAAGAGATTTCAGACAATGAAGAGGTGATGGCAGAGACAAACGCGTATTTTGCAGAAATTCCGAAAGATTATTTTTTTGATGGTTTGAAAAAATTGGAAACTCGCAGGGCTAAGTGTGTAGAGTTAAAAGCAGATTATGTTGAAAAATGAAACCTTTGTTTTACAGTAAAGTAACTTTTTCATTGAAAAGTCAGTCTTCCGTCAAACCGCCCTCGTAAATTCTCTAAAGTGTATCCGATGTGGGATTAATTTAATTTGTAATAGGGTTCAGGAAACACTAGGAAAGCTTAGGTAAAACCAATATTTTTCGTTATGATTTAACATACGCACCTAAAAGTTAGAAGTCCTGAATAGAATACTTACTGTTTAGTAAATAATCTTTTTTGCACGATGGGACGATTTTAGTTAGTTACCGGGTTTGTTGCGAGATCAGAAGGTTGTTTTTACTGGTGACTAGGATACACAAGTCGAGTAAGTAATTCACTTACCGTGCATGTAGCGCAGTAAGTAAAAATCTATATATTTCACAACAATAAGAATAAAAAATTTGGACATTCCTGTTTAAAACGTCACTTTTGACATTTCGTTTATTTAGTAGAAATTAAATAATATCAATTGTGGTAAATTTAATACAATCGTGCAAAAAACAGTATGAGCATCACGAACATTAAGGGTTGTACCGGCCGTCGACCGGTAAACATCCCTTACTGTTCTTGATACTCAATATACTATTAAGAACTGCATAATGTTCCACTTATTTTTGCTGGTTTTATGATTTTTTTCTTAACACTTTTTGCAAATTTTGTGTCATGCTGGAGTTCTGGACAAACCTTAGTGAGCTTACTACAGCATGATTTTGAGATATTTGTCCGTCTTGGTGGTTTATGGATACTATCTATATACATCCTGCACTTCTGAAGATTAGGTCTTTATTTCAAAAACTTAACAAAGTCAAAAGGAATTTACCATTGTTTAAATTAATCAGCCTTCAGCGTTGTCGTAAAACTAGTTTCGCACAAAGAAAGATAACGATCTTGTCTAGCTGCGAAGAAGTGAGTCATTATATTTGGGATTTATTTACCACTAAGTACCTGTATTAAACTTGAAATATGTAAATGGCATTTTGTTTGCGATTTCTTCAAGCACCTAAAAGCTTCGCCTAACCTTGTAAGACATATTTTTTAATTTTAACCAACATTTATCATGCATTTAGTCTTTAATGGATTTTGTTCTTATGACTCACTACTTCACAAAAGTCAGCAATACCGCTAGTTAGTTAATGGCGCGCAACCATTCAATGAATCTTGCATAACTCATTAGAAAATAGTGCAGATGGCAGCACATGATACTCGCCATTTAAGTAGCACATGTAGCATTATTTTTTGATGGTGCATTTAATCTAGTTACTAATGGTACATATTTATTCACGAATTTTTGTAATGGAATCTTTTAATTTCTATTAATGTACACATAGATAACATTCATACGCAACTAACATTGTGTATTCCATTTGCATTTATGAATATATTCCCAACTGATGTAATCTTTTACTCACAGAAACGTATTCATTGTTAATTAGTTGCGATATTAATCAACTTTCTTTAAAAGTCATTGAATGTATGCGTAATATAAAATTTTGTATTTTTACGCTTGGGAAATTTAGATTAATAAAAAGTTTACTTCTAGTGTCACTTCCCGAGTCAGAATGATAAGAAATTGTAACCTTTAGGGCCGATTCTACAATGCAAGTATAAAGTCCGGAATAGTTAATCTCCGAATAATTTATACCTTTAGTTATTTGGAGTATAACTCTGATTAGGTTCTACAATGTTTGCATAATAGAAGAATAGTTATTCTGAGAATAACATCTTGGTAGCTCTGGCGTACATATTTTATTTCATTTTAATTGAGCGTTGCGTTGTAAGCGCGGGAAACGCAATAACCTTTATATCTTTCGTACTTGAGCAGTTGCGTCGGTTTATAAATTGTTTTATCAAGGGTTGTTGGTCAACATTTTGAAATGGAGAAGAAAATGTGCACTCATTTTTCAAACGTTGAAGTAGAAGTGTTGGTGGGTTTAGTAGAGTTGATTAAAGAAGTTGTGGGTTAGTTAACTTTGATAAAGTACCAAAGAATTTTGTAATTTAAACAATATTTCAGAATGTAAGAAATCTGACGCAAAGAAGCAGAGTGGCGACACATTGAAAACAAATTTAATGCAGTTTGTGGGACCGGAAGAACAGCAATAATGTTTCAAGGCAAATGGGATTCCCTAAAAAAATGTATCATGAAGGAGTATGCTGAACAGAACCAAATCTTATATAAAACAGGTGAAGGGCCAGCTGTAGAAATTAAATTAAGCAGCGTTGGTAACCGAGTATTGTCTATAATTGGTGTAGGGGCAATAGGACCAGTGTCTCGATATGATTGCGATTTTGGTATTGAAAATTTGTTTTTATTTTATGAATAATTTTATAGTAGTGTAACTTATGTTTGTTTTGTTTTTTTAATTGATGCAGATTTTAATAGTTAATTTTTGTAATTATTGGTTTTCACCAAAGTTACAGAGATACCCAACACCGAATCTGAAGCGGCGATCAATAGTGTAATTCCTTTGGAAATTATAGAAGTGGTATGTACTAATAATTAGTTACTTAATACACAATATAAATCACTTTAATAATTACAGTCTGACAACAGCTGGAACTCATGGAATCCACAGCAACTAGCGCAACCCATAAGCAAAGTTCTGCAAGTTCCAAAGCCCTCTACATCAGCTTCAAGTTTGTATCTATAGTTAAAACATACCAAAAATGTAAAATAAATGTATGTTACAGGTAGTGAGGGTAGCCCATCAGGTGTGTCAATATCAGAAGAAGTTCCTGTGGATAACACTAAAAAAACAATAAAACTCCATGTAATAATTTTCTTTTAAAATTAATTTGAAATAATACTAGTCTATCCTCACTTTTATAGGTTGTGTTACCAAAATATCAAACCGTAAAAGGTTTAATATAGTGGAGTCCACAGCAGCAAGACTACAAAAACAATGCTCTGGTGTATACGAGGAACTAGCTCAAAAATAATTGAGTTTATCGAATTTCAAATGACGTTGTTGAAGGAAGGGGCAGAAAGAAAAGCACGATTTCTGACTGAAGAACATAATTTAGAAATACAAATATTTATTGTTTTCTATGTTTCACTTCCTTACAAAAAATTACTAAAATGATTATTTATTAATGAAGTGCGCATTCTATTATTTTCAATGCCTACTCGCTGATTTGTACATCATGTAAGGCATCTTCCACTTCAATTTAGTTAGGTGGCTCACCCTCGTGTTCTTGTAATGCAATATCGTGGAGAATAGCGGTTGCAACAATAATTGCTTGTGAATGTTCCAGAGACACACGTATACCCATAGAAAGAATGGGAAATCTTCGTTTCCACACATCGTATAACCTTTCCACACAATTTCGTGTACGGATATGAGATTCGTTAAAAAGATTTTCAGCTGGTGTGTTTGTTCCAAAGGTGTAATTAAATAATTTGTATTGGCGTATCCACTATCTCCCAAAACTATCGAAGTTCCAAATTCGTTATTTTGTAGTATTCCTTTTATCCTGCTAAAAATGGTTTGATCATGCGATGACCCTAGCCACCATTCGACAATGTTTGTTATTCGTAATTTTGCATCACAAATTGTTTGGACGTTCCATGAAAAATATCCCTTTCGGTTTCGATAGCTTTCTACCTCAACTCCACCTGGAGAGTTAATTCGAACATGGGTGCAATCAATCGCACCAATAACATGTGGAAATCTTGCAATGCTATAAAAATCTTCTTTTACAATTTGTTTTTCTGCATGTGCTTCAGGAAATTTAATGTAACTGGGACGCAAAGGTGCAATTGCCTCAGTTACTTGAGTTATAATGTTGCATGCAGACGTTTTGCTTACTCCTGCGTAATCTCCAGCTGCAATTAGCATACTGCCTGTGGCATAAAATCGTAAGGCTAAAAATAATTTCGTTGCCGGAGCTATTGCATCGTTACGATTTATTGCAGCTGTAATGTAATGTTCAATTGTATTGCATAGCAAAAGTTGGCTTTTGTATCCGAAAACGTTTGAAAAACTCTATCATCATATTCTTCAAGATAATTGGCACTGTACAAAATTATATACGTTCAACCTTAAACGTTTATGAACTTACCGATTTTTAAAAACTTTTGGATTTCGATGTAAGACAATATTTTCGACAAATTCGTCTTCATCCGAATCAAAAATATTCAAATACAGTTTTTTTTAAAATACTTAAAAAAAGCGAGAATAATAAAAGTAATAGGTTATGTTCACAAAGACAGCTGATAGGTACATAAAAACATCGTCTTCGGATGGCCAATAGAAAGCAAGAATAACTTCATAGAATTATTCGGCAATTGTAGAACGCAACTTGTTAATCTCAGTATAGCTTATTCATGATATATACTTGCATTGTAGAATCGGCCCTTAGTAAACTAAAATGGGCAGGTATTAATATAGGTATAATTTTAACACTATTAAACAATTATACAAATAGGTCTTAAAAATGTATTTCTTTATTTAGAACAATTACGAACATCGAGTTGTATTTATTACCTTAATCGCGCTCTTATTTGTACTAGAATTAACATTCTCGACATAAATGTGTTATCTTATTTTATACAACACCAGAATGTGTCATTTCGTTGACACGGTTGAGCTTTTTTGTATTATTAACAATTCAGTTACATTATTTTGATATTGTTATTTCCATTCTATAAATATGTAGTATATACACTGTGTGCGAGATAAGAGTGATCAACACGGAGATCTTGGAGACGGTAAGTTGCTTAAATTATAGAAAAATTGCATAATTAGTAAACCTTGATCAAAAATTGTTCATTTTTGTTCTCTCAATAGATAAAATAAACATTTTGTTATTGACACTATTGATGGCACTCTTAAAACTACACTTTGATTTTTATTATTAGGCATGAACAAAAATTGTTACACGATCAAAACCTCACTAGGCGTCGTGAAGGTTACCAAGGTAAGCGGGTTGCCAAGCTAACTGCACTGGAAATGGGCAGGTTCGATATAACATTCAACCAGGAAAAATAGTCTCTAGGCGTCTCCACAATCTGAGATTTCTCTGAAATAAATAGTCCTAGGCGAGTTGTTAACTTAATCCTACCGGACTGTGGGAGATAGAGTTGTAGCCTATTCTATAAAATCATACACAAGTCAAATTCAAACATTAAATTCTTACAACACCCTTTCACTTTAAAAGAGCACGTTAAATTTCATCACAGTAATCTAAATATACGCCAATTCAATTTGTAGTTATAGTGTGTCCCAAAATTAATTCCCGAGCCGCCGGGGTTAAACTCTAAGACCAAAATAAGTCGAAAATCACTCATGTCAACATTTCGAAAATTTCCTCCATCGCAATGAAGATATTTTTGCAAATAAATTTTTTAAATAGGTGTCCAGGTAAAGATAGTTTATTTATAATTAAGTTTTCCTTGACGAAGAGAGAATATGAAATTTTGCGTGTCAGTGTTTGATTATAAAATATTTCAATAAAGCTAAACAATTAACTTTTCGTACCCAGAAGGTACAACAATCAAGAATATTTAGATACAATGGTTAAACTACTTGCAATAATAAAGCTCGTGCCGCAGAGCGTTTGTAACTCCAACGTTTTCCTGCTAGGCGACACCCTGATCAGAAAACAATAAGAGCTGTTGAAGTTCGTCTACTTGAAACTGGATCTTTGGTTCTTAACATGATTCATACCGGTCGTCCTAGACAGCTAACATGGCAACAGAAAGAGCAATTACTCCACGACGTCTGTAAAAGTACCAGGATCTTGGAAACCAATCGTGGCCATCGTCGTAGTACTATTCACAGATTCATGCAAAGAAAAATCTGTATCTTTATCACTTTCAGCCGGTTCAAAAATTGCATCCTGGTGATAGAGTTGCGCTTACTATTCTGCAGATGGTTTTTACATAAAAAAAATAAGTATCATTCTTACCATATTGAATTACACCAGGAATTACGCAATGATGAGTTCGAAAGGCGAGTAAACTTTTGCCAGTGGATTATTGCTCAAGTTGAGATCAATCCAAACTTTTTATCTTATATTACGTTTTCTGACGGGGCTACATTTACAAGCAATGGTGCTGTAAATCGTCATAATATGCACTGCTACGCATTAGACAATCCATTTTGGATCCGACAAATGCAAAACCAAAACCACTGACCCATAAATGTTTGGTCGTTCTCCACAATAGAATTATTGGACCGTATTTGTTAACACTCCCCTGACTGGTCGTATGTACCTTCAATTCCTCTAAGATGTTTTATCTAACCTCCTTCATCTGCTTAGTAATGATGAACGACAGAATATGTGAGTACAACAGGGAAGGGTCCCTTCGCACTGCCACCGGAGGTACGTAAATTTTTTCATAATTATTCCAAAAATTGATTGGGCATGGAGGTTTTGTCCAGTGGCCACCAAGGTCGTTAGATTTGTTCTTCTGGGGATATATTAAAGAACGTGGATATGTCAAATCCCCTGCTACAAAAGAAAATATGGAAGATAGGATACGAGACGCTTGTGGAACGATAACACTGGAGATACTGGTAAACGTGAGGGAAAACATAAAACAACTAAATGTATGCATTCAGCAGGAGGGACACGTTTTCGAACATTTTAAAAAGAACTCATTAGTAACTATTGAATTACCAAAGGACTTAAATATGTTCGTTTATTTTATATCAAGTTCTTATAACGTAATATATTTTGTGTTGAAAATTTACATCTATGTTAGTGTTTACTATTTAATGCAACTTTTTGTCTCTCTTGTTTTCAAATTTCATGGCTACTGCAAATAACCACAAGATGAAATATTGAATAATATAGAAAAATCAAAATAACTAAAAATGGTGAGAGATAGGTGTGGGACGTACTTATAAAAATCGTGTGGTTTTTTATTCTCTTTAACTCTTTTGAACACCCTGCAGCATTTATCTCTAATGTTTCTTCTTCAGAACATAGCAGTAGGCTTGGTCTTTCCTTGGTCCAAATATGAAAGTTTTCCTAACAAAAGACAAAATGGTACATAATAACAAGGTTATACCTGTAAATGCGATTTTTTGGATAAAATTCGAATTATTTTAAAAACCGTAAATTTTACTTACATGAAACCTATGTAAAATTTATAATTACAGGTATAATCTAAAAATTGAAGGATATGCAAGGTGTTCAATTAAAAAATACTAAGTTTGTGTTGCCCTGCTTGTTTGGAACACTCTGTATAGTCAATAATAACTTTAAAATGCGTACACTTACTAGCCATATTATATGATAAAGACGTTTTATTGCAAAGTTTACCAATAAAGCTCCAGTTTACTTTACTTTATCGTTGTCACCCTGTACGTATGTTCAAAATTATTACCATTATAATTAAGGCGTAAGTTCATTTCTGGGTTTACAGAAAGATCAAGATAAACCCAAAGCATCATATGGTTTTTTAAATGTGCGCTGAGAAGGCCGACGGCTTTCAAAATAGAGCTTTATTTTGTAAACACCGAATATAACATTGCGCCATATCACGCTTTTCTAGATTGGAAAAATGCATTGTAGCGGCTAAAAACACTAACCAAACTGAAGAGCACTTTCAAACTAAACGTCAAAGTAATATGAGTAACATTTGTCAATCAACAACGGCTTCATGGCCTACCATACTAATAATTATGAAGGTAACCTAAAAAACGGCCGTATCTCTTTACTTTTTCCAAATGATTTTTAAAAATTATAGCCAACTATTGCTTCCATTTAAAAAGACGTATGTCTACGTCGTAACTCAAAAACAAAAGCTTACATGAAAAAATCAATTTAACTGCCTTATAAAGAACTTAATTATCTATGACTATTTTCCTTGTACTTTTTTCTTAAAATGGATGTAACTGAATTATGCGCATTTAAAGAAATGGCAGAAAAATCGTTTTTTGAATTATTTAGTTAGCCTTAGACTTTTTGAAGAAAACAAAAGGCCTCATAAACCTGTATATCTTTTCTCATTTAACCGTCTTTCTATCTACACTAGTTTCCGAAATCCCCATAGTAGACATAAAAAACTTACCCTGTATATTAATAAATATTCGCACAAATTGGTTTATTCTAATATTCATATAAAATGAGTTCATAGAAAAACGGTCAGCTACAGAAGAGAGACGCATCTAGTTTTCCAAAGCGTATGACAATATACCGGTTGTAAACCTTTTTAAAATATTAGAGGAATCTCCCATTTATATAATCTTAATAAAAGCAATTAAAGAGATATATCAAGATACACGTGCAAAAATAAAAGTAGGAACAACGCTAACATCCCATTTCCTGGTAACAAAAGAATTGTGACAAGGCTACTGCATATCCCCAATTCTCTTTAACATATATCTGGATTCTGCACTCAAACAATGGAGAAAAAAATGTGGAGGAATGGGCATTTCTATAAGAGACACAACACCTTTCACCCTACACTATGCAGACGATCAAGTGGTAATTGCACAAAATCATGAATACATGATGAGAAAACTCAAGAAGAGTACCTTTAGTGTGGATTAACAATAAATCAAATTATGAGTACACTAACGTACGGATGTGAAGTATGGCAGATAAACAAGAGAATGGAACAAAAAATACTCGCAACGGAGATCGACTTCCTCAGACGATCAGCACGAAAATCAAGAACTGAACATATAAGAAACGAAGAAATACGACGCATGCTAAATAAAGAAAAAACAATCATGAAGGAAATACGAGGCAAAAAACTAATACGATATGGGCATGTTAACAGAACGAAGGAAACAAGACTTTCGAGGAAATTAATGGAATGGACACCAAGAGAAAAAAGAAAACGTGAACGGCCTAGAGCAACATGGAGACAAGCAATATATAAGCAATGTCAAACAGAAATTTTCAAGAAGGAGTTTGGGAATACAGAAGACAATGGAAATTTGGATATATATTGTTACACGCTAAATACTCACTAGAGTATCCAGCCCGTAAAGGCAATTTGTGCCACAGCCTAGCTCTGTGGTGTGGGCGGGTTTCTTACTTGAAGATCGTAAAAGGCATTTGTAGCAACTCCAACAATCGTCAAAATCGGTTCACTCAAAAATCTACTACTTCTACAAAGTCTACTCCAAAAATATTAACGCCAGATTCGCCTGTATTTTAAATATAAAAACCCCAAATTCCAAATAAAACCTAAAACTGACTAATAATTTCGATAAACTACGTCAGAAATTATTAGCTTAACCAACCCAAAAATAACTGATCGAACGGTAATCTAATTCTACAAATTAACACGAAAAATACGTTACCACAAAACTAAACAAACGCGATCAAAAAAATCTATGAAATCCGAAAATGTATCAAACATCCATAATGGAAAACAATACCTAAATTCGTCGAAAAATACAGCTAGTCTTCAAACAATTAAGAAACTGCTTACTTTTTAGCAAATCAGCAAAGATGTCTACAATCGGTAGGTCAATCCCTATAAAAATGCTTCAAAAAAGGGCGACTTATTGCACTACCCTCGTATGCATAAAAATGCAAACAATTGTTCGGGTCGGTACTTCATAAATTTACGTTACGTTATGATTTAAAATCTCTTAATAAATCTGCACTTCAATATAGTTATTCTTCAGGAAAACCGCTAATTATTATACAACTATTTGCAATTATCTCAATCCACCCGGTATAAAATATGCTCATATTTAAGAAACCAAAATATTGCATTGAACCTTTAAAGTTACGTTAAAATTTCAATAATCAATATCTTTCAAATGTAATTACTTTACTTTCAATAAACATAACAACTTGACGTTAATTTCATGATATAAATAAAAACAAACACTTTACGACATATGATGCTGTACAACATGTCATTTTTATACAATTCGTCAAGTTTGTACTTTAAAAAACAAACACTCGGATAAATTTAAAATCATAAAACGAATGAGTACGCATGCATTAATTGCAAAAAGGCACATATAACACAAAAAACGCCAGAATTTATTAAAATTTGTCAGCCACAGCAAAACAACATTTGTTATACAAACATTTTTGGTACCTAGAGATGGCCTCGACAGCGACAGAAATGTGATCGGGATTGATATTACACTAGCTTCTTCCAGCATAACTTAAATCGTGAATCTTCCTTTCCATACATTTTATTGATATTGCAATTGGTTGCAATTGCGCTAATACTTAAAACTTCCATAAGACTTCGATTACGCTACTGTGTACAAGTACTAACTATCACTTATTAATTTGAAAATAACGAAAAGCCTTTATTTACAGCAGTTTGTAGTTTGTTTGACACCGGCAATATACCCATATGTTACCATTTTAAAGAGGCACTTCATAAAAAACACGAAAACCACTTCTACGTCCACATATGTCACTATGACAAACGATATATAACCAAAAGAATAACTTAGGATGTGATGAGCTAATATGTTATCCCTTTTATTGTAAACGCAGATCATTTTCTCCACGATAACTCGATACAACCCCAAGTCTGCGTAACTCCTTCCAACCTCTACTTAACTACCCCTTTTGCGGATATTGCGCTGACCGCAAACAAACAACACTTGAGTATATTACTACATTCCTCACTAGACTGACCATAATTATTCATTATCCTCCACATTGGTTTTTCAACCACCTCCACTCTAATTTGCCCAAAAAACTTAAATATACCACTCCGCACATCCACGAAGTCTAACTCGAAAATCAACGGAAGGATTGCCTTATCAGCAAGCCTGTTTCTACTCGAAATCTTATCTGAGAAATTTGATATTTAATGAATTGGAATTTTCATTCAAAATAACCTTTAGTGCAATCTACCTAAGGTCGATTTATGTTAAAACCAAACTCTTATCAATAGAAATGGTGCCTGTCTGACGGCTAACTAGAACCCTTCCAAAGGGTTTCTATACGACGCAATCCCAACTTGATTTAACCTAATTAAAATACGAAATTTATTTCTACAAAAGTATCCCTATTTACAAATACACTAATATAACAAATAACGAGAACATTTATTCTAAAAACACTCTAATTGTCACCTGTGAATCAAATAAAAACTCGCAAAAATTTACACTCTTTTAACTCGAAATTCAAAAAAAATTGAATAAAACCAACTCACAGGGTGATCCCTTAAAATTTACCCACAGGGTGACTATATATATATATATATATATATATATATATATATATATATATATATATATATATATAAATGAGTTTATGAGAAAAGTTGGCAACACTACTGAATGGCGCTATATTGGTTTCGTATGTATGTGATGAAATAAAAATTTTGCCAACGTCGAACTTGGGGATTATACAACTTTAAAATCTGGAACAAGTGAGGTGATGGAAAATGCCTTATTTAGTCCCCCTTTTTTTTTTTTTTTTTTTGCTACCAACTTAATTAATTGTGGGCTAATTTTCGCGCTTTTGCTAAAAGTGCCTAACAAGTAGTAATTAATACTCCTTGCAGAATTGTTTATTTTCTACTAAATTTTACACTATATCACCATTAATATTATTTATATGACATGTCTTACACTTTTTGAAGAAAACAAAAGGTGCATCGAATTGGCCTCATATAGCTGCAAATTTTTCCCCATTTAACCTTCTTTCTAACTGCTCTAGTTTCCGAGATCCCCTGTATATGTAATAAATATTATCAGAAATGTGATTGCTTAAAATTGGTGTATTTTAATATTCATTAAATGGATTTATGAGAAAAGTTGGCAACACTGTAGGTATCGATTAATAATTTCAAAAACAAAAAAATGAGCACTAGGTAAGCATTAGGTAAGAACTGCCATGCAATATGTAATTTAATAAAAATTTTGCCAGCGTCAAATTTTGGCGATTGCTTATACTAATTTTATATCTGGAACAAGTGAGGTGATGAAAATGCCTTATTTAGACCCCCTCCCTTTGCAAGCGCTTCTTTATCACCAACTTAAATAATAGTGAGCTAATTTTGACGTTTTTTTTGTAAAAGTGTCTTAACAAATAATAATTAATATTCGTTGCATAATAGTTTATTTTCTACTAAATTTTACACTATATCTCCATTAATATTATTTATATGACATTGTGGGCAATTGTGGTAAATTATTCTTAGAGAACTTCTTAAGAAAAATGAGAATCATAAATCTAATGTGGTTTGTACGGCTCTATTCTATTTTTGAAAAATTCTTCAATACTTATTGCGATATAACAAACTAAATGACCACATTTTCATTTTAGGCACGATCTCAGCACACTTGACATTCATTTGTTATACAGAATAATACAAAAATTTCTGGCATTAAGCAAAAGTATTTCATAACAATTATAACGAAATAAGTAATTTTTTGCGGTTGTCAAGTTCCTGGTTTAGATTTCCTTTACGGAAAGGTTAAGGTTTAAAAGTTGTTGAAATTAAGTATAAAATGATATGTAAATTTTCTTGTTTACGTGATTTAGTTTAGGAACTCATATTTTATCTTAGGAAAAGGCGGAATCGTGTAAACAAGGACGTTTTTATTAAGCGTTAAGCGCGCTCTTGCTACAATTACGATTTTTTTTTTTATTACGAATAAATTGCCAATTTTATTTTAAATACTGGTTTTAATACAAAACGGCAAGGTGAATCATAACATTGGGGCCCCGCATAAATAAATAATCAGGTATACAAAGAGATGACTAATACAAAGGGCATTTCAGACCGTTGCTGATTTTTCGTTATTTTTATATTTTTTCTGTACTATTTTTTACGAGGAGTGGGCAGTTAATTTATTAAAATTTTCGTAATAAAACGTGGGACTCGTTGCAGTTAATGCAATTTAAAATGTAAATACAAATCTATTAAGTAAATGATTCAACGTCAGTTTAATAAGAAGAATGAACTTTGGCTAAGTATACCTGCACACTTATAAATCAATTACGTTACGCAATTTGCAACTCGAGTATCTAGTGGATATATTGCAATACTAAATAGAGTATGCACCTTAAGAATTAATGCAACAAAAATAACAAAACAATGGAGGTTGATGTTGCAATGTGATTTACAAGCAAGCTCATTTTCTTAAGGTCTGATTTTAATTTTTTATTAACCGCATTTAGAAAGGAAATTACGAATCGGCAACGTTGCCTTTATTCTTGACATGATTTACTAATTAATATTGTTTATTCGGTTCATTATAAGATTTATGGTTTTGTAAAGACTTAAATTGTTTGCATTTTTAAAGGTAAACATCATTTTAATTAACACTTTTCTTATCGAAATTGAAATTCACGCTTAGAGAAAGTTGCAATAATTTTTTCCCCTTACATACACTTTTTATGAGCGTGCAATTAATACGTGAGACAAGAACGTGACAGATGAAAAAATCTAAAATAGGCGTTTCTAAATCGATAAGATAATTTTCTAGTCTAAAAATATTTTAAATTGCCATCGGATGTAATAAAAAAAGCATAACACGTTATAATTAAGAAAATTGGACCTTACATACAACCTTGAGATACACCTTTTTCCTCTCTTTTATGGAGCTAAATTTGGGCTACAGAAACATTTTTAGGACAAATGTGAGTTATCTAATATTTTTATAATAGATGAATTAATACACTAAAAACTAGTTCAAGTTTAGAAAATTCGCCGCCTTATGGGATGGGTTTTTTTGTATTATAGGTTTTCCATCTTACATATAAGTCGAAGCAGATACAATTATAATTCTGGATAGATTTTAAGAATTTTTTATTGTTATTAACCTTATTACCAACGGGGCTCATTTCCTAAACTAAGGCTTGTGGGATAAAACTGCTTTTCAATTTTACGTATAACTCAAAAAGAGAGATAAATTTGTTATAATTCTGGAAAGTTTTAAAGAATTTTTTATGGTTGATATACTTATTGCTAACCTAATAACATTATCATTGAATTAACATAATAATTATTTATATATCAAGGGAGTTATGAGGGTGTTATTTGCCGAGGGCAACGGATTGCAATCTCGAGGGACGTTAGTCCTGAGGGATTGTAAGTTGCCCGAGGTTATTAATATAACTCACGTGACAGATAAATAATTTTATTTCATATTCCATTATAAATGAAATATGAAAACGAAATTGTTACCATGGATATATCCACTGGCAAGCTTGCAAATATTTGTCAAAATACAATAGAGGGAGTTATAGATCTATAATTCCCTACTATAATTCCGTAGGGAGTTGTGAACATGTTTACAGTTACGGTAACTAAGGGTTTATTTGTTTATAATGTTTTGGTATGAAATAAACAAATGTACTATCGTGGACAAAAAAAAAACTAGAACAAGTCTTGCAAAGCATTTTTACTTAAATTGAGCTGTTTAAATCTGACTTTTTAGTTACCTAGGAGACTTCTTTGTCATTTCAGAAATATATTTGACAAAAGTTTAAAATGCCTGTTGTTAATAGTTTTTATAAGGCTGGCATAATTTCAAAAGCTGAAGACGGGTGGTCCATGCGAGCAATTGCTCTTCATTACAACATCAACAAGAATACTGTACTAAATATTATACAAAAATGGAGACGAGATGGTAACATAAACAGAAGGCCTGGGTCGGGGAGACCGAAAATATCAACTCCTCGACAAGTAGATGCCCGACGAGAAGTAAATGATTCTGAATTACGCTGTCGTGTAGCATCAAAAAAACTTTTGTTGAAGGACACCCATACGGAGATAAGTTCACTCTACAGCATATATTATTTGATCAGGAACTGTATAATATTTACAGATGAAAAAACTTTTCAATTATATCGAAATGGTTAGATTCTAGTTTACCGACCTGCCAGAACTAGATATGATGAAAAATATATAAGTAATTCAGATAGAAGTGGCCGTTTCTCTGTGAACATATGGGGTTGGATTTCATCCAGTGGACCTGGGGTGTTATGGCGTATCGAAAACAGCTTCAATAGTGAAGAATATATCCAAATTTTAAATAATATCATGCTACCTTCCGTCTCGTACTTATTTCCAAACGAAGATTTTATATTTCAGCCTGATAATTCCCCCATCCACACAGCACGTGTGGTTACTGCATGGCTTCAAGATAAAAACATTAATGTTCTTGACTGGGCCAGCCACAGTCCCGATCTTAATCCTATCGAAAACGTATGGGGTTTGTTGGTGCAATATATTAAAAACAGGAATGCCAGGTCTCGAAATGTGCAGAAGTTGGTTGAAATAATTCAGGAAGCATGGAAGACAATTTCAAAAAATTATTGTGTAAATTTATATAATTCGATGAGGAACAGATTAAATAAAGTTATCAACAGAAATGAGGCCATAACCAGATATTAATAATTACATTACTTTAGTTGCTTGTTTCGTTCTTCTTCTTCTCCTTATTATTTATTTATTGTTCTTTATTTGTTTCTATTGTTCTATAATATTTAATGCAGTATGCTTGTTGACATTGTAATGAAGAGCTCGTATAAACAACCCGTCTTCAACTTTTGAAATTATGCCTTATTTGTGTAATTAAATTAAAATAAATATTATGTTTACAGCATTCTATTTTTAATATATTAGGTAGTCTATAGTTAAGTATGCTTCAAATATCATGCAGTCATAGTCACACAAGGTACATCAAACCGTCCTATTTTTTTTTGTCCACGATAGTACGTGTTATAATCTGTCCAGAAACGAAGCGAACGAATAAATCAACATCTCTGGCAGATTCCAGTGACTTTGGTTTGTTTTATGATAAAAAATATAAAACTGAAGTAATATTGATTAGATATGTCATAATGAAATTAATTAATACTACTTAAAAGTTGGAAAGGAACGAGGATATTATTTATTTGTAATTTATTTTTTATAGTTTAAGTTTTCAATAAAACATTGCAATCGTCATTTGTTTCTCTGCAAACCCATATTACACGCCTATGATCTTTACTTTAGAACTCGACAACAGGTACGTCCCATTGTTAAAGGATTAGCAGCTATTGATAAATAACATGTTGTAACGCTATAGTATGGAAGCGGTATATCCTAAAACTAGTTTAAGAAATCTGTTAATTACTTAATACAAAATCGAGTACCGCTTATATGTAAAATTAATTAACCTTCACTTCGTTTCTAGGCAAACTATAATGAAACATGGCCAAATAATATACATATGCAGTTTGTACCATAAACTAAAAAATTGAAAAACTTAATCACCATAATCGTCTAATTTGTCTAAGTTAAGCCTAGAATTTTTTGATTTACTTGAAATACAAAATGCAAAAAAGAAAAAAATAATGGTTATAGTGAAGACAGCCACGATAATATTAACAATAATAATGTAATAAAAATAATAATAGTGATTATGCAAGGTTGGGAGGCTGAAAAAATATAAATCTCCGTTTGTTTAAAGGTTAAACGGTGTACTTCCTATAGTTCCAGAAGTGTGATATATAATTAAAAATGACTGGAAATTTTGCAACACAGCCATTATTACCCGTTGATATTATCGAATGGACTATAGGTAAATAAATGTTACCATTTTCAGGAGAAAAAAAGGCATTATCCTCACCAGGAGTATTTACCGCTACGTCAATAGATAAAATCATATGGTGTAATATGAAAAACATGAGTCAAAATTATTTTAGTTATAATAAATTCTGATTAGAAAATATATCCCGAGATGCCAACATTTAAAGCTGCAGAATTCCAAAATACAATTACTTGTTTGTTGTGATTTATTTTGCAAAAATTAGAGAACGTTGATTATCGTAATGATAACGCTTGAAAAGCATTATCCTTGAAATCTAACAGGTGTTTGGTACGGTATTGTAGCCTGCAGGTTATGTAGGTTATAACCCATTGCTGCCCTATTACAAACAATGCAGTTTTCAACAAACTGTAAACATTTCATAATTGCAACGGAATTAAAAACAGCAGAAGGTTCTGTTGTAAGTCGGTGATAAACAATCATACAATTGATAATTAGAGAATTCAATTTATGGGTTTACTCTTTCTACTACACTTACTTATTCAATAGCGTATGCCGATTTCGGCAAACGCACTACGAATGTTCACCATCCTTGTTTAATTCACTTCATTATATGAGAAGACAGTACAAACAAATTGGATAGCTAGATTCATAAATTAATGACATAGCGGTAAATATTCCTGGCGAGGATAGTAATAATCATATTGACGTACTAATAATAATAATGATAATACATAAATAATGAACCCAATCATTCTCCAATGGTTATAATAGCTCTATATTACAAAGTGATAATAAGTACGACAACGGATTAAAAAAACTCAAAACAGAAAAGAAAAGCAATTTAAACTTTGGTAAGATTCAGAATTTCTTGTGATTGGTAGTATTGCCGCAGTAAGTATTATTTTTATAATAGTCATCAATTTCAAGAACAGTAATGTTCAGTTTCATTAAAAAAAGAAACATTTTGGTTTAATAATAAGTTTATTATAAACGTAAAATAGAAGTAATAATGGTGTTGATAATAACGTACTATTAATAATAATAGTTATATTAATACTAATAGAAACCCGAACACCTTGGACACCAATTTCAGAACGTGTCATAACACTCATAACATAGTAAATCTTTCTGTGGCGCAAGGCCCCTATTACATTCTGGGGTTATCTTTCCCTTCGGTTTTTGAAAATTGTTTCGCTTAGTGAATTTCAAGTTGGTTACGCCATCTTTCACTATGGAATCGGCCTTGGAATTTTTTACATAGATATAAGTTGAAGTTAAATATGAGTATAAGTCATCGATATTAAAAATATTAATATTTGTTTAACGTCTTTGTATTTATCATTAAAGCGGTGCGATTGAAAATAATTGTTTGTTTTCAAACCCTGCAACAAGAATTACGTGCGTGCGTGCGTGCTTGCGTGCGTGTACGTGTGTACGTGTGCGTGTGTGGTGTGCGTGTGTGTCGTGCGTGTGCGTCGTGCGTGTGTGTGTGTGTGTAATATTCCCCTTCCGGTTGTTGATCTGCGTTGTGGTTTCTCCATTCCCTTGGTTCTTAAAAGAAACATTAGGAACGTTTCGGCCAAGTCCCACTAGCCATTGTCAAGTCTTCTTTAATCTGCTTCTCGTAACTTGTGTCTATATAGCTTCTTCTGCTTTCTCCCTTTCCTTATATAGTTATTTTTCTCCTGTCGTAAAAAAATACATAAAGAAAACTGGCCATTGCGTCCTATCGTCAGTGCATTCAATTCCCCGACTCATGACCATACTCGCTATCTAGCAAAAATTATTCAACCGATTTGTGAAAATGCTGCATCCTACCTTTATGATTTTCTACACAAACTCAAAAACGTAGTTTGGTCCCATAGAAAAGGGAACTTGAACAGTTTGTGAAAATGGTGCATCCTACGTTTATGACTTTCTACCCAAACTCAAAAATGAAGTTTGACCACATGGAAAAGAAAACTTAAACAAATTTCTAGGACATATTAACCAGATTCACGACATCAAATTTACTATAGAAGTTGAAGAAAATAATTCACTCCCTTTTTTGGACACCCTGATAACAAGACTTCCTAATGGTAAATTAACACACAGAGTTTATGTTATAAAATCCTTTAAATACCGCTCTTACCACTTATTTTACGAAAATTCTAAAATGGAAGAGATGAAGACTATCAATAAAATATTACTTCATAATGGATACAAAGAAATATTGAAAATTACCAACGAAGTAAGAAGGCCCAGAAATAACTTGTTAAACAATGAACACAGGATTCCTATTATTCTACCTTACACCGGGTGTAAATCAAATAGGGGCCACCCCTGTAACTTTTGAGCTGGTCGTTAGATGTTGTTCAAGTTTTGATGGGTTACATTAGAGCCAGTTTGGGATATTTTTACATAAAAAAACATTATGACCGACTTCCGGTTTTACCGGAAATGACAAAAGCTAAAAATTTAAATGGAACAACCTGTATATTTTTACATATTTGGATTCTACGGTTTCAAACACATACAGTTCATCTGCCAAATGTCAACTCAAACGCCATTTTACTTTGACAGAGTCGGCTTCAGGAGCATGTGTGTTAATACAAATTAGAAAATTAAAAATTACTGCTTTATTTAGGAACTAAGGAAATTGCTATGCATATCGTTTTACTAGTACTTGAAAGAGCTATTTAATATACAGGGTCGCCCATGTGTTTCTATTGGGAACGGTGAGTTTTAGTTAAAAATCCGTCATTTTTAAATTTGATCGTTAACAAACTTTACAAAAATTAATTATTAGGAAAAATAATATTGTGGGGGTAATTGTACGTCAATTATCTATAATTTAGATGACGTCATAATGATCTACAATTAAAAAAAATTAAACTAAAATGGCACCTGAGTTGACATTTGACAGATAAACTGTATGTATTTGAAGCCCTAGAATCCAAATATGTAAAAATATACAGGGTGTTTAGCTTTTGCGGTCATTTCCGGTGAAACCAGAAGTCGACCATATTGTTTTTTTATGTATAAAAATCCCAGACTGGCACTAATATAACACCAAAATTTGAACAATAACTAACGACCCGTTCAAAAGCCTCTATTTGATTTACATACGGTATAAGAGGAATTATAGACAGGATACCAAAGACATTTCCCAATGAAAATCAAGGAGTGTATGAGATACTGTGCAACAACTGTTCAAGAACTTAATGAGACAAACTAATAGAATATTATATGCGAGAGCCGACGAACACAAACCACCAATTAAACAACACAATCCATCATCATCTTTAGCTGCACATCACTTAGACACGAGACACCAAATTAACCTCAACAATATCCGTTTAATTGCGCCTCTACATACCTTATACGAACGAATTATTAGAGAAGCAGTTGAAATTGAAAGAAGACCCAACGCCCTCAATAAACAAGATGACACTTCTAGAATGCCACAAATTTGGAAGAATATCATTAAACAAATTGATTCGAGATTTCAACCAACTCCAAATCCTCCAGAAATTTCAAATACCTATGCTGCAACTATTGCTGGCGTCTCCACTTCTACATCATATACTAGACCAAACACGCTCGTCCAAGTTGAATTTAAATTAGTTACCTTCTTTCGTATTCTGTATTTGTTAAAAATAGTTACATTGTTTGAACTTCTGTAATTGTCAAAATAAATTCTTGACAAAGGGAACAAAGGACCTTCTCGAAACGTTGAATTAATTTTTACGTTTATTTATACAAGTTGCCAAGAGAAAATGTTTTATTTAAACATTAATACTTGTCGAAATCTAAATAGAAACATATACATATATATATATATATATATATATATATATATATATATATATATATATATATATATATATGTGTGTGTGTGTGTGTGTGTGTGTGTGCGTCGAGTGGTGTTTAAGACGTACGATATCCCATCTAAATTTAAAAGGGGACAAATACTGGCTTCCCTGTTAATTTTAGAGAGAAGCTGTAATATATTTTTTTTGAAGGGTCGGTAAGGCAAGGTGATCTACCAAGTTTGAATTATTCATATTAAGCCTTGGGCCGCAGAAAGATTAGGAGGCAAAGTACTATGCTATTGCACGTTCTGCAATTGCCCTCTATAGTGTTTGGATTCTACTTACACTAATGATTATTGTGTTTATAATATTAATACTATTAAAAGTAAGTATTTTTATGATCATTTTAACAGGATTGAACAAATTTTTCCAACTTGAAAGATTAAGTTATAAAAATAGAAAATGATGCTTTAGGGATAAGTAAAATGTTTTAACATGTGAAATGCTGCGTGTCAGACATAAACGAAAGAATTTTCTGCACTGTATAATTACTGGTGTTGAAAAAAGGATTCACTGCGATAATTCAAAAAGGAAGAACTCATGGGAACCACCTGTCCATCCTTCAACATCTACAGCTAAGCCAAATATTCATGGAAAAAATTATTATTGTGTATTTTGTGTACACAATTGATGAGATTAAATTTGTCAAGGAAAGGCGCCGGATACTACTCCAAATGCGACAAAATTATACGTCTGCATGATAATGCTCCTCCACAAGTTGTGTCGCCTGTCAAATATTCAATTGGGAAATTTTACTCCACCTGATGTATTCACCAGACACTGCGGCTTTTGAGTTCCACTGATCGATGGCGCATGGCCTGTCCGAGCAACACTTCATATCATTCGAAGATATTAAAATTGAGTCGATTCGTGGATAGCCTCAAAAGATAAGGTATTCTTCCGTATACTACCAGAAATATGGGAAAAGGTAGTGGCAACCGATGGTCAATACTTGGAGTCAAACTGTAGGTTCCGTGCTTTCACAATAAAGTATTACACATATTAAAATACTTATCTTTTTTTGGGTTTTTTAATTCAAATTCAAATTTCAAATTCATACACGTTTATTAATTATAGTTACAATTGTTGATAAATGGAATTTTTACAATTTCAATCGGCTGCTCAGGCGAGGTAGCCTCTTCAGCCGGTTGATTACATAGTTTTTTTTGATGTAATTACATTTCATTTTTTATACGTTTATAACATGTTATCTTATTATCGAGGCAAAAAAAAAGAAAAAAAACATGTATAGTTGGATTACGTTACTTAAGTTAGTATTCTAGTGGATGTTGTGGGCGGGACTCGTGGGTGGGTGGACGGTGTTTCCTTGGAAGCAGGTGGGTTGGTCCCTCGGAGCACCAAAATGGTTCGGGATACCGGAGGTCTGTATAGCTTCTTGCGGGTGCTGCCTGTTGGGAATAGAAAAAAATATTGGTATTGTAAATATTGTGTTGTTAGTTGAATTTTATGAGTTATGTAAGTGATGTTTTGAAGTGAGTTTGAGTGGCAAATGGTAGATTGTGTTAATATGTAAAGTTTATTATATTGATACAGTTAGGTATACTTATCCCAGCATCCCTACTCATCGCAGTTCCGGAGTTATTTACACAAAAAGTGCAAACACCTCCTGACCGTGTGTGAGGATTACTCGCCACAGGTCAGTCGCAGTTTGTGCCGAAACTAAGGCCGCTGCAACCCGTTGGATGACAGGTAGGACCTGCGCCATATCCAAACCTCCGAGGAGACCAAGAACAGCGTGGAATCCTAAAGCGTGTGAAGCGGGCTTTTTTACGTCTGCGGCTTTCACCGCATCCGCTACTTCAGCCATCTCGCTGCCGCTTTGGCGTAACTAACGCCGGTTCGGACTAGAAGAGGGTGCCGCTGTGGGCGATGTCCTCTTCTGTCTCTGTTGAGGTGTTTCTTCGAACTTCTTCCGCTGCGGGAGACGTGACGGTGGAGCTTTTGTCTTCTTACGCTGCGGGAGACGTGGGTACCTCGGTTGGCCGGATGATCACCACCACAGTTTACGCACCTTACCCGGTCCGTACAGGGTTTGGTGCACTCACTGGAGTGGTGGTGTCCTGCACACATGACGCAGCGTTCCGTAGCTCTACAGCAACGCTCTGCGTGACGGAATCCCTGGCACCGGTGACACTGTCCGATGCCTGGTCTCTGCCTCAAGTCTTCAGTGGAGACACGTAGGCGAGCCACGTACTCCACCAGCCGGATCTTCTTAAGACCCTCTTCGGTTGGTGGACCAGCAGCAGCGGGATCGGTCTGCCTTGTTTCTTCATTCTGAAACAAGAGCGAACGTTCCCTCTTTGCCTGATAGGTATGGTACGGTGTACCATGCATATCCATGTACCGCATTAGCCTGTCACGGTCCTTGGCAGTGGCAGGCGATTGCCTTCACACGTGTGAAGACGATCCCTCGGTGATCTAATTTACGAGAGAACGCAACCCAGTTCTCCTTCTCGCTAAGGATTACTGGAGGAAGCTCTTCTACGTCCATGGTGTCAGCTACGGCCTCGAACGCGTTGATAACGGTTGTGGGCGTGGTCGGGCGATTTCTTCGGCTTCTTCTTCTGGAGTCAGAACCCGTCGGACGGTGGCAATTCTTCTGCAAGAACGGTCCTTGGAGATGCTGGAAGCGGTATAGCAGTCATCTCTTCTTCCAATTTCTTGGGCTTCTTTTTCTTCTTGCTCTTCGTATGGATGACTTCGTCGTAGAAGGGCAAGGGCTTGACTTGCTCGTCGGTCAGCTCGAGGTCGTCAGGTAGCGGAAAAAAACTCGTTCTCATCGTAACCACTCCGAAGAGCGTAGGGGTGCCTCTGCCGGAACGGTGGCTCTTTACCTGTCATCGTGAAAACGACGCAGGTAGCAGAACGTACGCACGTAAAAACTTTAAACAAAGTACGTTCTCAATGTTAAACGCGATGTTCACTAATCTGGTTGCAGACAGCGAATTGGATTTTTAATGGTGTATTTGTATATTTAAGTTGTACAAACTAAACGTTTCGATAACACTTACAGTTATCTTCGTCAGTAGTATTATCTTTCAAAACTGTTTCAACATCTATAACAATTTTGAAAGACATTACTACTAATTTGTAAGATGTTTGTGGTGCGTATCGGTGCATCACCCTCTGAACCTCCTGAGGGATTTTTTTACTATGATTAATAGCTGGTGCTGATGCCACGTAACTCCAGCACCCCATTACAAAAGACGCAAAATTTTTTAACGGGTACAAGAAAAATTTTTTTGGTGCATAAGATTGCATTAGGTTTGCTATGATCACAGCACCTATTACTGTGAATATGGGATTTCGATAGCGTGTGAATAGAGTTAATTTTAGCGACAACATGGAAAGGCAATTGATAGTTTACATGAGAATTACGTGTCTTGCGGTTTTGGACCGTCCGTTTTGTGAACTATACGTCACTTATCTCTTAATTTGCAATTAAAGCACTAATTAGCATTTAATTATGAAATACTTTTGTAATTGGTGGAGACCCAGCTTAATAACCCCACTCAAATTAAATCCATTCGTGTGCCAAAAACAACTGAAGCACTAAATTTGTAGCATTAGCATCTAGTATTTAATTGATGACAACTCACTTTATACACTATTACACAAAATATGCACATTTTTTTCTCTGGAAAATATATTTATTGTTATGTTAACAGTCAATCCTTCGACCTTCTAAGTGAGCGTCTTTATCTTTCATACGTTGTAGATACGTCGTGAATTTTTCTCAAAATGATGAAACGTAAAAGATTGAAAGCAACAAAACAAAGCAAAACGTGATCTTTCACGGTATTTATGACCTCATTATATTATTTACATATTCGAAAATTTTCTCATAATAATACAATTGTGGGTGTTTTTACCGAATTAGATAATAATCGTTACAATGAGTCAGTTTTCCAAGTAGTTTATAACTTGCAAGTGTATTGTGATTACATGAAGTTATCGTATTCATACTAATTGTAACTGTAATAATTTCAACAAAGCGAAAGGATCAGTAGCGTAATTAAGTTTAATTATGCTTTATTTACCGATTGGGCGGGGATAAAAACTAAAAAACTGTTCATTGCAGATTACGCCAATGACATACCGCTTAATATTGTCAGTTTTCATTATTTTTTTTCTATATGAATAAAAAAATTGGTGAGATCGCACAAATTGACTTAACGGTATTAATTTCATTAATGCTTCGGTTACTTTTTTTTCCTTATAGGTTAATGTACTTCCTAGGAAAAAATACCGTTAGAGCAATACTAATGATTGTTTATAAGTTTTGAAAAACGTTTGGCAATTGTAATGAAAAGGCTACTCAAAGACGCGTTAACATAACAAAGAGCATTAACCGTCTAATTTAGTAACCGCTCCAGTAATGATGAGCTAACAAAAGTAAAATTACAACTAGCCACTTTCTAAGGTCATAAACGTACGTTATATATACATAAAATTTAAACTTACCAACACATTTACAGTATGTTAAGTACTTTTATTTCTGATCTGAATTTGTAATTGAACAGCGAAAGTAATTACGTTCAGACATGTCTTTAGACCATTAACTGAATTATTAATAGCACACAAATTTTTAAATTACAAGACACGAATTTTGCAAACAAAAGAATTTTGTATCGGGTTAAAAGTTTATTAACTTTTGAGAATTTGAAGATTGCATTCGCAGAATGTAGTTATTTTTATGTATGTATATTTCAGACACTCTCGTCGCCAAACGGAATTTCTGGATATAAGTGATTAAATAGGGTTAAACAGACTAATAAAACTTATTCGATTGCCACGTAATAAAACAAATTTTGGTGGTTATTAATAGTTGTTTATGTAACAAGTGCAAAAAGTGAGCGTTTGTCAACACGTCGAGTGCAATGAACAGTTTTTGCACGAGTTGCATACAATGTTTTTTGTACGTTCATAAAGAAATTTTTTAATGTAATATTTAAGAATACTAAAATATAGCGATAGAGTACTCATGAAATAACCGTAATACACTAAATCGTAACAAAACGTAATGTTTTGTGTAAATATTTTAAATGAAATGAAATAAAAATTTTGAATGCATTAAATTTAACTGCAGGGTGTTTACGATCTCGTGATTTTATTTTTAAAAGAAAGTTATTACCGCTCGCTCTAAAATGCCTTTCAAATGTATAATAAGGGAGATATGACTTTTTTATTTTCTCATTTTTAAGGAGATAATGATAATCTAACCAGTTAAAGGCTCTTTAGTTGAAATAGGCGCGAAATAACATTTAGGATTGCTACAGTAGTTACGAAAAATACGGCTCTATTAAACCCAGGTGATTGTTAAAACTTTAACTTTAAAAAATTATAAAGCAAACGAAAACCTTTCGTCTAAGGATTGGACTCGAACAGGTAAACATTTGTGCAGTAACAATGAATCGTAGAGAACTAATAAAATATTTATTTAAGTTATGACGGCTTGCGACAATAATAAAACTGATTTGATAAATAAATATTAAATGACATTGAAATAAGTATAACTCGAAAAGCTAAAAAAAAAATAAATAATAATTGAATCATTTGGTCGCTAATAAATACCAGCAAGTCCGGTGAGGGGCGCGGAACCAGGAATCGCGTATAGAGTAGTATTGTTGAAACGCGTGGTGTGATTGAAGGGTAGGTAAGAAAAAAATGTGCATGTATATATGTACATTTTGAAATTCATACAGTAAGTATACGATCTATTATTTATATCTATCTATTATGTCGTGACAGTAGACAAATAACTGTCCGGTGGTAGGACGATACCGTTAGTAAGGAATTCTATATCGTCCGGGGCACGATTTGGCCAGTAACCGGTCTGGTCGCTATGGTATTACTGAAGAAAACAATACAATTGCCTCGGGTTGGCCTGGCTAGAAGGGGCGGTCAAGGTCGAAACAGATAGGCCCCGTTGCTGACGACTGTGCAAGGAATGAATGGCGAGTCGGTGCGTGGAATGTTAGAGATATGCATGGTAAAGAGTTTGAAATTGCGAATGTAATGTACGAAGGACACCTTGATATTCTGTGTGTATCGGAGACAAAGCGCAAAGGAAAGGATGTTGTGGAGATGGAGGATGGCAGCCTGGCACTATGGTCAGGAGGAGACGGAAGTGCATGGCGCAAAAGAAGTTGGGATGATCATAAGTGAAAGAGCGAAAAGATGTGTTAAACAGTACGAATTGGTATCTCCCCGGGTAATATGGGTTAGAATGAAAGTGGAGTTTCGAAAAATTTTTCTTATTGCATGCTATGCACCGGTGAATGGAGAAAGAGACCAGGAGCGTGAGAACTTCTGGAATAAAGTAGAGAACGTGTTGAACGTATGTAAGCCAACCGAAAGAGTGATTATAGTGGGGGATATGAACGGATGGGTGGGTGTACAGAGAGAACATAGTGAACGCGTTCTAGGAAAGTTCGGAGACCAATGAGAACGGAACACCTGCTGAACATCTGAGAAGCCTGTTTGTATCCAATACGTGGTTTAAACATAAAAATGTTCATATGTATACATGGCAAAGAGGTGAATGTAAAAGTATGATAGACTTGATAGTGTATGATGAACGGCTTATAAACCTGGTGAAAGACACAAAATAGAACACTGCAGGAGTGATGAATGCTAGAAACGAAATAGTATGGGACGATTGCGAAGTGAGGAAATGCTGGCAAGAATATTTCGGAAAGCTGTACAGTAGTGAGGAAAGTAAGACTAAAGGGTTAAATAAGGAGAATATAGAAGTAATGATGAATGAAACTGAGAAGGAAATTGGAATAAATGAGGTAGAGATAACGGTAGGAAGGTTGAAAAACGGCAAGGGAGCATGCGTAGATCAAATCACTGGTGAAATGCTCAAGTATGGTGGTGCAAAGCTTATACGAAGATTGTGTGAATTATTTAATGTATGCCTTATATGTGGAAAAGTGCCGAGTGATTGGAAGAGCGCGATCATTGTACCATTGTATAAGGGTAACGGGAACAAGAGTGATTGTAAGAACTACAGAGGAATTTGCTCAGCGTGCCTGGTAAATTATTTGGAAGAATACTGATTGATAGAGTACGAGAAACTACACAAACTAAGTTGTGGGATGTGCAAGGTGGCTTCATGCCAGGAAGAGGATGTGTCGATCAGATGGTTGCTTTCCAGCAGGTGATCGAAAAGTGTTTGTAGGTAGAAAGGAAGTTGTACTGTGCGTTTGTAGATCTGGAGAAAGCATATGACAGAGTGAATAGTGTGAAGCTGTGGGAAATATTAAATGACTATGGCGTAAATAAAGGTCTAATAAATGGAATGAGGGCAGTATACAACGTATTCGAGCATGTGTTAGGGTGAGAGGAGGTGTGAGTGAATACTTTAATATTGAGCAAGGAGTGCGACAAGGCTGCGTGATGTCACCGTGGTTGTTCAATGTATACATGGATAAATGTCTTAGACAAGCATGTACCGATACAAATGGTGTAATGGTTGGTGACGTAAATATACGACTTGTGGTGTATGCAGATGACACAATCTTATTAAGTGACAGTGCGGATGAGCTGCAAACCGCTCTGAGGAAGTTTGATACAGTCTGTGAGAGCATGGACCTAAAGGTAAACGTGAACAAAACTAAGATTGTGGTGTTTAATCGGGAAGGTGGAAAGGAGAGTAGAGCATTTACTCTGCAAGATGAAACTGTGGAGCAAGTGGACGAGCTGGTATATCTCGGTAGAATGTTTACTGCAGATGGTACAATTGAGAGCGAGATTGGACGAAGGGTCAATGCTAGAAGGAAAGTGATTGGAAGTATGTGGACGATAATGAGAAATGAAAGCATGAGCCTAGCTGCGAAACGAGCAATCTATAATGGCGTATTCGTCCCGTCAGTACTGTATGGAAATGAGACATGGGTATGTCAAAAAAGCACGAAAGAAAAATAAATGCCGTGGGTATGAGATTCCTGAGAAGCGCATGTGGTAAAAGGGACAAGATAAAAAATGAATGCATAATGACGGAGTGTGGTGAGGAAAAGACGATGATGGATAGATATAAAAGTTGTACATTACGTTGGTTTGGTTACATTGAGAAAATGAACCACGCAAGATTAACGAAACAAATATACGTGGGCGAGGTTAGGGGAAAGGCCGGGCCTGGTAGGCCGCGTAAAACTTGGCTGAATGTAGTAGAATCTATGATAAAGGAAAGAAAGATAAGGAGTTTTAAAAACAAAAGGCCATGTCAGAGACTATGTATGAATCTTGCGGAAGCTAGGGAGGTATGCGGAGATAAGAAAGCATGGAGAAAGATTGTGAATGAAAAATAAATAATAGGCAGGGATTGTTTTGCCTACCCCGCAAGAGAATGGCGTGAAGGTTAAGTTAAGTTAAGTATTATACTATTAAATTAAAGAAATAGGAGAATTCTTTAAGAAATCACCTTACCTTAGATGTTCGAAGTTATCAGAACGGCGTTGAACGCCAAGTCTCGCTCGACGTATCCATGAGTTGGCATAACTTACAAGGCCTAAATCTTGCCGTCGAATTGTTGTCGCAGCTGCTTCAACGCAATTACATAGATCATCTAAATCAATTATTTCGTTGGTGTATACCATTATCCTCATAAGACCTCAAAAAATGCAGCGGTACGTCATCTTGAAGAACCCAGTTCTGCCAAATGATTTTGCAAAAATAGAAGATAATCATTTCCAGTCAATCGGTTTGGCACCACCCAAAAGGCCAAATATGTTGTCCGTTGACCAATCCGGCCCAAACATTTATTTCAAATCTGTGCTGGAAATGATTACGACGAACATCATGTGGATTTTTAACTGCTCAGATATGGGCATTGTGACAGTTGTTGTTGTCTTTACGTGTAAAAGTTTTTTCATCTGTTGCCAACACATTGAAAGAAAAGTTTGGAGCTTCGGCATGTTTTTGTAGAAACCATTGGCAGAAATGTAATCGTAAAGGATGATCTGTAGGTTACAATGCTTATACAACTAATCTTCGCGCTGTTTTCACCAGACAGTTCGATTTGAGACACCGATTTGGCGAAATATTTCTCGATCTTCTTCAAAAAGGTTTAATATGTCTTCTTCTTCGGCATCCAAAATTCGTTGGTGTCGGCCAGGCCCACCATCCCAATCTTGATGTGTTTGCAGTACACCAGTTTCTCGTGCATGGAGTCAGAATTAATCTGTTAGGAAACCGCTCAGTATGCATCGGCTTACAGCAGCAGAATTCTGGTGTACTTCCCCATAAATTAACATGTCGACGTATTCAGTATTAGTGCGATAGACCATTTTTACGTTCCTTATTAAGATTTTTTGGAAGAATTGATGCCAAACAAACAGTGCAGTTGCAACTACTGAAATAACATGACAGATCCGAAAAGTTAATGGCATGAGCCTACTTAGTAAAAAAATAAGTGATAGCGTATCTTTTGAATCCATGTTTACTTTGCACATTTTTTTTCAGTAATTGTAACCTTCCGAGCCCCAAAAACGCATTTTTTTGCACGAATAAAACATAAAACTTCTTCTCCAACCACTTTTTACTTATATATTCAGTGATTTATTTGCAGTTTACTATTTGTTTGGGAACCCTCATTTCTTGTCCCTTATCGAAACGAAATTATTTAATTTATAACCTTTAAGTTTCTATCATTACCACGTTTCTATTAAGTAAATAATCTAAGGCAGCAGGAACACAAAGTAAATTTAATTTAACGTTGAACAAAGTTAAGAAACATAACAAACAAATATAAATTAAAAAATGTATGAAAATGAAAATTAATTACTATTTAAATTGAAAGTAATGTTTACAGTGCAATTTGTATATTGTACGGGATGGGTAGGAAGAGCAACTAAATTGGATTCTGAACTACTGGTAGAAGGTTGTAGTTCCGGATTAAGATCCTGTTGATTGTGTGCCTCAGTGTTTGGATTCAGGATCTGATTTGATGTTGTTATCATTTTTGTTACAGATTCAGCAATGTAATTCTTTGCTCGATTGCCACCCTCCATGCTTTTTCAATGCACTTATATCTGCACCTGCATTCATCAACAGTGTAGCAGATGTACTTCTTAGGCAATGACCTGTATACAACTTTAAATCTGACAAACCTAAGTAAGAGAACACTTCCTGAGCGGTTAATGCCAGCTTGTGTATGCCAACAACTTGTCTGTGACATTTCCCATTTTGATATATAATAAAGAATCGATCGTTATTAATACCAAGTGGACGTAATGACAAATATTTCTTATATAACTGCAAGTACTGTTCACCAGTAACTGTAAATGATCGTGGTGTTTTGGTTTTAGTGCCCGGCACTTTATTAATAAAATAGTGTCTAAATCAGAGATATCTGACAGTTTCATTCTGGACAATTCATCACGACGTAATGCTCCTGTCACACCAAAACTCAGACGAACCTAAAATATTTCAATTTTAGAACCAAAAGGAGTACTTTTAATT
Source organism: Vesta saturnalis (assembly GCA_036346205.1). Classification (NCBI taxonomy): domain Eukaryota; kingdom Metazoa; phylum Arthropoda; class Insecta; order Coleoptera; family Lampyridae; genus Vesta; species Vesta saturnalis. The sequence goes on along the minus strand of JARFJB010002450.1, from coordinate 466,327 downwards.
TTACCTTAGTCATAGTATACTACGTTTTAAATGAAATAATAATGGTATGATCTTGAAAGTATGGTAAAATAATGCTTTATTAACATGTATAAGATGATGAAATTTTGAAGGCAAAATATTAACAGTTAACAAGAAAATGTTAATAGTGTGTAGCATTGCCACGCACAGCAATGCAGGCGTTCACTCTCCGAGGCATGCTTTCTATGAGATGGGCTATATCCTCCTGAGGTATTTCATCTCAGGCTACCTGGAGATGGTGTCGTAATTCATCCAAGTTGTTTGGGGGCCTTGTTAGTTGCCTTAGTCTTCGACCCATCATGTCCCATACATGTTCAATAGGCAAAAGATCTGGCGATCGCGCAGGCCACGGCTATACTGGTAGCTGCACCCAGAAACCTTCTGGTAACATGTGAGGTATGTGGTCTAGCATTATCTTGTTGAAAAATACCATTTGGCAAAGTCTGCATTAACAGTACTACAACTGGCTCCAAAACATTATCAATGTAACTCTGAGCACTTAATGTGCCTAGAATGAACACAAGAGGAGATCTTCCACCAACACGTATGGCGCCCCAAACCATGACTCCAGGTGTTAAGCCTGTGGGTCGTCTTTCAACAAACTCTAAATTTCGACGTCCTCCTCGAAACCGCCGCACCTTCTGACGACCATCGTTTCGCCACAAACAAAAACGCGATTCGTCGCGATTTCGCAATTAAATTACCAAGTAAATCAACGAAAGAGTTTGTTTTCGAGATCCTGAAGCAATTTTGACAAAATTAGTTTCGTTTGGTAACAATTAATTTTTTTCTAAAACCTTGCAATTAAAAAAAAATCTTATTTTTCATACCTAATTCAAAAATGTGATACAATATAGGGCATTTCATTAAAAAAAAAACATAACTTTGATGTGCCACTCTTTTTTGAAGTATCCTGTATATTTGAAATTATTTTAAGAATGTAGCCTTAATGGACCTACACAATGTCCCTGCAACAAAAATCAAAAAATATATCCAGTTTTCTCATAAAACTCCGTCGCGTCCGTCGTAACTCACCCTGTATATGCAAGGTGGTATTAAGGATGGGTGTGGTCAGAATAGGATCGGAAAGAACGGAGTTGGGGTTCTGAGGGGGAAGTACTACCCCAGAATTCGCCTACATAGCTGCCTACGCTCATACAGGGTAGACGGTAACGGGAATCGAACCCATTACCTCCCGAATACTAAGCAGGTCGTGTTACCGCAACTCTAATAGCTCGGTCTATGGGTGCAATAATAATAATAATTAAATGAAAAGGATCGGAAGGAACGGAGTTGGGGTTCTGAGGGGGAAAATACTACCCCAGAATTCTCCTACATAGCCGCCTACCCTCATACAGGGTAGACGGTAACGGGAATCGAACCCATTACCTCCCTAATACTAAGCAGGTCGTGTTAACTCAACTCTACTAGCTCGGTCTATGGATGTAATAATAATAATAATTAAATGAAAATAAAGATACTAACTTGGAATATAGATATAATGGTAATAAAATTTTCAAAATAATAAAGTGAAAACCGAATATAAAGATAATAATCATAATGATGATAATAATAAGAATATAGATGATGGGGTAATAATAAAATGTTTAAGAAATAAATATCATTAGGTGTAAAATCATAATACTGGTTATGAAAATGGTTATTATAATAGACGACACTAATAATAATAACGAAGATAATACAGACGAAGTTCATGATAGTAATAATAGTAATAAAAGTAATGAAAAATAATTATTTCTCCTACAATGTAATATGTATTTACAGTACGCTAATTTATTAAATTCCGTATAAGACTACTCGATTCCTAATTTGGGGAGGCAAGTTAAATTTTAACGGGACGAAGATTTGTGTATTACAGCCATAACACATTTTTGACCTAAAATACTTTTGGTTTACTTTAATTAATACGGAGAATTTCATTTACTGGTTCTCTTATTAATTAATTTTAACGTTGAAAATCATGTTGACGGAAGCAGTCTTTATGTCAATTTCAAAAACCAGTTTTCAGTCTCGAGACTAATGTTAAATTTCCTTTTTCGTATCTTGGATAATGTGTAAAATGAGTAATTAACTTCTGCTGTTATTATTTACAACGTATAATTCAAGTTTTTCGTCGCCATTTATAAGGTCAAGATTTATTATTTACGTTTTACTTTACTAAAAAATTGTAATGTTGCCGAACTTGCTTGAGAAAGTTTTCTAATGAGCTGAGAAAATTAAAAACGAACGAATTAACAATTTCGTTGGCGTATATTAATTATGAACGTCTTCTTATTTACAAAAGGTACCTTATCATTAAATTAATAGTTACTTGCGATCCGCCACTTTCACTCGATAGTTTTTTTAAAATCTAAATGTTAGTTTTGTAAGGAGCGTTTATAAATGAAAGTTGAGTTTGTAATGGTTAAATCAACCTTGACCTTACACATTTTTCCTTTATTTCACAATATTTAAGGCAAAAAGGGCGCCTTGGGCGTTTCGAATTCTTCTTCTCTTCATAAATAAGTGATGATCACTCCCATTTTGGCACATGTAATGAATGAGGGGTGCCTCAGGGCTCTAAACTAGGATCTCCACCATTTATTTTTTCAAAGGCAGATTAAATAACTGTGCAGAACAAAATAATCACAATGTTTAGGAAATAGACAAAAAAATGCAACGGTATATTTTTTGAGTGGTATGCAATTGAAAAAATTCTTGAATTCTGTTTGTGCAGGAATAAATGAAGTTTAAATTCACAAAGCGTTCGTTATACCCGTAACTCGTTAATTAGTATCTAGAACGGGTTGTGAGCTGCGTGAGAAAGCAAGATCATTACTAGTTTCCTACCATCTTATTTATATAAGCATTTCCGTTTTATGGACGGTACGTTTCGGAGTATGTGAGCAGCAGATTACTTACATTCCATTGGTGCATTGTCAACAATAGAAGAGTGAATTTCAAGAATGTCTGTATACTTTTAGCGCTAGTTAATTTTTAAAAAGTCATACTCCCTTTTATATAAATGACCAAAAAGCTAAGTTTTGCGCAAAAAGACATTAATGCAAATTTTTCGTGTTCATCGTAGACGGGAACGGCAAGGTCACATAAGTTCGCATTATTTATATTGACCTTATTTGTACACACGACATACACCGTTCGACTTATTGAGCATTCTATGAAATTAAACAGCTATCGATTATACGGTATCTTTCTGAAAAAGGCAAAGTCTCTATAAAAAATATCCTTTCTTTAATTTACATATCAAACAAAGGTGGAGCGACATTTCCAAATTATCTTGTAATGGCGATAAAACAACTTTGTTCTTTATATACACTTTTCATTAATTTGACGTACTTTTTTGAAATTCCCGTAAAGGACACGCGAGGGTTGCAAAATGAGTGGGACCTTTTTCTGACTCATTCCAGAGTTGATTTGAGTAGGTAGGAACGCACAATTTAAGAATGTTGGTATGGTGACTCCAATTACCTAAACACCCTGTAATTTATTGTTGGAAGAATTTAAATCATAAATCTTTTAATTATTTTTTAAGAGCTTAATTAAGTTTTGTTCACAACTTTATTAGTGTAATATGGTTATATGTGCACAATTTTATTTCAGAAAAATAGTTTACATTTATTTTATAATCATTTTATGTGTATACGCCTTATTACGTTATCTTTAATGTAACAATAATATATAAATACGCAAGATCCATTTTTATGTTCAGTTCTTAGTTATAAGTGACCTGTGTAAAACGCGTTACACGTACATCATTTACATAGAAATATGATGTGCTGTGTAGTCGACCGCTGATGATGATAGCTGAGCTATTGAAACGTGTTTGGTGTTTTTTTAATTTTTGTGTGGTACGTGGGTTGTGTTTTGTTTGTTACAGGCCCTGCGATAGTTGCAGTATTCCAGATTTTTCAAATTAAATATTTGTAAATAGAACCTAATGCATTCCTAAATTTATTTATATACATACAGGGTGCGGCATTAGTACGTCGAAGTACGATATATCCGTTATTAAAGGGGATATCAAAAAAAGTTATTTATAAAAATTATAGGCAACTTCAAACTTCACGTTATAAAATTATTTTCGTATTTACAAGGTGTTACATATTACCAGGGTGAACCAAACATACTTTTTTTTTTAATGGGACGTCGTATATATTATTTCAAATTTAGATTAAGCTCATCTCCCCCATACTTTCAATATAGGGTTTCATTACGTTATACAGGGTATTTCAAAAGTTATGGTCAATCGTACACGAAAATCATTCTCATTTCAACGTCCTGTATACCCTAAACAGAACAACCTAACAATAATTTTTTCCAGGCATAACTTTTTGACAATGGTACAGTGTTATGAAAAAGTGCTATTTCTTTATTATTGCACCAATTGAATATAGATTTTGTCAACTTTTTCAAATATCACTATATTCTTTCATTTTTATTAAACACTCCATATAGCTAAAATCGTTAATTCCTGAGATATTTTCAATTTAACAGAAAGAGATTTTTTTTTAATTTCTGTTATAACAAGTTAGCCGTGATTAATTTTACAAGAATTTTGTCTTAATAACCGATGTTTTTTGAAATTTTCATAATTTGTCACACTTTTATTTGTTCACGACTAACTTGTTGAAATAGAAATTTTAAAAAAATCTCTTTCTGTTATTAAATTGGAAATGTCTCAAAAATTAACGATTTTAGCTACAGGGAGTGCTTAATAAAAATGAAAGAATATAGTGTATTTTCACTTTTTAAAATAAAATACAGGGTGATATTTGAAAAAGTTGACAAAACCTATTTTCACTTGGTGCAATAATAAAGAAACAGCACTTTCTCATAACACTGTACCATTGTCAAAAAATTATGCCTGGAAAAAATTATTGTTAGGTTGTTCTGTTTAGGGTATACAGGACGTTGAAATGAGAATGATTTTCGTGTACAATTGACCATAACTTTTGAAATACCCTGCATAACGTAATGAAACCCTATATTGGATGTATGGGAGAGATGAGCTTAATCTAAATTTGAAATAATATATAGGGTGTCCCATTTACAAAAAAAGTATGTTTGGTTCACTCTGGTAATATGTAACACCCTGTAAATACGAAAATAATTTTATAATGTGAAGTTTGAAGTTGCCTATAATTTTTGTAAATAACTTTTTTTGATATCTCCTTTAATAATTGATACATCGTACTTCAACGCACTAATGCCGCACCGTGTATATTTACGATAGTTAGTAAGTTTTGTGTACAGAACTTTTGTGTACTGCCATTTTGTAGATGTGTTATTAACATAAGACATAAACTGTGAATTGTTTGTTAAAAACTATGTCTTTAATAAATGCTCATAAAATTCAAATGTTGTAAGAATTCGAATGTTTGCCGACTATCGCTTCGTCAAATCATCAAGAACCTGATTAATGTCGTAAGTATTGTCATTTATCTTTCTAATTTGATTGGTATTTTATAATTTTTTTATTTCTCATGGAATAGGTATCGTCTTTTAGAATTTTTGTAATTATTTTCAAATGAAATCTCGTATTAATTAAAAATTTAAAAATTTTTTGCATTTTAACGACTTCTAACATCAATGTTCTTGTTCAACTTAAAATTTAACGCAGTGCCTACAATTTAAAGTTTCGCAAACACCAAAAAAAATTAAAGTAACGTAAATTTATATACAGTATTACGTGCAGATCTCTACACAGTACCAAAACTTGCCGAATCAGAGGGCTAACGAGTAAGGGTACAAACTTAGTGGAGATTATTTTACGCAATGATATTTGAATATGAGTGCACATAGTGGAGCGACGAGTCTTCAATAGCGACGAGGCTAGAGTTAAAATTTTATTTGTTTATCACGTGACATGAAGGGACAAGTTCAGTCCAGTTGATATCAGAGTACGGTACAAACCAAAATGAATGAGAGTTTAATTAATTGTGTGTACAACAAACGTGCATTATGGAATCAATCGCATCCCGATCATCGTAATAGATACATTTTGGATCAGATGTAGGTTGAGATAGCCAGGGAATGCAAAATATCAGGCAAGTGGGCTATATATTTTTTTATTAAGCAGGTTTATAGTAGTAGTAATTGTAATTAGCAACAAATAGGAGCTAGGTAAAGTATCTATATTCTTCAGTTTCTGTTTCTATTTATAGAAATACAATTTGAAGCCGTATATACAGGGTATTACAAATTCGAGTGTATGCAACTTTATTTTTTTAATTAGGAATCTGTATTTTTTATATCAAATAGAAGCTTCTTACGTCCCAAAACACTAAGTGCTTGCCAAAAATACATTTCTTGCTTCTTTTCAATACATTGAGCTTTTATGGAAAGTGCCAATAATATCAACTTTTCGAATAAGTTAAATATGTCAATGGTTTTGGGACATCATCAGATAGATCCCCATGCACACACTTGGATTTATAACATCCTGTATATTAAAAGTAACAATATTATGTATTAATATACTGAATACGAAACGAATTAACATAATTTTTAAGATATTTCGTACACACTGGGCTTAATTATTAGCGTGTCCTCTTGGCCTTTGTACAACATTTTCAGGAACTCCCTCAGTAACCAGTTTGAAATGTTTCTCAAAACATATTGCTTTAATAATTTGGTCTGCAGTTTTTGCGTCAGTTTCAATTGATTTTGATAATATGCGCCATTTAGAATAAATAATGTCAAATGCGCATTCAATTGTTAAGTTACGAGGTCAAACAAATTATTCAAAAATTGCTGTCACTGGTAAAAGTACACGTGCTAAGTTTTGTTTAGTTTGTGCCGTTTACAGAGATTTGAGACTGTCTATTTATCGATAAAATGAGTGAAACAAAGATTGAACATCGCAGCGTAATAAAGTTCCTGACAAAAAAAGGCAATGGTCCAAAAGCAATTCATGAAAGAATAGTTGCTGTGTATAGGGAAGATGCACCAGCTGATTTTCAAGTAAAATATTGATCTAATCTCTTTCGATGCGGTCGAGAATCAATCAATGATGACTCAATGTCCGAACGACCCGTTGAGGCTCGAACTGAAGACATTGTGCGAAAACTAGGAAATTTGGTATTGAAAGATCGGCGGGTAAAGATCTCATTGCCAATAAAGTTGGTATATCCGAAACAAATGTCCCCAAAATTTTGCATGACAATTTGGGTATGAAGGTCTGCACGGTGGATATCAAAATTTCTTACGCCTGAATAAAAACTGTACAGAAAAGAAGTTTCTCAAGAAAATTTGCCCGAATTGGAGAGGGACAAAAATTTGTTCTCGAATTATCACCGGGGTGAGACTTGTGTACATCACTGGGACCTTACTACTAAAAAAGAATCCTTGCAGTGGGTTCATAAGGGCTCTCCACCATCAAAAAAGGCCAAGACACACTGTTTCCTAGGATGCTGAAGAAGTCTTGCTTATTGAATATATGCCGAGGGGGTCTATCATAAATGGAGAGGCCTACGGAAACACTATTAAAAATTTAAAAACTGCTCCGTCAGACTTCTTCTTATTCAAAAATTTAGAAATGCATCTCGGGGGAAAGCGTTTTGCTAACTCAAAGAAGCTGTTGAAGAACATTTTGCAGGGTTACCGAAGGAATTTTTTTCTAAGGGTATGGGGCAATTGACAAAAAGATGGATACGCGTATTGGTGTTGAAGGATGTTATATAGAAAAATAATTTTTTTTTGTTCACTTATGTGCTTTTTTTCATGGCTAAATAGATAACATAAAAATACGCCCTCGTAGTTTTAATAAATGAACCGTCAGGGGACATGCCTCATCAGCAATAAAAACAAAAGGTGCTTTAATGTTGGTTTGTGGCTTCTGTCCAACAATAAGAACTTTTCAACCCTCAAAATTGTCCAAAAACCCATTATTTCCGACATAGTTTTGACATCACTGATTTTTCATACCTGAACATTTTTGTTCGATAATTTCCACAAAAAACAAATTTACCTCTTAAAAATGGATTTTTGGGCATCTGTCCAGAAATACGACCTTTTTAATCCTCAAAACTATTGGAACTTTTTGTCTGGGTGCTAACTTCACACGCCGGAGTTTTTGTACGATTTTGAGAACTGAAAATTTCGTATTGTCAGACAGAAGCCCAAAAACCATTAGTAAAGAGGGAATATTGTGTTGGAAAGTCATTGGTGCCAAACTTAAAATTTTAACGTTTTGCCGGCCTAGGTCTGAAAGGTGAGTTTTTGAAATATTTTGAGAATTCAAATGTTTGTATTGCTGGCTATATTTTATAAGAAGGAAAATTGTTGGTATTTGAAATTCATGAAGTTCATACTGTCGGAGAGAAGCAAAAAAAAACTGTTTTTTAAGAGGGAAAATTGATTGTGTTGGATCTATTGATCAAAAATATTTATGTAGGAAAGATCAGTGCTGGCAAACGAAATTTAATTTTGCCAGTCTAGGTCTGAAATAATGGGTTTTTGGGGGATTTTCAGGTTTGAAAATTCTGTCCTCCCGGACAGAAACTCAAAAAGACATTTTTTTATAGGGAAAAATAGTTTCGTGTTGGATCTATCGAACAAAAATCTTCATTTATGAAAAATCACGTGCCAAACCCCAAAAAACATTTTTTTAAACCGGGAACATTGTGTGAAAATTCTATAACAAAAATAATGGATTTTTGGCTGATTTTGAGGATTGTGAAGTATTGTCAGACAAAACCAAAAAAACAATACGCGTGTGAAGTTCGATCCCGGAAGTCAAAACCAGAAAGTTCTGTCAACTGTGCTGGCTTCTGTAAGTACTTTCAAGAAGTGCTCTGCTATACCCATATAAATGACTGTGCTTCGCTAGTATTACCAGAATAAAATATTTTCAGCAAAGAAGTTATAAAAGCAAAAAAAAATCCAAAGTGCTGGAAGTTCTGGCAACTGTGCTGGGTTGTGCTCAACGAGTACAATCGAAACGTTCTTTACTATTTTTCGCTAGGACGAACAACAAAAAAGTTATTGGATAAACAATTATCCTAATAAAAATAAAATTTAAAAAAATCGAAAGTGCTGGAAGTGGAAGTTTGCCAACTGTGCTGGATTGTGCTCGTCGAGTACAGTCGAAAAGCTTTTTACAACTTTTCAACATAATGAATAATAAAAAAGTTATGAACAATAAAAAGTTATGAACAATATCATTAACACAGACCGACCATAAAGTAATCAAAGTTCAAAAATGGAAAGTGCTCGGTATTCTGGCAACTGTGCTGGATTGGGGATTTTCTTGAACTTCGTTATGTCTATAAACACGTTTCCAAGAGACATCAACTTAGTTATAGGTTCGTAAGTGGCGCTATATAGTAATAAAATACCAATAATTTTAGCCAAATATTTCTTTTAGGTACAAAAATATTCATCGTGTGATGAATGAAAGTTATTACCGTAATATTGATGTATATAAAACCACAAACAAAACTATTTAAACCCCAGACGAAATGTTTGCATGCAAGTATATTTAATTTTTTGCAGCTTTTACGTGTTTGACTGTGCGTGCGTCCGTGAGAGAAAAATAGCAACGAGGTTTTTCATAGTACTCGACGAGCACAACCCAGCAGTCATCAGAACTTCCAGCACTTTCCATTTTTTATTTTCGGGTTTCGTTATGTTAATGTTGTGGTTAATAAAATTTTTGTTGTTCACTTTATCAAAAACTTGTTAAGAGATTTTCGATGGTCCTCAACGAGCACAATCCAGCACAGTTGCCAGAACACCGAACACTTTCTATTTTTGAACATTGATTATTCTATGGTCGATCTGTGTTAATGATATTATTCATAATTTTTTTATTATTCATTATGTTGAAAAGTTGTAAATAGCTTTTCGACTGTACTCGACGAGCACAATCCACCACAGTTGCCAGAACACCGAACACTTTCCATTTTTGAACTTTGATTATTACTCTATGGTCGATCTGTATTAATGATATTATTCATAACTTTTTTATTATTCATTGTGTTGAATATTTGTAAGAAGCTTTTCGACTGTACTCGACGAGCTCAATCCAGCGCAGTTGCCAGAACACAAGAGCACTTTCCATTTTTGAACTTTGATTATTACTCTATGGTCGATCTGTATTAATGATATTGTTCATAACTTTTTTATTATTCATTATGTTGAAAAGTTGTAAGAAGCTTTTCGACTGTACTCGACGAGCGCAATCCAGCGCAGTTGCCAGAACACAAGAGCACTTTCCATTTTTGAACTTTGATTACTCTATGGTCGATCTGTATTAATGATATTGTTCATAACTTTTTTATTATTCATTATGTTGAAAAGTTGTAAGAAGCTTTTCGACTGTACTCGACGAGCTCAGTCCAGCGTAGTTGCCAGAACACTGAGCGCACTTTCCATTTTTGAACTTTGATTACTCTTTGTCGATCTGTATTAATGATATTGTTCATAACTTTTTTATTATTCATTATATTGAAAAGTTGTAAGAAGCTTTTCGACTGTACTCGACGAGCGCAATCCAGCGCAGTTGCCAGAACACAAGAGCACTTTCCATTTTTGAACTTTGATTACTCTATGGTCGATCTGTATTAATGATATTGTTCATAACTTTTTTATTATTCATTATGTTGAAAAGTTGTAAGAAGCTTTTCGACTGTACTCGACGAGCTCAGTCCAGCGTAGTTGCCAGAACACTGAGCGCACTTTCCATTTTTGAACTTTGATTACTCTTTGTCGATCTGTATTAATGATATTGTTCATAACTTTTTTATTATTCATTATATTGAAAAGTTGTAAGAAGCTTTTCGACTGTACTCGCCGAGCGCAATCCAGCGCAGTTGCCAGAACACAAGAGCACTTTCCATTTTTGAACTTTGATTACTCTATGGTCGATCTGTATTAATGATATTGTTCATAACTTTTTTATTATTCATTATGTTGAAAAGTTGTAAGAAGATTTTCGACTGTACTCGACGAGCTCAGTCCAGCGTAGTTGCCAGAACACTGAGCGCACTTTCCATTTTTGAACTTTGATTACTCTATTGTCGATCTGTATTAATGATATTGTTCATAACTTTTTTATTATTCATTATATTGAAAAGTTGTAAGAAGCTTTTCGACTGTACTCGACGAGCGCAATCCAGCGCAGTTGCCAGAACACAAGAGCACTTTCCATTTTTGAACTTTGATTACTCTATGGTCGATCTGTATTAATGATATTGTTCATAACTTTTTTATTATTCATTATGTTGAAAAGTTGTAAGAAGCTTTTCGACTGTACTCGACGAGCGCAGTCCAGCGTAGTTGCCAGAACACCGAGCGCACTTTCCATTTTTGAACTTTGATTACTCTATTGTCGATCTGTATTAATGATATTGTTCATAACTTTTTTATTATTCATTATGTTGAAAAGTTGTAAGAAGCTTTTCGACTGTACTCGATGAGCGCAATCCAGCGCAGTTGCCAGAACACAAGAGCACTTTCCATTTTTGAACTTTGATTACTCTATGGTCGATCTGTATTAATGATATTGTTCATAACTTTTTTATTATTCATTATGTTGAGAAGTTGTAAAAAGCTTTTCGACTGGACTCGACGAGCACAATCCAGCAGAGTTGCCAGATTACCGAACAATTTCCATTTTTGAACTTTGATTACTTTATGGTCGGTCTGTGTTAATGATATTGTTCATAACTTTTTTATTATTCATTATGTTGAAAAGTTGTAAAGAGCTTTTCGACTGTACTCGACGAGCACAATCCAGCACAGTTGCCAGAACACCGAACACTTTCCATTTTTGAACTTTAATTACTCTATGGTCGAATGATATTGTTCATAACTTTTTTATTATTCATTATGTTGAAAAGTTGTAAAAAGCTTTTCGACTGGACTCGACGAGCACAATCCAGCAGAGTTGCTAGAATACCGAACAATTTCGATTTTTGAACTTTGATTACTCTATGGTCGGTCTGTGTTAATGATATTGTTCATAACTTTTTATTAATCATTATGTTGAAAAGTTGTAAAGAGCTTTTCGACTGTACTCGACGAGCACAATCCAGCACAGTTCCCAGAACACCGAACACTTTCCATTTTTGAACTTTGATTACTCTATGGTCGATCTGCGTTAATGATATTTTACATAACTTTTTTATTATTCATTATGTTGAAAAGTTGTAAAAAGGTTTTTGGACTGTACTCGACGAGCACAATCCAGCACAGTGGCCAGAACTTCCAGCTCTTTCGATTTTTTCAAATTTTATTTTTATTAGGATAATTGTTTATCCAATAACCTTTTTGTTGTTCGTCCTAGCGAAAAATAGTAAAGAGCTTTTCGACTCTGCTCGACGAGCACAACCCAGCACAGAACTTCCAGCACTTTATAACTTCTTTGCCGAAAATATTTTATTCTGGTAATAGTGGTAATACTAGCGAAGCACTTTCATTTATGTGGGTATAGCACTTCGTTTTAACCTCGAATGCTTCCATTTGGCGCAACAGAACTTCGATTTTTTGAAGTTCGGGAAAACGTGAAGTTTGGACCCAAAAATGAAATTTGATTTTTAATGCTTTAATGATCAGCACAATTGCTCAAACTTACAGAGCACTTCTTCAAAGTACTTACAGAACCCAGCACAGTTGACAGAACTTTCTGGTTTTGACTTCCGGTATCGTACTTCACACGCGTAAAAACAATTCTTTTACACAAGGAAATTTGAGAGAAACTATCGAACAAAAATATGCATGTATGAAATATTGCGCCAAACTTAAAATTTTAACGTTTAGCCGACCGTGGTTTTAAATAATAGGTTTTTGGACGATTTTGAGAGTGGAAATGTTCATTATTTGTATTGGGACAAGCTTTATTTTTTTGTTAATTGTGTACTAAAAATGAGATCGGCTGCACGTAACTTGCATAAAACATCTCATTAATTCGGGGTTACCATAATTCTAAAGGAATCTAACAATTTTATTCAATTTCGAGAAAGTTTCGCTTCAATAAAAAGAATTTATTTTCCATTTCAGGCTTCGGAATGCAAATTGCATCGTGATAAAATCGTAGATTCGTGCACTTTCATGTTTATATTCTAACCTTCTGACAGCGAATCAACGTTGTTTTAAAGTTTACTTGAAAGGCTTGATGCTTTTTTTTTGTGATACACATAGACAGAAATACAGAAATTAGAATAAGTAGAAACTACTTTTGTGATATAAAAAATGCTTTCCCCAGACACTTGCTCACCAATTAAATATCAAAACCCTAAGGTGTTTATTGAGATTGGCGTTCATAGTTATTAATTTATTTCTTCCTTTATCCATAACGGTTCAAAAACCCGCCCATTATAATTTATATTATACATACACAAACTAGCTTTTACATCTAATTATTTTAAAATAGCCCATTTATTCGACAAAACATAACATCCAATTAGATATTGATTAGGTTGACCCACTTTAAAAAGTAACACACACAATAGATAATAGTTGTAATAGTCATTAAACCCATTTAACATGTATCGCTTTCTATATATGGAACAGATCTAACCTTTAAAATATCGTGTTTTGTTTTTGTTTCCATTTTCGATTCTGTTTACCGTACCGGATTTGGTAAATTGAAAGGATTCACTGACTGATTCTATTTTGGAAAAAAACACGTTATTCAATTTTTAAGGCAAAAGTTTAAAGGCATGTGTTCGAGGGAGGCCTACTTTTTATAATTATACTAAAAAAAAATAACATTTACACAATCTTTCTTATTTACACTACATTTGTTTATTGTCAAATCTTGGAGTACGAATTTATCATTACATTAATAGTTAAAATAGATAAAGCATCGATTAATATACAAAGTGGACCAAAAGTCTGGAAACGCCCAATTATCTAAATTGTTAGTCCCATTTGTACAAAATTTAGGATAAGCCTGTTTTGGGATACGGAGATTTGCAATGTTGCCAGATTTGCTGTTTCTCTGATATTATTAGTCACTTTGATTTTTTTAATACATCACCCTGTATATGCAGTCATTATTGGAATCTCCTCTTTAATACGAGCTATGTAACACATGACTTTATGTAGTCTAGAAGGTCTTAAATACATAAAACAGAAGTCTGGCAACGCCTAATTGTCTCAATAAGTTTTTTAATACAAACTATTTTCAACTACATTAAAACGTAACAATTGAAATATTACAACATTTTTAACATAATGATTACTTAATCAAGTGTTCAAAATGTGCTCCATTTGTAAGTTGACAGTACCCTAATCGATGGTAGAATGCGTCTACCACATTTCTCCATGATTGTCTAGAAATTAATCGAGATTCATCGATAATTCGTTGCCTTAGCTCTGCAAGACTTGCTGATTTAGTTTTATAAACTGAATTTTTCAAGTATCCCCAATTAAAATAATCTTTAGGATTACAATCAGGTGAACGTGGAGACCATTCAATACTACCTCGTCTACCAATCCATCGTTTGGGAAATATCTAAACAACGTCGAATATTTACACCACAATGAGCTGGAGCTACATCTTGCTGAAACCATATCTGATTAAAATAGCCTTCAAACAAGTTTCTCAGTGTAGGTACAATTTTATTTCTAAGTAACATTTCGTACTTATCTGACGTTAAATTTCCTTCGACAAAGAACTCCCACACAGTGTAAAGGTTGGTTCGTTGGAAAAACATCTGTTGTTAACGAAATTTCCGTTATTTTCAATTTTATCCATCATTATCTCAGTAAATTCTAATCTACGGTCGAAGTCATCTTCACTTAATTCTTGCAATAAATGAATTTTGTACGGTTGAAATTTATTCTTATGTAATATACGTAAGACCTATATCATGTAATTGTGCAACCCTGCGTGAGGATGTATGTGGATCTTCAACGAAACTCTGCATTATATCATCTAAAGTTTTGTTGTCATTTATAACTGTTTTTGATCTACTTGATCGGTATCTATCTTTTGCTCCTCCAGACTCCTCAAAGCGCTTTACAGTTTTTTTGTACCGTCACCTTACGGATAGGAGAACGGTTTGGGAAAGTATCGTTGAACAAGTTGGCTACTCTACTTCACTATAAGATCTTTTTCTGTCGCCGTACCCTCTCATCGTTAGAATAGTAATTCGTTCTTTTTCATTAACAACCATTTTAGAGAAACGATTTACTTTGCAGAACTTTTCAAACCACATCAAACTGCTGTCAGTTTTATTTAATAATGTAAATGGTGAACAAATGTCAAAATCACAGTATTCTATATTTAAACATTTAAATTTCATCAAATGTACATATTTTGCACTGTTTTATGTATTTAAGACCTTCTAGACTACATAAAATCATAAGTGTTTCATATGGTTGAACTCGTGTTGAAGAGGATATTCCAATAATGACTGCATATACAGGGTGTTGTATCTAAAAAACCAAAGTGACTAATAATATCAGAGAAACGGCAAATGTGGCAACATTGCAAATGTCAAATCTGGTATCCCAAAGTAGGCTTATCCCAAATTTTGTACAATTCGGATTAGCAATTTACGAGATAATTGGGCGTTTCCAGACTTTTGGTCCACTCCGTATGTGTAGAAAGAAAATCGTCAATGCTCTTTGAAATAATCATCTACTTCTTAGGCCTTCTAGGATACAGGTGTTGTTATTGTTTAATAAACAGAAAACTGGTACATTATTAAAACGGATAGAAAGCATGCGAGAGAGTCCTCCCAAGTTAGAGTCCCAAATCCCTGATTTTTTCTGTCAATACCGATCAGCCTAATTTCAAATATTAGCTGGTGAGCTTCACGATCCATCTGTATTGCAAGTAGGTAAGTTTTGTATCTGCGTGCGGGATATGAACAGTGCTTGGGTGTGGTGTGCGGGCTTTGAAGTATTATGAGTATGGGAAGACAGCCGTCTGAAGTTCATTATACATTGTGTGATTGCTATATTACTGTAATATACAAAGGTGCGTTTGATAACCATAAACGCATCAAAAGCAAGAACCATCTGATGATAGTGAATAAATACCGCAAAATAAACGATATTTTCTAGTCGGCGTCATCCCAAGGTCAAGCAAAGGAGTCTGCTGTTGAAGCTACTCTTATGTTCCACACCGTTAAACACCATCAATCTTACAACTCCATGGGCTGTACTAGACGTATGATGAAGGTAACCTTTCCGCATACCAACATTGCCAGATATATTACTTGTCAAAGAACAAAAACAGAAACCATCATAAATGACGCGATCACTTCATGGATAATTCAAAATATTAAGTGTTACAAAATATAACTTACATTGGGGTGTCGACAGACTCGATCAATCATGGTTGTGAAAAAAATATTTCCGATAATGATCCAGTTTTTCGATTTTCAAGGAGGAATACAATCAAAGTTTTTGGACGTCAAGTTGAATAAGGAAATCGTTGGGGTTGGTAGCACAGCCCAGATTTTGCATAATAAAGTTTATTAATTATAACAAAAAGGGAAAGTGAAATTTAAACCCCTTTTTAATAAAATATTTTTTAAGTAGTATGTGCACTAATTAAATTTATATAAACATCTTGCTGCCAAAAACTTTTCGCGAAATAAAACTACGGTTAATGTAAGTATTACTATTGAAACTATTTTCCAGATTGTGGATAACTTACTATGAACTCCGACTACCCTTGGCGAGGCCGGAAACCCATTTATTTTAATAAGCCCTCGCGAGGCATGAAATAAAGATGTCTTTAATTACTAGTATTTAAATTTGAAAATTTTGAACGTACCGATGTAGTAAATGTGGATAACCTACAACCTAATGATTTTCCACCAATGTTGGGTGCAGCAGCAAGTGCAAAAAGTTAGTAATCCTTGCCCAGTGTAATATTCAAATCGCTCAAAGGTCTGAGTAGGTTAGTAATTTAATTATGTGTCAATCACAATTTTTTAAGCACAAATAATGTTAGGCCTAACTCAATGTGAAGAGACCGTATAGGTAAGGTCACTCACGGTTTTCGTGTTGATTAAATTTGGACCTCTGTACACAGCTTTCCACGTTATGCCTTAACAATTCGATATTCGAATTGAAAATTAACTGCAAAGAAATTACAAATCATCTTCTAATTAAATGTAAGGATGGTGTATCCGGTTCAGGCTGTAAATTTCTAACAAGTCCCCTTTCAATAAAACGAGTCGCGATTAAAGCCTCAGTTTCTAGCAGCACTCAAAGTGAAGAATTTTACTGAATGAATATAGTATATTAAAACACAAGTTGCATAAGGCCAACTATTATAACACGAATTCAAGATTCGAACCTGAGCCGCGAAGCGGCAAGGGTTCGAATGAACGAGAGTAGAATAAGAGCCGCAACAACCCTAAGGACCAAAATCTTTGTGCGTTTTAAATTCATCTTAGCATCTCTGATTCGTCCATCTCATCGGTCATCTTCATCTTAATGTATCTTAGTTCATCTTAATTCATCTTACCATCCCGGTTCTGTTGGCCATCTTCATCTTATTAAGGCCCTTTGGCTGTAATGTTTTCTGTAATACAGATGGCTCCAGCGCAAAATTTGAATCTGTTTGTGGCGTTATCTAGTGGTGTATGAAATAATGAATGTTTTCTGTAATAGAGATTGATCCACCTAGTGGTATATTTTTAAAGGTACCTGCAGAGACCTGCAATCGTTAAGACGGGAAATTTGAAATAGTGTTTCTGTAATAAGAGTTCGATTATCTATAATAAAAAGATTTTTGTTTTAATTATGAGTCATAATTAAAAGTATTATAGGGATAATATACCGGTGATCACAGATTTTCATTTGGTATTTAAACAGAGGGATCTTTAGCATCGTTTCGTGATTCAAGATGGAGAGTCAGTGTAAGCACCTCTTAGCCATAGTTGCGGGGCCAACGGGGTGGGTGAAATCGTATTTTATCGTGAATTTTCTAAAAAAAATGTCGGAACTGTCTGCGATACAGCTTTTGAAAAAAATATTTGGATCTACAGCGAGTGGCAACCATTATTCAAAGACCTCTTGAATCACGAAACGATACTAAAGGTCCCTCAGTTACTATCGTCGTTTAAACACCAAAGGAATAATCTGTGGTCACCGGTGTATTATCATATATAATACCACTAGAGAAAAAATTTTGTCGGCAAAATTTGCGATGGTGTTATGAAAGTGTGTTGCTTGGCAATTTCGCGAATGACATTTGTAACAAAACCACGAGCCGTCAGGCGAGTGGTTTTGGTAAATGTCATGAGCGAAATTGCCTCAAAGCAACACACTTGAATATTATCACCATCGAAAATTTTGCAGACATAAATTTTTTCTCGAGTGGTATTCGACATGACTATTTCACGAGACAAATTAAAATTACACACATATTTTAATATTTAGCTTTTATTGAACAAAGAACAGAATATGTAACATAAACACTCACTACACCCAAATCTATTCTCCATCATATAATTTAACTAAAACAAGTAAAGCCACGCGCTGTCAATTTGACAATTTTTTATTACAAAGCATACTTAAAATATTTTATAAACGTCAAAATTTTATCACTTATCAATACCAACTTGTAGCTTTTGCCAAATTTTATCAAGCAACGTGTTTTGCCGCTGAAATACGTTCGTTACTATGGTGATTTCCTAAGTAAAATGTTAACGAGTGAAATAGTCTCTATAATACTTTTAACTATGACTCATAATTAAAACAAAAATCTTTTTATTATCGATAATCGAACTCTATTACAGAAACACTATTTCAAATTTCCCGCCTTAACGATTGCAGGTCCTTGCAGGTACTTTTAAAAATATATCACTAGATGTCTATTACAGAAAAATGCATTAGTTCATACACCACTAGATAACGCCACAAACAAATTCAAATTTCGCGCTAGAGCCCACAGAAAACATTACAGCCAAAAGGGCCTTAATAAGATGAAGTTGACCACCGGAACTGGGATGCTAAGATGAACTAAGATGCTTTATGATGCAGATGATCACCGGAACAGAGATGGTAAGATGATTTAGGATGAACTAAGATACATTAAGATGAAGATGACCGATGGGATGGACGAATCATAGATGCTAAGATGAATTAAGATGTATTTCAGATGAACAAACATTTTGGTCCTTAGGGATGTTACGGCCTCCATTGTACTAAAAAGTGCTTCGAAGGTCTTCTGCAACGAATGCTTTATACTATTTTCTCTGTTTCAGGCTTATTTCATCTTATTTATTAATTACTGAGGAGTAAAATAATTAGGTTGGCTAGCAAGTTAATTTGATAGTTTCCGTAGCAACTAATAAACAACTTTTATATTTAATTTCCGAAGAACGTGTTGTTAATTGCCTAGGGTATTAATGTTAGATTTGAGATGTATCACAACCTTTACGCATTCACAGTTATTCAATTATATTTCAAGAAATAGAAGAGCACAATGGATGAATCGGAAATAAGTATCTTAATTCAATGTTATTGAAGGGAAAGTTGATAAGTAAATTAACTTTTTAAATAGTCTGTAAAAATAACAAACGTTTGAAAATAAAAGCACTAAAAATCATTTAAGAATTGAGTTCATTCTAACATCAGAGAGACAATTTATATCCAAAAAAACGAAAAGATGATTAACCAAATATGAAACGTTAACTAAAGACATTCATGTAAGATATTCAAAAGTGCTATAATTTTTTTGGGTACATTGCGTGGTGTTAAATATGCGCGTTTCCTCATAAGAGTTAAAATATAGACCACTCGATCAATAATAAAATAAGTATAAATGTAATCGTAGACGATTTATATAAAGCGCATTTCAATCAATTACGCTATTGATAGTCTAGTCATCATTTTTTTAATTTTCGTTATTTTCGACTTGAAGAACATGTTTTTAGTATTTTTTTTTTTTTAATATTTATAAATCCAGACTTTAGTAAGACATTTTACGCTTTTATTTGACACCAAATTGGCTTTACTCTTCACCCCTTTTGGAGGGGGGGGGGCAGTTGGGGTGCTAAGGGATGTTTACCTTCTGGCATACGCTTTGATTAGAGACAAAAGCTTTACAAAAATATACGGATAAGACAGACGGACGGGCAGATAATGGTACTTTTTTTAATTTGACTAAAAGTCTTTTTTTTCTTGCCATATGTGGAATCAGCGAAAACATTGTAAAGTTCATGTGTTAATTCATTTATAGATTTCTTAAAATAGGATGTTTGTCACAAATTAGAACCCTCGTAGCCTGCTGTGTTCAAGGTTTTGAAATACATTATTGAAGTTGTTATTAATAACTGACAATAAATAAACAACAATAAATATTCTGACAGTTACTAATTCATTTATTTCCTTAATTCGTAAAGTTATAAATATGGGGTGAACCATATTTAAATACCGGCCATTTTGTTGCTCAAATTAAATAAATATATATATATATATATATATATATATATATATATATATATATATATATATATATATATATATATATATATATATATATATATATATATATATATATATATATATATATATATATATACGTGTCCCGGATAAGAATGAACAGCTTGGAGATCTTGTAAACCGTTAGAGTTACAAAGATTTTCAAATTAGGAAAAAGTTGCGCCCCACGGAACCTTGCAAAGTGACGTTTTAAAATTTGGGAAATTACGAATACTTCCGAAAATATTTGGAAAAAACCGAAAATTCGGGATTTCGTTTTTATTTTTATTTTATTTTTTTGTGACTATTTGATAAGATATGACAAAATAAATTTCACATTGTTATTGCTACTTTTTCTGCTCTACAAGTTGGCGTTTTTGGATTTTCAATCCTACGTTTCGTTTTTTCGCAACCATCATCAACTTCATTTTTTTAAATAGTCCAAAAAATTGTTTTAGTCTTAGTAAACTCTAATTTTAATTCTAAATCCAACGACATATCATACTTAATATTTTTCCGACATTTCGGGCTAAAAAACCATCAACCTGATTTTTTTTAAATACAACCCTGGTTTTTTTATAAGATTTTTGTATCCCAAATTCATTGATGTATTGCAAGTAGCATCGATCTAATTGCGTTTTGGAGTAATTTAATGTACTTTTTCATTTTTTTGTTACGGCCCTGTCTTACGATAATTTAGTTTTGGTTAGTTTGCAACATCATAAACTGTTTGAGCTGATTCTGAAGGTATCTTTAAGCAACACTTTCGTAGAAACAGGAAACTAACTTTATTTACAACTTCTAACAATAAGATACCTATTAATAAATTTATGAAATGTCCACCACAGTAAATTTACCTATAGCAAATGCTCAAATTGTGAACCGTTACATTCAAGGCGCCGGTAACATCTCCTTACAGTGGATTCAAGCACATTGGAGAGTATTTCTGGATTAATTCGGTGGAAGACTTCGGTAACACATATTTGCAATTGTTCTACATTTTCAAAGTTAGTAACATAAACGCGATTTTTGATCTATCCCCAAAGAAAAAAGTCCAACGGGGTAATATCAGGCCATTGCGGTGGCCAAGGTATCATGGAATGGGTCCCAATCCATTTATCTGGAAATTTGCGTGACAAGTACTCACGTACCACTCTCGCATTATACCGGAGCCCCATCTTGCTGGAACCAACAATTTACAACATTTTCAATTGGTAAATTGTCTAACGCATTTTCTATGTCATTTAGCAGTAAATTCAAATAACGTTCGGATGTTGGCCAATTGTTGGCCAATTGTTATAAAAGATAGGTCCTAGTATTCTTGTGCCAAATATTCCTGCCCACATGATAAAACCAAAACGAGCTTGGTGCCTCGCTGCTTTGACTTGACGTGGATTTTCATTTGACCAATAATGCGTATTTATTTTATTAAATTTTATCATTATTGGTGATCATGCTTTCGTCAGACCAAATTATTTTGTAAGGAAAATGTTCATCAGTCTGGCATTGCCTCGTGTACCATTCACAAAATCCTCTGCGTCTGCCTTCATAGCCCGGGATCAATCCTTGACAAATTCTAAATTTGTAAGGGCGAAATTTTTGCTTGATTAAAATACGATGTGCTGTAGGTTTCGCAACATCAGTGGTTAGTTCGATATTTCTGGTCGAAGTTGTCGGATTTTCAGTTACAGATATCATCACATGATTGACCTTTTCTTCCTTGCATGGCTTTTGACGATTTGGCACTAGTTTTTTTAACGAACGCTTGTATGTTGCAAACTAATTGTGAATAAAAATATTTACCATCACTTTTAAAAAGTGATAAGTACCATATTTTTTTTATTTTGATGCAGCAACAAAAATTAATGTCAATTTTTCAAAATATTCAAAGTCATATAAAACTTTTGTTAGAAGTAGTTAA
Organism: Vesta saturnalis; assembly: GCA_036346205.1. Lineage (NCBI taxonomy): Eukaryota > Metazoa > Arthropoda > Insecta > Coleoptera > Lampyridae > Vesta > Vesta saturnalis. The sequence goes on along the minus strand of JARFJB010002450.1, from coordinate 443,967 downwards.
TACAATTTAAAGTTCTACAAGTTTGTTTGCTTTTGTAGAAGCAAACAAACATCCAAAACAGTTCAGATTTCCAATAAAACTAATACTCTATTAATTTATTACTCCAGTTATATTGCTTGTATGAACTTCATTTTCTTTCTGGTTAAATGGTCATTTGAACAGCCTAAAATACCTTTTATTTTAAAAATAAAAAAAAACCAAACGGTATAATTTCAAAAATAAGTAATATGTCATCATACATTATAAATTAGACGCGTCCAAAAGTGCACTGATGGTGACGTCGCGACTTTCCGACCGCTCGGCTACTTCGACTAAGAGACCGGCCGAAATGAGCTATCCTTCCTTTAGCCTAGGTATAATCGTTGGCTTAAAGATACCTTCAGAATCAGCTCAAACAGTTTATGTTGTTGAAACTAACCAAAACTAAATTACCGTAAGATAGGGCCGTAACAACAAAATGAAAAAGTGCATTAAATTACTCAAAAACGCAATTAGATCAGATCGCTACTTGCAATACATCAATGAATTTGGCATGCCAAAGTCTTCCAAAACACGTTATAAAAAAAACCAGGGTTGTATTTAAAAAAATCAGTTTGATGGTTTTTTAGCCCGAAACGTCGGAAAAATAATAAGTGTGATATGTGGTTGGATTTAGAATTAAAATTAGAGTTTACTAAGAATAAAACAAATGTTTTGGACTATTTTAAAAAACGAAGTTGATGATGGTTGCGAAAAAGCGGAACCTCGGATTGAAAATCCAAAAACGTCAACTTGTAGAGCAGAAAAGTTAGCAATGAAAATGTGAAATTTATTTTGTCATATCTTTTCAAACAGAGTCAGAAAAAAATAAAAACGAAATCCCGAATTTTCCGAATTTTAAAACATCATTTTGCAAGGTTCGGTGTGGCGCAACTTTTGTCCTAATTATATATATATATATATATATATATATATATATATATATATATATATATATATATATATATATATATATATATTTTTTTTTTTTTTTCTGTGATTCCCTTTCTTCGTTTTACATTAGGTGTATATTTAAATCATATTTAGACATAAAGGAAAACTGATGAGAATAATTCATTAAAAATATTGTGGTTATGTAATACAGTCGACGTAATTAGAAACAAAGACAAGAACATTATACATAAACAAGGATTGGAATGCGTATCTTCAAACAATTTTAAATAAACAATTAAATAATATAACATTACTTGATTGAGGAACTCAGTTTATGTCAAGGCCTAGGATTTAATTTTACACTATAATAATAATTAGAAAAAGTCGTTAATGTTGGCTGGCGCTGACTATTTAATAAAAATACAGGGAATGAAAAAACAGTGCATATTATAAAATTATAACTTAAGGCCATCATTTAATTCATTTTAATCAAGGTCGTTCATTCCTATCAAACGTAAATTAAAGTTACTGTAAACGCAATTTTTTTTGCACCGTAACAGCGTCGTGTAAAACACTTCTAGCCATAATTTATTATCTTCATTTTAGCTAACATCGTGAGTAATTTGGTTTTTATTAATTTTGATTTTTCATACACACTCGAGTCGGTTTGGCTGTAACTGTTTGAGGTTATTTCTCACCAGTAGCTATTTTTTTACGCATTTTATTGCTTTTAACGGTATTTGGCGTTGCTAAAAAAGAACCCTGCAATTTAGTAATAATAATTGTAGGAAAATAGTGTTGATACGCCGCTATTAGAAAATAGAAATAAAACCGTTAATTTAAATGAGAAGTGTGCAATAAATGTACATAGTAGTAAAAGGTCACATTTTTTTTTTGAAATAAATTCTTTAGTTTGCATAGCTTAGGTTTGTAACTTAACTGTTGTGTAGTTTATTTAAATTAAAGCAAGATATGTTTTCTGTTGATCTTATCGGTATTAAACAGCTTTGATCTATGCATACAAATGAAATGCAATTGTGCAATAGTTTTACGTAGTAACACTTTTATTACTCAAGTTTCTTTTTTATATGGTAAAAGTACAGGTAATCATGTTAAAACCCCACATAAAAAGTTGATACTTTTCTAATCACTAACTTATGAATGAGTGCATTAATTAACCATTTTAGACGTGTCATTATAACAATTTAACAATAAAATAGCCGACGGAGAAAATTTCATTATTATGTGTTACAAACACATTATGGAAATGTCTTGTTCGTCCGTCCATCTATCCGTACGTGCTTTCAACCGGTTTGACGTAGAATGATCCGATTTTCTTTAAAATATTCTTAGAACGCTAGTAACTACGGCTATTAAATGGTTGATCTACAGGTTTGCAACATAGTAGTATACCCGACTTAAAACGGTTTATTTTAATATCAACATGAAATCGTTATCGCGATAGAAAAGAAAATATATTTAATGAGTATTTTAACCTCGAAATTTTATGTTTTTGGATGCGTGTTTTCTTTTTATATAATTAAGTTTTAAAAATATTAAAAGGTTGCAAAAAAAAATGAAAGAGACGGAAATCACGTGTGTTCTCCCAGATAGTCTATTATTCGAATAAATCGTGACGAATCCCTCCGAGTTCTGATGTTCACGTAATTTTTGGGGTAAAATATCACTGATTAGGATGGTGGTTATTAATTATAGGGTTGAGCATACGACGAAATCAAGGCCAACAGTCCTGCTGAAACTCAATACATATTTTTACGGGTGATTGAATATGTTAAAATTCTTTTAATAAAAATGGAAAAGGGGCGTATGTCGCCCATGTAGTCTTCCTTTTTTTGTTTTCCTTTTTTTGTTATAATTTAATAGCTTTTAAAAACTCCTTTTTTCGGAAAAGTTAGTTATGCAGTATAGATTCGCCGTACGGAATTGCAAATCTTGTGTTGAAATTTTTATTGGACCTTTATAGTTTAACAGTTTAATGTAAGTTTTCAATAATAACAAAGCCGTGTATAACAAATTTAAATCGATGTTCAATATAACCGCCGCAGTTTTAATGTACGAAAGGCAATCGAGCGAGTGTACGTAACAAATTACAGGATTACTATGTTCAAACACAGGTAGGTACTTTGTAAACATAAAATCGAAACAAGCAATTAAATAAGCTGCTGTAGGCTTTAGAAAGGTCAGCCATTGTCTTGCAAGCAGTTACTATTTAATTAGTACGCGATATACAAATTGCACAGAATTGCCCTTTATAACATAGGATAGTAATTTAAAATTAAGTTACTAATATACTATCTTGTTAGTACCATTATTATGTTGAAAATGTTTTTAAATAACCAGCGTAGATACTTGTACGGCATATCTGTCATCTCTAATATGATTAGACATTGTCGTTTGTTACTAACACATGGCGAAACGTGATATAGTAACATCGGTTTATTAATTTTTGTGACTATGGATCATGCTTGACCACGTGACCAGATGATGTTGGAAAACGTCACGAACTTCAGCTTATATCGGACTCAATAATAATTACAAACTGGTTACATACGGCTTTATTGTTGTCAAATTAATCCTTTCTTTTGTTTTAAAAGTAGAGCGAGTTGTTGAATAATGTGAATGTAACGAGAAAGATATGCAGTTTGGTCTAGCACGGTCACCCAAATGGTCGCGCCCGCTTGCCGGGTAGTTTATCGGCCAACTCTTGACCCTTTCTAACCTTAAATGTTTTATTTTAAACTTTTGCAGGGCAGTTTGGTTTAATGATTTTCATCCGTCTTATTTAAATTAAACTGCAGTTTAATAATTTTTGGTTTTCACGAGTTCTAAAGAAATGCGTACCGTAAATCAAAAAAATTTGAGGAACATAATGTTTTGGTAATTCCATTAGTTTGGGCACAGGTAGCTGGGTTTTCAAAATTCTAAAGGTAATAGTTTCAGCAGTTCTCTCACGAGTTTCAGCTAGTACTTGTTAGTGTTAAATAAAACTACTATGGCGCTAAGCTACTTGATCGTCCATTAAATAGTGTTTTGATTCGAAATTTTACTTTGGCGAAAATTATCTTTTGCGAGTTGCAGTAGTTCTGACACGAGTTCGTAGTGTCCCAAGGCACCCTATCCTTAAAAGCGTACTTCGAAGTTACTCTTAATAATTGAAAGACTACAAAACCTTTATGAGACAATATTGAACTTATGCGTTAGTAAGTATGCGAATTTATATGAAAATGATCTAATCACATTACATTGACTATCCCCACAACAATTAAAAGCTAAGATCTAAAAAAAAAATTAGCCTTCTAGTTGTAGAATGTGCAGTGTTCATTGTATGGGATAGAAATGGATGAAATTAAGTGTTTCTATCATAGTGGGATAAACAAACTATAAAATTACTCAAATTAGAATTAACGAGCGTTGCGCATTGATGATTCAATCCGTTGATTACTAAATAGGAAAGGATCATCAAGAAAACACAGTTGTTTAATATTCAATAAGCAATTTTACAAATAACATTCATAAATCAAAGTAAAACAAACAACGAAAGAAAATTTTCAATGTGCAATACAACAAAGTACCATTAAATCAGGTTAAAGTGCTTACAAAATTATAAAATTGAGTAACAGCAAAAATGAGAAGCAGTGCATCCACGAGCGCAATAAAAGCAAACAGTGAAATCACACACAAGTGTGCCATAATAGCAATAATAGTTAGTAATAAGATATGCCGTAATAATATAATGCTTATACTTACATATGTGCGGTGCTCACGTCCCACTATTATTAGAAAGATATGAAACACTAACAGTGTCACGTGTGGGTGAAATTATAGAATTTTTATTTGAATATTAGTGTTTATACTTGGATATCATATATAGGATTTTAAAGTAATGTTAGGTTACTAGGATTTTTATTTTAAAGTTTGTTATCGCAGTTTCGATAAAAGGAATTAAATTTCGTTATGGTTGAAGAGAGTTTTAAGAAACAAAATATTTTTATTTTTTTTTCTGGTGAACGTCCATTGAGCAGTTTTAGTATGGAAGATTTTTTTAAGTGGCGGTTAAAAAATGACGTGATTTTGTGGGAGAAAATGGGGTTGTTTTTCAATTATTTAGTTAACTCGGAATTATGTGTTAGAAGTAAGAGGTGTAAGGACCGGGCGCGTACACTATATACTGGGTTACTGAAGTTATCGAGCATGTACACTTGTCCCCTTCATTTAGTGTGGATTGAAGGAAGGGATTCTTCAACCCCGGGAAGCTTTCTTTGTGTTGGCGTTTTCGTTGGATTTTTCGAAAAGAAAGATTCTGTTGGATGGTCAGTGCTTATCTATTTTCTTTTGGAAGTAAAATTGCGCTTTTGCGGGTTTATGCTATCTTATTATTGTTTTTGAAAAATTGTGTATCGAGTAAGCAAGGTCGGTTTCTCTTTGTTATGTGCATCTTAAGGTTACCCACAGCTTGTTCAGACAAACAATGTTTTTTTTGTCTTTGGTTTGTGTATATAAAAGTAAAAAAACGTTGTGTAAATAAATTAATAGTGTGTAGATAAGCTCAAGTGAAGCAAATATTAAGTCACATGAATCTGGATTGATCTTTTCGCTGTTAACGATGCGAATTTAAGTTAAACGAAACAATTAGTTGAGTTAACGTTGTAAAGATGTCAATTCTGCAATACCGTACCGTGCCTAAAGAGATCGGAGAGTCATTGGTATTTTTGGGTCGATCATTAAGGGTCAATCAAATGGAAATATGCATCTCCATGTTGTGAGTTAGGATGAAAAGGTTGGCCCAGAAACTGTGACCATTCAAGGTAATAACTTTTTTTGATTTGTGAATTTAATACATTGTAAAACGGTGTTTCATTACGCGGATAAAGCCGCTTTCTTTGTTTCGAGTATTTTAAATAGAGACCGTTCGATCATATCAGTTACTGAAAGTGCATTTATTCTGCTTTTGACCTTTAGGTTATTGTGTTATATTACTGTCAGTTTTTTTTTGCATTGTTTGTTAATATTTACATTTTTAATGGAAATTTTTAAAAATGTGGCTGTGGAATACTCGCATTTAGGTGTTGAGATCCTGATATTTTCGATTATAAACAAACTGGCGCCCCTTTAATATGTTTTCCCCTGTTGTGCCTTATGTATTACCAACTATCCTACATCAAAATTAATATCACACCCACACTTAACAACTGTGCTACTAGCACCCCGTGTCTTATCTGTCACTGCAGATCCTACTGCCATTTTCTCCCTAACAAATGGCATCGGCCCGATAGTACTCTCAATAATGGTGGGATGGCAGCACATCATAAGGGATTATTTATTGCGGTCGGTTTCGCTGATTTAAGGTATAAAGCACTAACGAAGCAGGAACGATCGGCACCAGTCCAGTCGTTAGTGCTTTCGATAATGGTGAAACATCAGTGCCACGCAAGAGGTTATCTATTTCTTGAAACGCCCAGTATAAAGCACTAGAAGCACTAGCGATTGGCCGCGGTTCGTTAGCGATTGTTTTCAATAATGTTGAGACGTCAGCACCGCACAAAGACGTATCTATTTTTTGAAACGGCGGGTTTCGCTGATACAAGGTATAAAGCACTAATACGAGCCAACAAGCGCTAACGATTGGAGCCGGTCCAGTCGTTAGTGCTTTCAGTAATGGTAGAACGTCAGCGCCGCACAAGGGGCTTGGGATAGCCGGTTTTGCTGATGCAAGGTATAAAGCAGTAAGCATTAACGACTAACAATTTTACGAGAAATAGTCTAGACATAAAAAGTTGCAGTTTGAATCTGTCTTTATAAATCAATTTGTTAAGTTGGAAAATTTAGACGCATTAAAATTTCTTAGCATCAAATCTTCCAAATTTCATTCCTCTTACATTTTCCATAATTGAGATATTAATTAAAACACATTTTACGTTAACTTTAAGGGCTGTAACTTGAGGAAAGTGGTTTTGAACAAAAATTATACGAAAGACCCCAGCCGCGTGAAGTTGGTACCCCAGGTTGGAATTTCGAAACGAAAGCTATTGCATAATTTTGCCCAAGTTATGCCCAGTTTTGCACAATAGTCATTTCGTTTTGCCCAGTCCCGGTTAACCCATGAGTCAATAGTCGAATTTGTATGGTGTGGCATCCCCATGAGCGACTTCGAAGAAATAACATATGTCATAATTTTGCCCAAGTTATGCCCAGTTTTGCCCAACCGAAATAAAGTTTTACCCACGAATACAAGAGTCTCAAAATGGCAATCATGATTTCAAGCAATAAAAAATGAAAAATATAAATTCGATAAATTTCAAATAAATTAGCGTTTCTGACTTCTCCGAGTTTTGCCCAAGCAAAATTTATGCTCCACACACAAATCAGAATTTGTGAGTCAAAATTTAATAACTTATGGGGAAGTTCAGACAAACCTCTACTGACGAGTTTACAGAAAATAAATATTGCATAATTTATTTTAGTTTAAGTTCGAGAAAATAACTTGCGCCATTATTATGAACGGCATTAGCGATTTATTAAGGGTTTCGTAAAACAAATTGTAGTCTTGTGCAAAACACAGAACATTGTCAACCCTTCTTGTAGCAATTTTAAGGATCTTCGAGTTTTGTCCGATGTTAGTGATCAATTTGACAAATTGACTTTTAAATTATTTACTGCGTTTTTTTTTTTTTTTATGATTGTGGACCTGAACAGGCTAAATAAGGCCTATCGTGCTAAAGCACTCAGGAACACTTAGGAGGATGGATAGAGATAATGAATTGCCAAGTAGATGCCTATGAACAGCTACCTTAAATTTTCTCATATCATAAGTGAGAGGAAAACAGGAACTAGGGAGATCATTCCAGAGTTTAGAAGCCGTGTAGAAAAATGTGGATTGCGCCCGTTTGGTACGACAAGTGGAGATTTGTACTGCATACTGATGATGTGAATGAGCGAACCGAGTGTTTCTCGCAAAGATAGCCGGAGATGGTATCAAAGAATGTAATTCACCAGCACAATAGCCGTTGTAATAACGATAATACAAAGAAAGAACTGAAACCATCCTTCTATGCTCAAGGGACTGTATGTGAGAAGTTAAGGACGGGTCATTTATAAGCCTAATCGCTCTCTTTTGAATACGATCAACGATATCGAGAGCGTATTGGGGAGCACTAACCCAAAGGTGAGAATTATATTCCAGATGAGGCCGAATTTGGGCCTTATACAGCAGAAGGAGTTGTCGAGAGGTAAAGTACTGCTTAGATCTGTACAAAAAGCCTATTTTACGAGCAGCTGTTTTGGTAGCTGACAGAAGATGGTCAACCCATGAGAGATTTGAAGATACAGTCATACCCAACAGAGTAATAGAGTCTGAAAACTTAAGAACTGAGCCATTCATACTTACAACAGGAAATGATCGATCTTTTTTGGCGGACATAAGGCAACACTGAGTTTTGTTAGCATTAAATTTAACTAGATTATTGCTTCCCCATTCGAGAATACGTTGAATGTCTTTGTTGATTGAATTTGCCATTTCAGCTTTAATTTCTTGATTTGACATAGAAGGTGGATTATCACTATGAGTAGACTGAGATGAACTACAGTGAAGAGTGCTATCGTCAGCAAAGCAATGGATGGGGTTAGTTGTTGAAGAAATAAGGTCGTTTATGTACAGCAGAAAAAGTGTAGGCGCTATAACGGATCCCTGTGGTACGCCCGCGTTAATGCTAACTTTTGAAAAAAAGCCATCAACTACGACACGTATTCGTCTTTTATCAAGGAAACTAGAAACCCAGTTGATGAGCGTATCATTTAACCCAAACGAGGTGAGTTTGGCAAGTAAACACTTATGCCAAACTTGGTCAAATGCCTTTGAGATATCTAAAGCGACTACAACTGTTTCACCGGACTGCTCTACTGTATTGTTCCAAACTTGGGTCACATATGAAAGAAGATCGCCTGTTGAACGACTTTGCCTAAACCCATATTGGTGGTCACTAAGGAGTTTGTTAGTTTCAAGGAACGTGAGCAGTTGCTGATTGATGGCTTTTTCCATGATTTTAGACAAAATGGAAGTGATGGCAATTGGTCTGTAATTTGAGGGATCGGTCTTATCACCTTTTTTGGGAATAGGTTGAACATTTATAGAGATCGTATAGAGCTTAGATAGGACTGGTACTAGTTCGGGGGAACATTTCTTTAAGACAATAGCTGGGATACCGTCTGGGCCAGTCGCCTTATTGAGATCAAGCCTACTGATGATCGATTCCAAGAGCTTGTACCGAAAATGAATTGGTTTCATAACGTATGAAGAAGAGTTGACTAGGGGCACATCTTTTCCAGAATCATTGAGACACGAGTTTTATGCAAACAAATCCACAAAAACGTTGGCTTTGTCTACAGAATCAGCAACTACCGATCCGTCAATAGATGTCAGGGGGGGAAATGAAGATGTTCGAAAGTTTTTACTATTGGCTTTTGCTAAAGACCAAAATTTACGACTGCCTAAAGGAGATGTAGCTAGTTCATTGCATTTTCGTTGTTCGAACAACTTTTTAGTTTTAGTGATGACAATATTCACGCCATGGAAAGGTTGCAAAGAAATCCCGTAAATCACTCCATCGAGCTGACTTAAAACACCGCAAGGTTCTATCGGTTTTGCGAACAACAATGGAATTAGGTACAGTAGAAATGATTTTTATTAGACAATGGTCGGAAAGACCTAAAGGCGAAAGAACGGAAGTTTTATAAACAAGAAGGTTTGATGTAAGAAAGAGATCTAGAAGATGTGGAGTATGGTTAGGGTTATCAGGGATTCTTGTGGGTTCAGAAATCATTTGTGTGAGATCACATGAAATAGCAAATGTTTCTGCACTATGACCAGCGGGATTTGTAGATGAAAATTGAAGCCAATTAGAGTTATGAACATTGAAATCGCCTACAAATGAGATATCGCAAGATGGAAACTGAGACAGGAGATAGTCAACTTTCGTACTAAGGTAATCGAAGAAGTCTTGAAAGTTGCTGTCATTAGGAGACCTATAAATGCAACAGTAGAATTTCACAAAATTAGGACCAGAATGTTTAAACCAAATCACGTCAAAATTTTTATTTTCTAAGGAAGAAACCCTCTTGCAAGCAATTCTGTCCTTGATGTACGCACATACGTCTCCTTTATATCGAAAGTTAGAGTGAAGATGGTATTGAGGAAATTGCAAGTCGGAGCTTTCAGAGGAGACTTGTGTTTCAGATAGAAACAATATATCAGGTTGTAATTGTTCAAGATGTTGGTGAATAGCATTAAGATTAGACCTGATACCGCGGATGTTGCAGTAGTGAATCAGAAAGTTGATACTTTCGATGACCGAGGTCGCTTGGGCCCTGCCCTCCCGGACATCCGAATGGGGCAGGATTTTACGTCCGGAATTTATAACCCTAGAAACCACAGCCATCTTATTTTTTAATTTGGGACTTTTAATCCGATAGGAAGACAGTGAGGGCGAGAAGGAAGAATAAGGATGAGAATAGATTAAGGATGATGGAAAAGGTAACCGGCAGCCCTTACCGAGCTCAGAAAATCGGAGACCCAATATTAAGGACCCCATGGTAAGGGTGGTGGTACCTCCCCGGCTGGCATGGAGTATTGCGTTTGCAATATATTAATGGTATCGTAAAACAAATTGTGGTCTGGCGGGAGAAATGTCCACTTTTCGATAAAATGGGTCTTTTTGTGTAATTCGTTATTTTTTAATTGAGCAATTGACGTAATCAAGTGTAAGTTTAAACATTTATCCAGATAAGTTGTATGGCATTCTACCAAAAATGCAGTCGAATGTTCTTAAATATAATTTTATATGGTTATTGCAGTCGGCGCTAAAAAGCAGTTTCCACAAAAATGTTCTCCCACACTTTTCAATATGTTAACTTGCAAGTTTGTCCACTAATAAAAAAATTGTCCACAAAATAACGTTGGATTATTGAGAAAACTTAATACACTTAATAAATCGTAGATGTAGAAAAATAATGTTAAAGTCAATTTTGTGAACTCAAGTTGAAAACTAACATTGGGTAAAACTTGGTGACCCTTAAAATTGCCACTAGATGTGTTGACGATAGTCTGTGAGGGTTCTAAAGTTTTGCCCAAGCCCACATTTTTTTCTAAATAATAAATAGTAATAAATCGTAAATGCAGAACATACTTTCAAAGTCAATTTCCAAGATTCCAATTGAAGATCAATCTTGGGAAAAACTCGGATACCCTTAAAATGGCCACTAGAAGGGTTGACAATGGTCTGTCAGGAGTCTAAAGTTTTACCTAAGACCACAATTTGTTCTACGATACCTTTAATAAATCATTAATGTCGTTCATAATAAGGCGCATGTTATTTTCTCGAACTCGCTCGTGGGCCTGCCCACCATAAAAAATTTAACTTCTGACTCATGTGTCAAGAAGAGGTGGGCAAAATGAAACAAGTGCTGGGCAAAACTGGTCAAAACTTGGGCAAAATTATGACCTAGGTTGTTTCTTCGAATTCGCTAATGGGGTGCCACACCATAGAAATTCGACTATTGACTCAAGGTACATGGGCAAAATGAAACGAGTACGGGGCGTAACTTGGGCAAAATTATGCAATATTATTTTCTGTAAACCCGTCAGTGGAAGACGTCTGAACTTGACTCATTCATTCTGATTTGTGTGTGGAGCAATTTTTACTTGGTCAAAACTCGGAGTAGTCAGAAGTGCTAATTTATTTGCAATTTATCGAATTTATATTTTTTCATTTTTATTGCTTGAAGTCATGACTGCCATTTTGTGACTCTCATATTCATGGACAAAACCTTCCTTCGGTTGGGCAAAACTGGGCATAACTTAGGCAAAATTTTGGCATATGTTATTTCTTCGAAACGCTCATCGGGGTGCCACACCATATCAATTCGACTATTGACTTATGGTTTGACCGGGGCTGGGCAAAACGAAATGACTATTGGGCAAAACTGGGCATAACTTGGGCAAAATTATGCAATCGTTTTCATTTCGAAATTCCAACCTGTGGGTGCCAACTTCACGTGGCTAAAGACCCCTCCTAATTTTTCCTGAAAAATTACCCTGTAAAATATTTCGCATCAATTTAGAAACACTTGGTATATCTAGCTCTTATTTATTATAAAATTTGTTTAATGAAAACGTGCAAAATTTTCGATTCAAGACTGATTGTCTTTCAGATTTATAATGATTGAAAAAGTCATACAAAAATATTAGTTTATAATAAAAATAGCTTAAGAATATGATGTTGTAATTATTACTGTTAAACCAGCGAGTTGTTATATTGTGCCTTTTTTTTAATTTTCAAAAGGATTAAAAAAATTTTTAATCAAAATCAATTTTTTTAAACTCATCTGCGAATATTGCCTATCTTCAATAATTCAGTTTTTATTTGAAAAAATCGTTTTGAACTTAGGTTTAAACCTCTTAATTTTTTAGTAGTTAGTTGTTGGTGTTTAAAACTTTGTAATTTATTATAAAAATTACAGCAATTTATATCCGAATTCCACTTAAAATGTTTTAATTGCGACACGTTCGTTAGTTAATAAGATTTCATAACGCATTTCGATAGATCAATGTGTAAAAGTTAATGAAACAAATTCGTCGTAATTAAAATCAAGGCAAGAATACTTGTACTGATAAATCACAACACGTGACAAATTATGTATTTCATTTTCGTAAATCGAAACGAATGAGATTTATAAATTAACACAATCATCTTCCTAATGCAACAGGATATAAAATGGCCTCTATAAAAGCGAAGGCGCCTGGCGTTTACTTAATCGAAGAGATTTGCTGTATCTGATTTTAAGGCACGTTTTTATGATAATCTATAAATTAATATTTATAGAATACATTGTATCCATATTGATCTTAGACAGATGAATGTATTTATTCTTTGATGTTGGTTGGTATGTACGTGGGTAAACGCACGATGACATTTTTCTTTAATTACTACCGGGTTTAAGGAACATCCACAAATTTGATTATAAACAATACATTAAAAGATTTTAACTTAAATAAACACCATTTAACCACACTCTTTTTATTTAAAAACTGTTTGTTTTTCAATAATTGAGCTGGGGTTGCTACTTTTAAACAAACCAAAACGGTTTCAATCACTTAGTTCTTTGGCTTTATGATAGATTGCGAATAAATGCAATTTCTGACAGTCGAATAAATAAACAATCGGGATAAAGAAAACTTGCAAGCAATAATGCATCTTAGCGTAAAAAAGTTATGGAATGTTGCAATCTATTTATAGTGTGCTTGCTTACATTCCGGTAAAGCTCATTCTCGTGACTCGTCCGTCCTCTACAAACATACCATCGGCCTCAAGACTAGATTTATTGGTATTTTTATTATTATTTCTTACTCGATACACCTTTGGCTAAAGGTTATCGCGTCTTCTATTCAAAGTCTAGCTTGGCGCCATAGACTTTCGTTTTCTTGGCGTTATTTTTTGAGTTCGCCTCGTATCTAGATTATATGACCGTCATCGTTTGTGGAAACAGGATTTTGTTTATTGCAAGCTAAAGGCCGTTGTACCGTGACCAATTCAGCTAGTCGCTGGTGAACAATGAAAGGAAACCTAATTTGGTTTGCGACCCTACTAATTTTGGAATGCAACCTTGCTTCCCTGGAGATAAATTAAATCTTATTGTGCTCAGCGCACCGCACCATATTCAGTTAGTTAACAACACTTTCTAGACCTAATCATGAAGGTAATGTATGTATTTTCGATATTCCTTTATTTTTATATTTAACATGCTGATGATTTCTTTCAGTTCAACAAGTTTTTGACCTCCAGTAAAATGTCGTTGAAAAAGTAGTCACATCGCTTCTTTTTTCTGTACGCGATTAATGATAATGCGGTAACTGTTTCGTATTGAAAAAGGAAAGGTAAATATGTTGAGTGCAGGTGCGAAGATGATGTGGAGCGACAAGGTCTTTTGACTCACGCAAGGACGCACGTTGCTCTTTGTTCCGGTTGCATTGTTGTTTTATTTGAACGTATTACAAATTGATTATAGATTAACTTTCTTTTATAAGTCAAATTTTCCACTCAAACAAGGATGTTGATCGTATTAATATTTCCCGTATACAATTTGCATAATACCTACTCGCCCAGAATTTATTTTATTATACAAAAAGAGCAGAATTTCGATCGAAACTCGTAAATCTACGTCAAAAACGAGCGGACCTACCTTAAATGGGTGGGGTATTATTCAAATAACAAATTATTTATGATGTTACTGTGTATTGCAATTTTTGATCGTCAATTTCAAGCTCTCGTCATTGTAATTAATAATTGGTGGCTTCTTGAGTTCTCTTGATAAAGTAGTGACATTCATAAAAAATGTTGCTGCTATTTGGGTCAACAAATTAATATAAGATTCAATTTCCAATTGTAGAAATTAACACTTTTTGATTGAAAAGTTTTTTTTAAGGTTATTATTTTAACACTGATCAGAGATCTTTAGATTATAGTCCGGTGTAGCTTATTTCCCTTTTTTCCTCAATACGAAAGTATCGAGAGGTATTGTAATCAGTCGGCGAAATTTCGAGTGCAGCACTTTAGTTTCTGTCAATTATCGCAAAATAGAAAGTAGATCCAAGCGTATTATTAAAGAGGATTAAATTTCCTTTAAAATGAGCTACCGTAAGTTGGAAAAAAAGAGGTTCAAACATGAAAGTTTCAAAATGTATGTATGTCTGTCTGTATGTGTTCCAGCGCGATAGCTAATCTACCCACATTCTGTGGCTATACTTGTTATTACGAGGGTTGCTATTTATGTATTGAGAATAGAAAGAATAAACAAATGAATTTGATGAAAAATATTTTTATTGCTTTTCAAAATAATCGCCTTTAAGATCTATACATTTTTGCATGCGAGTGAACCACCCTTCAAAGCACTTTGTCCAGTCAGAAGATGGAAGCTCTAAAACATGCGTTTTGAAGGCCTCAACTGCTTCTTCGGGCGATGAGAATCGTTGTCCACGCAGTTTATCTTTAACCCTGCTGTTACCTTCGGGTCTATATGATCCGAAATCAAATTGTTGTTTAGATAACTTTTTTGTTTATTAATATCTAGACTTCGTAGTTAATGACTTTGTTTCTAATCCATTGAAGGTGGCTTGTTTGTTTTAATAATTTTTTTTTCCTTATTTTTTAAACATGATTGTTACATTGTGGAATGCAGAAACAGACAGTCCTCTTTTTCGCGCAACAATGTCGTTTTTATTATATATCACGCGTGTTACGGTTTGATAATAAAGAAGATCGTCAAGAAAGAAGGCTACGGGATAAGTTGGGACAAATGGGCTGAAATACTACCAAAATTGTATAATCCTGGGCAAAACGTAACTGTGGACGAGCAGCTGGTTGCATTTAGAGGTCGTTGTCCATTCAAGCAGTATATACCAAGCAAGCCAGCAAAATATGGTATCAAAATATGGACGCTTTGTGATAGTGCAAGTTCTTATGCTTTAGAAGTTCAAGTATATACGGAAAACCACAGGGAGGAAAACCTGAGAAGGATCAGGGGTTGAGAGTAGTTTTAGACCTTAATTATGGACTAAGAGGTCAGAATGTAACTTGTGACAATTTCTTTACATCGTATAAATTGGGTCAAATGCTTCTCAAAAGAAATCTTACTATGTTAGGGACTGTCAGGAAAAGCAAGCCTGAGCTACCTATCATGGAAGTAAATAACGTGCATAGTTCCAAATTTTATTTTACTAAAGATACCGCAGTTGTGTCTTATATTCCAAAAAAATACAAGAAGGTCATTCTAATGAGTACGTTTCATAACCAGAAACGAATAAGCTACAGAGAAGACAAAAAACCATAAATTATACTTAATTATAATTCTACAAAAGGAGCAGTTGATACATTAGATCAGCTAATCGGTGCATACACATGCAAACGAAAAACAAATCGATGGCCCATAATCTTATTTTGTAACATTTTAGATACCAGTGCCTATAATGCTTTCGTCTTATGGCGCGAAATAAATCCAGACTGGAATAAAAATGTTTTGTTCAAAATAAGACTGTTTTTGGAACAACTGGGCAAACAATTCGTAAATCCTTACATTTTGTCCAGAAAACATCTTCCCCGTAATGAACAAGCAGCTGTATTTGCAACAGCTATTCAACAACCATTGGTGGAAAATTCTACCGCATCTCTTCCTGGAACCAGCAACAAAAACAAACGAGCACGCTGCAAATTTTGCCCTTCGAAATGTGATAACAAAACTAATATGACCTGCATTAAGTGTAAAAAAATATTTGTGTAAAGAACACATGACCTATTATTGTCCCGACTATAAGAAGTAGTGGATCATATCAATTATTAGACATTTTTTATTCCGTTTTCTTTTTTTATTTAAATTTGGTTGAATTTATTGTAAGTTTCAGGTTTCATATAAAAAAACATTGCATTGGAGAAATAAAGTTAATAAATGTATAAAAATTGTTGTTATTTTGGATTTAATTCATATTTCAGGAGTTCGGGTCATTATGACCCGAAGGAGCACAAGTGTATAGTCTTGTCGAGGAGAACAGAAGGGTTAATTAGTGGGAACAAGAAGTCATTGGGTGCCAAGTCGGGGCTGTAAGGCGGATGACCCATCAATTCGATCTTTTGTGTGTTCAAATACTCGTTTGTTGCATGTGATGTGTGCGAGCTGGCATTGTCGTGATGCAAAATGACTCGTCGTTTTGGGTTGTTTTCTCTCAATTTACCGAAAACTGCAGGCAAATAAATGGTCGTATACCACGCTGAATTAACGGTCTTTTCATTTTCGAGAGCCACAGTTACCACAGGACCGGTTTTCGTGAAGAAAAACGCCACCATTTGCTTCTTAACGCTTCTAGAACGAACAACTTTTGTTGGCTTTGCTTCACATTGAAACACCCAAAGTGTGGACTGGCCTTTTCTTTCTGGCTCATACGCATAAATCCACGACTCGTCACCTGTGACGATGTTGTATACCGCTTTGGATGCACCACAGTCGTATTTTGAAATCATTTTACGGCACCAATCGACACGAGCATTTTTTTGAGCATCTGTCAACAAATGTGGAATCCAACGTGCACACAGCTTCCGAACACACAAATGTTCGTGCAAAATCGTATGTATGCTGGTCGTACTAATGCTTAAAAAACATGACGATCTTCTTCAATTAGTTTTCGCACAGCATCGATATTTTCCACCACAACGACTGATTTTGGACGATATTCTTTAACTTCATCCGTGAGCGAACTACGTCCACGTTTGAATTGAGTCTACCAGCAATATACACTGGCTGTGGATGGCGCTTCATCGCCAAAAGTTGAATTCAGTTGATTGATGCATTGTTCTTGAGTTAGACCACGTCGAAAGTCATAATAAATCATAGCTCACGAGTTAATTCCATATTTTGGCTGAGATGAAATTTTCAACTTACTGTGAACAACACAAATAGTGCTCGCACGACAAAACGTTCTGAGTACGTATAACCTCAAAAATGTCAAACTTTAAGATGACAGTGACAAATTTCAGGTGGCATACATAAATAGTATCCCTCGTATAAGAGATACAGAGCCGGTTAAATTAGCAAAATTGGGCAGAATTACATGATAATTTAAATACCGATACGAAAATTCAACATTATTGCCAACTTTCTAAGATATCTGAAAATAACTAAAAATCGTCCAAATTTTCAATCGGCTATATTTTAATATTCAAAATACGAAAAAGTTATAAAGAGACTTTTGATAGCTATTTATTTTGGACGACCTTCTTTAACTTCGTCCTTGAACGAACTACGTCCACGTTTGAATTCAGTGTACCAGCGATATACAGTGGTTATGGATGGCGCATCATCGCCAAAAGTTGAATTCAGTTGATTGATGCATTGTTCTTGAGTTAGACCACGTCGAGAGTCATAATAAATCATAGCTCGAAAATTTTCACGAGTTAATTCCACATATTGGCTCAGATGAAATTTTCAACTTGCTGTAAACAACACAAATAGTGGTCGCACGACAAAACGTTCTGAGTACGTATAACCTCAAAAATGTCAAACTTTAAGATGCCAGTGACAAATTTCACCTGGCAATACCAGTGTTGCCAATTCTCAATACATAAATAGTATCCCTCGTATAAGAGATACAGAGTCGGTTAAATTAGCAAAATTGGGCAGAATTACATGATAATTCAAATACCGATAAGAAAATTCAACATTGTTGCCAACTTTCTAAGATATCTGAAAATAACTAAAAATCGTCCAAATTTTCAATCGGCTAAGTATATCTTTTTTAATATTCAAAACACGAAAAAGTTATAAGAAAGACTTTTGATAGCTATTTTTTACGCAAAAAGTGGAAAATGTGAATAAAAAAAATTTTTAGTAATTATTTTTCGAGCTACAACCCAAACATACATTTTTTTGAATGACAACTATAGGTGGCTATGGACTCATTCGATGGCTTATTTTATTCTGATTTCAAAAATGTATAGCTTTTTATGTTTAGTATTATTAGTTAACTGACAATTTAAAAAAAAAATGCAATTAAGTATTTACTAAACAAATGCAATGTTGGCTGTGGTGTGCTGTGACAATTAAAAACAAAACTCTTCATTGATTGACTGTCAAATAGTAGATATTGAATTATTTGTTGTAACCAGTTTTAGTTCGTACTTAACCTCTTAATGCACTCGCCCGAGTTAACTCGGGTTTAAGAAAATGAATTTTTTCCGCACGCCCGAGTTAACTCGTGAAACTAACAGTTTTGGTATTCTATATGAATACAAGCGAATATACTTGTTAAACGATGTTGTACTTATTTCCTCTCACCCGAATAAAGTTGCCACCAGTGATTCACAGCTTTTTCGTTTACACTTGTACATATTGTACCCACTATTGTCTCGTGATTGTCAGCTGATTCTGTGACGTCATCTCTTTCTTGTGCAATCACGCATTACTTCAGTGTTTGCGTTAGTATCGAGGTCGTTTTATTTTTAACACTTTTGTTTTTTCTTACCGAACATGGAAAGTGATCACGATTTGCTATTTAGTTCAGAAGATGAAGCTTTAGAACACAGTGGTAGTGATTCAGAGATTGAGGTTATATCAGAAGAAGAGAGTAGTAATGAACACATTCTTGCTTCAGCTCGACAATGGTTTCGAATACAACAGGATGATTCTCCACCTCCACCATTCCCCTTCACTGAAATACCTGGTATAAAAAATATTGATGTTAGAGATTATAGTTGCCTAAATTTCTTCGAGCTTTTTTTTGATGAACAGTTGATACAATGTATTGTGAATGAGACAAATAGATATGCAAAAAGTCATAAGCGAGGCAGAGAAAATACTTCTTGGTTTGACACCAATCCAAATGAGATTAGAGTATTTCTAAATATTGTACTTTTGCAAAGTATAGTAAGGAAACCAGAATACCGTCATTATTGGACAAAAAATCCATTATTATATACACCATTTTTTGGGGAGTGTATGACTGGGAAACGCTTCGAGGCGATAAAACAATTTCTACACTTTTCAAATAATGATGAATTTGATTCAGCAAATCATCCTTGTCCAAAACTCAACAAAACTTGGGCAATTTATGAAAATCAAAATAAAAAATTTGGCGATGCTATTACACCAGAGAAATTTGTGACTATTGATGAAAGTTTATAAAGGTCGCCTGGGATGGGTGCAATACATTCCACTCAAAAGAGCCAGATTCGGCATAAAAACGTACCTATTATGTGAATCGAAAAGTGGTTATGTCTATAATTTTATAATCTATACTGGTAAGAATACCGTTCTTGATAGAGAATTTGAAGATCTTCCAATGTCGTCGCAAGTGGTGATGTCTTTGATGAGACCGTTGTTGAATAAAGGATATTGTTTGACGATGGATAATTTTTATAACTCACCTGGATTAGCTGATCTATTGATAAAAAATAAGACTAACGTTTATGGAACATTACGCGTATCACGAAAAGACGTACCTAGTGAAATGAAGAGTAAAAAATTGAAAATTGGAGAAACAATTGCTTTTCAGAGAGGCAAAGTGTGTGTAATGAAATGGAAAGATAAGAAAGATATCTCTCTTATCTCTACCATTCACAAACCATCAATGGTGGAAGTACAGACCCGCAAAGGAGTAATAAAAAAACCGCAACTTGTGTTGGATTATAATCACACCATGGGTGGTGTTGATCGTGTCGATCAACATTTGTCTTCGTATGTTGTGCCAAGAAAAAGAGAAGAAAAGTATTATAAAAAGATTTTCTTTCATCTCTTAGATCTGGCAATATGGAATGCCTTTGTGCTTTACCAAAAATCTAGCGGTGAAATGGATTCACTAGAGTTTCGTCTCAAAGTAATTGAAAAATATAAAACTACCACCATTTCAAGAAGTGGACGGCCATCAAACGTCCCAACACCACTCAGATTATCAGCAAGACACTTTCCATCATTTGTGCCACCAACGGCAAAGAAAGAAAATCCCACTCGACAGTGTTTCCTCTGCTCAAGGAAAAAGAACGAAAACAATAAAAGGATTCGTAAAGAAACGAGATACATGTATGCTGAATGTGATATTCCTCTTTGTGTCATTCTGTGTTTTAAAATTTACCATACTGTCGTAAATTTTGACTAAAAACTTATTTTTCAATATTTTTTTAATCCTTTTGAAGTTTTTTGTTGTTGCCCGAGTTAACTCGGTTTAGCGAAGTAGGTGTAATTACTTTAGTCTTATTTTGCATAAAACAGCATCTTTTTGTGTTTTTTTCTCAAGATTTGTTATTGTTCTTTTGTATTTTAAGAAAATAGAAAATAAAATAATTGGTGGAAAAACGACCGCGTTTTAATTTTTAATTGGTGCATTAAGAGGTATAGTGAATATTAATTTATTAATGGCTAATTCTTCTAAGAAAGAAATGATATGCTTTTTTGCTATTACGTGTCTAACAGAGATGCTAATGCTGCTTCGGAATTATATCTTCAAACTTATATGGAAAGAAGACAACCCGATGTGGGATTATTTGCCAAACTGGTATCGAATTTAAAAAAAATACTGGCCTTTTACTAAACCTCAAAATTTTAAAATTAATGTTAACACAGAAACAGAAGAACATGTCCAAAGATGAAGCCCACGTTATGTTGAAACAAAATAATTTTAAGCCATATCATTTTCATATAGGAAATGCATTGTATATTGAAGATTGCGTTTTGCTCATGGTTGATTAATGAAAGTCGAGCAAACAATCAATTCACGAAAACCATTCTGTTTACCGATGAAGCAAAATTTACAAACAACGGCATTTTCAATAGAAAAAATCATATCCGGTGGTCCCAAGAAAATCCTCATATTAATGTTGAGAGAAGAGTTCAATATGCTTTTTCAGTAAACTCTTGGTGCGGTATTATTGGTACCAATATCCTTGGGCCGTTTTTTATGAATACAATTTAAATTCGGAAATATATCTAACTTTTTTATGAAACGAATTTGAAGAAATTTTGGACGACCTTCCGTTGAACGTAATTCAAAATTTGAATTATTTTCAACACGACGCACCAACACACAATGGATTACTTGTGTGTAACTATTTACAGGAACGTTTGATAATTGGATAGGAAATCGAGGTCCAATAGCTTGGCCGCCGCGATCTCCAGACTTAACCCCCCTGGATTTTTTTCTTGTGGGGTGCAATTAAAGACAAAGTATACCGAGTAAAACCCGGTAATCTAGACGATTTAAAAAATAAAATTCGTGTTGCTATACAACAAATTAGAACCCAAAGTTTATTAAAAGTTCAAAACGAAATTTTAAAACGATACCAAATATGTGTTCAAAATAATGGTGGGCATTTTGAAGCACTTCTATGTTTATATTTTTTGCTGTTACTCTTCGTTGTAAGTTAAATTTATTTAAAACTTTTTTATTTTGATAATGTAGTACATTATTTCTTGTTGTTTCCACAAATTTAGTAGTAAAATATGAGCTTATTTTGTTATTTAAATGTTCACGACACACTTTAATTTGTTTAATAAATATTATAATTACCTTTTTTTTTAAATTGTGAGTTGACTAATAATAATGTTAAACATAAAAAGCAATACATTTTTGAAATCAGAAAAAAAATAAGCCAGTCCATAACCACCTATAGTTGTCATTTTAAAAAATCTATATTTGGGTTGTAGCTCGAAGAATAATTACTAAAAAATTTTGTATTCGCATTTTGCGTAAAAATAGTTATCAAAAATCTCTCTTATAACTTTTTCGTATTTTGAATATTAAAAAGATATAGCCGATTGAAAATTTTGACGATTTTTTGTTATTTTCAGATATCTTAGAAAGTTGGCAACAATGTTGAATTTTCTTATCGGTATTTGAATTATCATGCAATTCTGCCCAACTCTGTATCTCTTATAATAACAAAGATAGCCATAGAACGTGGCTAAATTCTAGACACCCGGTAGAGTGTATAAATACGAACAGCTATTCGTAGCAAACCGACACGTCTTTACGTAGGTAACTAAGTGAACCATCCTAGAATTGAATATCTACCAAGTTTTTCGTTTGTTCTTGAACTCCTCTGGTAGCGGCAGTGTCACCGCGTTTGGTTGAGGTCCCGGCGTCTCGGGTTCAAGACGCATAATGTACGTGGTTTTTATCTTATCTTATTAGATATTTTCGACCATTTGAAACGATTTTTGAAAAAAAAAAAATTTTGACCCTTTGGTCAAAAATTTTCGAAATTTTTGTTTTCATATTTACACGTTTTGAGCCATTTCTGACCATTCGAGACGATTTTTGGAAAAAAAATTTCACTCTGCTAAAAAATGTTTAATTTTTTTTGCGTTTTTACACGTTTTTAAACATTTATGACCATTTGAGATGATTTTTGGGAAAAAATTTTTTGACCCTTTGGTCAAAAATTTTCGGAATTTTTTTGCATTTTTACACGTTTTGTAGCCATTTCTGACATTTTGACATTGTAAGGTATTAATGTTTTGGGAACATACTGTACATAAATATATACAAATGTCGCTGTATGTATAAATTGTATATAACATTTTGATAGATACGCGAGTTATCGGCGTATGCGTTCCAGGGAACGCTAAAGTATACTCACGGCTACAATTTTCGTAATTTTCATTAGGATTTATATTGTGGGATTGTCGAAAACTAATTAAAGATTCACTTTTTATTTTGGAAATTTTCATTTAAAAGTAAAGTTTGAATTGGTGGGAAATTTTCATTGCTAGTAAGGATAGAGGTTGAATTTTATTTAAAACTGGAATAAATTAAATTGCGTAAATTAAAATATTAATTTATTTCTGACACTAAAAAGTTATTACTTTACAGTCCAGTTTTTTTTTTTTTTGAGTATAGTAAATTGGTCCCTAACTAAATTTAATTATTACTTAATTAAAATATATACACATTAGAAATACTATACAAGCTGGGATTGGTTGGAATAAAGAAATAACGTGAAGAATTTTAATATTGGTCTTCAATGGAACGTACTATCTGGACCTGCAATAGGCAAGGGGAATTTCACTATCAATCATTTCTATTATATGATTTTGTAGTTACCGTACGTATCTTTCGAAGTTCTTTCTGCTTTCAAAAAATATAGGCCCTATTACGGAGTTTCTCGATACTTTAACGGATATTCTCCCATGCTTATTGGTTTCTCTTATTTTGTATTTATTTTCATCACTTCAATAACTGGTATTCCTTCGGTTGAAAATACCCGCGGCAGTTCTAAATATGGACCCATTCGTCCATAATATATTTTGAAAAATACGATCTCTTAACTGCCGATCCATCAATAATGAACAGAAAATCATTAGACTAGTTCCAGTTCTTGCTTCGGTTGAAATTTAAAATGTTTATATTTGTTAATCTTGAGATAGGTAGACCTCGGAATGTATAGATGAAGAGACGCCTTCCGTGTTGAGGTTGTTAGATTTTCGTTAAAGTGGGGTAAGATGTTTAATTGAGTATTCTCAGTAAGAACATGTCTTCTTATTCGTTTCTTTACTGGAAAATCTTTTTTGAAAAAATGGTTCACCCTCCAAATTGTATTGCGAGTTGGCATCGTGCTATCGGGAAACTTTTCATGAAAGTTGCGGCTCGCCAATACAACAGACATTATTTTTTATAAAAAAAATTCGCCGTACATATTTTTTACTCTGAAGTCTATACATTATTTGAGGGAACTAAGCAAGATTGGTAATACAGTTTTGACAAGTTTAAAATACTTAAGTTTGGGGGTAGTGGACGACGAAAACTGTAAATGTTATCGTAAAGTGTAAATCATAAATACAAAAATACACAATTAAAAACCTAAAAAGCTTTAATTATGTGTAATAATGGCGAAAGTTTACCTTTTCGTATTTTTGACAAGGGTTCTACCTTTGACAAATACAAAAAACTTTTTTGTTTGCTACGGAAATGCTATTTTTATGCATCACAATATTCTAGATTTACCAAAACAAATTATTTGCTTAACCTATGAATAAGAGACCTATGATATGCTACTCGTATATCATCGTAAAGCTCTTGAAATCCTCTATCCGAAGATGTGTCCATATATAGGCGGTTGCATTAAAAAAAAATGACAAAAACTACAATTCTCAAATGTTGGCAACACTGATTTTTTATTGATAGTTTTTTTAAATTCGAGAGCATAAATTGGTAGAAGTCTAAATTACAACTTTTTGGCGCCACGTGAAAGTTTCTATGTCCAATAGAATCCATTTTACAAGCCTGTGAGCTTGCGCTTTTTGATAAACGCTTATGTCATGAGGCGGTAAACAAAGGAACGTAGGATGCGCATAGGATGAGAATGGTGCCGATGTGTGACGTCATCATAGCTCATACAAACAGGTATTCAAATTAAAATTCAATACAGTTTATTCATATTATGGTACAATTATTGATTATGGGAATATTAACAATTTCAGTCGACTGCTCAGGCGAGGTAGTCTCTTCAGCCGGTTGATTACATAGTTTTTTTGTGATATAATTATATTTCATTTTTTATAAGTTTTATAACATGTTATACTTAATCTAGGCAAAAAAAAACATGTTTAATTTGGATTTACCTTACTTAATTTAGTAGCATTTCATTTATTCTATGAGGATCGTTGTAGGCGGGACTCGTGGGTGGGTGGGTGGTCTTTCCTTAGAAGCAGATGGGCTGGTCCCTCGGAACACCAAAGTGGATCGGGATCCCGGACATCGGCCGAAGCTAAGGGACCTGCCACCCTTTGGATGACAGGTAGGACCTTCGACATATCTAAACCTCCGAGGAAGCCGAGAGCAGCGTCGAATCCTAAAGCAGGCTTTTTTACGTCTGCGACTTTCACCGCATCCGCTTCTTCAGCCATCTCGCTACCGCTCGCCATCGCTTTGGCGTAACTAACGCCGGTTCGGGCTAGAGAGGGTGCCGCTGTGACCGGTGTCCTCTTCTGTCGCTGTTGAGGTGGATCTTCGGTCTTCTTCCGCTGCTGTCAACCCCTGAAGTTGGCCGATGATCACCTCACAGTTTACGCACTTTGCTCGGTCCGTACGGGGTTTGGTGCACTCACTTGAGTGGTGGTGTCCTGCACACTTGACACAGCGTACCGCCGCGCTGCAGTAACGCTGTGCGTGACGGAATCCCTGGCACCGGTGACACTGCCCGCAGTCTGGTCTCCGCCTCAAGTCTTCAATGGAGCTTATATCAATGTCATGATCTTTTAGCTCAGAGGTAACGTCGGCCTCGGAGATTTATACGGGTATTCCCCGTAGAACCACCTTGAGCAAACGTTCCCTCTTTGCCTGATAGGTATGGTACGGTGTGCCATGCCTATCCATATACCGCATTAACCTGTTACGGTACTTGGCAGTCGCAGGCTGGATGCGGTATCCCTCGGCGATTGCCTTCACACGTGTGAAGACGATCCTTCGATGGTCTAATTCGTGGGAGAAGGCAACCCAGTTCTCCCTCTCACGAAGGATTACTGGCGGCACCCTCTCCCTGGAAGCGGGAAGCTCTTCTACGTCCGGGCGGTCCCCGAACGCGTTAATCGCCGTTGTGGGCGTGGTCGGGCGGTCACTCGATGGTTTCTTCTGGAGCCGAAACCCATCGGACGGTGGCGATTCTTCTTCTGTAGAAATGGGCATTGTTGCTGCTGGAAGCTGTAGAGCAGCAATATCTTCTTCCATTTTCTTGAGTCTATTGTTTTTCTTGTTGCTCTTCTTATGGTTGTCTTCCTCCAAGGAGGGCGAGGGCACGAACTGGACCTGCTCGTCGGTTAGCACGACGTCATCGGGTAGGGGGACAAATGCGATCTCGTCGTAACAACTCGGAAGAGCATATGGGTGTGGCTGCTGGAACGCTGGATCTCTACCTGGCACCGTGAAAACGACGCAGGTAGCAGAACGTAGCGCACGGATAAACTTTTAACAAAGTACGATTAGAATATCAAAACGCGATGTTTACTGATCTGCTTGCAGACAGCGAATGTAAATAGGTATTTTATAAATGGTTTAAATATTACTTTCAATGTCAAACTGGTAGAGTATTGGTGGTGTAGCGGTAGGAGACGTCTTCCATGCTTTTGGTGCGGGTTTGATTCCCGGTTCGTGCACTTTTTTTTTGCTTAAACAGTAGTTTTGTTTATACACTACGTTTCAAATGAAATGCACCACTTAGAAAAAATAATGCTATAGTGATTATGAAATTTTGGCAAAATAATGTTTCAGTATCATATAGAAAACGATGGAAGTTTCAATGAAAAAGAACAAGTCCTTATGTACTTTGCACCACTGTTAACATCAATTATCAACAATTTTTATTTATACATTTTAAGTGTCAATTTTGTGTTGTTTAACGGACACATTTATTCTGAAAAAATACCCCACTAAGACAACGACGAAACTTTGCCCAAGTTTCAGATTTTGACAGGGGTAGAATTATCGGCATGAAAGAAACAGGTTTGTCATTTCGAGAAATCGGCAGAAGACTTAATCGAGACTACACCACGGTAGCCCGCATTTGGACTTCTTGGTCTGAAGAAGGCATTCAACGACCTCGTCCCAGTGGAAGATCACCACGCAGCACCAATGATCGTGAAGAACGACTTCTTAGGCGGATGGCCACAAGAGATCGGTTTCAGTCAACAAGGTCTGTTGCGGTGAACTGGACAGGAGCTATTGATCGTGGTGGAAGATCTCCTCTTGTGTTCATTCTAAGTGCTCAGCGTTACATTAATAATGTTTTGGAGCCAGTGGTAGTACCGTTAATGCAGACGTTTCCAAATGGTATTTTGCAACAAGACCACATACCGCACATGTTACAAGAAGGTTTCTGGATCAAGTGCCGCTATCATTATTACCGTGGCCTGCGCATATTGAACCTGTATGGGACATGATGGGTGGAAGATTAAGGCAACTACCAAGGCCACCAAACAACTTGGATGAATTACGACACCATTTCCAGGTAGCCTGGGATGAAATGCCTCAGGAGGATATAGACAATCTCATAGAAAGCGTGCCTCGGAGAGTGAACGCCTACATTGCTGTGCGTGGCGATGCTACACACTATTAACATTTTTTTTGTTAACTGTTAATATTTTGCCTTCAAAATTTCATCATCTTATACTGGGTTCCCCATATTAGACTATACAATTTAAAAGTCGAATAAAAACTTTCTAATCAAAGTAAATTAACTTTTTAATGGACTAATATGTAGCTTATTCTGTGGGATTTATGACTAAAGTAAATAACAATTCAAGTTTTAAAGATCAAGGAGGCGCCTGTCTATAAACAACGACTTAAGTGTTTCTGTCAAATATGCGTTATACGCAAACGATATAATTGCTCCAGTTTAACAATTTTCATTGCATTATGAATTATTCGATTCAAGAGCGTGTGTTTTCTATGTTTGGAAACAATAATAGGGGCGATGCACCAACACGCTTTACAATTGCGGCGTGGGTTCGTCATTGGCGTGAAAATGGCTCTGTGCAAAACATTAAAAAACCTGGACGTCGAAGAACGGTACGTACGCCTGAAAATATTGAACGAGTGAGAGCTGCCTTTATCCTAAGCCTTAGTTGTCCTAAGAGATCGGCTAATCGCCAATCACTTGCCCTAGGAATATCTAAGGGAAGTCTCCACAGAATTCTGCATAAAGGTATAAAATTTCACCCCTATAAATATCAAATGGCGCATAACCTCAGTGATCTAGACAAAGGAGCGAGGGTGATATTTTGTGAACATCAGCATCGTGGAGAAATTCATAATTTGCTAATGAGCGACGAAGCAAATTTTCATTTGGACGGTGTTGTTAACAAGCAAAACTTTAGATACTGGGGAGTAGAAAATCCTCACGAACTGTTTACCAAAAACCTCCACAGTCCAAAAGTCGTTGTTTGGTGCGGTGTAGCATCATTTGGAATTATCGGTCCTTATTTTTTTGAGGATGAAAATAACCGTTCTGTTACAGTTAATTCCGAACGCTACATAAACATGTTGCAAACGTTTCTTATCCCAGAACTAATTAGACGAGGACTAAATGGCGCCATATTATTCCAGCAAGATGGAGCAACGGCTCACACAGCCAGAAACACTATGAGAATTTTGCGAGATTTTTTTGACGGCCGTATTATTTCCCGATTTGGAAATTTGAATTGGCCCCCGAGATCTTGAACTTAGAATTCAAAAATGCATTGAAGTCGAAGGAGGGCATTTGGAAGACATGATCTTTAAAACTTGAATTGTTATTTACTTTAGTCATAAATCCCAAAGAATAAGCTACATATTAGTCCATTAAAAAGTTAATTTACTTTGATTAGAAAGTTTTTATTCGACTTTTAAATTGTATAGTCTAAAATGGGGAACCCTGTACATGTTAATAAAGCATTATTTTACCATACTTTCAAGATCATAGCATTATTATTTCTAAGTTGTGCATTTCATTTGAAACGTAGTGTATAATCTACTTTTGTTAGGTTATTGTAATTTTGTTTATTTAATATAATTATATTAGGTTATAGTAGTTTTGTTTATCTTATCTAATTATGTTAGGTTACAGTAGTTTTGTTTTTCTTATCTAAAAAAGATGAGACATCACACATCAGCACTATTCTCATCCTATTTATCCTATGGTCCTTTGTTTACCGTCTCATTAGAAGTCCGAAACAAAAAATCCCTGACCCCTTCTTGCCCTATATATTTGAAATTGTCTCTTGAAGCGCTATTTAAATGTGCAATAGTATATAGGGTGTTCCATTTAACAAAATGTAACTTTTTGTCACCATACTAAACTGGCCACCAGGTACATGGTTTGAACTTTTAGAGCGTTTTTGTGTCTGCAATTTCTGAATTCCATAATGAAGAATTAATTTCAATTCGCATTTTCAAAAGCCGTGCAAATACTGCTTCATAAAATGTTATTAGGTGCATAAATAATATGCAATGTGGAAAATTAGTAATTATATCGTTGTCACGATATAAATTGCTGCTGTATATAAAAAAAAGAGCGTTGCGAGCCAAGTGTTAGAATAAATAATGTACAAGTTATTCCGTAATAATCATAAAATATGCAGCAACATTTCAATTTATATACAGTTGGTGGAAGTTGATAGACAAGACAAGACAGGTAGTTGTCGGCTTACGGGACCTCCCAAGACTCACTATCTTTTTTCAGTACTTAATCCGCGCACGTGTACTGCATTGTCCACCATTTAAAATTAATTGTCCAAATGAGTCAGAGTAAAAAACTCTTAACATTCATTTTAATTTCCGAGTTGCACACTTCATCCGGCAGATGTTAAAAATTTGTATTCGATGACGTACGAAAATGAGCCCGGTTCCGTGCTTAGGAACCATAAAATCTGCTCAGCACTTTAAAATTGTCCAGTCATGTTAGTTCTGAATTTATTTCCGTAACAGAATACCTCTGGTTCTTATACCCATACATTATCTAAAACCTACACAAAACCAAGCATATATTACAAACAAAAAGAACCACGAACCACCTCCATCATTCCTGATTTTATATGCACATACTATAACATAAGCGAAATACCTTTCTATTGTATTTTAACAACATTTTTGTAACTTGTTTAAATAAATTTTCTTTAATAGAGCATAACTTTCTATAAGTAGATAGTTTATAATAATAGACACGACACAAATCAACTTTAGATTAGAGAAAATCATAAATACCAAAAATATTATGTAAAAAATAACATTAACTTTCACACTTTAAACTAGCGTTAAAGTGCCTTCATAAATATCCGGATGGATGCGTTTTATTAACAAAATATCAACAAAAACATTATTTAATACACACTAAACACATATTTTTTGTCGCAGCAAGAAAATATTTGCTTTGATCGTAATAGTTTCGTGGGTGAAGGGACAGGGCGCTATAAATAACTTTATATATAACAGAATAGGCGTTTAATTACTTACTACAGCAGTTAAAACATCTTGAGCGAGAGAAAACATGAAAATTGTTTAATTATTTACATGTAAAATTTTGTAGTTGAGAATATTTAATAATAAGGATGGGCGCGATTTAGTTACTAAATGGTGATATAGGAAAGGGCAAAATTTATTAATACCCTCTCTAATTTAAGCCCCTAGTAACGCTTAGAAAAATGTGGATTGCTCGAAATTCGTTCGAGTTTATTGCTGTGTTAATGTTAAAACAATCAACCAGAAAATAACCAAAGTTATATAACGAGCTAGCGAAAATGACAGTTTCGATTTTCGAACCGCAACTTCAAGAACATTTGAGAACTTAACTGGTTTGCATTAAAATATTAATCGGTGCATTCAGAAACCTACAGAATGTGCGAATTTCGATCTTTACATACATCAGGACATATTTATATGTCCTTATAATAATAGAGAAAATGCTTAAGATAATAGTATATTACATTACACGGCATTTTGTTGGACGAGGTGGCTTGAAAAAATATTAGGATGCGCTAGGATCCGAGTATTTTTTTTTCGCCTCCGAGTCAAACAAAATACTTTCATGCTGCGTGATGTACTATATTTTTTTCTGAAATCGTTTTGAAAATGATTAAAAATTGTTAAAATTATTTAAAAAAATAGAATTGAATTAATCAGAGAGCTTTGACAAATGTATATCAACAATTAAAAGCGTGTTGTTAAACGACAAGTAAATAAAACAAAAAATAGTGAAAATTTTTTTGCGGTTTGGTGTTTCCTTTCTTTTCCTTTCTGCGAATTTTCAATAAATAACGATGTCCCTATGTGATTTTGATTATGAAATGGATGTTGAAATGAACATAACGGAAGCTGCAACGACTGCTGTGGCGGAGTTACTTCCAAACAAATCAAGGCAGAGGTATGAGAAAGAAAACGTTTAAAAAGGTGGTGCAGCATAAAAAAAGACGTTCTTCTGGTATACATTGCGGAAGACAGTCAGAGATACAAATCATCGACTGTTTGGAGTACTTACTCAATGCTAAAAGCGATGCGTTTGGTAAAAGAAAACTTAAACATAGGTAATTTTCCAAAATTGAAAGCGTATCTTATAAGAAAATGGACAGGATACCAATGAAAAAGTCAAGAGTGTTTACAAGAAGCGAAGTAGACGAGATAAGGGTATTGTTTTAATTGTAAAAATTCCCGATTCAAAAACTCATAAAACAAGACGCTTCATGATCGTTGTTGGAAAGGGAAACAGCAAATCAACGTCGGCTTGTACCGAAACTATATAGCACTACGCCCTCCGCATACACCACATAGACGTTTATTTGTGAATTATAAAAACGGAAAGTGCAGCGTTCAAGCTGTGGGGATTCATACCATTGGGGAAATACCTACCAAAATAGCGGCTTTTCTTGGTTTGCCTATTTGCACGGAGTCACGGGTCACTGTTTACGCCGTGCGTCGGCAACTTTATTAGTGGACGCTGGTGGCGATATAATATATTTGAAAAGATATGGTGGATGGAATTCAACCAATGTATCAGAAGGTTATGTAGCCGAATCGTTATAAAATAAACGTGTAATCGCTAGTAGGATTCAAGAAGGAATCTCAGTCCCTAATAATCTTAATATTAACTAGTTGTTCATTTCGGAAGAGTCGAGAACCGAAAATTCCGAGCAACATATTGCTGTCGTTTCTTCATTAAAAAAATTCTGCTTTACCTGGGATAATCATCTCAAATGTTGAAAATTCAACAATTACAGTTAATATCAAGTAATATTTCTTATACTTAAGTACTTCGTTGTTAAAAACATAAAGTTTTTGACAAAATTGTTTATTATTGTTTTATCTACAAATATCAACCTACCTAATTTGGAAAGTAAAAATGACTAGGCATGAAAATTTTACTTTCATGCCTAGGCATTAAAATCAAACTTTCGTGACTCAAATTAGTCCGCGTTTAGCAACTTGAAAATACATACATTTAGATTTTTGAGTTGCTACACCTTTACCACAAATCCATTATTGATTTACCTCACTCAAGATAGAACTGAGATTAAAATTAAGGAAAGTGTAACGGGAGCTTTATAAAATTAAAATTTCGCGCTAAATTATACGAGATTAGATATTTATATATTATTTTTCTGAATAAAGAAATGGTTATTGTGTATTTGTATTTGGATGTATTTAATATTAAGATGACAAGCTTGAGTTTGTTTCAATAAGTTATCTATATGTTCAAGTTGAAAATATTTAAATACGCGGCATTTGCAAGTGTATTAATGTGTTGAGAGGGAATGACGCCGTCACAATAATGATGTGCAGTTTTTAAAACAGTCGCATATAGTGAGCGAGCCAAAACGGTCGCGTTAAGAAAGCGAACAAGAGGAGTCGCATAAACTAGGCGATTCGAGTTTGCGAGTTATCGGTCCGCTGCAATAAGTGACATTGTATAGTCACGCAGCCCGATAAAGAGTGAAATTTACAAATAAGAATTGATTAACGGTGATAGGGAAGAAGTAGAAAATTACCTTCCTTATTCAAATAATAAAAAGTACAAACATTGGCAATTAGGGTATAATGGAAAGAAAGTGCTTGTTGAAATTGTCCTAAGTTGATGGTTTAATAGCGAGTGATAAATGTACAATAAGACAATCGACCCAACTGATAGATCGGTATATAAATTGTAATAACTAAAAAACATTGATAAAGAAAGTATGGCTCCCCGTAGTTCGCTTGCAGCTTGTTGCGCACGCCGTTTGTGTTTAAATTTGAACAATTATGGAAAAACTGGATAGTGTAAATATATCGAACAATTATTTACTAAAATCATTAACTGATGAAAGAAAATTATCGAATTATCTTTTAATCAGCACATGATGGACATCGTTTCATCAGCCAACAAATTATTAAGGTTCGTAATACTCCAATCTAAACAATTTACGAGTATCCGTACGATTAAGATATTGTTTTATGCCTTTGTGAGGTCTGGGCTTGAATATTGTGCATTAGTGTGGTCACTTCGTTATGGCCGCTACAAAGTTTTAATTGAGAATATTCAACGCAAATTCCTGAAGTATTTGTGCTTTAAGATGTTTAATCCTTATCCTGAGAAAGGTTGTTCAAATACAATGTTGCTTAACACCTTTGATATGCAGTCTTTAGAGACTAGAAGGAATATCATAACTTTGTCATTTTTATACAAAATGATACATAATTATATTGATTGTGCTTCTATTCTTGCCAACATTTGTTTTCATATTACTAGGTTAGAAACAAGACAAAGATGTACATTTCATGTTCCTTTTACTTTTAAAGTCACCAGTGGTTAAAATGTGTCAATTGTACAATGAGATATGTTCTAATTGTGACATATATTGCTCTTCATTAACTTCTATAATTGACTGTTATGTTAACTACAGTAATAGTGCTTAAAGGTGTTCAAGGGACTGTCCTATTGTCAACTATGTGTCCTTCTTGTAAATCATTTTTGTGACACTTAACTCTGTTTGTGGGCATTATTGTTATCATTATTATATATATATATATATAATATATATATATATATATATATATATATATATATATATATATATATATATATATATATATATATAAGGACAACAGAGAAACAGTTCCAGAGTGCTGGCAGGTGACATCATCGTAAGAGCATTGTGTTAATAAATAAAACTTTTTTGTGTGTTTGATTTCTCGAAACAATACATTTGACTGTCACAATTAAACGAATCGTTTAATTCTGATAAGGATTTTATTTGTTATATGTTAGTTTTAAGAAGGTTATCTTATATTATAGGTTTAATTTTTATATATGTTTGTAAACAACGCATTGATGCATTTTCGTTCAGATTTGGAATTTAATTAAATGAGTATAACGTTTGATTTACTTTTATTGCTAAAGATTATTAATATCACAAGCTTACACAATTATTGAATATATAAATGCAGAAAGAGGTCAACGCAATAGGAATCCAGATAAATAAATAAATCAAAATGAGCATAATTGTGGGCAATGATAACAGAAATCGTTTCTTTATATTAACTTGAGCTAGCCGTTGCAACCAATTAAGAAAGGAGTTAGTAAACATAAAGCTTAAAATCCATTTACGCAAACCGAAATTAATTAGCAAGCAAAGTAAAAATTAACTAGTAATTGATATCTTTATAAATTGAACACATTCAGTTTTAATAAAACGCAATAAAAAATAATCATCTCAATCATTAAATTTTATTCAATGATGTTAATATTATAAAAAAGTTTAAAAGAACTCAAATCTTATTCTTTGGAGCGGGTTAAGTAAACAAAAGTAGTATCTAAGGGTGCTACGCCCGTTGCAAAAGTCAGGGAAGTATCTCTACTTTCGAGATGGCGTTGTGAATGTAGGGGACATGTTGGAGGTGTGAGGGTAGTCTCTAATGACACTGTAGCCTTGGAAGTTTCCGTTAGTGGCGTCATTAGTAATATACATGGCTTGGTTGAAGGAGCAACGCACTTTTGCAGTCGAGACGTATTTTTCCCAAAATGATTGTATTGTTGCAGTGCAGCGCGTTATCGAATTCCCCTTCTAAATGCTGTTCCTGACCGAAAATCAATTTTGTAATGGTTGGAGAACTTCTCGTGCATGTGCTAAAGAATTGCTCACAGTCGTAAAAAGATATTTAAAAATAAAGAAGTTAAAGAACAGGATATACTTAAACTACAATCAACGCGAAGCCTTTAACGCCACGTACCAATTGTATGCAACCGTTTCTGTATTTGGCTGTAGCACAGCTGTCGATGAGTTGTGCAAAAATTGTGTTAATTTGCTGCTAACTTGAGAGACATAATACATTGCTGAATCCAATTAAATTCTGTAGATTAAAAGGCTAATATTTCACGAAAAAATGTTTTTATCAAGCAACGAGGCGAATATTAGTGAATATTACATTTTCCCCGCGAATTCACCAGATGACTCATTCTCAGAACGTTTGTTGTATTTGACTCGTACTACGGTTACGGCTATTGCTCTCCTGTCACGTACGAAAATTTGGTTGAAATACTGAATATCAA
This sequence comes from Vesta saturnalis, assembly GCA_036346205.1. Classification (NCBI taxonomy): domain Eukaryota; kingdom Metazoa; phylum Arthropoda; class Insecta; order Coleoptera; family Lampyridae; genus Vesta; species Vesta saturnalis. The sequence continues at coordinate 408,466 of JARFJB010002450.1, read as the reverse complement.
TTTCGGTCATGTCGCGGTGGTTGAAATATTGCGAGTTAAAGAGTCTAAATGAGTGGATCTAAGCACGTAAATTTACAGTAATGCGTCGATTATCCGAAGCCCGGTAATCCGAAACGTCGGTTAGCGGAAAAACTCCAAAATCGAAAAACCGCAGAATCAAATCGCACGCCAAGCTGAAGTTTGACCAGAGGCCGGTAGTAACGTTTCAACGTTGTCTACGGGACTAAAGTCTCGTGCGCACTGCACAGTCGTGTGGGAACATTCGTTTGTGATAGTTCGTACTGTTGCCTGTAGTGCCGTTCGATTCTCAATAGCTATGTCCCCTAAACGTAAACCCGTAGTGTTTAGTGTTACGGATAAACTTAAAATATTAAAGCAGTTGAAAAAGTTGTTAGTGATTCGTGCTTAGCTCTGACGTATGGAGTTGGTAATGCAACAATATCGGACATAAATAAGAAAAACGGAGACCTAGACACTGCAGTGTCCAATGGTTTATGCAGGTACGTGGCCATACGTGGCCAAGGGCAACTAATAAGTGGCCCTTTGATATGTGAAAAAATTTGGAAATAAACAAAAAACTGGGGGTAATACTGATTTTAAGGCATTTACCGACTGGCTTAAACGTTTTACATCCAAATAAGGATTAGGGAATTGAACATTCAGAGGGAAAATTGCTGGCTGATATCGAATCAAGTGAAACATTTTCTTAGTGAGGAGGTCTACAACAGCAAGGTCTACAATGCACTCGAAACAGGCCCTATCTTGGAAGAAAATGCCTACAAAATCCCTATTTTCTAAGATAAAAATCTCAGCTCCTGGTTTTAAGGCAAGTAAATCTCGCATCGTTGTAGTGGTATGTGGTAATAAATCCGGAACACATAGGCTACTTTTACTTACCATAGGGAAGTCTAAGAACCCCACGGTGCTTTAAGGGAATTGTAAAATTACCAGTCACCTACAAAAGGCAAAAGAACTCGTGCATGGATACTAGCATTTTCCCTTTCACTAAGATTATTTTTTTATCACCTAATATTACCTCAGTCCTTCAACCGATGTACCAGCAGTTATTGAAAGCTTCTGATAGAAAAGCATCGGGTAAGAAAGAGACAAAACAATCCTTCAACTCAAAGCAATAAACATGAAGGATGCTGTTTTTTATGGCAGGAGCACCACCCTGAAAAGAGCTTGGAATAAGCTTTGTCCAACTCAGACAGTCTGCTCCTGCACCTGAAGAGTCTCCAAACCAATTTGTATCAGAATTGGTTTATTTGATAAATCGCGTGGTTCGAATGTGATGAGGATGATCCTGGATGTGAGGTTTTGACGGACGACGAAATCATACCCCAAATACAAGAGAACAATGAGACGATGAAGAAGAGGATTACGATGTTGATTTTGTTGAACAAGGGCCATCCCACCTAGAGACTGCAATGCTGTGGTTAGAGCATCAAGAAGTATGTGATACTATCCAATTACTGTCTTTTACTGTATAATGAGTCCTTTTTTTATTTTTTAGGTTTCATATTCTTAAAACTAAATTTGAAAATTGTGCACCCTTCATAATGTGTATAGAACATTATTTTTCCCGCCAATGACCGATTATCCGAAAAATCAGTTATCCGAACACCCCTAATCCCTTAATGTTTTGAATAATGGACTCTACTGTACTAATAATATTTTACTTCAACACCATTTTTTCTCTCATTTACCCTTGTGAGTAAAATCCAGAGTGGTTTTATAGAGAAGAGGTTGCAGTTAAAAAAATTGAAATGCTGGTATTTGTCATAAATCGACATAGTCAAAATAATTGATTCCTTGCATTTTAAGCGTCACCCTTACGTGACATAGATCCGGGATGGTCTTATTACAAAGGGTTGCAACTCAGACATCGGAATTGGTTCATTTTGTAAGTTTATGCATCAAATAATAATGGGTTTATTCCAAAGGACTGGCGCCCCAAAAATCGAAACTATATAAATTTCAAAGCTCATAAATAGTAGTTTTGATTGATTCAATATTTTTATTTTTAAGTGGTGGGGAGTAATGAGCCGATGTCATCCTTAGCCATCCTATAAAAAATCTAAATTCCTGCCTCCAATTAAGAGCTCAAAATTTTTAATTTGCCTAAGATCGCCTTACATTTGCTGCTAAGTAGCAGATATGAGCCACAGTGAAAGGTACAAAATTGATAGATGTGAAGCAACTATTTTATTACACTATATAAATTTTATTTTATTTCAAAATAAAATTTGAACTAAAATTTAAAGTATTTATACTATCCTTAAATGTCACAAAACGTCATAAAATGCTAATTAATACCACAATTAGAAGCTCTTGATAGTTATTTATCTTTTTCGTTTATAGAGTACGCCTCTGTACAGTCAAGAAGAAGTTGATTTACATTTGTAGATATTTACAAATCACGTCTTTGTACAAGATCAAAGGAATTAATTTTTGGCAAAATACTGAGATCATATCTTTCAATTAATTACTACAGATAATTAATTTCGCATATTGTGTAACAGAATGATTAATCTAGACATTTAATCTTCAACGTGTAAAAGTTTTACGCTCGCTCATTAATTTCTAAGGATTAATTGTAATTACAATTTCTTAATTATTTCGCAGCTCAATTACTTTTAACATTTATAAAGGTTACATACTTCTTTCAACTTAAACTGAATCTTGGTTTAGGGCCTCATTGAGATAAAAGACTTTGAACTTTCGAAATCTTGACCGTCAACTTTTCTAATTTCGAAGGTTTATTAAAGTGTTTTGTCTAATTTTTTTGCCATAACTGTATGTAAATAATATAGATAATAAGCAGGGAGGTCGTCTGGCTCGACCTCTAAAAAAATGTAGGAAATTTATTATTTGTTAACTAAAATGGCGAATGATCATCTATCAGTGTTAACCTTATAACTTCCAAAACGGTTTTACAAAATCAGTGTCAGTTTTGCTTTTTTTTGTAATTAATTTCTCTGTTAATGTAAGCAAATCATTTATCGAATTTAAACTTCATTCTTCGATATTATTATTTATATTAGTAATAATGGTGAATAAACAGATAATTGCAAGAGTATTAAGTGTAGGTATTGCACAATTTGGCTTTAAAACCGAATATTTGAAAGAAATCTGCGAATTGTTTTTTTGCGTTAATTAGAAAAAATACCTTGAACTAAATATAAATGTGGGTGGATAGTTTTGTTAATTTCTGTTATGGGTAAATGTAGTATATATAGATCATTAACATTTATAAATATTGCTTTATTAGTCGTAGCGTGAATAAAAATTTAGCGTAAAACGTTTTTGGCGCTTCTAGTAGGTATTTTGGAAATGAATACAATCAATGAAATATTTCGAATATTCGAGAACGTCGTGTTACCACTCATTTATTGATTGATTCTATCAATTCGCCACTGCACGTGAAAAACGGGTCAGTTTTTTTTTGTGAAAACGGGGTTAACTCAAATTTCGCAATTAAATGTGATGGTATTTCACTGTGTAAAAGGAGAATTGTCTCAGAGAAGCTTGTAATAGTGTTTTCGGATATGCTCAATAGAGTTAAGTCACAATTCAACTAAGTGACATAGAAAGAAGAACACCCAGTAATAATGAATATTTTGTAAAAAAATGTTGGAAATATGTTTGTTTATGTTAAGATAAAAAACGATAAATTTTTTAGCCATATTACTCTAGCGGTTTTTGCGTTAATCTCTTTCAAAAACATTTACGATCACGTAGCCTTAAAATCATTTGTAACTACAGTTGTCATTTAAGACGTGTAAAACACATTACAAAAAGCTTCTTTAATTGAATCACCATGCCCCCGAGTGCGGCAGTTAAAGCGAGTTTGATACGGGTCGAATTGTGGGCTTACGAGAGGCTGGTTTGTATATGAGAGATATAGGCGATAAAACGCACCACGCAACACATTATTAAGTTTTTTTGGAAAAGTTAATAGTTTAATTTTTATCAAATTTTGATCGTTTACTAGTCTAACTCGAATACACTTGTATACTAAAAATTGTCCAAATAAATTGATTATTACTGGGTGTTCTTCTATCTATCTCACTTAGTATATTTCCTAGAAAAGTATAATTTTAAATAGTCTATTTAAGCTAAGATGATAATTCACTTAAAATACTTTGAACAAGTATTCTGGTGCGAGTTACAGGAATTTGCGTATTAATATTCAGGACAGGATTCAATTAAATATCGAGACATGAGATGCAGGATTTCTCATGTAATAATTGACTGGAATGCGGGTCTAGTACGGTGGAAAACTTGATTATTTTACGGGAAGCAAGTTTCTGGAGATCTTTATACGATCTTTTGTCTGTAATTTCTATTGTTTTCTGCGGGATTTCGCATAAGAGAAGTGTAAGTGTTTGGTATACGACTGAATTGTTTTCTGCGGGCTTTCGCACAAGAGAAGTGTTACTGTAATTGTTTTCTGCCGGGTTTCGCCCCAGAGAAGTGTTACTGTTTGTGTAAAATGGTTTTTACAGACAAGATTGCTTATGATCCACCACTGGCAGAAAAGAAATCTTTATCACTGGAAACTGGTCGGATAATATCAAAGAAAATTTATAACTTACCCCAGAATGGGTCGGCGGATATAAGTAAGATGACGTAGTATGATAAGTAGGTCGGTGAAGACCTTCAGCACAGATGCAGTCAGGTAAGATAGGATGAGTACTTCAGGACGGCTGCGGTAAGATAGTTAATTTCGATTTTTTTTGTTAGTACGCTCATGCTTATGGTTAGTAATCACTTATTTATATCTTATTCGTAGACTGTTCAGGAGTCCTTCTCCTCTTTAGCCCTGGTCAATCAATGCTTGTTGGTGTTGAGATGTTTTGTGTTATTGTATTGTTTACAATCATGAGATGTGGTTATTTTTGGTGTAAAAAAAGATTTAAATTTATTTGAATACTTAATAATTGGTTTAAGTGTGTGTGTTGTTTAGTAGGGTGTAGCGTGCTTAGTGTGGTTAATCCGATTCGTTGTCCGGTTTCATGCTAGGTCGTCATCGAATAGACGGGGGGATGCGGAGGGCATATGAGATGTTATCTAGGGATTCTTCTATCTCCTCGGGGAGTTCGTCAAGGAGTTGTGTAAGGATGGCGGGGGGATGCTTGAATTTTAATTTAAGTTTTCTTCGTGGGAATTGGGGAAAACGGTAGTTGTAGGGAGTGGTAAGGATCCCTTTGATAGAGATAGTGTTGCCGAAAATTCTTTTATCTGCAAAATTTTTCTGTAACGTTTGGATTCTGTGCGTGATGGTTGGTATGCTTGCGTGTTGTATTCTGAGATCGCTAGGGTACCTGAGAGGAAATGTGATTGTTGTTTATGTTAGTGTATATGGCTGCTCGGAAATCCATAATAGGGCGAATATATGTTTTGTTAAGTGCGTTGTCGAGTGTTTTGGGGTGGCAACCTCTGATTCTATCCATGAGGGCGCCCAGTAGGTTTGCGCGGTTTCTTATCCTGTTAATTGTTCTTTGTACATCGGGAAGCCAATTGAGGGTTTCAGGAAGAAGATTCCTAAGTAATTGACTTTTGTCGGAGTGAGAGTCTTTCTTGGTTTAGGGTGAGGGAAACATTGCTGAAGGCTAGCTTTGGGAATTAGTCTTCGGTGTGGTTAGGGTGTCGAAAGAGGATTGATTGGGTTTTGGTGGGATTGACGGAGGCTCTCTACGGATGCGCCCAGTTGGCGAAGTTCCGTAGGGTTTTGGATATGAGGCGGGAGGCCGTTTCGCTGTTCCGATTAAACGTCCAGCAGGCGGTGTCATCCGCAAACTGCGCAACGACTACTCCGGATTGGGTAAGTTCGGGAATATCGGATGCCAAGATAGTGTAAAGGATCGGGGCTAAGGCAGAACCTTGCGGTACCCCTGCTGTAAGTTGAAAAGGATCGGAAAAGGAAAGGGGTCGGGTATGTTAAGGTTTCGGATTTTGTGTAGGAGACCGGCGTGCCAGACTCTGTCAAATGCTTGCTTAATGTCCAGAAACACACCCAGGTTGCATTTCTTGTGATTGAATGCTCTGGTGGTCTCTATAAGCAGCTTCAACAAGGGATCGTGACGCGTTCGGTTGGGACGGATGCCGAATGGGCTATTAGAAAAGAGGTCGTTGAATTTAGGTGGTCCCTGAGTCGCCTGGCAATGCATTTTCCGAGTCAACTCAGGAGGGAGATTGGTCTATAGGAGGAGAGTGAGGTTACGTCGGCGTGAGTTTTCGGTATCATGACGGTGGAGGCTGATTTCCATTCCGTCGGGAAATGGTATAGGATTAGGCATTGGTTAAATATGTTGGATAGTAATAAGAGGGCTGTGTCAGGTAAGTGACGGAGGATTTTGCGATTTAGGCCGTCATGACCAGGGGCAGAATTTTTTCCTTTTATTAATTTCGCCTCGCTATCCCCCTTGTGTAGTCGGCGGGCTTCCGTTATTGGCTAAGCAAAGAATTTGCTCTCTGCCGGGATTGGACGAAAATTTGAGATGGTACTCTTGTGAGGTTCTTGCGTTGAAATCTAAACAATTTCTTAATTACGGAAGAAGGGGCAACCAAATTAATTATTTTGAATGCATCGGAGCGTTTTCCTGTAACATAAAGGAATAAACAACTAATTAATTTTTTGCGGATGTTTGTACAGATTTTTTTTGATCTTTACAAAGCACTTGTTAATACTTGCTATTGAAACGGTAAAAGCTTGTAAAGTTTGCTTTTAAACATGAGTATTTTTATTCTGAATACGTGCATGTCTGCATTCCTATAACTTTAAACATGTCGTTTCGCCTCGTTTTAATATACACCGGTGGCGGTCGGTGGACTTGACTTAATCGCTTGGACTGCGAGTAAGGTAATTTCTATAAAAAATTCCCCAATCCCAAGGTCGTTTGGCAGTTTTAGGGCGTGGCCTTCGGGAATCCCTAGCGTTAAAAGTCTGTGGAAAAACGTGAACCTCTCCACAGTACCATGCTCTACTGTAGTACGCCTACTCTGCTTCAGGTGACATAATTTCAGTTAAAGTGGGAGGCATGTGTACTCCATTCCAGCAGGAGAGCTACCACCACCCTTACCATGGGCTCCTTAATATCAGGTTTCCGACTTTCTGAGTTCGGTAAGGGCGACCTTCTTCGTTATCCATAATCTATCGTTGTCCTATTCTTCCCTTCGCCCTCACTACCTTCCTATCGCATTGAAAGAAATAAAAGGGATAGCTCTGGTTTCTATGGTAATAAATTCCAGGCGGAAAATTCTGCCCCGCTCGGAAGTCCGAGAGGACAGGGCCCAAGCCACCTCAGTCATTTGTACATATGAAATGCAACGTTGCCAAGTTATTTAATAAAAATGTATTTTTTTTCCTGAATGTAAGGTTAGCACTAAAAATTAATTCTTGGTTTATTATCTAAGTTGAGAAAAATTAGTTCAGGGATATAATTAAGCTAGGTGTAGGCTGTAAAAAGATGTAAACGTTATATTGATATATTGAATGGGGGAGAGAAGGCTCCGTGTGGTGAAACTTTAGCATGTTTAACGTACATCAACTCTCTGTGCCATGATTTCAAGTCACAATACCAGATTAGAAATAGTAATAATTAATTTTATTAAATATTAACAATAAACTAAACAATGTAATATTGAAATAATAAACAAACAATTAACAAGAACAAGAAGTAGGTAAGTCAAAACATATGCAAATGTGCATTTGCAAAATTTGTTGGGTTACATTACGAAACGCTTGTTGAATTCTTTCCCTCATATTTTTGTGCTGTAGTCGGCGATCTTCTATAAACTTCATTTTTAATGTAGTCCCATAAAAAATAGTCCATGAAAGTCAGATCGGCTGATCTAGCTGGCCACCTGATAGGCCCGTAACGACCTATCCAACGATCAGGAAATTGCTGGTTTAAAAACTCCGTCACATCACGAGCCGAATGTGCAGGAGTGCCATCTTGTTGGAACCATATTTCCTTATTACCGAATGGGATGTCCTCCTCAATCCATGGTAGCACGTTGGTTCGAAATAAATTTAAATAATTTACTGCATTTAAATTGTTTTCCAAAAAATATGGTCCTAATAATCTGTTGCCAATGATACCAGCCCAAACATTGAGACTCCATCGATGCTGATTGTTTATGTATCTAATTATATGTGAATTTTCCATGGCGTAATAATGACAATTATGTCTATTTACAAAATAATTGTTATGAAAAGTAGATTCGTCTGCCATCGTAAGTCTATTAAAAAAATGATGTGGTTGTTGCAATCCCCTACGACGGTAATTTAATCTATTTTCAAAATCATGTTCATCCAATGCCTGGTGGAGTTGGATCTTGTATTTATATTCATTAATTATATTGTGTATTCTTGATTTCTGTAAATCACGTTCCACTGCAATTTTTCTAATACTTATTTGAGGGTTTTCTTGTATAGCTTGAAGCACCACTAGTTGAGTTTCCTCGTTGTTTACAGGTTTTGGACAATTGTTCTTTTTATATGCAATCGTTCCTGTTTCCTCAAATCTACTTTTTAAATTTTCAAGAACTCGTTCATCTGGACAACGGGCATCGGGAAATTTTTGTTTATAAATGCTAGAAGCAAGTAAACAATTACCTTAAACTTCTCCTATTATGTAAATCATTTGAATTAATTCGTTCTTCGTATATTTTATTCAAAAATTTAGAGTTAACTTCTTTTAATTTAAGTTTTCTTCTAAATACAAATGTAGTGAAAAAATAGTTTTGAAAGAAATCAAGTTAAAATACATATTACAATTAAAAAAATGGAAATATTTAAAAAAACTAGAAATTTTAGCGGTATTAATGTATTTAGATAAAAGTTAGGTATTTAAGAGTACTATTCGCCCATATCAAAATATACAGGGTGTTCCATTTGAAATAAGAGAATTGATGTACGTTAAACATGATAAAGTTTCACACGGAGCCTTCTCTCCCCTATTCAAAACGTTTACATCTTTTCAAAGCCTATACCTAGCTTAATTATATCCCTGAACTAATTTGTCTCAACTTAGATAATAAACCAAGAATTAATTTTTATTTCTAACCTTACATTCAGGAAAAAAAATACAAAAATACAAAAACACGAAAATACAAACATACAAATATACAAAAATACAAAAGTTGATACCCCCAACTTTTACGAATTACCCTGTAGGTGGTAAAATACTTTTTAGTTGTTTTGTATAAATGATTTTAATGAAAAATCAACAGCGTGACGCTTCGGACACCTGGTATACACTGGTATTCGTAATTATACATACTAAAAAGAAAATGTCAACATATCAACTAAAATTTAATTATTGAAAAAAAAATACTACAATATGCGTAAATATACACGAATAATCTAAATATATTTACAAATATTAACCAGATTCAAACGTTGCATTCAGATAACGATAGTCAAAAATTGGCACGTTGCAATTCAGCCAACAGTGATCCAATCATACAACAAGTATATAGGAGGAGTCGACCAACATGATTGGCTTATAGGCAAATATGGTACAAAAGTTCAAGGAAAAATGTGATACTGGCCTTTATTCACTAGAATTTTAGACATGGCACTGACAAATGTTTCGATTTTCTACAGGGCCATCAATGGCTCGGCCGAGCGTTGAGTTGTGTCGAATTAGATGAGTTATTACTTGTACCATACTTAAAAAAGTACAGGTACAAAACGAAAAAATCGATACCAGTCGTATAGGAAGATGTTAGGTATGACTAGAGAGGCCACCTGACTCAGCTTCAAGAAAAACAAATAAGAAAAGTTTTAAAAAGTAAGTCAGCCATCAACCGTTTGTGCCATGTTTTCTACCTTATCATACGCAATAATTGTTTTTTTCTACAATAATGTCAGTATTTTGTTATAAGAGCATTCTGTATTTATTGAAACTTATTGTTCTGTAAAAATAAAAATATTGTTAAAGCGTATATCGAATGTGTCCAGTGTCCTATATATTTTATGTGTTTGTGGGGCGAGTTTAAATACAAATATACATTTTTAAAAAATTTATGTTAGAATAAAATTATGGTTATGACCGTAAATTTAATTTTGTGGAATATTTATAGTTTCGCTGCTGCAATTCGAATTAATCCAAGTATTCGCATATTTACGTAACGAGCAAAAACGTCTTCGATCTTGTCTCTATTTAGGCATAAAACATTAGCGAAAAATAACGTTAATTTGCTTTTTTTGCATATTAAAGAAGCATAACTAAAGAACCGTTAAATAAATATTTTAATTTCGTTACTTTGTATTCGACTTACATCTGTGGTTATAACAATAATAATGAAATTCATTGATGGACTTTTAAGTAAATATTTCGTTGTGTTAGAGCTTAAGATTCTAACGTTTTTCTTTTATTTCAGGTAAACTCTTGTCCTTTAACAGTTGGGAGTATGAATGTGGTAAGCTCTAAATTATCTTTAATGTCTATAATTTCTATTTAAATAATTGTACTGTAATTGAGTATTTTTGCGGTACCTTATAATGTGTGTTCTTATTACCAATTCGTATTAAGACTCATTTTTTATGTCATTGTGAAAGGGCGAAGGTTTAAAAGAAGTTGATTAAATTTTCTTTAAATGGACTGAGGTATTTTAGTAGAGTCATAAATCCATGGAAAATTTCAATTCCGCGATTTTAATAGTTGAAGCTTCATGAATAATGGGGCGATTCACTTTAATCAACACAGTTGCAATAAATGTAAATCTTAAGCAAGCGCTTAATGTGCTTGTAGACACGAACGCATTTATAATAGTTGCTGATTTCTTGACATATAACCCTGCGGATGAGAAATGATGTTCATGAATTTTTAAGGGCAGCTGCGTATTAACACGCCGTGTGCGCTCACCTTTACAGCAGATGGAAGAAATTCAAATCTTAATATCCTTTTCAAATTCTTAAATTGCAGTATCGAATTAAAAACATTTTAAAATTCCAGTCAATCAAAGACCAGATGCAAAAAATCACGTATGGTTTGCGTAACAAATTGATGAAACTGATTTTGCTTCAGATTACGAAAACGTCAAAAAAAAAAGGAAACGCCGTTCGAACCATATGAGTTCATTATCTCGACGTGTCGTAAGAAAACACTTTCGTGAGTAATGCGTGCATCAGTGCGTCTTTTTAAAACATCCCTAGTCTATAAATAAACAAAGTATAGGTAGTTTTTTGCGGTTATTTGCGGTGAATTCCTCTGCAATTAGTCTGGCACTCTCGATTCTTTCGCTATCTCGCTTTTAAAAATTAATTTAACGTGTCCGTTATCTCATTCTCGCGTATCTTTGGTATGCAACATCAAAGTTATGCGGGACGTTTTAGAAACCTGGAAGGGGACTATGTACACATACACACACACACACTCACACACTCACATATTCAGGTTTAGGTTATGTAAATCACAATTATCCGGTTAAGTTTAGAGCGGGAATGACGATTCGATGCCAGCTTTACTATGATAATTATAGTTAATGTTGTTTGTTAGGATGATTGTATTACGATGCTGGCATTTGCGATGAATCAGATGGTTGAGCAATGAACTTCACTTTGTTGAAAATAAAAGACAAGGCTGCGCTTACCCAAAAAAAATTCCGATCAAACTGATAATAGGTCGGTTTCTCTGTCCAAGCATAACATTTTACGTTTGAGAGAATTTTGAAATTTTCCTAAGGTTGAAGACGACGCATACCATACCTTAATTGTCAACACGATCCATATATTTACCTGATTATTTTTTGACAGACTATTTTTGAACACTCTAAGTTTATACTTTCGAGTCAGTAATAAGCGTTGACTAATTTCTATGCTGAACTTCCGGAAACAAAGTTGAAGGTGTGAATTTTTGGGAGCGATTTAGCTTTATGCACAAACCTAGTGCATATTACAAGATTTCACGTTCACGCAATTTTATGCCTCTGCACTTTTTGACGACTGTGCATGAGATTTTAACACCAATGTTTAATTAATTTTAGTATAGTTCGTATTATTCATTCAATCTCCACGTATTTGTGTACAAGATGAAAAATCAAGACGTCTGCAAGCCATAAAAAATTAAGTTGATTTTTCATATGGTGGGGGAATTTAAAATTTTTTTTTAATTAATCAAATAACATTTTTTAGTTAATTAATTTATATCTTTAGTTGATCCTAAAATAATTTTCGATCAGAATGTGCTTCATTCCTCGCTCAAATGTTATTGCGATTCGCATCTAGTAAATATTATTAAATAAAAAAATTAAAAGCCTATATTTAAAGGTGTCGCATACTCTACATAGAGCTTAATAAACAGGTTTATGTAAGTAGTAAGTAGTATAAAATATTATAGTGATCTCGAATGCAAAAAAACAAACAAACATGAGAACAGCTTCTTCGTATTTAAAATTGTATCATTAAAAACTCGCTGAGACCTTCATTGTTTGGTAGTGCAATAATAGTTATTTATTGTATGACTAAACCAGAAACGATAGCGAGTATGAGCAGAATTGCAGGCTGTGAGCCATTTTCTAAATTAAGATGGTCCTTTGAAGAAATCGGATTAGGGGTTCTTTTTTGTTATATATTATTGAAGTGTGCTAAATAATGTTAAAACGAATTTTTGTTTGAGCATGGTCGAACTAGCAGAAACACTATATTCTTAATGTTGACGTAAGGAGATAAGAAGATACGCATAGGTATTGCACGACGTAAAAATTAGAACATAAAGAGATTCTGCTAGTTCTACATATGCTGAAACTTGTTTAAAAGAAATACATAGCGTCTTAATTAAAATACTTATCTTTTCGGTTTTTTAAATGGTGTATTTTTCTATTTATATTTTAGATGTTTCGATAACCATTACAGTCATAAATTTATTCTAACGTCTCAAGTAATTCCTACAGATATTACCATTTACTGAGGACGATAACTGTAATTGTTATCTAAACGTATAAATTTATATAAAATATATAAATAGAGAAATACACCATTTAAAAAATCCAAAAGATAAAAGATAAAGTTTACATGTACTCAGAAAAAAAAAGGAATCCTAATCCGATTTTGTCAAAGGTTACTTCTAGACAGACTAATATAAAATTGTATAATATTGTTGTTCGTCAGAAAATCAAATTATAGCGCAAATTCTGTCAGAAAATGAATGCATGCCTAACGTAGTTTTCCGATTACGTTGCTTCTACAAAAATAAAGAATAATTCCTTTATGTACAGGGTGACCAACTAAGAATGCGAGGTACTGTATCTGGGAAACTATCCATCGTAGAGGCTTGCGCAAAAAAAAGTTATTACTAAAACGACCAATACAAAAACCTGGAAAATATTTTCAAGTTTCTAAAATGGCCGCTAGGGGGCGTAACTGCAATCTTGAATCTAAAAAAGTGATGTTTCTGTGAATTCTGCTATATTAACCTAATAAAAAATAACTGATCTTTGAAGTCGAGGATAATCTGAACTTTTTTTGTTTGGCACTTTTTGACGCATGTCTAAAAATAAAGTGGTGAGGGGTATCAAAGGTTTCCTTAAATAATCCCCTGTATCTTCGAAACGGCTATGCCAATTTTAACAAACTTGGGCGCGTTGAAATGAGCTATTCTTGGGCTACAAATGTTAAAAAAATTGAAGTTTTGTTAGTTTCACATGTCGTCGCTAGAGGGCTTTGTTCGACATTCCGACGAAGCGGTTAATTTTCGCAAAAAAATTAAATGCATTGGTATGACTTTTTTTCATGAACAAGTAGCTAAATGATGCCTAAACAAGCTCGCGAAAACCGCATCTCGATATCTTGTTCCTAACCTAAAATATCGGCCAAAGAAAACTTTATACGAAAATCCCTTAAATTTTTTTTTAACTATATTTTTCTGGAATTGTTTCTATTATGTAAGTTGTGGCCCTAAAAAGAACCGATTTGAAGGAGGGAGGTTTTTAATGCATTGCTGAAGCCTCTCATGACTAGACAAAACTGCAGCTTCAATTTCGGCTCTCGGTATGTTACGTATTGCGTTACGAATCCGATTTTTCATATGTTCTCTAATAGTAGGTTGAGTCCGAAACACGATGTCCTTTAAGCACCCCCATAAATAAAAATCGAGGCAAGTTAAGTCTGGCGATCGCGGAGGCCATGGAAACCGATTTCCTCTTCCAATACACCGCTGTGGAAATACTGCATTAATATGCTCTCGCACATTAATAGCAAAATGTGCTGGGCAACCATCCAACTGCAAAAACAATTTTTGCCTTGTTTCCAGAGTCACATCTTCCAACAACAACGGTAATTGATTTGCCAAAAAGGCAAGAAATACATTGCCATTTAGGGGTTGCTTCCCAGTATGTCACACCATACATTTAAACTCCAACGTCCTTGGCGCTGAACTTCACGCAACCAATGGGGGTTTTCGGCAGACCAATAATGCATATTTTGCAGATTGGCTCTCCCGTCACTACTGAAGGTAGCTTCACCGGTCCAAAGAATTTGAAATAAAAATTCTCTATTTTCGCATATCATGCCTAACATTCAATGGCAAATAGTCTAACCTTCGATCAAAATCTTCCTCTTTCGAGGCCTGATGCAAAACGACATGATATGGGTGCATTCTTAAAGTAATTAAAAAAAGTTTAAACGAATACCTATATATTTTGATGGCCATTAGAACTTACCTATGGCCCTTCAAAATATTTTGAACCGTTGTCCGTGATATGCCCAACTCAGTGGATAATGCTCTTGTGCTAACATGAGGATTTCCTTCAATATGCTATTCAATTGCTATTCGAGCAACAGGGTCGAATTAGATTTAGCGTAGCTTGTTTTATTTTGGGGCAACAAATAGAATACAGAATTTATGAAGGCAGTCTTACAGGGAACACGTATCTTGAAATTTTGCAAGATGTTATCCCTATGTTACTAGACAATGTTCCTTTAGCTCATCTTAATAGGATACATTTGCAACAGGATGGCGCGCCCGCACATAATGCTGTAATTATTCGACCTTTTTTAGACAATTATTTCCCGCAAAAGTTGATCGGTTCTCATGGACCAATTAGATGGCCTCCACGGTCCATGCTAGACTTTTTCTTGTGGAGCTACTTGCAGAATAAGGTTTACAGTACCCGTCATCGGACAATAGATGAACTACTTAATGCCACCAATGTGGCATTTCAAAACTTGCAAAGACGTTCCATAATTATTTTAAAACCTTTAAAAAGAATAACCACTGTATGTCAACATTGCGTTCGGGAAAATGGCAACCATTTTGAGCAGTTCTTTTAAGGTGAAAATCTAAGGGATTACTATCAAGTTAATATTATGTTAAGTTTTTCAGTTTTATTCTGCCTTAAAATTGATTTAGCTTTTTTAAAATTTCTTTGTTTGTAATATCCTAATTTAATTAACTCACGACCTAGTAATTCTAATGCGATATAATACACACTACGTTGTTACGTAGATTTTGTGAAATAGATTTTAAGTTTATTATTTGAAATACACATTATGCAAAATGCAATATTTTCCATTTCGCCCTGTATCACAGAAATGCAGCGAGCTATGAAAGTTTTGTTTATACCAGCGTTCTTCTCACAAAAAGTAGCAAGGTATTGTGAAAACCGCAACTCTGTATCTTTACTCGTAAGTGAGATACCCCGAAATATCACCGAAAATGGGACACACTGTACAGGGTGGCTAACGAAGAATGCGAGGTACTGTATCTGGGAAGCTATACATCTTAGAGGCTTGCGCAAAAAAAAGTTATTACTAAAACGGCCAATACAAAAACCTGGAAAATATTTTCAAGTTTCTGAAATGGCCGCTAGAGGGCGTAACTGCAATCTTGAATCTAAATAAGTGATGTTTCTGTGAATTCTGCTATATTAACCTAATAAAAGAATAACTGATCTTTTAAGTCGATGATAATCTGAACTTTTTTGTTTGGCACTTTTCGATGACGTATTCTAAAATAAAGTGGTGGGGGGTATTCAAAGGTTTCCTTAAATCACCACCCGTATCTTCGAAACGGCTAATCCGATTTTAACAAACTTGGGCGCGTTGAAATGAGCTTTTCTTGGGCTACAAGTGTTAAAATAATTGAAGTTTTGTTCGTTTCACATTTCGTCGCTAGAGGGCTTTGTTCGACATTCCGACAGAAGCGGTTAATTTTCGCAAAAAAATTAAATGCATTCGTATGACTTTTTTTCACGAACAAGTAGCTAAATGATGCCTAAACAAGCTCGCGAAAACCGCATCTCGATATCTTGTTTCTAACCTAAAATATCGGCCAAAGAAAACTTTATACGAAAATCTCTTAAATTTATTTATTTTTTTTAATTATATTTTTCTGTAATTGTTTCTATTATGTAAGTTGTGGCCCTAAAAAAGACCGATTTAAATGAGGAAGGTTTTTAATGCCCCCGTAAATGCTCGAAATGCTGACCATCACTTTGTGCGTTGCTGAGGCCTCTTATGGGTAGACAAAACTGCTGCTTCAATTTCGGCTATGAATAGGTTACCTAGAAATTGCGATTTTAAATGTTTGTAAATTTATTCACCAGAATAAAATCACCCTTTTTGAAATTACTACGGGCAAGTAAGCAATGCTAAAAGTTATACGAAAGGCCTATTTTTTGTTTGTTTAAATGCATATTCACTGTGGATATATACGAAAAATACAATTAATAGAAGCAGGCAATGGAAACAGATACCTAAACAAAACATACATAATCCTCAAATTGTCAATAGTTGTCAATACTTTGAGCAATTTTTGTGCTTTCGAAATGCGTTTTACGAATAATGAAGTTGTTGTAATGCTTGCGGTTTATTTTGAATGTCTTCAGAATGCCGCAGTAGCCAAAAGAGTTTACGCGGCTCGATATCCAAATCGGCGTCATTGCGATGTAAGAGTTTTTCCCCGATTAGTGGCGAGCTTACGAGCCAATGGTAGTTTTCGGCCTACGTTTCAACGGCAGAGAATTGGAAGATCACAAGAAAATATTAACCTTGTACTGCTAGTCAAAAGATAAATAAGTATTCAAACAGACCTGTTGAAATACACTTGGGAACCCTCACGAGAGTTTTCATTGCTCTCTGTAAAACAGACTAACATGTCATATTTTTCAAAATGTTGATAAATTTAATTTTCAGCCATTATAACGAATACAATATTATGCAGGGAATATAAATTTTGCAACAGACAGGTCTTGACAAGCGCTTAGCAAATGATCATTTAATTGTTCCAATAATTACGGCCTACTAATTCTAATGCTATATAATACACACTATATTATTTCACAGATTTTGTGAAATCATAGATTTTAGGTTTATTGTTTAAAATACATATGTATTATATATTTTTGTAAAGCTTACAAAATTTCCAATCAAACGGAAGAAAAATATGTAGGGTGTTCAATTAAAAAACCATAAGTTTTGTTTATAGCTAAACATTGACAGCTTACAGCAAAAATACGACTACGCCACTGGCTTCTACGTAACAAGCTGTATAAGAACCAATTTTCACCTTTCCCATACATTAAAGGATAACGGAGATACAAGGGGGCTCCCAAAATGCAATATTTTCAATTTCGCCCTGTATCTCAGAAATGTAGCGGGCTATGAAAGTTTTGTTTATACCACTCCAATTTCGTTAGGATCTTCACCAAAGTGCAAGAGAGAATAGTTTTCTGTACTTGACTTTGGCCTTTTTTTACTTGTTTATTATTTGATATGAATGTGTAATGATCCTAAAAATCCTTACTATAAATTTTCCTATCCTTGTAAATCAATTTTCCTATCAAAACTTATTTCCTATTTTCTTCCACAACTTTTCTATTATTATTAATAAATGTTATCAGTTGTCTATTCCTTTCCCACTCCACCCAATTTACCTCTAAATACCAGATCCCCTAGCATACACATACACTCTCAGATTCATTCATTCATTCTCACTCACCCTCGACACTTCTTCTCCAACCTTCTCCCTTTACCCACTTTCTATAATATATTTTATCCTGTACCTGTAAGATCTTGTCCCGCAGCCAGACGATCCTGACCAGCAAGTAGTAGCCAGACCTGTACCCTATAAAGTACTACTAAGCTGACCAGAATCCGGTCCAGCCTCCCGTATCAATTTATCCTGCACCTATATTATTATCCTGGCCAGCATCCCGTACTAATTTATCCTGTGCTTATATCCGTTTTACAGACTTATACATTCAGATTCATTACAGAACCAGTATACCAGAATACCTTTTATACCAATTTCATTACTCTTTCGAATAACCAGTATACTGATAAGTATTCACATATCAAGCACCGTATCATAACTAAGATTCCTATAACCTGATCAAACACCGTTTACATTCCTTCTTTTTAACCCATAATATTCCTCTAACCACCCTCCTTTCATTAAGCACACTCACATTTATCTTGTCTTAGAGGTCTAAGACGTTTCGCCGCGGCCCCGCCAACCGTTTCGCCACCGGGCCAGTTCGCCGCCAGAACAATTTTAATATTTGGAATAACATATACACACACCCATTACGAAGTTTCCTCTATGCGTATTAAAAAAAGCAGCATTTTTAACGCTTGTATTGTTCTTTTAGAAAGTTAATATGGTAACGCTTTTTTTTATAGCGCTACGTATTTAATAATCAAAATACACCCACGTACCACACAAAATTAAAAAACACCGAACGCGTTTCGATAGCTACGCTATCATCATCAGCGCTGATGATGATAGCGTAGCTATCGAAACGCGTTCGGTGTTTTTTAATTTTGTGTGGTACGTGGGTGTATTTTGATTGTTACAGATGCTGCCACAGTTCCAGTGTTCCAGATTTTTTACTACGTATTTACGTAGGCGATAATGTACAATGTCCTCAGTTTCCCTCTAATTTAATACAAAAATTCCAAGAATCCATTAACCTAAATTGATGTCTTGTTTACTAAAATATGTTGGAAAACGGATTTAATGTAGCTAATTTAAATATAATTACCTAGACAATAGGAATTTACATAGGCCATAATTGATAATTGATTTGATTAGCAGACTCCACCTCCTCCTGAGAAACTGAAGAAATTTCGTTTGACTGACGAGAGAATTTTAAGAATTGTGAGGGATGTAAATAACAGAACAACATTCGAGTATTTGTGTTCTATACCCCACAATTACCGATTCGGTCAACAAATTACATTATTTATAAATTTACCGTTACCTAGTGTGTATGTTATTCCAAATATTAAAATTGTTCTGGCGGCCAACTGGCCCGGCGGCGAAACGGCTGGCGGCGAAGCGGCCCCCGCGAATGTCCCATACTGTAGAGAGAGGTGCATAAAGGTGACCACGGTACCATATCCTTAGTTTACCGGAGGTAAAGCCACGAAAAACTAAATATTTTAACGCCCAGACGCATCCCTATATCACCATACTACCCCTTTACAAAATAGAAAAGCACAATCACTCAGATCAACATGTTGCGATTCGGCCTGAGACGTGTTCTGCCTCCTTGTCGAAGAGATGTAGTTAGTTTGCCGGAGGTTAGGCCCTGAATAATTTACTACTTCCATTCAAAGAAAACACCCCCTTAGCGAGCATAACCCTTATAAACGTTGCCCGCAGTTTGGGCTACGAATACGATATTACCATCCTACACAGACCACTCAGACGCTCCCGTAACCACATTTTGTATTTATTCAAGCACCGTCTCTATACCCACTCCCTTTATTACCGGAACATCGGGTTAATTTTCTAATTTATAGTTTTAATCACAGAGGGCGTTCAGAATTAAGGCAGACAGAGGCGCCCCGTCATCCCTGACGATAAGGGGCCATCCAGAATTTATTTTTTAATTTTTTTTTATTATTTATTCAGTATTTGAAGTTTACATAGTTTGTTATTACTTCCTTGTTAGAGTCTTGATTTATTTTTACATTATTATAATCCAATAAATTTGTTCAAGTTAAGCTTTATTCATCATTAGACTCACAAAGTAGTGACACCCTACAATCTCAACAAGGGCAAAAGAACCAAATTCGTAAATTGCAAAACCAGGTGCAATACAAATGTTATACACTCATTTAAATTTTAGAAAAGTTTTACTAGCGACTTTTAATTTTTTAACTGTAATGACGCATGTGCTGGGTAGCATTCACCCCGTTAGAGTCGTACGAGAAATTTGCCTAATAATTCAAGCTGTATTTTATTGGTATGCTCATTAAGGTTGGCCCCACACCATTGCACGTTTTCTTGTAACCTAATCCATAATTAGGTGCTAATTAAGATTTGTGATTAATCTGTTTGGCAGAAAAATGGATTTAATTCGGGTGGGGCTAGCTTAACATTAAGCTGGACCCTAATTAAAAATGAATACGCCAGACCCTTTTGTACATAAAAGGTACCGTATAATTAAGAGCGAATTACGCCCCTCAATAAAATTTCTAAGAAATACATGATATACTCAGTCGAACTATTAGATACGTGCAAGCGCAATCTATCGGCTAAAGCTATCAAATAAGTACAAAATAAGTATTTGGTTTTTTTACACTTAAGTTAAAATTATTTCCTTATATGCGCATAAACAAAATGATCTGTTTCCTAATTAATTATTAAAGCGATTTCTATAAAAATTAGATACTCTGTTCAGCAGAAGGGTTCACTTCTAAAAGTCAATTATGTTAAAAAAAATTAGGTGCTTTTTCGATTTGCTTTTAAAATGATTCCTTTATTCCTACTCTACACTTCTCAAGATTAAACTATGTTTGAAAAATTGTGCTTTTTTGATATGCCATTAAAATGATTCCTTTATTTACGCGCTCTTACCGTTTCGAAACATTTGAATATTATCGTTAACAGGCTCACCTCACAAGAGTAAACTATGTTAAAAAATTAAGTACTTTTTCGGTTTGGAATTAATCACTGTATGTACCTATACTTTATTGTAATGTAATTGTAAAACTTCGGATTGTGCCATCGTCAGCAGAAGAGCCTACTTCTCAAGAGTAAACTATGTTTAAAAAATTAGGTGCCTTTTCGGTTCCGCATTAAAATTATTCCTTAATTTATACTTTATGTACATATCTAGTAAATTAGGTGCTCTTCTCATTTCGAAAAAGTTGAACGTTGTCGTCAGCAAAGTGTAAACTATGTTATAAAAGTAGGCGCTCTTTCGGTTTGCAATTAAAACGATTCCACGGTAAGAGCACTTAATTAGGAAACTAGAGATTTAAATAAAGTGTAAATAATGGATAATTTTAATGGCAAACCGACAAAGCGCCTAATTTTTGAAGCATAGTTTACTTTTGTCAGCTGATGACAGTTTTCAACTTTTTGTAAGTGGGAAGAGTACTTATTGCGGAGTAGAATATTTAAGTAAAGTGTAATTAAAGGAATATTTAAATAGCAAACCACCAAAGCACCTAATTCTTTAAACATAGTTTACTCTGCTGACAATGTTCAACTTTTTCGAAATGCTACGAGCACCTAATTTGTATACTAGATATTTAAATAAACTGTTGGCTCTGTTGCTTACGACACAGTCCAACGTTTTCGAAACGGTAACAGCACTTAAATTAGATATTTAAATTAAATATGTAGAAAAAAAATCATTTTAATGACCAACCGACAAAACATCTATTTTTTTAAACGTAGGGTCCCTCTACTGCTGACAATGTTCGTCTTTTTCTGAATGGTAAGAGCACTTAATTCGAGATCAGAATGTTTAGATAAGTTGTGAATAGCAGAATAATTTTAATGGCAAACCAAGAGAGCATCTAATTTTTTAACATAATTTACTTTGAACAGAATCTCGATTATTCTCGAAATAGTGTGAGTAATTCATTCGGAAACTAGTAATTTTGTTAATACGCATATAGTTTTACAGTCAAGCCGTAAAAGCGGTAAAATTTTTAACCATTAGTCCTGGCTTGAGGATCTGTTGACGACAAAGTACAATCTTTTCTAAACATGAAAAGTACTATATGGAGGTATGGGTTATCAAGAAACACTTTGTTTTAGTGACAAACAGGAAGGCTAATTTATTATTTGCTGTTAGATTGCACTTGTGAACTACGTATCTAATAGTCGGAAGTGAGTCATTTTGTGAGTATAATCGAGTATCTCTTAGAAATTTATTTCATTTGCAATTAAAACACCTAATTGGCACTGAATTATGCGGTACGTCATTCATCTTTTTAACTGGGGGCCTAGCTTAAGTTAGCTCTATCCAAATTAAATCCATTTTTATGTCAAAGGGCTGAAGCACTAAATTTTTAGCACTGCCACTTAGTTAGAACCTAATTATTAATTGGATTACAAGAATCTTTTCATTAGTTTGGAGATGTTACAATTAATCTAAGTATACAGGGCTTTTCACGATGAGCGTTAATTACATGTTTCTGGCAAACCAGACAACGGATCAACCTGAAAATTTGACAGTATGCTTAAATTAATATGATCTACACGCCTAAAATATTTTGGATGTTGCGGCGTTGCCGCTTCTACTATGAAGTAGCGACTACTTTGATTTTTCAAATGGAACACCCTGTATATAATATCATATTTTGATTTCCTATTACTTTGTCAACAACTTCATGTACTATTTCCCTATACATTTCTATTGCCGTTTAAGACATATAAATTAATTTCGATTTTTTTTTACAAAACATGTACTTTTATCAACGCTGATAATCTTGAACTCTCTGGTACTAAGACGATCGAATTCGAAATGGAGTGGAGTGATACCATGAGGATCTTCACTGCGAGTTATATTTTTATTTGCCTCATACAGGGTCTTTAAAAAATGCAGATACTTTGTTCACATGAAGAAAGGAGTGGAAGTCAATTTTTTCTAATGGAACACCCTGTATATTTACACATTTTTGAGCTGTACATCCAATTTTAGATTGACTTGAATCAGTTAATGGTATTTCGATTTCGAACCGTTTTCGAGATAAACTGTTTCAAACAGAAACTGACGTAGTTTCCTTGTATTCATCACTTATTTTTGAGATTTAACATCTATTTTATACTACGTAATACAATTTCTTTTCGATTTAGTTTTTCAACAGTCTCAAATCAGTCAATTCGAAATTGATACGTACATTAGAAAAAGTTACAATTTGTATGCATTGAGGTATTGAGTGTCTCTACCGTACGACATTGCAAATTAATATTTTTTAATAGTGTGCTTTGGAAAAATAATTGATCCAATTTTGAAACGTCAAACTTTCGTTGGTGGTTTTGACTGATTGTGATACTAATTATAATAGAAAAATGTCAAGATTAGGTTACAGTAATGAAGATTTTTTGAATTTATTAATTATTCATGGTGAGTGCAATAGAATTGCAAGTAGAACATGCCGAGTATTTCATGAAAGATATCCACAACTTCCAAAGCCGAATAATGATGTGATAAATCGACTATTACAAAACTGTAGGTTGAATGGAACCTTTCGTCCAAAAATCATTCGTAGGAAGCCTGAAGTGGATGATGATGACAATGGCATAACAGTTTTGGGATTTTTTAATGCATTTCCAAATGCTTCTCTACACGAGGCTGAAAGAGAGATAGGTATACCCTACGTGACAATTTATCGCATTCTTAATAAGCACAAATGTCATCCTTATACATTCTACTGTGTCCAACATTTGAAAGAGACTGATTTGCCTCGTATATTGGAATTCGTTGAATGGTTACTTGTTAAGACTCAGGAGGATGAACATTTCCTTGACAATATCATATGGACAGATGAGGCCAAGTTTACAAAAAAATGGAATTTTCAACAGACACAACAGTCATTATTGGGCGCCAGAAAATCCTCAAGTCGTTCGCCAAAGGGGTTTTCAAGAAAGATGACAATTTAATGTATTTTGTGCCATAAAGAATGAGTCAATTTTTTATATCGAGTTTTATGATGATAATTTGAATGCAACAAAATATGAAGATTTACTGAGAAATGTAATTCAAATGATTTTAAATAATAGACCAGGAAGAGAACGTGTATGGTACCAAATGGATCGTGCTCCACCCCATAATTCTCGTTCAGTAGGCGAAGCTTTAACTGAAGACAGATGAATTGGTAATAATGGACCTTTTCGTTGGCCTCCTAGAACACCAGATGGCAATCCAATAGATTATTTTGTGTGGGGTTTCATTAAAAATATGGTTTACTCCAACCCAATAACAAGAATGTGGAAGGTATGAAATCGAGAGTTAGAACTGCTTTCAATAGTTTAACTCCAGACTTAATCAGAAGCGCTACACATGAAAATCTTTTGAAGCGATTACATGTTTGTTTAAGTAGAGGTGGAAATGTGTTCGAACATATTCTGAAATACACTGATAATTGAATTAACCTACTAATTCATGAAATTATTTTCAGTTCGTGTGTCAGCGTTAATAAAACTATTGTTTGAAGAAAAGTTTCATTTGATGGTTGAAGAGTATTTTAATAATTATTTATTCATTGTATTATCTGTGACTGATGCAGGAACATCGAACGGAATCTGTTACATTTCAAAAATAAGTGATGAATACATGGAAACCACGTCAGTTTCTGTTTGAAAGAGTTTATCTCGAAAACGGTTCGAAATCGATATGGCATTATCTGATTAAAGTCAATCTAAAATTGGATGTAAAGCTCAAAAATGTGTAAATATACAGGGTGTTCCATTTGAAAAAATTGATTTCCACTCCTTTTTTCATGTGAACAAAGTATCTGCATTTTTTAGGTATAGGGAAATAGTACATGAAGTTGTTGACAAAGTAATAGGAAATCATAATATGATATTATATACAGGGTTTTCCATTTGAAAAATCAAAGCAGTCGCTACTTGATAGTAGAAGCGGCGTTGCCGCAACATCTAAAGTATTTTAGGCGTGTACAGGTCGCACAATCAAAGATGATTCGGGTCGCGCAGATACGTCATTGCGTTCGGGAACAATCGTCAAGTGTAACAGCTTAAAATCACTTACCATGGGCGGCGTAATTAATCGTTGGTACATGTACAAAATCACATTTAAAGTGTTGTTATTTTATTAATTTAATAATTTATATACATTCCTAATCTGTTTAAAAACCACGTAATATACACTTGAAACAATTTACCTGCGACGCTACTGAACTTCTCGAATTGCCGCGAGTAGAAGAGTAGAATATTTGAAAACGGACGAATGCGCATCTGACCTCCAAATCATCTTTAGTTGTGCGACCTCATATTAATTTATACATACTGTCTAATTTTCAGGTTGATCCGTTGTCTGGTTTGCCAGAAACGTCTAATCGTGAAAAGCCCTGTATAGAAACAAAGTAAATAGCACCTCATTGTTCACATTCAAATTCGGAATAGTGAACATTTTTGAAAAGAAAGTCGGTACTTTAATTAGAACTACGAAATTGAAAAGAGTAAGGTTTAATGATCGGTGCATGAGCAATGTTGATAAAATCCAAACCTACTAATATTGATTTTGATTAATTTTCTGCAGAAAAATTCGCGTACTTGACTCACTCTCATGAATGTTAATAAAATTCAATTGCAAACAAATTTGCATATATCATCGTGACGCATGTTATTAAAAGGACAAAATTTTTGGAAAATGTCGTGAGTAAGCCATTGACACAAATAAGGTTTTTCGTGGGTTGTGAACGAGGTGAAATATTTCCAAAAAAAAAATTCGAAAATCGTTGTGTCTGTGGAAACCTGGATTAATAAAATAATATTGATCAAAATTATGAATTTAGGGTGTGGCATGTACAAATTTGGTGACCATAAATTTTAGATATGATCAGAATTAGTTCACACTAATCATACCCAAATGTCGTTTACCCCAGAAAAATTGTGATGAGATCAGATTAAGCTACCATAATTAAAATAATAACAGACGATAGAGACGTTACCATCTTAAAATGCAAATAATTTTTTTGTTGGAAAGTTTTGGCACTTTTGGCTAGAAGGATTAGTTGGATGAAAAAAACGGGTTTTTATGTAATGTTGTAAAAGTGCATTGTTAAAGCAAAGCGGTGGGTGGCGCCATTGACATAAAACGACGTGACAATAACTGTCAACTATAAGGTTATAATATCTTTATATTTGGTTACATGTTGCAACGTTCAATTAATTACGCCGAGAAGGTGTAATCGATTTATATTATATCGCTTTGATACAGGGTCATTCCATAAGAAAAGGAAACTTATAACAAAACAAAAGTTGCATAAAAGAAACGCGTCGTGCCATTATTTTAAATCATTTTTGTACAACGATCTGAATCTACTTAAGGTTAATATGGAAGGTCAACTTTCTAATGAAATTATAAATTCTGTTTAATGAACGTACGTAAAGGTTAGATCTATCGATTAAAATTATCTACCGAAAGAATCTGACGTCTAAGCGGATATTGCATTTGATTACGACGCACCCCGTATATCACGAACATGCACTTTTTTCTAAAAACCTGCAAACGACAACATGGATACTTCCATCGTTAACATTATTGTTTATTTTCTGATTTCTCCAGATAAGGACCGTGAAAAGTATTCCCGTCTCATTCAAGGACAATCACCATAATGTGTTGGACAAACTTGTCTATAGACTTAATAACATGTATGCAAATGATGTCTGAATTTAATGGATCGCCCACGTTTTGTGCGTTTTATCGAGATACTTCAGGTGCACGTGTGTATTTAATTGAGAATAGATACTTACTTAGAAAAATAATTGGCAAAAAACTTTTTTGAAACAGCGACCTAATCACGGCCCACTTTCAAAATTTTTAAGCTCTTTGCATCAAATTAGACAAGAAAAAAATAATAGACATTATACTTAAAATTTTTTACGATCGTACAGTTACGTTTATTACAAAATTTACATATAAAACCTACACATTTTTTGTTCAATTGTCAACTGAATGTAGTCGAATGGGACATTATATTATTATTTACGACATACACAACTTCTGGTTGTTGCGGTCGGTGTTATATTTAAACAAAGAAATAAAACAGTGTAAATACGGGTGTAGGTGTTAGTACTCTGACCATCTTATGGATTTGCGTATTCAGAAGAAAAATAGTGAAATTATTTATATTTTTTTATTACAAGGTATTGCATTGTGCTAAACTATTTTTTCAGTCACATTATTACAGTTCATTTATATGAAATTTTATTTTGTGATAACTGGCAACTAATTAGAAATATAGAAGCTATTTATAAATGTTGGACTCTCTTTAAAGCATATTCACCTGTTTATTAAAAATAATTACGTTTATTTAACATTTCAATTAGGAAAAACACGCCAGCCTATAAAAATTATCATATGTAACGCGAGTAATTTAATTTATCATATTTTACTCCACATTCAACATTTTATTCTAAAGTTTGTTTAACCCTGCCGTTACCTTCGGGTCTATATGACGCGAAATCAAATTGTTGTTTAGATAACTTTTTTGTTTATTAATATCTAAACTTCGTAATTAATGGCTTTGTTTCTAATCCATTGAAGATTGAGGTGGCTTCTTTGTTTTAATAATTTTTTTCCTTATTTTTTTTAAACATGATTGTTACATTGATGTTCCTCGGGTCATTATGACCCAAGGCTGTAATACATTAGTAGGACGTATAAATTTGTATTTCCAATTATTTTATATTGAAATTTGAGGATAGATAATATGTATATCATCACATGCTTGTTCAAATGTACCTTACCTATGCGAGTTAATACAGTATTTTCGACAGGTCTGTAGCCGCGTGTGCAAGTCGAAACAGCAACTTGCAGCAGGTATAAATATCATCGCAGTATACAACCGACAGTTTTGTTTGTTACGTTGCAGAGTTAAGTGCGGTTTGTTGTAGGTACTACTAGTTCTTCTAAAGTGCTGAAATAACACTAATGGCAAACAAATATCTTAGTGGTGAAGACTTAGAAAAACTTATTGATAATTTGAGTGACATTAGTGACGATGAAGCTTCTGAAGTGGAAGATCATATCAGTGAATATAGTTATTATGAACAGTCAGACGATGATTTTTTCGAGGATGCTGGACGGACAAATCCTACGCAATTGGTGCCACCTGCTCAAAAGGTTCAATCTAAAAATAATGCCATAACTTTGATGTTAGATCCATTTCCTCAATCAGGGCGTGCAACTAGTGCAAATATAATAAAAGTCGGTCCAGGTCCAACTAGATACAGCAATGCACGAGTCCAGGATGTAAAATCTACATTTCTGCTATTTTTCAATAGTTCTCTGGAAAATATAATTTTGAAAATGACTAACATCGAAGGTCGTAGAGTGTACGGTGACAAATGGCAAGAATTAGATGAAATTACGTTGCAGGCGTACATCTACCAGAAGTTTGTGGAATGCAGAAACAGACAGACCTCTTTTTCGCGTAACAATGTCGTTGAAACGATTTTATTATATATCACGCGTGTTTGATAATAAAGAAGATCGTCAAGAAAGAAGGCTACGGGATAAGTTGGGACAGATGGGCTGAAATACTACCAAAATTGTATAATCCTGGGCAAAACATAACTGTGGACGAGCAGCTGGTTGCATTTAGAGGTGGTTGTCCATTCAAGCAGTATATACCAAGCAAGCCGGCAAAATATGGACGCTTTGTGATAGTACAAGTTCTTATGCTTTAGAAGTTCTAGTATATACGGGAAAACCACCTGCGGGAAAACCTGAGAGAGATCAGGGGCTGAGAGTAGTTTTAGACCTTACTTATGGACTAAGAGGTCAGAATGTAACTTGTGACAATGTCTTTACATCGTATAAATTGGGTCAAATGCTTCTCAAAAGAAATCTTACTATGTTAGGGACTGTCAGGAAAAACAAGCCTGAGCCACCTATCATGGAAGTAAATAACGTGTATATTTCCAAATTTTATTTTATTAATGATACCGCAGTTGTGTATTATATTCCAAAAAAATACAAGAAGGCCATTCTAATGAGTACGTTTCATAACCAGAAACAAATAAGCGACAGAGAAGACAAAAAACCACAAATTATACTTGATTATAATTCTACAAAAGGATACATTAGATCAGCTAATCGGTGCATACACATGCAAACGAAGAACAAATCGATGGCCCATAATCTTATTTTACAACATTTTAGATACCAGTGCCTATAATGCTTTCGTCTTATGGCGCGAAATAATACTAGACTGGAATAAACATGTTTTGTTCAAAAGAAGGCTGGGCGAACAATTGGTAAATCCTTACATTTTGTCCAGAAAACATCTTCCCCGTAATGAACAAGCAGCTGCAATTGTAACAGCTATTCAACAACCATGGTGGAAAATTCTATCGCACCTCTTCCTGCAAGTAGCAACAAAAACAGACGAGCACGCTGCAAATTTTGAGCTTCTAAATGTGATAACAGAACTAATATGACCTGCATTAAGTGTAAAAAATATTTGTGTAAAGAACACGTGACCTATTATTGTCCCAACTGTAAGAAGTAATTATTACACTTTTTTATTCAGTTTTCTTTTTTTTTATTTAAATTTGGTTGAATTTATTGTAAGTTTCAGGTTTCATATAAAAAACATTGCATTAGAGAAATAAAGTTAATAAATGTATAAAAATTGTTATCTTGGTTTTAATTCATATTTAAGGAGTTCGGGTCATTATGAGCCGAAGGAGCACAAGTCTTGTCGAGGAGAACAGCAGGGTTAAATATACATAAAAATTTCGGCTTAGGTAAACATTCTGTTACGCCGTTGGTTCTTTTTACATTATCGCCGAGCTAGAGAGCCTGTAGCAACACGACCTGATTAGCGTTCGGGAAGTAATGGGTTCGATTCCCGTTACCGTCTACCGTCTGTATGAAGTTTTTTCAGGAGTAATTTCCTCATACACAGCGGCATAATCACCGCTTAAACGCACATTATGTGCGGATACTTAGACGAATACTGGGGTAGTATCTTCCCCCCTCAGAACCCCAACTCCGTTCCCTCCCATCCGATCCTGACCGCAGCTATTCTTAATACGATCATACTGAATGTATGTATGTTGGAAATCCATGATTGTGGCTGAAGGAACTTGGAAAGCTCAAGCAGCCCGCTTTCCCCCTTAGGAGGGTATAAAACGCATTGTCTTTTTCTTCCTTTTCCATTACATTATCTATATTAAAAAATTACAATTTTCTGTCAATTTTCTGTCTGGCAAATAAGTGCCTTTGACTTTAATTGCTCTTTTAATGACTATTGGAAATTCTTAGGTAATTATCCAGAAGGCTTTGAGAATTTTTCCATGCCTTTTTTGGAATTTACCACCAATGACTTATTGTTGTTTGAAAATTTTAAATACGCTGCTTAGAGGTTAATTAAAAAAAATTAATGCTAAAAATTGTCGGGTTTGCGCCAACTTTTTGTTTCCACGTTTGGTTTTCAGCCATCTTGTTTTTGTGTACCCCTATCTTGTTTGCGCTATCTTGTTTCCTTGTGTCTTTTTGGTTTTCGGCCATGTTGTTTTCGTGTGCTTTTTTGCTTTCGTCCGTTTGATGCGCTGTCTTGTTTTCATATGCGTCTTTTCGCTTTCCGTCATATTGTTACCACATTTAATTTTCACCCATCTTTTCGTGTGCCTTTTTTGCGTTTCGCCATCTTGTTCCCGTGTACCTGTTTGGATTTCGGTCATCTTGTTTGCCCCAAGAAACTTGTTTCTATATCTAAAGTGTAATAAAAATATTGCGCAAAAAAATTGCGAATGTAGATTTTCTCAGATTCATCTGTTTCGAAGGTTGCATCCGTATCTAGGCGCTAAGATCCATTTTACAGAAGCTGAAATCAAACAGCTTGAAATACAGGCCTTTTGATGAGCGCTGTTTAAGAGTCCTTTCTCAGAATACACAATCTGATTTAATTAAGACATTTGAGATAGGAATATCTAAGGTTGTCCATCTCTCTCATTACCTCTTAAAAGATCAATTAGTTGTCTCTCTTGGATTTTAAGTAAATGTGGAGCTCTCTTGTGATATACTTAGAAATTAGCATACAGTTTGCAGCGCCTTCTTGAAAAGTGTAACTTGAACTTATTTGCAAGAATGTAAATTCAAGAACAAAACAATCGCTAAGTGATTTATCTTGACTTGACTGACAATAATGTTACTATTACCCTAATTTATTGCCTGCCTTACTTTGACTTACCTGGCAATAATTAAAACATTAGAATTTATTTACAAGTCTGATATTTAATTACTCGCAAATCTCAAGTCTGATCAAACAATGGGCCGTCTAGTGGTAGGTACGTTGTACTGTTTGAATTAGATAGGCTGGATGAGGTAAGTGTTGCATCATGTAGGGCAGGTAAACAATAAAACTACACAATTTAAAATTAACGAGCTTTGCGCAATGGTGGTTCAGTCCGTTAATATAGTATTGTGGGAGAGAACCACCAATAAAACCCACTTTATTCACAAATAAGTAATTGCACAAGTACGTTAATAAATCTAATAACACAAAAAAGGGCTAAATATATATCGAAACACCATTAAATCAGGTTAAAGTGCGTACAAAATTATAACATTAAGAGAAAAATAATAAAAAGTAGTTTAATTACACATAAACACAATAAAAAAAAACATGTGGGTGTGACCACAATCGTGTTTAAATAATCAGAATAAAATTCGTAATACCAGACATGTGTCCCTTTAAAACCAATCATGCTGATCTTTAAGTAAATAAGCACATAAAACAATATGGCAAATTACGGTACATATAAAATACAACAACAGTAAAATTGCACAGGTGATAATAAGGTAAAGGCAAGGACAAAGAAAATAGACAAGGAATTTACACATACACAATTGTTTAGTGTACTAAAGCACAGAATACATACGAAAAATTACAATCAATTGCATAAAAGAGTAACAATTCTACTTAACAAACTGACACAAAACAAAACTCATTAAACAAAGCCTTACAAGGGTAAGTTATAAAATAGATCTTAACATAACGTCACATAACCGATGTACAAGTTTGAGTGCGTTAGAAAAGCATAGTGCCCCTTTCTCAAGTTACACATTCATCTATACAACAACAAACACAATAAAAATAAAATTCGGGTATTTAATGGTTATCTGGACCCAGGAGTGTTTTACAATTAATAACCAAGCGGTATCAAGTATCCGTTCGCTAGCCCACCTCTACACAAATATAAATATAAACAACAAACAGCAATGCTAATTCACACAAATACAAGAGTGAGGGAGCCCTGTACTGTCTTTTATTTTAGCAGATTTCAGCTTAATGAGCCCGCGTGCGAGTAAGATACCTTTGCAAGGCAATGCTCGATTTTTAATAGGTTGTATAGGCTTGTAGAATTATTTACTGCCAACCTTAATTTATATAAAAATACCTACTTACACTTGAAGATATTCTCTTAATTTATCACAGACACAAATCGTTAACATACGCGGTTTAACTTCAAAAAGGGCGACTGTTATTTATAGATTAATATTTGAAAAACACATTTACAACTAACGCCCGAAATAAAAGACAAATTAGTGTTGGCTAATTAAAAAAAAATGTACACGCACGAAATATTTTAAAGACAAACTGTTTACAATGGGAGTTTATAATTAAAACAAATCAAAGCGTCCGGCTCAATCAAGATTTCAACAGCAACTGCCTTCCCCTCTGGTTTCCACTAACCATATCTACTCCCGAAAATCAACCCCCTTCTTTGAAAAGTGATAAAAAAAAACAAGAAACATTAATTTGCGTTGGAACAGTTTCATATTAATTATTGCACGACATTTTAATTTTAAAAATATGCATTTGTCCGTAACAAACCATACATTTAGGTCTCGAGTTTCGAAGTACCAAACAAAGACATTTTTGTTTGCAGTGTGTACCGTTAGTAACTAATTACTAACTAGTGACATTTTTTCATCAAGAGCGCGCATATAGAAATTTTCAACAATTCGTCACGCCATTTTCTGCAGAACACCTGTTTCTCTACCCTAATATATGTTTCCTTTTTCTGTTCAACCTTTACTCAAATATCAGTTGCAAACATTCCCACATTTCTTACATAAAAATATATATTAAATAAAACATTCCGAAAACATTAGCAAATTACGACGTATCATCACGATATTAAAAATCCACTAATTATCTTTTCTATCGCTATCGCTAAAGTAAGTTTTGCCAATAAGTTACTTTGGCGCTTTTGGATAATTTGCATTCATCGGATGCATTTTTCTCGTAAACCGTTGGTCCTAGCGACTTCAATAAGGTATACCTTTCTGAAGCACAAAAGATGGGAAAACAATTTTTTCCAGTCAAAATTGGCATAAAGTGTAAGAAAAAAAAGTTAGGACCGATTTAAACAAGATGGAAACCTGTATGTGGCGCCCCCTATCAGTAATAAAAAAACTAAGGTCATATTTGAATTCTGCGTGATAAAGAGCCCCTGTATACAAAATTTTGTCCGCTTATTACATCATTGTAAAAAGATATTAAAAAAAAAAGTAATTAAACTTCAACGCCCTATACCTTTTAAACGAATGCGTTACGGATCTAACTTTTTTTCTTATTTTAGTGTCATCTATCGCGTGGCATTATGCATGGCACTTTTTTCTATGTCACCCTGTATATTATCAACGTCCAAGTCTTCTTCATATGCTATTTGCAGCGCCTCTTCAAGTGTGATTCCACCGCTGCAAAAGTAAATTAAAAGTAAAAAACTCGACAGGGGCAAGGGCTAGCGTTGCGTTTTTGCAACGCTCTTAAAATCGAATATGTATGCCAAAATTTATCAAAAGCTTTACGTCAAAAATATTATTAAAAATAAAAAAATATTACTTACACTCTCAAACATTTTTTTTTAAACCAGCACTTTTCACTGATAGCTGTTAATTCTAAAGTATTCAACCGCTTTGTAGTTAAAAACAATACCTACCTTTTCTATTCTGCGCCACCTGTCATTATATTATTAAAACATACTTTACAGGTTTCTGTTCAAATACACGTAATCGACGTTGCGTTTCTGCAACACTAGGCGTTAATGGGTTAAATGTACCAAAAGTTTTATCAGAATAGTTCTGACCGCAAGCAACTAGATAAATTTTTTTCAGAGAATTTAGAGCTTCACTGCAAGAATCAGTTTTTGTCGTAAACTGAGGAATACGTATTATTGCACGAATAACATACAGAATTAATATTAATTCATATTTTTATGATGAAAGTGAAGGACAACGCCCTGTATAGGTTTAAGTTTTATAACACGGTAGTCAAACAGCGGCAATGTGTGTTATTGTCCCCAATAGTGAACTTTATTAGTTTATGTGTGGGAAAGGAAACAAAAAGGGTTGATGCCACTTTACGACTCCCTCGTAAAGTCTACGAAGCACAGCCTACTATAACATGCACACACAACTTGAGTCATTAAGAAATTAAGATAGAACGTTGTAATTGTGATATGGTGTAGGATTTATGACCAAAAATGCATATGGGGTTTTATTAATGGCCTTTACGAAGAGGAAAACGCTTATCATTGTTTATTCTATCATCTACGGGGTGTAATTTAGATTTAGTGACGGAAATATAATCAGTTGAACGTTTTAGTGTAATCTTCTTATTTTAAATAAAAATAAATTACCAACTGACTTAAATCCTATAATTGACGAGTTTAAACTTAGAAAATCTTTCAATAAGGGAGAATGTTTTACACGCGCCACTTACAGCCGGAAATTCGTTTTGTTGACAAAATAAATTTTGTGTACCAATAAGCTTAAGATTTTTTCGTAAACAGCAAACGCTTGCTGCCTAATCCACCAATTTTTAATAGTCTTTTTCGATGGGGTGTATCTATTTTAATACTCAATTTTTTTTTGTAAATGCAAAAGAAAATAAATTTTCGATCTAAAAAAAAATATGTACACCGCAAATCAAGCCAAGCCATAATAATACTATAAATTGTGATTAAATTGACTTAAGCCTTTGTTTTTTTTTTCTATATTTTGGATACAAACCAAAATTAAATTTACGATAGATTTGGAATTTTCTGAACCACGTGCCAGTTCAATAATCTTATATAAACATAAATATAAATCCGTATGTAAATTTATATACATTTTTCGCAAAATAGCTTAGGTTCATACAACGTATTATTTTTACAAGAATAATTTGTGATGGAGGGGAGGAGTAAAAAATGTACATTATCTTTATGCATTGGTCGATGATAAAATATGCATGTAGAATTTTAGTCGAATTAAAAAAAAATTAAGCTAGAAAAACTTTCCCACCGTCTTTTGTTTGAGTAGATTTAATCAAGTCAAATTTGGTTACAATCGCTTTTTAAGTTTTAGAATTACTTCAAATGAAATAAAATAAAATCCACTCCCTTCTTACTTCGCAACTCCACCACCACCCCTACCATTAAAATCACTGAGGTCTAGACATTTAAGCTTGAAACATTTATTTATATCACATTTGAATACAATCGCCGTTTAAGTTTTTGGGCTATCCCGGGCGAAAGAACCATATTACCGAAAACCTCTGCTACCGCCCAATATAACAATGATCTCGACCACTAGTGACCTCTAGCGATTAACCATTTATAGATTACTGGTCGATATTTCGACCATCTTAAAAAAATATATTTCCTAAACCGATACTGGCTCAATATTGCACCGGATACCTAATATGTATGTCTCTAGTCGGTTAATGGTCAAATATGATACCACTTGTTGCTCCACTGCTAGAAGTACCTTAACTGGTTGAAATTACAACCAGCGTTCGTTACAAGCAATCTATATCGACGCACGTGCTTAGAGTTTGTTACAGTAAAAGTGCTTTTTCATATAAAAGAACTGATTTTGTTTTCCTATAAATATACAGGGTGTGGCGCGAAGAGTTTTGATTAAAAGTAATGGCGGATACAGTTATGTTAAGAATCTGAAATTACGAAGCTGTAGGTTTTGGATGACGCTGAGTTCAAATATAATACTGTCCTAAATGTGGCACTTCCGGTTATACCGGAAGTAGGCGTCAACTTTGTTATTTTAAATGGAACCTAATATTTTTTATTTTATTTTCGAAGTCTACATAAAATTCTAGATAAAATTTGTGCACAATGTCCTATACCAAAAATGAAGTATTTTCCAGATATTTCGATTTTTTTAAATTTTGAAAAATCCTAGTCCACATTGAATAACGATATCTCCATTAATAACGAAGCTAGTGATGTGAAATTGTAACCAATAAACAACAAGCGCTTGCCCTTAATTCAATAGCTCCATCTCATTGATATTTCATCAGGGTGTTTTAAACTTAGCCGCCAACATGCACAATTTAAATCATTTATAAGTTGCTTACTTTAAATAGAACACCCTGTATTTTATTATCACTTGTAATATTCCTACTTTATTATTACTATGTTGTACTTACTCAATCCACACTGTATAGCAGATGTATAAAGAAGTGGTGTGAATATCGACCAATATTTATAGCGTACATTTGTTTGTCTCCATGGATACTGATTGAAAAACGACCTGCTAAAAATTGATTCAATTATTTTATTTTTTTATTGAATAATATGTTTTGTATCTCTGGTTGTAGATAATAGCATTTTAAGCTTTAAATATTTCAAATTTATTTGGTAGTAATCTGTCCTATAAAGGGTTAAAATGAACATAATTTTTCAGTTCGGTCATCTTTTTATACTGTCAGGTGAGGTTTAGTTGATCAGTGTCGTTTAGTTAAGAAATTACAACGGTTTAAAGACAACGCTTAACTGAAAAATCCTGAAATTAATAAAGAATAAACTTGACTGTAGCAGGGTTGAAAAATAAAAAATCATTTTTTTTTTTTAAATTTGACTGGTTTTTATTAATATATTATTTTCAAATAATTCTAACTGTTTATGTTTTGTTAACAAACAAATATTTGCAGGCAGTAGGGTTGCAGCGATTAAACGTACAGTTACACGTCCTTGCATAGATAAAATTATTAATGTCAGCAATTTTCAAGCCATACATTGGGAGTATTAAACTCACTATAAAACTACTAAAATTGCAACAAACAAGACAAGGTAAACAAACAGGATTCATTCATTGTGCTGATGCATTTTTATTCAGGATATAAATTATTAAATTAGAATAATCTTTATTCTTTACTCTCTTGAAATTGTGATGATTCAAATAGTTATATTTAATCAAGCAGAAATCCTTTTCTATACCCACCTTACAAACTTCAGCTTTTTTATTTACTGCATACTGCATATGGGGTCATTAATCTTATTTCTATTGAATATACAACAATGAAAATGTGTTTTTATTTTGAAGCATTTAGTAGTTTAGAATAGAGTTTCACTTGTAGTAAAAACTATCATTTACCATTTATCAAATACCTTTATACATCACGATTTTTGTAGATTTTATGCTTCTCCTAGTCTTACTAGCAAGATACTTAAGAATCTCACAAATTTTTATTTGATGGGCGTTTAAACGATGGTAACATGTTTAATATAAGTTTCTACTCGTTTAATAAAATCTATTTATTCAACTTTGCAACCCTAGCAGGCAGGGATAGGATAGGAAGCAAAACTCGACTAGTCTTTACGTGAAAATTTTGTTCACACAGTTTTGCGAGTTTGGGGAATTGTTGAAACTTGACAGAAAATGCTTGGCTACATAAATGACACGCACTTGGCAGAAATGTTTAACTAGTCAAATGTAGTAATTCATTAAAATTTCAAAGAAATTAAACAAAAGATAAAGACATTTTTATTAATAATGCGTTGGACCACTTCTATTAGTTTCATACTCCACCCTTCTTGGCATGGATTCCAATAGGTGGTCGATTTCTTCCTGAGCCATTGCATCCCAGGCATCTAGTGTCCGTGGAGGAATGGAAGGATATGGGGTTCTACCACTTCATCAACATATCGGTGGGCATTCATATTGCTTCGGGTGAATACCATAAACAATAACACCCCATACCATAATCCCCACAGTGTGGAGCACATCTCCTCGTCTACGTCTGACCCCCATGCAACCATCGAGTATTTCCCAGCAGAATCGGGATTCGTCACTGAAGACCACCCTATGCCATTCTACGTCCCAATCCAGTCGCACTCCAAACATTGCTGTCGAGGACGTGGCGTCAGCGGAAGCACAAGATGTGGTCGATAGGACTGCAAACCAAAAGCTCTAATTCGACGGTAAACCGTACCAAGGGCTATTGATCTTGTATTCGAGAGTCGGTTTCTTAATGCCATTAATCGGAGATGGCGGTCCTGGCCCACATTTGTCTGTCTTGACCGTCCTCTTCCTTTTCTACGACGTTATTGACCTTTCTAGACCGTGCTTGATAACACCGTACTGCAGAGGATTGATTACGGTTAAGACGATTAGCAATTTATCTGAATGAAAACCTCCTTCACGTAAGCCAATAATGCAGCCCTGTCGAATTCACTCAGTTGTCGATAATTTTCACGTTGCCCCACTCTAAATCGCAGCGTCAAAATGCAGAGAAAAACACAAAAGCAAAAGAATTGCAACCAAAATCAATACCGAAATCGACTTAATCTCTCAAGAAATACACCCGATAATTTCGATTGTTACAACAAATAAAACGAAAAATTTTCCATGGCTACTGGATTATTTTGAATGAAATTTTAATCAATTACTACATTTGACTAGTTAAACATTTCTGCCAAGTTTGGTCCAAAAATTCCAACGTCATCTTGGTGTTGCATTTGTTATGTCACAGAGTATATTTGGCAACATTTTGTAAAAAAGAAAGTGGTTGGAAAACTAAGTTAAGTTAAGAATTGCAAGGTCTAGTGGACAGACTAAAAAATCACTTGGAAATCTGTGAAACTAAACTAGTGATATTATTGATATTGAAACTCTTCATGGTGATTGTCACTTACAGCCTGGAACTAGCCAGAATGAAATTATCCAGTTGAAAAAGAAACAGAGAAACTAGAACTCTGAAAAGAGAAGTGTAGATGAAAGTGAAAATAGTGGAAGTAGTGGTCATTTGGGTTCTTTTCTTGTGCGATCTGGACAAGATAAGAAGAAAAAATTGGACAGACAAGTACCTAAAGCCGTTTACGCAACAAATTGCAGTTTTAGAGCGGTAGAAAATAAGGAACTTCGAAAAGCTATAGAAATGCTAAGACCCGGTTACGTTCCTCCATCTAGATTTCAGTTAACGCTCCTAAATGAAATATTTGAGGAAGAAAATCTAAATCTTTTTAAGAAGTTTTCTGGATAGTCTGTTTGCATGTCCTTAGATGGATGGTCCAATATACATAATGAGCTGATAATCTGTGTCGCTTTGATAGCAGAGGATGGAAACAAGGTTCCTTGGAAAGCATAGATACATCCAGTCATCCCCATACAGCTGACTATATTGCTGAGTTGGCTATTAACTTAATAAATAAGTGTAAAAATGAATATAACTGTAAAGTTACCAGTATTGTAACAGATAATGTGGCCAACATGGTCAGTATGAAGAAAAAATGTCCGAGTTGTTCAGTTATCCTATAATTACAGATGGTTGTTCGGCGCACTTGCTTAGTTTGCTCTCCAAACATTTAGAAGCATCGCAGGTAAAGAACATATAGTACAAATTATGAAATACTTCAGAAATACCCATTTGCCAAATGCTTGGTATAAAGAAAAGGGACAAGAAATTAGTATTACCTCATGATGTTCGATGGAATACACTTTCAGGTTGTCTTGAGACCTGTGTAAATGAATGGCCGAAATTGTGATTGATATGTAAAGGGTATAAATAAGAAATTGATCTAGTGATTTTGAAGAAAGTTTCAGATATCTGTATTAAAAAAAAAATTTTTTTGAAAATTAAAAAGAATTAAAAATTTTTGAAAATTCAATTTTGACATGCAATAGTTCCAATCAACTTTTGATGTTCTTTATTCGTTCCTAAGAGTTCTCGCTAATTCAAAAAATTATAATCAACGATGAAAAGTTACAGCTTTTACTTAAAAAAGAAAATGTTAACAAAAATATTTTAAATAGTTCTCACAGCGGATTTGGATAGTATTGGAAAAGTTCTGAAAGAAATTTAATGATCGAAACCGAGCCGATTAATATTGATAGAATTATTCGACTTTAAAAATCGCATTTTCTAAGTATCTACGATAAATATTTTGAAGAGTTCAATAGTTCCCAATTAGTTCTCGAAATAAATGCCCAAAGAGTTTGATGCTAAAATTAATTATACAATTTTTAAAATATATTTATCCGAAAATGGGCTATTTTCTACTAATTGTTAAAAAATTATCTAATTAATTTTATCATCAGAACTCTTTGGAAAAGCATTGTGTATGTTTAGAACTATAGGAATATTGCTTTAGACTAATCAGAACTTTTGAAAATCGATCAGCAATCCGATCAATAGTTAATGTGTTAAATTATTATAAATTTTAAATTATTATAATTATAATAATTTAAAATTAGTCAAGTTGCTTTGGTATGTGAATCCTTGCGGTATTACAGGCTCACATTCCATTAATATAAGTAATTTGATTGTAATCTCATTATATTTAGAATTTACATCAGTTCTACATACATAAAGACAAAATTTACATCGATTGGGGCTTGTATCTCGATGGCGCAGATGGTAAGCTCGGTACTCTAGCAAAGTACAGGTTGTAGGTTCAAATCCTACTGGGGTAAACTTTTTATTTATGTATTTAATAAAATTAATAATAATTTTTAATTACTTATTATAAATTTTGTTACCAATAAGTTCAAAAGTAATAATTTTAATTAATGTGATACACAGCTGTTTCAGTGAAAATAATTTTCAATTATTAAATATATATTTATGAAAATACAAAATGGAAATTAAAATAAAAATAATAAGTTTAATAGCATTTTTACTGGGACAATTTGCAACCTCTTTACAATAAGTTTATTACGAACATAGGCAACATTGTAAAAACAAAAACAAAATCTATGTCAAACAGACGTTTAAAACTTCATGTCAGACAGAGATTAATGGACGTCTAGATGCTAACTTAAAAATTAAAAGAAATTAAATAATTTTTTGCGAAAGTGGAAGTAGAAGTTTCTCTTTGTCAAAATAGTGACAGTAGTGGAACATTTTCTCCTTAGGGACCAAATATGTCACATTATCTCCTAAGAAGTTTATTTTATGTTTTGACAGTTTCAAATAATGAGACGAAAGAACTAACTTATTTATTTGCGTTTACATTAAATGATACAGGCCCACAATTATTCAATATTTTCAGTTTTTTGAAAACGATTTTCTGACACTAGGTCTGGTTGTCAAGGTACGAATTCCAAAAATATAAGGATTTGACGAAACTATTACTAAATTTGTTAATTTTTCATGTTTTTGTGTTTCCTGCTACAAAAAAGTATATACATCTCAGAAGAGGATGTTATTTTTCCCTGGATGTTTTGTAGCCCTCGCGTTTCGCCCTCGTGCTGCAAACTGCATCTCAGGAATAATCATGTATTTCTCTCTATATATAATATACTATTAATTATAATTTTTAGGATAACTGTACAACTCTTTTTATACGTTCATAACGAAAACAGGCAACATTGTAAAAACAAAACAATAATCTATGTGGGAATGACGTTTAAAACTTCATGTCATATAGAGATTAATATACATAATAGATATTTATGTATTAAGGGCATAATCTACAATTATGCCTGTGGTACATACAATGTTTTATTTTATTTTGCACCATGAAACTGGAACAAAATATTAAAAGATTCAGTATTTTCGGCAAGTTTTTAAATGCAAATGCAGTGAAATAAAGTCGACAGTAGGCTAATTTGTTGTTACTAAGATACTGTAATATTGCTATTATATATCATGTCATGTGTTTTACTGTCAATCATGCTGCTTAGCATCAATGACATTTCCGTGCTATAAAGACCACATTACGCCCGCATTTGGAGGCGTATAAAGAATATTATGGTGACAAAATAAAATAAATACATGTTCACTTCAAAAAATTCCAAATCCGCCCACTTCTATATCACTAATCTAGTTTAATCATTTTCGTTCACATTTAATTCATTTTAGATTTACCTTGCATTATAATAAGAAATTTTATAAAGATAAGTTATGTAAAATTAAATTTTCTTTAAAAATATGTCTATATTTTTCTTATAAAATTAATCGTTATTGAGATATTGGAAAATTTGAACTAACACTTAAATTCTGCCTTAGGAATTTTTTGCCGCTAAATCAACGTCGCGTCTTATCAAAAATTGCATAAAACATAATGAGTCGATATGTTTAAGGTCTATATTTAGGTATGTTTATATCTTTGCAATATGCAGCTGTTTTAGAAATAATTAAAAAAAACAAAACTGACCCTAATAACTACCCCGTCACTGGATTTCACCCAAAATATAATCAGCTCCAAGCCAAATGAAACAAGCTTAAATACAAAATTTGAAGTACGTAGTTATTTTCGTTCTGGAGTTATCGTGAAAGGGACTAACGACATTCACTCAGACATCATGTTCCTTGGCGAAACTAGGCCAAAAGTTGTAAAATGAGCTAATAAGTCGATTTAGGATAGTGAAAAAGTCGATTCCATAACCTGCTATCCCTACGTAAGTATAATGTAAGTTGGAAGGTAAAAATTATAATTAAAATTAATTTTTTTTTTTTTAAGAATCTAGATGTCTATTAACATCTGTTTGACATGAAATCTTAAACGTCTGTCTGATTGTTTTTGTTTTACAATGTTGCCTATTTTCGTAATGAACTTATTATAAAACAGATTGCATAATTCTCCTAAGAAGAACGTTATTAAAATTATTTCAATTCTTTAATTTCCATTTTGTAGGTTGGATGGTCGTGGTTCCACACCAGATATTTTCATAAGATAAGAAGTATATATTTAATAATTGAAAGATTATTTACACTGAAACAGCTCAAAGCATCTATGAAAAAATATATTCAAAATACTGTTCATCGATATTCAAGAGTTCTGATTATTCTAAAACAATTTTGTATAGTTATGAGCATAAACAATGCGTTTCAAAGAGTTCCTATGACAAAATTAAATAGATAATTTTTAGACAATTAGTAAAAATAGCTCATTTTCGGATAAATTCCTTTTAAAAAATTATATAATTAATTTTAACATCCTAAAACGGACAATACAAAAACTTGGAAAATATTTTCATGTTTCTGAAATGGCCACTAGGGCGTAACTGCAATCTTGAATCTAAAAAATGATGTTTCTGTGAATTCTGCTATATTAACCTAATAAATAAATAACTGATCTTTGAAGACGAGGATAATCTGAACTTTTTGTTTGGCACTTTTTGACGTATCTATAAAAATAAAGTGGTGGAGGTTCAAAGGTTTCCTTAAATCACCCC
Source organism: Vesta saturnalis (assembly GCA_036346205.1). NCBI lineage: Eukaryota > Metazoa > Arthropoda > Insecta > Coleoptera > Lampyridae > Vesta > Vesta saturnalis. Next base: position 365,098 of record JARFJB010002450.1, on the reverse strand, counting down.
CGTATCTTCGAAACGGCTAATCCGATTTTAACAAACTTGAGCTTTTGTTGGGCTACAAACGTTAAAATAATTGAAGTTTTGTTCGTTTCACATGTCGTCGCTAGAGGGCTTTGTTCGACATTCCGACAGAAACGGTTAATTTTCGCAAAAAATTAAATGCATTGGTATGACTTTTTTCATTAACAAGTAGGTAAATGTTGTTTAAACAAGCTCGCGAAAACCGCATCTCGATATCTTGTTTCTAACCTAAAATATCAGCCAAAGAAAACTTTATACGAAAATCCCTTAAATGTTTATTTTTTTAACTATATTTTTCTGGAATTGTTTCTATTATGTAAGTTGTGGCCCTAAAAGGACCGATTTAAAGGAGGAAGGTTTTAATCCCCGTAAATGCTCGAAATGCTGACCATCACGCTCTATGCATTGCTGAAGCCTCTCATGACTAGACAAAACTGAAGCTTCAATTTCGTCTCTAGGTATGTTACGTATTGCGTTACGAATCCGGTTTTTCATATCTTCTCTAATAGTAGGTTGAGTCCGAAACACGATGTTATTTAAGTGCCCCATAAATAAAAATCGAGGCAAGTTAAGTCTGGCGATCGCGGAGGCCATGGAAACGGACTTCCTCTTCCAATCCACCGCTGTTGAAATACTGCATTAATATGCTCTCTCACATTAATAGCAAAATGTGCTGGGCAACCATCCAACTGCAAAACAATTTTGCCATGTTTCCAGAGGCACATCTTCTAACAACAACGGTAATTGATTGGCCAAAAGTCAAGAAATACATTGCCATTTAGGGGTTGCTCGAAAAATATGGCCCAATAATTCTGCCTCCCAGTATGCCACACCATACATGTAAACTCCATCGCAACCAATGAGGATTTTCTGCAGACCAATAATGCATATTATACAGATTGACTCTCCCGTCACTACTGAAGGTGGCTTCATCGGTCCAAAGAATTTGAAATAAAAATTCGCTATTTTCGCGTATCACGCCTAACATCCAATGGCAATAGTCTAACCTTCGATCAAAACTTCCTCTTTCAAGGCCTGATGCAAAACGACATGATATGGGTGCATTCTTAAAGTAATTAAAAAGTTTAAACGAATACCTATATATTTTGATGGCCATTAGAACTTACTCATGGTCCTTCAAAATATTTTGAACCGTGGTCCGTGATATGCCCAACTCAGTGGATAATGCTCTTGTGCTAACAGGAGGATTTCCTGCAATATAGCCCAGTACACGGTTAATATTTACTTGTGTTCTTCCAATTCTTTGCCGTTGAAACGTAGGCCGAAAACTACCATTGGCTCGTAAGCTCGCCTCTAATCGGGGAAAACTCTTACATCGCAAGGACGCCGATTTGGATATCGAGCCGCGTAAACTCTTTAGCTACTGCGGCATTCTGAAGACATTCAAAATAAAGCGCAAGCATAGCAACAGCTTCATTATTCGTTAAACGCATTTTGAAAACACAAAATTGCTCACAGTAACGCGAAAGTAATGACAACTATTGACAATTTGAGGATTATGTATGTTTTGTTCAGGTATCTGTTTCCATTGCCTACTTCTATTAATTGTATTTTTCGTATATATCCGTAGTGAATACGCATTTAAACAATCAAAAATAGGCCTTTCGTATAACTTTTAGCATTGCTTACTTGCCAGTAGTAATTTCAAAAGCTTGAGATTTCAACTTTCGAAGGTGTGAGCCCATGCGTTTTTGCACGTGCCAACATTCGAGTTTCTATTGAAATCAGGTCCATGTGGCTCAGCAGCAACAACGGAAGGGTATGCTGCACTGTCATCGTCACCAAGAAAGTACTTATATCTTATGTTGTACTTTGTTTGTGAGTCACGAAACATGTCGACAATACCCTTGCCACCACTTACACCAGAAAAGTTTGCAGTACAATTTGATTCATGTAGGTTTTCCAATCTATTTTTACATCTACAAAACTTTGACATAATTTTAACATCAAGCACTTTACCAGTTAGTGCACTTATCGCAGTTACTATGCCATTGAGAGATAAATGACCTCTGCGTTGCTACGAACCATCGAAAATTGCAGTAATGTCACGGTTTTCATTTTCTTGCAAGCCTACATTCTTCTACAGCATCACTCATCGATTGAAAACAAACAGCCTGTACAGCCTGCAGTAAATGTGGTTGTAACCCTGAATTCAGAAGGGCACGGCATATTCATTAGAGAGAAAAATTCTTTGCCGCTTCTTGGCCATTTCCAATACAGCGAAAGGCATACTTTCTTGCTGTTACTTTCTGACACTAAAGAACTACAAGAAGAACACTTCAGGTTGATATTTACATTCATGCCTTGCCTATTACTGGGGAAAACACAAAGTTGACCATAACACTCCATGGATACAAGATCATAACAAGAATTTTCATCATCAGTCCTATAAAATTCATATTTACCTAAATTAGGGTTTAGTTTTCTTTTAAGGCACTAGTACTAGGCCTACTACTACTGTTACTAAGACTGGTGCTAGGCCTAGGCTCTAAAGCTTGGTTCAAAGTTTCACTCACAATAGCACTAAAAACGGGTTTTCGTTTTTTAAAAATTTTTGAAGAATATCTAGGCATTTTCACAAGAAAAACACTGACTAAACGCACTTCTAAATTCTAAACTCAAAACACCAAACTACAGTCTAAACCAAAATAACACAAGCTAATGTTTACCTAATTGTCAGCTGAAAGAGTAGCAGTATAGCCAACACATAAATAAAAATTACAAAGAAAAATGAGCACTGTATAATACATGTATACTATAATAAAATCAATATTATGCGTTTACACTGTATAATAGTGGGCTACTTTGTGTAGTGTATTATCTATGGTCCTTCACAATATTTTGAACCGTTGTCCGTGATATGCCCAACTCAGTGGATAATTCTCTTGTGCTAACATGAGGATTTCCTTCAATATAGCCCAGTACACGGTTAATATTTTCTTGTGTTCTTCCAATTCTTTTCCGTTGAAACGTAGGCCGAAAACTACCATTGGCTCGTAAGCTCGCCACTAATCGGGGAAAAACTCTTACATCGCAAGGACGCCGATTTGGATATCGAGCCGCGTAAACTCTTTCAACTACTACAGCATTCTGAAGACATTCAAAATAAACCGCAAGCATATCAACAGCTTCATTATTCGTAAAACGCATTTTGAAAGCAGAAAAATTGCTCAAAGTAACGCGAAAGCATTGACAACTATTGACAATTTGAGGATTATGTATGTTTTGTTTAGGTATGTTTCCATTACCTGCTTCTATTAATTGTATTTTTTGTATATAAACATAATGAATATGCATTTTAACAAAATAAGTCTTTCGTATAACTTTTAGCATGCTTACTTTCCGGTAGTAATTTCAAAAAGGGTGATCTTATTCTGCCTCAGCAATGCACAGAGTGATGGTCAGCGTTTCGAGCATTTACGGGGGCATTAAAAACCTTCCTCCTTTAAATCGGTCCTTTTTAGGGCCACAACATACATAACAATTCCAGAAAAATATAGTTTAAAAAAAATAAAAATTTAAGGGATTTTCGTATAAAGTTTTCTTTGGCCGATATTTTAGGTTAGGAACAAGATATCGAGATGTGGTTTTCACGAGCTTGTTTAGGTATCATTTAGCTACTTGTTCATGAAAAAAGTCATACCAATGCATTTAATTTTTTTGCGAAAATTAACCGGTTCTGCCGGAATGTCGAACAAAGCCCTCTAGCGACGACATGTGAAACTAACAAAACCAAATATTATAACATTTTAACATTTGTAGCCCAAGAAAAGCTCTTTTCAACGCGCCCAAGTTTATTAAAATCGGCTTAGCTGTTTCGAAGATACAGGGGTTATTTAAGGAAACCTTTGAATACCCCCACCACTTTATTTTTAGACATACGTCAAAAAGTGCCAAACAAAAAAGTTCAGATTATCCTCGACTTCAAAGATTAGTTATTTTTTATTAGGTTAATATAGCAGAATTCATGGAAACATCACTTTTTAGATTCAAGATTGCAGTTACGCCTCTTAGCGGCCTTTTCAGAAACATGAAAATATTTTCCAGATTTTTGTATTGGCCGTTTTAGTAATAACTTTTTTGCGCAAGCCTCTACGATGTTTAGTTTCCCAGATACAGTACCTCGCATTCTTAGTTGGTGGTCACCCTGTACATGTCGAGAACTACACGAGACCTATTTTGGAACTCTTAAAAATATTTATCGTCGATACTTAGAAAATTTAAGCTAAGCAAGTTTTTAAAGTAGAATAATTCTATAAATATTAATCGGATCGCTTTCGATCATTAGAATTTCTTTCGAATACTACGCAAATATGCCGCGAGAATTTTTTTAATTAGCGAGAACTCTTAGGAATGAATAAAAGTACATTAAACTTTGATTGGAACTATTGTGTCAAAATTGAATTTTCAAACATTTTATTTTTTTTTAATTTTCATACAAAATGTTTTTTAATATCAGGAACTCTAGAACTAAATATAGTAATATAGTAATTTAGCTAGTCAGAACTACTGGCCTCGCTTTTCGATGTGAAGTTAGCACCCCATTTTACAAATTAAAATTTGAAACCGTTAATGAGCGGAACTGTTTTTATTTTTATAAAGTACTTCTAAACTCTTTAAACGGAAGCTAGAACTCTAATCAGAACTATTGGAACTCTTTACCAGGGTGCTAACTTCACACGTCCGGTAAATTGTAACACCGAAAATTAATTTCGTAACAAAAAATTGAAAAATTAAATTAAATTTTGTTACATAATATCCACACGTGAACGCAATTCTCCTTGTATAAACAGTGAAAATACGAACAATAGAAAGAGGTAACTGTAAATTTAATCGTGAAAAGTGAAATTGACAGGAATTAAACGGTGTTAGACTATTCAACGATTATAAAAATAACTAAATAACGACTTCCATCGATTTAGTGAATGCGATAAATTCTATTCACGACAGAAAACTGTACGTAGAGCAAATGAAAAGAGTTTTAAGTGTAAATACCACAAACCTGAACCATCTTCGAACGTGGCTATAATTAATGAGACGTCCTTCACGAGGTGAGATAGCGGGTATACAATAAACAACCGATTTTTTCTGTGTTGTAGAAGAAAATCGGATATCCTTTTGATAAAGTACTGGATAAAGCAACGTGGGGCGTTATTAAATAAACGAGTCGAATGACCTCAAAGTGACCTACCAACTGCGTCCGTGAGATCTTCAGCAAACTTACTCAAGCATGCACTTTTTCTTTTTTAATTTAAATTGCCGCTTAACTGAAACCGAAACGTTTCGAGCATATGGTGAAATTTCCATCACTTGTTACAAATGATTTATTGTTAGTCGAATGTGCTTAGACGTAATATTAACGCGCAATGTCTTTGCCAACACTTAACAATTAGCGCGTATCTGTTCTTAATAACCACCATTTACTCATCCGTGAATAATACACAACGCATTCAGATTTGCGAGTAAGGAGCATGCTACGAATTGTCTCTATTTTTTATGGAAAGGTAGGAAACAGATGATTACAACAAAGACACAACATGAACGTTAGAAGTACCATACAGGTTTCGTTGAAGGAGAATTATGTATCCATGGATATCATTAAATTTAATGTAATGTCATTGTACCATATTTGTTACAAACAAATATTTAGTTTTCAGATTCGCAACAAATTCAGTGTATTAGAATGACTTTACATACTGGAAGAAAAAGTAGGTACAATTAATATAATGAGTAAATTCAATTGCGGATACAATAAATTTATTCGAAAATCGCCCTAATTATTATAGTTGTTGTTTTGTTACTACTTTCTTATTTAATTTTGTGTAAAACCGTATTACATACACTGTGTCCAAAAAATAGTGGAAAAACCACAGGTGGCGATCTTCCTTGGACTATTTTGAGTAAAAAATCCTAATACAAAAATGCTCTAAACGACTTCATGGAACCACACAAGGTCATCAAATTTGGAAATTTTGGGCATATTTTATTTCAGCTCTATTTCTTTTGGCAATTACGTTTTAACATTTTAAGACGTTTACAAAGTCCTATTTCATTTAATTCTCATTTCACTCCAGCAAGGTAAATGCACCAATGGTCGACACTTTAAGGATCTTAAACATCTAATTTTGCTTTGTCTCAGGACAGATTACACAAATAATTAAATTGAATTCCCTGATTATACCGGTCTCTTATTGCACATTGTGATTATCACTGTTTCAAAATTTGTTGGTTAAGAAAAAACTGTTTTTTGATTTTTTTTTAAAGTATGTTTTTGCACCAAAATACGACACTCAAATTACAAATTGATCTAATAGTCGTCACCTATTGCTCCAATTGTCGACACATTTACAATATTTGTAAAATTAATTTAAAAATAAAAAAACTACAAGGACAAATCAATTTTATTCAATGTATATTTATATTTCTTTTACTTGTAGTGAATTTATAAACTGATAACTTTCTCCTGTAAGTGCAACGTTAGGGTTTGAAGTTTTCCCTATAATTTGTTTAAATGAAATAAGAGATATGTTTCTCTTTTGGTACGAATGTCTTTTTTGCTGCATCAGTACTCCTTAGCCCCATTATTTCAATTTGATTAGATATTTTTTTTATTAGCACGCACTTGGCGTATACATTGCATCTAGTTTTCACTATCTAGCAATTTTGTTTGAATAATTCTTACTTAAATCTAACTCTAAGGTCTTAAATCTAGGCAAGTCTTAGCGGTTGATGGATGTGTTCCCATTGTGCACTCCACATATGTTTTAAAACACTTCTTTCACATATTTTAATTGCCCTTAGCTTCACTATCACTAACTTAACTTACACTAGTTCAAAAGGTTTTTGCCTTTTTAACCACGACTAGGTCCACTGTTGTCGAGTAATTGTAGTACTTCGACATTTTCATGTTCATGTAACCTCGTTTCATGTTTTCTAGCGAACCGTTTAATCTCCTCGCTGACCAGAGGCACTTTTAGGTCTTTGTGGATGTCATTATTTCTGATGTAGCATGGCGCGTTGACAATGCTCCTTAGTACTTTATTCTGAAAGCTTTGTATCATTTTGACATTAGATTTCTTGGTGCATCCCCACAGTTGCACTCCGTAGGTCCAAACAGGTTTTATAATCTGCTTGTACAGCAACAGCTTATTATGTAGAGACAGCTCGGAATCGCGTTTTTTCTTGACATGTTCTTTCCACTTGAGCTTGGCATCTAATGCCATGTCTAGGTATTTCGCTGTGTTAGCATGAGGGATTACTTGGTGATTAATTATCACTGATAAATAATCTATTCTTTTGTTCGTGAAGTTTATATGCGTAGACTTGGTCTCATTTAGCTTAATTCGCCATTTCTTGGTCCATTTGGTGACGTTGTTGACAGCTGCTTGCAGTTTGTTTGTAGCTGTTTCGATTGCGTTGCTTGTAGCTAGTAATGCAATGTCATTAGCGAATGTAGCAGTTGTTACTTCATCACATTTTGGGATGTCGCTGGTATAGAGCAGGTACAATACCGGCCCAAGGACGCTTCCTTATGGTACACCTGCAGCAATATCTTTTACTTTTGAATATTCTTCGCCATATTTCACTCTGAATTGGCGGTCAGAGATGTATGATATAAGGCAGATTCTTAGCTAGCTTGTATTTGAGACCCTCGTGCCATACTTTATCGAAAGCTTGGGCCACGTCCAGAAATATAGCTGAGCATATTTCTTTTTCTTCTAGAGTTCTTTCAATTATATCAGTGATGCGATGCACTTGATGGATGGTTGAATGCTTATTCCGAAAACCAAATTGGTGAGTCGGGATAAGTAGCTTTTCCTCTATAATTGGTTTGAGGCGTTTTAAGAGAAGCTTCTCAAACAGTTTGGATATGATTGGGAGTAGTGAAATTGGTCGATACGACGACTTCTCGCTGGGTGCTTTGCCCGGTTTGGAGATCATAATAACTTCAGCAACCTTCCACTGCATCAGTACGTACTGTAGTCGTAGTGCAACGTTGAATAGGTGTGTAAGTTTCATTGTGCCGTTTTTTGGCAGTTCTTTAAGCACTTGGCCACTTATAAGATCGTAGCCAGGTGCTTTTTTGGTACTTAGGTTCCGCGTAATTTTTTTTTTCGGTTTTTTCACTATATCTCCTAAACTATGCGTTTTTCATAAACTATGTTGTTTACGCTTTTAAAGTAGATTACATTTGCTACAATTTCAGACCAGAACCAACTCTGTAGGTACAATAGTTACCAAGATGCAGCCCTCTAAAAATTTTCATTTTTTTCAAAAAAAGTGAAATGAGAATAGTTTGTCAGGTTTCGACTTCTTAAATCAGGGAAAATGTTCATTTTACGGATAAAGTCACAAGGAGTAGGTATTAAGTGGATAACTGTAAATCCAGTTAGCATGGGGAACAATGCATAGTAAGTAAGTAAGTAAGTTTATGAAGTTCATTAGTATAAGAATCATTTATAAACGATGCTCAAACTGTTCCCCATTAACCTCTTGGCAATAATAAATTCGATTAGAAGATCGTTCAACTAAATTTAAAATGAACTCGCGAGGAATATTTACCGTTTCTTCTCGAATTTGCTGCACTATTTCATTCAAGTTATTTGGTTAATGCCTACTTCCAATCTTTAATTTGCAATAGCGAAGTTATCTTTAGAGATAACTATGGAAAGCGGCATGTCGCTGAATACTACTTGAAAATACATTTCAAACGTTTTGCGATTTGACACCCCTTCCTATATAAAAAATCAAGTTGGCTGTGCAGCTCCCGACCTTGTCAGTTACAAAAATAACAAAACTGTGGAAATAATAGAAGGCTTTGTAAACAGCATGCATATTAAATTTTATCGATTTAGCTTGAATAGTTTTGAAATAACAAGGCCGGCTCCATACATTTGGTACGCCCTGTGTATATATATATATATATATATATATATATATATATATATATATATATATATATATACTCTGTGACATTAAAAATGCAATACCAAGATGGCGTTGGAATTTTTGGACAAACTTGGCAGAAATGTTCAACTAGTTAAAGGTAGTAAGTAATTGAGTAAAGTAATCTACTTTAAAATAGTGGAAACAAGTTTTTTGAAAAACGCATAGTTTAGGAGATAGAGTGAAAAAACCGAAAAAAATGCGAACATTACGCGGTTTTTCAAGTGCTACGAAGTTAGCACAGGGCTTTCGAAGTTGCAGACTTGGATATACACTACTGGTAGTGGTCCTAACAACATATTAAAAAATCAGAACTAGCCGTTAGTTTGCGACTTTAATGTACCATATGATTGGCCTATAATACCCTCGTGCTTAATGTTAATTTTAGAACGACAGAATTTACATTCTCTATTGTAGTTGTCACTTTTCATAAGCAATCAAATTCAGTTAACCACTTGTCCTGAAACACCGTTGAATACTTTCTCTTCTTTTGTGGCACTCGTGGAGGCGTAAAGCACTTACTTGAATTACTGTGAACAGATTCACTATCGTTAGTAGACATTTTTAAAAAATAAACAATACGGAAATCCGGGAGAGGTGGCAACCCTACTTGCAGCACACATTTATGAAATATTGAAATTTGTGAGCGAAGAAACCATAGTCAAACTTCAAAAAAATTGTTTTTAAAACTATTAAGAATCAATGTAGGGGAATTTTCTTGAGAGAGTAGCTCTGTAACGGTTTGAACATTTTTAATATTCTTTCGATCGAAGGTGACAACACTAACCATCCGGTTTTACTGTATCCCAACAGTTTTTGGTATTCAACATTAACAAACCTCAACTAAAGGTCTTTTAAGTAACTGCTGAACTTTATGAAGGACGTTATTTTGACAACGTCTTGTTTTTTTTTCCAAAATTGCAATTTGTGTTATCAACACATTGTTACTTTTATTGTTAATTCGTATTTGTCAACCCTTTTAATAATATATTCGGATATAATGTTGTGAAGTTTCTCTTGAAAGGTATTGAACTTCCAAAAGTTTTACTTAAACCCCCTTCCCTTTCATAAAATATCGTATGAGTATAGGACAAATTTTTACGCTCCCGTGATTTGAACAAACAGTATAGATTATTACAAAATTGACCGTTCCAAGATCATTTTGCATGGAGGTTAATGATTCTTTTTCGAAAATGTTACATACAATACTTTCAGATTTGGTTCTATCACATGCAAATTTTTGTTGGAACAACAAGCTTACTAGTGCAATCCAAAGAACGAAAGGACTGATTGTGGATCAGGTTGTAGTATGATCAAATACATTCAATCGCAGTTAGGTTTTGTTCTTCATTTCCAAATGAATCCTTACGAAAAAAAGACGACATATTGCTTCTGCTAGAAGCAACATTATCTGCATTTTATGCTTGCCTCGATATGTCTTGAACAACATTCACCTTTCCACTATCTGCAAGTGAAAACTGTGCATATTTTAACCACTTTACATCACTATCTGAGGTTGTATTTTTAATAAATGGATATTCACTTACTAAATCTCTATTAAATTTATACCTTCTTTTTGGCATTTTCTGACTTTCTACCGTCCTAGATACACACTACACTATAACGATTATTATATTTATTTTCCACACGTACAAGACACCGTGGTAAGCAAATTCTTTTCGCGCTAGACTCATTAGGCTCATAAGCGGGATCGCGCGCTATTTTTTTAAGTCGACTAAAGCGTTTGAATAGTCTCGTAAATTGAATAGAACTTGTGAAGTCATCCTCTTGTGTCTTATCTGAAGGTCACGTTTTCTTTTTTATACATTCTAGACTTTGATTAATGTCTTCTAAACAATGAAACGTCAGAAATGGGACGAATAAGGGACTTCTTTATAAATACGAAACATTTACGTAATTTATTAAAATAATTACATAATACGAAATGATGTATTTCAAAAAAAGGGAGTGTCCCGAATAACGCAGGACGAGTGGTCACCTTATAACTGGCGTAAATTAGTAAATTATGAGCCATTGAAACTAAATTTTGTGTGCCATACTATGTTGTTGGAAGAACAGGCCAGTACAATAACTACTCGTATTTATGATTTTAAATAATTTTAACTAAAGTAAAATATAAAGTTTAATTAGTAAAGTTTTTGTCAGCTACAGAAGTAAGAGCAGCAAAGAGACATGTGTTTTTCCTGTGATATTTAGTCCTGGATTGGTGGGTAGGGTGGCCAGGGCGCCACTTGGTTCCCATCCCCCTCTCTTAATCCAGGTACTGCCTACGTGTCACCAGCAATTACATTCCTATCAAATAATATGTGTTTTGAAATGATAAATTAAATTTTGTAATAAGCATGAATACTTTAATTCTCCATCTTTCCCCTTAACACGTTCGCGACATCGTGACCCACCGGTGGGTTACACTGGTTATTGCTAGTGACCGTGCGTGTCCTACCGGTGGGTCACGCTGCGTGCGTGTTATATTATCAAATATATCTCCGCATTTTCTATGCAGGTCCGTTATATGGCAGTTACCACTGCAGGGAAGGTGTATGAATGTGTGTGTAGTGTGGTTTTGGAATCGGGAAATTTGGATAAAAAATATGCATATAAATGCAAAAAAACAAGTGTTTAAAATTCGCGTCATTTGAGTGCTTTAATAGATCCTATTTTATTTGATAATCAATATGCAACGGTGTTATAAAGTGTTATAAAAGTGACGAAACTCTCTTTCTAACGTAAAATATATTCAGAATCCCAAAAACTTAAAACGGGCATAAAAATATAATTGGCTATTCATAGAGTCCTTTGAAACGCAGAATGCACAGAGTTGGCATCTCCATTTTTCTTCCACCGTGGTTGAAATTATTGTGTAATACCCAAGTATTGACAATGCATGTTCCGAGGAGGATCTCAAATATGACTTTTTTGTACCATTTGATACTTTTCCTGAGGCAGGTGTAGTAAGAGGACATCTGGTCCGAAACGTCAACACCTTTTTTTTGCTTTTTTATATGCAATAATAGCGGGTGGTTTGACTATATCTTCCCCTTTTCGATATTTCTTTCCCGTTGATACCAGGGTAGGTGTATGAGTCGGAACGGTGCTAATCATCAACACCGGGCGTTTATCTACCCACTTCATTACACGAATTCCAGGTTCGTTTTGCTCCCCATAAACTTCTCCTCCGTTTAGTTTTTTTCCTGCACACATTTTTTGGATTTCCATTTCTATTGATTCGTAGACATATGTGTGAGATTTCAAAAGGTCTTGGCACAGTGTCACACTAGTATAGAAATTGTCAATGCACAAAATTCGTTCGTCCATACATATGTTATACGTATGTCCCTGCGCATTTTTTGCTGCAGCACCAGTCGGGTCGTTGTTTTTCCGGCATATATTCGTAAGTTGTCTGTGTATCCTTCAGTTGTGCATATTTTGTAAAGTTTCACACCATGTTTCTGTGATTTCCCAGGAAAATACTGCCGGAATACTACTGTCTCTCCAAGGCACCATACTCTCATCAATCACGACCTCTTTATTTGGTGCAAGTGTCTCTTGAAATTGGTGACATATTAGCTCAACCACAGTTCTTATTTTCGAGAGTCTGTCGGCATTAGCTGCAAGATTAGTGTTATCAACAAAATACAAGCACATCAATTGCATGTCAAATCGGTTACGCGCCATTTATTTTTTGATAAGGTCGTTACAGTACGCAGCATTGTTGGACCAATATAGGCGCATCTTTGGTAGTTTATTGACGCCCATTATCAACAAAACAGCTAAGAAATTTTTCATCTCTTCTCTGTCCGTGTCAACCCATTTGTGCAATACAGATCGAGGGCGAAGTGGTTTGGACTTTAGTTGGGATGCAAATCTGTTAGTTTCCAAAACCAAAATGTCAAGAATTTCGTCTGTCACAAACTGTCTGTACATATCAATGGGTCGAGTCAAATCCAAAGTATCTATTTCAAGCCACTTTGTTCGGAAAATTGAAAATTGTTGGGCAGGTCCATGCAAGGTCCCTACTTGTCCAAATTTGCTGTTCCTGTTACGTTGCCATCATCCCCTGATGAACTATTTTCATCATCGTTTGAATCTTCACTTGCTGACGACGCGTTAGAAGTTTCGACGTCATCATCTGAAGGCCTGTACGAATCTTCAGAAGCCGGATAGTGTTCAGATTCTGAATACGACGCGTACGTATTTTCTCGTTGACCCAAGGGTATTGATGTTGGATATGACGGCGAATTCCAGGTCAACGGTGATTCCTGCGCAGGGGATGATTCTTGAGGGGTTTGTTGTATTGTTTGAGGGAGGGTAGGTACATTCTACTAATTTTTCAATTTGTAACAAAAACACTCATTTCATTATTTGGTCACCAGTGGGACACAACGGCTGCGAGAGATAATTATTACTTAGGGACGCCGTGACCCACCGGTGGGGCACGACTGAAAATTGTCAAAAAATAGAAATAAAAACAAAGTTTCATATAAAATAGGTTCTATTTATGGTCGAAATGACCAAATACATCAACAACAGGAGAAGTAAAAAAAAAACGTCCACACAGGTCCTCTGTGGATTTCTCAGATGTCGCGAACGTGTTAACCATTTATTTATCTCCTTGTTACACTTACTGCTACGTTCCAAAAAATTGAGACAATCGGTATATGAAAAGACAAGTTAACACTATAAAAAATTAATGCAAAGTTAAATAATTTGTTTCTTATCACTTAACTTTCCTTACGAAGCGTATCGTTAACACGTAACCTCGTTACAAAACCACTTCTTGTTGATTACTTCGTTAAAAACTTATCAAAATTGATTACGAATGTAGAGCAGAGAATTTACCTGAACATACATATATATGTAATATAACCTGAGAATATCTAAATTTCAATTAAGCGCAAAAATTTGTCGATTATTTCGCAATAAAATTAATACTTTCAATCAATTTAAATTTTTCAATGACTGTAAATTTATGTGCATTCCAAATTATTGCGAATTATCACAGAACCAGTTTATAATTTATGAGATACAAAATAGCGGTTTTTTGGAAGAGGTTCTTGACCAAATTCATTCTCTTCTTTGTGTTATTTATGCTTAAAACGATCATCAGATTTCAAATTGCTTATGGCTGTTAGAAATGCTACAGATCGGCGTTTACTAATAATATCTATTGTCAATTTTCCGAAGAATCAATAGATCGGGTATATGACGTTTCGCCCTCGCCGTTTAGTCCCCACTATTTAGTCCTCGCCGTTTTGCCCCGGTATGTTTCGCCCCTATAACGTTTCACCCCCGGCCGTTTCGCCCCCCGATGTGAAATCATGAAAATAATTGAAAGCCACATGATTTTCAAAATAATCTTTATTAAATAATACATATTATACAATATTTTAAAATTCAAAATATTATTAATTAATAAAATTAAAATGACTCTTAACTAAAATAAATTATCTTAAATAGAAAACAATGTCTATACATAATGTGACACTAATTACATTAATCATATTAACAAAAGTAATATTAATAATAATAATAGAAACAGCCATGTCATTAATCGCAATGTAATGAGATATTAAAAGTAGGTTCACATTAAAGAGGCTTCACTGTAATAGCTTTCCTAGAAATATTTGAAAACTATGACGAACTTGTGGAATTTTATTGGTGATTCAAAATTATTATTAATTTGATTAAATACATAAATAAAAAGTTGACCTCTAGTAGGATTTGAACCTACGACCTGTACTTTGCTAGAGTACCGTGCTACCAACTGCGCTATCGAAGTACAAGCCCCAATCGATCTAAATTTTGTCTTTATGTATATAGAACTAATGTAAATTCTAAATTTAATGAGATTAACAATCAAGTTATTTACATTAATGGAATGCGAGCCTGCAAGATCTCAAGGATTCACACAAACCAAAGCAACTTGACTAATATTAATTTATTATAAGTTTATTGGTAATTGTTCGCCCCTTGTGTTATTATTATTCCTGTTCCTACTTGATGCAAAAATATACCTATCAATGTGTACCGGGGACGAAACGGTTAGGGGCGAACCGGCGCCTGGAGCGAAACGTCAGGGGCCAAAACCATGGGAGCAAACGTTGGGGGCGAAACGTCCCTACACCAATAGATCATCAGAACTATGCTGCACTTCTCACATTATTATGGGTGGTAATTTTAAATCAGTAATATCGATAGTCTTACGTAATACCAAATTATAAGCATTATATCTATAAACGGTTTACACTTTTGATAATAATACTTCCATTTACATAAAGGGACTTCGTCCATGCATGAACTACAACACAAAAATTCTCGGCTTGGAGTGCTCTTAGGCGGCTCTCACATTGAAGCAATGAGCAATAAATAACTGGCAACTGTCAATGAGCAACAAGCAATATTATTTTGATCGGCTCTCATACTGAAGCAACAGTATTCGCAGGTAGTATCTAGAAGTCATGTCATTTGACGAGTCCGATGAAACGGTTCTAATGTGGTGGCATTTAAGAAGAAGGAAAAGAAAGAAACGGAATTATTGGGTTCATCCATCATTTAGAGAATTAATAAAGCATTGTGCAAATATATGTGGTAGCGAACTCAGAGCCCATCCTACCCAGTTTCAGAACTGTTATCGGATGAGTCTACATACTTTTGAATTTAAATTTAGTTGAACCATTGATCAGTAAACAAGACACGAATTGTTGAGAGTGTATCAGTCCTACCGAAAGATTATTGATAACGATGAGGTAAGTAATTAATATGATCTTATTACGTAAATATGGTACATTTCTGCCAAGTTAATACACGTATGCCAGTTTTCAGTCAGAGCAGTTGTGTCGTAACTAACTTTGTTTCATTACCACCTTGAGAACCCGCCTATTGTACACGAGAGGATGCAAATAAAACTGATTTAGGGTGGCAATTCTATCCGGTGTTCTGACATTAAACTTTTGCCATAACACATATTTTCTGATATTTTGTTTACTTAAATTTTGTTATTGTGATAAAATAAACATAACCCCTGAAGCTGAGATTTCTCAGTTGTCATACAGTTATTTTTCACAATCTGACAACATCGGCGTCCTCTGACAGTATTAATATTAGTGACGCAACTGCTCTGACTCGTGAAAATGACTATATTAACATTATATTATTAAGAAATTGTATCATTACTTTAGAGCTCGGATTATATGCAAAATGCATATTCTATAATATAAATAAGCCATCAAAAATATTTTGTTTATACACGAATCGCATAATTTAAATTGGATTGACACAAACTTTATTTTGCATATTTACGTGATGATATGCATATTTTGCATATTTCACTCATTGCGTGCATTTTGTTGCATATTTTTTCAATTTAAATTTTTTTTATAATGAAAATATAATAAGTTTTTCACCGTTTTTTTTCTTCTTCCCATTTTGGAGATTCAATGGAATTATATTAAATTATGTGAATTCTTGCATATTTATTTATCTAGAGGAAACTCATTAAGGTAGAATGCAATAAATCTTTCAGGTTCATATTTTCAATAGGTTATTGTTCTGAGGGCCATTGGCAATAAGTTACTATTATTGTTCGTTTGACTAATTACATTTGTTATCCAAATTCCAAATCGCAATTTAATGAGATTATTTCTTTGAATGGGTGAATAGACCGGATACTTTAATGTTAATAAGCAATTGCAATATGCGTAATGATTATATCAAAAGTTTTTAACCTACTGATACAAATGAAATGAAAATGAAATGATATAATCCTATATATTAAAATAATCGAGTCATTTAGTTCACGCAGATTGCGAGACAACCGCTTGACGGATTTCGACCATTCTTTTTTTTATATAAAGGTAAATTTATGCAGAAAGAAATAACGGGGCCAGAATTTGATTCTAATGTTTTAATTTTTTTTACAAATTTGATTTAAATTTTGCAAAAGTCTAGCACCCGACGCTAACATTTTAAGTTTGTTTTCAAAGAAACAATTTCAAATCATATGTTTACCGCAAAATTTTGCGGGGGAAAAGTTCGTTTC
Source organism: Vesta saturnalis (assembly GCA_036346205.1). Taxonomy (NCBI): domain Eukaryota; kingdom Metazoa; phylum Arthropoda; class Insecta; order Coleoptera; family Lampyridae; genus Vesta; species Vesta saturnalis. The sequence goes on along the minus strand of JARFJB010002450.1, from coordinate 348,054 downwards.
AATAATTTGTATTTTTTTAGTAGATTTTTTTATGATCTTTTAGTTTAGATATTTTCAAACAGCTAATTAGTGATTAGTGATTAGTGAATTAGTCGATAATTAAAATATCTCGATTATTAATAAATAGTAATAAAATAATCGATTATGGTAATGTCTCGATTATTCCCATCACTAATTCCTTCCCATTGTTATCTGGACTAACTTGCTCAGAAATATTTCAAGCGGATTAAGGGATTTTCCGAAATGCAGGTTTACGTGCTTAAATGCTATTAACTATTATTGTGGTTGTTTGCCGACATTTATTTTTGGGGTGTTCCATTCTTAATCCCCGAGTTGTCTGCAATATTTGACTTGTCCTTGGAAAGGATCTGTGTAAAAGTGGTTAGTATTGTACATGTACATTTTAAAAATAAATGTATAAAAATATTTTGTTTATTATTGTGAGTAAAATTTAGTGCATAATCTGCATATTTTTGTCCATATTTTACAGAATCAAGACCATATTTTAAAGATTGTAGATGCATATTTTAACTAATTTTCGTGCATGTAAATACGAGCTCTACTTCATTAGGAAGGTGAGCTGTAAAATTGTGAAGATAGTTTTTCATTTGTCCTTGATTTATTTCAATAAATTCTGCTTGCGAACTTATTTGTTGGTTCGATAGTGAAGCAGAACTATCTTGGGTTGTATATGACTGTCTTGAGTAGTTGGTTAAAGCAGGACTCGATGTGGGTACAAGCACAAATGAAAAGTTTTGTGGAGGAACATCACACAAAATTGAATCAATGGTGGCTAGTGTCCGCTTTTTGAATTGACGTAGTTGGTAATCGTTCATTCTATGTAAGTCAGGAAGTAAGCTTTTGGGTTATTCCATGTCGTCACCCAGGTCATGACACCCACCTCTTCAGATTTTGATGAAACACAATTGTTCCAATTGCTCTATCTCCAATAGTTTTTTTTTACTCATTTTTTATTTTTTTTTTTTAATTTTACACGATTTGAAGCCTCAGGAATCGCACCTTTAAATGTGACTTACGTCTTTAAAAATTTGTTTCGTAAAAACTATTTGAGATATCACCATGACATTTTGCAGAAAACTCAAGTGTTACACATCGAAGATGAAAAAGATGCCGTTACTAACCTGTCTCAACCCCTAAAAAAAACTAAAAATATTTTAATCTAGCGTTTTTGACAATTAAAAAAACGTGGTTGGGTTTTACTAAAACTGCAATATCTAAGGTCTTGGTGGAATGTTCACCTTTTTTTTTAAGTACTCCTAGATAAATAGGCTATCAAACTAACATATAAGATGGTTGGCTTTTTGATATGATGCAACTAACGTTCATATTTAAACTACAATACAAAGTTGAAAGCTGATTGTCTTTTTCGTACATTTTAATGTTGCTTGAAATACTTTTTCCACTTCATTCAACAATCTTCTGTTTTTCTGACACACTCTTTTTTGAAATAATACATTCTTCCGGTGCCACTTGATTGCGACACTTCAACTATACTGATGATGTGCTCTAAAGGCACTATGCACAAGTTTTCTCTTCGAGGCCAATAAAAGCTGATAGCTGTACCTGGAGGGTGAAGGAGTAGAATTTCAGCATCCTCTTCTTCATTAAAAATAGTTTCTACGACTCCAAGATACCATTTACCATCATAATTTGTAGCCACATAATTATTTGAAGATGCTGGAACGCAGCCCCACACAGAGGAAGTTTGAAAGGAAAGGATTAGAGCAGCATTAGGACTATCAGTAGTTTTCTTAAGTTTAAAATAATAAAAAGTACCTGGAATGGTCCTGGTGGTTGAAAAATGTGTTGCTAACTCTAATCTGACAGCGTGAGCATTTTTTTCAACAAAATGAAAGTTCATTTTTTCAATGTTCTTTTCACAAAAGTCATAGACAGCAGTTGCTGTCTGGATTTGATTTTCATCTGATAGTTTTCTTACAGTTGCTTCTAAACTATCACATATTGATTTTCCATGACTTGTAGCGAAAAACGAATGTTCGGCTTTCATGTTGAAGTCTTTATAATGCTGTGACAGGTTTTTAAAACTATTTCTATTTTTATATTGACCAGCACAGCCATCTGTAGTGAACTATGTTTATTTCTGGATGATTTTGTTTCAGCATTTAGTAATTTCTTTTTGAACATAGTGTAGTGTCCCCCAGGTACCCTATCTTGAAAAGCTTAATTTCAACATATTTCCAACAATTCAAATTTAAGAACAAAACAATCGCTACGTGATTTATCTTGACTTGACTGACAATAATGTTACTATCACGAAAATTAATTGCCTGCCTTACTTTAACTTTCCTGGCAATAATTAAAACATTAGAATTTATTTACAAGCTTGATATTTAATTACTCGATAACCTTAAATCTGATCAAACGAAGTGGCCGTCTAGTGGTAGGTACGTTGTGCTATCTGAATTGGATAGACTGGATGAGGTAAGTGTTGCATCATGCGCGGCAGGTAAAAAATGAAACTACTCAAATTAAAATCAACGATCTTTGCGCAGCGGTGGTTCAGCCCGTTAATATACTATTGTGGGAAACCACCAACAAAACCCACTTTGTTCATAAATAAGTAATTTCACAAGTACATTAATAAATCAAATAAAAAAAAACAAAGGGTTAAATATATAACAAAACACCATTAAATCAGGTTAAAGTGCATACAAAATTATAACATTAAGAGAAAATAAATAAAAAGCAGTTTAGTTACACAGAAACACAATAATAAAAAAAGAAACCCCAGGTAGTCACATCCACAATTGTATCATAAATAATTAAAATAAAAATCATTATAAAAATCGTAATACCAAACATGTGGCCCTTTAAAACCAATTATGCCAGTCTTTAAGGAAATAAGCACATAAAACAATAAAGCAAATTACGGTACATATAATATACAACAGTCAAATTGCGCAGGTGATAATAAAGTAAAGGCAAGGACAAAAGAAAATAGACAAGGAATTTGCACGTACACAATTGTTTAGTGGCCACTAAAGCACAAAATACAACCAATTGCATATAAAGGGCAAATAATTCTACCTGACACAAAAAAACTCATTAAAACAAAGCCTTACAAGGGTAAGTTATAAATAGATCACAACATCGTGACGAATATATAAATTTGAGGGCGTTAGAAAAATACAGCGCTCCTTTCTCAGGTTACACATTCATCTATACAACAATAAAAACAATAAAAATAAAATTCAAGGTGTTTAATGGTCATCTGAGCCCGGTAGTATGTACGCACTCGGCAATTGCACATTGCAATTAATAACCAGAGCGGTATCCTGTATCCGTTCGCTCACGCCTCACCTCTACACATATAAATATAAACAACAACCACCAATCCTAATTCACACCAATACCAGAGTGTGGGAGCCCTGTACTGTCTTTCGTTTTAACATCTTTCAGCTTAAGGAGCTCGCGTGCGAATAAGACACCTTTACAAGGCAATGCTCGATTTTTAATAGGTTATGTAGGCTTGTAGAATCATTTGCTGTCTGCCTTAATTTATATAAAAATACCTACTTACACTAGATTATATATTCTTTTAATTGATCACAGACACAGATTGCTAACATACGCGGTTTAACTCAAAAGAGTGACTGTTATTTATAGAAAAACACGTTAAAACTAACATACGAAAGAAAATGTACACGCACGAAATATTTTAAAGACATGCGGTTTACAATGAAGGTAATTAATTAACTCAAAATCGATCGGGCTCGATTGACACTCTAACTGTAACTAACTTTCCCCCGATTTCAAACCTAACTATCTTTACTCCCGCAATCCACCCTCATTTTTCAAAAAGTAATATAAAATCAAAAAACAGTAATTTACGTTGGAACAGTTTCCTATTATTAGCACATCTTAATTTTAAAAATATTCATTCGTCCGTAACAACCCTACCTTTAGCTCTCGAGTTTCCAAGTAACAAACAAAGATATCTTTTGATTGCGGTCTGTACTGACACAATTACTTACTAAACTAGTGACATTTTCACATTAAGAATCGATGCATAAGAAATTCCATTGATTCGTTACGCCCCTTCAGTAAAGCAGTTTTAAGCGTACACCTGCTACTCACACCCCAACATGTGTTTTTCAACCCTAGCCAAATATCAGTTACATACATTCTCATATTTCTTACAAAATATAGAAATAAAATATTTTGAAAACATTATCAAATTACGATGTATTATCAAGATATTAAAAATCCACTAATTATCTTTTCTGTCGCGGTAACAATGGCGATTTGACAAACGTTTATTACACTAGTAAAATTTTCGCGGTCTGCTACTTACAATAGTTGACAAAACTTGTGTCGTGTTCAAGATCATCACTTATGAAGCAATGGTTGGAAATCAAAACAGTCGATTCTATTCTTAGATGAAGCCCACTGGATGAATTGCACAACCACCTCTATTACAATAATGGATTTGAATTTCATTTTGAATAATTTTCACTGAAATCCAGCACTACTATTGCTGTGTTGAGAGGCGGATCCTCTTTCAATTGATTTTTATTGATTGTCATTTTGTAATGAACGAATGGGGTATCAACTTTTCTAGTGATTTGCTAAGTAAAGAAATGAAGTCCTCTACGCTGATTGATTGCTTTACCATCTCTGCCCTGTCAGTATTTACCCATTGGATTATTACGATTTCTTCTTCCATGTCATAATCTTCACTTAATCTTTCAGTCAAATCAATCAAATCAATGCATCATTCTATGGACAATTATCACAATGGCGTAGCATGTAGTCACTATCTTCTATGTTACACACAAGCATCTTGATTAAACCTTTATAGCTCTCTTTAATTTTGACTGCATCAAGTAACAGTTTCACATTCTGGTGAATGCTGCATACACATACAGTGTGAGTACCTGCAGAACCAGCGACGATACCCCACTTAGGTCTTAAACTACAATATTTTGAAAATCCTATTGTCAAATCTGGATATTCCGATTTGAAACAGGAATACAACTCTCTAAAATTACTAAGAATAAGTCTTTTTTGCATGTAAACATTTTTTTAATACTCACTTTATCCTTCGCTCCTGGTTTTGAATTTTCATCATTTTGATAAAAGTCTGTTACAAGCTTAACTGTATTTTCAGAGTGTTTTACATTTTATGGGATCAGTAATAGCTAAGATTCCCTTTTCTCGTTTTAGTTTTCTTGCTTGTCGCACCATGTACTCACTTACTTTGAATTCATTCTTTGCTCTAAGATTCTGGAGCCAAAGCAAAATCTGGATTTTTTTTGGGACCAGCCAACGGACAAAACTTTTTCTTTCAAAAGAGATATAAGAGATATCCTATCAAAATCTTCTGCTTTTTACCTCACAATACGAAAGTATTGGGAGGTATTGTAATCGGTCGGTGAAATTTCGAGCGCAGTACTTTGGTTTTTGTAAATGATCGTAAAATAGAAAATAGATAGAAAGTAGATCCCAAGCGTATTATTAAAAAGGATTAAATTTCCTTTAAAATGAGCTACCATACTTATAAATTGCGTTACCGTAAGTTGAAAAAAAAGAGGTTCAAACATGAAAGTTTCAAAATGTATCTGCCTGTCTGTATGTGTTCCAGCGCACGTCTTTACGTAGCGTAGGCAACTAAGTGAATCATCCTAGAATTGAATATCTACCAAGTTTTTCGTTTGTTCGTGAACTCCTCCGGTAGTGTAGTGGCAGCGCGTTTGGTTGTGTCCAGGCCTCTCGGGTTCAAGACGCGTGATATACGAGGTTTTTTTTATCCTATGTTATTAGACGTGTTGAGGCATTTCTGACCATTTGAAGCGATTTTGGAAAAAAAGTTTTTTTGGTCCCTAGGTCAAACATTTTCGGAATTTTTTTTGCACTTTTACACGTTTTGAGCCATTTCTGACCATTTGATATGATTTTTTGGAAAAAAACAGTTTTGGCCCTTTGGTCAAATTTTTTGAAATTTTTTTGCATTTTTAATCGTTTTGAGCCATTTTGGTCAAAAATTTTCGCAATGTTTTTTTGTATTTTTACACGTTATGATAAATTTTAACATGGCAGAATTCTAATTACTTTTTTTTATTACAAAGTGGAATTTATGCCATATAGGAACTATATAAACAACTGTTGTTTTCGCAACAACGAAAATTAACTATGGAATAAATGTAAATGTAATAACCTACGCAGATTGTTTGATATATTTCAAATACATTAAGAAAGTAGTAGCTGTAATGGGAACAAATATTTTTAAACTCACTCAAATTAATTCCAGATCAAAGATGAATTAAATATTTTGCTTTCTCACTTAATTCTGATACAGATTGTAACTAAACTGCCCAATGCTACATGTTTGAATATCTGTTATGCTGTTTTGCACTCTTCACAGTTTTTACTTAGAAAAATTAAATATATTCTTTACATAATATTCTACTATTTAAAATAAAAGTTCATTTAGCAAAAGGAGGATGCACTTAGTTTTTGAAGTCTAAACTAATTGTCAACACTTATATTTAACGATGATACTCAGTACTGATATAAAACAACTGTTTTTTAAATCCACCACCTATATTCACTGTAACTGTTATTATTCACTATTTACAACAAGTTTGTACTGTATGTCCTCACTCACTGAAAGCCAGCTTGAGACTAATGCAGTTAGTGCAGTGTTTAACTGTAGAGATAGGAGCATGTCTCAAAATGAGAGGAGCCTGTTGAGACAGGCTTGGTGAGTTAGTAAATATTAGTACTTACTGTCTTAATTAATAATCTGAGTCAGTTCTGAGTTCAGACACTTACTCTATCAATAATGAATTGATTCAAAAGCGTAATGATAATAATTAACAAATAAATAAACTGTTTCAAAGCTCTTAATAGTAAATACTACAATAATGTACGGGGTGGCCAAGTAAGAATGCGAGGTATTGTATCTGGGAAACTATTTTTTAGTTTTTAGTTATTACTAAAACGGCCAATACAAAAACCTGGAAAATATTTTCATGTTTCTGAAATGGCCGCTAGGGGGCGTAACTGCAATCTTGAATCTAAAAAAGTGATGTTTCTGTGAATTCAGCTATATTAACCTAACAAAAAAATAACTTTTTTTGTTTGGCACATTTTGACGTATCTATAAAAATAAAGTGGTATTCAAAGGTTTCTTTAAATCACCCCCCGTGTCTTCGAAACGGCTAATCCGATTGTAACAAACTTGGGCGCGTTGAAAAGAACTTTTCTTGGGCTACAAATGTTAAAATAATTGAAGTTTTGTTAGTTTCACATGTCGTCGCTAGAGGGCTTTGTTCGACATTCCGACAGAAACGGTTAATTTTCGCAAAAAAATTAAATACATTGGTATGACTTTTTTTCATGAACAAGTAACTAAATGATGCCTAAACAAGTTCGCGAAAACCGCATGTCGATATCTTGTTCCTAAAATATCGGCCAAAGAAAACTTTATACGAAAATCACTTAATTTTTTTTTTTTTTTAACTATATTTTTCTGGAATTGCTGTGTAAGTTGTGGCCCTAAAAAGGACCGATTTAAAAGAGGAAGGTTTTTAATGCCTCCGTAAATGCTCGAAATGCTGACCATCACGCTCTATGCACTGCTGAAGCCTCTTATGGGTAGACAAAACTGCGTCAATTTCGGCTCTGAATAGGTTACCTAGAAATTGCGATTTTAAATGTTTGTAAATTTATTCACCAGAATAAAATCACCCTTTTTGAAATTACTACTGGCAAGTAAGCAATGCTAAAATTTATACGAAAGGCCTATTTTTTGTTTGTTTAAATGCATATTCACTACGAATATATACGAAAAATACAATTAATAGAAGCAGGCAATGGAAATAGATACCTAAACAAAACATACATAATCTTCAGATTGTCAATAGTTGTCAATACTTTCGCGTTACTTTGAGCAATTTTGGTGCTTTCGAAATGCGTTTTACGAATAATGAAGCTGTTGATATGCTTGCGGTTTATTTTGAATGTCTTCAGAATGCCGCAGTAGCCAAAAGAGTTTACGCGGCTCGATATCCAAATCGGCGTCCTTGCGATGTAAGAGTTTTTCCCCGATTAGTGGCGAGCTTACGAGCCAATGGTAGTTTTCGGCCTACGTTTCAACGGCAAAGAATTGGAAGAACACAAGAAACTATTAACCGTGTACTGGGCTATATTGAAGGAAATCTTCATGTTGGCACAAGAGCATTATCCACTGAGTTGGGCATATCACGGACAACGGTTCGAAATATTTTGAAGGACTATAGGTAAGTTCTAATAGCCATCAAAATATATAGGTATTCGTTTAAACTTTTTTTAATTACTTAAATAATGCACCCATATCATGTTGTTTTGCATCAGGTCTTGAAAGAGGAGGTTTTTGATCGAAGGTTAGACTATTGCCATTGGATGTTAGGCATGATACGCGAAAATAGAGAATTTTTATTTCAAATTCTTTGGACCGATGAAGCCACCTTCAGTAGTGACGGGAGAGTCAATCTGCACAATATGCGTTATTGGTATGCAGAAAATCCCCATTGGTTGCGTGAAGTTCAGCGCCAAGGACGTTGGAGTTTAAATGTTTGGTCTGGCATACTAGGAGACAGGATTATTGGGCCATATTTTTTCGAGCAACCCCTAAATGGCAATGTATTTCTAGACTTTTTGGCTAATCAATTACCGTTGTTGTTGGAAGATGTGCCTCTGGAAACAAGGCAAAAATTGTTTTTGCAGTTGGATGGTGGCCCAGCACATTTTGCTATTAATGTGCGAGAGCATATTAATGTAGTATTTCAGCAGCAGTGGATTGGAAGAGGAAGTCTGTTTCCATGGCCTTCGCGATCGCCAGGCTTAACTTGCCTCGATTTTTATTTATGGGGGCGCTTAATGGGGTTCACGCGGGAAAAAATGAAAAAATATTCGAATTTGAGATTTTGCATTTTTTATCATCTGGAATTCTTGTGCTTTAATTTATTTTAAGTTTTGTTAAATTCTGACCAGTACTTTTCAAGAAATTAATATTTTAGCAAACGCTTACACTACACAAATTCCCCCACTATTATACAATGTAAACGCATAATATTGATTTTATTATAGTATACATACAGTGCTCATTTATCTTTGTAATTTTTATTTATGTGTTGGCTATACTGCTACTCTTTCAGCTGACAATTAGGTAAACATTAGCTTGTGTTATTTTGGCTTTAGACCGTAGTTTGGTGTTTTGGGGTTATAACTTAGAAGTGCGTTTAGTCAGTGTTTTTCTTGTGAAAATGCCTAGATATTCTTCAAAAATTTTTAAAAAACGAAAACCCGTTTTTAGTGGCGTTAGAAAAGAAGTGGTAGCAAGGATTGAAACTGAAAATTCTTCTGCTATTGTGAGTGAAACTTTGAACTAAGCTTTAGAGCCTAGGCCTAGCGCTAGTCTTAGTAACAGTAGTAGTAGGCCTAGTACTAGTGCCTCAAAAAGAAAACTAAGCCCTAATTTAGGTAAATATGAGTTTTATAGGACTGATGATGAAAATTCTTGTTATGATCTTGTATCCATGGAGACTTTGCAAAGTTTGATTTCAAGGATTGCTGTTTGCTCAAATTGTCATGGTCAACTTTGTGTTTTCCCCAGTAATGAGCAAGGCATGAGTGTAAATATCAATCTGAAGTGTTCTTCTTGTAGTTTTTTAGTGTCAGAAAGTAACAGGAAGAAAGTAATATGACAGATTTAAATGTACGCTGTATTGGAAAGGGCCAAGAAGCGGCAAAGAATTTTTTCTCTCTAATGAATATGCCGTGCCCTTCTGAATTCAGGGGTTACAACCACATTTTACTGCAGGCTGTACAGGCTGTTTGTTTTCAATCGATGGTTGATGCTGTAGAAGAATGTGTAGGCTTGCAAGAAAATGAAAACCGTGACATTACTGCAATTTTCGATGGTTCGTGGCAACGCAGAGGTCATTTATCTCTTAATGGCATAGTAACTGCGATAAGTGCACTAACTGGTAAAGTGCTTGATGATAAAATTATGTCAAAGTTTTGTAGATGTAAAAATAGATTGGAAAATCTACATGAATCAAATTGTATTGCAAACTTTTCTGGTGTAAGTGGTGGCATGGAAGTCAAGGGTATTGTCGATATGTTTCGTGAGTCACAAACCAAACACAACATAAGATATAAGTACTTTCTTGGTGACGGTGGCAGTGCAGCATACCCTTCCGTTGTTGCTGCTGAGCCATATGGACCTGATTTCTCAATAGACAAACTCGAAGGGGTGGGCCACTTGCAAAAAACGTATGGGCTCACGTCTTCGAAAGTTGAAATCTCAAGCTGGGAGAAAGAAACTAGAAGATGGAAAAACACTTGGAGGTCGTGGTCGGCTTACAAATGAAGCAATTAATGAAATTCAAACCTATTATGGCCTTACCATCAGCAGAAACACTTCAAATTTAGATAATATGAAAAAAGCTGTTTGGGCCGAATATTTTCATCTGGCTTCTACAAATGAATCTACAGCCCATGAATTATGCCCTCTTGGACCAGACACGTGGTGCAAGTACCGCAAAGCGATGGAAAAGGAAGAGCCATATGACCACTCTATTCATACCCATTTCCGTAGAATAGTGATGGAGGAAATAAAGCCCATATTTAGAGACTTATCTCAACCAGAATTACCCCGCAGATGCTTACACGGTGGAACCCAAAATGCTAGTGAGTCTCTCAATAGTTTGATTTGGGCGCGCATCCCGAAAGCAACCTTTGTCCACAAAAATACCTTGGAACTTGGCGTGTATGAGGCAATCTGTACCTATAATGAGGGAAATATAGTCAGATGTAAAATCGTAGAAAAGTTAGGTATTGTTCCTGGAGCTTACTGCACCAAGAGAATGAAGTTTGTCGACGCTCTACGAGTGAAAAGGGCAGAAAAGGCATTGGAAGCAATTGAGAAAAAGTGCCGGCAAAAGCTAACATCATCTAAAAGAAGGCGGGAGGATATGTATGAAGAATCAGAGGATCCAGACAACCCTAAGTATGGAGCTGGGATGCATTAAAGTAAAAATTTTCATAAAATATTGCATTTTTAATGTTTTTCTAACTTTCGGCTGATTTTTCCGCAAACGAATATTTTTAGCACTTAAGGAACATTTTCCCAAGAACGGTAACAGATGAAATGATTTTTTTTTGTTTACTTTGTCTAGTCTTGCTGTACATTTTAAACAGAGTGTTTTTCAAAATTCCTAGTACATTTCTTAGAAACTTGATTTATATGCAAAGTTTTTAATTCAAAAATATAACTTTTTTTTTTTTAAATATAAAATTCTGGTTTGTGATTGTATTTAAAAACCCTCTGCTCAAAATTTGTAGAAAAGTGTAAACTTCCAGTGAAAAAAAATTCAAAGCTCTACCACTTTTACTTTTTATTTACATGTACCTTAAAGTTGGGCAAATTAACATGTAATAGATAGGACTCCGCGACCCCCCTTAAGGAAACAAAAGTAAAAGTTCCTGGGGATTAACTTTAAAATTCGTCTTGTTATAATGTTACCATGTTTATATCTTTCTTGGTTTTTAAACGGCGATTATATAAACAAATTTAATTTGCAAGAATATTGTTCTAATTTATACAATAAAACTCAGCTACAAATATGGGCAACCTTGTATGTTTCAAGCGCATTCAAATGTTGGCTTTAAACAAAAATGATTTGTCCTCGTTATTGGAATATTTTATAGATGGTATGTTGCCCAATGTTTACCACACAATGATAATATTGAATTTCCTGTAAACAAAATTTGAATATTAAAGAAACTAAAATGGCCGACTCTGGATATTGATGGGTAAATAATACTGACAGCACTTCTCAATATTATTGTACATTATGATTAGTTGTCGTGTCTTACCTACCGTCGTATTAAAAACGAATACAATTGAGTTCTGCCGCCCCCTTGCGGCGAAATATGAATTGAAAACGAGCATGCCTTTTTTGTTAATTTATTAGACGATTAAAAAAATAGTCGTAACTTTTTAACCTTTACAGCGAGCAATTGTTTTCTTTATAGACAATTACAAAACCTTTTAACCCATCGATTCGTTAAGAATCATTTATACAAATTATTCACGCTCGTCAATTTTTTTTTTCTTGGTGGATTGTTTTATTATGTATAAATTTATGCGGTATCGGTTATGGTTGTGATGTATGAGATGTGCTTTTCTATTGTTAAACATGACGTTGTGTATACCACAATAAAAAAACCTTCGATACATTTAGTATTTACAGTTACATTGACATCTTGCCTTATATCTGGAAACTGTACAAGAATCCCAATTAGGTAGATACGTAACAGGGTTCCAGCGACATTTTTAATCACGTGTTCCGAGTTGTTCAATTTCGTTTCTTTGGAGAATAGCACACTTTCTCTTTTCTAAACAAGATTTTTCAGCAATTAACCCGCTTTAGTTTTTAGGGTGGAGTTCACTGATATCGTGAATCACGATTTTCACCTTGATGACCCACCACCACTATGACATTTTTGTGAACCGGAACAATTCAATCTGTCAACAGCTTCCGTATTTGCATTTTCTCATAACAGTTATTGCGATATTATGGAAACTGGAACGATAAATGTCTATATTAATCGTTTCCCGTTTCTTTCTACTCTTAAAACGTGAGGGATCGTTTAACACCATCTCACGTAAAACTAAGCCATTAAAGTTTTTTTCAGGGGTTAAAAAACACAAACATGACATAATAAATTGTTTTATACAATGTCGAGCTCTTTGTTTTAATGCTTTTAATAACGGGCTTAGAATTGTGCGATCGTGTTAGCATTGGCTTTGTTTAGAAATAATAATTACGGTGGCAATGACTTTGTGACCTTCGCATTGACTTTTTAAATACGAATTTCTACCAAATATGGAAATGGTGTTTTTTTTATAGTGAAGAGTGTAGAGAATATTTTGTATCTCAGTTGGCGCATTCCGGCGTCGGGACGTTTGCCAAGAATGTGTGAATCTCGTGAATGCAACTTCTCGTACAAACGACGGGCGTCTAGACGCGTATGCGCCCATTCACTTGCCTGTCGGCGCCGTCCACCCACATCACTATATTTCAAAACTATTAAATCAATTTTGTTTGATAAGTTACTTGTTTTAATATTATGCATGTTAAACACGATGTTCTCAATTCATCAACTAATTAATTTATTGTACCAAAATTGCCACGGACCATTCTTTTTTCAAAGCTACGATTTATGTAACTTCCCGTTAAAAGAACGCCGTTTTGCCTACGTCTATTAAAAGAGAAGCGTGAGTGTTAAACGTACTGATTAGGGTAAATATAACGGCTTAAAACTAAATTTAGATTGTATTAAAAACGAGGCGTATTGACAATTTACGTTTACATATCGAACTATATGGGTTAACAACCCACATTAGTAAAGAACCCACACTTTGAATTACTTCATTTCGATTCGGAACAATGTTAGTTAAATATAGATTTGAAAGTTGACATTTTTCTCATTAAAAAGCTGATAAGACGGATGTTATCACACGCAAATTGGATTTAATTTTGAACCTTTTAAAGAGAGAAATGCCGTGTAAACGGTTATGCCGTATTATTAGTAAATCTTGAGTTTAATTTGTTATACAAGGAATAATTACGCAAGATTTCAAATTTATGCCCAATGTAGTTACTAGGGTAAAGGCAGGAAATGGCGGCACCCTAAGGATTTTTATTAATTTCATAATTATTAATTAATTTTAAAGAATGGGACATGTATTAAATTGAAAGGAAAGCTTAACTTAACAACATTTTATTAAAAATTAAAATAAAATATAAAAATAAAAACGTTATTCAACAAAATAAAATATGCCTGATGGCCACCATTACTTCCTTCAAGTAGAGTAATGGCGTCAGGGCCGGCATTTCCTCCTCATAATATTTACATACAAAAGTCGCATGTAAAAAGTCCACTTGTATGGCTTGTACACGATTTATGGGCCCATCCCCCACACAGTGTGCAACGTATCCACAATTCTCTGTTTTTGCCGAACTCACCACAAGTAATGAATCATCATCACCAGAGGAAAATGACGTAGAAAGTTCAGCTACAACTACTGTCGGTTTACATGTCCTGCTCCGTTTTTCCCTTTGAAAGAATTCGGATAATCCTTCTTTAAACATGTTCTTTTCTGCTTTTGTATAGTGCTTGTCTTTTTTTTTTCTTAATTCTGTCTTGTTTTTTTGTTTCTTTTTCTTCTAACAGGGTTTTTATAGGTGTCGAGGTAAAAATTTCTGAATGTTGCTTTTTTGGGACTCGTTTGGGGGCTACTTTTTTCGTGCCTTCTGATATTTTGGAGGTTCCAGGTAAAGGCAACAGTTCATCAAATGATACTTGTAGTTCGTTTACTCTATTTTGAGCAACAGTGTTTTCAATAGCTTTCAAAGGAGTAGGGGTCATTTCATTTTCTCTGTGAACAATTGCAATAGTTTTAATAATGTTGCTATTTACATTTCTTAAAATATTCCCAGGAGGTGTAATCTCATTTTCACGAGGTATTGTAGCGACTATTTTAGTTTCAAAAGTAATCTGTCCTTCTGAATTTTCTTTATCACGAAATTTTTTATTTCTGTTTTGTGAGTTTTCATTTTTATTTTCTGTGTCATTTATTTGATTGTATACGGTGTGTAAAGCTTCTGCAGGGAAATAATCATCATTTGTGAAAATTTCAGGATCAACTGGAAATATTCCAGTGGCTTGAAAGCCTTTGATGGGCTTTTCAGGAGTTACCACTCGACCGAATGCTTTATTAAATAGTTCAGCAATTTCATTTGTTGAAATTTTCTCTCCAATATGAGATCTTAGATAATTACTGCACTCAACATTGTACGCCAACCATTATCAGAACATGTGTACATTGCTCATGGTGGTCCATTTCGTTTGAGCTGTGGGTTCATTCTCTTTCGTGTATAGATAAAGACAGGAGCAATATAAAGACGTGCAGCGCTAATGCAACACATCACGGTAGTTGTTTTCCCCTTTTCTCCACTTGTTATAAACCCCACTCTCTTTTGTCTTTTTGCTGCAAGTATTTTACCTGGAATCTGTACCGTAGTTATGCCGGTTTCGTCTGCATTAAAAATCTTTGTGGGTGGAAATTTAAATTTTTCTAGCAGTTTGTTTAAATTGGAAAAAAAAAACAATAATACATTTCCTTATTAAAAGCCGAAATCCGATGAATACTTGTTGCCTCCGGATTGCTGATTGCAACTGTTGGGTTTCTTTTAAGAAATCCCGTCAACCTAGCCTTTCCTGCTTCTTTCTTATTGTCGGAAAAATTATGTTTTAATTTATTTTTGCCAGCAAATTCAAATGCACATCTTTTTATTTCTTGAGCTGATAAGCCATAAAATAATTGTGACAGCTTAATAACCTGATGGGCCAATGCTTTTTCGTTCTCGATGTTTAAAATTGGATTAGGTCCCATCGCTGGACCTGAAAAATTTTGTTTCTTAATTCTAGTTTGAAGTGTACTTCTAGGGATGTTAAATGCCCTCGACATTTCTCATAGACTTCTTCCATTATTCTGGATAGCATTTAAAGCAGCCTTTAAATCCTCAGCACTCCATGCAGCCTTGACTGTTTTTCGTGGCATCTGCAACAAAACAAGAAAATTAAAATGCTCCCGTGCGGGCAATCGCGGCCGGCCGAGATTTCCTCTCTATCGATGGCCGCCATTACCCTACAGGTAGTCATCGGAAGTTATCGTAAATTGAAAAACAAAATCAAAAACTAGAGAACGAACATATCAACCGCAATAAATTTACTATCTACTGGAATAATCAGAGTTTTGAAAAGCATGAAAAACGTACTTTTATAGGTCGTTGAAATTTACACTATACTATAAGAACTGCTTGCAAAATACAAAATGCGTCATCGCAGCTCAACGGTTAGAGTCTGACTCTTTAGTTCGAATCCACACGGCTAACAGGTTGTATGGAAGGGGTACAAAGATATATAGCGCCAGTACTAACTTTTCCAACGCAAAAATTAAGGAGGTCGCAATTACCTCCAGGGCCGCCATTCCCTGTCTTTACCCTACATCTGGTAGGCAACGTCCTTTTTTTAGTAACACATTGCAATTTTTAGTTAGATATTTAAGCTTGGTGCCGACGTGTGACGTAATCTATTTTAGATGAGAGAAACAAAACTACTGTAACCTAACATAATTAAATTATATACATAAACAAAACTACAATAACCGAACAAAAGTAGATTAAATATATAAAATTACTGAAACCTAAAAGAAAAAAAGTGCACGAGCCGGGAATCGAACCCGCACCAAAAGAGTGGAAGACGACTCCAACCACTAAACCATCAGCGCTCTAGCAGTTTGACATTGAAAGTGATATTTAAACCATTTATAAAATACCTATTTATATGAGCTATAATGACTTCACACATCGGCACCATCCTCATCCTTGTTCCTTTGTTTACCGCCGCATTACGGCAATTGAAGTTAAATAAAGTGATTATAATAACATAATAATAGTACTAATATCAGCCGGAAATCAACAAAGCAGGAAAATCAAGGCAGCCTATGGCTTAGACCAGGATTTCTCAAACTTTTGGCTCCACGAACCCCTGTTAAAGTTTCCAGATGGCAGCGAACGCTTAACTAATTAATTCCACCCCCCCCCCCCACCCCTCACACAAGAAAATAATAAAATCGACTGTTGAAGATAAGGTTTTTATTTCAATAAAAAGTAACAAATACAGTGTCAAAAGAAATATCTTCTTAATATTAATGTGATGGGTGGGCTTGTTTCTTGTCAATTTTTACCTTAACTCTGACTCAGTATCAAGTCGATTGCTGTATTTCGTTTTTATCATGACCAGGTGTGAAAACCCATTCTCACATAAGTATGTTGTAGCAAAGTGTAAAAGGAAATTCACCGCTTTGCGTGAGAGTTCGGGATACTCTTCCTGTCTAGCAGCCCAAAAATCTATCAAAGACATCCTTTTTAAATCAGCTTGAAGAGGTTCATCTACGGACATTTCTAATAATGACTCTTGTTGCTTAATACTCAAACTAGAATTGATGCTCTCGATCGAGACCACAGATGGGTTACGAATCCAGCCATCTTTAGCATTATCAATATCTGGAAAATACCTTTTCAGTTCGTCGGAGAGCTGAGAAAGATGAAGAACAATTTCAGCCCTTATTTCGGAATCCACGGATAGGGCGTTCGTCGTAATAAATTCATGCAAAAGAGGAAAACATTAAAAGATATTTGATCTCAAGCAAGTTTTCCAAAAATCTATTTTTTTTATAAGCGCGTTTATTTTGTCCTGCACAGTGAATACACTACACGTGGAACCTTGTCAGCTAAATAGGTTAATCTTTTAAGCTAGGTTTCATCTTCAAATCGGAATTTAAGGTTGAAGTCACTGTCTTTCAAAAATAAATAGATTTCGTGACGAAGTTCAACAAAACGAGCTAATATCCTGCCGTTTGACAACCAGCGTACTTCACAGTGTAACAGTAACGAAACATGTTCACTACCCATGTCTCGGCATAATAATGCGAAAAGTATTGAATTTAGCGGACGCGCTTTTATGTAATGTATTATTTTTACGACCTCTGAAAGTATTGTTTTTAAATCATTGGTCATTTTCTTGCTCGCCAATGCTTCTCTGTGCAATGCACTATGCATACTTTTGACCTCAGATTTTTAATCCTGGATATTAGTCCAGATATCCTTCCTGTCATGGCCTTTGCACCGTCAGTCAATATACCAACGCACTTTGTTTAATCTATGCCATGTTCTTCAATAAAATCATTAATAGTGTTAAAAATATCTTCTCCTTTCGTCATTGACCCCAAAGTCTTGCAAAACAGAAAATCTTCATCACATATTTCTATACACATATCTAACAAACCCAAGTAAATTCGGTTGTTGATTCATCAACTTGAATCGTATAATAATTATTTTGTAATCGTTATGCGAGTTGATTTTCAACATCGTGTGCCATGTCGTGCATGCGACGTGCAGTTGTATCATTTGAAAGTGATATTTTATCCAGCAATTTCGAAAATGTGTCTCCCAATACACAACTGACCATATCTTTAGCAGCTGGTAAAATCAATTCTTCAGCAATATTGTATGACTTTCCGGTCTTTGCGATTTTATATGCCACAAGGAAAGACGCACGTAAATATTCAGTTAGTAGCCAAGACGGTTTTCATAGACTTTTTCGAAGAAGCAAACTCTTTCTTTTTTCGAACAAAAAAATCTATAGTCAACGTACTGCGGATGTTTTGTTTCCAAATGTCTTCGCAGCAATGATGGCTTTATCGAGCCATTTGGGAGAACTTCTGAACACACTGTGGTTCTGGGTATTGAGATTCTTCTTTGCACGTAAATCCAATTTTCAAATAGTCTTCGTCATATTTCCTTTTTTTTTGGTTCTCTCGACTTCGCGCAGAATTTTCGTTTGAAACTGAACTTTCAGCAGAAGTAGACGCAATTTGAGTAAATGTACTTTGTACAGGTTGCAAACTGGCTGATAACGTTGTATTACTTGGACATTTTCCGCGTAATGACCCCGTTTTTAACCACTCATTCATTTTCGAAACTAGCTAGCCGTTAGAAGGGATTGCAAATATTTTGTTTTTATTTTGCTGCCAACCAAAACGCGCTCACACAATAAACTAAATTCTAAAACAAATGAATCAAACACTGAGCGGACCAGGCCACGCGCCGGGCGGGGCGTGCGAGAGCGAGCGACGAAGCCGACGAAACGAAATACGAATTCAGTCGCCCGCGCGCCACTATGTGTGTCGCACGTGCCTACCAGTCATCAAGCCACCATTACGTAAATCTTGTCGGAAACCTCCTACCGTCGAATGGCGAACCCCTAGGGGTTCGCGTACCCCACTTTGAGAAACCCGGGCTTAGACTACTGAGATGTATAATCACGTAATGCGATGCTCCTACGCGATCACCAATTTAGCAGAATTTTTGTTAATGTTTTTAGGAAAATATCCAGATTACACCAATGTAACAGCACAAAGATTAGTTGATCAAAAACGGGTGATTATTTCCAAACAGTTCATACCTCAACTGCAATTGGAACAGCTACGAGGTGAAGTTAGACTATCCTTAGAAGTAGTGATGTAAAATTCCGGGAATTTAAAATCGAGAAAATATTCCCAAGGAATTTTAGGGAAATATTCCCAATAATGATTAGGACAAATAACTCAAAAAAATGTCGTAAGTTCATAAAATATAGTATAATTAAAAAATTACCCAGAAAAATACCAAATAAGGACATGTCATAGAACTTATAATGTTATAAAAATACTTAGGATAAGTAGAACGTTTGCTCAGTTTTGTTTCTCATTTCTATCTATTCACTGTCATCTAAGTCCATCAGATCTTCTTCAATATCCTCTTCTTTCTCCTCATCGTCACTAGAAGAAAGGATGCCGATGTCCGCGTCCTCATTGGCCACATCGTCGTCGTCGTCGTCCTCATCTACTTCAAGACTGTCATCATCTAAAATCTCCTCTTCCTTCCCTTCTTCCGGATCATCTGGATCACTCTTCAACTTCCCGTTAATGTGATTATCTAATTTAACATTTCATCTTAAAAAACACTTCAAGTTATGAATTTAAATGTAACCAATGTGATTATGCAACATATCAAACAGCTTATTTACAAATTTATGTAAAAAGACAATCTTCTAGGTATGTAAACAAATGACACTAATGGGTAGGTAGATGCAATATATTAGAAAGGTAAGCTAAAAATTGATTTTAAAACAAGTTCATATGCCAAATGCATATAATCGATATACTTGCATAAATAACTGCTTATTTTTTAAGTTTTTAGTGCATATTTGCATGCTTATTTGCCCATTTTTTACTGCATATAATCCGAGCTTTAGTTATGACTTTTGAAAATGAGGTTGGTCTGAGGTCCCGATTTCCTGAAGTATTTTTACCCTTGAAAGTAAATAGAAATTACATCATCATAGGCATAGGAATATGATGTTTTGTTGGTAATTGTGTTATTTAACCGAGATTGATCAATTTGGACCATTTTTAAGGAGTTATAAATTCCCACTTTTGGACAAAATTTCCGGGTCAGGGAAATATTCCCATTTTATAAGTTCCTTCCCACTGGGAATATTTTCGGCCCACATCACTAGAAGGAAATGGAAATGAGATGCTGCTCAAGAGAAGTTGGATCTAGCTGAAAGGCCGTATGTTGTGTGGTCTGAGGCGATTTCTGTTGTCAGCCCACCAGTCGTCACTGAGCAACAAGACTTGCGGCAGAAACAACCCCTTGGGGCTGAGTTCCAAAAAGCAATAATTGAATTTTTTGATATGGAACTTAGATGTCGCCCCTACATTCCTCAACAGATATGTTCTGAGAGGTTATTTTTACTAAGCAAAATTTTGAATGATCGAGTCACACTAATTTATGCAGGAGCGGTAGCAGTAGTAATGGAAAATAGGGAGAGTACAAAATGATTTTAAACGGAACCTAAAGAAGTGAGTGCAAAAAGCAGTCATGGGAAATCTGCCTGGAGAAATCGATAATGGCGCTCAGAGCCGCTATTGGAAGGTTATATGGACATATCAGAGGAAAGCGAAGTAAAAAACTGGACAGAGCTATCGCTCGAATCAGGATTTCCGCAGCGAAACATGCAGAAAGAAAACCAGACTATGTAGATCTAACGGAAATGCTAGATACTTTGAAGCAAAAGCTAAAACTGAAGTCTGATAGGCTTAGGAGAGATATCGAGAATCGCATCTGAGGAAAAAGCGAAATTCTATTCTTCTATTCTAACGTCAAACCAGAAGGAGTACTAGCGTAGTCTTAAAACCTCTAATCAGCTTGGTAGTTATGAACCACCTTCAAAGAAGGGTCTTGAGGAATTATGGTCATCAATATGGTCGCAGTCAGTTACTTATAACAGTAGTGCTGATTGGATAAAAATCGAAGAGGACAGGATACTCCCCATGTATATTACAAACGAAATGGTGGCTGAGGTGATCAAAAGTACACAAAATTACAAAAGCACCGGGTCCCGACTAAATACATAACTTCGGCTGCACCCATCGGTTTATAGCGAAGGAGTTTATGAAATTCTTGGCTCAATCAGCTGTAGTTCCCTCGTTTTTGACCTTCCTCTTCCCAAAGAGTAAACTGACTAGTAACCCAGCAAATTACCGCCCAATAGTGTGCTTGTGCACTCTCTACAAGATATTAACTGCGTGTCTCAGCAACGGTATCTATAAACACCTTGAAATCAATAATGTGTAATTGGGCAAGCTGCGAGTAAGCTAAGGGATATTTACACTGCCTTCATCGATTACAAGAAGGCATTCGATTCAGTAGGTACCTCATACTGGGCTGATGTGCGTTCTGCAACTGTATAAAGTGATTATTTGTTTATTTCAACATTTGATGACATCGTGGAGCACCACTTTACGATTTCACTGTGCTGGAGCGGCCACTACAACGCACGTGCTCCATATCAAGTGAGGTATCTTTCCAGGTGAGTCTTTTTTTTATGATTGTGGACCTGAACAGGCTAAATTTGGCCTATCGTGCTAAAGCACTCAGGAACACTTAGGAGGATGGATAGAGGGATAATGGATTGCCAATAGATGCCTATGAACAGCTACTTTAAATTTTCTCATATCAGGAACTAGGGAAATCATTCCAGAGTTTAGAAGTCGTGTAGAAAAATGTGGATTGCGCCCGTTTGGTACGACAAGTGGAGATTTGTACTGCATACTGATGATGTGAATGCGCGAACCGAGTGTTTCTCGCAAAGATAGCCCGAGATGGTATCAAAGAATATAATTCAGCAGCACAATAGCCGTTATAATAACGATAATACAAAGAAAGAACTGAAACCATCCTTCTATGCTCAAGGGACTGTATGTGAGAAGTTAAGGACGGGTCATTTATAAGCCTAATCGCTCTCTTTTGAATACGATCAACGATATCGAGAGTGTATTGGGGAGCACTAATCCAGAGGTGAGAATTATAGTCCAGATGAGGCCCAATTTGGGCCTTATACAGCAGAAGGAGTTGTCGAGAGCTAAAGTACTGCTTAGATCTGTACAAAAAGCCTATTTTACGAGCAGCTGTTTTGGTAGCTGACAGAATATGGTCAACCCATGAGAGATTTGAAGATACAGTCATACCCAACAGAGTAATAGAATCTGAAAACTTAACAACTGAGCCGTTCATACTTACAACAGGGAATGATCGATCTTTTTTGGCGGGCACAAGGCAACACTGAGTTCTGTTAGAATTAAATTCAACTAGATTATTCCCCATTCGAGAATACGTTGAATGTCTTTGTTGATTGAATTTGCCATTTCAGCTTTAATTTCTTGATTTGACATAGAAGGTGGATTATCACTATGAGTAGACTGAGATGAACTACAGTGATGGGTGCTATCGTCAGCAAAGCAATGGATGGGGTTAGTTGAAATAAGGTCATTTATGTACAGCAGAAAAAGTGTAGGCGCTATAACGGATCCCTGTGGTACGCCTGCGTTAATACTAACTTCTTTTGAAAAAAAGCCATCAACTACGACACGTATTCGTCTTTTATCAAGGAAACTAGAAACCCAGTTGATGAGCGTATCATTTAACCCAAACGAGATGAGTTTGGCAAGTAAACACTTAAACCAAACTTCGTCAAATGCCTTTGAGATATCTAAAGCGACTACAACTGTTTCACCGGACTGCTCTACTGTATTGTTCCAAACTTGGGTCACATATGAAAGAAGATCGCCTGTTGAACGACTTTGCCTAAACCCATATTGGTGGTCACTAAGGAGTTTGTTAGTTTTAAGGAACGTGACCAGTTGCTGATTGATGGCTTTTTCCATGATTTTAGACAAAATGGAAGTGATGGCAATAGGTCGGTCTTATCGCCTTTTTTGGGAATAGGTTGAACATTTGCTAACTTCCATGATGAAGGGAATTCCCCAGAAGATATAGATATCGTATAGAGCTTAGATAGGACTGGTACTACATAAACATTGGCTTTGTCTACAGAATCAGCAACTACCGATCCGTCAATAGATGTATAACTCCATTCCCATGAGGATGATTTCAGGTACTGAAAGAGCGATGTCCGAAGAAGAGGACGAATTAAAACAATATTCACGCCTTGGAAAGGTTGCAAAGAAATCCCGTAAATCACTCCATCGATCTGACTTAAAACACCACAAGGTTCTATCGGTTTTGCGAACAACAGTGAAACTGGGTACAGTAGAAATGATTTCTATTAGACAATGGTCGTAAAGACCTAAAGGCGAAAGAACGGAAGTTTTATAAACAAGACGGTTTGATGTAAGAAAGAGATCTAGAAGATGTGGGGTATGGTTAGGGTCTTGTGGGTTCAGAAATCATTTGTGTGGGATCACATGAAGTACCAAACGTCTCTGCACTATGACTAGCAGGATTTGTAGTAGATGAAAACTGAAGCCAATTAGAGTTATGAACATTGAAATCGCCTACAATTGAAATATCGCAAGATGGAAACTGAGACAGGTGCTAGTCAACTTTCATACTAAAGTAATCGAAGAAGTCTTGAGAGTTACTGTCATTAGGAGACCTATAAATGCTACAGTAGAATTTCACAAAATTAGGACCAGAATGTTTAAACCAAATCACGTCAAAATTTTTATTTTCTAAGGAAGAAACGCTCTTGCAAGAAATTCTGTCCTTGATGTAGGCACATACGCCTCCTTTATATCGAAAGTTAGAGTGAAGTTGGTATTGAGGAAATTGCAAGTCGGGTGACTCGGAGTTTTCAGAAGAGACTTGTGTTTCAGATAGAAACAAAATATCAGGTTGTAATTGTTCAAGATGTTGGTGAATAGCATTAAGATTAGACCTGATACCGCGGATGTTGCAGTAGTGAATCAGAAAGTTGATACTTTCGATGACCGAGGTCGCTTGGGCCCTGCCCTCCCGGACATCCGGATGGGGCAGAATTTTACGTCTGACATTTGCTACCCTAGAAACCACAGCCATCTTATTTTTTAATTTGGGACTTTTAATCCGATAGGAAGACAATGAGGGCGAGAAGGAAGAATAAGGATGAGAATAGATTAAGGATGAAGGAAAAGGTAACCGGCCGCCCTTACCGAGCTCAGAAAATCGCCGGCTGGCATGGAGTATACATGCCTACCACCTTTAACTGAGCCCTCCCTCTTGGTTTTATATGGCTTTGAATCCATTGTCAATTCTCTTGAAGCGATCAAATGGGGGAGGGGTCGATTTTAAAGCATGGCAGCGTAGTGAAGCATACTTTTAGACACTTAATGTTTGTGGACGACATTAAACTGCTCGCTGAAAGCTTATACCAACTTCAGGAACTTCTCCGCAATACTGAATCCGTTTCTAGGGATATTCAAATATAGTTTGGCATGAATAAATGCAGGACGTTAAGTGTTCAACAAGGAAAGGTGTCAGATGATAAATTTGAGCTTGAAGATGGGCAGATCATCGAATCTTTGGGTGAGCATAAATCCTATAAATATTTAGACTTAATGCAATCAAAGTGGTTGCAGCATAAGTCTATCAAAGATAAAGTTTCTGCGACATATTTGCAACGTGTAGCAGCCATTCTAAAATCCAAGCTTAATGGTAAAAACACAATTACAGCTATTAATACACTTGCTGTCCCGGTCTTGACTTATACGTTTGGGACAGTTTAGTGAACTCCGACTGATCTGGAGAACAAGAAAACCCTCACGCGGTTTTCAGCTCATCACCCAAAAGGGGCTATTGAGAGGTTAGTGTTGCCACGTCATAAGGGAGAAGGGGTCTTATTGAAGCAAGTGTCTGGCCTTCGAGCATATTTCTTGGTGCACAGAAAACCTTTTGCATGAAGCAGTTAACTTAGCGGATAATAAATGTACTCTACTGGATCCTCTGCATTCTGGTGAAGCTACTATGTACTGATGCGGCTTATCAGGCTGATGTCTTTGAGGAATGGAAAGGAAAAGCGCTCCATGGTAGACACGGCAATGATTTAAATCAAAGCTAGGTTGACGCGATGGCTTCGAACAAGTGGTTAACGTAGTGCGATATTTTTGCAGAGACCGAAGATAATGGCCATTCAGGACCAGGTAACTTACTCTAGGAACTACAGTAAGTATATCCTAATGAAGCCTGATGTTGTGGATCAATGCAGGAGGTGTACAGATGGTGCAACATATAACCGCCTGCTACAAGGTCTTAGCTCCGACCAGCTACCTTCAGAGGCATGATCAGGTCGCGAAGATTGTGTACTAAAAACTTTTCGAAACCAATATACTGTGTGTAATTGAGTAGGGAAACAGCCCTGCAACCCTTTCATAGAAAGTCAAATTTATTTCAACATTAAAATTATTACATCAGTCATAAAGCTCTTAAGTTTTGATAAGAAAATCATATTTTCAATTACTTTTTAATAATATTCAAACTCACATTACGCGTTAGGTTGTTACGTATTTCGACATATAGATTCGAAAACATGAAGAAATATACAGGGTGTTCTATTTGAACATACCATTTTTGGGCCATTGTCCATGATACCTGCAATCGGTGTCAATCCAAATTTAGGTGTAATGTTATCGTCTAGAATTTGAATGAAATACTCTGTAAAAGGTACTATTTACACCCTGTATTCGGATTCAGCGCTTTAACCCACGTGAGTTTCGTTATTCATACGTCTAGAAAAAATCATGTCGAGATGATTTTTCCTAATTAGAAAGTGATGAGGGGGGATTTGTTGTCGTCACATGCACATCCAAAATTTATGTTACCTCTCAGTTTTCAGGTTATTTTTTTACCATAAAAATTAGTTCCAGGGTCATTATTCAAGTTGCGGGCGTTAAATTAATTCATCATAAGTTCATTTTATTCCATTTTTTATTCAACAATGACATTACATTCTGAAATTACAAACCGTTCTCGCCTAAAGAAGAGTCTATCAAGATAGGCACAAATCATTTTGTACGTTTTTTAACATTTTTGTCACATATACCTTTTTGAGCAACGTGCTATTTAGATAATTTTTACGTAATCATTTCTTGAGTGATGAGCAAACGATAGAAACTGAAGAGGTTGCCAAAATAGGATATTCTCCCGAAACGACAATTTTGTATAAAATGTAACCTTTCACTTTCACTTAATAAATAGTTCGTTGTTTATGCGCGAAATGAAATCTCTTAACTGGCCGAAGAGAAATGGTTATGATCGTTAATGTCCAGCACGTTAAAAAATTATATAATTAATTACGCGTTCGTAATGTTTTCAGGATGCAGTTTAATATATTTTCCAACTCATATCTATTAGTTAAAATTTGTTTTTTATTCTCGACTAAAATTTATGTGTGTCATTACGCATGCATGGCTTACTTTTAATGTCATTTCGTGGGCTATAAAATATTACGCTCAAATCTTACCCTAATGTCTTAAAGAAGAAATTTAAAGGTATTTTGGCTTTGAATCAGGTATGTCGAGTGTTCCTAAAATACCGAGCCTATAAAATCTACATTCCGCACTCCACATACTATTGAGAAAGGTAATGAGCTTAGACATAATATTATTTATTATTTGAGGTCATAATTTGCAAAAGCGTTAATAATTAACTCGAATTACGTAAGTGATTGTTGTTTACTTATCCGAAAGTATCGAAATGAGGTTATAGGTCACATTTTTTAGTGAAATCTTGCAATAGTATATACGATAATAAATGCCCTCAATTGCTTGTGTCACAAATGTTAGAAGTTGCACTGACAAAGTACATAATTAAGTCTGTAAACTGCAAGGATAATGAGGACCAATTAGAATTGATGCCAACACACGCAAAACAGTTCATCGTTACCCACTTGATAATTTTTTCTGGATTATCTAAATATTTGGCATAACAATAATTTTTGGTCCACAAATAACCACCGGTTCTAATTCTTGCAAAAATTTCACGTCCGCTATGTTGCCTCTCTCTTCACCGCAAGAAATCCTTTTAGTTGTTATCGCATAGTCTTAACCTATATTTCGATTTTGCATATTTTAAAGCAAAACACCCACAAAAGTGACAATTACCATTCATTGCGATAAGTAAAAATGTACAGCGCGTGCTACTTTTAATTCGAAATTTTATTCCATTTTCGGCGAAACAGAAAGTCGTTTTTTTTTATATCAAATAATCAATCACTACTTTTTTTCAAAATATCCACTAAATCTGCAATGAGCAATGAAGTTACAGGATTGTCCCTTACCTTCTGGATCACCCAGTATACTATATCCAGACATAATGTAGCGTCTCCCAGGTACCCTATCTTGAAATGCGTAATTTGAACTTATTTGCAATAATGAAAATTCAAGAACAAAACAATCGCTAAGTGATTGATCTTGACTTGACTGACAATAATGTCACTATTACCCAAATTAATTGCCTGCCTTACTATTACTTTCCGGGCAATAATTAAAACATTAGAATTTAATTACAAGTCTGATATTTAATTACTCGCAAAGCTCAAATATGATCGATCGAAGTGGCCGTCTAGTGGTAGGTACGTTGTGCTATCTAAATTAGGTAGGCTGGATGAGGGACGTGTTGCATCATGAGGGGCAAGTAAAAAAAAATGAAACTACTCAAATTAAAATCAACGAACTTTGCGCAGCGTTAATCTACTATTGTGGGAAAGAACCACCAATAAAACCCACTTTATTTATAAACAATTGCATAAGTACATTGTTAAATCAAATAACACACAAAAAAAAAACAATCAAAATGCCAAGTATATAACAAAACAACATTAAATCAGGTTAAAGTGCGTACAAAATTATAGCATTAAGAAAACATGAATAAAAAGCAGTTTAGTTACACAGAAACATAATAATAAAAAAAACACATGTAGCCACACGTACAGGGAGGCCAACTAAGAATGCGAGGTACGTACTGTATCTGGGAAACTATCCATCGTAGGGGCTTGCGCAAAAAAAAAAGTTATTACTAAAACGGCCAATACAAAAACCTGGAAAATATTTTCAAGTTTCTGAAATGGCCGCTAGGGGACGTAACTGCAATCTTGAATCTAAAAAAGTGATGTTTCTGAGAATTCTGCTATATTAACCTAATAAAAAAATAACTGATCTTTGAAGTCGAGGATAATCTGAACTTTTTTTGTTTGGCACCTTTTGACGTATCTATAAAAATAAAGTGGTGGGGGGTATTCAAAGGTTTCCTTAAATCATCTCCGTATCTTCGAAACGGCTAATCCGATTTTAACAAACTTGGGTGCAGTGAAAACAGCTTTTCTTGGGCTACAAATGTTAAAATAATTGAAGTTTTGTTAGTTTCACATGTCGCCGCTAGAGGGCTTTGTTCGCCATTCCGACAGAAAAATTAAATGCATTAGTATGACTTTTTTTCATGAACAAGTAGCTAAATGATGCCTAAACAAGCTCGCGAAAACCGCATGTCGATATCTTGTTTCTAACCTAAAATATCGGCCAAAGAAAACGTTATACGAAAATCACTTAAATTTTTATTTTTTTTAACTATATTTTTCTGGAATTGTTTCTATTATGTAAGTTGTGGCCCTAAAAAGGACCGAGTTAAAGGAGGAAGGTTTTTAATGCCCCCGTAAATGCTCGAAATGCTGACCATCACTCTGTGTATTGCTGAGGCCTCTTATGGGTAGACAAACACAGCTTCAATTTCGGCTTTGAATAGGTTACCTAGAAATTGCGTTTTTAAATGTTTGTAAATTTATTCACCAGAATAAAATCACCCTTTTTGAAATTACTACGGGCAAGTAAGCAATGCCAAAAGTTATACGAATGGCCTATTTTTTGTTTGTTTAAATGCATATTCACTATGGATATATACGAAAAATACAATTAATAGAAGCAGTCAATGGAAACAGATACCTAAACAAAACATACATAATCCTCAAATTGTCAATCGTTGTCAATACTTTCGCGTTACTTTGAGCAATTTTTGTGCCTTAAAAATGCGTTTTACGACTAACGAAGCTGTTGATATGCTTGCGCTTTATTTTGAATGTCTTCAGAATGCCGCAGTAGCTAAAAGAGTTTACGCGGCTCGATATCCAAATCGGCGTCCTTGCGATGTAAGAGTTTTTCCCCGATTAGTGGCAAGCTTACGAGCCAATGGTAGTTTTCGGCCTACGTTTCAACGGCAAAGAATTGGAAGAACACAAGAAACTATTAACCGTGTACTGGGCTATATTGAAGGAAATCCTCATGTTAGCACAAGAGCACTATCCACTGAGTTGGGCATATCACGGACAACGGTTCGAAATATTTTGAAGGACCATAGGTAAGTTCTAATGGCCATCAAAATATATAGGTATTCGTTTAAACTTTTTTTAATTACTTTAAGAATGCACCCATATCATGTCGTTTTGCATCAGGCCTTGAAAGAGGAAGTTTTTGTTCGAAGGTTAGACTATTGCCATTGGATGTTAGGCATGATACGCGAAAATAGAGAATTTTTATTTCAAATTCTTTGGACCGATGAAGCCACCTTCAGTAGTGACGGGAGAGTCAATCTGCACAATATGCATTATTGGTTTGCAGAAACTCCCCATTGGTTACTTGAAGTTCAGCGCCAAGGACATTGGAGTTTAAATGTATGGTGTGGCATACTGGGAGGCAGAATTATTGGGCCATATTTTTTGGAGCAATGGCAATGGCAATGTATTTCTTGACTTTTTGGCCAATCAATTACCGTTGTTGTTGGAAGATGTGCCTCTGGAAACAAGGCAAAAATTGTTTTTGCAGTTGGATGGTTGCCCAGCACATTTTGCTATTAATGTGTGAGAGTATATTAATGCAGTATTTCAATAGCGGTGGATTGGAAGAGGAAGTCTGTTCCAGACTTAACTTGCCTCGATTTTTATTTATGGGGGCGCTTAAAGGACAATCGTGTTTCGGACTCAACCTACTACTAGAGAAGATATGAAAGAGCCGAAATTGAAGCTGCAGTTTTGTCTAGTCATGAGAGGCTTCAGCAATGCATAGAACCTTCCTCCTTTAAATCGGTCCTTTTTAGGACCACAACTTACATAATAGAAACAATTCCAGAAAAATCTAGTTAAAAAAAAAATTTAAGGAATTTTCGTATAAAGTTTTCTTTGGCCGATATTTTATTTATGGGGGCGCTTAAAGGACAATCGTGTTTCGGACTCAACCTACTACTAGAGAAGATATGAAAAACCGGATTCGTAACGCAATACGTAACATACCGAGAGCCGAAATTGAAGCTGCAGTTTTGTCTAGTCATGAGAGGCTTCAGCAATGCATAGAACCTTCCTCCTTTAAATCGGTCCTTTTTAGGACCACAACTTACATAATAGAAACAATTCCAGAAAAATCTAGTTAAAAAAAAAATTTAAGGAATTTTCGTATAAAGTTTTCTTTGGCCGATATTTTAGGTTAGGAACAAGATATCCAGATGCGGTTTTTGCGAGCTTGTTTAGACATCATTTAGCTACTTGTTCAT
Source organism: Vesta saturnalis (assembly GCA_036346205.1). Classification (NCBI taxonomy): domain Eukaryota; kingdom Metazoa; phylum Arthropoda; class Insecta; order Coleoptera; family Lampyridae; genus Vesta; species Vesta saturnalis. The sequence continues at coordinate 317,479 of JARFJB010002450.1, read as the reverse complement.
GAAAAAAAGTCATACCAATGCATTTAATTTTTTTGCGAAAATTAACCGTTTCTGTCGGAATGTCGAACAAAGCCCTCTAGCGACGACATGTGAAACTAATAAAACTTCAATTATTTTAACATTTGTAGCCCAAGAAAAGCTCTTTTCAACGTGCCCAAGTTTGTTAAAATCGGATGAGCCGTTTCGAAGGTACGGGGGGTGATTTAAGGAAACCTTTGAATACCCCCCACCACTTTATTTTTAAAAGTGCCAAACAAAAAAAGTTCAGATTATCCTCGACTTCAAAGGTCAGTTATTTTTTTATTAGGTTAATATAGCAGAATTCACAGAAACATCACTTTTTTAGATTCAAGATTGCAGTTACGCCCTCTAGCGGCGATTTCAGAAACAAGAAAATATTTTCCAGGTTTTTGTATTGACCGTTTTAGTAATGACTTTTTTTTGTGCAAGCCTCTACGATGGATAGTTACCCAGATACTACAGTACCTCGCATTCTTAGTTGGCCACCCCGTACAATTGGGTCATAAATAATCAAATTAAAAATCGTAACACCAAACACGTGGCCCTTTAAAAACCAATCATGCCGGTCTTTAAGTAAATAAGCACATAAAATAATAAAGCAAATTATGGTACATATGAAATACAACAATAGTAAAATTGCACAGGTAACTAAAGCACAAAATACATGTCACATTGTAATAAAGCATACAAAGAGAAATCAGCACGCAGGCAAACAGAAAAAAAACTCATTAAAACAAAACCTTACAAGGGTAGGTAATAAATAGATCACTAACATCGTGACCGATATATAAGTTTGAGTGCGTTAGAAAAATACCGTGCTCTCTTCTCGGGTTACACATTCATCTATACAACAGATAAAAACAATAGAAATCAAAATTCTAGGTGTTCAATGGTCTGGCTTGGGAATGTGTACCTACTGTTAATTGTCTTTTACAGTTAGTAACCAGCGGTATCCTGTACCCATTCACCAGCCACCTCTACACAATTATAAATATAACCAACAACCAACAATACTAATTCGCACAAATTCCAGAGTGTGAGGGCCCTGTACTGTCTTTTTATTTGTGGAGATCTCAGCGTAATGAGTCCGCGTACGAATAAGATACCTTTGAATGACAATGTTTGGTATTTAATATGTTATCTAGGCTGGTAAAAATGGTTTGCTGCGGGCTTTCTCTTATATAAAAATACATACTTGTACTAGAATAAATATTCCCTTAATTGATCACAGACACACATCGTTAACCTATGCGGTTTATCTTCAAAAAGGGTGACTGTTATTTATAGATTAATGTTTAAAACACTCATTACAACTAATACTCGAAAGAAAAGACAAATTAGTGTTGGCTAATTCAAAAGAAACTTTACACGCACGAAATATTTTTAAAGATAAACTGTGTACAATGAAGCTATTTAATTAACCCAAAAATCGATCTGGCTCGATTGACACTCTAACCTTTCCCCCGATTTCAACTAACTATCTCTACTCCACAAAAATCAGCCCCCGTCTTTCAAAAGTAATAAAAAACAAGAAACATTAATTTACGTTGGAACAGTTTCATATTAATTATTGCACAACATCTTAATTTTAAAAATATGCATTCGTCTGTAACAACCTTATATTTATGTCTCTCGAGTTTCCAAGTAACAAACAAAGATACCTTTTGTTCGCGGTCTGCCTAGCCGTAATCAATCATTAGAGCAATGACATTTTTACATCAAGAGCCCGCATAAGAAATTACAATGATTCGTTCCGCCCCTTCAGTAAAGCATTTTTAAGCGTGAACCTGCCACTCACCCCCTAACATGTGTTCACATACATATTCGTTACAAACAATCCTACATTCCTTAGATGAAAATATATAAATAAATATATTTTGAAAACATTAGCAAATTACAACGTATTATCAAGATATTAAAAATCCACTAATTATCTTTTCTATCGTGGTAACAAGGCGATTTGACAAACGTTTATTACAATAATAGAGAGAATCGAAACTTCAAGAAATGTGTTAAATGTTCTGTGAGTTTTTTATGGATAAATTAGGTTTTACTGCACCGGTCGAGGTCGGAATGTAAATAATAATTAGGCTCACCTGTATATACTGTTGATGTGTTCAAAGATTTCACCAGTTGGAACTGCATAACGAACAATTTGTAGTGTAACCAAAAATTAAATGAAATTCTATTCTAAGGGAAGACTGCATAATTCTATGTAACCAATTTTGGGAATTAAAATGAACTGAGTCTAGAATGCTCCGTCTATTTTGGTTAGGTTTTTTGGGAATGTCTAACATTAGTCATATCAAACATCCTAAAAGGTTATTAAGTTAGCCCCCCTTCCCCCCACATTGCAGATTTTCTTGTAACTCAATTCATAATTAGGTGCTAATGTAAAAGATTTAGTGCCTCTGAGTTTTAGCACAAGAATGGATTTAATTTGGGTGGAGATAACTTAACATTGAGGTAGGTGGACCTCAATTAAGAAAAAGAATATGTCAAAATATTTTGTACGTAAAAGTAATTAGGTGCTAATTACATGTTTTACATGGTACACCCACAAGTGACCCCATTCGAACTTCTATATACGTGGTTCACAAGTGCAACCTACCAGCAAGGGATAAATTAGCCTTCCAGTTTATCACTAAAATGAACTCTTTATTGATACAGTATCAAAATATCACTTACCTCTATTGAGCATTCTTAATGTTTACAAAAAGTAAACGGTGCGATCCACCTCACAACAGTAAAGAATGGTTAAAACTTTTGGTGCTTTTACGGCTTGAAATTAAAGTATTTTCTGTTTATGTCCATAAAGAAAATAACCAGTTTCCTAATTAATTATTCATGCCATTTCTTTAAAAATTGAAGATTTTGTTTAGCAGACCGACTAACCACTCAACGTAAAGTATCTTTAAAAAAATTAGGCGCTCGTTTGGTTTTCCATAAAAATGATTCCTTTATTTGTACTCCATTTAAATATACAGGGTGGTCCAAAAGTTTGGAACAAAATTCATAATTTCCAAAATAATTATTTTTGGAAAAACTCTCGTACAGGTCGATTTTTATTTTTGTTGGCACATTTTAGCATAATTTTTTTTTTATCAAAAACTCAAGATGGCGGCCACGCGCCATTTTGTAAAAAAAATTTAAATGGAAAGGCACATCGTTGGAAAGCTCTTAACAATGGGAATTCAAATCCCAAATTTTAAAACAATCAATTTAGGTCAAACAAAATGGCGACCTTTTCAATGCGTCACTTTTTTCCTTTCTGGAACATCTCCGGTGATCATTAGCTGATCTATCATACGTCTGATTACTTTGTTACAGAAATAAAACTTGCTATGAGCTTCCCAATGATGTGCCGCATGACTCCCCTATCTATTTAATTTTTTTACAAAATTGCGCGTGGCCGCCAGCTTGAGTTTTTGGTAAAATTTTGTTATGCTAAAATGTGCCCAACAAAAAATAAAAATCGATCTGTGCGAGAAATTTTTCCAAAAATAATTATTTTGGAAAGTATGAATTTTTGGACTACCCTGTATAGTTTGCGAATTTGGTGCTCGTACCGTTTCGAAAAAGTTGAACAGTGTCGTCACCAAAGGGGTCCATCTCTCAAGAGTAAATAATATTTTAAAAAGTTGGTACTTATTTGGTTTACTATTAAAATGGTTCCTATATTCCTACTTTATTTAAATATTTAGTTATAGCATTTAGTGCCCTTGCAATTTTGAAAACATTGGATTGCGCCGTCAGCAGAGATTATCACCTCTCAATTGCAAACTATTTGGAAAGTTTAGGTGCTCTTTTTTTGGTTTGCCATTAAAATGATTTCTTTATTCGTACTTTATTTAAATATCTAGTTTCTAATTAAATGCCCTCCTGTCAAGAGTAAACTATGTTTTTTCGGTTTGGACATGATGACAATGATTCCTTTAATTATACTTTATTTAAATACTTAGTTTTCGAATTAGGTGTTCTCACCGTTTAGAAAAAGTTTGGCGTTAAAACGATTCGCAATACTTTAACTGTGCTGTCGGCATAGTGCAACAAACCATCTCTCAAGAGGGAACTACGTTCGAAAAATTAGGTGCTCTTTTGGTTTGCTGTTAAATTGGTTCCTTTATTCATACTTTGTTGTAAATATCTAGTTTTCGACCTTCGTGTTCTTACAGTTTCGAAAACATTGCCTAGCCGAGAAACTCACCTTTCAAGAGTAAATTATGTTCGAAAAATTAGGTGCTTTTTTAGTTTTTCATTAAAATCATTCCTTTATTTGTACTTTATTTAAATATCTACTTTTCGTGTTCTTACCGTTCTAATTTGTGTCGTTAACAGAAGGACCCGCCTCTCAAAAGTAAACTACGTGTAACAAATTAGATACTTTTACGGATTGTCATTAAAATGATTCCTTTATTCATTAGTTTACTTTAGTACTCTTTCAGTTTCGAACGCGTTGCGAGCGGAGGAAAAACTGGATGCTTTTTCGGTTTGGCATTAAAAATATTTCTTTATTTATATTTTATTCAAATATCTAGTTTTCGAATTAGGTGCTTTTACCGTTTCAAAAAAGTTGAACATAGTCATCAGCAGAGGGGATCACCTCTCAAGATATAAACTATGTTTAAAAAATTAGGTACAAGCAATGGAACCGTTTCAATGCCAAACCGACAAAGCACCTAATTTTTTAAACCTGCTGAACAGAATCTCGATTTTTTTTTAATTGTATTGAGGTATAAAGAATTAATTAATTTTAATGTTGAACCGTAAAACCACCAAATTTTTTAACTACCTTTTACTCTTGGGAAGTGGATCTGTTGATGACAAAGTACAACTTTTTACAAACATTAAAGGTAAATAGAGGTACGGGCCATTTTAATTTTTTGAGTATATCATGTATCTCTTAGAAATTTTATTTGCAATTAAAGCACCTAATTAACACTTAGTTATGTGGTACTTTTTAAAAAAATATTTTAGCATATTCATTTTTTAGTTGGGGATCCAGCTTGACGTCAAGTTAGCTTCACCCAAATTAAATCCAGTTTTGTGCAAAACGCCTTAAGCATAAAATTTTTAACATTGGCGCTTAATTAGCACCTAATCATGAATTGCATTACAAGAAAATTCGCATTGGGGCGAGGGCACAAAGGTATTAGTGAAACATGGTAATAAGACATTTAGATATGAAAATTCTTGATTTTAGACCAAAAATTACATGAAATGACTGATTTGAGACAAATTTTCCGAAATTGATAAGAGATTTTGAGGTTTAAGATATTCTCATCAAGGCGTCAGTTGTTGATTGTAATATAGGCCTGCTATTATAACGCATATGTGCAGTTGCAGGTGAAGCGAAAAATAAATTAAGCAATGTTATACAATATCTTAAGTGTTACGGTAACCTTAACTCATGAAGGTAAGCGTTGCAGTCGGTTTCTCTCTAAGGACTGTAAACGGAAAATCTCGGACGCCATCCAAAGCAAGTTAATACCGTTCAACTGGTCCTTGGGTCAATACTAAGCTAAGACATCTTCCAGGCGTGGCACTAGGTATCTACAGTGAAGGTAGTTTTCATTTCAAGGTGTAAAGTGGTGGTGAAGATGCACCTAAAATTATAATTAATAGTGAAACAGATTCCCTTTTTTCACGATGACGAATATTTTATGATATTGGGTTCTAAAAATTAAAAGGTGTTTTTTGGCCAAAATTAATTTATGCGGCTATAAAATTAAACAGACCTTAACCACACACTACTAACTATAATTTTATTCAAGAATTAATTTTGAGCAAATATTTATCAAATGAAATCAATTATGCGAAAGCAATTAACTGTACCTCATAATAAACTGCAGATTTTTGATACGTTTTAAACGAAATTTTAAACGCAAACAAGATGGTGTAGTACGGTGCGTTTCTATATGTCACTTCAGTATATAATTTGTAGTGGCGTGTCTGGGAGGTCCAATACCTACCCGTAAAGTGTCATTTTGGTTTTAATTAAAAATAAATTATTCATATTCTGATAATATGAATATGCTACGTTTCCTTCATTACCTCAAGGCGGGATAATTTATTTAGTCGATTTATTAAAAATGTTAGATTTTAAAAATGCGAAAGTTAAATGACTACTACATGTAGAATGGCCCTTAATGCAATTACACATCGCATTTTAAGGGCAACAATAGCTTGTAGATTCAAACAGATAACAATTTTCATATTTTATTTTATCAAAATTGCAGTTTTTATTGCATATGGATTAAATATGAAAGATAACATTTATTGTTTGTGCCCAAATGACCTCATTTTAGATTCGTACTAAACCTATGCACATATGCGAACATATAATTAGGTTTAGTTTTTTCCGAAAAAATAAAACATATGTACCTAAATTTTATCTTAATTCACTGTTTATTATATAGAAATTAAATATCAAAAATAAAATCTTTATTATGTGTGTCCAAATGACCTCATTTTGGATCTATACTAACCCTATGCACGAATTCGTCCTTACAATTTAGTTTTTTCCGAAAAAATTTAAACAAATGTGCCAACATGTTGTCTTAATTCTTCACTCTTTATTGCAGAGGGATTACGTATTAAAAACCTTCAGTGTTTGTCTCCAAATGACCTCACTTTGGATACATTCCAACCCCATGACGATATGAGAACATAGAATTAGTTTAATTCGTTTCCGAAAAAATAAAAAAATTAGTGCCAATAATTTCTTGTCTTAATTTACTATTTATTGTATAGGGATTGATTATCAAAGATAGACTTCCATTATTTGTGTCCAAATGACCTCATTTTGAATCTCTACGCATACATACAATTCAGTTTAACCTTTTCGGAAAAAATAGAAAATCCGTTCCAAAAGCGTGTCTTAATTTCACTCTTGTGCATAGGGATTACATATCAAAGATAAACCCTTCACTGTTTGTGCCCAAATGACCTCATTTTGGATACTTACTAACCCTATGAACATGTGTGAACATAGAATTAGTTTAATGTGTTTGCGAAAAAAAAATAAATGCCAATATTTTATTGTCTCAATTCACTATTTATTCCACGAGGATTAAATTATTAAAGATAAAAACTTCCATTATTTGTGTTTAAATGACGTAATTTTGGATCTACACTAACTCTATGCACAATACGCTTCCATACAATTCAGTTTAATTTTTTTCTCAAATAAAAAGTTGAGCCAACATTTTATTGTCTTAAATCACCCTTTATTGTGTAGGGGTTAATTATCAAATATAAAATCGTTTGAACGTGCGTCCGAGTAATTTTCACACTTATTGCTGGAAGTTATTGCTAACTTTACATTGAATATGCACCCGAATGCGCAAGATCTATGGCTGGAAATCTATTGATAACTTCACATGGGTATTGTAATTTAGTTGCATGAACAAGAGTGAGAGCTATTTCGACATTAAAATATTTTGCTTCGAATTTTCTCAAGACCAAATCACGGTTTACTCGTAATGTTCCTACCGCAAGGGTTAAAGGCTAGATGTCACTGTGGGCGCCAAAAAGTGCTATTTCGTAAATGGTACCCACTAGCGAAAAATAGGTTTGGGATCTTTTTGATAGTGACTGATGCAACCATTCAATACACTTATTGGTCATTTTGCATATCACACATTTTCCTTGTTTTATTATTAGATAAGAGATAACGAGTTGAAAAGTTCTGATTAAAATCAACGAATGCTACAAATTATTAAGGGAACGTTTTGAAAGTTTTATATCACTAATAACGATTTAATGAATGCCGATGAGCAATTTTGAAATTGTGGAGCAATTAATAATCATTTTCTAGAATTTGTGTCAATAATAAATCATACATTTGCATATAATTCAGTAAATGCATTTACAACTGAATTGGAGACTGGATTATTTAAAAATGTAAATTCGGCGTATTTCTCAACACTTACATTGTTATTTTATTTATTGTCAATTAATACAGTTACATAACTGTAATAATTTTTTTATATAAATATTCATTTTTATCAGAAGAATGTTGAAAAGGTTACAGAGCAACCTACTTATGCAAATTTTTTGTATTATTAGAGAATATATCGAAATTCGAGTAGTGAAAGTGTCATCGTCGATTTCTTAACAATAATCATTTTCTTCGGTAAATAAATTGAAAAGATAACGGTGTCGTGCAGAGTGTAATCAAGCGTGTACAAGAATAATATGAAACGATGCGGTGATGTTCATGTCATTAATCGTTACCATTATGATGTGCTAGCGCAATTTCTGTAAGTTTCCGGGGTTAAGAGACTCGACAAAAACGTGGTTGGCTGCCGGATAACGTTACCGATTACAAAAAGGACATTTATGTAGTCAAGGTCAACAACGGCCATAAGTGATCTGCAACCGTTCATCTGTTGATAAAAAGAGAGAAAAAAAGAAGTGGAGGTTCTCAAGCTTCGTTTGTCCTTTACAGCTACACATTCCTTTTTCTTGTTCGTTGTTGGTCGCCACACAAAGACAGCTGCAACGTGATGCCTGTAATTTGCGGGCAGTCGGTGACGAGTTCCTACTTTTTCATATTCATGTTGGATAGAGCACGGTTTTAATACCGGTGGGTGTTGTTAACGGAGAGTATTCCGCTAATTACTTAGACGTGTTACGTGCAACTTCGTTGATTACCAATCATAGCATCTGGTATTTGTTCTACTGCATTATTGCATAACACGTCTTTTCCAAACCTTATTATCCATAAGTGTTCGTCAACTAGACTTCCTTGTTTACCACACTCGAAAACACAAAATTCTAACAAAGATAGATGTCAGCACTTCCGCATATTACCGCCATACCTGAGTATCTATTTATTCGCAGCTCATCTCAAGCAAAATTATATAATAGGAGTTAAGTTAGCAGCCACTTTTCAGCAGCCTGTTTCAGCCCAGCAACCAAAACACCAGTGGCGTCGGTAAATCAAAGAAAAAAAAATTGAAGTCCAGTCAGAAAAATCCGGCCAACAAATCATTTTGAATGTATGCCATTAATTTGCAAAGAGGGTAAAAGGTAAATAGTCACCCCTCAGAAAAATAATGCCAACTTGAAACTTGTAGAATATGTTATAAACAACGCAACAATTATCCGGAATTTATCCTATTAATTTGGAAAGAGAATTAAAGGCAAAAATTCACCCCCAAATATAAGAAAAATTCAGTCCTATCAGAAAAGTCCTGCCAACTTGAAACTTGTAAAATGTATTATTAATTACACAACAATCATTCTCAATTTACCCCATTTATTTGCAAAGGGGCTAAAAGGCAAAGGATAAAATGCACAAAACTCATCCCCAGACATAAAAAAAATCTTTATAAACTATAACATATTATTTATATACATATACTTATAAACCACGCAACAATCATTTTGAATTTATGCTATTAATTTTTAAAGGGGATAAAAGATAAAAACTCACTGTCAAATATAAAAAAAAATGTATGTACTGGCAGAAAATTCCTGCCACTTGAAACCTGTAGAATATATGATAATAAAAAGGCAAAAATTCGCTCTCAAATAAATATAAACAACTTTAAACTTTGTTGTTCGTCGATTAAAAAATTAAAAAAGGAAGCGAAAGTATACAGTTATTTGAACCATAACATGAGGAGCCTATGAGTGCGCTGGAAAATGCATTACTACTGCAGGACCGGACACACACCAACTCCAAAGATGTCCAAAGATGTAAGCGTTTCAAGTGTTGAAATTGATCCCAGCCACAAGAATGTGGTTCGACTTGTATGTGCTTTTACTTAGTTACTGCGACACACACCTAGACCGTGTGTTGTAAACACCGATCCAAGGAACAAAACCAGGCCAGCATTGGACAGCTATCTACATTGACGAACATGGTCACAGCAAATATTTTGATTCCTTTGGATGTCATTTGCGCGAAGAATACGTGTAGATTGCTCCGTTACAACGAAACGACAATGCAGGAATACCATTCGATTGGTGTGGACTACGTTAATGTTTCTGTATTTACCAATGACTGATTTTGTAAATAAGTTTTTCACTACATGTTTAATCCTAAATGATGAAATAATAAAGTTATTGTATAACACTTGTCTTTGAACAATTTTACTGTGATAAATAAAAAAAGTTAGGGTTAATGTAATGCATGGTACTGACCTGAAACCTGTTTCAGTCAGAGAATCCTAGATACAGAAACAAGATGTAAATCTAAAATTCTGATTTGAAATCACGTTCTGCCAGAAGAACCATAGAAACGGAAATAATATGCAATATACGCCAGAAAAGGCAAATAAGATGACGGAAAGCCAAAACGGCACACGGATTCAAACCAGCCAAAAGGACTTTAGTTACGAATTCAGTCCCAAGATATTGATCAACCAAAAGGAGGTAGATACGGATGCAACCCTCACCCTTAATACGAGACTCAATGTACAGCTGATAATTTTTTAATTAAAACTATTCAGCTAATTAAAAATCTGCTAATCACCAGTATTCCATTATGGAAAATTTAAAAAAATGTACATAATGACCAAGGTCATTAGAAAAAAATCCATAAGTCATTAAGATAATGACAGTCATCAACCTAAAGACATAACCTTGGAAGGAAAATACATTAAAAAAGCAAATTAACAAAATCCAAGATGGCGGCTAGTGGGGATATATATATATATATATATATATATATATATAATAAATTTATTATAAAAGGTGATTCAAAAAGCGCGCCGGTTTTAATTATAACAAAAAACAAAGTTTATTTTAAAAAAATCATTTACAAAAGACATAAAGCTTTTAATCAAACATTCCCAATTTAAGAATGGAAAATCACATCGGGCATATGTCCCCCTCTACTTCGGTGGCATGCCAAAACTCGCTTCCTGAAATTGTTGATTACAGCTTTACAAACTTGCAAGTCGATTTCGTTGATAACTCGTCGAATTTCTTCCTTTAACTCGCGGATGTCTCGGGGTTTATTGACATAAACCAATGATTTGACATTACCGCAAAGAAAAAAAGCGCATGGGGTTAAATCACACGACCTTGGTGGCCATTGCTGGTCACCACGAAGTGAAATGAGCCGATCCGGGAATTTCTCAAGCAGCAATGCAACGGTTTCGGCGGAAGTCTGACATGCTGAAACCATAACTGCTGAATGTCCATTGTATCGATATGAAGCCAAAAAAACTCTTATCATCGTGCGGTATCGGTTTCCATAAACTGTTACAGCTTGTCCTGCCTCATCTTCAAAAAAATAAGGACCGATGACCCCACCCGCCCAAAATCCACATCAAACCGTCATTCTCTGCGGATGCATTTCTCTTTCATGAATCGATTGAGGATTTTCTGATCCCCAAATACGGCAGTTTTGCTTATTGACAAATCCATTTAAATGGAAGTGGGCCTCATCGCTGAAAATGATTTTCCTCGCAAAGCCGTCGTCCTCCTGTTGTCTTCTCAGAACCCAGTCAACAAATTCTCGTCTCCTTTGGTGATCGGGCACCTTAAGTTCGTGGGTTAATTGGATTTTGTAGGGATGGTAATGAAGATCCTTTACAAGAATTCGCCGCAGTGAAGAATACCCTATGTCCAATTATTGGGAACGACGTCGAACCGATTTCTGTGGGCTATTATTGACACTATCACGAACTACAGCAATGTTTTCAACAGACCGGCCAGATCTAGGACGACCAGAATTTTTAATGTTGAGTGTTGATCCTGTTTCAATAAACTTTGTCATAAGTCCGAAAATCGCACGAAGTCGTCGAACGTTTTCACGATTAACATACGTTGTTCAGTAGAAAAGCGTTCCTTTTTGACACACAGAATGAAATCGGAATATTAGCAGATATCAACTTTATAAACAACTAAGCAACAAACTACAAAATGGCGAGCGATTCAAAACCGGCGCGCTTTTTGAATCACCTTTATATATATATATATATATATATATATATATATATATATATATATATATATATATATATATATATATATATATATTATATAGACACACATACACAGTGAGTCCCAGAAGTTATGTCTAAATTCATTTAAATTTCAAGGGTCTAGTTTTTGGAGAAACGCTTGGACACTTCGATTATTGTTTTTGACGCGTTATTTTTAGTGGTAAAATTTTATATATAGGGTGGCCCAAAAATAAGTTACGACCACCAACTTGATTTTGTCAAATGGAAACGCCTGTTTTTTCTTTCATTTTCTGAATCCGCTTTGAATTCTGAGTAAATCTCATGTGCCATATCCTATACCTAAAGTCAACAGATCTCGAGGAATTTACAATTGAACGTATCAACAGTTAGGACCGTATGAAAGAAGGCGGCGTTTGTTTTCTGTCAAAAGGAACAATTTATTAAAAAAACACAACAAATCAAGTCAAATGTTTAAAATGTGCACTATTTGCGGCTTGACAATAGCCAAGGCGATGAATAAACTCTCTTTGCACGTTTCCAACCACTTCTGGAGTCATGGCACGCATTTCTCTTCTGATTTTCTCTTTCAATATCTCCAGATTGTTGGACCTGTCAACATATACTTTTGAAAGAAAGCATGTACCTATTGTTTATGGATCACCGTGGATACGATTATTTTGCAAGTGTTCTTGATAATTTTATAAAGACAATATTTATTTTTTTTCGTAAATATCTCGAGATCTGTTGTTATAGGTATAGGACATGGTACATGAGATTTACTCAAAATTCCAAGCAGATTCAGAAAATGAAATAAAAAACAAGTGTTTCCATTTGACAAAATCAAGTTAGGGATCGTAGGGATCTTATATTTGGTGATTGGGCACATTAAGTTCCTGGGTTAATTGGATTTTGTAGGGATGGTAATGAAGATCCTTCACAAGAATTCGCCGCAGTGAAGAATACCCTATGTCCAATTGTTGGGAACGACGTCGAACCGATTTCTGTGGGCTATTATTGACACTATCACGAACTACAGCAATGTTTTCAACAGACCGGTCAGATCTAGGACGACCAGAATTTTTAATGTTGAGTGTTGATCCTGTTCCATTTGACAAAATCAAGTTAGGGATCGTAACTAATTTTTGAACCACCCCATATACAAAATTCTACTACCAAAAAAAAAGCGCAGTCAAAAATAAAAATTGACGTGTCCGAGCATTTCTCCAAAAACTAGACCTTTGAACTTTAAATGAATTTAGACATCATTTCTGGGACTCACTGTGTGTAACTATACATAGCTCTCGTAAAGTAGCGGATAAATTCAATTAAAATTTGAATGGGAGTTTAGGAAGTAAACGCTCGGACCCATCGATTTTTATTTTCAATTTAGAATTTTTTACGTAAAAGTGAAATATACCGGGTTTGTCAAGAAAAAGATATGATGACGACATTTTTTTAAATGCCAACCCCCATGCCGAATTAGAAAGAGTACATATGGATGATGTTAATACAGGGTGTCTCAAACTTGCGTCCATGGGCGATACCTTCCTTATTTGATTGAATAGAACAAAATTTTGAAGTGTAGTAGAAAGATCTAAGGCGCATATTTTAAAATTATTTTAGGTTATACAGGGTGAACCAAACAGATTTTTTCTTAAAGGGGACACTGTTATTTCAAATTTGGATTCAGCTCAATTCGGCCATTATTTCAATATAAGGTTTGATTATGTTATGCAGTTAGTTTAGAAGATGTAGTCATTTTGAAGAAAAAATCGTATCTAAATGGATACCATCAGTCGATTTTTTTGGGTTAGACCTAATTTAGTTGTAAAATAATTCCATTAATTTAAATTAAATGTTCGAATTGAGCACCGTTAACAATCTGACAATATCCAAGGCGATTAACAAATGATTTTTGAACGTTGTCGATGACATCTGCGGTAGTATTTCTAATTTCTTGGCGAATTCGTGCTTTTAAATCTTCTAAATTACCCGGTCACGTCGCGTATACTTTACTCTTTAAGTATCCCAACAAGAAGTAATCTAGAGAATTTAAATCTGGCATAGTGTAGCAGCGCTTCATCTTATTGAAAAAGATGTCACGGTGGTGCATATCGGGCTCTTCTAAATCCGGATACAACGTTATTCGAGCGGGGATGAGGTCATTTTGAAGAACATAAGTGTTGCATTTGTTCACAAAATTCATTGCACAGATCAAAATCATCTTCCAACAGCTCGTGAGGTAAACATATCTTGTAGGGGGAACTTCTCTCGTTTTAACACTTTATGTCCATTAAATAGCGCCACACTAATATTATTAGCCGGGTCCGTAATGGTCGTATTAGAATTATCTTGTGCTGCTAATATAATGTTCAACTGATCTTCTTCACTTAACGACTTTCTACCGTTGTTTCTCATATCCCGAACATGCCCAAATTCACGAAATTTTTCCTCAACTCTGCTCACCATTCTTTGGCCAATGGATAATCGATCAGAGTTTCCTCATATTTCACAAAATAACGGTAAAGTAGTTACTAGATAAACTCACGATAACAATGCAGTCGCCTTAAAAAACTAAACACAAGTTGCTAACGTGCAAATAATTAGAATCATTTTAACAAAATGTACAGTTTAACGTTTTCTAACATTGACAATCAATTTTCTCATTTTTAATGTTCACGATAATTTTTATTCAGTATTTCCTTGTGTAACCATCGTCCATATTTACCTTGTCGGTCGTAAAAAATGTACCCTTTCTGCAATAAAAATTGAGGGCTGATATTAAAAAAAATGTCAATGACGTCATATCTTTTTCTGGACATACCCTGTATATTTCACTTTTACTTACAAAAATTCTAAAATGAAAATAAAAATCGACTGGTCCGAGCGTGTTTTCTAATTTAATCTCAATATTTAAGGAGGCGATTTCTGGGTCCATTTTAAGAAGAAAACTTCATGTGAACGTATGTCCTAAACGTCGTAACTTTTGAGGTACTGGGTGGTAAAGTTTTCAAAAATAAATCATTTACTATTAATATCTGTAAGAGCATAGATATTTTAATGAAATTTGGCATACATGTACTATATAGCAAGAGGCATTTTTTAATGTACTACATTTTTTTATTTCCATCAGTGGCGTTCGTACGTAATTTGACCTGCCTATTTTGGCAGACATTGATGGTACGCCACTGATTTCTCTTAAAATAAAAATTATTCTTGAAATCCCCAATCATTTCTATGCAAATTTAATCCCTTGATTTTTTTCAGTCCGATGCAAGGTTTTCGCTTAAAAGAATAAAAACAGTTTCTCTGCATGATCATAACAATATCGTTAATACGGAAATGAAAATATCACCATGCAGAGAAATGGATTTTATTTTTTTAGGGGAAAACCGTGCGTCGCACTAAATAAATTCAAGAGATCAAATCTGCTCATAAATGAATACAGATTTAACTTTTTTTTACTTTAAGAAAAGTCAGTGGCGTGCCATTGGGACTATGTTAATTGGGTCGCCAGTGGTTAAAATCGAGAGTTTGTTTATTTTTATGAAAAATGCCAAAAAAATATCTAGCCTTTATTTACCAATCAGTAACCACAACCACAGGATGTAAATGATTTTGTTAGAAGACTTTTCTTTTTTAAATGTTACTTTTACACTTTTAATGAAATAACAAAACATTCTTTAACAACAAGATAACTAATAAACGATTCTTATTTAAAAAAACAATACCTGCTATTAATAATTTTAACAAAATTATAAATCGTCTGTTAATAAATTAATAACCTTTGTGAAAAAAATAGAACGTAGAAACTAGATGAGTTGTTGAAAATGTCCTCCACCTTGAAGGACGCACGCTTCAGGTCTTTTCTTCATATTGCCGCGCACGTTTTGAAGTATACCTCCAGTATTTCTTATTAAATCGCAGTCAGCTCTTATACGATCCTTCAGCTCTTCTAAAGTGTTTACTGGGGCGCGGTAAACCAAACTTTTAAGATGCGATAAGAAAAAGTCTACACTATTTAAATCTGGGGACCTGGGGGCCATGGTTGAGGTCCGCCACGACCTAACCATCGGTTATTAAATGTATAGTTTAAAATATTCTCTGAATTTAGATATGAGTATGTTACATGAAATATGTTCAGAGTTTCTCAGAGAACTCAAAAACGTCATAATATACTTGGGGTTCCATAAAAAAAAGTAAATTTATCTTCTACATGGGTAACCCTGTATACATGTGTGTTACGTCAAAAAATGGATAACTAAAAACAATATTTGACGTGTTCCAGAATTTTCATGAAAAATATTTCCTTCAGTTTTTAACAAAGTGATGCGGTATTTTTGACCCTCTCTTATGTGTATTTCTCGACAACTGTTAAGTTTAGGTATAGGACATGGTACATAAAACTTACTTAAAATTTAAAGCAGAATCCAAAAATGAAACAAAAAAATAGGTGTTTCCATTTGAAAAAATTAAGTTGATAGCCATAAATTGTTTTTGGGCCACCCTGTATACATGAACTTTAAAAAAATTAAAAATTAAAATCGACGTGTCCGAGCGTTTTTCCAAAAAAAAAAAACAAACACCTAATTTTTAATTGAATTTATGCGGTACTTTTGGCCCTCTCTGTATAAGTTTCAAGTTGACCGGATTTTTCTTACTGAACTTTGAATTTTTTTTAACTTACTGACGCCACTGGTGTCTTTGCTGTTGGAATGAAAGTGGCTGCTAACTTAACACCGGTAATTATATAACATCACCATACGTAACGGTGTACAATTTCGCATATTTACACTAAATCCTTATTATAGTTTTCGATCATTTCCTGGTTTACTCATAAACCTGAGGTCAATAGAATGGAACTAATTACACTTTTTTTAATACTATATTTAGAATTGTATAATAGTGAACCTTGAAAATCTAATTATTTTCTCTCATTTCAGGGGTAAATTTGCAACAGTACGAAAAGCAAATCATAGATCTACAGGAGTACCCTATGCTGCAAAATTTATAAAGAAACGACGTAGAGCGACCGATCAAACTAAAGAAATTTATCACGAAATTGCCGTACTTTTACAATGCGAATCGAGCGGACGAGTAGTACGATTACACGAAGTATACGAAACGACTTCCGATATGGTTTTAATATTGGAACTTGCTGCTGGCGGTGAGCTTCAGAGAATTTTAGAAGGCGACGAATGTCTTGGTGAATTAGAAGCTAAAAGAGCAATGCGACAAATTTTAGAGGGTTTAGCGTACCTTCACGAAAGAAATATAGCGCACTTGGATTTAAAACCACAAAATTTGTTATTAACAATTGAGAATAGTTGTGAAGATATTAAATTATGTGATTTCGGTATTTCGAGGGTATTAGAGAAGGGAGTAGAAGTTAGGGAAATATTAGGTATCCGATCGTGTAGATTATTTGAAATAGTAACACAATTTTGCTTTTGTAGGTACACCTGATTATGTAGCTCCAGAAGTATTAAATTATGAACCAATCACATTAGCAACCGATATATGGTCAATAGGAGTGTTAGCCTATGTCCTACTTACAGGATATACACCGTTTGGTGCCGCAGATAAACAACAAACGTACCTAAATATTTCAAAATGTGCCTTATCCTTTGATTCGGATCTTTTTGAAGATATTTCAAGCACAGCAATTGATTTTATTACTACATCGTTAGTCGTAGACCCAAGGTAGGTATTTTCTCTAAATTAAGGTGCGCGATTTTTATTTTGATTTAAATTGTATTTTTTATGAAAACCAAAAGTTATTATGCCATTTAGTCCAATAAAATAAAAAGACAGAAAAAAAAGTTAAATAAATCTCAAACTGAAAATAGTCCATATAACGATACATTGGATTCCATTTTTTTTTTTACTAAAGAAGTGAGTTTATTCAAATAATGGTAGATATAGTTAGTGTTCTATCTGGAAAGTATCAGTTACTAATTGTACTCATTTCAAGATTTTATAAGCTTATCAGCGTGTGGTTTAGGGTCGACTGTGAAAATTTTCATATTTTGGATTGAATTTTTGGTGTAATCGTTATTGCCCAGTACTATTTACACACTTAATCGTTTATTGTTCATTACAGTACTATTTACACACTAATTATTAAACTTAGATCGTATGTACACGGTGAAGGGCCGGCGCGGGACGAGCGGGTGAAGGAGCTTGCTGTGGGCCTCGGTGTAGGGCGTACGGCGGGCGAGGTTGATCTGCACGAGGTGCCACTTCGTTTGCTGAGGATGAGGTTGCTTACTCGGCGCCGGGGGAGCGGTGTAACCATCGAAGGTACGAGCGATCGTTGTCGGAAAGCCCCGAAGTCGTTCCGTTGTTGGAGGCGCTGGCGAGCGGCTCCCGTGCGTAACATCTGTGATTACAGGGCAGCGGACAGTTGTCTCTGTAACAACCCTGTCCGGGCTATAAGAAATACGGCGCAGGGGGTTAGGTTGTTCTTATCCGGACTGTGGGAAACTCGGGCGTAGAACGCTAGTTTCGCCTCGGTCAGGGCTATAAGAAACACCGGCACAGGGCGCTTCACTCTGTCCAGGCTGTAGAGAAACTTCGGAGCAGAATAATCCTTTGGCTGGTTTGCTTCCCTTATAAACCCGAATGCGAGGGCGTGTTTTGTGTCTGGGGGTAGCGTTGAAGGGTGTGCTTTCGCGCGTGGGGGTAACATCACCCCCACATAGCCCCTTGATAGTGATGGAATCCGTTTCGAATCGCACCGGAGGGGGGGGGGGGGCGAATGTTTCTCCCTGATCGAGTTCTAATTTGTTCGCTGGGGGTTGCTTGGGGCGTATAGCGTTGCTCCTCGACGTATGCTGTTTTTACTCGGTCTGCTGTCACCGTGCAGGGTTGGCCGCCTCTGCCTATCGTGAACGTCATTTTCCCGTGCGTGATGATGGTGTACGGTCCGTCGTACGGTCGTTGTAGTGTGCGTTTTACCGTGTCGTTTAGTGTGTTGACTGTGGGCCCAAGGAGTGAAATTGCTGTGGTGCTCATGATGGCATCGGCTACTCTTGCGAGATTAGCATCGGTTTATGTTGCCGGGATAGCTCGGACGTTTGATAGTAGACGGGTGGACAAAATGGATCATAACAGCGTTTCCGGGACTGCCGTTCCGGCTAGTTGCTGCAAGTACCGTAAAAACTGGGATGGTTTACGATCCCCCAACTCTTCTGATTCTAGTAGCGGTGTGGTTTTTTGATCTTGAGTGATGCTGAGTCTATGGATTAACTCGGTTTTGAGTTTTTGGTACTTGTCCTCTGTTGGCGGTGTTGTGAGGATGTCTCGTACTTCGCTTGCAAGCCGAACCTCGCAAGTTGCCTGCCACGTATCCGTACTTCGTCTCGTCTGCCGTGATGCCACTTATGTGGAACTGAGTCTCGATTCTTGCGAACTATAATTCCGGCTCATCTGGGCAGAACGGCGAATTTGAACACTTTGCACTTGCGTTAACTCTTGCTCCGTCATTGTCTTTTTCACTAGCGCATTTTCACTGTTTTTGGTCTTGTGGTGCCTATTGTCCGTTACACTCGCGTATTTTACTGCTCGTTGCGCGTTTAGAACACGTCGGGGTCACCAATTTGGTATAATCGTTATTGTCTAGTACTATTTACACACTTAATCGTTTATTGTTCATTACAGTAATATTTACACACTAATTATTAAAATTAGATCGTATATACACGGTACAAGGCCGGCGCGGGTTTGGCGGGTGAAGGGGCTTGCTGTGGGCCTCGGTGTACGGCTTACGGCGGGCAAGGTCGATCTGCACGAGGTGCTACTTCGGTTACTGAGGATGAGATTGCTTCCTCGGCGTCAGGGAGAGCGGTGTAACCATCGAAGGCACGGGCGATCGTTGTCGGAAGGCCCTTCAGTCGTTCCGTTCTCGGCGGCGCTGGCGAGCGGCTTCGTGCGTATCATCTGTGATTACAGCGCAGCGGATAGCTGGCTCTGTAACAACCCTGTCCGCGCTATAAGAAACACAGGGGGATAGATTATTCTTATCCGGACTGTGGGAAACTCCGGTGTAGAACGCTAGTTCGCCTCGGTCCGGACTATAAGAAACACCGGTACAAGGCGCTTGACTCTGTCCAGGCTGTAGAGAAACTCCGGAGCAGAATGATCCTTTGGCTGGTTTGCTTCCCTTATAAACCCGAATGCGAGGGCGTGTTTCGTATGTGGGGGTAGCGTTGAAGGGTGTGCTTTCGCGCGTGGGGGTAGCATCATCCCCACAACTTATTGACTCACATGTAAGAAAAATTCCATGTAAGGTAAATAAATAAGACACCTTTTTAGTGCCTATTTGGTTTTCTATCTGAAAAGTATCAGTTACTAATTGTATTCGCTTCAAGATTTTACAAGAAGCTTGTCAATGGATGTACTCATATACAAGGCGTTCATTTCAAGAGTTGCTACCTCGGATTTTTTTAAAAAACGCTGAGATGCATAAAAAGAATTATCGAGGGGGACAATTTTTTAACCAAAAATTGCTTCACCCCTTTTACCCTCCGCCCCCAGGGGTTACATTTTTCAAAATCTCAAGCGGTAAAAGGTATCGAGTGATAACTCATTTGAAAGGCCCTTTTGATTACTTTATCAGTCCATTCGTTTGCGAGAAAAGTAAGGAAAACTTCTTTTGCTCTATGGATTTTATCCCACTTTCTTAATGATTATCCTTATTAAGAAGAAAACTGTTATAGAAATAATAATAATTACCCCAACAATAGATTCTGCAGCAATTAACGTAGGTACCAAGATCTAATTTAGACGTAAAAGACCAAATTACGACATTAAAATTTATTTTAATGTCTGAGAAATCAAAAATGCGTTTTGTCTTATTTGAATTGTTATTGTTTGTAAAACAAATATTTTTTTGCTGAAGAATTTATTTTCTAAAACAAGATTCGAACTGTACGTAGGAAGCTATAGTCGAGGAAATAAGGCTAGTTCTTTTATTTAATCATACTGTAAATCTAGTAACAAAATGCACGTATATTCTTATTTCGGTTTTGAACTGCCAATGGTTGTCAAATTTCTGACTTTGAAGGATCAACAATCGGAGTCTATAGTTTATAAATAAGTGAAATGTTTGACAGTTCAAAATTACATTGACAATTCAAGTTTCAAGGTCACTTAATATTAATTTACAACATACCCAAATCTAGTAACCTTTTGTTTCATCCATTTTATGTTTAAGCAAAAGAGAAAGAAAAAGGACAATGAAGCGAAGAAAGTATTGTGACAGTGACAAGTTGTTTAACTACATTTACTAAAATGGTGTACACTCGAAGGGTTAATAATAATAATACATTAAGAATTTGGGACTTAAGGGATAACTTCCATAGAGTAAAAACAGCTTTTCTTACTTTTCTCGCAAACAAATGGACCGATTAAAAAAAAAGAAACGCCAAAATAAAGGAACCGAAAGAACCTTTCAAGTGAGCTATCACTCGATAACTCTTTACCATGTAAGATTTTGAATGGGGTAACTCCTGGGGGCGGAGCAATTTTTGGTTAAAAATTGTCTTTGCCAATAATCCCTTCACATTTCGTAAAATCGGAGGTGGGAAGTTTTGAAATGAACACCCTGTTTAATATTAAATAATAATCCAGGTAGAGTAAATAAACAGAACACCTTTTTAATGCTGATTTGGTTTTCTATCCGGAACGTATAAGCTACTAATTATTGTATTTACTTCACGATTTTACAAGCTTATCAGCTTATTTTGGAGTCTTATTGACTCACATATAAGAAAAAATTCTATGTAGGGTAAATATATAGGACACCTTTTTAATGTCTATTTGGTTTTCTATCTGGAAAGTATTAATTACTAATTGTATTCACTTTAAGATTTTACAAGCTTGTCAACGTGTGGTTTAGGGTGGACTACGATAATTTTCATACTTTGAATTGACTTATTGACTCACCTATAATATGAGGGGAGAAAATCTATGTTGAATAAATAAACAGAACACCCTTGTAGTGTATATTTGTTAAGATGTTCACGGTTAATAACTTCCCTCCAAATTTTTGACAGTCTTAGATCTGTCGATGTCAACTTGGCACGGTTAAAAATGTGGTTGTTTTTTTTTTATATCAGTATAATTAATAAAATTACAAAATACGATCATTGGAAGCGCTAACGGCCGGGTCAACACCAATCTTTATGACTTCGTTAGTGCTTTATACCTTGCATAAGCGAAATCGGCCTTTTCTAAGAAATAGATACCATTTGTTTATTACTCACGCCCCACCATTATTGAAAGCACTAACATCCGAGCTGGTACGAATTGTTTGCTTCGTTAGTGCTTCTTAGTGCTTTATACTTTACATTACCAAAACTCGACGTTTCCATGAAATAGATGCCCCTTTGTACACTGAAATCCAATTATTATTGAAATAACTAACGACCGAACCGCTACCAATCGTTGGTGCTTCTTTGTGCTTTATACATTACATCAGCGAAACCGGCCGTTTCCAAGAAACCAAGATATCCCTTTGTCCAGTGCTGTACCGGTGCCAATCGTTAGTGCTTCATTAGAGTTTCTTAGTACCTTATGCCTTACATCAGCGTTTTCAAGAAATAAATATTTCCTAATGTGCGGTGCTGACGTTCCAATTTTATTGAAAGCACTAATCACGGGATCATTGTAGACCACTTTACTTTTTAAAGATTTTAAATTAAGGTGTACATGTTACACAATATACCAATTTTCACGAAAGTCAGTCACCCCGCCCAGTTTATCAATTCTCCCCCATTTCTTCATTTTCACATATAAAGATAATATCAATAATAACGATACCAATTGAACTGAATTCTTTGCATTTAACCGAAAGATTCAGTTGAAAGTCCAGGTCGAGTCCTCTCGGTTGTTCCTTTATTTGTGTGCAATAAATAATCAAAGCCAACAAATTCTAACGGCTATAAAGTGGTGCACAATGATCCGGCGGTTACTGTTTTCAGTAACGGTGGGACATTATCATCGTACACATATCTTCAAAACAACCGTTTTTGCTGATGCAAGGTACAAGCACTAAAAAAGCACTAACGATTGACACCGAACCGGTCGTTAGTGCTTTAAATAATTGTAGGACACCAGTACTGCATCTATTTCTTGGTTGGTGGTTATTTGTTGGCGCACGGTACAAAGCACTAACGGTTGGAACCGGTCCGGTGGTTACTGCCGTCAGTAATTTTGGACGTCCGCACTATGCTAGGGGTATCTATTTTTTGAAAAGGGTTCATATCGATAGTGGTTTAATAATAGTGGAACGTCAAAACGGCACAAGGGGATATCTGTTTCATGGAAGTGGTCAGTTCTTTCTGGTGCGCGGTACAAAGCATTAACGGTTGTCACCGATCTGATCGTTAGTACTATCAGTAATTCGCAGAAGGGGGTGTCTAATTGTTGGATATGGCCGCTTTCGCTGCTGCAAGGTTTAAAACGATTGATACTGGTAGTATCGCTAGTACTTTCAATGACGTCCCAACTTCGCGGATCTCTTGTTTATTTATTCTACATAGTTCTTTTTCTTAATGTTATATGAGTTAAATTCCAAATTCGCACCAATAAACGCAAAATATTAAAATTGTCGCATTCGATCCCACGCTTACGCTCTGACACTCGTGGAATCATACACTTTTACACTCGTGCGCTCATATAATATATATTAGTGTGCTTGTGAACTTGTTGTATGACTGTGGGATATTATTTTGGTGTGCTCATACACGCATAACTTCGTAAACAGAAGCACTCTTTAACCCATATAGTGTCACACCCACATATTCATATAATCATATTCCCTTACAACCATACACCCATGTTGTCGAGAGTTGCTCATATACTCCTATAGTTATACCCCTATTTATTCTTAAGCTTATATCATGTGCTCATACGTTTGTATACGTACACACTTATATACCTTCAGAAGTATGCTCATTTGCTCATACCATAATGATAATGTTATCATACATTCATATTGTCATACGTTCATATACTTAGATACTCATTTATTATTTTTTTTTATTAACAGAATTCACAGTGAGTCTATAAAACTAAAAAATAAGTGGAAAGAAGAAAAAAAAGACAAATTAGAGTTTACATAAAGAAGGTAGAAAATGTGTTTTACTTTTCTCACTAGTCGGCGTTAGCCATCTGCAAACGTAGTGATTGACTCAAACCAAAGATCCAACCTTATCTTCACTTGGATTTGTGGAAATATGTTCGCATTCCCTTCCGGCCGACCCTGACCACGGCACTCGTGTACTCATAGGTTTGTAGTATGTACACGTACTTATATACTCCTAATCTATAGGCTCTCATACACCCAAACACTCGTTTTGTCATAAGCTACGAGTTAGATGGTTTCTACACTTGCTTACTAATAAGATCAAGTTACCACGTACTCATGCATTCATGTACTCAAATCCTAATATACATGTACTTAAACTTATACACTTGTACCCTTACACACTGATTCGCTAATGCATTACTATACTTCTATACTCGTCTTTTCGTGTACTGATATTTATTGTGGTATCCTCTTATGCTACCCAATTTTACATTCTTTACACTTATTGTCTCACATTCAAACTCGCTCTCTCACACTCTCACGCCGTAAACCTATGTATTCAATATACACTACTACATCGTGTGCGCATGGATGCATAGTATACCGGTGGGCTTGTCTTCTCACATGTTTACACATTTTTAACACATAATCACACATGCACACGCACCCACGCGCGCACACGCACACTTGCCTTATCATACATTCATACCCTGATATGTTCATACGTCGTATGCTCATACCATCATACGTAAGTTTGTAGACCCGTATGCATCTATTCACTCATCTGAGCATACGCTAATCATACCTTTATACAGTGTTAAGTGCATACGCACGTATGATCATAATTACGTACGATCGTATACCTGCTCTTCCTGTGCTCGAATTTGAGTATCCTTGTTGGTGTTCAGACTGATATGTATGTGTGTGTGGAATGCATATACGATTGATTATATGATCATAAGCAGATATCATTAGTTGCTCATTTACGCACATATTTATGTACTTATGCGGTCATTGCGTTTTTATACTTTACACTCATATCGTTAAGTTTAAATGCTCCTTGACTATTACACTCCTACACTCGTATGTGGTTATACTAGTATGTTCGTGGTTACATATGGAAGTATGCCTGTTTGATCGTGAGTTGTGTGGTCATATGGTAATATGTTCATGGTATGCTGATGAGTTAGTGTGTTCATTTGCTCATACATTATTATACTCATACACTCGTACATTAGTATGCCCATGGGTTGGTGTGCTCGTTTGGTCATATGTTTATACAACTGCTTATATGTCTTTATATTCATGTTCGAATGCTCATACGACTATATATTCATACCTGGTACACTCAAACACTCCTACCTGTATTCCGATATGCTAGTATTCTTGTGGAGTATGTTTGTATGCTCATATATTAATATGCTCAGGTACTAGTACAAATACTGATGTACTCATGTACTGAAGTATAAATAAGGTAATGAATGAGAAGTGGTCAAAGCAATGTTGATTCTGTTGTGAAAAGGATGTCGGGTTACTTCAAAATACATTTTTGCACATATGCGATAGTTCACAATTTTTTCTGCGGTCTGTCTGGACAGTGCAGTAGACACTCCCATATTTAAATGTCAATAAACTTTATGAAAAAAACAATTAATCTAACACAATTTATTATTATTACAATATAATGCATTGTTTTGTAATACAATACAATCATAACGATACTTATTTTCACTTAATGCCTTGTTTATAATGACAGAGCAGTGCAAACAGCATTCACAAATTACCCCATTTGTTTGTGATAAAACTGTACTAAATATTATGTAGTTTTGTTCTTAATTTTACAAAAACGAAAGGTTTATTTTATGCTTTACCTGTGTCGAACAAAGTATACAAAAAAAATAATTTTGGGTTTCATTATAAAAATAATTAACTTACATCATTAAGTGCATAGTCTTACACTATGCTTGTGTGACTGTATACACTGTTTACTAAATTTGTATCAAATATGTTTTAATTTCATCTCTTATAACTCTGATTGGTTTGATAAAAGTGAAGTTGTTAAAACGTTTTAGCACTTTACTGAATTAATGTTTAATATATATTTTTTTAATTTCAGAAAACGACCAACGGTACAACAACTCTTAGATCATCCTTGGATATCTTTTAAACAAATAATATTTCCACAACTTACCAAAAAGTCACCAGAAATACTTAGCGTAACACCAAAATCAACACCATTAAGTCAACGTAAAACTTTACCTTGTGTACAATCAGATACACCGAAATCACAACGGAAAACCTACAATTCGGATAGTTTAAATGGAACATATCCTGATACACCTACTCGTACGTACAATGTATCAACAAATTGTCTTTGTCCACAATGTGGTACAACATGCAGACATTTGCCTCATACACCTGTGTCAAAAACGCCCATCACTGTGGATCGTGGTATATTATGCTAGCATCTAACCGTTAATTGGTGCTGCATATCTTAAATGGCCTTGGGCATCTTTTGTAAAGCAAAATATATTTTGTGCAGACTTTTGTGTTAGTCCATCTTGCAACTTGTGATTGTTATCCAAAAAAAGTCCATGTTCAAATGTGTTTTATTTTTTTTGGTATGGGGAAATTTAGGTGGAAACTGCTGAGACAAGTGTAACATATTTAATAGGAAATTAATTATTAACTTCTTGTGTTACGCTATGCAAGTTTGTTATTTTCGTAAATATAAGAATTTTTTTTAGTTTGAAAAGACCAGTGATGTTCTTTAGATATTGTAAAGAAAAAAAGTAATAAAAACGTACACTTGTGTTGGTTGCTAGCATTTATAGAAATGCTCGTTTCGTTTTATCTGTATAATGGAATTTTGATAAAAACCTTAAAGTGACTTAAAAAGTGCCTAAATTAAAACGCAGAATTTTGGTTTGTAGTTCTGTATATTATTTTCTCAGGTTTTTAAAATGCCTAAAATAATAGATGTTTAATATATAAAATCATTTGTTAAAAAATTTTCTGTTTTCATTAATTAGCACTTCTCATGTATAAATAGTGTTCAAACGAAACTAAATAAATAAAATATTTTGAATAATTTGTGTTAATATTTGTTATGTGCATGTTTTGTTATGCTTTGCTTAATGTTTACATCACTCATATTAATGTTTAGCTTTATAAACTATGTTTGGGAATCATTGAAATTTACCTTATAAAAAGTGAAAATCTTTACTGATTTATTTCTGCATAACTTACAAAATGCTTTTCTTTTATCTCATAATTTAAATTCGCAAGTTCACTTTCTCCGTTATAAAGAAAAAATTAGTTCAAATACTGCTTTTTATAACAGAAAAAATTTGCTACACAGGAAACTTTAAAAAGGTGAAATTAAGTATCTACCATCGCTTTGATTCTTGTGATCAAAACATATAAAAATTACGTGTTTAGTTTTATTAGTTTATCTATCTTTATTTGTTTATTTTACAATATCGCAAAGTATTCTAATTTTACACTTTCTATTTCTACTATATACATCACACTGTGTGTCTTTTCCCTTCTGTTTCCTCTCCCATTATGTCATCTCCTTTTCCAAGTAGATTCCATCCACTTCGTTCCCCCTCCCTTTTCATCTAGTATTTCTTCTACACTACTGTCATCCTCCCTTAACGCCCTATACTCTTATCATATGCCACATATTCTCCATCCCTTCCCCGCATAATCTACAATTTCTTTCTTCCTCTCTTCTCCAATACTTATATTTCCCACTCTGCGTTACCGCATCTCAACCATGCTATCATTTTTTTCTTACCTTATTTTCCCCCACTTTGCAGATATTCTGATATCCCTTCTCCTTTAATCTTTTCATACTTTTCGTTATAATTTGCTTCTTTTATTTTTTCCCATCTTTCTTGATTTTGTACATCCCTGTCTCTTCTTATAATGGCTTTTCTCACCCTTCCTCCCTCTTGCCTTATCCTCTACTTCTTCTTTCGCATACCCATTTCTTTTATTATATTCTTCTCTAATATCCTGACTGTATTTTACTCTCCAGCCTGCCTGTAATATTTTACATTCCCTCATTTCTTCCTCATACTTTATAGCCCTTCTTCCCGCCTCTACTTTTATTTTTTCTTCCTGCACTTCTTCTCCTATAATGTGCCCCAGTGTTTCCTTATTCAGCCCCAATACCCATTTCCAATATTTTTTTTCTAGCCTTCCTCCTCTTTTTACTCCTTCCACCCCCACATTTCTGCTCCATACAGCACCACACTTTTTATTAATTTATCAAATATTAGCTTTCTTTTCCCTATGTCCATTCCAAACAACCTTTGCTCCACACTTCTCCTCTTAATTTATTTCCTTTTCTCACCCTTTCCTTTATATGTTCCCCATCCTTATTATCCTGTCTCATCGTATATGCCAGGTATGTGTATTCCTTCACTGGCAATACTTCCTCCTCCCTCTATTTCCACTCTTTCATTTTCCTTCTCCTTCCTCCCTTTCTGAATAACCAGTATCTTTGTGTTTACTTTCAGTTCCTTTCTTTTCATATATCTTTCCAACGTCTTAATCATCTCCATTTCTTTTCCCTCTCTGACCACGAACACTATATCATCTGCATATGCCAGCGACCACACCTTCATTTTCTCTACCATTCACACTCACCGCACTCCTCATTTCCTTATAGATTTCCTTCATCCTTTCTATCAGTCGTTCATTTATCTTTTTTTCTTAGGTATTCCCATAGCTTTACCCTGTTCACTCTGTCGAACGCCGCTTTTAAGTCCACAAAGAACGCCACCATTTTTCCAATTTTCGTATCTAATTAGGTGTTTCATTATATATATATATATATATATATATATATATATATATATATATATATATATATATATATATATAATATCTCACCCTCTTTTTCCCTTCCTGAAGCCCGCCTGTCGATCTGGAAGCAGTTATGCCGTGTTTAATAATGTCACTCCCCTGTAATTTTTCACATCTTTTCTGTCCTCTTTTTTGTACACCGGACATATTATTCCTTCTCTTCATCTCCCTGGTAAGCCTTCCCCTTTCCATATTTTGTTGATTATTTCCTTCATCCTTTTTGCTACCTTTTCTCCTCAATATACCCACTCCTCTCATTGTATACCGTCTTCTCCCACCGCTTTACCTTTTTTCATTTTCCGTATTGCCTCTTACTTCCTCTTCTTTTATTCCTTCTTCCTTTCCGTGGTATACTTCGTTTCGTTATCTTTCTTCTTCGTTCTGCCCCTGAAGTATTTTTCCCATTCCTTTATGTGTATTCCCGTTTGTGCCCCTCTTCTCTTCCTTTCCTTTTTTAAAAATCTCCATACCTCTTCTTCTGTTTTTATTTCTTTAATTTGTTCTTTCTGTTTCTTATTGTTTTCCTCCTTTTTCATCTTGCATGTATTCTTATATTTTCTTACTGCTTGTTTATATTCTTCTTACACTCCCTTACCTTCACATATTGTTTTTTTCTATTTTCTTTTGGTATTTTTTTATGCTTTCCACTGACCACACCTTTTTTTGTATGTACTTTCTTTTCCTGCTCTTCTTTTACTCCCTCTTCCATTACTAATTTCAGGAGTTGGAGGTCCGATTCTACCCTCCCGCCTACCCTAAACGTCTTCCCCCTTTCTCCCACTTTCTTTCTCCTTTATACGTGTACTCCCCCCATTCCGCTTTCTTCTCTGTTCCCATTTATTATTTTCCACCTCCTTTTCATTTCATATTGCCAATAGTTATTTACTTTGTTTAACACTTTGTCATTATCTGGTATTTTTCCCGTTCGTTTCTTTTCTTGTCCCCCGCTAACCCTATCCTCGCGTTAAAATCTTCTATTATTATCATACCCTTCCTTGTTTATTTCATCCTTCTACTATATATCGTCATTATTTTTATTTTTGTTTTCCCCCACTGTATATTCCTTTCTACAATCCTCTTCTCTATTTCACTTTCTCTTTTTCTTCTTTTTTCAACCCTTGGCTTCTTATTCCCGTCAGTATTACCCCCTTTGCCATCCCTTTTCTGTTATTTCTTTCCGCGTGCTGTACCATCCATTGTAATTCCTCTGGCATCTCCATTTTCCATCGCCCCCATTCCTTTTCCTCCATCCATGTCTTGTAATCTCACCACGTCCTGCTCCGTAATGAACTCCCAAACTTGTTGATCTTTGTACCTAATTCCCGCCACGTTCCAGAACGGTACCTTTAGTTCTTTTGTTTCTTCCCATTCCGTTTCCTTCCTTCCTTTATTTCCCTATCTTGTTCTTTTCCTTTTCCAATACTCATTTTCCGGTTCTTTGCCGTTTCGTCTCCCGTTTTTCCCCTTTCTCCCCCCTTCTATTAGTTTTTTGCCCTTAGCTTGCCCCTCTTTCCTTGCTTCACTGCCTCCTTCTCTGATTCCATATACAGGGTGTTTAGAAAACGGGGGGAAATTACTGAGGTCATGTTAAGATATAAATTTCTTGTAAATATTAATCCTGAAACAGTTAGTTTAGAAGATACATTGATCTTCAGCGATCAAGGATGTGTGTTTCCTCATTCGATTTAGAAACATCGTTGTCTCTTGCATTTTTCCGAGAGATGCATAGATTTCGAGATAAATGCGAACTGTGATGTAAAAAAACGGACATTTTGTCTGCTACCCTCGGAAATGTATCACCCCGTAGATATTGTGTATTAGTCATGTTTGTTGGTTCTTGAGTTTTCGGCGGATAATACTTATTTTCCGAAATAAAAAATAAAACTAATGTAATGCAAGTACCTTCACAAAAACGCGCATTAAACATTGAATTAAAGAATTCATTTTGTTTTTTACGCGGGAAGACGCTAAAAAATGTTTTGGATTCATTTAAATTTGTGTAGCGAACAGTATAAAAATAGGTAAACATTTTCTATTTACCTTATGAGAATATACGCAATAATCGTGGGAGTTAAATAAATTACAAGTTTAATTGTAAAATAGTAGTGAATTAAATACAGCGCATGCAAGCAAATAAATTACATAAAGTAATAGTGAAAATATTTAAATTATCGTAAGTACTTTAATTAGTTCACAAAAAGAAACAAATTTAAATATTTGCAAGAATAACCAGTGTCTTATATCCAAACATTAAAAAAACTGTTCAAAGTGACTGCCTTCAATGTTCAATCGTTCAATGTAAATATTAATTGGTCAGCATCTCGCATCGTTGTTATCTGTCGAATTATGTGAAAAAATTAATCATGAATCACTATTCCAATACCGAGATGACTGATATGCATTTCATTTATGGACTGGCTGATTGCAATTCAGCGCCGGTACGCTGAACGATATCCCAACCGTAATGCTCCTGATAGAAGACTCATCGAAAACATTCATCGACGTCTGCGTGAAACAGGCAAATTGAATCGAAATGGAGCATCAGGGAGACCAAGGACAAGACGAAAGCCAATGCTAGAAGAGAATGTGCTGAACAGGATTGAGGAAAATCCACGAACCTCTACCAGAAGAGTTGCAGATGATTTACGCGTATAACATCCAACGCGTTCAAGAACTGCTTCCTGCTGATTTTCCATTTCGTCCTGCATTCTGCTAATGGCTTTTGCAGAAATTCATTGACTCCCTCAGTTATTGTGCTTGATTCTTCTTACCGACGAAGCGAGTTTTTCTCAAAGTGCTATAAGAAATTATCGCAACAACCATGCCTGGGCTGATGAAAATCCACACGAGATATGTCAACTTCGTTTCCAGCATCAATTCTCGTTGAACGTTTGGGTTATAATTGTGGGCCACTGCGTGATTGGTCCAGTATTTCTACCAGGAAGGCTGACAGGAGAGGTATATCGTAACTTTTTGCAAAATACGCATCCTGACTTTCTTGAAGATGTACCATTAGCAATACGACACAGAATGTGGTTTATGCATGATGGTACACCACCGCATTTTAGTATGGTGGTCCGAGAGTTTTTAGTAGCAACATACGGAAATCGCTGGATTGGTCGAGGTGGACCTAATTTATGGCCTCCCGTTGGATTTTTTCCAATGGGGCCATCTGACGTCGTTGGTGTACGCAACTCCTGTCAAAAATGAGGAGGATTTAAGATATCGCACCATAGCTGGGCGTAATACAATACGAAACGACCCTGGTATTTTTGAGAGTTCGGCAATCAATGAGACGAAGATTGGACTCCTGCATTCGAGCTGGAGGTGGTCAGGTTATACAGTTGTTGTAATGTTTGGAAATAAAACACTGGTCATTCTTGCAAATATTTAAATTTTTGTTTTTTTTTGCATCTGCTGAATTGCCATCAGCCAGTCCATAAATGAAATGGATATCGGTCATCTCGGCACTGGGATACTGATTCATGATTAATTTTTTCACGCAATTCGGCAGATAAGAATGATGCGAGGTGCTGTAAAATTACTATTTACATTGAACAATTAATTGATCATTGGAGGTGGTCACTTTGAACAGTTTTAGTGTTTGGAAATAAAACACTGGTCATTATTGAAAATATTTAAATTTTTCTTTTGTGAACTAGTAAAAGTACTTACGACAATTTAAATGTTTTCACTATTACTGTATGTAATTTATTTGCTTGTATGCGCTGTATTTAATTCACTAATATTTTACAATTAAACTTGTAATTTATTTAACTACCACGATTGTTGCACATATTGTCCTAAGGTAAACAGAAAATGTTTACCTATTTTTATACTGTTCGCTACACAAATTTAAATGAATCAAAAACATTTTTTAGTGTTCGTCCGCGTAAAAAACAAAATGAATTCTTTAATTAAATGTTTAATGCGCGTTTATGTGAAGGTATTTGGATTACATTGGTTTTTATTTTTTATTTCGGAAACTAAGTATGATGATCCGCCGAAAACTCAAGAGCCAACAAAAATTACTGACACAATAAACCAGACACCCCAAAATGTATCACCCTGTAGATATTCAATATCGGTAACATAATCAAAATATTGATCTCGTAAAGAGTAATAAGCGTTCCAAATGTCAAATCGATATCTTAAAAATTGTAGGAATAATTTAAGAAATGATAAAATTTCGACACCTTGTATCTTCTAAAGAACTGTATCCGGACCAATATTTATAGGAAATTTACTTCTTAACATGACCTTAGGAATCACCCCCTTGAATATTGACATGTCTTTTTTGAACACCCTGTATATCTTTTTTCTTCATCTATCTCCATTTTTCTATATCCAACCCATACTTTTTTTCCCTCCGCTCTTCTTTCGGCCGCCCTGTTTATTATTTTTTTTGTATTCTCGTTTCTTCCCGTGTTAGGTCGTGGTCCATGGGTATTCTTGTTTCCTCTACACCCTTATAATTTGTTTGCTTCTCCTTCCACTTCCACCACCACCATTTCATTTTCTGTATCTCTATTTATCACCGTCACTTTTTTAAATTCCAGTTTTAAGTTTAATTTCTCTTCGATCATAACTTGTAAATCTTTTTCAGGGTCCTTGCTTCTCCACCCCTTTACTACTATATTATTGTCTCTTTTCCTCCTCTCCTCCTCGTCCGATTTTTTTTTCTAGTCTCTATTCTCTCTATCAGTTCTTTCCTTTCTTTCTGCCACATATTTTCCCTCTCTCTACCTCTCATTTCTTCCTTCATTGCCTTAATTTCGTTCCTTATTCCCACAGGGTTGTGTTCCATCTGTTCCATCATTACTTTTATTAATTCTTTAACTTCCTTCATTTCTTTTTTCTTCTGTCGTTATTGCACTTTTCTTTATCTTTTAAACCCGTTACCTTCGCTCTGCATCTAATTTGTAATTGTAACTAATGTTTACGCGCACCCATGAACCACAAAATAAGTTGAAAATCATAAACTAGTTTTTAATAACTTTACTAATTTCAGTGGCACTTTTAGAAGTTATTTAATTGTCTAATAAAATGACATCTTTAGCAATAATGTTTAATAAACACACGTTAGAGGTGAAAGGTTGTGATAATACCCTATCATCTCCGCACGTAAATATTATGCATGAATTTACTATTTTATTTTATATTATCAACTTAGATTTAATATAAATAAAATAACAAAAGTACCATAAAATTGTATCACTGTTTATCAGTCACTGTTTCTTTATATTTCTCACTTCACGGTATATCCACTGTTTTAAAACCACGTTTTAAAAATCACCTAAATGCAGGACAAAGTCAAAATACGCCTGTAATTCCTCGCCTGTAAAACTAGAATCCGTGTTTAGTATTAATAAGGCTTATCTTTTTAATGGATTTGGATTTTCTCACAGGAAAATCATACATGTCCAATATTTGGCTGGTTTTATCTATCTCCATCCTACCAGAACTTAAAATGATTAAAGCTGTACAATGTGTACCATTTTGGTTTTCCCTTCTATGGGTATCTCAGTTATTACAGAGGAAGGCATCCCGTTGCCATAACGTTTTACTACTTTTAAGTGAAACTAAAATAAGCCAAATATCCATTGCCTTTTTTTAATATTTGTGGTCCTGAACGTACTAAGTTTAGCCTAACGTGCTAAGGCACTGAGGAACACTAAGGAGCATGGATAGGGGGGGATATTGAATTGGGAAGAGATGCCTATGAGCAACTACCTTACATTTTTTCATAAGCGGAAACTAGGAAGATCATTTCAGAGTTTTGAAACCGTGTAGAAGAATGTGGATCGCGCCCTTTATGTGTGACAAATGGAGATTAATACTGCACATTTCGGTAGCATAATAGCCATTGTAATAGCGATAGTACAAAGAAAGTATTGAAAAAATTATATGCTCAAGGGAATGTACGTCAGAAGTTAAGCGCGTGTCATTTATAAGTCTAACCACTCTTCTTTGAATATGATCAGCAATATCTGTAGCGTATTGGGGAGCACCAACCCAGAGGTGAGAATTATATTCTAGATGCGGTCGAATTTGAGTCTTATATAGTAGAAAGAGTTGTCGGAAGGTAAAGTACTGTATAGATCTGCACAAAAAGCCTATTTTACCAGCAGCTGACAGAAGATGGTCAACTTATGATAGATTTGTAGATACAATCATTCCTAATATAGTAATCGAGTCTGAAACCTTAAGATAAAAGGTGGATTACTGTTATCAAAACAATGGATCGGGTCAGTCGAAGAAATAAGATCATTTATGCAGAAAAAGTGTAGGAGCTATAACTGATCTCTGTGGCATACCCGTGTTATTGCCAGCTTCTTTTGAAAAGAAGTCATCAACTACGA
This sequence comes from Vesta saturnalis, assembly GCA_036346205.1. Classification (NCBI taxonomy): domain Eukaryota; kingdom Metazoa; phylum Arthropoda; class Insecta; order Coleoptera; family Lampyridae; genus Vesta; species Vesta saturnalis. Next base: position 282,197 of record JARFJB010002450.1, on the reverse strand, counting down.
CACGTATTCCTTTTTTATCAAGGAAACTAGACACCCAGTTGATGAGCATATCAGTTAATTCAAACAAGGTGAGTTTGGCTGTAAACACTTATGCCAAACGTGCTTAAATTCCTTTGAAATATCTAAAACGAGCACAACTATTTCACAGGATTATTCTAATGTATTGTTTCAAACTTGAGCCATATACGAAAAAAGATCACCTGTTGAACAACTCTGCGTAAAACCGTATTGGCGGTCACTAAGGAGTTTGTTAGATTCAAATAAAGAGAGTGAGTGCTAATTTATGGCTTTTTTCATGGCTTTAGACAGAGTGGAAGTGATAGCAATTGGTCGGTAATTAGAGATGTTGTTCTTGTCGCATTTTTTGGGAATGGGTTGAACATTTGCTAACTTCTATGATGAACGAAATTCGCCAGAAAACATAGAGATCGAATAGAGCTTAGATAGTACTGTACTAGTTGGGGGGAACATTTCTTTAAGATAATAGCTATGACACCGTCTGCGCCAGCCGCCTTATTGGGAGTAAGCCTACTGATGATCGCTTCTAGTAGCTTATATCGAAAATAAATTGGTTTTATAGCATATGAAGAAGGTCTGACCAGAATCATTAAGACACGATTGGCTTTGCGTACAGAATCAGTAACTACAGATCCGTGAAAAGATGTCTTGGCGTGAGATGAAGAGGTATCAAAGTTTTTACAGATGGCTTTAACTGAAGACCAAAATTTACGTCTGCCCAAAGGAGTTGTAGCTAGTTCATTGTATTTTTCGCGTTGGTGATAACACTTTTACCAGGTACTTGTAGTACCAACGTAGTCTGCATGACTCTCAACCATTTTATTAGTTTTCTATTTGGTAACAGATTTATCTTTCAAAGATATTGTATCAGCACAAGTCTTATTAAATCAGGCTTGAGAACGGGAATGATCTATACAATTCTGTTTTTTGGGAATGCATAGTTCGATGACCATGAGGATGACATCAGATATTGAAAGAGCAATGTCTGAAGACAAGGACAACTTAAAACGATATTCACGCCATAGGAAGGTTTCAAACAAATCCCGTAAATCACAACAAGGTTCTATCAGTGTTGTGAACAACGGAGGGATTAGGGACAGTAGGTTATTTCTATTAGACAATCGTTAGATAGGCCTAGTGGGAAAAGAACTGAAATTTTATAAATATGTGGGTTTGATCTAAGAAAGAGGTCTAGAAGATGGGGATGGGGCATGGGCGTTCATGCAAATGAATTTACAAGATGCCGTTCATTACCAACACTTGACTGCATAAACCTTTTAGCGTAGGTCCCGTTATTAACTAGGAATTTGTCCTGTACTAAAAATAGCAGGCAAAATTTTTAGAGTAAAGTAAGCTTTCTCCATTCTCCCCGCTTTGAACAATTGAAGTTCAATTGCAATAAGTTGGTAAGATAGAGGAAAAAAGGTATTTATAGTTAATATAATTTAATGTTACTATAATCTGTGAAAACTAGTCTTTAGCAAAATTTTATTTATTATAAGTTAAGCAACACTCAATGCTAGACAGTGCCGTGCCAAGGCCTCCAAGTGCCCCTGAGAAAGAAAATTTTAGGCGCCCCCTCACTATACAAAACTATTTCTTATGGGTTAAAATAAGAATTATTTAAAGAAAAAACCTGTTTTGAAATTAAACTTTTATTCAGAGACAGGTGGAAAGATACCTAAACATTAAAATAATAATACAAGTTTTTCAAAATAGCAGATAATTATCAAATATATCTTAAAACTGCGAATATCATGATATATATATATATATATATATATATATATATATATATATATATATATATATATATATATATATATATATATATATATATTCTAGAGCTGATTTTATGTCGATTGAACGTTAATTACCTTAATACAATAATACTTCCTAAGAGAACTGGAACTCTTAGAAGATGGCGCCGTAACATCGGTTTAATTAAAATATCTTCAAAATGGTTTCCCTTTAAATGATAGCGTTCTGTACATTAATTTAGTGGAATATGCCCAATCGTATGGCGTGAATATGATTTTTTAGTTGTACTCATAAGCGGCTCGTTTGGGCAGGGCATTGGACATTGTAATTCATAAGTTTTTTCTTTTTCAAAATTTCGCAATTTTAACATAAATTCATCAAAGAATGATACTCTTGTCTGAAGTCGCTACGACGCACCGTTTTCGAAATAAATTTATTTGCCGTACACTAAATGCATATCGGCATATTCTTGGTTACTAAACGAAACCATTCTAATAATATTCAATTTTTTGTATTTACTGTAATGTAACTAAACAATAAAAAATCTTTCACTTAAAACTGATTTGACACTTTAACCTCAACTAGTATCTGTAATACTAGTTATTTTGACGTTCACGCAATTGTTATTTTGTTTATCTTCCATAGCCATCTTTCATAATTGTAAATAAATTCGTTAGTTAATTTTATAAAATTATGATTAACACATGAAAAGTTGAAATCGATTTATTTCGAAAACGGTGCGTCGTAGCGACTTCAGATAAAAGTATCATCATTCTTATAGGAAAAAATCGAAGTTTTTTAAATTTTATGTTAAAATTGCGAAATTTTGAAAAACAATAAACTTATGGACAACAATGTCCAATGCCTCGCCCAAACGAGCCGCTTGTGAGTACCAGTAAAAAATCATATTCACGCCATACGATTGGGCATATTCCACTAAATAAATGTACAGAACGCTATCATTTAAAGGGAAACCATTTTGAAGATATTTGAATTAAACCGATGTTAGGGCACCATCTTCCAAGAGCTACAGCTGTCTTAGGAAGTATTTATGTATTAAGGTAATTTACGTTAAATCGACATAAAAGCAGCTCTAGAATCTGCAGTTTTCTTTTGTGAAAAGAGTTTGTGGACACCCTGCATATGTATACACACATATATATATATATATATATATATATATATATATATATATATATATATATATATATGTTTTTATTTTTATTATTGTTAATTTTTTTTTGTTCAAAGTTTACAATCTGTTACAACATTAACAATAACAATAAGTATTTGTGTGGATTGACAACATTAACATGTAAATGAGCAATAATCTCTAAATGAAAATTAATTTAAGTCTGTTAATAAACTCAACTAATCTTTGAGTTTGATGTTTATTAATGATGAACTAAGTCAAGTGGCGATGTATGCTTAAGTCTCCTTGTCTATTCTCTGTTGTCCAGCAAATTTGGATGATTTTCCAATCGTTGAATGTATTTCACACTGCACCGCATATTCATTTCATTCACTGTGAGGACTTGCAGATCATTTTGATCTATTTGTCACAAACCAAGGGGGTGTCCGTAATAGCACGCAGCACTTTAGATTGAAACCTATCGATGATGGTGGTGTTTGATTTTGATTCTGTCCTCCATATCTGTATCCCATATGTCCATACTGGCCTGAAGACGAAATTGCATGCGAGCAATTTATTTCGAAGTCAAAGTTGAGACTTCGCAGCAACCAATAATGTTTTCGGAATTTAGTAGTGGGTTGTTTACATGTTTTCCAAATATGTGCGCCCGGTCAAGCCTTTATCTAAGTGCAAGCCCAGATATTTGACGCTGTCTGTAGTAGGTATTAACTAATTTACTATCATTACTTGTGGTGAATTTCTTCGGCATTTAGTAAATATGATGTGGTTTACTTTAATCCTCCACTTTTGTGTCCATGCATGGATTTCTTTAATACTATGTTATAGTATAATTTATCATTATTAACTGAAATTTACAAAATAATAGTGTTGCGCGCTTTATTTTAAGCAAATTCCTTTATCACCTCTTATGTGTATGTTATTTATTAGATCTTATTCGATTAAACTAATAGCCAAATTTTCCAGCCGCTCTTGTGGCACTGTTGGCCTTAAATAATTTTTAATTATCTTTAATTTTGAAAAAGACCTTTCAGTTGTAGCCACTGAAACATTGTTAATAATATTCGCAATGCTATAGTAGTGTTAAGAAATGCATCTTCTAATTTATTTTTAATAATCTAATTTAATGTCTTAATTGGGGATGATGTTATGTCTGATTTTAACTCAACATTTTGCAAAAACTGTAATTCATGCAATAATTCTTTACCGTTAATATCACGTTCATTTTTATTTTTGTCCGTTAGAATACTTTCAAGATTTGTGTAAAAGTTTATTGCTCTTCTTCTAAATGTTGCGAAAACTTAGGTTACTTAAAAAATGAAAATTTTGTGAAAACTGCATTAATAGTGTAAATCTCTCTTGTATAGATTGATCGCTCAGATCTAACACATCAAAAAAGCAATCAACTTTGAAACGTAATTCTCTATTTTCTATCACTTCATCATCATGTGCTCGTAAGTGAATTGCTTTTTTATCTTTCTTCTTCTTGGGTTTAATACTTCTTTAGTTTCGAATGTCACCTCAACATCGAGCGAAGAACTAACTTCTTTCGCATCGACTAATAAATTAGAAAACTCTTTGTCTGATATGTACCTTTTTAAAAAAACTTGAAGAAGCATGAGCAATGTCAAAATCTTTGGTTTGTAATATTTTACTTGAAACATTTACCTTGCTTAAAATATTATACCACAAAGTTAATAAACATATGAATTCAAATTTTTTTTGCCTAAAGCGGTTGCTACATTTTTTTTGCATTATTGTCAAATAAATTATTTGGGTGTCTGGGTATTTCAAATAGATAATCGTATATTTCTCCTACTTGATAAGGAGATAAGGAGTTACAGCATCAATTCTGCTATACTACCTAGTATCTAACAGACGTTTTACAGTTAAACTTAATACATATTTTTTTAAAACTAACCACCGAATGGTCGAAGCCGAAAAAAAAATAAAAATTTCTTGAAAGGTTGAAAAAAAATTAACACCTTCAGTGTCGTTCACTACAAGGTTTAATGTATGGTTGCAATAAGGGACAAGGAAACCTCTTGAATTTATGTCAAGAATTTTTTTTTAAATTTCATTATTCTTTCCCCGCATATTAGCACCATTGTCGTACCCGTGTCCGCATACATCGTCGATAACAAGAACGTTGATAGCCCTTTCCCTATCGTATTTGGAGTAAGACAGAAGGTTAAAAAATGTTCTTGGACACAGCATTGCCTTGGAGTTGAACCAAAATTTAAATTCACGAGTCGAATGCAAACTGAAATTTGCTCTTGGTGGCTAACATCGGATGTAGAGTCAAGAATAATAGAAAAATATTTACACCTTATAACGCTATTTAAAATTTTCGCGTTTCAGTTTATTATATTTATTATTTCGTTTTTAATTTCTACTAAATTTTCAATTTGAAATGGAGTTAAATTATTTGGCCACAAACCAGGGTCTTCAGGAATAACAAAGCTTTGACTTTGGACATTACCGACTTTTATGCCTCCTGCTAAATCCGAGGCTGGCTCTAAGTTTGAAGTATTTTCATTAAATGGAGTATGTATGGTACTTGATGTAGATGGCTGCGGCTGCGATGTATCCATCTGTGCATCAATAGTGGCCATGTGCGTCGACAAGGACGTCGATGGTTCATCTTGTGTTGTTTCCAAAAATTGTGTCATTTTCTCTGAATTTTCTTCTTTTATTAACGAGGTTTTGATGCCCCGACAGTTTCTTCTTTCGATTTTCTGAAGATATCTATCAAAATAACGAATAATTTGAAAAAGTGTAGGATTAATCGAATAATTAATTTTTTTCAGTTTAAATCGTTAAGTATTTTTCTTAAATTGTGTTTTACTATTAGTTGATACTTAATTTTAATTTATTTTATTAAGTTTGCTATTACTACACAAACTCTCAGACGAGAAGAATATTGGATGTAACCTATATTTCGTGAGAACTTAATGCTAATGCGCTTTTATATAACGTTTTAAAATGACAAGAATTTGCAGGAATAAACCAGCAATAAGAATAAACTCGAAATTTCAAGTCGGGATAAAAACGTCGCGTACGCTGTTTGATCGAAGCATTGCACGTTGCTTGCGAATAGGGATGAACGATATACATCGATGCATGCCTAAACATGGATAATTAATTAACGATGCATCGATTCACCTGCATTTTTATTACGGAGCCTTTTAGTCACGGCGTTCTCCAGACGCCTTTTTGGTTACGGCGCCGCGGGTCTTGCTGGATTACTCCGAGCTGGTAGCGTAGTGGTGACACGATCTGCTTAGCATTCGGGAGGTAATGGGTTTGATTCCCGTTACCATCTACCTTGTATGAGGTTTTTTCAGGGGGTTTTCCTCATACACATGTAGCGGCATGGTCACTGCGTATATGCACACCATGTGCGGCTGCTTAGGCGAATGCTGGGGTAGTATTTCCCCCCTCAGAACCTTAACTCCGTTCCTTCCGATCCTATCCTGACCACACCCATCCTTAATCCCACCATGCGTATATACGTAATGTACGTATGAATGCTGGGAATCCATGATTGTGGCTGAAGGAGCTTGGAAAGCTCGAGCAGCCCGACCTCCCCTCGGAGAGGGAATGAAATACGTGGCCTTGTCCTGTTCCTTGCTAGATTACCAAAACTAAATTAATTTTCACTAAACTCACGGCCTCTTTTTATTTCAAAGGTAATTTCACTCCCAATATGAACTACTCACGTGATTCTGGTTCACTTCACTATACATAGTCTGCAATCCTTGACAATTTGCATGACTTAACCGCTGGACAATTAAATGTACCATTGGCAGTTTTTACTGTAGTAATTCTTACGGTTGTATCTTCACCCGGATGTACTTCGATAATCTTGCCAAGAAGCCAACTGAAGAGTGGTTATCGTGTTTTATTAATTTTTTATTAATCAATACCATTCAATTATTTTGATTCCATTCTGCTAGAGTTGTAATTGTGATAAGTAGTTTCGAGACCACCGCTTCCAAAACCCTTGTTTTATTTGTTGAATTAACTGAAAACATGTTGGCTGATTTGGGTCCGGAACGACATCAAGGACTTTCTGATTAGGAAATTTGAAGGGGTCTTAATACTCGAAAGACTATCTATCAAAATATAAACTTTGAAATGGACAGAAATTAACCATCGCTTCTGTTTGGACACACAGCGTATAGAATTCTTCGAACATTAAAGGCGTGCCTGGCTATCCGAAATTAATGTGACTTGACAGATTTAATGTTTGGTTCTCACAAGTCCACAAAGAGTGAAGCTTCAGGCAGTGTAAAATTCCATTTAACGTTTAAACTACCTACTGCAATATTTTACTATAGACTGCCTCTCTTTAACTAACTGTTTTTGTTCTTCTAAATTCCGTCTCTTGGCACTAAGAAAGGTAGTGCCATTATCAGAAAATATTTCATTAGGGTTCACACGTCTAAATATAGATCGTTTAAGAGTTGCTAGAAATGTATTTGTGCTTAAATCAACCGTCTTAATGGAAAAACACAGTAATAGGCAAATATCCTTTTTGGTTTATTGCACTCCGATTAGCCCTAGTTCTTAAAACGAATAATCAACACCTGGTATAACAAATGGATGATCTGATATTATTCTTTCTTTTGGGAAACTGTCCATAAATGGATCACTGATTGACGGTTTGCATTTAAAACATGTAATGTAATTTCTAATAACGTTTTTAACTGAATTCGTACCGTTTGTTGGCCAATACAGCATTCGCAAACATGATAATGTGAGCGGAATATTGAATGCTCATGTTTAATAATTAATTTCAATAAGAAATGCTTGCTGTGTAATAGATAGGGATGTTTGGAATTTTAACTTCCGCTGACATGTGGTAGACATCTAAGTAGGGCGACAATTCTCTCATTTTTGAGTTTATACTGTATTGTTTTTGCATCCGTAATACCTTTAATTCTTCGATAAATATTTCAATTTGGTACACGTGTATCAAGTGTTAGACGATTACATTTAGTTCTTTTATATAAAGTCAAACTGTCGCCTTTCTTTTGGGATTTTACACTTTAAAATGTATTCTGGATTATGTGTTTTATAACTGTGGTTTCATATTAGCTGAGTTGATCGGCCTATTTACACAGTTTTTGCTTTTGGAGCGCGACGTTTCGGAAGCGGACGCTGCTTCCGTCACCAGGCTTAGTCCTGAGAAGGACTGTTTTCGCACTTGAGTCGAATTCATATGTTATATACAATTTTTTCCCAAGTACTTAACTACTCTCAGATTCGAACTTGGTGCCTTTCACTTACTAGTCTGACACCTTTACCGCTGAGCCACTGAGTAATCCAATATATACTTTTTAGATCAGTTGGAATTTGATCATCCTACCCTGCCAAAGCCAAAGTTTTATAATTGTTTTCACGACAATAACGGTACTAAGTAATCCTAAAGGAGCGAAGATCTTTGCTTTGGTTGACAACATAGATCGTTTCGTCATTGCTTTATCTGAAATAAAATTTTCTGTGCTAAAATGTAACTGGACATTTCTCACGAAAAAATGTACTCCAAGCTACACGTGTGTCAACTAAACCCTGATTACCTAGAATCGAGATAAAAACACCCACTTCTCAATAACATAACCCAAATAGCTCAATCAAATCTTCAATAACTCTTACATTAGGAATTTTACTTATAAACGAATTGGTAGACTACTAAGTACGTAGAGTCACATTTATACACATCAGACACGGTAATCATAAATGACAGTAGCTCTTGCAAAGCAAGAAAACGTAATATAATTATGTTTCTTAAAATCTTTTATAACAATGATAAAATTTAATTCTCAAGAACAAATCCATTTCTTTTTAACGAAACTACATATATATATATATATATATATATATATATATATATATATATATATATATATATATTGCGCGCACAAGTGCAAAAGTGAGGTAGGTAAGGGAGAAATTAAACTCAATGGCTTTTCTTGGAAAATAAACATCTGTATATTTTCTAATTCAATCTCAAGTAATCTAAACTAAAACCTTAACACGTATTTAATAATTAAAATTGGTCTAGTGATATGTATTTGATACTAGGTTGATCTTTACAGTAATACTTCGCTCCAATTAAACTTGTAGTTCTTAATACAATGTAAGTATAAAGGGAAATAAATTAGGAATCACTAAAATAATAAATGTACTATTAAACTTACGGCTAAATTAACATGAATACTGAAACAATACCGTTAGTGACTTGTCTTAATAGTTTCAGTACTGACGGAAACTAAAGTAGTTCTATCCGAAGCGTACAGGAGCTTGTAGTCGCTAAAGTATCTTACAAGAGAGTCTCCCAAATTATTTGTTCACACACAAATGCAATCAAAGCGAACCGCGATGCTATCCGAATAGCCACACCAATGTGAGAGCTCTCATAAAGGGTGCCGTTTCAAACAGATACAAGTGTGGCCTCAAATTCAACAAGAAAACTTTATAGTTGGAATTGTTTGGAATTAGTGTACTTAGCGAATTATTATTATGTCACTACCTAAGTTTAATATGTCCTAGTAAATTATTATTATTTCTCTACGGAAATTTAATTCTGAATTGTTATTTTATTATAAAATAATATCTAATACTCCAATTGCAATTATATTATGACATAAACCTCGTAATAATACGACAAAGCATACTTCTTATTTAAGTTATTATTATGCACATAATGTTAATTCTGCAATTATTATTCTTACGTAGATAAAACATAATTTTATGTTTTGAATTATTATGTACATAATTTTAATTCTGAATTATACATAATTGTATATAATAATAATTTCTGAAAAAAATTAGGTATATAAAAATAATTAGAATACATGATGCCCAACGCAGACCAGTGCCAAGCCACCTTACGAGACGTTAGTAATAAAGTAGAAGTGTTTTACTTTTATTGTGTTTTACTTTTATTGTGTTGTACTTTGTTGTGGGCCAAGATCTAGGATAACAATCACACATCATTGTAATTAAACATATGTAGTTAAAATTAAAATTCATGTTAAACGTAAGTACATGCTACATTGTGCTTTCATTGAACCGTGTATATGAGAAACTGCACGTCGCACAGTTTCGAGAAAAAAGTATTGATGGTAAAAGTAACCGAAAAAAATTGCTGGAAGTTTCTACGATGACCGCTAGGGGAACACCAAATTAGAAAATCAGGCTTTTCTCTTAAATCGGCATTATCAAGATATGTCCAAAGTAGTTTTATTATAAACTACATAGGCTTAGAAATATTTCCTTTTTTTTTTAAATTTTTCTCTATTTTGCTAAATGAGGGTAAGGGGAGAAGTAAATGACATAACTTCTTTTTAACTCAACGGATTTTAATAAACTAAGTCTCATTTGAGGGGGGCTCCTTGGGTGCTTCTAATAAAATATTAACATTGTCAGTTTGATTTTTTTTCTAATCGGTAGATTTCGTTTTGTGACAAATCCGTAAACTTTTGTAATTTTCTCAAAAATTTTAAATGTAAGGGTTTAATTATTTTAAATTCGCGAAAAAGAGCGTGAAAAAATATCTTTCGCTACAAAGATATGAATAAGAATAAATGTAAAAATATATTTTACAAGTAACAGAATCAGGGGCCACGTTTAACTGTCATTAATTATTAAAATTTATTAATTATTAAACTATTAAAACAATAAAGATGAAATTTAATGTATTAAATGTCCCCTGGGGGCGTATCTTTAATTTAGAGCAGATAATAAAATCTATTTTTAAATTATTATGTTGTATTACGAATTCCTTTTTTATATCTGTGGCCCTGAAAAGGACAAATGTTATAAAAGAATGGTGTGCAGCAGTCCTAATACTGAAGAACCAATAACGACCCAAATGTTCAAATTGTCTCCCGTACTGTTCAATACAGAACTGCAATCTCTTACGCATAGACAGAATAGCTGTCTAGTAAAAACAAGTAGGCCTTGAAATGCCAAAAATAACACAAAACAATAGCCACTTTAAATATTGCTTTGTGTCAAAATAATATTAGCTCCATTAAAGTTTTTTGTGTCTGATTAAAGAACCGTTGATTTCAAAATGCCGTTAACAAATGAAATTTGATATCCTTGCTGTATATTTTGGATGTATGAAGAATTCAACTGTTGCTGGAAGAGTTATGCTGCGAGGGACCCAGAAAGGCATAGTTACGAGAAAATAGTTTTTGAGCGATTGGCGCGGCGTTTAAGAAATATCGGTAGTATTCATTCTTCCTACAGCAAAGGGCGAATTGAGGAAAATATAATAAACGTGCTAGCGTATACAGGATTGAATCCTCTTAGAAATACTAGAGATATTGCTAACGACATAGGCATTACCCAAACTACCGTCAAACGAATTTTAAAAACCTACAAAACGTAATGCCCTGAAATATATCCATTGTCTTATTAATATCCTTTAATAAACATAGTTTTATTTCAAATTTTGGCTACACCCATATTATGCAGTTTTCCATCAGGGATTAACACTTTTTGATTTTGACAGAAAGCTTGATTATTGCCATTGATTGCTAAAATCCTAGACTATTATCAAATATACTATAGACGAATGAGGCTACTTTTAACAGCGATGGGCACGTGAATTTTCATAACACCACAAATCACATCTCATTGGATGAAGAGGTGCAACATAAAAGACATTTATAGTTAACGAAAAACTGACTGAACATTTCCAGACAGATGGATAGGAAAGGGCAGTTTATTTCCGTGGCCAGCCAGGTATTTATGTTAAGAGAACAACATAACAAAAACGTTTTAATTTCTAGGTCGCTTGATCTGACTCGATTTTTATTTTTGGTGTTCGTGTGCGCCTCCTAGTGACCATCGCAAGAACATGAAACTAATTTACAGCAATCTATCAATTGCAAATTAAAGTTTTTCGCAACTTTACACTTAAATTATAATTTGATTAAATTTTGTTACATTTGTTCTTTGATTATGACATTTTTCACTGTTAGCCTTCGACCGTCAGAGGGTCATCTTCAAGGCAGTTTAATAGTGATGTACCTAATTATTTTTTACTAAAATTGTATTTCATAGTTGGCTTTATACGTTTATCAAAGTATTAAATTAACCCTGATATTCTCCTCGACAAGACTATACACTTGTGCTCCTTCGGGTCATAATGACCCGAACTCCTAAAATATGAATTAAAATCAAAATAACAACAATTTTTATACATTTATTAACTTTATTTCTCTAATGCAATGTTTTGTATATGAAACGTGAAACTTACAATAAATTCAACCAAATTTAAATTAAAAAAAAGAAAACCGAATAAAAAATGTCTAGTAATTGATATGATCCACTACTTCTTACAGTCGGGACTATAATAGGTCACGTGTTCTTTACATAAATATTTCTTACACTTAATGCAGGTCATATTAGTTTTGTTATCACATTTAGAAGGGTAACATTTGCAGCGTGCTCGTTTGTTTTTGTTGCTAGTTCCAGGAAGAGGTGCGGTAGAATGGTAGAATTTTCCACCAATGGTTGTTGAATAGCTGTTACAATTGCAGCTGCTTGTTGATTACGGGGAGATGTTTTCTGGACAAAATGTAAGGATTTACCAATTGTTTGCCCAGTTGTTCCAAAAACAGTCTTCTTTTGAACAAAACATTTTTATTCCAGTCTGGATTTATTTCACGCCATAAGACGAAAGCATTATAGGCACTGGTATCTAAAATGTTGTAAAATAAGATTATGGGCCATCGATTTGTTCGTTTGCATGTGTATGCACCGATTACCTGATCTAATGTATCAACTTTTGTAGAATTATAATCAAGTATAATTTGTGGTTTTTTGTCTTCTTTGTCGCTTATTTGTTTCTGGTTATGAAACGTACTCATTAGAATGACCTTCTTGTATTTTTTTGGAATATAAGACACAACTGCGGTATCTTTAGTAAAATAAAATTTGGAACTATGCACAACGTTATTTACTTCCATGATAGGTAGCTCAGGATTGCTTTTCCTGACTGTCCCTAACATAGTAAGATTTCTTTTGAGAAGCATTTGACCCAATTTATACGATGTAAAGAAATTTATCACAAGTTACATTCTGACCTCTTAGTCCATAAGTAAGGTCTAAAACTACTCTCAGCCCCTGATCCTTCTCAGGTTTTCCCCCAGGTGGTTTTCCCGTATATACTTGACCTTCTAAAGTATAAGAACTTGCACTATCACAAAGCGTCCATATTTTGATGCCATATTTTGCTGGCTTGCTTGGTATATACTGCTTGAATGGAAAACGACCTCTAAATGCAACCGGCTGCTCGTCCACAGTTACGTTTTGCCCAGGATTGTACAATTTTGGTAATATTTCAGCCCATTTGTCCCAAAATTCTCTAATGGGAGCCAACTTATCCCGTAGCCTTCTTTATTGACGATCTTCTTTATCAAACCGTAACACGCGTGATATATAATAAAATCGTTTCAACGACATTTTTGCGCGACGTCAGCCTGTTTCTGCATTCCACAAACTTCTGGTAGATTCATCATGCGATCTGTAAACTCCTCCTAACAGTAACAAACCTGTGTACGCCTGTAAAGTAATGTCATCTAGTTCTTGCCACTTGTCACTGTACACTCTACGACCTTCGATGTTAGTAATTTTCAAAATTATATTTTCCAGAGAACTATTTAAAAATAGCTGAAATGTAGATTTTACATCCTGGACTCGTGGATTGCTGTATTTAGTTGTACCTGGAGCGACTTTTATGATATTTGCACTAGTTGCACGCCCTAATTGAGGAAATGGATTTAACATCCAAGTTATGGCATTATCTTTAGATTGAACCGATTGAGCAGGTGACATCAATTGTATAGGACTTGTTCGTCCAGCACCGTCGAAAAAATCATCGTCTGACTGTTCATAATCACTATGTTCACTGATATGATCTTCCTCTTCAGAAGTTTCATCGTCACTAATGTCACTCAAATTATCAATAAGTTTTTCTGAGTCTTCACCACTAATATATTTTTTTGCCATTATTGTTATTTCGACACTTTAGAAGAACTAGTAGTACGTACAACAAACCGCACTTTACTCTGCAACGTAACAAACAAAACTGTCGGTTGCATACTGCGATATGATATTTATACCTGCTGTAAGTTGCAACTCTGTTCCTGTTTCGAATTGCACACGCGGCTACAGACCTGCAGAAAATGCTGAACAAGCATGTGATGATATGCATATTATCTATCCTCAAATTTCAATATAAAATAATTGGAAATACAAATTTATGCGTCCTACTAATGTATTACAGCCTCGGGTCATAATGACCCGAGGAACATCAATGTAACAATCATGTTTAAAAAAATAAGAAAAAAAAATTTATTAAAACAAAGCCACCTCATTCTTCAATGGATTAGAAACAAAGTCATTAACTACGAAGTTTAGATATTAATAAACAAAACAACAATTTGATTTCGGGTCATATAGACCCGAAGGTAACAGCAGGGTTAATAGCACTATGATTGTGTTTTCACCTTTTTCATATTTCATAAATTTGTTTCAACATCTTAAACAACTCTGAAAGAGTTTATTACTACTGAGGACGATAACTGTAATTGTTATCGAAACGTATAGATTTATATTAAATATAAATATAAAACTATACCATTTAAAAACCCAAAAGCTAACTATTTTAATTACGCTTACTCTTAGATCACCGAGGTATGTAGAGTTGCATAAATACAGGCGCATGCTTCCTTCCTTTCCTATTTCCTAAGAAACAATGTATTGGACTTCCTCTTGCTACTTTTTTTATGGCGGGGCTTAAAACAGCTTTTGGTTATCGATCAATAATGATTTTGCCGTGTTACTTTTTTAATATCAATATCACAAGTTATTTATGAATTAACCATAAAAAGTTATTTTGTAATTTTAATTTGTTATTTATTCGCAGATACCAACGACACTCCCTTAAACCAAGAACTTTGACATTAATAGAATTAGTTAGGAATTAGAACTTTCGTTACACCTACATAATGTTAATTTAAAGAATCGCATATAATTATTTAAAACTTGTTTTAATATTTTATAAATGTTAACAATAAATGTTTTTTTTTGTTTTTTATTTATATTATTTTCAGATACGGTAATAGTATATTGTGTCACAAGGGCAGAAAATGACCTTTAGCAGCCCGCGGCTATTAGCTGCACGAGCGAGCGAACCGAAGCGAGGGCAGCTAATAGCTAAGGGCTGCTAAAGCGTTTTCTGCATACCAAAAAAACAAAAAAATAGGAAAATATAACAAAAATCTTTAATTTTATAAATGCAGACGGAATGTAATAAGAAACTTAAGGAATATACGAATTTATTTATTACAGTAATTAACGTTAATTATCTCTTCAGCACTATTATGGATAGTAATACCAGAATTTATAGGCATTTGGTATGTGTTTGTATGGTGACTTATTTCTATGGATGAAATTTTATGTCTTTCTTTTTTAGAATAGCAAGTATACTTTTAATTTAAACAACCGATAACTGCTTTGAGTGAATAATCAAGCTTTTCGATGAATCGTTAATTTCATTAATGCATCAAAACTCGATTAATCGATATTTCTTTGTACGTATCAAAACATAAGTGTAATAAAATAGGTGACATTTTTGGTAAGCACTTGTTTTGACAATCATGATAGTGGACTAACTTAACTTAATTAGTCTATGGATCATTTCCTTACTGACTCACCAACAAGAGGACCTATTAGCCACTGACGCCGTGAAAGATTAATATAATTTTGTTAGGTATTCTATTGTATGAAATGTAAATAAAAGTTTACCTACTATGAAACTTATTTTAACAATTACCAAAAATTTGGAAAGCACGAATGGTACATTACGCTAATCAGTTTCCTGTTTAAAGAAGGAAAGAATTATGAAGATTACTGTGATATAGACATTAGGGCCAGTAACCTGCAAATACCTTGCCTATTACGAATGCCGAGAAAGATTAGTTTTTAGATAAGATTAAGCGTAAGTCGTAATGGTACATTATTATGTTAGAAGTTTAAAATAGGCCTACGTTGTTTCATCGTCAGTAAAAGTGCTTTTGCGGCCGCTGTCAATAGAGACAGGGGATCAGCTTAGAAATGCCATGTCAAGTGTGATTAGATACAAAATGTCAAATTTTTATGACGTCTGGAAAAAAAGTGTTTTATTTAGAAATATAATAGACGGACGTTGTTTCTTCACTGTCACGTAACCAACAGACATTAGATTATTGACCGCGAAAATCTACAATAGTTTTACTAGAACAGTGGAACGTCACGCATGGTAATATAACTTCCTGCGGTGAGTATAACAAATGGCTACGTCGTGTGGTCATATTCGGTAATTAACTTGGGCGTCACCCTGTATGATAATATGACTAGGCATCAAAAGTTAAAATTGTACATTCGTTTTTTATTTTTAATTTTAATACCTACTGTTCATTTCATCTATATAAATAACACTTTCAGTATGCTTAGAACGTATATATATATATATATATATATATATATATATATATATATATATATATATATATGTTCATTCTAGAAGTGTAAACATACTTAAGGTATTGTCTTGAAGCCAGGGAGGTAATGATTAAGGATTCAAAATGTTTGCAGGGATGACAGTCCCTGTATGAAAATATTAAAAAAGACTTCCCCATAACTTAAGCTAACGAAAAGGTACTCTTATTGGATTTTGTTAAAAAAAAGGCCGGTTGACTGATATTTGTCGTTTGATTAATGCACTACATTGCCATTTTTTATAAGGATAATCCTAATTATTAACTGCTACTAAGCCAAAGTTAATGCCAAAAATTTTTCTAAATTAGTAGAAATATACAATAATAGCAGTAGTAGAAGATAATGTTCCACATTAAAATCTTATTAAGTGTAACAGGTATGCAAACAATTTAATTAGTTGCTTTCAACCAAAACTACAAAACACACACGTGATTAAACCATAAAGAAAAAGTCGAAAAATACACATGTTCAATATGAGTTCCTCCCACTTCTACACATTTCCTCAACCTGCAAAGATTGTTTCTTTGCACCTGGAAGAGCAATTCCGGATTATTTTGAATAGCAAGCAGTAAAAAACAATTCTGTCTGTCAGATCTTGCCTTGTTTGCAAAGGTGCAAAACCCAAATATTTAAGATCTCCCCAGAAAAAGAATCCATAGGATTGACGTCTGGTGATAGCGCTGGCCATAGAAATGGGCCTTCCCGTCCATCCATCTATTAGGAAACCTTGTGTTTAAATTAGTTCTGTGCCGGGTGCTCCATCGTGCATTAACCATAAATTCCTACGAGTTTGCAGTGATACATCATTCAACAGGAAAGTCGTTTTGTAAAAAATTCAAATATTTCAGGCCAGTCAGAGTACCGTCATAAAGTATGGCCCTATTAAATGATTTACCACTATTCCTACCTAAACATTTACAATGAATCTGTTCTTGTTCCTTGTTTGGGTAATGCCATGTGGATTCCCACCATCACATAAGTGCATATTATGCGAACTAATGACTACATTTCTTGTGAAATCGGATTCGTCAGTGAAAAGAGCTTTTCTAAAAAATGTATTGTCTGCTTGTTGTTGCAGAAACCACCGAGTGTACTCAAGTTTTGCTAGTTAATCGACCTCTGTCATCTATGTATTTTTTGTATGTGGAATGGATACAACAATTGTTCTTGTAGAATACGATGAACAACTAATTTTGATACAACTAATTTTGATACATTATGTTCTCTTGGCAGTTTTTGTACACTCCTTGAGGGCTCATTATCAATTGCATTTAATAGGTCTTCTTCAACTGCCACAGTAGGTACTGTTTGTACTGGACCTTCGCCACCTCTTTTTACCAAAACACTTCCTGAAATGTCAATTTTGTCCGAGTACGAGTGACAAAATTCTCAGACTATAAAAATTCCTAAAGTGGAATTTAAGTGTCCGTTCAAATTTTTTGAATATCTGAACAATTGTCAACTTTATAGGAAAGTGTGCAACCATATTTCTTAAAACTAATTTAATGTCCTAATATGAAACGTAATAAACCTTAAAAATGGTTAACATGAGGTTTAAATTTTCTTTTATAGAATCCGGCTGGTTTTGGATTTTTCCAAGTTGGCATCTATATGTCTATTAACCTATATGTGGCATGAATGTTTAAAAGTTCGTCTAACATAAATTATTGTTGTTGCCATTGTCACTATAAACTTATTATAAAAGAGGTTGCCGTTTTTACAAAATTTTTTTAATTAATTATTTGCTAATTATCCTGATTAGTTAAAACTTACGTAAATCACCAAATAATGAATTTATGTCCCTTCCGACGTGATTTTCAAAAATGTCGAGAGTTTTGTTACGTCAGAGTCCCGGCCAGTTTATCCGCCAATCCCGGCATTAGAATCCCAACCAGAAGCCGTTTCGAACCTCCGCGGATTCTCAATACAACTGCGAGACGCTCTTTCGAGACTCAGGCTTGTTCCTATTCACTTCTTCCGCTAGGTCTCTTTCGAGAGCCCACACCGACCGCCTCTGCTCAATCTTCGACTCGACACCCATCCTGAACTTATCGTACCACCGGGGTTTATTACTGCCTCAATCTGCGGTTACCTGCATTAAGTTAAACATATAACACCACCCTTACACCAGTGAACCATTTCACGCCGAGCACTCGATGAAGTCTTTTGCTTATTCCATAGGATAAACAGGTTGTCGCCAATCCCCGGAGTATCAATTAAACAGCTCACCAGGTATTTGCCCAGATTATTGTAATTGATACTTCACCTATACCCGCACAGCGACTCACACAAACACGTCTACACTAAGCAAAATAATTAAAAACCGAACTACTGGAAGCTGACAGGTTGAAAGAAACAAGACACCCGCAATTAGACCATATTTCGGTCACCCCGTTTCATAAATTACGAATCCAGTACGTAACAGTGAGTATTACATTTCAATCTCACTAAACGTAATAAACTGCTTTCCTACCCGCTGAGTTATCGTGAGATATCCAGACGATAGCAACATCCTGATTTAACATTTTTGTTAAATGCCATCAGCCTGTTTATTTAACAACGCTGAATAAAGAAAGGTCCCGAAGATTTAAAGGTCTTACACCGTTCCCAGGCTAAGAGAAAATTTTACTTCTTAACGGTCCTAAACCTGTACCCGATCCTGATCGTTTATCGCGATAATCCAGACTTGAAGGAGAAACCCTTCTGCAAGTCTACTGTACCTATAAAACGTTTAGTTTACCCTGTGCCTGAAAATATTTACACTAAATCGTTCCGGAAGGTTTAAATACCTTACCATTGTTGTTATTAAAACCGGCCCCGACTTAGAGCCACCCCAGGTAGCTACTATTGACGCTGTCGAAACCGGAAGCGCAAGGAGATACTAAGGCGCCACCATCTTAAGCGTGTCCACACCCAGAATACAATACGAAGGTATTAATGTTCAATTCCAACGAGTTTAGTAACTCGTAAATACCACCAAATCTGCTTTACTAAAACTTCCGCTAATTACTAAGTGTAATTAAAAAGGTATTATTCTACAGTAATTAATAACCTACTGAAAATAAATAGTTAGCTAATAAAAACCCTGTAAATTTTCTTTAATTTTTTTTAAAATCCTCCTTCATGAAAGTTAGAGGTGTAAAAGTTGCGTTTACCCAATTTATACTCGTATTCTTATTAAGACGCATAACGCGAAAATAGTCGCTTTACAAGAATCGATTTTCTGTTGACCGCAAAAGCAGGTGGAGAGACTTATCACCAGATGACCTAGCCCACTATTATAAACACAGTTATAATAGCTGTATAAAGTTTTGCAGCTGTCAGCTACCCGACTTTCACAATTTTAATTTTATTCTCCCCTTTTTATAGAATCTAAAAACCGGTTAAGTTAGACCTAGGCAAACTAAGGTAAACTTTAAATATAGTAAGCGAAACCGAAACATATATATTGTTTTAATTCTTTTAATTTCCACTTTGTAAGTTGGAAGGTCGTGTGTTGTTCCACACCATAATTACATTGTAAAACTTTCTACAATCCATACTGACGTTAATGTGTAAATACACGAAAAATATTCGATATTCTGAAAAAGGCACATTTAAAAAAGATGTTGAAGTTTTGACCGGCATGGCGCCACCCATCTTGAAATTTCAGCTGATGTGATTATATGAACAAGGATGTAAAATATAGGACCTATGTAAAATGGGAGTATATGCTGTTCATTCATCTAATAAAACTTAAATTTACCGCAAAAGTAACTAATCAATTTACATTTTCCTTACTCTTACTCGCTACTCATCCTGCACACTTAGTTTAAATTAACAAACTACAAAACGTACTACTTAAGTGAACCGAAGTCTTGATTAAAATTTAACATTAGATAAACTGTTACAAAACTTCTTAATGTTTTTAACGTAAATCGCCGTCTTACAAATTTTAACACAGTTCCTAATTTTATATTTAATATGCTTATATTTTACTTCGCTCACTGTAAGGTTGCCGCAGCTGAGCGTTTTGGGATGGTCTGCCTACTCAACGTAATCGGCACAACTCTCAGGAAGAACGTTTATCTACACTTAAACTGCTATCTTCTGATTAGCCTTAAAAATTTCCACACCACTAAAAGACGATAATTCTGATTTATAAACTAAGAACCATGCTCTTGAAATGAAGGTCAACTTTCAAGAGCATGTGCTTGAAACAGTTTAAAAATAATACTTCGAGGTTATCTACAAATTTCTAGAAATCTAAAAATAGAAACAATTCCTGGAAACGAAGCTAATGTTAATTAAGGGTTTAGGTTATTTAAAAATTAAAACGAAGTAATTTTATCTCCCATTTCTGAAGATGATATATATCCATTGGGGTCCAGGTTATTTTGTAACAAGTGCGTGGAGGTTTGCTGATCCACGGTGTTAGACCTGAGCTGGTTGAGGATGTACACATCTAAAGATGACATCTAGACCGTCCAAACCACCTCTGAAGATAACATCTAGGCCTGGAGATATATTTGAAGATGACCTCAGCCTCGAAGCCCTGGGTCTTCTCAAAATGCATTGTCTTTGCCTAATTGATTAAAGGACATTTAATAAAGAATGATTATTTTAAGCATTTAAAGTCTACGACTGTAGTAAATCTGCACCATGAATATTATTTTAACATTCCCATCACTTCACTTTGATCTGATGAAATCATATCAAAACAGACGCACCAAAATGACAGTTGCAAAGTCAAGTCCGCATTTCTTTCTAAATTATTAGATTTCATAGATCATCATCGAGATACGTCATTTTTGTGTAAAACGCATTGATAAAAAGAAACACATACATGA
Source organism: Vesta saturnalis (assembly GCA_036346205.1). Taxonomy (NCBI): domain Eukaryota; kingdom Metazoa; phylum Arthropoda; class Insecta; order Coleoptera; family Lampyridae; genus Vesta; species Vesta saturnalis. Next base: position 260,873 of record JARFJB010002450.1, on the reverse strand, counting down.
CAGCACTGAAATCAAGTTAGTATATGTAGGGAGACCACATATCAAGAAAAAAAAAACGTTTTACCTACGCCATATTTGTATGATAAATCCAACAAGTCGTGTCAGTAAATATCAGTCGTTCGTTAAGCCCGTTTTATTTATTAAAGTGCGTAGTACTTTAACAAATTAATGTAAAAATGTTACATTTATACTCTAAAAAAATGCCGCGTATGCTATTCTCATGTACTAGTGGAAGGGGCTGTAATGGGCCTCACATTTGGGTACCATTTTGTAATAGTTCTCTTTGTTCGGCTCCCTGTTCGGGGCTATTTTGAAATGGGCCTCACGTTGGGGATTTTTTGTAATAGGCGTATTACCTGTGATTATTACTTTGCTTGCATACACCTGGCTAGAAAGAATAATGTTTGGGTTCTATTTCAATCTTTTACAATTTTCAAAATCATTGAGTAAAAATTTAATATCGTTTTCATGAAAATGGGATATGATTCAACGTCAACTAAATGATTTTAATTTATAAAGATAACGTTCATTAACTAAACTTTACTTTTATTGTTATCATATTACTGTTTGTGTAAATGAACTTCAATAATTACTCAACAAATTCCTCTTTCGTTTTATCGGGACGCTCCAACTAGTTTAATATGTAGTAAGGATAATATTTAACTACGTCAAATCCTATATGCAGACTGTCTTGTTTACAGTATTATATAAAAATTATTCAAATTCTATGTTAGTATTTTTCTTAATATTAAGGATGCAAAAACAATCCTTTACAAATGATCCGACGAAATATATTTTCGTTCAGCATTTGTATCTAAACATAAATTTAAAAATAAATAAAACACACCAATTTTCGTTTATTTATACTATCTAAATGTTCTTACTTGTTATGAATTTGTTCGAACTGGTGACGTAATGCATGTGTTCCTTGGACTGGTGAAGGGGCCTCACATAGGTTATAGACTGCTGGCGCCTTGCTCTCTTTGTTCTTTTTACTATTTTCTTTCGATCTTTGTTGGGGATGAATACGATTCCAATTTTCTTTCATCAGTTAATGATTTTAGTAAATAATTACTCAATATGTTTACGCTACATAGTTTTTACTTAATTGTTCAGTTTTAATTACAAACAGCGCGCGCAAAGAACTGCGAGCGAGCTACGAAAGACCATGCTTTAATTATCAATGTTTTTTAGTTATTATACCTTATATATATCGATCGATTATCTGGGTCGATTGTCTTATTGTACATTTATCACTCGCTATCAAAACATCAACTTGGAATACTTTCAATACGCACTTAAAACGCTATTGTAAATTATTACGCAATCTTTTTATTATCGCCAACTTGACAGCATTTACACTTTTAATTCTTTTCAGCTTTTCTTTCTCACTCGTAAGGAAAACATCACTTATATTCTCTTAACACAATACTAACTGAATTTTCGTTATAATTTCACAATTTTAATTGCAGCATAAATCAAACTGCAGCAATCGTTTTTGAATCAACTCTGATCGCTAGAGACGTCTCTTCTTGATGGCTTACTTAGCGCGACTGACTAACAAATACACCTCACTATAACAGCGTCTCCACTTGCTCCCCTTTACAAAACAGTCATACCCGCAAATTACCGCGTATATTTAAAAGCTTTCCAATTTACTATGCAAATACTCATCGAAACAAGCTCAATCTTTTTATCTTAATATTAATTACATTTATACACACATAACCAATGACCATCTAATTTTATATAACAGCGCGAAATTCGAATTTCTAATGCCTCCATTACAAGGCGTGGGTGTAACATTTCAAGGGTTAGTTCTTTGCATTGGCATCTTGTTCACATGTATTCAGTGTGAATTTGTTATAATTCATTACACTATTAATAATGTCAAATTAATTCATGTGCAAGCGGTTACTTGTCGTATTTTAGAGCGTTTTACACATGACAAGTAAATGATATTGATTATTATTAAAGGCAAGAAAAATCTTATTGTTTTACCATTATTTAAGATTTTTATTTAAATTTATGTAGTCAGTATACCAACCTTACTTACTTTTTATAAATGCTATAATATCAGTAAATATCACTAATCTTGTGATATTTAGTGGTGGAGGCATTGTATCCTTAAAAAGATATGGGTGATAAAAAGTCACCCATGTTGAAGTGGGGCCCACAGAAAATATGTGTTCTGTAGTATTCCATGATTATACTTAATACACTAAAAGTTATTTATTAGAAATCTAATTTATTAAAAAAGAATAGTATTTATTTCTCGGATCAGAGCGCTTTTATGTGTTTCATCCAATTTTGCAAAGCCTCGGCTAACGCCTCGCCTGCTATCTACATTCAACACAAAATGAACGCGCTCTACTCAGGGATAATATCACTATAGTGCTACGTTTATTATCGGTGATAATACGAGTTAAAGACAATGAAAATTGCTGCTTCACACTTGTTCAATTTTCTGACGGCTTTATCAAGTGTTATAATCAATAATAAGTAATACACGAGTTATATTTAGGAAGAGAATATAATTAATTAATCACATGGGGTCGTTTTAGCCAATGCAACTGCACACTTTCTACTGAGGAAAGTATGCAATCAGTATAGTGAAAAATAAATATTACTACATAAATTTAACTCATTCAATAATATATTGATTAATATTTAGCCAAGTCATTATTTACTTCCGTAAAGGATGCAGAAACAAATAAAATTTTAATACCGTCAAATGGGGCGAATCAGGACGCGTGTGCTTTTTCTCTAGTCAACGATCAGTTTGCTGTTAGATGTGGAGTGCAACGGTGATTTAAAAACCCATAAAAATGCCGCGTTTTTTCGCATTCGAAAATCTTATCTAGGAACCACATTTCCAATTGAAGTAAGAGAGTACAAGTTAGTTATATGACTGGTTGAATTGTTTTTTAGACGGTACGGAAAAATAAATATGTTTTTACTATTTTTTTTTTATAATTTCAAATAAAAAATTTCACTTTTGTGGGTCAGTCGGGACAATGATCGGGACGCACAAGCAAGTACCTGCTACAAAAGTTAACAAAACTATAGTAATCACACACTTAAATAAATTAGATCTTCGGTATGCTGTGAAGGGCTACTTAGATAGAAAAGCTGTAACTATAAGGAAATTTCAAAATAATCTACCAGGACCTGGCTGGGCAGGTACAGCCCAACTCAATTGTAAACTATGACGCAACCTGTTTTGTAGATGACCCTGGACAAAAAAGATCATAGCTACTAGAAAAACTCGTCATCCTGTACGAATCTGCAAAAAGTTCATCGGTCATATTTGCAGAAAGTGGTGGAGGTATTCTGATACCACCTTATGTTGTATATAGAAGTGAGCTTATCTACAGTACCGGGATGCTGAATGGACCGAAATACAAGTTATGGAAGAAATTCAAGTGGGTGGTTTAACAAACGCCTTTTTGAAGACTGGCTTATAACTGTCGCTCTTCCCTATTTTAAAAAGCGGTCTAAACCAAGCGTTTTAATTGGTGACAATTTATGCAGTCACCTTTTGTATAAGATTAATAAAGAAAGAAAATTATGTAAAATTTGGATTTTTGCCCCCATCTTCAACTCATCTCACAGCCCCTCGACGTTTCAGTTTGTGCTCCTTTCAAAAAAGGTTGGAGACGTGTGCTGCAAGATTGGAAAAAATTTAAGGCTCCTATCCCAAAACAATGTTTTCCATCTTTGCTGAAAAAAAAACGCTTGATGGGTTGGATACCATGAGTGAAAATATAAGAAAAGGATTCTTAGGCACTGGACTTATTCCATTCGACAGAAATCAAGTCTTAAAGTGATTACCCAAACTAATAACTCAAGACTATACTCTTAGTCATTCGACTGCTTCCGTTATTGATTTGCTTAATGAGAGCAGAAATGATTACAATGTGTAACAAAGAAGCAAAAACCTTCTGTTGGGCCAGGAAAAAGCGCTTCCAAAGATTTTGATGCAGCTGAACTACCCAGGATAACTTGGATACTTTTGATGAACTCAACGTTCTAGACAATTCTTTATCATTCTAATGAAGACAAGATGGATGTGGAAAATTAAAAAAAAAGAGACTTCGTTGAAATTCAGTATCGTACAAAGAAGACAAATTTTTTATTGGTTTAGTTCAGGAGGTAAATGATAAACTTAACACTGTTTTATTTTTCCTTCTGTAGAAGATGTTTTTGAAGTTGGTAAAACACAAATGGAAAAATTGTTGCCTAAGCCAACCGCTTTACGAAGAGGCCGTTACGAGTTTCCCAAAAAATTAAGTCAAAGGGCGTATTTAAATTAATAATCACTATCTATACTTACCAGTTTTTTCTTCAAGCGTATAATAATAACTACCTATAATACTTTCGGCAACACAGACCGTAGAAATAACCTACTATTTTACTATTTATTATAAGTATTGTTATGAACGAATAAGTTCAAAGGTAAATATGTAATTAAAAATTATTATTAATTTAATTAATAATTTTAATTATATATTATTTTACTAGTACAATAATGAGTTTTCATTATTGTACTAGTACAATAATAATGAGAAACGATAGCAACGCCTTATGATGGGCGTTGTAATCAAGTAGGTAGGAACTGTCATTTTAATACTTATTTAATTTGACGTTTGTCAGTTTTGAAAATTTTATTGCAAAAATTATCTTTATGCTAGAAGAAAAAATAGTATATATTAGGCGGAGAAGAAGTCTTCGATATTTGTGTTTCGCTCAGAACTCAACACATAATAAGCGCCTTCTCTTCCTAGTAGTATAATATACTATTTCCTTTAAAAGCACATTTTTTAATCACCTAATATGTGAAGGTTGGTATGTATTTTTGTGTTTTGACCTTTTATAATCATTATTGTACTATAGAATAATGTTGTACTACTAAAACGTTTTAATTTGTGTATTCAGTAACATAATTCGCATATGGTGATATGCTTTATCTTATTCTTTAACGAAGACATTGAACCATCAAATCGTTAGGATTTGACAGTACAACACTGATTCTTTTATCTCCACCGCATTATACGACTCTTTTACATTTCAGTGCATGATATTGTATTTTCTCGTAAATTTATATTTGTAACATAGGTACTATCCACTTAAACTTTACCTAAAAATTCAACTGTCATTTTGAATCACCTGACATTTAGTAAGTTTCCTTAGGGTAAGTTTAACACATAGATATCTTACAACGTGATCAATCTCAACTGTACTGTAGTGGTATGACAAAAATCCCTAGTTGTTAATATTGTTGTGTTTTGCAGTTGGCTGCTTTGGATTTTTAGTGTGGTTTTAGTCGTTTTAGTTTATGTCAGTTTATGTCATATTATACTTTCGTTTTTCACTTTTGTATTTTCTTATTTACAAACTGTCTATATCAAGACAAATTATATATTCTGAATTTCAAATTGTGATATCGAATTTAATCGTCATGCCGTTTTCAATCGAACACGGCACATTCATTGTTGTGACTCATTTTCGTAGCGGCTTCCAAGATGGTAATGGGCAATGGCATTATTCATTGCAATCATGCATCGATCAATTTACCGTTGAGTACCCAAATGAAAATATTAGTTACGAACATTTAGTTAACATCGTAATCGATTGATAGCTCGATTCATGGAAACTGGTAGTGTTTTAAAACGCAAACGTGAAGCTTCGGCTACTGTCCCAACAGAGGACACCTTAGCAGATATCCAAGCAAGGATGAATGCAATCCCCAATAAATCTTTGCGAAAACTATCTGCACAAACACGTATGAAAAATTTTACCATACAAACATAATTTTACATAAATAATTTTTAGATGTATCCTATGGAAGTGTCCACACTGCAGTAAAGAAGAATTTACATTTGTACCCGTACAAGGTGTCGGTATTACAACAGCGAGATAGAGATTTTCAGCTTAGAGTAAATTATTGTCAATGGTTCAACAATACGATGAACAATGATTTACTGGATGTATCTTTTTTTTCTGATGAAGCTTGGTTTCATCTGTCCGGTTACATAAATAGCCAAAATTATCGTACGTGGTCTGCAGAAAATCTACATGTATTTCCAGAAACTACCTTACACCATATCAATGTCGGTGTCTGGATAGCAATGTCGCGACAACGAATATTTGGACCAGTATTTTTCGATTTTTCAATTACTGCGTCAAGATACAGGGAAATACTTTTAGAACCATTTATTAATAATTTGGATGATCGTGAATTACGAAACGGATATTTCCAGCATGACTCTGCTACCCCACATACTGCACAGGGTACAATTAATTATTTACGAGACTTCTTTGAAGATAGAATCATTAGTGTAAATCGTTGGCTACCGAATTCACCAGACTTGACACCGTTAGACTTTTTTCTTTTTGGTTATTTAAAAAACAAAGTGTTCAGCAGAAGATTGCACACTCTTTAAGAATTACGAGATGCTATAACTCATGAAGTTCATAAAATTGGTGCCGAAATGTTAGAAAATGTATTTGCGAATATGCAACGTAGGGTGAACTTATGTTTACAATTTAATGGCGGTCATTTTGAACATATGCTGTAAAGCAAAGTGTGATAACTAATGTGTACCTAAGGAGTTAAAAAAAATTTGTAAAAGACATTGTCATTCCATAAACATGTACTGTAAATTTTATTTAATTATAGTGAAATTATAATATTTAAATACTTAAGATTCATTATTTTGTAATGATTTAATCAAATCATTAAATAATATTTTATTTATTTTGTTGTATTTTATAGGGATGCAGTCTAATCAAATACAAAATAGTCATTATTTAAATGAAGATAATATTTTATAATATGTATAAGTTAATGACCTTCATACAGATTTGAAACTGACTGTAGTTTTTACTCGAACCATGCTAGAGCAATACAGCTTTTACCAACCTATCAGTGGTACCAACTTAAATATTTTGATCATGTGGTATACACTTGAGATTGATCATTCTGTACTTAATATTATGTAAGATATTTGCAATCATCTAATACAAATAATTTTGGTTGGCGATCTCCAAAGATATAAAGTTGGTATTACTGATGCGTACTGTCATAAATTTCAATATGGCGTAAATTGCGTTGCAATCCAAATGAAAATTATATAAAAATAGTGTGATAGCTAAAGCTATTATCAAATATACATCTAATACTTTTCAAAAAATTTAATTTGTATTAAATAGGGTAGGTAATTTTGCGTTTTATTTAGTTTTATTATATTATCCACTGACCTAATCCTGATCTTAAAGCTAATCAATAAACTTGAGGGAACTGCCCTTATTTTACTAAGATTTTCTTTTTAGATTAAGTATGTATAACGGTATTGGACTTACAACACCCAGAGGTTCTGGTACCAATGGGCATGTTCAACGAAATTGGGCTTTTGTCAGACCAAAAGAAAAAGATAAAACCTATCGCACCGAAGAAGAATTATGCAGATTGGATACAGCATCAAATCGACCACCGAATAAAGAGATTTTAGATCATGAACGAAAAAGAAAAGTTGAACTTAAGTGTGCTGAATTTTGCGAAATTCTGGAAGATCAAGGGTATGAAGGTGCTATTTTTGTGTTAACCTTTCTGACAATTTTTTTAGATTTTCCGAAGAAGCCATCAAGAATAAAGTCAATAATTATCGCATTATGCTAATGGGTCATGATGGAAAATTAGATCGACCAATTGGTCATTGGGCTAGAGTAAGGTAGGTGTTTATTTTAAGTTGTTTATATGTTAGCTGATTATTTATATATCCTGCATAATAACTTTGATAATTTATATCTTTGTATACAAGATTGCTCATCAGTAATTTAAATCTTCATTTTACATTCTACATATTATATGACATCTTTAATTATGTCAGTTTAACACTAGCACCGCCGACTATTGTAAATACCTAAAACTGCCGTGGCCAGTCATTTTGACTTCTGGACAAGAAAGGTAATTTTGAGATATATTCTTTATATATTTTACACTTAATTGAGAAAGAAACATAAAAAAACACATTTTAAGTAAATATTCATTTTAATTAAATAAAAATCAAATTGATTCTAATACATTTACAAATTGGTACATGCTGTATTACACTATACAGTTCACACAAATAACGGTCTTTGTTACACCTTGAACAAACGTCAGCAGTTTTATTTTTGTCACATTTTTTAATTTGGCACTGATGACGTTTTTTAGGTTTGGTTGTATCAGGTGTGCTGGTACGTGCACCAGAATCTTGTTTCGAATCGAAATACCCTTTTCTTAGCTAGAGTGAAAATAAAATCTCTCCTTTTTATTTTACTGCCTACGACTTCCTTATAAACTATCCAGGTGTTGATTGTGGCAAGATCTAAAACATTGTAAAACACATGAACTGGTCATCTATGTGAACCAGGTTTCCTAGAATATTTTCTAGCCATTTGGTTCATAATTTCGGACACGACTAAACAAAGTTCTGACTTATATTGTTTTATCTCAACGTTGTAATTATTTTTGTTATACAACCTCAAAACTGATTACGAATATATGAACAGTCAAAATGACTGTTCTGGCAGTTATACAAATACTACAAAAAAACTCTAAAACGGCTTAATTTTCTTAATATATTTTTTTATATTCTAAAGTACATAAAAATTTAGAAAAAGTCATAATACCTCAACACCGTAACTCCAAGCACAACAGAGAAACAACATTTTAAAGAAGGCACGTGTCAAATTGACCACCACGGCAGTTCTAGTGTTAAGTAATCCTTTTTGAAATGTATTTTATTGTGTAAAGTGGTTATGAGGTGTGTTGGGTATTCATACATAAAATATAATTATTGCATTATACTTGTCAGAGATAAATAAATGTAAATACATTTTAATTTACTTAAATAATTTGTTTTGATGATTTTTGTAGAATCGGTGAATTAACTTAAGGTCATAGTAATAACGGTTTTCAAGAGAATGTCGCCATTCCATGTGTTTTTGTGATTGATTCTCGATCTGTTAGTGTTAACATACCAAGAGGATAATACAATTACATAAAAATAGTTACCATGTAAACATAAAATTAAAATAAAAGCTAATTCCCTTTTATATTTACTTGCTTCTATCACATTGATAAGCCAATTGTGTATTTTCATTCCTTCGTTACAATATGATTATATTTAATTTTTATTTCTTATATTACGGTAAGTAGAATATTAATTAATTTGGATAAGTTCGTAATGCCATTTGATCATTCGGTAGAGCTTACCTAAAAACTATGTCATTAGGACCAAATTTTGATTTCCATTTTTCCTTCCAACAGTCTTCATATTTCGGTGTTTGTAAACGTATAAAGCTAATAACTTTTACAGGTGAAGCTTTTGACTTTCTACTTTGGAGGATATAACTTAATTATTAAATAATAAAGCATGTAAACACCTTAATTTATAAAAATATCTGATCTAATAAAAGAAAGAAATCAATATACAATATTTGTTTTTTTATGAATGTACCAGCCTACCTTTTTTGGTTAAACAATTTTTTTCTATAATAATGTCACATTGTGCAGTATTAAAATACAATCTTGTATGGTAAGTAAAATAAAGTGTAATAATTAATGTAGTACACTATTGAGTGAGTGTGTAATGATTGGCATTATTATTAACACATTTGCTGCATATGTTGTATTTATACATCTACATATGGTACTATTGTGCAATTAAATTTACATTCTGTACAATAACTGAGTTATTGTATATTATGCATGCAGCATATGTATTAAAGGCATTTTTGTAATTAGCTTCCATTTTGATTCTTTAATAGACATGTTAAGAAACGGTACGTCATCATCTCCGATCTCTTTATAGCCATTAATTCACGTATTATTTTACGACAATTGTTAGGTTGGCATAGCTTGATCCGAAATTATAACGTGCATATTGCTTTTACAAAATGTTGCATTTTGGTGTTTTATGACAGAATTTGGATAAAACAAAAGGAGGCTAGATAAAATTTTCACTTTTAAAATTAAAACTACCAACTGCCACAAAAAATAGCATAAAAAACTTGTTTCATAAGACCTTGAAGCATTAAATCTTTAAAAAACCCGTTTTTTTGAACTTAAATTTTTGCTTCAAGAGTGGTCTTAATGAAACTTGTTTTTTAATGTACTTTTATGTAATGAAAAATGTAAGTGATTTGTTCTGATGGTGTATCCAGAGAATTTAATAAAATTCTAGTACACCTTTTAACACATTTGTTGCTACCGACGCAATTATTTAATAGTTATCATTCTCACCAGCACCAATGGGAGCTGTTGGTATGTCGAAGTCGACCTCCAGAGTGGGTTTGCTCAAAGTTATTGCAATGAATGTTGTCTGAAAGAAGTAATAAGTGTACTTTCATCGGATTGATAAAAGTGTCAAAGCTCCATATTAGTTTAGTGGTTCCCTTATAAGCAAATTCGACTATCTACTTTGAATTTAAGTTTAAACGAATTGTTGTAATGCTTTTGCAGTTGTCAACATTTGTACAGGGTGGCCCATTTTCGATGGTTTTCTAGGGTATGTCTGTTATCTGAAGAGATAGACGGTTGTGGGTTTCACTTTACTGTGCTACTTTTTTGTAAAACAAATAATGGTGCAAACAGATTTTGCCTAACTTTCTTTGTTTTTGAAAAATTGCACATTTGGGACCCACCTTGTAACTCGCTTATTTATTAATTTTTTGAAAAAGTAAAATCTGTTGCTTATAGATGTTTTTACCTAGAATTCAATGGTGTAGCCAGACTTTTCTAATGAGGTGGTTTTTGACTTATAACACTTATGTTTTCTTTAATGGAACACCCTATATATTTTGATTGAAATTAAATTGTCTCTTTATACACTCTAAAAATATAAAATTTGCCATGGCTACCATCAATTTCGAAGAAAATTGAACTTTTACGTTTGCACTTCCAAATTTTTCTGTTTTTTAACATAGTTTCCATAAGAATAATCGTACATTTTCAACACAAACAATATATTAATAAAAATTTATAAAATATGCTCAAAATATTCTGCATTATTCACATGCTTGGCAAATTTTTCTTATTCTTAAAGCATTTTCTAAAATTAATTGTCAATTATGTGAAGTGCTAAAACGCTGATCAATGGCATTTTTTTAATTGCTCTATATTATTGTAACGGTTGCAATAAACTTTATTTCCCAAGCATACGTTAGCCTTAACACTTAAAAACCACAATCATTAGAAATAATCTACCTACACCATTAAATTCTATGTAAAAACATCTATAAGCAACAGTTTTTACTTTTTCAACAAATTAATAAGTAAGGTTGTTGCAAGAGGGGGTCCAAATGTGCAATTTTTGCAATCGCCTTGTAACTCAGAAATAAATAAAAGGCAAAATCTGCACCATCATTTGCTTTAAAAAAAAGTAGCACAGTGCCCCGCAAACCACAACCTTGTATCTCTTGAAATAACGGAGATACCATCGAAAATGGGCCCCCTTACACTTCCATTTTCAATCGATTTGGGAGGTATCTCCGTTGCTATAAAAGATGCAAGGTTGAGATTCTCGTCTCAATGTGCTACTTTTTTGCAAAATGAAAGAATCCACAAACAAAACTTTTGTAGCTTTCTTTGTTTCTTTAACGCAGGACGATTTATAAATTGTGGAATTTTGACACACCCTTCGTATCTCGGTTACCTTTTGAGATGTTAAAAAACTAAAAACTGCATCTAGTAGTCTCGTACACCCTGTATATTTAATTTTGGTTGGCCTTGTCATAAGCTGTTCAATATATATATATATATATATATATATATATATATATATATATATATATATGGAATATTTCTAAAGTTTGTTGATGGGATGAATCGCAAAGTTTATACAGGGCGATTTATCTTTAGAAATAAACAGTCGGTTAAATTGCACATTTTTATGTTGAACAGTAATCTGAAAGAAAATTAGAGCTGTCATCTTTTGTTTCGGAATTATTGAATTAAAAAATGAATTCGTTTTTATTTTTTTAAGCAAAAATCATTAAAGCTAGACTTTTTAACTAAAACATTGTGAAGGCACTTTTTCACAAGGAATTTAAATCTGTCATCGTAACTTCCATGTCACCCTAGACGCTAAAGATACAACATCCAACTTTGTGTTTTTTTTGTGGATGCCATTTTGGATTTTTGCATTTTTTTCTGAATACAATGCTGTATCACACATGCAAAGAAAAGAGTCTGCAATCTGAATGTAGAAGTACTGTAGACAGATTGCAAAAACAAATCGCAAAATTTCACTCCGACATCTTTCAAGATATAACAGCATCCTACTTAATGACTAATTTGTTACATGGAAATGTCAATAACTTAGGAACCGTTAGTCGTAGACCAATAGTACGTTATATTTTGTTCAGCATTTAACAGAGAATTCAAATATATAAATATATATAGGGTGTTCCATTAAAAACTAATTATATATATATATATATATATATATATATATATATATATATATATATATATATATATATATATATATAGGGTGACAGAAAAAAGTGCCACGCGATAGAGGACACTAAAATAAGAAAAAAAGTTCCTATGAACTTAGGTCCGCAACGCCTTCTTTTAAAAGATGTGTTTAAGTTTAATTATTTTCTTGTTTTTTTTTAAATATATTTTTACAATGATGTAATAAGCGGACGAAATTTTGTATACAGGGGCTTTTTATCACGCAGAATTCAAATATGACCTTAGTTCTTTTATTACTGATAGAGGGCGCCACATACAGGTTTCCATCTTGTTTGAATCGGTCCTAACTTTTTTGCCTTACACTGTATGTCATTTTCGACTGGAAAAAATTGTTTTCCCATCTTTCCTGCTTCAGAAAGGTATACCTTATTGAAGTCGCTAGGACCAACGGTTTACGAGAAAAATGCATCCGATGCATGCAAATTATCCAAAAGCGCCAAAGTCACTTATTTGCAAAAACAATGACATAACACTTCAACAACTAAATTTTAATAGCAACAATGAAGAGCAGTGATTAAAAAAACATTACATTTTTAGACGAGTTCTGGAAATTCCACTATTAACTTTTGGTTTTTTAAAACAGCCATCTTCACCCAAACGCCTATTCACGTCAATAAATGCCCTATTATGAGGAATATGCCTTAATGGATATCTTTCTCGATAGATACGTTGAGCTTCGGAAGAATTTGATCTAGCTTCGCCGTAACACATAATTATGTCCCTGTATTCTTCAAAAGTGTAGTGAACCATTTTTGAAAGTAATTTTGAAAAATCAATAAGAGAATCAATGAAAAACTTAATCAAGAACACAAGACAATAATATTTTGACAAGTGTCATAGATTTCGTTTGTTTTTTCGTAAATTTCCATCGCCTGTTATTTTCATCACTCCAATAGTACATATTATTTTGTGTTCCTAAAATGGTTCACTATACTTTTGAAGAATACAGGGACATGATTATGTGTTACGGAGAAGCTCGGTCAAATTTCTCCAAAGCTCAACGTGTCTATCGAGAATGATATCCTTTAGGACAGGTTCCTAATGTTCGAACACTTATTGACGTGCATAGGCGTTTGGATGAAGATGGGTGGTGAAGATGCCTGTTTAAAAAAAAAGTTAATAGTGGGAGTTTCCAGAACTCGTCGCACTGTTGAAAAGAAATAACCTGAACACATTACTAGAAGATGTTTCATTGGACATTGTTGCAAGAGTGGACTTTATGGTTGATGGCGAGCTAGCTCACTGTTCTTGAGTGGTAAGGGAATTTTTTGAAAGGAGGTTTAAAATTAAGTGGATTTGTCGTGGGGGGATTGTAATATGATCACTGCTCTTCAGTAATAAAAGACCTAAGGTCATATTTGAATTCTGCGTGATAAAAAGCCCCTGTATAAAAAATTTCGTCCGATTATTACATCATTGTAAGGAGATATTACTAAGAAAAAAACAAAAATATAATTGAACTTCAACACTGTATATCTTTTAAACGAAGGCGTTGCGGACCTAAGTCCATAGGAACTTTTTTTCTTATTTTAGTGTCCTCTATAGCGTGGAACTTTTTTCTATGTCATCCTGTATATACACACATACAATTCCAACCTCAGGAAATTCATACTCGCAAGCCATTGTTAAAGCTTGGTCTAATGTAAGGCCACTAAAATATTTTCCATGAAATATACTGACTTCCATAAAAATTGCAACACTTAGAATTTATTGAACGATTTTATTGAAATTTTCGTCAACGATGTCTTTCATTAGAACAAACAAACGATTAAAATTTGAAAACAAAAGAACAAAAACTAAAAATGTTTTTTTCAATAATGAGTTGCTCCGCCACGATTTGTAATGCACAATTTAGACGGTGTGACTTGCTATCAATCAAGTGATCTATAGCTGCCTGTGGTATATCAACCCAAGCTTCTTGAATCCGTAGCCGGAGATCGTGTAAGTTATCTGGAAGGTATGGTAAATTACCCAGTCGCCTACCGACCTCATCCCATACACGTTCAATGGGCGACAAATCAGGCGACCGAGCAGGCTATGGGAGGACGGCAATGTTAGCTTCTTTCAAAAAAACGAGTTGTAGCCCTTGCCGTATGAGGGCGCGTATTATCCTGTTGGAAAATGGAATTTTCCAGCTCCTGAAGACATGGAAGCGCAACGGGTGCTAGCACATTGGCAATACAACCAGCGGCGTTTAAGTTGCCATAAATGAAGACCAAGGGTGATTTGCTACCGTAACATATTGCAGCCCATATCATCACTCCTTGTGCGAGGGCTGTGTCGCGTTCCACAAAAAATGTTGGATTTTTACGTTCTCCACGCACCCGTCTGACCCTCCTACGACCATCGTGGGCCCACAAACAAAATCGGGACTCGTCACTAAACAAAATTCGATGCTATTCTTGCGCCCAATTCGCTCTTTCGTTGCTCGATTCTAGCCTGCGTAGACGGTGAAGTGGTGTAAGAGGAAGACAAAAATGTACGATACGAACGCAGCCCATAAGACCTTATCCGGCGATAAATAAATGACATTGATATTCTGGGTCCTACACCTTTCATCCAATCATTTGCAATCAATCGAGTTGTTGAAAATCTGTCTCTTGTGCCCAAAAGTCTTAAGGGACGTTCTTCGCGATCTGTAGTCCCACGGGGACGTCCAGATTCAGGGCGACGTTGTTGCCCCTTCCTCGGACCATTTGGACCAACATCTCAATACCGTTGTAACATTTCGGTTTATACGACGAGCAATTTCTCTTAGCGAAAGTCCCGCCTCTCTCATGCCAATAATACGACCACGTTCAAAATCAGTCGATTGGGAAAATGTTGATGTTGACGTACTTTTGGCATTGTTTCCAAGTTCAGAACGAAATTGTGAACAAACAAATTTGTAAAGTTGACAGTTAATTACACACTGATTGGTTTATTTCTTCAAATTTATTGTTACTAAGTGCTAAGGAAAAAAAAATACTAGCTAAATTTTGTTCAAATTTTAATTGCTTGTGAATGAAAGACATCGTGGACGAAAATTTCAATAAAATCGTTCAACAAATTCTAGGTGTTGCAATTTTTATGGAAGTCAGTATAGTATAAAAAAAACTTTAAAATATGATTTCAAAAAAATTCAAACCGACATACTGTATATGCCTAGCGTCCTGCATATAGGACGTCTTCAAATCTACTTATCTAGGTAACCTTGTAGTACAATGCAACATAACCTAGCATCACAAGCAATTAGTTATAACCTTTGGCACCACAAATCACTTTTTATAATATTTGTGAAACAACATTTAGTATCGAAATACTTACCCAACAAACTTTTCCTGATATGAGAAAATTTAAGGTAGCTGTTCATAGGCATCTATTGGCAATTCATTATCCCACTATCCATCCTCCTAAGTGTTCCTGAGTTCTTTAGCACGATAGGCCAAATTTAGCCTGTTCAGGTCCACAATCATAAAAAAAAAACCTATGTGTCATTGGAAATTTTTGGCGGGCTGTTTAAACCGTCGACCTACATGTAGGACGACAGGCACATCTGGGTTAAAGAGACTATAAAACATCTACATTAAAATTATTGAATTGATTAGAGATTTGCGAAATACAGAAAAAAATAAATGGTTTCCAACACGTGCAATATTTATTAACAAAAATTGCTTTAGGACGATCTCATTTAAACTGAGTGTGTATTTTGACCCATATTTGGGTTTTATATTTTTATCATTTTGTTATTGTAAAATTCAATAACAGCACATTCGATTGTAATTACATCTTTTTATTAGTTTTATTGGAAACGCCCGTCTTAAACAAAAAAAAAACACCACGACCCAGGGAACATTCTTAAACTGTGCAAATAAACTCAGTATGAGCAATTCTATAAGTAAGCATTCTAATATGCTAATAGTAGAAGAGGCTCAATCTTTCGTAATTATTTTGAAATACCTTATATTTTTAACCTCTAAATTGCTTATAATTTGTATGGGGATTGTGAGCATACCTTCTTCTTGTGAAAATGTAGGTAGTTGAACAAAACATGTATATTACAGATATGTTACATTGTCTCTTAAAGTCTAAACTAAAATATATGTTATTTACTGGAAAATGCTCATTGTTTCAACTTTTCAACATGATTGCTTGCTGTGCTTATTATGAAATTTATGAAAAACAGTTTTGGGCAAAGGACCGTAACTTTTTTTTCTTTGTAACGTACAAAAATGGACATCGTATCTTTTCGGATCGACAAAATTTTGGGCTTTTTTTGTCTGGTGGGTTGGGATGGGTTTCTTCTGGGGTTTTGGATTTTTAGACTGCCGGCCCTTAAGTTCGTCTGAGGGGAATACTTTTCCTGAGGGTTGGGTTTCCTTTATTTTCTTCCTCTTTGTACTTTCCTTGAGGTATCGGTCTCGTGTATACCACATGAATGCTTGCTGACCAGAGTGAATGGGAAGAAGACAATCACCCTTACCAAAACACCTCATCCTTATTCGCTTGTCTTCCTGAAATATAGTAATAAATCTTTTTTGTTTTTCTATGTTATTATTATCGCTTCACGATATGCTCTCCTTTTGCTTTTGTTTTTATGTTTTTTCTCCTCGTACCGGCCGACTGCCGAAGGGATCACGTGGGAGTGTGGAGTCAGATTGTTCTGTCGTGGATTGCTTGAGTTGTGTTTGGTGTGTGCCTCGAGTGGTATAGGCGTTATTGCTGCTCCACATTTAACTTTCTTCCTTCTCTGTATTCTTATCTTCCTGATTTGGGCTTCTTTGCTTGTTTTGGGGGTTGGGTTAATACCTGGGGATTGTGTTTTTTTACTTATATCTATATATGGGGTTGGGCGTGGAACGGGGTTGGGATTAATGGGATTTTAGTGCTTTTTGTCTTTAGTATATAACTCAAACTTCTCTCTCTTCCTTTACCCTCTTTTGTTTTCTTTCTTGTATTACCTTTGTCTGTGTGAACGTTTGTTTGATTACTGTTCCTAACAACAAAAGTAAATAGGTATCTGTGAATTGGACATTTAGTACTGTGATTTAATGGTTATTCGTTACTTCTTTACCATAGTGATCTAAATTTTCTGTATTTACTCCCTCTACCATTGACATTAGAAATCATAATTGATTAAACTATTTCTTTTATCCTATTTACTTTTCTACTCTATAAAAGTTCTTACTAGCGCCATCTATGCGATGTTCGGTGGGTTCTGGTTAGTTTTGCATCATCTACTTACAGATTATCTGTTATTTTGTTGAATCACCACTAGGTGGTGGTACCATTAAATAATTACATATTACTGAAATGCTTTATTGGAAATACGTATAGATAACATTTTGTTGAATACCTTTTCCTATGGTGTGGTTCTTCTAAAACGGCCATTTTGTGGGATGTAATTTTATTTGGTGTACTCACCAGTTTTATATGAGAATTTTTTATAGAAAATATTTCTTTACTTTGTAAAGGAATATAATCGCTATTGATGCGGATGTAAAAAAAATATTACTTGCACAAAAGGGGTAAGTTTGCTCTGCTTCTTTCAACTTCGTTGCAATTAGTCTTCTGTCAGGCTTAAAATACGATAATTAAATATTGTTTCTTACAAGAATTATAATTTAGCCAGATCGCGTTAAATCATCACATAGAGCTAGTCTTCGACCTGCAGAGGTAGAACAACGTTATATGAATAAATTGCTATTATATCCCTTACCTTCTTTATAGCTTCTTCTTCTTGTCTTTATTGGTGCGTTGAGATTATACGTCATGTACCTTTTTGTCTCGCTTTTGGTTTTGCTACGATGTTCTCTTAACCGGAACTGCTCGTAAATGACTTTTCGCTGTGCTTCAATTACTTTGTCTCGTTATCGTTGATGTTACATTGTCACTGGAGATTACGATGATGGAATTTATACTGTACTAAGGTTCAAGTATTCGTTCAACACCAGGCTAGATTAATCTATTATCGCATGTACTATTAAACATTATATTGCTCAGTTTACTTCCTAACCTGTTATACATTATCTGCTGCATTCTGCAGAGATCACTATAGCCTCTACAAAAGATTATGTGCATTTAAATTAATCCGATTACAAAGTATTTTTAATGAACTGTTTACATTTGTTGCAATTTCTTTGTCATATTGATGTCTGAATGCATTTCACTTTCGTAAAGAACTCACTAATATAGAACAGTTATAATTTGATCAAACCATTAGTTAATATTTTGTGCATATATTTTAACCAAATTTAGAGTTTTTATTACTGAACTTTTACAGTAAACACCCAGTGATGTGTTAGCATTTATCGTCCATTTTGATATTATTTTATTAACTACTATTCACGCTTCCGTGCGCAGTAGCAGAAACTCAAAGTATACGTTGTGTATACCGGTTGTCTATGTCGCATTATTTATGTATTTATGGTTTTTAGCTTTTAAGTACAAAGTCTTCTTTCATTATGGATAAGAGTATTCAGATCGTTGGTATCTAGTTTTACTTTATTAGCTACTTGTATATGCATGCTAAGATTAATATACACTAGCTTCCAGTTCAGATTCGTCGTTTAATCTTGAGGTGCTTTCGTTTTCTTGGCCAGTGTATATTTCAAAATCGTATGTAAATCCAGATACACCGCTTAGGATAAAAAATTTAAACCCCAATTTATGGTTTGAACGTGTTTCACCTTTGTTGCACAAAGCTGCTCAACTATTAACAAGCATTTTTTAATTGGTGTTTTTAAACCAGTGGTCTCAAACAGTCTATCAAGGGACGAAGTTAGTAGAGCCTGTCGCGATCCTTATCTCCTCCTAATTTACTATTATTGAAATGCAGAAATTGACGATTTTTTTCCAATTGACTTCAGCGACATAGTCTGGTTTACTTTTTCACACCCCATCTTTGCTTACCAGTGGCGTCGAATGTTTGACATTTGGACTACAGACATATAAAAGCGTATGTCTGTATACCTTTGTACATCTTCTGCATTTATGTTGGTAGGATCAGCCAGTTTTTTTGTGTAGAATATAAATTGCTTTGATAAACAATTTGATCAATGATCTTAACAGTAAAAAAATTGAAAAATTTATAGGGAGAAGACAGTTGCATATTGACTTCTGGTAAATGCGATGATCCTCGAAATTGTATATCTTTGCCTGGAATTAGATTTTCTATATTCCCTTTTAAATCTGTTGGGCAAGAACATTCTCAGCGTTTTTATTATTTCGAGTAGAATTCCTGCTGGTGGAGGAGATGTTTCCAGTTGTGTCAAAGCAACTTCATCAAGTTCTGGGATTTCTGCAGAAGCCTCAATTATAGTCCAGTTCAATTAGACGAAATAAGGGCCCAACTTTAAAGCTGCGTGAAGTATACCGGACTTTATATAGAGACTTTTCTTTTGGGGTTGTAAATAACCCCTAAAAAGTCCTGATCGGTAAACCCAATACAAACCTTTTTTTAGGGGTTGAAAGTGGTGAAAAATCGGTTTTTCGTATATATCTCCTAAACTATTAGGTTTTCGCAAAAAATAGCTATTAGCAAAAATGAATCTTATAAAATTTGCTACAAAAATGGTTCTATGGCTTTTCTTCCTAAAGTCAATAGTTTTGGAGTAAAACAGTTTAGAAATTGATGACTTTTATGTTACATGCATAAAATGCCTCTTTTCCACACCACCGCGGAGGTAGAGGTCTAGGTGCGTTTTTTTAAGGTGGTATCCCCAGTAGGCCTAATCCACAGTGTTTTTAATGAAATAGGGTGTATTTGTTATTAAAATTCTATTTCATCAGGTTCTTCGAATCGTGGTTCTCTGTCAATATAATCCACTTCAATGCTGATATTATGGTCGATTTCTGCTTCTTGGTCTCTATATGTGAAATATCCATTGGATTTATTTCGTCTATATCAATAATTTCACAGGAATTTGTATCAGTAGATGGGTTTAAACACGATTGACCTCGGCAATGATCACATACGATGGAACATGGAAAACCAGTTTTCCTGCAAGTGCAATTAGTATTGCAGCCCTTCGTACAGTTACAAAAAACATTATTTAAAAGTTGTTCTGGAGCTGGTTGTAATAATGTTTGTACTGATTCTAACTCGTTATTATTTGTTGTCCATCCCCATTGTTCCGCATTTAAATTGCTACCAAGCCAAATTTGCACTTGAAGATATACTCTGAATAAATGCTGTTGAGCTGCACTAGATGAAGGTGGCAAGGTCGATAGTTTCACAGCCCTGTTGAGTCGTGTCGATTTGGTAAAAGAATTATACCTGAAATTATCTATCGATTGTTCATTTTTCGGAGCATTATATAAAGCTAACATAAAACGTGAACGGTTATTAATGATATTAATGATGTTTGCAATCCACGCTCTACAGTTACAGTCTCACCTTTCGATAAAGTCTTCATACAACTGAAGCACAATCCATTTATTTTTGCACAATCATAAAAATGTCCACTCCAAAATTCACAAAAACTTTACAGAGATGTACTCCAATATGACTTGACACGTCCGTCTACTACGATAACTGGTCAAATACTAACGGAGGGGGTCATAATTCAAGGAGTCTATGTTTTTACGACTGGTAGTATGAAGGACCACTACTGTACCTGCCCAACAACTTCGCCTAAAATGCTGTATTCAGACCGTAATCTGCACTAGAGCACAGTTTATGCTTGTAATATAAAAGTCATAAATTTCAAAACTGTTTTACTCCAAAACTATTGACTTTAGGAAGAAAACTCATAGAACCTTTTTTGTAGCAAATTTTATAAGGTGATAATAGATATTTTTGCGATAAACCTAATCATTTAGGGGAAATATGCGAAAAACCGATTTTCAACCCTTAAAAGGGTTTAGCGATCAGGACTTTTTAGGGATTATTTACAACATCAAAACAAAGGTTTGTATGTAAAGTCCGGTTTACTTCTCGCAGCTTTAAAGTCAAATCCTATCTTGACTGGACTATTATTATGTTATTCTCAGAAATGTTTTCTAGGTTCTTCACATTACTTTCATCCAGGATCTCATCAGGTGGTTCCTCGAAGGATTCTGATGGACCCTCTTGAGTAAAGTCGGGAATGTGATCAGAGTCATCTTCTAATAAGTTTTCATCACTTCAAAACCATCTGCACTTATTTCACTCAGATGATTTGTTAAACGTTAAAGATCTTTCTCTGTTTCTTGATGACATCTAACAAGACAAACAATTCTATTTGTTAGTGCGTGTTGTTGCTGTTATGCTACATATTAAAAACCGGTCCATATCTTTATATACGACAATACGTGCTTACGATCCGAAATCGTCAACTAAGAAGACACAAGAATAAAACAACCGAATTTCAACTTTATATCTATAACCAATAAGGTTCACAGAGAATTGGCTATTCCTCAAGCTAGCAGCGCCATATTGTATTTTCTTGATCGGACTAATTCTACCATTTAGAGCTATTTGGAACCCTAGTACTCGATTTGGAGCTTTTTAATCTTTTTTTTCTTTTGAAAAACGCCTACTGCCAGTTTGTATCGAAATATTGAAGGTCACACGGATTTAGAGCTATCAAATTATTACACTATAAAATTAAAAAAATACCCCTTATAGGAAAACTACCCCTAAATAATAAAATCATGTAAGATTAAAAATACCTCTAACAACCCCTTAAAAATCTAGTCGAAGTTTTTTAAACTTACACGTGACTTATTCCTGCTTTATACTTCATAAAACAGCAATGTCGCATTGTTAAAACCACTTCCTTTTTGCGAAAACTACCCCCAAAATACAATTTTTTGGTGGCCGAAAATGCATCTTGCCAATAAAGTCACGGACACTATTAAATTTTTCCAAAAGTAAAAACGCTAATTTAGAACTGATTTAAAGCGATATGGAGCTTCAGATTAAACGTGATAGAAAATGTTTTTCCTAATTAAAAAAGATTTTCAACTCATACCATACTTTGATTATTAAAAATTATCTAAAGTTTTTGACAAATTAATCAATTTTCAAAAAGTAAAGGCGCTATAATATATATATATATATATATATATATATATATATATATATATATATATATATATATCTAAAGCTGTTTTCATAAGTAAGTTTTGTCTGACTAAAGGAGCATAAATTGCGGAATACACAATGATTTTTCTAACGAACTTAACTTGTACAATTTAAAGTTTTCTCGAATCGTTGTATAGTTAGGTTCACAACGTTTCATATTTTTTTATTAATGGGTACAGTGGGAGGTTTTTTAAGGCATACTGAAAAAATGTTTATTCTTTCGAAAAATGTTTAATGATCTTGGACCATAACTACACTGTTATTATGAAATGTTCTTCTCACCCCCTCTTCTCGCTCTTTCGTAAAAAAATTTCGCTAATCAATTTTCATTGTCAGAAATTTTAGAACGTATCCGTTTGGGATTCGGGGAGTGGGGACGTGGGTTCAAATCTTAGGCTTAATTTAGTAGTGACCACGACTTCATCGGCGAAACACTAAAATGAAGTATTTTTGGGATAGTTTTGCATATAGGGGGTGCTTTTAACAATGCGATACTTCTGTTTTATTAAGTACTAGCCGTACCCGTCTGCGTTGCTGTGATCTCAGATTGTAGAAGGGCGGGGGACTATATTAAAATTTTGTGATACACGTGGCTCATAATTGTAATTGAAGAGTATGTTTACCAATTTTCGAGTCCATCGGCCCACAGAATAAAAAGTTTCCCAAAAAGTCAACCCTCAGTTTCACCCTCTTAGGGGTTGAATTTCGAAAAACCTTTTCTTAGTGGATACCTACACTTCACAAAGAACACACCCTCGATCGATAAATCTCGACCGATACAGCTATTGCAGCGCGCGAACTGTCAAAGTTTTATTAAATTTTCCACTTTTCTACGCAATTTTGTTAATTTATTTTTCCGTAAAAACCTTCTACAAAGTATTATAAAACTTAAAAAAAAATCAATCAAATCTGTAAAGTCGTTCTCAAGTTATGGCGTGACCAAGGAAAATAGGCATTCATTTTTATATATACGAGGTTTGTCCGTAAATTAAGGTCCCCAATGATTTTTCACATAGTAAACATCATTTTATTGAAATACAAATTACAGATTCTGAAAGCTTGGACTTTTAGCTATTTTTCAACGTAGTTCCCGTCACTCTCGATGCATTTTTGGAATCCCTTCGGAAGCTTTTTCATACCCGCGTCGTACCACTCTCCCGCCGACTCGCCTTCAGCTCTTCGTCACTTGATAATTTCATCCCCCCCCCCCAAGTGTTGTTTCAAGTTGGGGACAAATAGTAGTCACTGGGGACTAAATCAGGACTATATGGAGGATGGTCAATGATTTTCCACCCGAATTTGGCGATGAGATCCGTCGTGGTGCGGTCGACGTGAGGGCGGGGGTTGTGATGGTGCAAACGAACTCCCTTTGTCAGCAGACCCCTCCTTTTGTTCTGTATAGCCCGGCGTAGCTTTGTTAGTGTCTCGCAGTACCTTGCCGCGTTGATTGTTTTACCTCTTTCCAGGTAGTCGACCAGCAGAACGCCTTTCCTATCCCAGAATACCGAAGCCATCACTTTCCCCGCTGACGGGGTTTGCTTGAACATTGTTTTCGCTGTGCCTTAGTCTCTGGTGTAAAGTAGTGGACCCAAGTCTCGTCCCCGGTTACACTCGAATCCAGAAATTCCCCACCCTCTTTCCGGTAACGGCGCAGACACTGTCGATGCGCTTGTTTTTGTGTTCATCGGGTGAATATCCGCGGCACCCATCTGGCACACACCTTGTGATATTTCACAATGTCCGTCAAAATCTTATCCACGGTAGTCTTAGAGACGTTCCCTATCAGTTCGGCAATCTCTCGCACAGTCACACGCCGATCCGCAACCAAATTTTTTCAACCTTCGCGACTGTCTCGACTGAAACTGATGGGCGCCTGCGGCCGGCCTCGTCGTGCACGTTTGTATGGCCTTCTGCGAACTCCCTACACCACTTACGCATATTTTTTACGCCCATACACTTTTCTCCATACACATCGGTCAATTGGCGATGGATTTCAATAGGGGTTGACCCCTTAAACCACAGAAATCTAATCACAGAACGCAATTTCGCACTTGGCGGAAGCGTCGATATTCCCTTTCATTGTTAACGGCTGCTACGCCAAGACTGAGCGGCGCAGAGAAGCTGGAAAGAGAGCAACGAACACGGCGCTGTTGTCAGATTTAAGCTACCGTCGCGACGGGATCTCGTTGAAGATCTTAATTTACGGACAACCCTCGTAGATAAAGCTGGAATAAGTCACGTACAATTTTAAAGAACTTTGACTTGATTTTTTATATAAAAGTATTTTAAGGGGTTGTTAGAGGGTAAAATAGGATGGTTTTTTCAATTTATAATTTTATATTAAAGCTCTAACTTAGCTCTAAATCATCCAGGCTTTATTTATTAATTTACTTGGTTTTATTATTTAGGGGTAGTTTCCTTATAGAACGGACACTAGAGCTGCAAATAGCTCTAAATTGTAGAATTGGTTTTATCACGAAAATACAGTATGGCGCAGCTAGAATGAAGGGGAGTTGAGAAGTGTAGCTTATGTGCAACATTTCGTGAGAAAGACAACATTTATTATTGAATAAAAAAGCCCGGAAAAAGTGTATCACATGTGCTACACTGCAATAAAGGGTTAAAATAGGCCGAATAATTCTGGATGATATTAGAGTCTATTTGATTACTTTTATCAAATGTATGAAGTTGTGTTTAATTCAGTTTTAAAACAAATTTTATGAAAGGGCCACAGAAAATATACGAAGGTTAAAATGTGAAAATGATAATTTTAATTTTACGAATTGTAGACCTATTACAAGAAAGGCATGAGAAATTAGGAAACAATAGAATGTTTGTGGCGGTATCGATTTAACAATTCCGGCAACTCAGTCAATCTGCAGTTCCTTGATATGGATGCTGCGCGTCGGATAATTTCCTCGTTCCTTCCCCTCAGTTTGCGTTTAGTAAGGAAGGGCCGTCAGGCGGCCTCGCTCTTTCGCAATATCTTATTCGTTATTACTTCTGATCTATAGAAATGTGAAATCTCAAATACAAATAATAAAGACTGATCCATGTCTTCCATGTAGCCGAATCCGTTATTCGGGGCTACTTAGTTTTAAGCGTAACTTATGTCTTCCAAATGTAAAATAAACGTGATCATTTTTTATTAAATTCTCAAATTATCGTTAAGATATGTTTTATAGTGGTAATGGTGGTGGTTTTAGAAATCGTTATACTGTGGATGAGCGTGTTATTTTCGAAAGACTTTGGCGTGGTGCTTTATGCCAAGCTTTTGGAGCAAAAGCACCGCTAAGGACAGCACCCAGAAGACAGTGTTGTTGTCATTGTCATTGTGATATTGCCACTCAGAATAATGGGGCAGGAAATGTCTTTCGTAGATTATATCCGAAAAAAACCATGCGATCCGTTGTAAGGTAATTATGCAATAATGTAAATTCGATGCGTGTATCATGCAGGGCGTTGCAAAATCAATAAGGTTACACGAACCCCCGTTAGTAAACCAAACTTCTCGGTTTTTGCATAATTGACGATTACGCGATGTAAAGTATGTAATTGCCAAGGTTTGACGGAAATCCGAGTTGAAAGTCTTAATCCGATTGGGTTCTACCACTTTTAAGGATTTCAAGTTTCTGATCCGATTAACTCGGAAGTATCGCTTCAATTTCTAATAAAGCAAATTAGATAATGTGTTACTTGCGAAGACTTGTAATTACCATATATAATAAGGGGGGTGAGTCACCCCTACTTTTACCATTATCGATTAGTTCGCGTGTCGTTTAATAATAAAGGGGAATTGTCAGTATTCACGGAGAAATTCTTAAATGATGGTTTGCTATATAGAACAAGATTCGGCGAATAAGTATTTAGGTTGTGAGTAAAAATTTATTAATAAAAGACTTTTCTTACAGTGTTAGTGAAACACATCATCTCGCAGAGGCGCAACAAGAAAAAAATGCGAGATTACGCGAAGCTTTTGGTATATCAGAGTATTTTGTGGATGGAAGCAGTTTTGATCCCGATAGAGAAGCTAAAGAGCAAATGGCGAGGACTGTTGCAATTCAGGAGAAGGAACAACAGAAAGCTTTGGAGAGAGAGCTGGAGAAGGAAAAGGAAAAAATGCAATCAACTCACTACGAACTTGTCCATACACCGAGCCCTGAGCCACCTCCTGTTGAAAACAAGAAGAAGAAAAAACGAAAAGTTAAAGATAGGTATGCGGAAATTTTTGATCAATGAGTTTTTCTAATCCAATTTATTGCAGTTCTTCATCTGATGAAAAGAAGAGGAAAAGATCTAAAAAGCGTAAAAAAGAAAGGTTAGAAATTGTTTATTCCTTCAGGTCATTTTCTCATTTCGGCTCCGCATAATGGAAAAAATTTTTTTTTAGTATTTTCCATTTTGCTTGAAGTGAATGTCTGAATTTTATTTTATATTAAACTATTTTAATTTCTACTAATATTTTGGTATAATATTTTTGTGCCGTGCGTGTGAAGGCCTGCAGGTAATAATATGGTTTGGTTGAATATTTCGTAACAAATTTTTGATCTTGCATATATGTCTAGTGCAGCACGGGTGGACTGAAGGTGCGTTCAACCCTTAAAGTCTTTCGGTCTTACGTCTGTATATTTTTATAGATTTATTTTTGATGAACATAAGCAATCAATTTTTTTTACCGACACTTGATTTAGGTCACACCTACAGCATGCGATTGGAGCACTTTAGAAGACTTCTTGATCTGTTAATTTGAGTTTTCTTTTAGATTAGCAAAAGTTTATACTGGATCAATATTGATACAAACTTTGTGATGGTTATGATAAGAAATGCCAAACTATCTTCGAATAAAGGTACCATACTTTGGATTCTTATTTATTTACTTTTCGTTTAGCATTTCCTAACTAAACTATCTTGATATTATATGAAACTATGTACTGGATTGGTACTACTTGCTGTATGTAACTTTCCCATTGTTCTAGATATGTTTTCTATTTTGTTACAAAACTGCAACATTTCTATTTCATTTATTATTTACCTATTGCATACGTATGTCAACCTAACCCCATCAACCAATGACACAATACAAATTTAAAATTTTGAACCAATCACATTTGAATTAACTGATAACGTGTTACATAACACATCGTTTTCGTGCTATCAGGTAACTACAACAAATAAATACAAAATACGAATTATTTATTAAAATTAAATATACAGTTACTATAATATACTTTACAAGATTAATTTTTTGCAAAGTTTTCATTATTAAACTTATGCAATGTTCAAGTAAAATATATGTCTCGATCATACTGGCTAAGGATGTATTCAAACTTGTCGCTTGAATAGATTTACATTCCTGCTTCGCAATTGTGCAAATCTTCGTCGCAACAAGTGCTCATGTATTATGCAGTATTATCGGCAAGTCACTATGCACTTAATCTATTACTGTTCATAATTCATTCAGAGTAAGTGTAACGTACCTAAATTGACATGTACGCTTTTATAATTGCAAAATTGAAATGATCAAAGATCAAGTAGAATTAAGTTTGTGCATAAAGGTAGTTAGTACAGCATGAAGTGGAGAAGTTGATTAAGTAGTGACCTAATTTATTGATGAATTTTAACTCTCATCGGTAAGTGTATTTATATTGTAAAAATATGTTTAAAAGTTTATTTTTGTTGTTCAAAAATTAAATAGGGTTGATGGGATCAGTATTGCCATATATATAATTGTTCAGATAATCGTTCGTATCATAACTTATAGTGATAATTTTAATACTCCAATTATTAGAAATCAAAATATTTTAGTAATGCATATATATTAATTGTCTTCAGTTTACAACTACTATTTACATTCTTATAGAGTTTTGATTAGTGGTTCATACTATTAATAATGATTGTCGCATAAACGTTAGCTTTCTTTTTTACGATGATCAAATAGACAGAAATTTCTTTTTTGAATAACAAAGAGCCTATTTTAAACTAAATACATATTTGATCACAACTTTTACAATTAATCGTGCCACCTTCCGAAGTGGAAAAGCAATGAAGAATTACAAACTGATCATACAATAATGATAGTATAGGGACATTGTACAAATCTACAGGGAGTCTGTTTACAGTGGCGGCTCATGCGTTATGAAGGAGGCTGGGCACAAGAAAAAACTTACTTATTTTTTATATAAAATCCATTCTCTTTTGCATTTTTACCTTTCAATCTACATATACATATGTACAACTTTTGGCTAAGTTTCGCCAAGATCGGCCATGATGTTTGGATTTGTGTCTGTGTGTATGTCTGTGTGGATGTATGTTAGTATCCACAATAACTCCAGAACGAAAATACCTATGTAAACTTTTTTATTTAAGCTTGTCTTCATTTGGCTTGGATCTGTTTATTAGGGGCAGTTTTTGGTTTTTATCAAATATTTCTAAAACAGCTGAACATTTCAAATATATAAAAATACCTAGATATAGACCTTAAACATACCGATTAATTATGTTCTATGCAATTATTTGATATGACGCGTAATTTAGCGGCAAAAAGTTCCTTAGGTATAATTTAAGCGTTAGTTCAAATTTTTTCATTATCTGAATAATGATTAATTTTTTAAGAAAAAGTGGAAACGTATTTTTTAAAGAAAATTTAATTTTACATAACTTCTTCATAAAGTTTTTTAATGTAAAGCGAAATAAATGTAAAAATTAAACGTTAATTTGAAATGTTATTTTTTTAGTTTTTACAATATCTGTTTTCATTATAAACATATAAAAAAGAGGTTGCATAGTTATCCTAACAAAATTGAAATTATAGTATATTAAATATCTAGAACAGTAAGGACATTTTATCGATCAAGGCAATTGTTTGGGAGGAGGAGCGAATCGACGACTCGAATTATTTTCTCAGATCGGTGGTCCTTAATGTTCGAAATGCTTATGACGCTTTTTGCGCGACTAAATTTATTAAAAGCATTTAAATATGTACATATTTATATTAGTCTCGTTATATCAAGTTGTCTTAATGTAAAAATTTGTGAAAATAACATTGGACACTAGAATGAATATTTTAAGTGAATCTGAAAAATTTCTTGCACACAAGGTAGTAAATTACATATTAAAGTAAAGATACATTAGTAAATTATTATATTTTTTATAGGTAGGAATGATATTAGGAATAGCTGGTGCATGTAGATGAAAAGAGGTATATAATACGAAACTTTGAGGAACGTGATGGATTAATCATAAAAATACCCCAAACGAAAGCAAATATTCAGCGATCATTTGTTGTTATTAACATTGCACATAATAAAGTTAACTATTTGGACGTATATTACAAAATCTCCGTCCAAAAAATGCAAAATTATTTCATTTCTTTTTAAATTATTGAAATGGGAAATGCACTAATCAGGTTATTAGAAAAGGTACATTAGTTGTAGCGACAAGGAAACTCATCCACAAGAGTCGTACGAGTTTCCAGTAGATGGTACTGGAATTTTTTCATCGCCATCTGTTTTCCAAAATAAGCTTCCGTTGACAATTGGAAATTTTAATAATTGTATTTCAATATTTATATTCATAGGTAACTTATAAAAATTGTTATTTAAAATTGAATAAATTTCTTTCCGTTCTAGAACGCTAAAATACTTACCGTCGTACTTATTCTTAGCAACTGGTAAACAAAACTTACTGTCGTCGAAACAGACGAGGTAAACAATCAGATAGAGCATAGTCGCGCAAAAAAATTATTTCATTTCTTTTAATTTAAGTTAGCGTCTAGATGTCTATTAACCTCTGTCTGTCATGAAGTTTTAAACGTTTGTTTGGCATAGATTATTGTTTTTGCTTTTAGAGGTTGTATAATTATTCTAAAAAAAATTTTTTTAATTTCCATTTTGTAGGTTGGAGGTCGTGTGGTGTTCTACACCAGGTATTTGTATTTGTGAATGTATTAGGAATGGCATATAAAAAGTTACCAAAAATCGAGTGTACAGTAAATTATTTATTAAACAAAATTCCATTTTTTGTGCAATATCTCAAAAAATTTTTTTTTTTTTTAATAACTAACTGTGTCATTCGAAAGAACAGACAATTTTACATAATAAGAGCCTATAAAGTTATTCTCTTAAATAATAAATGTGCCAGAGAGTTACCAGTGATCTTATTTTCAATACACTCTTTAGGGTACCGTTTTGTATAGTTGTTTTAATGAATAAAATTTAAAATTCAATAATAAGATGTAATAATTATTTTAGTGTAAAAAATGGACCTCAAAACCCCTATAATATCAATTTTAATAAAATTACTTTAAAATCGTCATTTTTTAATAAATTGTAATAATAAATTGGGTTGGCCATTTTCAATTTTTATTTTTTAACATCGTATCCATGTTCAGAGGCCGCAAAAACCTCTCCATTATTAATTTAAGCAAAATTACTTTAAAACTCGTGATATTTCAAATTTACCTTCAAGAAACGGTTTTTATTGTTTAGACAAGTAAAGAATAATTAGCGTAAAAATTTCTCTAAGGTATTTCGATGCAATTTCAAAAGGTTTAGGAATTTCAATTAATCGCTATTTATTCCGAAATAATGCACGTTTTTAAGCTAATTTGACTTGCTTAATATTAATTCACATTACCATTACCATTTCTTTTTAGATTATTTCAAAACCTGCAAAGCAAGACGTTTACTGGAGATGGAGACGCACCGCTCGGTGCCCCAAATCCCCGTATAAGCGCGTATAGCGAAGATAACCGTAGTCATCCGAATTATACTGGAAATAGGTACATTTTAGATCGTTCCCCGGAACATAGTTTTGAGCGTTAGCTGATGTCCGTAAGGAAACTATGATACCATCGTTATAAAAAAACGTACGAATAATAAAATAAAATAATGCACTGAATTACATGAGAATTTCTTTCTGTGTTTATCTTGGTGGTTGGATGGGCACGTGCCCTTGTGCCCTTTAGTACCAGCCGCCAATGTCTGTTTAGTACTTTGTTCTTTTGTGGTGGTATGCCAAATCTATCACAAAAATGACTTAGTAAATTGTTAGTGAGGCAAGCTGGGGCACTTAAAGAAATTATTTTTAAATACGCAGGGTGGTTTAAAAAAGCGTGGTAACAAATTGTAAGATTTTGTAAATGGCACATCCTGTACATTATTACATTTTTGGGTTCCTCTGTAAATGTACTTGACATTGATATTGTCTTATTAGTAGTATATCTATTCCGAATCTAGCTCGCTTCGTCTATAGAAATTCAATTTCTTTTCAGAGGTCAAGGTTATTGAAGGTCATCGTACACATTTCCTATGCCCAGGCGCATGGCTTTCAAGGTCAAGGTCACGCGGTTTCAAAGTTCATAGACTTCTGTCGCAAGGTCATGCGGCGGTGCCAGTTCATTGACCTTTTAAGGTATATGCTCGCATATTCTTCAAGGTCAGACAAACAACGCTCGTGACCTTGAAGAATATGCGAGCATGTACCTTAAAAGGCCAATGCACTGGCAACGCCGCATGACCTTGAGGCGGAGTTATATGAATTTTGAAGCCGCGCGACCGTGACCTTAAAAGCCATGTACTTGGACGTAGAAAATGTGTACGATGACCTTCATTAACCTTGACCTCCGAAAAGAAATTGATTTGCTATAGACGAAGTGAGCTAGAATCGGCATAGCTATAATGGTTTTCACTGTTTTGAGGTTAGAGACAAAAAAAAAGGTTTTTTAAAGAAAATATTGCTCACATAAATAGTGGGATTTTGACAAAATGACAAATTCTTGGAATATGCACTTTTAGTACAGCCTTTAGTAAACAATAACGTAAATTAAATTAAAAAAAAAACCAATACCATATAGGGTGTTTCATAATTTAAGTTGAATTATATTTTCAAACAACCATCTCAAGTTCTTTTTAAATGAAATGACCTAATTTTTTGTCAATTCGATTTAAATTCCCTATCAAAATGAGATAAGGTTTGTGTATCATAAAATTAACTGCAAGTGAGTTATTTTGAAAATTGTTGACAAATTTATAGGAACTTGTGTTATAACAATGTAACTTTTTATTTAGTACTCAATGTTGAGTAGACTGTAATATGGAAAATTAAAACAACGTTTTTTATTATGAATTCAGCAAATCGTGCATACTGCCCTATTGTAATTTTAACATAAATTCCATTTATTGTAATATAAATTATATTAAACTTTATGAAATGGCTTTAATCAAAGTAGGTGGCTGCTGACTGTGAACATTGTTGACGTTTTTTGTTTAATAATTGTGGACCTGAACATGCTAAATTTGGGCTATCATGCTAGAGCACTTAGGAACACTTAGGAGGATGGATAGAGGGACATTGAATTGCCAAGAGATGCTTATGTACAGCTACCTTAAATTTCATATCATAAGCGAGAAGAAAATAGGAACTAGGGAGATCTTTCCAGAGTTTAGAAGCCGTGTAGAAAACAGTGGATTGCACCCGTTTGGTATGACAAGTGGAGATTTCTACTGCATACTGATGATGTGAAACTGGCGAATCGAGTATTCGCAAAGGTAGGCCGAGATGGTATCAAAGAATGTAATTCAGCAGCGCAATAGCCATCGAAATACCGATAATACAAAGAAAGAACTGAAACGATTCTTCTATGCTCAAGGATCTCTATGTCAGAAGTTAAGGACAGGTCATTTATAAGCCTAATCATTTTCTTTTGAATTCGATCAACGATACCGAGAACGTTTTGGGGAGCACCAACGCAGAGGTGAAAATTACATTCTAGATGAGGTCGAATTTGGGCCTTATACAGCAAGAAAGAGTTGTCGAGGGTAAAGCACTGCTTAGCCTATTTTAGGAGCAGCTGTTTTGCTAGGTGACAGATTTGAAGATACAGCCATTCCCAACAGAGTAATATCTGAAAACTTAAGATCTGAGCCATTCATACTTACAACAGGAAATGATCCATCTTTTTGGCGGACACAAGGAAACGCTGAGTTTTGTTAGCATTTGGTATACTTATTGATCTCATAACTACTACATGAAGTATTCACATATCCACGCTCACTGGAATTAGGCCCCAACATAAGAAAAGTATAGGTATATACATTATGGCGGATGTTAGTAAAGAACATCAAACTTGTGGCAAAAAGCGCATTCCCTATACGTGTAAATGGGATTACATCCAATAGTCCAATTTATTAGCAATATTTTATTTAAAAAAGTAATAAAATGGTTGACAAAAACAATAATCAATGTACATATCTTAAACATAACAGATATTTAATATATAAAATAGTTATTTTTGTATCTAGTGCGTGAAATGCTACCTTGGTGATCGAGATTTGGATTTTTTAACGCGGCACAGTCGAGTTAAAAAATTGGTCGAGATCACCAAAGTAGTTTGCGCACGTGTTGCAAACAAAATTTTTTCTACAACCATCAAAATTGTATATCCTTTGAAATTGTTTTAAAATAATTTTTTTCTTGGATTTTTGCTTGATTGAGGACCACAAAAGTTAAAATACAATAATCTCATAGAGTTTACATGCAGTGCGCGAAATATCACTATTTCGCGCACGTTATGGTAATGTAGGAAAATAAAAAAAGTCTCATTTCGCATATTGTTATCAATGCGCGAACCTCGTCATTTTTTGACATTTTTCTATTATAATTAGTATCACAATCAGTCAAAACCACTAACGAAAGTTTGACGTTTCAAAATTGGATCATTTATTTTTCCAAAGCACACTATTAAAAAATATTAATTTGCAATGTTGTACGGTACAGACACTCAATACCTCAATGCATACAAATTGTAACTTTTTCTAAGGTACATTTCAATTTCGAATTGACTGATTTGAGACTGTTGAAAAACTAAATCAAAAAGAAATTGTATTACGTAGTATAAAATAGAGGTTAAATCTCAAAAATAAGTGATGAATACAAGGAAACCACGTCAGTTTCTGTTTGAAACAGTTTATCTCGAAAACGGTTCGAAATCGAAATGGCATTATCTAATTAAAGTCAATCTAAAATTGGATGTAGAGCTCAAAAATGTGTAAATATACAGGGTGTTCCATTTGAAAAAATTGACTTCCACTCCTTTTTTCATGTGAACAAAGCATCTGCATTTTTTAAAGACCCTGTATGAGGCAAATAAAAGTATGACTCGAAGTGAAGATCCTCATGGTATCACTCCACTCCATTTCGAATTTGATCGTCTTAGTACCAGAAAGTTCAAAATTATCAGCGTTTATAAAAGTACATGTTTTGTAAAAAAAAAATAGAAATTAATTTATATCTCTTAAACGGCAATAGATAGGTATAGGGAAATAGTACACGAAGACATATGATATTTTAAAGAACTAAAAATATTTTGAAGATTCAGTTGCCTTAGTCTTAGTAAAATCAATTTTCCAAAATTAATAATAGGATTGTCCACACTTCTGAATACTTTTTCATCAGCTTTGCATATAATTTTTACGCCAGCTATATTTTCGATTCAGTAAATCTGAGGATGTTTGATTAGTATTATAAAATAAAACAATGTTTTTTTTGCAATCGTTACTTTTAATACATAAATAGAAAAGTGGTATATAACTAAATATATAAACTTTTTTGCTTATATATTTAATTTGACATTTGTCAACAAATATTTCAAAATTTTATTTTTTTCTAATTTTATGTAAACGATTACAAAAATTTTGTTCAAACACGTGCTGACATTTTGGTACTCGGCCTTATATTTTATCCCTCGGCTACGCCTCGGGTAAAAAAGAACGGCCTCGCACCAAAAAATGTGTAAACAGCGCACTAGTTGCGAAAACTACTATTCTAACACTTAACTAAAAAAGTTTATCAAACTAGATTATATAAATTACACAAAACCAGCTTTAAAAATACGCAATTCTCCGTAAGCGTGCACGCCAAGAGTTATATTCTGAGATATATATTATGAGATTATTGGTTATACATTTGTAATGTCTGGTATTTTTTAATTACGTCATTGTTATTTAATTTGTTTCAATCATGAATTATTCTTTACAAGAATTAACCTCTATGGTGAAAGTAATGAAAATTCTCTTCTTGCAACCTGATTGTACACTCAAAAATTTCGAAATAAAAACAATCCGATAAATCGTCGCTTGAAAATCCGAAGGAAAGGTTAGAATGAACAGGAAGTGCACTGTACGAAAAAAAGGCCACAAACAAAAGAAAAATAAGAAAATCAGCTTGCAGTTACGTTATCGGTAGTAGAAAATCCAAACGTTAATGTTAGAAAAATTCGTAAAAGTTTAAATGTTAAAAAATCTTCTGTTAGTAAGTTTTTAAATACTAATAAGTTCCACCCGTACGACGTCCAACTGCATCAAGAATCGGTTGAAGATGTTTATGTAAGGAGAGTGTTTTTCTGCGAATCCGCCGAAAATAATATTAGAGAACATGGTGATTTCTTCAAGCACTTATTATTTACCGACGAATCTACATTTCCCAGAAGTGGCTTTGTGAATCATCATGATTTTCATTATTATGACACACAAGATCCAACAATTGTTTATGTTGCAACTTGTCAACATAAATGGACCTTGAATCTATGGGGTGGAATAATAGATGATTACATTATTATTTTTTGAAAGTAGTTTGACAGGGCCTATATTTTTGTAATTTCTTCTCTTAATTTGACTGACACCTTCTGGAACATATAAAAAGAGCTATGTGGCTATAACTCGATGGAGCTCCAGCTCATGTTAGTCTTCACAACACCTTGAAGAATGTTTTACTGAAAATTGGATAGGACGTGGTGCAGTAAGATCTCTTGACTTGACTTGATAGATTTTTTTTGTGAGGAATGTTAAATCTCAAGTGTACCGAGAGGTTGTAACAGTGAGACAAGACA
The DNA here is from genome assembly GCA_036346205.1 of Vesta saturnalis. Lineage (NCBI taxonomy): Eukaryota > Metazoa > Arthropoda > Insecta > Coleoptera > Lampyridae > Vesta > Vesta saturnalis. The sequence goes on along the minus strand of JARFJB010002450.1, from coordinate 224,411 downwards.
TGATGTAAAGAATAGGTCTATCTTTTCTCAATATTAGTCCAGAAATGCTACAAGATGTTAGAAGGTCGTTCCATGATTGCACAAGAGAATGGGAGACATTTGAGCATTTAATTTAATAATTTTTTCTCTTCAAATATTCATTATTCACAGCCTACGTAATCAATAAAAATTTGCATTGTTTGAGCACACGTTCCAAAAAAATTTTCGACAATTTTCAAAATAACTTACTTGCAGTTAATTTTATGATACACTAACTTTATTAAGTTTAAATTTAAATACGGTATTGTTTACTAAAGGCTGTGTTAAAAGCGCATATTCCAAAGATGTCTCATTTAGTAAAAATCTCACTATTTAGCTAAGCCATATATATATATATATATATATGAATTATATAACATCAAAACTAGTAAAGTACATACAGTTTAGGAATTAATCGAGTGGAACTAGCTCCCTTGATAGCTCAGATGGTTAAGAGCACTATTCTAGATAAGTAGTGGTCGTGAGTTCGAGTCTCACTCAAGGCAATCTTTTACTGTATGTTTCCTTGGTAGTTTTAATAATTCACAATTTACATACTATTATGACTTTGTCATTATTAGCACTTAGGTGCGTTTAGTTTACAAGTTCTCTTTAATTGTTATAATTATTTCTAACTCACGAAAAAGATCGTGAAAAAATATAGAATTTGGTGAAAACTGCAAGTTGATATCTTCTTTCGTTACACAGATATGAATAAATTAATGTCAATTTTTCTTTACAAGCAACAGAATTAGAGAGCAGGTTTCAATGTCATTAATTATTAAAATTTATTAATTATTAAACCATTAAAACAAGGAAATAAAATTTAATATAGAAATGGGGGCGTTTTTTTTTTAATTTAGAGCGGTTAAAAAGGGACCGATGTTTTAGAAGAATGGCGTGCAACAACCCTAATACTGAAGAACTAATGACGCGCACTGTTCAATACAGAGCTGCAATATCTTACGCATAGACAGAATAACTGTCTAGTAAAAACAAGTAGGTCTTGAAATGGCAAAAATAACACAAAACAATAGCCACTTTAAATATTGCTTTGGGCCAAAATAATATTAGCTCCGTTAAAGTTTTTCGTGTGTGATTAACGAACCGTTGATTTCAAAATGCGTTAACAAATGAAAAAACATTTGATATGCTTGCTGTATATTTTGAATGCATGAAGAATTCAACTGTTGCTGCAAGAGTTTATGCTGCGCGGTATAAAAAAAAACAAATTTACTACGGGATATATTATTGCCTTCTAAGGTAATAAATAGAACATGAAAGTCCTAACATATTGATGAAAACCGTCATCTCTCTCAAAACCAACAATTTATGCACAAGAAGAGAATAAAATGCAACCTAGGTACATAATAATCATTTCTTAGCGAAAGCACCGGTCATAAACGTTAGTAGGTTGTAAACACAAAATATTAAAACATTTTAGTTTCATGTCAGTGTCTTTTAGTAGCTATTTTTCAAAGCTTATTCTTGATTATCCATATCGCATTGGTACTATTTCGTGTACCAACCTCTATATTTTTTCACGCTCTTTTTCGTGAGTTAAAAATAATTATACCTTTATATTTAAAAGTTTCGAGAAAATTGCAAAAGTATACGGCTTGGTCACAAAACGCTATCTACCGACTAAAAAAAAAAACTAAACTGACAATGTTAATATTTTATTAGAAGCAGCCAATAAACTTCTCTCAAACGAGACTCAGTTTATAAAAATAAAAAAGAAGTTATGGCATTTATTTCCCCCTCCCCTCATTTAACGAAATAGAAAAAATGCTAAGAAAAGAAACAGTTTCTAAGCTTACGTAGTTTATAATAATACTATTTTGGACATATCTTGATAATGCCGATTTAAGAGAAAAAAACCGATTTACGCCCTCTAGCGGCCATCGCAGGAACTTGAAAATAATTTCCAGCGATTTATCTTGGTCGATTTACCTATTGGATTGACCGTTCCCGAGATATAGCCGGCGTCCATTCTTAGTTGGCCACCCGGTACAATCAATTAATTAAAAAAAAAACCAAAAAAATAAATCCAATTCCACTAGGAAATGATACTTAATGTTCCTTGCTTAAGTTTCAGTATAAAAAATAATAGGTTGAAGCTTGCTAGTTCAAAACCCAAACTAAATAATCTTAAACCTTTTGGTTTTGAACACGTAGAAAGGACAAATTCGACATATTTTAAAGTCGAAATATATATGCACGTTCTTACGATATTTTACAACAAAAGCTTTTTTTTATAATTACCTACATACCATTTACACAGCTTTTATTTAAACTACAAAAAACAGAAAAGTAATTGCCTTAAATTTGCACAGATTTTCAGTCTTTAACTTTTTCTTTCCCAGCTCACACCGGCAGGATGCAATTCTTGTACAATTGAACCCTTTTTAATTGGTCGAATAATACCAGTTTAATCTTCAATTCCTTCTTCAGGCACGAACCAACGCAGTTAACGAAAGTATCGTCAGGTAAATTGACAAGCTCTTTTAATTTACAATCGCAAACGAACAGCGAAATATTTAAATCTAGTCTTTTATTCTAGTATTTACACGTAGCTCTTCGTTATATACACAAATTATTCTAGTTTATAGGTACATTGTGATGATTAATGAGCTCGCGAGATTTTCTTACACATAAATACCAAAGCACATCTATTATTATTTAAATCCGCCACAAGCGTAAACTAATTCAAACGATCAGAAAGCACTAACATAGGCACTTTTCCAACTTGATGGATAGGCAACGTTAATCTAAATGGACGAACACAAATGCAAAATTTCCCCGTGGTGATTGAATATAAACTATAATCCACAAGCAGTGAAAGGCTAACTTCTTTACGATAAGCGCACACTTTACATCTCATCTAACCCAAACGCTCACGATCAGCACTGTCAACTGATTCTTACTGACTAACTAAAATAATCAAAAACAAACCCTTTAGCCCCCAAAGATCATGTTATCCTTTACCATTACTAATAACAGTGTTCCATACTAAAAATGCAAACTGGATATTTCTCACGAGAAAACAAACGCGTGTGTCAACTAAAAGCCTATAACTAGAAATGAGATAACAAACATCCTGTTTTCCATTAACAACCCCAATTGCCCAAATAAGTCTTTAATTTCCTAATAACAAATTTTTTGAATTTACATCAGTTCTACATACATAAAGACAAAATTTAATTCCCAAAGAAATCCATTTTCTTTTAACGAAATTACGATAGCAACTAAATAATATTCATGGAAAGCTAACATTTATTTAAAATTCTACTATATGATATTTAATGTACGAACCTTAAAAAAAAAATTCTAAGCCAAATTCAACTACACGTGGCACATTAATTGTAATTACATTAGTTATGAAAATTATAAATTCTTATTATTAAATATTTTTTTGGTTGTTTAGTATTTATTGGCTGTAGTTTTTCAAATGTAGAACTGGATAAGTTAGGTATTATACTATACTCTTGCAGAATACCAATAATTTTTCTCAATTCTTCTCCAATTTGACACGAGGGATTAAAAAAAATCATGTATTGAATAATGCTAGTAATTTAAACTATGGGAAAAGACAATATAAAATACTACAGAACTATAAGAGACAAATAAGCTGGATGCAATTTACTTCAAATTCACAGACAACTAGATGCTTACTGATTTTTTTTCTAAACAGATCTCAAAATCTACTCACTTTAGACATAGGAGCGTATAATCAAAAATTAAGGACAATTTTTCTTCTCCAGGTGATCCAACCCTAATTTTTTTTTTTGAAATAAAATTTGATTATTAAGATTTAACTAAAGTAAAATTAGAGAAAATAAGGTTGATGACCGATTAGCTGGTCCATTAACACGTACTTTTATTGTGACTACGTATAAGTATTTTGAAGCTTTACAGGAAACGCCGGATCAACGCTTTTAATTTACTGATTCACCTAGTTTTATGGACGTAAGGTAAGCAAGTTTTTTGTTTGATTTGAACTTAGCTGTGGAATACTCGCATGTAGCTATTTAGACCCCCATATTGTCGATTATAAATAAACTGCCGCCCATGTGATTTACGACTTTCTCCTATTGTGTCTTTTGTATTACGAGCTATCCTAGTCGCAAAATTAATAACCGTCCACTCCCTTTATTCCACAGAACTACCGCCCCTTCCTTATCTGTTACTTTCGATTCTACTGCCATATTCGCCCGTAACAAGCTACAATTTTAACAAATTTATTACATAATGTTATGAACATATACATTGTATGTGAATCCTATCAACCCTGCGTCTAGCTTTTAAAGTTAGTTACATAAACATCCAATGATCGAGTTCGGGCAGTCAAAAGATTTTCTAATTAAATGAAATTTATAATGAATCTGAAAATTAAAGTTAGTATCAACTAGTGACCATTGTCTTATATCAATATTATATAATGAAAGATAAAAATCTTACTTAGTTGGTAATGGGTGATTCAATATTAGGTTTTTCTTCCTACATACACAGCCACACACGTAATATATCCCAAAAGGGAAGTGATAAGCAACAATGTACCAATCTCTTCGAACTTTGAAGTTTATCCTAAATACAATTTTAACAATTCTTCTGAATTGCCCGCTATATCCAAGTAATTGTGAAATATGTTATTTGACCATTTATCTTACCAAATTTACAGGTATTTTATATACAGTGTCTATCAACTTATTTATGCAATTAAAAATTAATAATAATTTTTAATTACATATTTACCTTTGAACTTATTCGTTCATAATAAAAACTCAGAATAATTTATTTATACAATGTTTATCATTTGATCAGATTTCGTTATATGACCTTTAGGCCCTTTTAATAATAATAATAATAATAATAAATTTAAACAACCTTATATTTAATGATTGTCGCCTTCTTCGGCGTATTTACATTCAATCTCCAATATAATTCAAATAAGGCACCATAAAGATGGGTTTGGTAAATTGTTACTTCGTCTATATTTGTATTACGTTTTAATTAACACAAATCTTTGCATAATTTGCTAAATTCAATGTGAATTTCTGATCTAATGAACTTAGATACCCAAATACATATTTATATTTTTTAATCGATCAAAATCAATTTTCTAATTAATTTTCTATTAAATTTTCAAATTCGCTCCAAGAAGTAGTCTCTATTGACCATTTTTTTGCAAAAATAAAATAATACGCAAAAGTTATACCTATGCGAAATTGATATGTAATTTTTATTAAACAAAATGCCGCCTATCAAACGCGGTGCTCCGCCCACTTAATTACTTCTAGTGAAGATACAAACCTCTCGCCACAGCATCTTCATTACCGATATGTGTTTACAGCGCATGCGCAATATCAAGTCTGTATCTGTCACAGAAGTTGTTTGTTTCAAACAAACTGTCATAGAGCAAAAATGGAGCATATCGAACAAAGAGCAGCAATTAAAATACCTGTTGAAAAAGAGTATGACTCCCACCCAAATTCATGAAGACTTGGTAAACACTTTAGGGAAGTGTTGTTAATTATGATTTTGTGAAACGATGCAGTGAATTTAAATGTGGAAGAACAACTTGCGAAAATGAACATGCTGGTGGTTCACCAATAACCGCTACAACTACAAAAAACATCCATAAAATCCATGATCTAGTACTACGAGACAGAAGAGTCACTGTGAGGAAATAGAGGAAACTGGCCTTTTGTATCAGTCTGTGCATAACATTACGAGAACACTTGGACATGAACAAGTTGCCCGCAAGGGCTTTGTAAACGACTCTTGACGCAATATAGACATCATCCGCAGAACTTTTTGGATAGATTTGTAACGTTGGACGAAACATGGGTCCACCACTATGACCCAGAAACGAAAATGTAAAGGATGCTGTGGAAACATCGTGGTTCTTCATCTTCTCGAAAGTTCAAGTCTCAGCCGTCAATCGGAAATGTAATGGCTTCCGTTTTTTTGGGATACCCACGGAGTAATTTTCATTGATTTACACAAATAGGAGCTACAATAACAGCCAACTGTTACGCTAGCTTTATAAAAATTACGTGTAGCTATCAAAGAAAAACGGCCTGGAAAGTTACGGCGGGGTGTGCTCTATCACCAGGACAATGCGCCTATCCACACTTCTTGTGTTGCAGTGACTGCCACAGCTAACGCAGGTTTCGAATTCTTGAGCACCGTCATGTTCGCCAGATCTGGTTCCCAGCGATTATAAACTTCCACAAACTCATGAAACACCTTAATAGACGCTGTAAACCAGTGGTTTGTAGAGGTTTGACAATCCTTCTTCCAGGGAGCTGTCGCCATGCTGGAGCACCGGTGAGAAATATATAGTATTAAGGGGGATTATGTAGAAAAATGGTGTAAAATAAATTTTAATTTAGTAACCGGAAGTTGGTCAATTTTAATATTGTTTTTATTCACAAGTGTTGCCTCGTTTTTACCTTCCAAACTACCTTAAATGAAGGTTTTATCAGTGGCGGTTCGTTACCTTTTACAATTTCTGAACTGGATTTCAAATTTATGTAAATACAGATTTATGTTTCGTTTAAAATTATTTAATAAATTTATTCTGAACTTAAATATATGATTTATGTTATATTTACGGAAAATGTTTTAATACATTTGCAATCTATTTTGAACCCCTTTCCAGTAGCGTAGCTTCATGTTTAAAATTATAAATGTTTGTTATGGGGTTTATGTTCAAATATTTACTAATTTATTGTATATCAGACTTCTAAGTGAGAAACATAAGTATTGAATTATTTTGAGACATTACAAGTAATATTGCATCACTTTCATTCCAAAAATGCAATACACTCAATGCACACTCCCACAAACATATTCCCCAGGGGTCACAACTGACTAACAGTGTGTGGTAGAGAGTGGATAAGCTCCACTCACCATCACTAGGACAATGATTAACACAAAACATAACTGTGCCTTAACACCGCAACTACGACACATCCGAAGGCAATAGGGCCTCGAGTCTAAAACCGGATGGGAAGCAACCCACCTTGATGCGGCTTGTCAGTGAAGCGATCCATTGCCATGGGAGCAGTCGCTCACAAAATCCAAAATGACTGCAAAAGCGATGTACAGTTTATAAATTTCGAGCATCCAGTCTGTGAGGTCCTCACTAACCAGCATATACGACACATTCACTCAGATAAAATATAAAACGCCAAATCCGTTAGCATAAGTCATAATCAAGAAGTCGAGGATCGCTTAACATGATCATCCTCAAATCAGTATCGTAATCAGAGTTCGTAAACTATAACTTAATCTAATCTAATTTAAATCTCAATACTACTTAACTATAATGTCAAAATCTAAAACAAAACTGTAGCAAAACAAATTAAACTGAAACATATGGGAATGTGGTGGTTCGTAACACGAAACTAAACTCGGACTACGACAACCTGGCTATGCTATTGGTCAATCAACAAAAAACTACAACATAAACAAAACGCCCACATCACACTCACATTATACCAAAATGAAGGAATTCCTCCATCATCAATGAGAGTTCAGAACGGCATTTGCCATCACACTTCTTCTGGCGATAGAAAATACCGTTCCCAACAGCTTCTTTCACACCCCTTTGATTAGTCGCCTCGTACGACAAGCAGTTGTCCTCTGTTGTAGGAAAATTCTTAGGCCGTCCCTACACAGCACCAACCAAAATAAACGCAAACTGTTTTTGTTCCATATAAACTCAATACTAAATAAAAATAAAATAGTTCTCAATACAAATAAGACTAAACAGTGCATTTAAAAAAAATTGTTTCATTTTCGTTATCAGTGTATAGATTGTTATTCATACATCGACTAACAATAAGTAGACTAAATATAGATATATCAATAGCTATTGATAACTATCCATGGTTTATGATATTATCTATTATTATTATTCAATTACAAGAAGTATACAAAGAATTACTAGGTTTCGTAGTTAAGGCTCACATTTAGTTAACATTCATTTTAAAGCATGCTTTTAAATGTCCTGCTTACAACAAACTTGATTCTTTTCATATGTTTCTAAGATTAAAGCCATAGTGATAATTATTGGTGATATTAATAATTATCAATGTACCGATAAGTGTCGATGTACAAGTAACTATCGTTGTGGTGATTTATTGATAGGTAAAAACAATTATCCCCAACCCTAAGTACATCATCTTGAGCTAGAAAACCAATTCAATGATTTAATTATTGGTTCTTGTTAATATAACGCTTTTCACATTTTCGTTCATTGCAAAATCATTGATAAACATACTTATTTCGCAGCAAGTAATTCCAAGGCAGTCATTTCAAATGATGTATCAATATACGATTCAAAAGTCAAAATCTTTTCACTGTAACAAATCCACCATTAAATTTATAACATGCTTATGTCATCAAAAGTATCAAATTTTTATTGTGAATCATTTTATTTATTTTAAATAAAAACGAATAAAATAAAGATAATGCTTTTGTTTCATTTAGATCAATAAAGTCTAAAGAAAAGAAAAAACGTACAAAACACAAACATTCTGCAAATTCTTCTGATAGTGAAGATGGTAATTCATCACAATCCGATGATTCTGATAGTGATGATGATGATAGACGTAAGAAGAAGAAGTTAAAGAAAAAGGAGGTTGGTTTTAATATAAGTTAAGATTATTCTATTTGTTAGAATTTTTCTATTTTTATTTTTGGTAGTATTACACAAGTACATACTATTTTATTATAAATCTATAAATTTTTGTTGCTTGTTATAATTGGTTTTATTCATAGAGGAGCTCAAATTGGAAATTTGAAGATGTGGATTTAAGTAAATATATGTATTTTTATTTATTCTTGAAAATATGTTAACGAATCGATGTGTATCCAAAATCAATTAACATTTTATGTTGTATAATGCATTCGTTAACTTACTTTCAGTTTTCAAATAAAATAAAAGGCGTTAGTGCTACCAATGTCAGGTTCGTTTAATTTATTTCTAAGCTCCTAATTCCTAATTATGTTAATTAAATTTACTTGTGCATGTGCTCAAGTTTATGTTTATGGAAGTTAAACATTGTTCTGTTTGAACCTTGCACATCATAACATAGGATTAACCTGACTGGCTTACAACGCTGCTAGTAAGTATAGGCCCAAGGGCCCCTAGCAATCAACTGCATGCTCTTCATATGTTAATAAGTTTGATAGGCATACAGCCTTAGATATTAAATTAATTATTCACTACAGTAAAAATGCTGTAATTGCCTAACAATCGGTTATTTTTACATAGGTACACAGTATTTTTTAGTAATTTTACGATTCACTGAGTTTTACGAAAGCTTTAACGATTATGGAAGTCTGTTTCCATAATTAAAAGTAAACACTTTTAAGAGTTTTTTTTAAGTTTGTGTGTTTTTATGTACATTAAATTTAATTAACATCTCTAAATTCCTTTATTTTCTCACAGAAAAAGAAAACTATCAAGAAGAAACGGTCTTCTAGCGAAAGTTCATGTGAAAGGTATGTATTTTTAACTCGCATTCTCCATTTACTTTTAGTATACTTCTAGATCACCAGAACCTCCTCCCAAACCGATACAATCAAATACTAAATCAAAAAATTCAAACAGGGATAGTGAAGTGCGTGTTCGGAACGATAAGAAATACGAATATGATAAATATGATCATAATAAAAATCGTTCAATGTCACCGAAATATTCCAAAAATAAAAAGGAAGATAAGTATAAGAATAATTATACACCACACAGATCAAGATCAAAAACTCCAGAACAAAAGAAATATTTGAAAGGTTACGATGAACAACGTTCCCATAGCAATAACACACAAGATAGCGAAGATAAATACGTTAACTCAAAACCAAAATCTCCAAACCACAGGTATCATTCAAAATCACCCAGTTACAGAAATCATAAAAATGAGAGACATAGATCTAGATCTCCTAATCTCAATAATAGAAAACATAATAGTCCTTCTGTTACCCGCAGACGTAGATCACCTTCGTATCATGACAAATATAAAAATCGCAATAATTCGATAGAACGTAAAAAGACACCCGATAAAAAAGTTTTGGATAAACGGCCACCATCACCGAAGAGAAATTCTCCGAAAGTAAGTAGATCTCCTGAACCCAGAAGAAATTCGTATGAAAGACGAGATCGAGGATCACTTGAATCTAGACGAACTTCGTATGAAAGACGCGATCAGTATAAAAGCGATCAAGATCTAGGACAAATGAACGTACTAAAAGACATGAATACGATGAACATAAGAGAAATTCGGTACAGAAGTCTCCTAAAAATGAAACGGAAGAACACAAAAAATCAAATACTAGTCAAAACCGTGCTTCTCCCGAGATATTTACAAAAACGCCACCCAGAGTAGAAATGTGCAGAAGCAAAAGTACTAATTCTAATGACAGTTACGATTCACAACAATTGTCACAGATTAAAACACCTCCTAGAGAAATACACAAGGAATCGAAGAGAAATGTTGATAAATCACCAAAACGAAGAAATCGTCAACAAATGCCAGTTGTACGATTACGTTCATCAAGTGAAGATGAGAAATCAGATCACGATAATGAGAATGTTGATGAAGAACGTGAGAAAGAGTTACGTATGCTTAGATTATTAAAATCTGGTCTTGCAGCAAAAGCAAAAGAGACGCTAGAGAAAAAAATCCCGAAACCTCCAAAAATTGAAAAAATTCAGAGAGAAGCAAAACCAATTGCTGAAAAAGTTGCGAGTCCACGGATTCTCGAACCAAAACATGTAATTGAACCAGATACATTTGATATCCGTGTTTTACCTTTAAAACCATCCGAATCGACTGATAAGTCTGTAAAGGAAAATAGAAATAATCAAAGTAACGAATTTAGTTTGCATAACACTGAACCGAGTAAAAAATCATCTAGTAGTAGCCGTTCTAGATCTCGTTCACATACAAAATCTAACAATTTGAAAGTTAAAAAATCAAAGTCAAGAAGCTCATCTCGTTCTTCGTACAGGTATGATGTTTGTAATCGAGTTTATTGTATGGTAACATAATGTACATAGATCATCATCGTCAAGCAGTAGCCATCATACCACATCTAGATCACCGTCACGAGCACAGAGTAGTCGTTCTCGATCGAGAAGTTCATCCAGAAGCACAAGCTCAGATTCGTCAAGATCTCGATCTCCTTCAATACCTAGGCGTCACGGTTCTCCTAGTTTTCTTGATCGCCGTAGGATAACAAGGTAAAACATTGCACGATGTAGTATATATCGTTTGCACGAATAGATGTTTATTTTTTTATTTTTATTTCAGCAAGAAGGTGTAAACACTTGAGATATGTTGTAGTTTAGGTTTTTTTTTTATTTTTAGTGTAAGTATTGTAAGAAAATTGATTGTAATTTTTATTTCTGTGCATTATAAAGATTAAGTTTATTTTATATATTGTAGGTTGTGACAATAAATATTGTCAGTTGCAATATTCTTTTTTTACACTCGCTTGTTTCGTGATCACGCCCGCCATTTTAATGTTTTATCAGCTTTGTAGCTCGCTTTGCGAAGTAGTCAAGTGTGCAGGATGGAGCATTTCAAGGTAATCGCATGATTATAGTGCTTATTGGTAGTGATACATAAAAATGTTGGATTAACTTTTCCTCGTAAATCAACTACTCATAACTAAATTATAATGTATTTATCCATTTCCTAAAAATTTTGAAAGATGGTTATAATTGTTTTGTTAACTTTTCAGGATTTTTTATATTTGTGAGTTCTCATAATATGTATTTTTAGTAGTGATTTTTTCTCAATTTTAACGAAAACCGCAGAGTGTGTTGGCCAAAATAACAGTAACAAAAACCAAACAAAGCAAGACAAACTAATGAGCCTTTTATAGTACAAATTTATTAGTGTGGAATCTAGAGATGTGGGTGAGGAAAGTTCAAGGTTTGTTCATGACATAAAAAATAATGGTGAAATATGAAGATGTATTTTGACCATTATTACACATAATAAAATACTTATCTTTTTTGGGTTTTTTAATGGTGTAGGCCAGATGAAAAATTTGTTTTTTGGTTGACATTTTTCATCGTTAGCCTTCGACCGTTAGAGGGCGTTCTGATTTGTCACCCTTAAGACAGTTTGACAGTATTTCATTTTTAATGATCTAGTTATTCTTTACTAAAATTAAATTGTATAGTTGGGTTTATACTTTTCTCAAACTGTTATATTAATGGCAGGCTTATGATTATGCTTTAATTTTTCAACTTTCACAAAATTGTTTCAACATCTTGAACATTGTTAATAGAAATATTACTACTGATGAAGATAACTGTGTGGTACAAAACGTTTCGATAGTATAACTTTAATATACAAAAACACCATTAAAAAAACCCAAAAAAGATTAGTCTTTTAAGGGTGAAATATGATTAGACATTAAACGTGCACCACTTTTATGCTGCTGTCTTATTTTTTTTCAGAACCAAATATTATACTGCAAGAGTTTTTTGAGTTTTCCAGTACTTTCTTGACGATTATGTTTTCATCCCTATTATAGGATCTGATAACTATTCTGGCCATGATTACTAACAATAGTGTTGATTTTTTTTAAATTGAATTAAAAAATGACACCTACCTTGTTTATAATGGCCACTTTATTTTTTGCACTGTTCTCATAAAGGCTACTATTGAAAATACTACGAACCAGGCTCTGTTCATATCGCCCACCTGGCTCACAATGTTCCACTAACAATGCTTGTTCTTAACGCCTGCTTTAGTTAATTATACAAGGTGTTCCAGAAAGGTCTTTACAATGCTCTTCCACATAAGACTATACCTAAGAATAAGTTGATTTAACTTAACTTATCTTGGTCCAAAAGTTGATAATAACCGATGTTACAGTTAGAATTTGAAATTATACAATCTGCTATATAGATTTTAAATAATATTAAAATAAACTACTAACTGATTTCATAAACGTGTAATCAATTCAATTTTGGATTGAGTAAAGCAGGTAAGAATGTAACAATCTTATCGGTGGTCACTTTGCATGTGTTCTTGGTACAATATGTACAGTTTTACAATCACTTTGGTGGATTCATTATCAAGTTAGCAATCTACTTACAGTTCGTTTGGTAATTAGAAAATTAGTATATGGATTAGAATGCTAAACAGATTTTGAAACTCTTAACAATTTTAATATTGGATTGCAAGTTTGTAACAATCGGCTGCCCAACAATCAGGTAAAACTTATTTCTAACCATTCCATTAAACGAAATGTATTTCGTTTCATATTTTCTAATCAATCCAATTAATAATTTTAGACTGTTATGGCTTGGCCACATTACTTTTAAATATCGGCACAAAAGTAGTTGACCAAGAATTTAGAATTTTAACATCGCTGTCATCCGGGAAATCATTCACAAGAAAAAAAAGAGAGTTATTAAAGAGGTGTCAACAGGTCTTCAATTTAAGGTCAGATAAGCTTTATTAATTTAGGGATCCAAATAGTTTTGTTTTGTCTGTGTTTAAATCAGTGCTGGGTAACTAATTTTAATTTGTAATTAATTACAATTGCAAAGTACTTTTGAAAAAAAGTACTAAGTATAATTACAAAGTACTGTAATTTAAAAAATAATTACATTGTTCAAGTACAAATGCAGATAGAATGTAATTAGAAATTACTTTTATAATTACTTTTACAAGTGCTTTTGTGTTTATAAAGATTACACAGATAACCAATGAAGTGTTTAATATTATATATTTAATAGGAATAGTGTACAATTTGAACTGTCTGGGAATACAGCCTTTAAAAATACATACCTACTTTAATTTAATAACGTTTCTACGTCTTTTTCAACTGTATTTTAAAGTAACTCAACACATTTCGCGCTATGTACATAAATAATTTTGAATACAAAACGTTATTGTTAAACTAAAGCATATATATTTAAAGGCTGCATTCCCAAATAGTTTAAATAATATAATTACAATTAGTCAAGAGGAACAGAAAACTTATTTGTATATAAGTGAATCAAAATAGAAACTATAAAAAAGTATTTTTTCCATTATTAACACATATAATTCTGATTAAGTGAAACAAATTAAAAATTAAGTAATAATAAAAGTAACAAATATAGTAGTATAAATAAAGTTTTCAAACATCAACATAGGCCTAAGTAAAAGAAAACAAACATAATTTTTATTAAGTAAAAAAAAAAAAAAGAATTAGCTAACAAACTAACAAATATAGTTAGCCGTATAAATAGTTTTCAAACATTTTCAACATAGCCTTAGTAAAAGAAAACAAACATACCTATAATTCTTATTAAGCGAAACAAAATACAAATTAAGTAATAATAAAAATAATAAATATAGTTAGCCGTATAAATAAAGTTTTCAAACATTATCAATATAGCCTTAGTAAAAGAAAACAAACATACCTATAATTCTTATTAAGCAAAACAAAATAAAAAGTAATAATAAATATAGTTAGCCGTATAAATAAAGTTTTCAAACATTATCAACATAGCCTAAGTAAAAGAAAACAAACAATTTTTATTAAGTAAAAAAAATAAAAATTGGGTAATAATAAAAATAAATATTGTTAGCCATATAAATAAAGTTTTCAAACATTATCAACATAGCCTTAGTAAAAGAAAACAAACATACCTATAATTCTGATTAAGTGAAACAAAATAACACATATAGTTAGCCATATAAATAAAGTTTTCTAGCATTATCCATATACCCTTATTAAAATAAAATGAACATACCTATAATTCTTATTAGGTAAAACAAAATAAAAATTAGGCAATAACAAAAATAATAAATATAGTTAACCATATAAATAAAAAAACTTATTGACAAACTTGGTTAGCTTTCATACTAATTTTTCGCATTTGAGAGTGCATGCCTCCATGGGGCATCCACTATGATAGCAAAAGAAAGCAAGCACTCCACTGGTGCGGAGATGATGGTAGTGAAGTATTAAATTTTAAAAACACTCTTTAATCTGTACATTTTTTTGAATCTCATGTAAATATTGTAATACTTCTAACTGAATATTTGTATTACTTTTTTGTTGTTAAGGTTCCGGTTCGTTCGTTTAATATCGAAGAAATCGTTGCTACTACTCCTCTTGTAACCTGTATTGTGCTATTAAAGTATTTGAATCTAATAATGAAATTCCGAATTTAGAAATCGACAATTGTTCAATGTCAACTTTTGATAATGTTGATGTTTCTTCTACTACCGGGAACCATCTAAATTTAAATGCAGGGTGGGTAACAGCATTTAGTACAGTGTGGGTATCAACTAAAGTTAAAATATTTTTAAACCTATTTTCAACAGCTTTGATGATATCGTCAAGCAAAAGGTCACCACCATATTTAAAGTTTGTTGAGGATAATTTTGTTAATTTATTTTTTAAAAAAATTATGGTGGGTAGAAGAATACCATAAAAAATATTATCTTCAGATTGGAATACATCCAAGGTTTCACCTAATAACTTTGTAATGTTACAATATTCCTGAAGATACATTAATTCACTTTCTGAGAAGTTGGTTACTTGCGATTTTCCAGCACAGGATAGGCAAATTTTTTATTTGCATTTTTGTTTAATGCTATCATACTAAGAGTTCCATCTGGTTAAACCCCCAAAACTAAGTGAATGGCCCAAACAAGATACAATGATTTCAGAAGCCTTTGGCCGACTACTTTTCTTCCACGAATCTTTGTACTTTGTTATGGTGTGCATATGTCGAGTTCTAAGTTTAACGTTGTTTTGAATAGTATTATTAACGTCGGTTGTGGCTATTAAATTAATAATGTGGCTAGCGCAGAGTTTATGTTGCGGTAACGTTGTCTCTGATGAACTATCATCTTCAATATTAATTTTGGTATTCAAGACGTCTCCTAACGAAGCAAATTCTATTGTTCACCGTGTCCACAAATTATTGGCGGATTCCAAAACGCTATAGCTTCACTAATACTTAAAATAAATGCACGATTCAACCACCATTTGAAAGAGATCAGTCTGCAGTCTAAATGCACTCGATGTGACCACCACGTGTGATACGGCAAACGTCCAGTCGGTGATCCCATTCACGCCAAACCCTCTCAAGCATATCTTGTGTGTTGTTGTCAATGGCTTCTCAATTTCGCCAACGTCGGTGGAAGTGGAGGATTGTAAACACTATCCTTGACGTAACCCCACAGGAAGAAATCACACAGTAACGTCAGGTGAACGTGGAGGCCAGGTGCCGAAGTTGTTCTTTTCGGATGTTGCACGGCAAATCCATCGACCTGGCATGATTCGATTGAGGTATCCACGGACGTCCGTATGCCAATGTGGACGGGCACCGTCTTGTTGGAATATGAATCCCTGTTCTCTTTGTCGTCCGTCAGTTACAAAATTGGTTAGCACAACTGAGCTATGGAAAATAATGGATAACTAGAAGATTTTATGCCACTATGGTCATCGGTACATTAATAGGTCCAGGTTCAATAATATTTGATTACCTTATCATCAAAAATAGAATTGCTTAGGTATTTTACAAAAAAAGGTGTTACTTCAAACCTGATAATAAATCATATAATCTCGGATGCCAATTCGTTTTTAAGTTAAACCTTAAAAATAGATCAGTCACAAAAAACTCATGAAAATAACAAGTAAAAAATAAAGTCAATAATGAGATTTATTACGATAGGTACTTAATTTGATTTTAATGGATGATCTCTTAAAACCTAATGTTAGTGATTCTTAGTTAATTGCCTTAAACTATAATGTGAATTAATTAATTAAATATGAAATACCTGGAGTAATTTCTTTTAGATATTGGGGGTCACTGGAACTTCAGTCGATAAGCAAATCCTATCGACTCATCAGTTTAAGTTTTATTGCGCAATGTTAATGGAAGTTGAAGTAAACATCCGATTGATATGCTGGTAATTCCAAATATATAGACATTTTTTTATAGACCACCAAACTGAATTGATTTTGCAGGATTCAATGTAAACTTTGGTAATTGAAGTTCCACTTCGCAACAGCAAAGCCATTGCATCATCTTGCAAAGTTAACGTTAAAATAAAATTTAAACCCAAAGTAAAATAAGTGGTAAGAGTATAACTAAAGTTGAGTTGCCTGAGATGTAAATGTTTCAATTTTCTGTAATGATGAATTTAAAAACTCACCATATAAACGTGGCACTCGAAATAAAAAAATTAAACAAAGCGAAAATAGCTTCGACTTAAACACGTAGTTCAAGCAATGAATGAAGGACGCTAAAAGTAATCCTGGGCAATGACCGAAAATGACTCAAAGCGCGGAAAGGTATGTGCATTGAATAATAATTGAAATAATTTAGTAAAAGAACTATATAGAGATTTTACGTCAATAAGGTATGCAACTAACGCTACACGAAATGCACTTAAGTTGCCAATAAGAACGTAAATTTTAAACATACATAAAAATGTTTGTTACAAACTGCGTGATTAATCCAGTGGCAGATCATTCCCAGGAAACTTCTTTTTTTTATACGACCAAATATCGGCTATCGTACAAACAAATTTATGTTTAAAAATTAGGGTTTTTATTTCATGAATGTGGTTAATATATAATTCATCTAATCTTTTGATAGCTGCTTTTCGAGACATCACACAAAAAGCTGATCTTGAAAACAAATTTATAAAACTTGGGTTTTCAATTATTGATATCGGACTAATAGTATTTATTATATCACTAATTATCCTTTTGTCGAATTCTTTTTGCGTTGTAAATTTTGACGTTTTCACCTTTTTACTTGTTTGAATGGGACAAAGGGGTTCTAATATGTTTCTTTTTTTACAGTGCGTTTTACATCCTTTTCTTTTAAATATTGATCAAATGATGAGCTGTTTCCTTTGTAAATGTTTTAGAAAATTTGTTGTACCTCGTGAATTTTTTATTACTTTATTAGCAGTTAGACACATTTGACATTGTGCGTATTTCATCTTTGTCGGAACTGATGACTTTAAAATAAATCCCATTTAAAATGTGGTAATTAACATCACAACTTGAAGTAAATGCAGCAGCAGTGGACGAGTTAAAACTTTCTGCGGAATAATTATTGTCATTCTGGGAACTAGGACCGGCTTTAAAAAAGTTTAAAACCGTTTTTGTTTTTTATTTTCCCGAAAACAAGGGATTTATTCAGGATCCTCATCAGATGAATTGTCAATACCCAATCTTGTTTTCTTACCCGACTGTGTGTCTTATACCTACAACCTGCAGAGTTCCTTGCGACTCACACTACATATATCTATATCACTGCCAAACATCAACAAAAATCATACTAACTATGCTGATCATTTAATTCAATTTGATTTGTTTTTAAGATTAATTTTTAGAAATTGTACAGGGTGTCCCAACGATAGAGTAAAGTAAGTTTATGCTTAACTAGAATTATTTGTGTAAATATTGTATGGACCATGGGGTAGAGGTAAGAAGTGTGCATTTTTTAAAAATATTGGAAGTTATACAGGGTGTGCCAGAAAAGCAGGACGTGAAAAAGTATGATTTTTTTAAATAGAACACCCCGTATTTGATTTTAGTTTTTAATTCTACGTGTCCATACAAACATATTTTGTCATACAAAAGATTGGCTGAAAGTTTTTAGTTCTTGAGATATTCGCGTTTATATCTATCTTTGATAGTTTTCGAGGAATTTCGTTTTTACTCACTAGCTACGTTACATACGATACTATAACATTATTGTGGATCGTGGTAGCCATGGAAAACAATTGCGACGAAATAAAACAAACCACCTAAGCGAGAATATTAACAGTTTTTATTAATAAGAAACAGTAATTCAATAATTATTCAACATTGCGTCTTAGTAAATGCTCAAATAGACGGCCTTCTTGCTGAATACACATATTGAGCCTTCTTCTCATGTTCTGTCTCACTTCGGATAACATAAGAGGGGTCACTGTGCGACAAGCTTCGAATTCTATTTTTCATGTCCTCCCTTGTTGTAGGTTTAATAATATACACCCGATCTTTTATGTATCCCCATAGGAAAAAATCCAATGGAGTTAAATCGCATGACCTGGGTGGCCATAATATAAAGCCATTACGTCCTATCCATTTCTCCGGATATTGCTGGTTCAAGAATTCCCTTACGTCCCGATAAAAATGTGGAGGTGCACCATCCTGTTGCAACCACATATTTAGTCGTCCTTCTAAATTGATATCCTCAAGTAACACAGGCAATTCTTCACGTAAGAAATGCAAATAGCTGCAGCCCGTTAATGGATCATCAAAAAAATAGGGACCGATAATTTGGTCATTAAGTATACCACACCACGCATTTAGTGACCAATAATTTTGGTTTTGAACTTCTCGTAGCCAAAATGGATTATCAATGGCGTAATAGTGCATATTATGCCGATTTACAGCCCCATTACTTTTAAACGTCGCCTCATCGTAAAACATTATGGAGCACAAAAAGTTGTTATTTAATTGCAGCCGTTGATTAATGATATTTCAGAATTCAATTCGTCTTGCAAAATCCTCTTCTCGCAATTCTTGATGAAGCTCAATGTGATAGGGATGGTACTTATACTTCAGCGTTGTTCGATTCACGTTTGATTTGGAGGTATCACATATCGTCGCTAATGTTCTAGAACTCACTTGGGGATTTTCTTGAATATTTAATAATATTTCAAGTTCTTTTTCTTCATTAGCTGCCCTTTTATTAACAACTTTACGTTTGAAGTATTTAACACTACCGCTAGAATCAAATCTATCCATCAAATTTTCCAAGCCAACAGTAGTAGGTATTCGACGTTCAGGATATTTCATTTTGTAGATTCGTTGTGCCAATAAAGGGTTTTTCAGCCTCGCCCAACACGTATATCATATCAATTAATTCATTTGTCGAATAATCCATAATTGATACAAGAATTGATAACAAGTTAAATGCGAAAACGACAAATTTAATATGTGTTTATTTTGACAAGTAGGAAACCTTTGTATCTTAGTAACGCAATTATTATTTTCCATGGCTACCAAGATCCATGCAATGCAATGTTATCGAAAATAAAGTAGCTAGTGT
Organism: Vesta saturnalis; assembly: GCA_036346205.1. Classification (NCBI taxonomy): domain Eukaryota; kingdom Metazoa; phylum Arthropoda; class Insecta; order Coleoptera; family Lampyridae; genus Vesta; species Vesta saturnalis. Next base: position 204,289 of record JARFJB010002450.1, on the reverse strand, counting down.
GAAAAAATCGAAATTACTCGAAAACTATCAAAGATAGATATAGGATATATTTGACAAAAATGATAGATTTTTTAATCCCGAATAAAATGAAATAAAAATATATAGGGTGTGCAATTAAAAAAAACTTATTTTTTAATTTGAGAATTTTCAAATTTGAATGGTTATAACAAACACCCTGTTGAGAAAATTAGAAATACTACTCGGTCTAAACGTTAGTATAATATCACTCATTTTCACACGAAATATCAATTTTTTTTATTGTGAAATAACGGAACAATTGCCCATTCATCAACCCCACGAAAATGACCATAATAATCTTTAAACGCGAATATCTCAAGAACTAAAAACTTTCAGCCAATCTTTTGTATGACAAAATATGTTTGTATGGACACGTAGAATTAAAAACTAAAATCAAATACGGGGTGTTCTATTTAAAAAAATTATACTTTTTCACGTCCTGCTTTTCTGGCACACCCTGTATAACTTCCAATATTTTAAAAAAATGCACACTTCTTACCTCTACCCCATGGTCCATACAATATTTACACAAATAATTCTAGTTAAGCATAAACTTACTTTACTCTATCGTTGGGACACCCTGTACATTACTTTCTATTTTACAATAACAATAAAGAAGAGGCACTTAAATGGATATTCACACATTCATATAGTCGAATAAATAAAAGCAGTTACTTGGTAGATATCTAATATTTATTACCATCCACTCCGACGTTTGCAAATAAAATGCGATGTGAGATGCACCTGGCTGACCCGAAGCGCATATCGCGTCGAGACGAATGATTGCAGTTTAAACAGGAATTTTACCTGTTTAAAATTATTAGCAGATGTATAAAATGTAATTATATTGGCAAAAAGTAATTGTACTTGATAAAGTAGTTGTACTTGAAAAGTAATTATAATTACAAAAAGTAATTGTACTTGAAAAAGTAATTGTAATTGCAAAAAGTAATTGTAGTTATATAAAGTAATTGTACTTGAAAAGATATTTTTTTAAATGTGTCTAAGTACAAAGTACAATTCCTTCAACATTTTTTGGATCTAGTTACTATTCCAAAATACCTGAGAATAAAATGTAATTAAGGACAATTACAATTATACAAAAGTAAATGTAACTGTAATCGCTAATTACTTCGCAACGAGGAATTACCCAGCACCAGTGCTGTTAATAGTTCAATTGTGTTTAGAACTGTTGTTACTACAATTGGCCCTTAATATAATAACCAATTAGACGAATACGTTCATTTAGATTACACAGAAATGTATGTGTGTATAAAAGAGGATTTAATTTTGTTATTTAATTATTTTTTACAGAAAATTAGCTTTTCTTTTATTGCACGAGAAATCTACGTACCTAAATATAATTGATATATTGAATATAATTGATTATTTGCAAGATTTACCAGAATAAAAAGGTGGTTAAAGGGCTAAAACAAGTTATCTTGATTTTGTAAATTTATATTACTACTTAAAAAATTATTATTAATTTTATTAAATACATAAATAAAAAGTTTACCTCGAGTAGGATTTGAACCTACGACCTGTACTTTGCTAGAGTACCGCGCTAACCAACTGCGCCATCGAGATTCAAGCCCAACCGATGTAAATTTTGTCTTTATGTATGTAGAACTGATGTAAATTCTAAATATGAGATTACAATCAAATTACTTATATTAATTATATTATTATATATATATAGCTTCTTCACTCTCGTTGGTTATCTCTAAATTTCTTTTATCTTCTCTTTGGTCATCGTTATTCGTTGTAGCGTTAACATCATCCGGGTCAACATGGAACTCAATAAGGTTACCATCGCCGTTTTGATCTTCGTCAACGGGGTCGATATTGTCGTTTCCGAGGTTCTGATCTGTTACAGAAGAAGGCAAAAATCCTCTTCTTGAAATATATTTTCATCCAAAGGATAAATGCCTGTAATTCGAAATCATTGCACAGCTTTATCTAAATTAGCTGTTTTCTTGTAGGCCTGTGGTACTCAGTAACAGCTTGACCTGGATTAGTAGTAGTCCAGTTATCACACAGATCATCGTAGTAAGCTTTTAAAGGCCTAAAGAAACTTCTATCTAAGGGTTGAGTTTTATGGCTGCTATGGGGTGGAAGGCTGAGCATATGAATGTGATTCTTCTTTGCGAAAGAAATAGCTGCTAGAGACGTATGGGAAATGTGATGATCAAGGATCAATAATACTGGGGTCTCAGCTGATGCATTAGTCTGGCTTCGAAAATGCCTCAGGAAGTCAAGAAATTTTTCAGAATTCAGATATTCAGAAACAGTCACTACCATTACTGAACCTGTGGGTGCATCTTTCAGAAGACAAGGGATTATGTCTTTTTCGGGCAAAAATAAAAAATGGTGTTACATAATGTCCTGTTGCATTCGTACAACAGGCTACTGTTACGGTTTTTCCTTGTTCTGCTGCAATGTTTTTAGCAACTTCTCTCTTGCCAGTGGGAGCTACGTGCTTAGGCAGTTTATTGGGAACTGTTTGAAAACCACTTTCATTCATGTTATATATTGTTTGGTGGAAATTCGTATTTCTGAAGTATTTAAATTTTGAAAATATTGGGCTAATTGATGTCTATTAAATCCCATGGTTCTTGCTAAGCTAGTTTTTCTGGGAGCTCGCAAAGATAGTCGGTTTCTTTCCATATACTCTCTCGTCCAGTCTCTTCCCGCCATTTTGGTTTCGTTTGAAAAACGGTGACGAATTCCATTTTTGTCCGCATATTGAAACGCAAGAGATTTTAAAGTCAACCCATAAAAGCGTAAATCCAAAGCCTTGCAGTGCTCTACTATTTGTCTTTCTTGTTCCTGAGTAAAAGTTTTACTAAAGCGTCCTAGAGATGTTACTCCGGTATTAACTTTAAGTCGCTTTCTTATAGTTGGCTCGTCGAAACCAACCATACGCGCTATTTCTCTTGTGGAAAGGCCATCTTGTCTTAATAGTCGTACTTTGTTTAAAATTTCGGGCGTTAGCGGGTTTAATGCTTCGTTTTTGCGTTTGTAATTTCTAATGACAAAAAATCTAAGTTACTTCTATTGAGAATAAAAGGTGGGGCAAAAGTCCGCGCAGGATCTTTACCCCATGCCTTCTATGGATTTTTCCCATTTTAATTTTTGCTGTGGTCTTGTGTTTTCCATAGCAACATAATTTCATGTAATTTCGTAATATGTTAAAACTGTACAATATGTAACTCCAACATCAGCGTACATTAACCAATTAACAAAATATGCATAATTAGATAAAAAAATACAAAAACAACACTAACCTCATTGTTCGAAATGGTGAGTTACAATCCGCGTGGCGTTCACTTCTGTGGTCATAGGATTACTAAGCTCGCATGTGCCTTGATTTTCGCGCCCGCACAATAAACGGTTTTTCAGAAAATGGCGTACGGATATTTACCATCTGCGGACTTTTACCCCCGGCTACCCTAAGCATATTTTGGGATACGGAGATTCCAGATTTGACATTTGCAATGTTGCCAAATTTGTAGTTTCTCTGATATTATTAGTCACTATGGTTTTTTGAATACATTACCCTGTATATGCAGTCATTATTGGAATCTCCTCTTCAATACGAGTTCAATCATATGTAACACTTAAGATTTTATGTAATCTAGAACGTCTTAAATATGTAAAACAGAAGTCTGACAACGCCGAATTGTCTCAATAATTTTTTTAATACAAACTATTTTCAACTACATTAAAACGTAATAATTGAAAGATTACAACATTTTTAACATAATGATTACTTCGTCAAGTGTTCAAAATGTGCTCCATTTGTGAGTTCAAAGTACCCTAATCGATGGTAGAATGTGTCTACCACATTTCTGAATGATTGCTTAGAAATTAATCGAGATTCATCGATAATTCGTTGCCTTAGCTCTGCAAGATTTGCTGGTTTAGTTTTGTAAAGTGAATTTTTCAAGTATCCCCAATAAAAATAACCTTTAGGATTGAAATCAGGTGAACGTGGAGGCCATTCAATAGGTCTACCAATCCATCGTTCGGGAAATAATTCCATTTCAAGAAATTTGGTATACATGAGTTTCTTGGGATGAGAAATTAAAATTTGTGAACGATTTTGTTTTATCTCTTAGAGGGCGCCACAAGCGACGATTAGGAGTCTTTAAAATCACTATAACTTTTTTGTGCCACGGTTTATGTCATATTGGGCTTGATAATTTTTTTCCCTATCTTTTCCAGTTAAGAAAGGTATACTTTATTGAAGTCGCTAGAAGCAACCCTTTCCGAGAAAAACGCTTCTGACGCTGATGACGGATGTAAATCGTCAAAGTGAGTCGGAAGCTATTACAAATTTTGAAGAATTTGGCAAACGTAAAAGATTTTTCAAAAATTAAACAGAAAACTTAAATGCAAATACAAAAATGTCAGAAAAACTGTTCAAAATGCCCGCCGTTTTGACGCATGCAAAGATTTACACAACGCAGGAAATTTAAATTATATAACGTCTTCATTATCCCGTAGATTATTTGCTGCATCCTGAATACGGAATATACCAATGTAGAATATACCGATATATTATTGGTACAGTATGTAAAGGAAAAAATCTTTTACGTTTTCCAGTCTTCAAAAAAAAATTGCAATACATTTCGACTCACTTTGACAATTTACATGCGTCATCAGCTTCAGATGCGTTTTTCTCGGAAAGGGCCGCTTCTAACGACTTCAATAAAATATACCTTTCTTAATTGGAAAAGGTAGGAAAACATATTTATCAAACCCAAAATGACTATGTGGAAGAGCGTTGTAAAGACCTTTCCGCGGCACCCTGTATATCAATAGATTAACACTTTATGTCGAAATGAACCACCTTAACCAATCTTACTTGTTGCAAACAATATACTTCCCACATGCTTGACCAGTGAGGTCAGGTTAATGCCATTTATATCTCAGATATCTCTAGGGCACTTGACCATATTCCCCATTGTATTTTAATCGCTAAATTAGAAAGATATGAATTTCATAGCAATCTTTTGTCTTTGTTTACCTCTTACCTTAAAAACTGTTTCTCTTCAAATCCCATTCACGCTACTTCGGGACTACCTCATGAGTCCAATCTTAGACCACTATTATTTATTCTTTGTATTAATGACCTCACTGACATACTTCGTGTCATAAAGTGTTATTTGGGGATAACTTTAAAATATATTCCGTTATACCAAACCAACGTGACTGCATAGATTTGTAAGATGTCTTACGCAATTATCTCACTGGTGTAAAAATAATTTTTTACTCCTAAATATTTCTAAAAGTAAAACAGTTTCCTTTACTCGCAAAAGTAACCCTATTTTATTTATATATTCTATTGACTCCTACATGTTGTTACGGGAGAAACTGGCAGTAGAATCTGATGTAACAGAAAAGAGAGGGGGTGCGGTAGCTCAGTGGTTAGGGGTGGGCGTGATTAATTTGCATGTAGAATAATTCGTAAAACAAGTAACAATAGGGGAAAGTCATAAATCAAAGGGCGCCAGTTTGTTTATAATCGGGGAAATATCGGGATCTAAACACATAAATGCGAGTATTCCACAGCAAAACAAACAAAAAACTTGTTTACCTTACGTCGCGTAAACCAGGTGAATCGGTAAAATAAAAGCAGTGGACCGGTGCTTCATGTAAAAGCTTCAAAATATTCGCACGTAATCAAAATAAAATAAAGTGCTAAAACAACAGCTGATAGGTCACCAACTTTATTTACTTTAATTCTGCTTTACGTTAATTCTTGTCAGTGAAATTCTATATCATAAAAAACAGCAAAACAATCAAACTCCTAGATTGTTAACGTTAAAGACTATCATCAAAATCATAAACAATAAATAAACTTCCCTGCAAGGTCGTGTAACTCAAAAATTACTATTAGTGGATTGTAAATTAGCAACATGAACCTAATCAAAGTATTTTGTCTTGTAAATTTATATGATCCGTAAATAATGTTGGTAGATATGGCGAAAATCACATGTAATCTTACATGCGATTACGAAATAATACGCTTAAAGTTCATTAACAATGTCTATTATGATAATAAAAAAATAAATAATGCATCTGTACAAATGTTTTAGTCAGAAACAAATGAATTCCTTTCCGAAAGGAAGTAAAGCGCGGCCTTTCTTACGTAAAATTTTAAATATTAAATGTAAACGTCGGGATGAGGTTTGCAAGATTCACAATTTCCAAAATCAAATAACTTTATAATTTTAGTTACCAATTTAGCATATTTTCGAAATGTAAATATTAGTGTAGAATAATAAAAAAATAACACACCACATGAAAATCACAAAACGGTTGAATACGCTTCGGTAAATTTATATCAATCGCCTGAAGGACACTTCTACGATACAAAATAACAGAAAGCGTGCTCATCCGCTTAATCAAGTACAGAGATACAACTTTATTAAAATCGCCCAAAATAAATACAGGAAAGTAATTACCTTGATTCGCACAAAATTTTCAGTCTTAAGTTTTTCCTCCCTGGTTCACGGCAATTGGATGTAATTTTCGTACAATCGACCATCCGTATTTGAACGGAAAATACCGACACGGCACTGCAGGACTCTACCACTTTTCTGCGATTTTCTGGGCTCAGTAAGAGCTGCCGGTCACCTTTTTCCTTACCATCTTCTTCCTTCTCGCCTTCACTGTCATTCTACCGGATTGAAAGTCCAAAATAAAAATTAAAAAAAAGATGGCTGTGGTTTTTAGGGTAATACATACCGGACGTAAAATCCTCCCCCGTTCAAATGTCCGGAAGGGCAGGGCCCTAGAGACCTCGATCATCGAATTACTCACTTTCTGATCCACTACTGCAACACTCGCGATATCAGGTCTAATTTTACCGCTGTTCACCAACATATTGAACAATTACAACCTGACATTTTGTTTCTATCTGAAACACAAGTCTCCTCTGAAAGCTCCGACTTGAAATTTCCCCAATAAAATCTTCACTCTCAACTTTCGATACAAAGGGGGCGTATGTGCCTCTCTCAAGGATAACATTGCTTGTAAGAGGATTTCTTCCTTGCAGAATAAAAAATTCGACGTGATTTGGTTTAAACATTCTGGTCTTAATAAATATTTGGATTTAATGGTTACTTTAATTATATCTAACGTTTCGATAACACTTACAGTTACTTCGTCAGTAGATGTTTGTTAAAATTGTAACTGTAAGTGTTATCGAAACGTTTAGATTTATAAGTATAATCCTTCTTAGTCAATCAAAGTTTACATTTTCATATTCTGGTCTTAAATTTGTGAAATTCTACTGTTGCATTCATAGGTCTCCAATAACAGTAACATTCAAGACTATTTCGATTACCTTAATTTGAAAGTTGACTACCTTCTGTCTCAGTTTCCATCTTTCCATATCTCAATTCTGGAAGATTTCAACGTTCATAACTACAATTGGCTTCAATGTTCATCTACTATTAATCCTGCTGGTCGTAGTGCAGAAACATTTGCTATTTCATGTGATTTCACACAAATGATTTCTTAATGCCCAAGAATTCCTGATAACCCTAATCATATTGTTTTAAGTCGTGCTCACCTTCGGACATTGCTCTTTCAGTATCTGTAGTCATCCTCATGGGCATGAAGTATTACATTCCTAAAAAACGGAATCGTATAGGTCATTTACGTTCCCAAACCTGGTTCAATAAGGCTTGTGCTGACAATATCTTTAAAAAATAAATCTTATATTAAATATTAAAACGGTCGAGAGTCATGAAGTTTGTCTGGACAACGAAAATGCAACGAACTAGCTACAGGTCCCTTGGGCATTCGAAAATTTTGGTTTTATTTGCATCAAACTCGTATCTTAATGATTCTGGAAAAGATGTGCCCCTAATAAATTCCTCATATGCTATGAAACCAAGTCATTTTCGCCACAAGCTCCTAGAGTGGCGACTGGCCCAGGCGGTATCCAAGCTATTTCCTTAAAGAAATGCTCCCCCGAACTACTACCAGTCTTCTAAAAGCTCTATTCGATCTCTGTCTTCTGGGGAATTTCCTTCATCATGGAAGTTAGCAAATGTTCAAGCTGTTCTCTAAAAAGGTGATAAGACCGATCCTTCCAACTACCGACTAATTACCATCATTTCCATTTTGTTTAAAATCATGGAAAAAGCCATCAATCAGCAACTGCTCTTTCCTTGAAACTAACAAACTCCTTAGTGACCACCAATATGGGTTTAGGCTGAGTCGTTCAAGAGGTGATCTTCTTTCATGTGTGACCCAAGTTTGGAACAACACTTTATAACAATCCAGTGAAACAGTTATAGTCGCTTTAGATGTCTCAAAGGCATGTGACCAAGTGTTTACTTGCTAAACTCACCCCGTTTGTGTTAAATGAGACGCTTTCTAGTTTGCTTGATAAAACACGAATACATATCCAAGTTGATGGCTTTTTTCAAAAGAAGTTAGCATTAACGCAGGCGTGCCACAGGGATCAGTTATAGCGCCTACACTTTTTCTGCCATACATAAATGTTCTTATTTCTTCAATGACTAACTTGATTCTTTGCTTTGCTGACGACAGCACTTTTCATTGTAGCTCATCTCAATCTACTCATAATGGTAATTCTTCTATCTCAAATCAAGCCATTAAAGCTGAAATGGCAATTTTAATCAACGTATACTCGAATGTGGAAGTAATAACCTAGTTAAATTTAATGCTAATAAAACCCAGTATTGCCTTGTGCCTTGTGTGTGCTAAAAAAGATTTCCTGTTGTAAGTATGAATGGGTCAGATCTTAATTTTTTAGACTCTAGTACTATGTTGGAAATTACTGTATCATCAAATCTATTATGGGTTGACCATCTTCTATCAGCTACCAAAGCAGCTGCTCGTAAAATAGGCTTTTTGGACAGATCTAAGCAGTACTTTACTGCGGTATAAGGCTCAAATTCGACCTCGTCTAAAATATAATTCTCACCTCTGGGTTGGTTCTCCACAATACGCTCCCGATATCGTTCATCGTATTCAAAAAAGAGCGATTAGGGTTATAAATAACCCTTCCTTAACTTCTGGCATACAGTCCCTTGGGCTGTAGAAGAATCGTTTCAGTTCTTTCTTTACATTATCGGTATTACAGTGGCTATTGCACTGCTGAATTACATTCATTGATACCATCTCGGGCCAACTTTGCTAGGAATACTCGGTTTGCTCATTCACATCATCAATATGCAGTACAAATCTCTACTTGTACCAAACGTGACAGTGTAGCGCATGGTATATCCATCAAATTCGCCGTTCTGCCAGCCGTTTATTTGGATTTATAATACGAAATTGCAAACGGTTTTACAATTATAGATCTCTTCGGCTGCCGTATTTCTGTTTAGTTCGATACAAGCTGTAATACTGTTTATTAATATACAGGGTTATGCTAAATGATGAATCCATTTTTAAAGATTAGTATTTATTAAAGTACAAATCCAAAATGAACAATCATAATACCAATGGAAAGTGGAATTTTCAAAGTTTCATTTTTAGCGATTCCATCTTAGTGGAAAAGTGAACAGACACAATGTTCACATGTGGGGTTTGCAAAATCCACGTTCAACACTGCAACACGAAAGAGACTCACTGAAGGCAAACGTGTTTTATGCCGTATCCCGTACAAAGGTTTATGGAGCATTTTTCTTTGCGGCAAGAACTGTAACTGAAACAACGTACCTGTGACCCCATGTGACTATTTCTTATGGGGTTATGTTAAGGAAGCTGTTTACGTCCCACCTCTACCAATAACTCGACGATCTGCGGAACCGTATCACTGCTGCCGTGCACTCAGTAACAGTAGATGCACTTTCTCGTGTGAGGGATGAGTTCGGCTACCGCATAGATGTTTGCCGTGCAGCAGACGGTGGACACATTGAACATTTATACTGTATTGCAAAAATAACTTTGAAACTTCCACTTTCCATTGGTGTAAAGATTGTTCATTTTGGATTTGTACTTTAATAAATACTAATCTTTAAAAATGGGTCCATCATTTAGCATATAATTGATAAAAACAGCTTTATCATGGTTAGCAGCAATGATGGCATTCAAATGCGAGATTCGCTCTGTGTTCGGTTTTCTTTTTTCTCTTCAAGCTGAAGGCAATATTGCGGTTGAAATTAATCGAAGTTTGTGTGAAGGCATTGTGAGTGATAGTGCAATGCGAAAGTGGTGTAGGATTTTTTTCGAGAAGCACGAACTGATGTACATGATGAAGGGGGCCAATGGACGAAGTCTATACAGTCTATAACAGCTTACAGATGTTCACAAACTGCAGCGAATGGATTCTGCGCTAACGTTTTTGCAGCACTATCATGACGAAAGAGAAGCGTTTTTGGGAACAATCGTAACGGGAGAAGAAGCGTGGGATTAGTTTGTGAACGTCGAGATAAAAGAGCAATCGAAGCAATGAGTGCATACGAACTCACCTAAAACAAAAGTAGAAGCGTGTTGACATCAAGAATTGTATTGCTTCATGACAACGCACGCTCTCATACGGCAAGAGTAGCAAAGGAAGTACTTAAGAAATTCTGATGGGAGTTGTTCAACCAACCGTCCTACAGCCCGGACTTGGCTACGAACGACTTCTATTTATTCACCAAGATGAAAGTATGGTTGAGGATGCAGCGATTCAACACTAACGAGGAATTGAAAACCAGTGCGACACATTGACTGAGAACTCAGTCGGAAACATGGTACGAGGAGGGCATACAAAATCTGGTACCCTGTTACGACAGATGCCTCAATGTCGGTGGCGACTACGTGGAAAAATAGTTCACCTGTATATAATATAACTTTTCTTATTGCCAGCTTATCGGAACTAAAAAACAATAGCCCCCGTAGTTATAGTTTAAGATCTTTGTTGTCTACAATTACCTAATTTTTTTAGTTTGAATATATTTAATTTTTAATGTACTGCACAAAGTATTAGCGTTATGTTATTTATTGTATTATTGCTATATTTCACTCATTTTGTTTAAGCTTATTGAAATGACGTACACTATGTATATAATAATCCATTGTTAATACCGTCCCATTATTGGTGTTAAATCTGTTGGACGTTAAAACTTATTACTATTATCAGTCTATGACTGGCGTTTGTATTCCCATTTCAATAATACATTTTGTTGAGAATGATCATTAACATCCACTTGTAATCCTCTAGGCATTCTTCTAAAAAAACTGTTTTCTCAAAGCACCGGCGGTCTTACAAAAACAACGCCTCAGTTCATAGAGTCCTTAGTAATGATCTAAATTACTCGGCAAAAGAAGTGAAAATTTTACACTGGTTGGAATTTATGAGCTATTAAGAAACTATATGGGAAGCTCATTATGTGAGAGGTTATTATTATTATTAACACTGGGGTGGTCCTTTTGAAGCCCCTTCACCGCTACGTAGGTCTATTGTGCCCCCTAGGATTAGTCTACTCCTCCAAAAGTATCATTTCTTTCAAGTCCAGGATCTTCGAGGGATGTATTTTCTTTATTTCTTCTTGTGTAATCTTTCCCTTTCCAAGAAGCTTTCGTATCATTATGTAAGATCAACACTGACAAACGACGTGGTTAGGTTTCGTCAGCTTCAGCACAACTTTACATAACGGCCTGCCAGTCCCATTACGTTTATATGCTTGTTCATGCGACAGTATCCGGTGGCAATTCCGGCCGCAAGCCTTATATTCGCTTCACCTTGATTTAGGATGGACGCGGTAAGTTTACTGTTCGGTTTCCCCAGGAACGGTTTCCTTCCAGTACCGGCAGTGATGTCCAGCGAGTCCTGTCTCTATCTCGGCTTTGGCTGTGGTGTAAGAAACGCCACGGGCCGGTTTTGGCCCTATGGTGGCCCTTGGTGCTCTGGTAAGCTGGTTCGCCACCTGGTTGCCTGTAATGCTTGCATGACCAGGTATCCACGATAGTGCTACCGTGTTGGATTCAGTGTGTTTAGCATTTGCATACACTTGAAGGCAGCCTCGAGTTGAATACAAATCAGTTCAGTGCTGAAATGGCCGCTTTGCTGTCGGTCACTTTAAAGATTTTCTTTTTGGAAAGTTTCTCTTTCAATAGTTGATTGATAGGAGCCATAACAGCATAGACCTCGGCTTGCAATACGGCCGTTTTATGCTCCAGGCTTTCAGAGATTCTGTGACCTGGTCCGTTGCTCCCGTATATTCCGTAGCCGGTACCATTACTGGTTTTAGAACCGTCTGTATAGTAAACAATTCCCTCCAACTTTGTTTTGTTGAAATTTTTCCCAATCTTTACGCGTGGGAATTTTGGTACCAAACGGTTTGTTAAATGATACTATTTTTGTTCTTCTCTTAGACGTCATGCTGAGGATGTTGGTCTTGGAGATGTCGTCGAGGATGGTAAAGTGCCCAACTTTAAGTCTATATTCCCCTCTCAACGCCTTAGCCTTAATTACAAGTTGTAAAGGCGGAAAGTTCAAGAGGGTTTCCATAGATGAAGTTGTTCTCATCACCCCCGTTATTTCAAGGCAAGCTAATCGCTGAACTTGCTAAGTATACATATGCTGCTCTGGGTGTGCATCTTGTGCCACCACATTAGAGAGGCGGTTTGATCATCATTGTATATACCCAGTGGGTCATTCTTGGAGATAGTCCCCATTTCCTTCTGAACGTTCTTTTACAAGCCCATAAGGGCTTACTAGCCTTGTTCTCTGTTGTCTAGGTGTGGCTTGAAAGTTAATGCTCGGTTTAGTATGACGCCCAAGTATTTACCTTCATCGCCTACCTGGAGATTTGCGTCATACATTGCTGTTATTTAGCTGTGCAGGCCTCTTCGTGTGAAGAGAAGAAGGTTTGTTTTTGCCGGGTTAATCGACAACCCTTCCTCTCGATACCAGTGTTCTACCAGATTTAGGGCCCTTTGCATCACAACTGATACAGTTTCCCAAAATCTGCCTAGTATAACAATTGCTGTCGTCTGCGTAGCCAACTGTGTTGTATTCTGCCTCACTTAATTTCCTTAGCTGCATCAACGACGAGACACCACAGAATGGATGATAACTCCCCTCCCTGTGGACATCCCCGAGCGGGGATGTCCATCTGATAGGATAAACTCCCTTTCGTTCTACAGCTCTTTGAATTTAATCTATAGAGATATTGTCAAATGCTCCCTCTACATCCAAAAACGCAGCCATTGCAACATCTGAACGAGATTGCCTTTTCAGCGATATTCCCAACTCTGTGGATGGCCACATCACAGGATTTCCCTGGTTGATAAGCATATCGGTATTGGTTGGGCCCAGGCCCAATAGTACGTTCCTCATATGTTTATCAATGAGTTTCTCTAAGATCTTTAGAAGAAACGACGTCAGACTTATGGGTCTGAACGACTCTACTTGGTCGTAAGGTTTTGGTATGACGACCACTTTTGACGTCCCTCTGGGCACGTACCTCAGGGCAAGACATGTACTTAGCGTCGTGCACAGTGCGACCATGACCATTTGGGCACCATTTATTACACGTTATTACGTTTCGGACCACCTTTTAGGCAAGACCAACTTGACGCCAGTCGACTCGGCACCGGTTTTTTTTGGCGCCCTCCAATTAGGCGTTGACCGAATCGCCGACGGTCATTTTATTTTGTTAAAAACTTATTATAACATTAAAAAAATTAAAACAATGTTTGTCGTTTTCTTGTGTTTAACAAACACTTTTATATGAAATGAGCAAGTATTTCGTAATACCATCCCAAATATTTTGTCATTATTTTTATTTCTGATATTCTATATTTGAGGAATAAAATAGACTTCCTTGCTGTTAATTAATTCTGGGGGTTCTGTTTTGGTTATAACGTCTTTTATGTTATTTCTTAAAATATCCTCCTTTTCGGGCCACTTCCAATTGGGTTTTATGACTATTCGTTTGTGACAAATCGTACAGGAGTCCTAGAAACAGTTCCCCTTGATAAGTTCTGACAATATAATCTCCATTACTGAATGTGTTAGATTCCTTTTCAGGGTTTGTTGATTCATCTCTTTGTTTTTTCTTGGATGATTCATTTGCTTTCATGTCCATTTTTAGCTTTTTTTTTATTTGCTCTTTTTTTCCTTTTCAGTTTCAATTCTTTCGTGGTATTTCGTAAATTCGTCTGAATAGCTACTATAAAGTTGCCCCAGGCCTATCCCCCGTTAGAACGATCGCCTAAATGCTTTGCTGGAAATCAGGCTCACCACCAAGGTTAATATTCTTTAGAACGAAAATTTTAATTCAAAAAATTCTGACTGTCGCCTGAGCTTTACACAGTTTTTTTGAAGCAATAATTAATATTTCAATTAAGCACGATATAAACTTATAATCGTACTCTCATCCGATAATAGTCTTAAGCTTATTAAAACAATCCTTTGTTTATTTAAAATTTCTTTCAAAACCGTTTAGAATTATTGTTCCCCCAAGTGATACCAGCGCATCGGGAAACTATAAAAATACGCTACGCGAAGCGGCGTAGCAACCTCTCATTATTCTACAATATCAAAACAAGTTTTATATGACCACATAATCACAAGGGTGGTTTAAAGTAGTCCCTCTCACGCTTTCAACCGGGTGCGGGTTACACGTAACTTAGGTTCGACGGTTAATTTTCTATCGCGACTTTGCCATCGTTAATATCAAAAAACCTATCCAATCCCTTTACTAGAAATTAATTCAAACGGTTCACGCGGTAAAAACGAAAAAGTGTGTGCAACCGAAGTAAAACAATATCCTCTCGAAACCTGCTGAAACGTATTTTCATTAGAAAAAATATATTCGTTCATCTCCACTTACATTGAAAATAAAACTAAACTAACTCCTTAAAAGGTCTATATTCCCTTAACTTTTAATTCTTGTCTGTCTCTAAGTATTGCGTCGCCACATTAAATTTTTTATTGACATAAGCTATATACATTTCGCGCAATTAATTGTTACAAAGAAACAATTACTGATAACACAAATTCCTTTTAACTAATAATCTAACAGATCAAAGATCTATTAATATTAGGATTATTCGTGTTAATATAAAAAAACTACTTTTATTAATTATTTTATTTATGCTTAAATACAAACAAGCATAAACAAAAATTCGCGGTATACATCATCGCAATTTTTAAGATTATTCTATATAAAGAAAAACTACTTATTAAATTGGAAAAATAATCTTCTAATAAATCTAGCAACGTCAGCTCGGCTCTCTTTTCGAAACTAAAAACCCGTGCTTCCCAAACTTTACACATACCTGAATTTCCAACAATTCTTATAATAAAACTAATTATTCTACTAAAATTTCTACACAGGGTGACATGTTATTTTATGCTACTTTCCAAACATCACCTTATAACTTCAAGGAATTAAATGTAGTGAAACGGTTTTCAAAATGAGTCTTAAAGTTGCTATGTTCTCGAAGATAGTCATCCGAATTATTAGCCTTGCTTCTTACTTTCTTGTATATTATTATTATTTGTGGTGTATTTGAACAATTTAGCACAATTAATGTTATTGTAGTTAACGGGGAAAGGACCATGATATTTAAAGCCATTTTTTATAGCGCCCTTTTTTAAACATTTGTCAAAACATATTTTGGCAAAGTTCGAAAAAAATGTTCTCATTTTTGCTATATTGTTCTTGATTCTAAGCTCATGTACGATACTTCGCCATGTTGCTGAATTCTGCCAAATTAAATGTGGGTTGAGTTTGGCAAAAATGCTACCAATACTAGACCCTTCTTGAAAATTTACTTAAAGTCAAAAATAAACGGGACAAGTGTCCCTTTAGAAACAACACAACTGGAGGTTGAACCAGAGATATAAACTCATAAAATCTTTCTGTTTTCATCCACCCCCTTTCGATGTTTCGTAAACCTCACCCGTGTAGAACGCTTTTGGGAATACATTTAGGCGACTTTTTGTAGGACAATAATACCATTGATGCTAGTACTCAGCCATCGGCTGATAAATTTGCAAGAAATGTTAAACATTCCTTCTGATCGTTTGCGTGTGTCCCTCGCCTATCGAGTACTTGTTTTTCCTTGGAATTTGATTAGAGAAAGATGGATACTGTTATACTCAGTTTAGCTGTATAGGCGTTTCCCTTACGAAAGTAATTTACTCATTCACTTTCAGGGGAATTTTTGAAGGTCGTATATGTAGCGCAGAACTTGTTTGCGGATTGGTTTGTCTACTCCTGCACAAGTTCTGCAACGCATTATGATTTAATGGAAGATACACGATCTTCCTCCTTGAGGTGTTCAGCCCTACATGTGTTGCTCAGTTCACCGTGCTATTCAGTCCTAAGCGATTTCCTGGTTTTCACCACCCCACTAGATCTAATTTTCCCCAAAAACAATAGCTCTTTGGATGGATTTGCCCACACTGTAAAAATGTTAGCTCGATAGTTTAAATTCTCGAGTTATGAATACGGTCAAATCGAGAAATATCCAAATGTTTTTACCGTTTTCATACATCATATCAGAAAAGCCGCATTGCAATAAGTTTGACAAAAATTAGTGTCTACTGTATTTCGTCACGTTTCTTTACATCGTAGGGGCCCCTGATACCAAATAAGACAAATATCTTTAATGTTTGTCCGTCACGATAACTTAAGCTGAAATTTTTACAGTAGGTGTAATTCCACCCTAGAGTTTTCGGTTAAAATCCGACCATCACTGGGTATACACCATTCCTTATCTTATGATTTTTTGTACCATTTATTTTCGAACAAATGGATCAATTGAGCTGATATTTGTTACTATTTTGGGACAAGAAATCATTCTATCAATTTTTGAGCTGCTTGAACCCATTCTTAAGGATATTTCCATATTAACCAATCACCATTTTTTTAAATGTATTTTTCGAACAAATGGACTAACTGAGATGAGATTTGGTCAGGATTAGTATTTTGAAACAAGAAAGCATTCCAACAATATTGAGGGTGCCGGAATACCTCCATATTAACCAAGCCTCACTTTTTGGTTTTTATTTATTTTCGAACGAGTGAACTACTTGAGTTCAAATTGGGACAGGATTAATATTTAACAAGAAATCACTCCACTAAGTTAGTAGGAGGGATAATTAGTATTCTAGAACAACAAAACATTCTGCCAGTTTTGGAGAATGTTCCGAATACCTTTTAAGGGGGCTCCGATATTAACCAACTCTTATTTTTATTTCATATATTTCCGGACAAATGACTCAATTGAGTCGGGTGATTGTTTTGCGATAACAAATCCTCTTAATTAAGGGGCAGGATTAGTATTGTGTAAGAAGATCTGCAGAGTTGAAATTGTTCGGAACAAAAAAACATTCAACCAGTTTTGATATTCCAACCGCCTATTGAGAGCGCTCTGAAATAAACCAACCCTTTTTTTTTTAAATTTATTTCTGGGTAAGTAGACCAATTCGGTTCAAATTTTGGGAATGCTTTGACCAACGATAACTTTTTTGTTTTATCCATTTATTCTTAAACTCACTTTCTCTTCCTGTCTTATTAAGGTTGCTCGAACTTTTAACTAATTTAGATCAGGACTCATTTCAATATGGTCTATTCCGTATATATGTATGATTTTTGGAAATTGTGAGGTTTTAAATTAAAACGTGACAAAATAATGGTGAAAACATTTTTTTCAAATCTATTTCAGTACCATTTTTAATATGTTATATATGAACATGGCAATAGATATCAATAAATTATTTTACGACCTTGTGAAAATACTGGTATTCCTTCGAGTAAGTTAACAATAATGTAGCTTAGACTTGTGACGATGTGGAACATCTATAAATGATTAAAATTTATATTTAATAAATTTGTGTAATTTATCGTTCTGAAATTAACGCAATTTTTTTTCTTTTGGTTGAATAATACATAAAATAAAAGTTTGATTAAAAACAATGCGCAGAATGAAGTCAAATAAAACTTGTACTTACGCCAACGCTACACAAACTTGGACAAAATGGACTTCGTGATGATTCAACACCAATTTATAATTATTTATTATTTAAATACTTCCAACTTATTACGAACCAAATGTACATTGGATATCAGTCCACACACACAAAACGCATGGTTCCAACTTAGCTCAGTGAGGTGGGTCGTGGTCCTTACTTTAAAACCAATATTTACCAAGCACTTATTTTTCATCAAAAACGTCAAATTATAATCGAGAGATATGCGCTAGTTTGGCGCCACCTACTTTTAAATTTATAAGAATGCTCACCTAAGTCTATAAAAAGCTTTAATATTTCTTAAAACTCTTCAAAATGCGATTATTACTTTTAAAAATGTAATACAATTTGATAAAATGCCAAATAAATAAATTTCATCATATTCTGACATTAAACAAAATAAACAATAGCGATGCTGTACGCAAATATTAAAACTTAAAGGTTAAATAATGCTTAACCAAAATAATTTGCATTCAATATTTAATCCAAATCCAGATAACTGCATAATTGTGCTGTTGAATATGCGACATCACCATCAAGAGTACTCAAAAATTCACCGTGCTTAAAGATTTTTGAGTCACAAATAAACGCGTTAAATGTATAATAAAATTCTGTATTACAATAAAAAAACTAAATAAATGATGATACAAAAATAAAATTAGGGTACATCCACTAATTAAACATGAAGAAGTAATGTCAGGTCAACATTGTAAAACATCTCAGCATTACCGAAGAGAATCCCGGCGTTTCTCCAAATGCAAACGCAGTATATTTTATAACAAAGCGTCAACTAGTAAGTTACCCCTTGTTTTACTATCAAAATATTACGGTAGGCCGTGTAACAGAACTTCTGATACCTCTTAAGTTACCAATCAAACAAAATTAATAAAAACAAGTAATATTCTGCACAAAGCTTGTGCAGATAAAGTGCATTTTTTACGTCATGTGTCTTATCATCAACAATGAATTTGATTGCTACCTTATGCACAAAAATTAAAGCTAAACTTGTATTCCTTTTATAGCATTATCCAATAATTTCAAGAAGATGACCAACATGGTAAAACCATAAAATTTACTTGTCTCTTGTGGTAGTATTTTTGGTCGTTTCCCCAGGAAATGTGTGAATAAGTAAGAATTTTGCACACCACTAGATACAAAGGATGACCAACACTGTGAAATTGGTGTATAGATAAATATTTTGGATTTTACTAGTTCATGGTGAAACCATAAAATTTTGCTCACCTTTTTTTTTAAGAACTGCGCTAAAAATAAAGTTCAATGCCATTTCCTTTATTGATATAATATCCTAACAATTTCGCTTATCGTGCTAAAGCACTCAGGAACACTTAGGAGGATGGATAGAGGGATAATTTTGAGCTTCTAGCGAATCCAACACTTCGGTTT
The DNA here is from genome assembly GCA_036346205.1 of Vesta saturnalis. Lineage (NCBI taxonomy): Eukaryota > Metazoa > Arthropoda > Insecta > Coleoptera > Lampyridae > Vesta > Vesta saturnalis. The sequence continues at coordinate 184,899 of JARFJB010002450.1, read as the reverse complement.
ATTATTATTTTTGTCCGCACTTGTTATTCTATTTATCTAAACTTGGGCTAAATTTTGAAACATGCCTCATAAAATACTAAACTTGCCTGCAATGATATGATTGAAAAGGCGCATGTTTAAATCATTCTACACTGCATAACTTTAAATGTTTGTTTAATTATACCACCAGTACAGTTTCCAAATTTTAATTTATTACGGTATCACAAAATACGTGTTTATAATATTCGTCCACAGGTTTGATCACGTTCCACTAAAGCGCCGGTCTCCTCTGTTCGGACAGTATCTAAACAGATCGGCAACACCAAAGATGGATACTCTGTAACTCTTTAATGTCAGAAAAGTAAATTTTAACCGCGAACACTAACTTAGCCTCTACTTTTACTTCACTAACAAATTATGCAATACTGCGCCCCTCAACTACTGAACAGCGCATAGCCTTGCGGTGGTTCGCGGACACCGCCACTTTACGTTACTGCATCTTAACCCTCTGAGTATTGCATATTATCTGCCTGAGGAAGCCAACTACTGACCCCTCTCCTATAATTTCTTAAAATGTTATTTAATTCTATCAATCGGAGAATTACATTTAGGTACGGTAAAACGTCAAGTTCTATGAGAAATCTTCCAACGGAAAACTGCCAATTTAGCAGAAATATATGTGTTCATCCTGTAACCGCAATCAACACAAGCTTCAGTCGTTTGCACCACTAAAATAAGTCAAATACATTTCAACTACAATTTTAAAACTTTAATAATCAAATCGATATGGTAAACTTTATGATAACCAAATTTAATAGCGAAAGACGCCGTTAAAAATCATACAAAAGTGTCTACAACACTATGAATAAAATGTTAATCAACGTATTATAACGGTCTTACTGATTAACAAATTCAACGATAATCAGAACTAATTTTAACAGGTGACAAAAAGACAAACCCTCCATGACAAATAAAAGTCACTAGACCTTTTTTGAAGACAAACGTGACTTTGTTACAGTACTTTTAATTTAAATTTTTTGTTACTGATTACGTTTTACAACAGCACTCTGCGATTCATGTTAAAAATGTCGAAATAAAAGATGCCATCGTTTACAGTTTTGGAAAGTTAAAATTTATTTCATCAACGCTATTGTTTACTAAAAGTAACCTCTTTTGCAATGTTTTGTATTAACCAAATAATGTGTTAGCTTTATGTATCTCTAGTAAAAAGACTGTGATCGTATCTCCCTTCCTGCACGACGCATGTTTCTTTAAAAAATTTGAAGGAATTTATTTAAAAATACTAATAAGCACGCGATTTTACTAACAATTACTAATATAGTGCACGCAAACGACCTATCCCGTATCATCGACCAACACCTTCTTCACCATCTTCTGTAAGCAGTTACAGCAGTAGTCCATGGTATACACGAAACCACAGCTCTAGTAGGAGTAATTCGGTTAGCAGCAGTTCAAGGTCAGGTACAAGATCACCTATACCATCACCATAAATTTTAGAAGACCAAATTATATGTATATTTGTTGTAAATTATTTAAAAATGATACTATATGGAAAAATTTGTTATATTAGCATGTAGAGAAGCTTTCATACTTTAAGGGTGCAATATTTTTGATCGGTTTTCATTGAAATTCGAATGAAATACTTATAACTTGCTCTGTCTTTTATAGGTAAATTCAATAATTAGGTTGTGAAGTACGTACTTTTGTATATAAAGATTAATTTATTTATTATGTGTAATTAGGAATCGGTGTATTTGTTTTCTGCATTTTAAACAAAATGAGAAACTCCACTTCAAACATTCCAGTCTAGTCATCGTTCTAGTTTAAAGTTGTGATAAAGGTCTAACTTAATATTTATTCATATTTATTTATTTATTTATTTATATCTTAGAAATAGAAAATTTTTTATATTTGTTATGAATTTTTTTAATCAAAAAGTAAGAATGATGTGCATTGTGGACGAGATTTGCAATAATGTATGGTTTTTGGTTTCAAATTAAAAAAATTACATGATATTCCAAAGAATGTAATAAGTAAGTATATTGTTAGTTAAGTGAATAAATATATTCTTAAAACTGTTTATATGACTTTATTTTTACTTTTATTGTCTGCTATAAGGATATATATATATATATATATATATATATATATATATATATATATGTATATATATATATATATGTATATATAGTTTAGGGGAAGTATCCACCGTAGTTAATACAAAAATATGGTATCGGGATGCGGTCTGGTTAAAAATGAAAATCACTCTTTATTTAATTCAAGCTTTCGAAATACTTTATTTCTTCATCAGGAATCTGTGTAAAATGATCATAAGTGAGAAATAATCTATTAACATCATAAAGACTACTTACTAAATACGAGAATTATAAACTAACATTATTGTACAGAAGAATTGATGAATACAATGCTATGATTACAATTTAAAATCATAACTTAAAAAGACAGTTATTGAAGTATTTCAAAAATTGACATGTATACCTACTGCGTTACAAACTAAAATTCTTAGAAGATATGATTTATGAAACCTGTTGTACTGAATCAATTCAAATTAGTACTCAGAATATATGAATAAATGTTGCTTAGATTATCTAGATCAGTTTTGTAATTTAAAGTATCTTGAGTACTGAAAATGTGAGTCATTTCAAGGAAAAGTCTGCTTCTATAATTAATTTCTGTGTCTAAAATTTTAACTTTAGGAAAATTTGGAATGTGATTGGTGTTTTTACTATGTTTTGCTAAAGCACAAGAATAGTTTCTTATTTTACAGTCACTTCTATGCTGAGTAAGTCTTGTTTTAAGCCATTGTGATGTTTGTTCAATATATACTTTATTACAAGGAATGGAATATACAACATTAGAGTTACTAAGAATTGGAGTTCTGTTTTTTAATTTTGAAAAAGTTTTTTGATAGGTTTAATGTTATATTTCGCTATACGTACCTATTTGTTCGTTGTTTAAGATATTACATAAGATTGGTGTTAAGTTTAGTATGTAAGGGATTCTTTTGTTAATCATGTTTGTTTATGTCAAGTATGCATTTTGAAAATTAATTTGAGAATTGAATGGTGTACTGTATAATAAATTCTTTAATAATGGTTTTGGATAACCATTGTTACTAAAAATCAAAAATAAGTTATCTAGATTCTGTTTCTGTAATGATTGATGCGAAATCTTAAGTATTCTGTTCTTGAGACCCCAGAACAATTTTAATTTTTTATATGTTCATTTTACACAGATTCCTGATGAAGAAATAAAGTATTTCGAAAGCTTGAATAAAGAGTCATTTTACCAGTATTATGAGGTCTACAATTCATTTTGCAGAAACTCAAATACCCTTGTGCATTAAAGGTTCCCTGGTAAAATTTCACACATTTTCTCCTTCAGTATCTCACACCAAACATGAATGCCCAAAATATCGTGCAAAGGTGCTATATATATATATATATATATATATATATATATATATATATATATATATATATATATATATATATATATTTATGAAACACTGTTGTTTATCCGGGCGTTGTCTCGCGTCTGCTGGTGATGTTTCTGACTCCTGCCAATACAAAAACGACGTTTCGGCAAAGTCTCATTTGCCATTTTCAAGTTTTCTCCTTCTCCAACTGATTTGTTCGGCTCCGTGTTATTCGAATCGAACTGAGGTCCTGCTGTCCTGTCTCCTGTTTATATTTGGTGTTGTGTACTTTCACTGCTTTCACTGTTTTCCCTGCTTTCACTTTCCCTTCTTTCTCTTTCTCGGTGTTGGATGGTGCTGCTATGCATGATGTTGGTATGGATGGTTCTGGTTCGGGTGATCGTTTCCTTGTGTGACGATGTTCTGCTAGTGTTATCTTTCATGTATTAGGCAGTCTTTGGGAATCGTCTCGTGTGTTAAGGTTCTGTTCCCGTTTCTCAATCTCGATCGCCTCTCGAATAGTTCTTTTTGCCGCATGAGTAATGCTGGTTATCATCTTTGTATTTTCAAAAGCGATGTTGTGTGATGTTCTACTGGCATGTTGGGCTAACGATGATGTAGCTATATTCTTCTCGACGCCATTCTTGTGTTCCTCTCGTCGGACGTTGATCCGTCTGTTTGTTTGTCCTATGTACACCTTGTCACATGTCCCGCAGGGGATGCTGTAGACTCCCTGGTGTTGTGTTTGCTGCGGATTTTTGCAATCTTGTCTGTCGTTCCCTTTACATAAGGAAGTGTGACCTTGGCTGTTGGTGTTTCCTCTTCTTCTGTGGGTTTCGTATTTCTAGGTCTTGACGCGTTCCGGATGTTTCTCATTGTGAATCCATTTTGTAGTAGAGCTGTTGTGAGAGTTGCCATCTCCTCTTCCTTGTGAGTGGAATCCGTGAGTCTTATTGATCTCGTTACCAGTGTCTTTACAACCGACTGCAACTGCGAAGGATGATGTTGAGTGGGCGTTGAGATATCTATTGGTGTGCGTCGATTTTCTGTATACTGTGTGGCCGAGGTACCCATTCTTCTTCTGTAGATCAGTACGTCCAGGAATGGTAGCGTCCTGCCCACTTCTATGGTGAATTTGATCATTTGCGCTGTTTATGTGTTCTAAGAACTACACCTGTTCTTCTTCCGTGGCATCAGTACGTCATCAACGTATCTTAACCATAGGCTATCACAGGTGATAGTGGTGATCCCATTGGTGCTCCATCTACCTGTTTGTACCGTTGTCCTTCGTAGATGAAGTAAGTGTTCCTCAGGCAGTGTTCCATTAATATTAGGATGTCTTTCGATATTTAATACTTTTTCTGGATAATTTCTAGTGACTCGTTGATCGGAATGTTTGTAAATAGTGACACGACGTCAAAACTTACTAGTAAGTGGTCCTGGTTCACTTTCTCGTCTTTTAGTATCTCGAGGAAGTGAGTGGAGTTCTTGACGTATGATTCCGCTCGTTCTGCATGTGGTTGAAGTTGTTGAGCCAGATATTTTGCCAGTTGTAGCGGTGATCCACTTGAGCTGACGATGGGTCTCAATGGTGCGCCTTTCTTGTGAATTTTCGGTAGCCCATGTAGTTTCGGACATTTCGAACATTTTTCCCGTGGTATCAGTTCAAGTTGTTTCTCCTTGCTGTCCTTGATTTTGGTCTTGGTGGTTTTCTCCAGGTAGGTTGTGGGATCCGTCTTTATCTGCTGGTATGCCGGCTCTTGTAACAGTTGTCGGATCTTAGTGTCGTAGTCTTCTTTGTCCATTATCACCGTGGCGTTCCCTTTGTCGGCTGGGATGATGATGATATCCTTGTTGGATTTTAGGTTTCGTAGAGCGTGCAGCTCGTTTTTCGGTAGATTGCTCCTTGGCGTACGTGCTTTCCTCAGTACCTGAGAAACGTCCTATCGTATTGATTCGGCTGCGTCTTTCTCGAGTTTTGCGATGGATGACTCCACTCCACATATGATTTCTTCCACTTGAATTCGTTAAGGTGCGATCGCAAAATTGAAGCCTTTGCTGAGTACGCTTCTTGATGCTTCGTCTAGTTGATATTTGGAGATGTTGTGATCCACCTTGTTCGCGTCTAAAGTTGTGGGTTTTTCACCATTTTATTTAAGTGTCTTGGAAATATTTTCTGTTTCTTTTTTCAAGTCCTCTTGTTTTGAGGATATTGTTTTCAGCTCTAACGCACTGGCATCTTACCACGCCTAACTTGAATGCGAAATTATAAACTTTTTTGAAAGGTTTCTCAAGTTTACCTTTAATTGCTATGTGTTCTCATAGCCGCTTGTTCTCAGGTATGCTTTAGTGATTTAGGTTCAAAGTATTTTACATTACAATTTATTTAGGCGTAAATATGAATTTACAATAAATTAGTAATGTAATTAAATACACGACATAGACATGAAGTATTTTAAGTTACCCGTGCTGCCATCTCTCGGTTATAGTTGTGGTACGGGAAATATTTTGATAAACCACTCGTAATGATTGTTTTCGCAACCACCTGATCCGTGGAATTGCTACAATGAAACGTCTTAGCACAGGTGATTTCATTATCATACATGAATGCTCATATCTGAGGGTCGGCTACTGGTGTAATTAAAATTGTGTAAAGTTCAGAATATGAAAATAGGATATATTCGTTTTAAAACTGGGTACATGCAAGGGTATTTATCAGGTATAGGTAAGATATAATGTTTATGTTAAATGGTTAAAGTAAAAGGGAATTTATAAACGTATTGAAATTAATATTAATACTAATTAATGATGATTAATTATAAATATTAATTAGGTACAATAATGGATGAATGAGTAAAACCTGTTTTTACCAAGGGTGGAAAAAAATGTATATGCGCTTATAAGTGAAGTGGATGAAAACTGGAATGATTTGCTGGGATGTTGGAGGGTTTTGTGACGTTGTTATATATGATGTAAAGGTCGGTTCCCGTATCAAAAAGGTGAGAGAGTAAGTAGTGGTTAGGAAAGTTGGATCGTATTTGGAGCGCCGCTCGCACGCCTGGAAAACTGTAAAATTTAATATATGATTGCATTAAATTAATTGCCTGTTATTACTGTTAATCCATTTTGGTATTATTATATATTAACCTTGATCTTGTGTGGAGGTTCTAGAATTTTTCAACCGATTTTGGTAAACTTTAATAGTAGAAATAAATAATCTAGTATAAAGTTTAATAACTATAATTTACAGTATGTAACACATCTTAAAGTACAAAAGCATTGATCACAGTTCGTTATTTTTGGAAGTAGTGGTTGTATCTGCCTTTCCAAACCACTCATTGTACACTAAAATTGGATCAATCATCCAATGTTTATGAAACGATATCATATGTTTATCTTTTAAATACTCTGGAGGATAATCCATCGGCCTTGCCTGCAAGTCAGTTAATCAGCTAACGCCGTGTTGAAATAAACATACCTGGTGAAAAAGCGAAGAGTGTGTTACATCACTTCCAAGACGTCTAAAACAAACCCCTAAAAACATATCATCAGGACTGGAAATAGATGGACATTCACAAAGCCTGGAATTAACTATCCTCTCTATTAAACTACGACTGAACACAATACCACCACCCCCTGTTACGTAATTATAGCCATCCTCATTATAAACGTTAAAACCATAACGTTCACCCAAAACCACGGGCTTGGAATCATCATAACAGGAGAGAAATTCTTGAAGATGTGCAACACTGCAAGCAAATATTTTAAATCATTCATAAAAAAAAAGTTCAGTTACCTGAAAATTGTATCATCATCCGCTAGAAGAATCCATTTTACATCAGGTTGATTTGAAATTTCCTTAATGATATATTTTAAAATTGCTAAAGTTTTTCCACAATGTCCTTGTTCTGTATTTGGTATGCCCAATGAGATTGTTGGTATTGATTTGTCTTAATATTATGCAATTAGATGATTAAACACTAAAGTATAAATGATTACCTATAACATCACTAAAGTATTTGATTATTTTCGCATGCTTTCCCCATGTTTTTTGAACTACAGTAACTCGATCTTTATGAAATTTTTCACAAGTTTTAACAGCGAAATATAGTGAACGTTTGGGTACAGCAATTTCCTACAAGATGTTTGATAATAATAATAATAATATAGGATTCATTATATCTCTTTATAATAATGACAAAATAAAAACCTCTTGCATAACTGTTATTAGTATTAATTAGTTGTATAATTAAAATTAAGACGTGATGGTTGAAATAAGTGTGTTAGTGAAAGGCGATTTCATAAAATAATGGAGTGCCTACTACTCAAGACATAAGAAATTCCGTGAAGGCTAGAGATCGGTGCAGACACGACGGCATAGAATTTTTTTTTAGATTTAAAAAATTAAAAAAATCAAGTAGGTAATGAAAAAAACAGCTACAATAAAAAAAACATTATCTATTAATCCAGGATTCAACTTCTTGGTATACAGAGAAACCTCATCGAAACAGTCAGTTCATGTGCAGATAAAGCCAGTTGAAAACGGTCAAAGGCAGGTCGGAGCTCGGTCAAGATAATATTGATACGTTGGCTCGCATATACAAGAAAATAAAATACTTAATGTCCTAAATGAATTATCAATAATTACTTCCCTTTGGTATATAACTTCTTAAAATACACACAGCCACCAACAAATTGACAATCGTTTGACTGCTATCGAAGCACTGTAGGCCAGTAATTTTAGGTTTTACGCCCGAAGTAATTATTGTAAAGCTGAAAATGTGCAGAGTTCTATTTGATGTTTTGAGCAACATATCAAAACTCGACCGCGCAGGCCTCCTGGAATTTCAGAGCCTGGTGGAAGTACCGTTTGATTTGTGAAAATGAACATGGTATCTAATTAAACAACAACATAATAGCTAGGATTTGAATTAAGCATAATGCGCGTACTACCACTTCCGGCGTCACAGGCGGCAAAAAAGCGCCAAAAGACGTCATGGACAAGTTGTTGGGCATAAAATAAGCTTTCTATTGATATATTTATCAAGTCTGTACGGCCTATTACAACAGAACTACGGCCGCCTGAATGGAAGTGTGTGCGCCGACTGTTGAGTCCGGACCACCGCTTTCGAATTTCGAGTCATCCTGCGCTGCTCCGGTCTCTGAGTGCAGTTTTTGTTAACAACCTTCAATTCCTCATTAATATTTGTTTTTTTTTTAATTATAAATGAAGGGTACAGGAATAAAACAAGGAATGCCCATTTTTTTCGTATTTGAGATTTTTGCGCCATCTGTTGCAAGTTTGTATGTAGATTAGGTGCTTAGGTCGTAATAGAAGAAAACATGAACTGTCACAAGTTATTCAAGGTTTTTGGTTTACCCATACAGGAATAAAACATGGAACGTCCACGCGAAACCGGTTTAAAACAAGGATTGTCCAGAATAATTACTACGTCATCAGTGGTTTCAGTGCAATGGTATTTTTAACAGTACAGAGATTTTGTGGTAAACGTGAACGTGGATATTCTAGTGCTGTCGTTTAGGTGATATTTAGTGCCATTTTTAGATAAACATGGATGAAAATAATACTTGTGGCGGTATTTCTGGAACTACAAAGAAGAGAAAAAGAACGGGCAGGATGCAGGACGTTACAAAGAAATTAAGATTAGCCACTCATGAGCAAGGAGCAGCATGTAACTGTAAAAGGTTAAGATGTTTTGAAGTTGTGACAAGTGATGAAAGAAGTCATATTTTGACAAAATTTAATAAGCTGCAATCACATTCTGAGCAAAATAGTTACCTATGTGGGTTAATAGCAGTGCTTCCGTCTATAGAAGACGAAGCAGAAAACCTGAAGGAGACTGAATATCACACTGCATCATTTAGTTATAGAGTAAGAGTTATGCGAGATGGACTTGCGGTCGAAATTCCAGTGTGTTTTAAGGCGTTCATTGCAATTCATGGCACGACTCGAGGAAAAATCGAATATATTCAAAAATCTTTAAAGCATAGCGGAATGGTCCCAAAAGATTTACGAGGTAAACATAGTGCAACGTCTAAGAAACTTCCAGATGAGGTATATCAGCAGGTACACGACCACATCAAATCCTTCAAGGGCAGGGCTCGCACTACAGCTTGAAAGATTCAACTAAAAGTACTTGCCAGAAGAGTTGAATATTAAAAAAATGTTTAACATGTTCAAAGTTAAATTCCCCAATGTTAAGGTATCCTACGAATTCTATAGGAATATTTTTAACACAAAATTTAATATAAGTTTCGATTACCCACGCACAGATACTTGCAGCGCCTGTGACGAGTTTCAGGCAAACCTTTCTCGTTTACAACAGACACCCAACTCTGATAGTGAAATAAACAGACTACGTGTGGAAAACGAACTTCACAAAAGAAAAGCCCAAGTCTTTTACGATAACAAGAGGGAAAGCAAAAAAAGAGCCCAAAGCAATAGGAATTTTGCTGCAATCGCTATGGACTTTCAAAAGAATATTTCTTTGCCCAGTATACCTATCAACGATGTGTACTATTTACGGCAACTAAGTATGTATTCCTTTAATATCCATGTACTTGCTACTGGATACTCGGTATTTTACGCCTATCCAGAAATCATTGATCATAAAGGACCCAACGAAGTGTGCTCCTTTTTATTCGATTTTTTAATGAACCATCTGAATCCAGAAATTACTGACCTCCACATATTTTGCGATTCTGCTGGAGGGCAAAATAAAAATTTTACGGTATTTCGGTTTTTGCATTACATGGTTCATTATGTAAAAAGGCTCACTTCTGTTACAATGATTTTTCCAATTAGAGGACGTGGAATGCGACAAAAACATGAGACTGATCAATCTACGTATTCGAATGGAGTCGCCCGATGACTGGTATGAACTAATACGAAGTTCTAGGGTACAACCTTCTCCATTCGTTGTCGTTGAAGTAAACCAAACCATAATCAGAAACTGGAGCGAATTCCTTACAGATGCAGTTTCCAAAAAATGTCCTTTCAAAACATAACCTATAAGAAAAATTGCTTTTTCCAAAGATCATCCCAGATTAGTGCACCACAGATCCACATATCGTGGCCACTGGGAGACTACACCAATCACTTCTGCGAAGAAAAGAGGTAATGCAAAGGGTAATGCACCAAGCCACGCTATACTGGACAAAGGGAAATTTGAGCTTCCGCTACAAAATTACCAAGGTAATTACCATTAAATCACTGACAATATTCGCTATATAACTTGATATCATTATTTCTAGAGTATTTACCCATAAAAAACGATAAATATCAACATATATTGAAGTTAACAAGATTCTGCACCAATCCTGCGGCTGCCGATTTTTTGAAGAATTTACCTCGTCAATAAACAATAATCTTACTTTTTTGTTCGTGTTACTATTTGTATGTATTTGTTACTAAACAAAAAGCCTTTTTAGATAAAAAAAACATTCAGTTAATTTGTAGTAAAAGAAATAAATTTAAAAACTTGATTTTCTTAAAAGTATTATTTTGTGACAATCCTTGTTTTATTCCTGTACCCTTCAAATACAAAGTTAAATTATATATGCAAAATTAAATACAATATAAAGCTTTAAAAAAACATCGATTGCATCACAATAATAATACCCCCTACACCCACAGTCCACCTTACATTATTAGTGGAGTATATAACTAGTTTTTGATGTAAAGCACGTAGGCACATGTCCTTATGATTTTCTTACCCGCTAGTAATGTTGTTCGCAGGGTGCACGCGTGGGTGGTAGTACCGTGAAATCAAAGGATGCAGTGACAAGCTGCTTTGCAACAGCATGGTGGTAGTAAACTACCCACATGCTGTTCAAGCAGTCAATCTGGCTTCCACCATAAAGAGCCACCAGTAATTTTCGCCAGTAGCTACAACGTCCTTCTTTGTTGGACTATAGCATTTGGAAAATACTGGAGCATTCTAGAAGGTCTGATCTGTTCTTTAGCAATTTCCAGGCCTTACTTTCCATTCTGCTGAGTGGAAACGTAGTATCAAATCCCGTCAGTGCGTGCCACAAGAGAATGCAATCGTTCAAGCTATCGGGATGGCTTCGATTGTATCTGATGTTAAAAAACTTTCCGGGTTGTATGATTGATGTTAAACTCAATATAACGATCGAAGTGTCATTAGCACGGGTAATCAGCATGATCAAAATATCAGTGACTGCAGTAACGACGACTCTTCTAACCTTTAATAACACACGTAAATATTAATGAGGAATCAGATATTGTCAACAAAAACTACACTGGATCACCAGGGGAGATTCGAACTGGCAATCTGCTCGCTGCCGATCAGACGGCATTATCTCCGTTGATATTGGCTGCACACGCTTGATAAATATATCAGTAAATCAATATTCTACGCCCGACAACGTTTAAAAGATGTGCCCCTAGTCAACTCATCTTCATACGCTATGAAACCAATTCATTTTCGTTACAAGCTCTTGGAATCGATCATCAGTAGGCTTGATCTCAATAAGGCGACTGGCCCAGACGGTATCCCAGCTAATGTCTTAAAGAAATGTTCCCCCGAACTAGTACCAGTCCTGTCTAAGCTCTATACGATCTCTATGTTCTCTGGGGAATTCCCTTCATCATGGAAGTTAGCAAATGTTCAACCTATTCCCAAAAAAGGCGATAAGACCGATCCTTCAAACTACCGACTAATTGCCATCACTTCCATTTTGTCTAAAATCATGGAAAAAGCCATCAATCAGCAACTGCTCACGTTCCTTGAAACTAACAAACTCCTTAGTGACCACCAATATGGGTTTAGGTAAAGTCGGTCAACAGGTGATCTTCTTTCATATGTGACCCAAGTTTGGAACAATACAGTAGAGCAGTCCGGTGAAACAGTTGTAGTCGCTTTAGATATCTCAAAGGCATTTGACCAAGTTTGGAATAAGTGTTTACATGCCAAACTCACCTCGTTTGGGTTAAATGATACTCTCATCAACTGGGTTTCTAGTTTCCTTGATAAAAGACGAATACGTGTCGTAGTTGATGGCTTTTTTTCAAAAGAAGTTAGCATTAACGCGGGGGTACCACAGGGATCCTTTATAGCGCCTACACCTTTTCTGCTGTACACAAATGACCTTATTTCTTCAACAACTAACCCCATCCATCGCTTTGCTGACGATAGCACCCTTCACTGTAGTTCATCTCAGTCTACTCATAGTGATAATCCACCGTCTATGTGTAACGATATAAACGGGTGGTAGAACGGGATTACAGATAAAGTTGGCCTTTTTGCTCCGACTAGTCAGCGTATGGGAGTGGGTATGATGTTGATAAATTTTGCACTTCCAGAATAGTAAATCGTACGTAAGTCAAAGTAGGGGATGAAGACGTAATCAGATCGGTTTAGGGCGCCAGAATGTTTGGTAGTCAAAATAAGGGACGTCGTGCCAAAATTACGAGTACATAGCGTGTCTAAACATACAAAAAACATACGCCTACCTACCCGCAATCAATCCCAGGTGTACTGGACAGCAACTCAGCAAACCACCTGAAATAGGGCTTCAAAAAAACTACACGCCTGACAAATAAAAGCGTGTTAATCACTCAATAATGTTACGTTAGTTACTACACCTCAGTGTAAATAATTAGGCATTATATAATAATCTTAATAAAACAAAAATAATATTACATTTATAATAACTATAAACAAAACTTTGTTGAATGCACTCTAAATGAATTAACAATCAACTAGAAGTCAAATAAAACACTGAATATCATTAACGCTATTACTCAATAAAGAAACTGACACTTCGTTACGTTAAAACTTAAGCTCCTAAATTACCGGTAAACTTGCAATTTGCAAAAAAAAAACTTTTATGTAACACAAAAGGGGTTTTCACAGAATTAAAAGAAATTTATAAAACCTAAACAAAGCTGTAATAAGATAAAAAAATAATATAAATGTAAACATACGATAATGCGTTTATAAGAAAAGATAACAAATTCTTAATTGGCGACAGGAGGTCTGGCCAGAAATCTGCGTAACGCCGTTTTAAATTGCTTAACCTAAATATTTCGTGGATTATTTTTAACCAAGCTACTTCAGGGTCAATTGCCCTTTAATACTAAGATGAAGGGTGTGAAGGCGAAGCGTCAGAATTATGATTAATTACAATAAATAAACCCAAGCAACAACTTAATTTAAAAGGTACACGACTCCGCTTTCAAACCGTCGTTAACAAAACAAATAATTCGAGGTACACACACAAGAAATCTTGTTAATACTCAATAAAACACAATGTTATACTACCTTACTGTCTAAATTGGCACCTCTTCTGTGTTAAACAATGAAAATGAACCAGGTGACCGATTACTGCTACTACGGATACGGAATCTCCTAGTCTGACACAAGATGATGAGTGATAAGGTTGACTATTTGTTTTGTACTCAAACGTTCCTTGATTGAATCTCGGTAAAATGTTACTGCATTAACTAAAAACTTCTTTTAAAATAGTTTTCTTACACTACCAATCCAAAAGGTTATTAACTTTATTTAAATAAATATAATTTTAATATACTGCGAAAGTTTCTTTGTACTTCAACACGCCCTGCACGGCAATTAAGTGGCACTTCAAGAACGTTAATTTAATAAATCCGCAAAAGCGACATAAACCAATGAGGTCACAGAAGCACTAATATAACACGACGGTGATCTCTAGGTAACCCCCCCCCCCCCAACACGAAAGTTCGTTCGTTAAACACCAAAAGGTCCAATATATCAACGTTCTAATCAACCCCTTAAGCCGTAGCAACAAACGTCACAGTACTACTACTCGGGAGCGCTGTCAGTTTCAGAATCCCAAATTATTACCAAAAATCCATCTTGGATTTTTGAATCCCACCACTCATAAAAAAATCTCATTTAATTTAGTTCCACCAATTAAGAAACGGAAGGAGAAGATGTGATATCCTCTACACACAAACTTCGTTTTCAACCGTAAGAACTCGATAATTTTCAAAATTCCAAACGTCAGCAGAATCAACGTGAAAAGTATCTCTGTATTTTCATTTAAGTTCAAGCAGTTAGTCCCACATTCTATCTTTATGACTCAAAACCAACATACTCAATATTAAACTGAACCACTGCAATCACTCGACTTCTTGTCGCCAGAACGATATCAAATACATTTACATCTACACTCTTTCTTTAAGTTACTTAATTTTACAAAACTTTCTATTAAATTTTAAGGAAATCAAACGAAATAAACGTTATTTAAACTTATATACAACTAAATACAAATAAAACGTTACTCAACATTCAATAACCGGGGAATAATAATGAAAACAATCTCTCAAACTTTAAATGTATTATTACGAAAAACTCAATAAATTTAGAAACCAATTACCGACGATTTCAAACCTAATTCCTATCGTAGTTAATTCCTTAAATTACGAACAAAAAACTTAAGCTCGAAACACACCATCCTTAAAGATCGCGACACACGTAAAACAAATTCATCCATACAGCTCAACTCAACAGCAACAATTTGACGGTAAATCGCTAGAAAATCGTAATCCTATCACATATGTCAAATCAAGAAATTAAAGCTGAAATGGCAAATTCAATCAACAAAGACATTCACCGTATTCTCGAATGGGGAAGCAATAATCTAGTTAAATTTAATGCTAACAAAACTCAGTGTCCGCCAAAAAAGATCGATCATTTCCTGTTGTAAGTATGAATGGCTCAGTTTTTAAGTTTTCAGACTCTATTACTCTGTTGGGTATGACTGTATCTTCAAATCTCTCATGGGTTGACCATCTTCTGGCAGTTACCAAAACAGCTGCTCGTAAAATAGGCTTTTTGTACAGATATAAGCAGTACTTTACCTCTCGACAAATTCCTTCTGCTGTATAAGGCCCAAATTTGGCGTCATCTGGAATATAATTCTCACCTTTGTTAGTGCTCCCCAATACTCTCTATCGTTGATCGTATTCAAAAGAGAGTGATTAGACTTATAAATGACCCGTCCTTAACTTCTCACATACAGTCCCTTGAACATAGAAGGATGGTTTCAGTTCTTTCTTTGTATTATCGCTATTACAACGGCTATTGCGCTGCTGAATTATATTCTTTGATACCATCTCAGGCTATCTTTGCGAGAAACACTCAGTTCGCTCATTCACATCATCAGTATGCAGTAGAAATCTCCACTTGTCGTACCAAACGGGCGCAATCCACATTTATCTACATGGCTTCTAAACTCTGGAATGATCTTCCTCGTTTCTGTTTTCCTCTCACTTATGATATGAGAAAATCTAAGGTAGCTGTTCACAGGCATCTATTGGCAATTCATTATCCCTCTATCCATCCTCCTAAGTGTTCCTGAGTGCCTTAGCACGATAGGCCTAATTTAGCCTGTTCAGGTCCACAATCATAGAAAAAAAAACATACACACACACACACACACACACACACACACACACACACAATATATATATATATATATATATATATATATATATATATATATATATATATATATATATATATACAGTGCGTTCAATATAATCGGACGCACTCAATAACTCATTTGTATTGCGTTTCACAAGAAAGTGTTTAAATAATTTTTTATTCATTTACAAATACTCTATTAAGTGCTTGGTTTAGATAATTTTTTAAGCTTCCGGTTTAACCGGAAGCGCACATAATTTTATTTTTTAAATCACACTGTATATATATTTTTGCATTTTGCATTGCCTATTTTTTCTCAATACATACGTATAAAATTCTTATAGGGTTTTATAAAAAAATTAGAGAAAAATGCCATCGAAAGTTTTTCAATTTTATTATACGATTAGAAGAATCAAACAAAACCGTACGTCAAAAAATCGCATCGCAATTGTTTTTTCGTTTATTATAATTGACAATCAGATAAAAGTTTAATTTGATTTCAATCGAAATAATTGTTTAAAATGAATAACAGTGAAAAAGTTGACCTTTTGTTAATTTTCGGTGATTGTAAACGTAATTCGACTTAGAATGCGTGGAACATTACCAAGAGTAAATTATCAGAATTTAGAACAACAAAGAAATGTTTTGACCGAAGATATTGAAGTACAAATATTGGGTTATTTTAGAGTAAATCCACGGTAAACAATTAGACATGTTGCGCAAGAAGTAGGTGTATCAGTTGGCTCAATTCACAGGACATTAAAAAAATTCAAAATGCTGCCGTATAAAGTAGATTTGGTTCAACACTTGCGGCCTCAAGACTCTGATCAGAGATTAACTTTGATTGCATGGATAGTTGAGCAATGTGATCACAATCCATTATTTTTAGATCATATTTTATGGACAGATGAATCCAAGTTTACAAATAATGGAGTTACTAATAAACAAAACAATCGTTATTGGTCTGACGAAAATCCTCATTGGTCAATGGAAACTAACCATCAAACCGTATGGGGTACTAATGTTTGGTGCGGTTTAATTGGAAACCAATTACTAGGGCCTTATTTCTATGATGGTAATCTAAACGCCAATGGGTATCTTGAATTTTTAGATAACGTGGTACCAACAATGTTCGATGAGTTTGCTCTGCTTCTGCGACAACAATTGTATTTCCAGCAAGATGGAGCTCCAGCTCACAACGCGTTGATAGTAAAGAATATCTTAACCAAACGTTCAATGAACGATGGATAGGAACTAACGGCCCGGTAGAATGGCCTGCGAGATCACCGGATCTTACACCGTTAGACTTTTTCTTGAGGGTCATTTAAAACAGTGGTGTATGCCGATCCACCTTTAAATGTTATAGACTTAAAGAATAAAATTACAGCTGCATGTGTTAATTTAACTACGCAGCAAATCAAAAAGCAACTAACCATGAACTCAGGTGACGATTAGAAGCATGTCTAGAACAGAATGGTGGCAACTTTGAACAATTTATTCGCTAATTATAACTGATTTTATTTAATTTTTCTAACCATATAATAAAATTGAAAAACTTTCGATGGCATTTTCTCTAATTTTGTTTTATAAAACCCTATAAGAATTTTATACGTATGTATTGAGAAAAAATAGGCAATGCAAAATGCAAAAATATATATACAGTGTGATTTAAAAAATAAAATTATGTGCGCTTCCGGTCAAACCGGCAGCTTAAAAATTATCTAAACCAAACACTTAATAGAATATTTGTAAATGAATAAAAACTATTTAAACACTTTCTTGTGAAACGCAATACAAAGAGTTATTGAGTGCGTCCGATTATATTGAACGCACTGTATATATAATATATATATATATATATATATATATATATATATATATATATATATATATATATATATATGAGTTCTAATGCATATAAATAATTTCTAATACAGTATATTATGTAAATCAATATGAGCAACATTTTAAAAATATTTTTAAATATACAGGGTGCTCCAAAAAAGTGGCATATCAAAGTTATGTTTTTTTAAATGACACAGCCCCCTATATATTATTGCATTTTCGAATTTTACATAAAAAATAATTAGCACTTTTATAAGGGTTCCTACATACAGAGTGTTTCAAATTATAACTTTTTCTGAAAATGTAGGGTTTTAGGAAAAAATAAATATCTCCTAATAAAACTAACTTCAACAAATTTCCTCTTAGGTTTAAGTAAAATACTGTTCCCTTAGTCTATTTATTGATTGAATAGTAAACACCTCTTTACAGGGTGTATTTAAATTAGTAGAACATTAATATTGAAATATTCGGCTTATTTTAAATGGAAGACCCTGTATTTTATACGCTTATCGTTTAGTTTACTTAATTACCTTTCAACTTCTATAAGGGTTTCTTACCTAAACTTCAAATTTTCAACTTATTTAATAATTTGAATTTGTTTGTTCCTGTAAGATAACGTATAAAATACAGTGTTCTGTTTAAAATAAGCCGAATATCTCAGTATGATTGTTCTAATTTAACTGAAAAAAATAAACACCCTGTAAATAGGTGTTTACTATTCAGTCAATAAATAGACTAAGGGAACAGTATTTTATTTAAACCTAAGAGTAAATTTGTTGGAGTTAATTTATTAGGAGATTTTTAATGTTTCCAAAAACCCGACATTTTCAGAAAAATTGATATAACTTGAAACACTCTGTGTGTAGGTCTGAAAGTGCTACTTATTTTTATGTAAATTAAAATAAATATAGTGTCATTTAAAAACATAACTTTGATATGCCACTTTTGTTGGAGTACCCTGTATATTTAAAAATATTTTTTAAATGTTGCTCATATTGACTTACATAATATAACTGTATTAGAAATTAAGGATTATATGCCGCTTCGCCGTAGAACTCCTTGGCGTCGATCGTGATTCACCCTATCAGTAGTAAGGCGAGAGCATATTACGGATAATGTAAGAAAGTGACTAGAGTATTAAATTATGTTAACTAAAATGAAGAAACCTCTTTGAGATAAATTCAGAGAAACTGTCGTGTAAAAAAAACACAGCACAAGAAAAATAATTTAAAAAAAACGGATTTCGATGCTACAAAATGAAGAAAGCTCAACATTTATATGAAGCGAGGAGAGTAAGATTTTGTAGATGGTTGTTAAATAAGAAAGGGTTGACCCACTGATATGTAGCAAAATTCTTTGGTCGGACGAATCAAACTTTTCAAATAATGGAATTTTCAATAGAAATATTCATTATAATATAAAAAATACACATTGGTAGAGAGACTTTTAAGAAAGATTTTCTACTAATGTTTGGGTGAGTCTTTTAGAAACTAAAGTAATTGGACCATATTTTTATAATGGTAAATTAACCTCTCATAGATATCTTAATTTCCTGCAAAACGAGTTTCAAGATTTTCTGTATGAATTAGCATTGGTAGAAAGATTAAATTACTCATATTTTCAACATGATGGCTCACTCACACTGCTGAAATATGTTCTATGTTCAAATTATTTAAATCAAGTTATGCCAGATAGCTAGATAGGCACCTATGGACCCATTTATGGCCACCTCGATCACCAGATATTACTCCTTTGGATTATTTTCTCTGGGGTTACATTAAAGACAAGGTATTTCAAACTGCCCTGAAGAGTACGTTTGTTTATTAGAATGCATGGTGCAAAATTTGAGCATTTTCTGTAGCTAACAAAATAAATACATACATTTCCTGTTCAGCATGACAGTATAATTATTACTGTTATACATAGTTCTTCTTGTTTTGTTTTTTTACTTATGAGATATTTGTTTGTTTGTATTAAATTGTAATAAATAATTACAGATTTATAATTATTATAAAGCAATTTTTACTTTCATGGCATAGCTGATTTTTACGAATCAACGATATGTATTATGGTTTTCACTAAACTTTTAATTTTGGTGCTATTAGTTAAAATTTTCATGGCATGTATTATATCGTTGGAAAGAAAAAAAGCAAGATTCAATGGTGTCACGGCCTACCTTGAGATTTGTTATCTATATTTTGTACAAGAGCGTATGTCAAAACAACTGCTTTTTTGTTGTATTTTTGATACACATCATTATTCTTATAATCCTTGCTCAACTTTCATCTCTTTAATTTTTTCATATCTCCTCAAATAAAGAAGATATAAGCCGTAGTGTTTTCCCAGTTTTCATGTTTTTGTACAATATCTTACAAAGTAGGCTGTGGATTTCAAATGTATTTTTACTGAAATAAAGCTCACAAAAATGGAATAACTTTTCCTAAGGTTTTCTCTTACAGCAGATATTAAGAGATATTTGACTTGTAAAATAGACAGCCTGTATATATATATATATATATATATATATATATATATATATTATATATATATATATATATATATATATATATATATATATATATATATATATATATATATAGTGAATTTTGAGTATTAGTTTTACAACTTTTGAGGAAGAAGTTTAAAATTTTTCTTAAGTGTAAGTGAGCTTTGCGTAGGTATTTTTGAAGTAGAATTTCAGGTAGAGGTAAGTGTTATTCTTTCGAGTGAACATTATGGTTTCCTGCTCGGCCATTATTTTAAGACCTAATTGATTAAGTTTTTCCCGCTATAGATTTTATCTAACAGGTAGCGTTTTAGTGACATATTTTTACTTATTTTGACTTTGTTGAGTTGTATCGAGTGCCCTTTTCGATTGTTGACTAAGAACCGTGACCTCATCACTGAGCTATGTCGGTACCAGGCACTTTACCTTTATAGGCTGATGTTCTAGTGAGTCATTCCCAATGCGCCGTGCCGATCCACAAGCGTTGTTGAGCTCACCAGCGATCTCTTTGAGGCGTGCATGATAATTTTCGAGCATGACTTCCTTAACTTTTTCGAAGTTATCATCGATTGTAGCCTTTTTATAGCACTTTCAATGCACCGACACAAAAAATTTCGTTGGAAACATAAAACTTGACAACCTTTTGTACAATACTTTTGAAATACGACACAAATGACGGAAGTCTCGTGGAAAGATTTACCAACCTGAGACAAAAACATTTTTCGAATCGGTAAAGCGTGCATCATTTAAAATACAAATTCCCGGAACTTTTTGATGATAGTGTATGTTGTAAATGTATTATAATTATGAAGGAACAATTTTTTTGAAGGTGTTAAGAATGAATAAAACATTATTTATTGTAAAACGTACTATTTACTTGATCGCCCTATGACCTGTCCACGCTTTACAAGTAGCTAGGATTGGCCCTGACCATTTGTTAAAAGCATCCAACGTCAGTCCTCGATAGTGCTTAATACAACCACATTCTCCGTTACGAAATAAAAATCTATCGATACTTATGATTATGGAGTAATGATTATTAATTTTTCAAGATTCAGTATTTACTTAATCTGATAAAGATATAGTTCTTAAAAGTAAAATTGTCACTTACTATAATAATACAACTATTCAAAAGCAGATGTTATACTTACGCAAGGTTGAAAATGTGTGCTGAAAGTAGCACAGTTCCTTGTTTCATCAATACAAAATAAAGGTTCATGTGTTAATTCTGGCCCTTTATCATTATTCCAAATAAAAAGTGCCAATTCATGACTGTAATCAATAGTGAAATCTGATTTTGAGGTTTCCCGTGCTTTCCATCGATGTTCTAAACTACAATATTTACCTATTAGGTAGTAACACATATTAAAAACATAATTATAAAGTCAAATTTTAAACAAACTTAAAACTACGCTGTATGAACTTTCTTAAAACCAATATTTATTTCTGAGTATATAATTATACAAGGGATAATCTTGAAAGCTCAACTGTGCCATTAATCGAGTGAATTGTGTATGAGATCTTATATAATCCAGCGAACCATACCTGTTTATTAAAGCGGAACTTATTACAATACCCGAACCCGCGTTTGGGAATTTGAATTTTTCTGGATTTTCAAAAAATGCAAAATGATGTATAATTGTTGCCTCTCTATCATTTATTGCGTGCCCTAACCACACCTCCTAAAAATAACAACTTAAAACAATAATTAAGTAAGTTTTAAGTCAACCTCATTATAATTGTATTTGTCTAAAACGCCTAAAAGCTTTTTTAAGCGAATGCGTGTTTTGTCTTCCATAAAGAAAAACCAAGAACAATTTCCGTGATGTAAACTTCTAATATACGGTATTAGTGGTAATATGGCCCATCCTCCTACATGTGGAAAGTCGATGTGAGTTAAATGAACTACAGGTGATTCCTGAAAAAACATTTAAATTAGTTTCCAATCGATTTTTAGCATAATACACTTTCTAAAGCACTTTAAATTGTTAACGATAAGTTTTGATTAGAAAGTAATGGGAACTATTTTGAGTATCTCTTAACACGCACAATTCAAATAAACAGAAAATTGAAAATTTATCTTTATTACCTACACTTACATATAATTAGAGAGCGGATTTTATGCATTATAAAATGCCAAAATATGCATATATATGCACTTAAAATTGTAATATATGCAGAAAATATGCATTATTTTTCGAAATATGCAAAATAAACTACCAATAAAAATGTGATTTTTACATCTTTAATAAAAAAATTTTAATACATAATATGCAAAAACTTTTACAAGAAAGTATTTAAATTGTAACTATTAGTTAAAAATAATACATAATTAACATAATACATATTAATAATAATATAATATACTTACCATATGAACAAAAATTATTTAGATAAAGGGTGGCTTTGTAATTCTGAACGTACGTTGCATGATTGATTCAAATCGAAACGGACATTTAATTGACATGTAGAACCAACAAGCTGAACCTATCAAAGACAGTGATTTTGTTTACCGTGGCCACCTTATCTAAATAATTTGTGTTCATATGGTATTATAAATTTTAAATTATAGGTACTTAATACTCCTATGCTTCATTGCGTTGATTTGCAAAACAATTTATAATTATATGCTTTTCTATATTTTCTGGTAGAAAATTTTGACGTCTATCAGAAAGTATATATTTATAGGTGGAAAAACCTCTTTCCACGTCTACAGACGTTATAGGTGTATTTTTTAATGCGGTTAATATGGACAAATCTAATTGTACATCCAGATCTTTCCGATTTTCGTCCAGAGTCAAAATTTTGTTAATTTTAGTTAAGAGCTGATAACCACTATTTTTTTGTAAAATTTCTTTAAATTTATTTGAAATAATTTTGCCAGTATTTCCTGGGGTAGTATAAATTAATTTTTGAATATTATTTACTAGTTCTATCGATGCGTTAAGTGGCAATGCTTCCGATTCCAATTTACAAATAGTCCCGCCTACAAAATAATAATGTGCTTTTAGAAATGCTAATTGATTGCGCAGTTCTGATTTCTTTAAAATCGATTGCGCTTTATTGATACAAGCACTAGAATTAATGCCGATGTTAGACACCACCTTTTAAAGATATTTATTTTAAAAGGATATACAAATTTCTAACTTTGAACAAGAGTCCCGAAAATATTTCATAACCTGAGTTTCAACGTAAAATTGAAAGAAAAATGTTAAATTATGCAAAAAAGTGCAAAATATTCGTAAAACATCAAAATATGCAGTATTTGGCCAAATATGCAGTATTTGACCAAATATGCAAAATATGCAAAACTAATTAGTGCCAAATAATTATAATTAATGCGATTCGTATAAAACCGAAACGCGTGGGTGGTACTATAAAATATAAGCAATATGCAGTTTGCATAAAATCCGCTCTCTACATATAATATTTCAAATAAGACATCAAAGTACAAGATAATTACTTAGATTGCATAAAGCATTTGATGTTGATTTTATTCCACAACTGTATAGTGGGTGAAGTTTGACTAAAGGCTATTCTCCCACTTAACTCACTATACATTTACAAAATGTCCATGCTCGAACCGAGATTCGAACCCGGGACCGTCGTACTCCTATTAAGTTATGCTCAGCCAAATTGTGTTAATTACTAGTTCCTAATAATTATTATGCTGACTATAAGTAAGGAGGTCTCAAATTTTGTCTTACATCTTACTATCCTTGTCGCTCTTCACATTTATACCTTTCTTTATTTTTTCACTCTAAATAACTACACACACCACTGCTGTCAGCTATCGATTTAAGGTTATAAATTGATACTTCAATCTTTCTTAATAATAATATTTGACCATTGACACATTCGAACTTGTCGCCTTCTTTTTGAACACGTTAATTTTGTCTCTGCTCTAAGATTTTTCTTGAGAAGCGAGCTGTTCAAAAGAATCTCTATAATATAACTTTCCTCGAAATAAAATACTTGCACTTCATGATATATGAAGGACTGCGGTTGCTGTTGAACCTCTTGATGTGAAACATCCTTTACAGATGGGTCGAATATAAAAGTTTTGTAAATACAATTTTCATCAATTGTTGGGTTGGTTACACTAATGTAACATAGCCATTTGCAAGGGATTGGTTAGCGTAAATGCCATACTTCGATCGCTACTCTACCTAATGAATCACCTTATTTATATGCCGTCTCATCCCTTCTTCGACAACTAAGGTCGTGAACCGCTGCTAGTTGTCATCTATTTCTGACTTTCTAGATTAATAACGTATTCCTTTTGCGACCATCAACGACATTCAAAGATGGTACTGCCACGATGTTATTCTAGACGTGAACATTGCGCTGGATAATCTCCCATTTCGTAGTGATTTTCAGGATTAATCACTTGTATGAAGTATTGCAGCATGACTAAGTAGCATTAGTAACGTATACCTACCATTTTCTTTACTAATCTAGTAATCAATTTCCTAACATGTTGGTATCCCATTGTAAATTTTGTGGTTAGTTTATCATATTACGTTATCGCATCAATTCGCATACATCAATTCGCATAACCTTTTAACTTGAGGTAGGTTCTGGGTTTCTTAATTAAATTCTGCAACCTTCGGGGTGGTTGATATTTGACTTAAACTTAAAAAATGTCATTCTTTTCTTCAATTTACCTTTACCTTTTGCTAGTTTTTTTTGTAACAAACAAAATCTAGTTTATTTATTGAAATTGTGAATAAACAATTTTCTTTTACTCTTATTGCTTTCTTTGTGTATATATTTTAGTCTATTAGTTAATCTTATCTTTCAGCGTTCTTTCTCCATTTTACGTTTTCGAACTCTTGGGACTGTCTTTTACAGAAATCGTGAAGCTCACCTAATAAAAGGAGCTGGTAACATCTTCAAATTTTAGTTCGTGTGTAACAAATAGCTTTATTCCCGCACATCCAAGTGCTCTATTGCTTTATTGAGTTACTGGAATATCTCATTGGGTTTATAACGGGCTCTATTTCCTGATTATAAAATTTGAGTACCTATTGTACTTCATGTGACAAAATTTGGCGCCCAAGGTGGAGCCTGACAGGATTTTTCGGAAGTACCTTTCTTCATTAATCGTAGTTCAACACCTTTCTGCCATAATGCTTAGACTGACGT
This sequence comes from Vesta saturnalis, assembly GCA_036346205.1. NCBI lineage: Eukaryota > Metazoa > Arthropoda > Insecta > Coleoptera > Lampyridae > Vesta > Vesta saturnalis. Next base: position 159,506 of record JARFJB010002450.1, on the reverse strand, counting down.
CGCCTCTATTGTTCAACTCCTAACTTTGTGCAAATAAATACATTATGAAACCCTACAAAACTCCACTCTCCCGAAATACTGCTACTATTCTCACACGACCAGCGCATCTTGTAACTAATTGTAATAAGTGCGCCATTTTGGGTAATATCTTATCTATTTGTGTTGAAATGAAAACTGTTATGGTTGATGTATTTGTCATTTCTGAAGTATCTAAACAATTAATTCTGCGAATTGATTTCTGGTGATCAATTAACTTTGTCTCTGACTTTAGGATTGTGGTCATTTAACAATAATTATTCTGTGGATACCATTTCGTCTGAATACTTAACTTCTAACTCCGACCTTTCTCCATGTGAACACACTTCTTAAACCTTCTTCTCAGCCTTTCGAAGGGACAATGCCGTGACGGAGAAGGTTACTTATGTACTGCCGTACATTAGCTCAGTACTCGGTCACCCTAGTGACGCACGTTATTTGGCAATATATTCGTTCTGTCCACATTTTTCGGCTGAGGCTAAACCTTTTACGGTTTCTGATCATGGATTATTTCAATACACACGTATGCTTTTTGGGTTGCACAATTCTACGGATTCATTTACTGATCGTATTTTTCAGCAAGCACCGTCGCAACCTAGGTACTTGGTTTCTGCAGACCTCAACTTAAATATTTTGATTTTCTTAGTGGATCCCGACCAGGTCGTTGGTATTGTGGCTATCCCTACTCCTAGTGCCTGATATTCGCCGTGTGGTTTGTGTAGCTTCTTAGTACCATCGGTTTGTTTCAAATTTCTCTTCACTTATGTCTCCTCTTACGACGCTGAGTAAGAAACATATTCCTTTTGTTTGGTCTCCTGAGTCTGTTGGTTTTTACGCCTTTAAAAGTGCATTTAATCTCAATGCCCATCTTGCCTTGTCCACATTTTTCCAACAAAAAACTACCATTTATATGGACGTACTTACTGATCTACTGGATATGTAAGAATAAATTATGATTTTGCCGTAAATGTCTAGGTACTTGGTTCTTGCCCAGAGGATTAACAGTTCAGCTCTTTCACGGGTCAATTTTCCTGTTAAACATTTCGGTCTTTTAAGTGATTACAAGCAATACCGTAGATATGTGTAAAATTTTGATTCATCTAAACAGTACAGGTACCCCACCTCTAATCTACATAGGAACTTTTTAATGGGAGTGAGAGATATCAAGGTAGTACATGTCAAGATTAAATTCATGTTGACATTAGAATAAGATCAAATTCCTAGAAGCATGCTAGGATATAAATGTCGGACAAGGTTATTAAAAAATAGTAGCGACTGATGTAACAGGTTAGGACTTTTCTGAACATAACCCAAAAATCATTTCCAGTTAAGTTTGTAGAAACGGGTTCTAAATAAACCAGAGGTCTGTTATCTAAAAATAGATAAAAATTATCAAAAAATAGAACGGCGACAATGATAATGTACGTTATACTTATAAATGCACAATCAATACTGGTTGTTGTTTTAGCTATAGCGACTAAAGACACATGGATATCGTTATTTTTTCTAATATAGATGTGCTATTCTGCCACATATATTAAAATACATTCAGTAAAAATGATCATTACAAAAATTGTAGGGTGACACAATTTCTATAAATTTCGTTAGATTGCAGTAGTAATGTGGTATTTGCACAATCTAGATTTTATTTGAACTTTTTTAAGAAATATAAATTTGGAAGACCCTTCTTTTTTTGATCAGTATGAGGTTAAATTGGAAATTGACTTCCCTTATTGAACTCGGAATTCCTCGATAAATCGGTAAACGATACACAAATTTGTTAGGGGTGTAACTATACTTCATAACCGCCTAAAGCAAACTGCTAATATAGGACCGATATGGTACAATCCCAACAAAATTACGGATCCTGTCTTCGTTTAACCATAACGACACGAAGTGGGACGCTGAAAGGCCCCACAATACAATAATTCGCAACTACATCTTAATTGCTTTATACTTGAACTTTCAAGTTCTAAACTTTAACTCCAATTGATCGAATAAGGGAAGAAATCATCTACCCCTTCTTCCAAAAGTACTTAGATTCGGTAAATAACAACTCATCATTTTACATGGAAACTCAACGATAAAAAACTAAGAGAATGTCAATTCAGAGAAGCATGAAATATGATCACACTCCCAACTACTGTAAACTAAGTTAAATAAGTCTCAAAAATATTTACCAAAGCTACACAAGCCAGACTAAGTGACTATTCCATATGATCGATTTTAGGCAAACAACTTAATTGATATATACTAAGAATTCAGGCGATAATTTATATCAGAAAGCCACATAATGTGAAAATAACCGTGATTAAATTTAGCAAATTAAACGGTCTACGTATTTATAAATTTGTACTAAACAATTTAATTTCTTCATTAAAAAAATATATCTTTTCTCTGGCAATCACAAAAGAATAACATACATCAATGTACTGAATTAATTCCGATATTACAAACAAGCAAAGAAAAATAAGTATATTACTCATTTTTCTCATAATTTTTGCACAATGTGACCCAACCCCTTTTGGCCTCCTCAAGCGGAAGCCATACAAAAATAAATTATAAGTACATTAAGTTGGTTATCAAATGTAGAGTTTCGGTGTAGAGTACTGATTGCACTCATTTACAATCCCCTTGACCACCCCAACTGAGATAGGTTGTAATATGGAAGAATCATAAGTATACCATGTTGATAGTCAAGTGCAAGGTCATGAAAAGGGGCATTTATTCCATCCACCCCAAAGGTATATTTCAAAAGCAATGTATGACAGTTAAATCATGTTGGTACTTAAATGAAAAGTTTCGATGAAGCCATCCCAACTCCCTCAAACCACCTAAACGCAGACTAAGACAATGCATTTTTACAGTAAATTAATTTCCACAGTAGAGGAACTAGATCAGGTCAAATTGTCACAATAACAAAAACAGATAATTTTATATCTTATAGATCAACGTTATCTAAAAATAGCTAAACAAGTTACAAAGGCGTATCTAAAATTTCCTAGAATACCAAAAATAAATTCTGACTCAATTAAGTACTTCTTGGATATGTTAAAATAGATTAGATAAGTATGCAACGATCGTTTTCGAAATGCTTAGATCACTAGATCACAACATAAACATATATTAGAAATTTACCTGTAGATAAACGGCACTAAAGAAAATCGCCTATAATTAAACGGCTTACTTAAAGTAACTTTTAATTCAAATAGATTAACTGTACACCTGTTATATCCTCATTATAGTTCTAATTCGTTCCTTAGAGGATACCGGACTGATCGATGCAAACTGATGTATTGTCTATAATTGATCTAAAGTAGTAGCTGTGTAGGGTTGTTCTCTCGGGTCTATGACGTTTCGCAGGGGCCGATTCGGTTCGCCGCGGTCGATTCACCGCGAGCCGTTTCGCCGCCAGCCGTTTCGCCGCCAGCCGTTTCGCCGTCAGCCATTTCGCTACCATGCCAGAACAATTTTAATATTTGGAATAACATATCCACCCATTATGAAGTTTTCTCTGTGCGTATTAAAAAAACAGCATGTCTATTGCTTCTTACATCAATTTTTAATCCTTTTAGAAAAATATTTTTTAACGCTTATATTGTTCTGTTAGAAAATCAATATGGTAACGCTTATTTTTTATACCACTACGTATTTACGTAGGCGATAAGGTACAATATCTTAAGTTTCCCCCTAATTTAATACAAAAATGCCAAAAACCCATTACCCTAAGTTGATGTCTTATTTAGTAAAAGACGTTAGAAAACGGATTTAATGTAACTAATTTAAATATAATTACCTAGACAGCTAGGAATTTACATAGGTCATACTGGATAAATGATTTGATTAGCAGATTCCATTTCCTCCTCAGAAGCTGAAGAAATTTCGTTTGGCTGACGAGAGAATTTTAAGACCTTGGAGTATTTGCGTGCTATACCCCACAATTCGGTCAATAAATTACATTATTATAAATTTACCGTTACCTACCGTATACTATGTTATTCCAAATATTAAAATTGTTCTGGCGGCGAACTTACCCGGCGGCGCGCGGCGAAACGTCCCATACCGTCTTCTCTACGCTAAAGCATGTTGTGACTGAAGCGTCAAAACGCTACAAATAGATTACAAGTTGTAGTTCGAGTCTTCTGTAGTAAACAATGTCTTCGCTAAAGCATGAGAATGATAAAAGTAGAATTAGGTCCAGTATGTCCTAAATTAGATCAACTTATTAAGAACCAGTAAGGTATATAAAAATAAAATTACGAGAACGCTAAAAATTTCAATCAAGAGTATTTAGAAGTAAAACGTGATAAAAATTATAAAACTAGAATTGCCGTCACTTCCATTTTGTCTAAAGTGATGGAAAGGACAGAGTCAGCAAAGATAGCCGGAGATATTCAAACAATGTAATTCACCAGCACAATAGCCGTTGTAATAACGATAATACAAAGAAAAACTGAAACCATCCTTCTATGCTCAAGGGACTGTATGTGAGAAGTTAAGGACGGTTGATTTATAAGCCTAATCGCTCTTTTGAATACGATCAACGATATCGAGAGCGTATTGGAGAGCACTAACCCAAAGGTGAGAATTATATTCCAGATGTGGCCGAATTTGGGCCTTATACAGCAGAAGTTGTCGAGAGGTAAAGTACTGCTTAGATCTGTACAAAATGCCTATTTTACCAGCAGCTGTTTTGGTAGCTGACAGAAGATGGTCAACCCATGAGAGATTTGAAGATACAGTCATACCCAACAGAGTAATAGAGTCTGAAAACTTAAGAACTGAGCCATTCATACTTACAACAGGAAATGATTGATCTTTTTTGGCGGACATAAGGCAACACTGAGTTTTGTTAGCATTAAATTTAACTAGATTATTGCTTCCCCATTCGAGAATACGTTGAATGTCTTTGTTGATTGAATTTGCCATTTCAGCTTATTTTCTTGATTTGACATAGAAGGTGGATTATCACTATGAGTAGACTGAGATGAACTACAGTGAAGAGTGCTATCGTCAGCAAAGCAATGGATGGGGTTAGTTATTGAAGAAATAAGGTCGTTTATGTACAGCAGCAAAAGTGTAGGCGCTATAACGGATCCCTGTGGTACGCCCGCGTTAATCCTAACTTCTTTTGAAAAAAAGCCATCAACTACGTCACGTATTCGTCTTTTATCAAGGAAACTAGAAACCCAGTTGATGAGCGTATAATTTAACCCAAACGAGGTGAGTTTGGCAAGTAAACACTTATGCCAAACTTGGTCAAATGCCTTTGAGATATCTAAAGCGACTACAACTGTTTCACCGGACTGCTATACTGTATTGTTCCAAACTTGGGTCACATATGAAAGAAGATCGCCTGTTGAACGACTTTGCCTAAACCCATATTGGTAGTCACTAAGGAGTTTGTTAGTTTCAAGGAACGTGAGCAGTTGCTGATTGATGGCTTTTTCCATGATTTTAGACAAAATGGAAGTGATGGAAATTGGTCTGTAATTTGAGGGATCGGTCTTATCACCTTTTTTGGGAATAGGTTGAACATTTGCTAACTTCCATGATGAAGGGAATTCTCCAGAAGATATAGAGATCGTATAGAGCTTAGATAGGACTGGTACTAGTTCGAGGGAACATTTCTTTAAGACAATAGCTGGGATACCGTCTGGACCAGTCGCCTTATTGAGATCAAGCCTACTGATGATCGATTCCAAGAGCTTGTACCGAAAATGAATTGGTTTCATAACGTATGAAGAAGAGTTGACTAGGGCACATCTTTTCCAGAATCATTGAGACACGAGTTTGATGCAAACAAATCCACAAAACGTTGGCTTTGTCTACAGAATCAGCAACTACCGATCCGTCAATAGATGTCAGAAATGAAGATGTTCGAAAGTTTTACTAATGGCTTTTGCTAAAGACCAAAATTTGCGACTGCCTAAAGGAGATGTAGCTAGTTCATTGCATTTTCGTTGTTCGAATAACTTTTTAGTGATAACACCTTTGCAGATATTTCTAGCACCAACGTATTCTACATGACTGTCAACCGATTTATTAGATGTCTTGTTTAATAAAAGATGTTAGAAAACAGATGTAATGTAGCTAATTTAAATATAATTACCTAGACAACTAGGAATTTACATAGGTCATACTGGATAATTGATTTGATTAGCAGATTCCATTTCCTCCTCAGTAGCTGAAGAAATTTCGTTTGGCTGACGAGAGAATTTTAAGACCTTGGAGTATTTGCGTGCTATACCCCACAATTCGGTCAATAAATTACATTATTATAAATTTACCGTTACCTGCCGTATACTATGTTATTCCAAATATTAAAATTGTTCTGGCGGCGAACTGACCCGGTGGCGGCCGCGGCGAAACGTCCCATACTGTCTTCTCTACGCTAAAGCATGTTGTGACTGAAGCGTCAAAACGCTACAAATAGATTACAAGTTGTAGTTCGAGTCTTCTGTACTAAACAATGTCTTGGCTAAAGCATGAGAATGATAAAAGTAGAATTAGGTCCAGTATGTCCTAAATTAGATCAACTTATTAAGAACCAGTAAGGTATATAAAAATAAAATTACGAGAACGCTAAAAAATTTCAATCAAGAGTATTTAGAAGTAAAACGTGATAAATTATAAAACTAGAATTGCCGTCACTTCCATTTTGTCTAAAGTGATGGAAAGGGCAGCAGTCAGCAATTACTTTCCTTGTATCTAACAAACTCCTTCGTGATAACCGATATGGTTTTAGGCAGTCGTTCAACAGCTGATCTTTCATGTTTGTCCTAAGTTTGGAACAATACATTAGAAAGATTCTGTGAAAAAGTAGTCGCTTTAGATATTTGAAAGTATTTGATCAAGTTTGGCATAAGTGTTTACTTTCCAAACTCACCTCCATTGGATTAACTGATACGTTCATGAATGAGGTTTCCAGTTTTCTTGATAAAAGACAAATAAGTGCCGTAGTTGTTTTTTTTTCAAAATAAGTTGGAAATAACGCGGGCGTGCCACAGGGATCAGTGATAGCTCCTACACTTTTTCTGCAATACATGAATGATCTCATTTCTTCAATAAGTAATCCGATCCATTGATTTGAGACGACAGGACTATTAATTCATCTTCTATCTCAAATTAAGATATTACATATGAAATGACCTTTCAATCAATAGACATTCCTTGAAAAAGGGAGTAATAATCTAATTAAATTTAATGCTAACAAAACTCAGCATTGACTGGTGTTCGCCAAACAAGATCAATAATTTCCTGTTGTAAGTATGACTAGTTCAGATATTAAGTATTCGCACTCTATTACTGTGTTAGGAATGACTATATCTTCAAGTATATCACCTATCAGCTAGTAAAGCAGCTGTTCGTAAAATAGACTATCTGTCCTTTTCGTTCCGACAGGTATAATTTTCACCTCTGGGTTGGTGTTTCGTAAAAGGTTCTCGATACAAAATAATCGGTTCAATTATTTCTTTGTACTATCAGTATTACAATGGTAATATGTAATAAAGAGGGCCGTCAAATCATATAATACTTGTACGGATTAGCGGCAGTAACACCAACGGTCGAATAGATCAACCACCGACAAGTTGCTTTGTTCCATCAATGGAGGCCAAGAGTTACGTATCCCAACTGCATTCTAAAACCATAGCTTTGGCGCAGAGTTTCGTCTGGTATACTGTTTCAAATATGTGGTTATCAGTGTTCACCTCGGCTAGCTTTGTAAAGATCTTTAAATGAAATCTTAAGCTAAGAAGAAGGCGCTTGCGAGGTGATTGGAATTAGGGACGTCGGTGACTGTTGAAAAATATTGAACACTGGGACTGTGGCAGGATATGTATCAAACCAAATACACCCACGTACCACAAAAATAAAAAAACCCGAACGAGTTTCAATAGTTAAGCTATCATCAGCAGTCGACCTCTGATGACGATCGCTTAGCTATCACGTTCGGTATTTTTTATTTTTCTGTGGTACACGGGTGTATTTTGTTTGTTTCGGTGACTGTTGCTACAACCATGGAGACAAATTACGCTTCTCATGATTAGAATCAACTCGTGCTGACAGAATGATGGCGTATAGCCTGTCCAAACCTCCAAATTCCGTGCGGATTTTTATAGAGTAACTCTCTCTTTTACTATCTTTAGTCATTTCTAAATAACGGTATCCTTGTTCTTCATAGCGATGTTGTCAAACGTAAAATGTAATTTAATAACAAATCAGTGTCAACTCCGTGTACTGTGAAATTTATTGCTAGCTTCTTCTACGATATTTATCGAATTAGGCTAACTCCATTTATTAAAAATCGTTCTTTTCAGAACGCCTATCTCATTCACACGTCTTATAAGGTAATGATGAATAATTTCTATAACTGTATATGATTGTGGTTATTTTGTAGAATTTTGTATCATATGGAGATGTACTTGTACTTAATTATTTCTTGGCCGCAATAAACGTTAGTGCCGCTGTTACAGAAGCCAGCAAAGCTTTATGTTGCACAGAGCGTAGTATCTATGCTATCAAAAAGGAACACCAAACCGGAGCAGTGGCTAGTCCGAAAATACTTGTGAAACGAAAAGGTGCACAATTCAATGATCGTCTTTATGTATATGACCAGAATATACAGTCGACGTAAAGTGCACAATTTTTTCATTGAAAAAATTCCACCAACGATGAATACTATCCTTTCTTCCATTAATGGTGATGATGATCTACTAAATTTTAAACGCAGTACACTATTCATTTAATTACATCTTTAATAATGTCGTATTTGGCATAATTAACAATGTTCACCTTTCAGGTAAATATATTATATACACCGATGAATCATGTGTTAACGTAGTGCACACAGTTAGTAATTCATGGTGTGACACCACTATTTAAGGTGGTTGGCAGGCATTCGTCCAAGGGCTCAGTACAGGTTTAAAATCACCAAGTGGTCTTTGACCCCGATTTGCCTCAGTTCATGCTGATGACGATAATGGTTTTATTCCTGGCGCGGAACTTACTTTCCTCTGTAAAAAGAACACAGCCGATATGCACAATACTTACGAGAAGTAGTTTATCAATCAACTCATTCCAAATATACCACCAAATTCAATTATCGTTATTGACAATGCTTCTTATCACAGCAGGAAGGTAAAAAAATATTGGTATAGCAACATTTTGGCTGTATGCATTTGGTTTGACAGCACATAATCAATTGTGTTAGCAGGCTATGACCATGAAATATCAAAGTGACAGTTTCTAAGAGTCTTTATTCTAGCAACCCCTACTTGAAAATCGTGAGATGTCCCATTTATATACAACAAATGTGTCTACATCAAAATTTTAATTTTGGAAGTGTCTACAGTAACAAGCGCGGTAGCACCCCTACATTACATACGCCTACTTCGCTTTTCTAAAAAATACAGTTTAAAGATTCGATTTGTATAGATTAAGGGTAGTCTTTTTCGGTATATTCATAAGTACATTGCAGATTTATCTAAATTTCTATTGCATTGCAAATATTTTTATTAATTTTGAGGTTAGAAATTGTGTCTCTCGTACCGTAGATATAGTATTATTATAACCGTAATACGGTATTATAGGTGCAGTAATCTATTGGCATAATAAGTTTGGCAATCCTGCACTGTTTTTCCATAAGCTCCATACTGAATTTGGAGGTTTGGACGCGGTATAGCAAAATGTGGGCTCTGGAAACAATTGGCCAAATACTTGGAATTTAATTAAATTTGATACCGATTCCAGCAGGCCTGAAACATCCGGCCAACAGTGGTAGGAATGAGGAGAGAAAGAATGGTCAAGGACATGGCTAAGGTCCTAGCCAGAGTGACTCATCGACAAAAACACTGTTAACCGTGTCGCATTTTTAGCACACTTCTCCATCAAAATGTTGAACGGTACTGAGTAGCTGACACAGAAATGAAAACAAAACTTCATTAAAACAAAATATGAGGAAAGTTTTACCTGCTTTAATTGTTGGGCTTGCTCAAAAATATTATTTTTGAGATCTTCTGCCAATCCTTCGTGATAATTGTTGGACTGACTTAAAATAATTATAACCACATCTTTCAAATCTGAAAAGAAAAATAATATTAGATACAGCATCTATTTAAATACATTAATTTAAATTTTGAATAGTATGTATTCATTTACACTGAGGTAGATAACATATAATACTGTGAAAATTTAATTAAAATAAAAAAAAAAACATCAACCTGTATTCATCAATATAATTGAAAACAGTTCATGCTCGCCTGAATTAGTAATGAAAATAAGAAGTATACGTGAATGTACGAGTGGTTTCTATTATGATACACATTGATTAAATTTAATTAAAATAATGTATTCGATTTTTGATGTTTTTACCGTTAAACACGACGTGATACTGTTATTCAATTTTCTCTTTGTGTTATTATTTCATTATCAAAATACGTATATAAAAGGATGTTCTAAAGAGCATAATTAATAATAACAGGGACGCAGCGTAGTTAAAAAAAATTAAGTTAAGTGCCTAAGTCCTAATTATTACAATATATAATTACATTTTTGTAAATTGTAAATGTTATGATTAGTTCTAATTCCAATCACTAACAGGTATTTATTGATTTGTTATTCATGTTGGTCTAATTTTTTAAAATTTTTCTTTTAAACCTTAATTAATTGTAAGTTATATTTTAGTGTTTTTAACCTCATTTTTTTCGCATTGTAGAACCTTGTTAAATTACAACACGGTTGTCATGTTTTTCAAAATTGCTCTGAAAATTCAGTTTTGCGAGTTGCATAATCAGATACAAAATATTAATTATTACTAAAATAAATGCAATAGTACTAATTTTCGTAAAATTTAACTAATGTTAGACTTGTTATGAATAACCTAGTGTATTTTGAAACTCAAAAATTCTGATAAATGCCTTTAATTTAAAAAAAGATCACCAGCATTCATTATTGCGTCCATACGTATCACATTTCCGTATACTTTATCGTTAAAAGTTTGTTGATAAGAGCTCACTAGATATCCTAGATTTCTATGGATGAATCAAACTTAGGGACATTTAGCCTGATTTATCAGAAATTTCGAGATACGTAAATCTTTATGAACGTTATAATGTTACAAATTTAGATGAAAATGTATATCATTCGTTCATCACTTTTATGACAGTGGCTCTGCATTAATATACAAATTCAAGTATACGTTTTACAAAGTTGGCATGTTATTGCGTCCGAAATGTGGCAACATTGCAGTCTATTGGTAGACTCATGAAATTCCCAAGCTGTTTTATTTAGCCAGATGTTATAGTTGTGTCCGGTGTATTCAGGGAATATATACGTATACCTACCATAAGATAAATGGTTTTGCATTATAGACAAGTGACTTTAACGAAATTAAAGATAATTTTCAGAAATTAGCAAAATGTAAACAACATGTAAAAAACCCACAATACGTGGTTTATAAAGTTTGCAGCTACGACATGCACAAAAAAATTCTAACAACATCAATGTACACCTTATAAATTATTTATCATTATTGTGTCTGTACAAAGCGCATTATTGCACCTTTAAATATCTGGTGTGGAACATTACAAGACCTAAATAATTTTAATTTTAATTGTTTTAGGATAACTATGCAACTCCTTTTTTATAGGTACAGAACGAAAACAGGTAACATTGTAAAAATCTATGTCAGAACGACGTTTAAAACTTCATGTCAGATAGAAAGTAATAGATATAAATACATTTTAACGTAAAAAAAAACAATCCAAAGCCGCCCGCTTCTATAAAAATATCGATAATACAGCTTCAGCATTTTCAATCATATTTATTTAATATGAAAATGTAAACTTTCACCATTAACACTCATAATAAAATACTTATCTTTTTTGGGGGTTTTTAATGGTGTACTTTAAATTATACAATCTAAACGTTTCGATAACACTTACAGTTATCTTCGTCGGTAGTAATGTTTGTTAAAAATTGTTAAAGATGTAAACAATTTTGTCAAATTTGAAAAATTAAAACATAAACATAAGCCTGCTATTAATATAACAGTTTGTGAAACGTATAAAGCCAACTATAAAATTTTAGTAAAGAATAACTAGATCATAAAAATTAAATATTGTTAAACTGCCTCAAAGATGACAAACCAGAACACTCTCTACGACGAAAGCTAGCAATGAAATTTGTCAACCAAAAAACACATTTAACAAAATTTAATCGAGTTATGATGTAAGTGTAAAGTTGTGAAAAACTTCAATTTGAAAATGATAGAAGCATTCACAAATCCAAACATTACATCAAATAAAATAACCCAGTTAAATCTAACAAAGAGATATCTTTATCAATAATTGGAAGTGTTATTAACAATGAAAAGCACAATGCAGAGCGTTCTTTGTAATTTTCAATTTTAATTTAATTTCAACTACTTATGGTAAATTATAGTGCTGTGGTAATTTAACATATAATTGGTAAAGCATTTGCTTCAAAGTCTAGGAAAAACACAGCAAAAAACCTAAACATACCAAAAGTTAAAATTAAAATCAAAATTAAGACGTATCATTATGCTTTTTTTTAATTATAAGATGCCAAAACCTATTTAAACGGAGATTTTCTTCTTGTCTATTAAAATTATTCGGGTGTTTATATATTTCAATAGCTTCACGTTGCAAACGAACATAATAATGAGTTTGTCTTGACAATGTTTCCATATTGTCAAATTGAATGTCACGATTTAGATTATTCAGGGCATGGTCAGCCACAGCAGACCTCTCTGGTTGACCCAGTCTACAAAATCTCATATGTCCCTTGCGTCTTGTATCAAAGCTACGTTTTGTGGTTCCGATGTATACTTTTCCACATGAACAAGATAACTTATACACTCCGGAAGATGACAGAGGGTTTGACACATCTTTAGGTGATCTTAAATGTTCTTTAATTTTTCTTGTAGGTTTAAAAATAGTCCTAATGCCATATTTAATTAGGATTTTTTCAATTCTATTTGTAACATTAGCTATAAAAGCAAGAAAATATTTATTTAATGTTTAGATTTATTTCGCTTTACATTAAAAAACTTTATCAAGAAAATTTATGTAACATTAAATTTTCTTTAAAAAATACGTCTACACTTTTTCCTATAAAATCAATCGTTATCCATACAGTGAAAAAACTAATACTTAAATTCTACCTTACGATTTGTTGCCGCTAAATTACGCGTTATATCAAAAAATTGCATAGAACATAATTAATCGATGTGTTTAAGGTCTATCTGTAGGTATTTTTATATCTTCGAAATATGCAGCTGTTTTAGAAATACTTGATAAAAACCAAAAACTATCCCTAATAAACCCCCCTCTCCGCTGTGGATTCCTCCCTAAATCTAATCAGCTCTAAGCCAAATGAAAATAAGCTCAAATACAAAACATTAAGTACGTAGGTATTCGTTCTGGAGTTATCGTGGATACTAACATACATCTACACAACATACACACAGACATCCAGACATACTAGCGGATCTTGGCGAAACTTGGCCGAAAGTTGTAAAATGAGCTAATGGATTGATTTCGCGATAGCGAAAAAAAAAGTTGATTGCATAACGTTCTATACCTACATATTGTAGCGTCCCCCAGGTACCCTACCTTGAAACTGTAATTTGACCTTATTTGCAAGAATGCAAATTCAAGAACAAAACAATCGCTAAGTGATTTATTTTGACTGGACTGACAATAATGTTACTATTAATCAAATTGATTGCTTTCCTTACATGGACTTTCCTGACAATAATTAAAAGATTAAAGTTTATTTACAAGTCTGATATTCAATTACTCGCAAACCTCAAATCTGATTAAACGAAGTGGCCGTATAGTGGTAGGTACGTTGTGGTATCTGAATTAGATAGGCTGGATGAGGTAAGTGTTGCATCATGTGGGGCAGGTAAACAATAAAATTACTCAAATTAAAATTAACGAGCTTTGCGCAATGGTGGTTCAGCCGTTAATGTACTATTGTGGGAAAGCATCACTTTATTCATAAATAAGTAATTGCACAAGTACATTGATAAATCAAATTACACAAAAAGAAAACAATAAAGGGTTAAATATATACAAAACACCATTAAATCAAGGTTAAAGTGCGTACAAAATTTGAACTTTAAGAGAAAATGAATAAAAGCAGTTTAGTTACACAGAAACACAAAAAAACCTATGTAGTTACACCCACAATTGTGTTATAAATAATCAAAAGAAAAATCATAATATAAAACGGCCCTTTAAAACCAATCATGCCGGTCTTTTAGTAAATAAGCACACAAAACAATAAAGCAAATTACGGTACATATAAAATACAACTACAGTAAAATTGCACAGGTGGTAATAAGGTAAATATATATATATATATATATATATATATATATATATATATATAAAACAATAAAAATAAAATTCGAGGTGTTTAATGGTTATCTGGCCCCGGGAGTGTGTACCCACTTGGCAATTTCCTTTTACAATTAATAACCACTGGTATCATGTACCCGTTCACCAGCCCATCTATACACAAATATAAATATAAGTAGGCAAGTTTGGAGACTTTTGGAACACACCACAATTCCAAGGTCCCACATTTCCAAGGTTACCAATTTACCAAGGCTACCACCTGACCAAGGTCGCATAATTGCAGTGTCTGACATTTCACAAATCCCCACACGCCCAAAGTTATACAACAGCGGTCTACTGTACCAAGGTCACACACCAGGAAGGCCACTCGTATGCCCTACTTCCTCGAGGTCGCACAAGCTTACACAATACCAAGGCCAGTCTTCTCATACATTAGCAAGGTCATTTATGATGACCACGCACTGAACGCTACCTGTGTATCCTATCTATTCACCTTACTTTACGCTTAGCTGATACTCTAGAAACCAAAAAAAAGAAAAATAAACTATATTTATTTTCTGTATACACAAAAGACATGTACAATTGTATTATTCAGAAATATGATTCTCTTTAGGAATAAAACATTTTGATTTAGTACAAGTGCAAAAGGTTCTTTTCACTTCCGTTTCATTACATCTGCGTGGACGTGGTGCAAGTAACTGAGCATACGTGCAGTGTGGTGCCCATCGGAGATGCTCCTGTAACGGATTGTCAGATGGCTGCAATCGGTTTATTCTAACCCCACACAGGAAGCATCCAACCGTGTCGTCTGCAGATATGGTAATGAACCCTGCCGCAGCAAGTGATGAAGGCGATTGAACTCCAGACCATGTTCGATACGTTAGTAAGCGTTTATCGAAACAATTGTAATACTGAGGATAATAAAAGTTTGGTGGCATGTCGCACATGTTTTACTGCTGAAAAAGCAATCGAATGACATAAAATAATTTATTACATACAACACATAGAAAAAAGTATTCATAGTCCACAGACTTCGTCACACAGGTAACATGAGTCATCGTCATATACATCATATAACGTGGTTAGGGGTGCTCTATATGATGAGCCCCAGTATTCATCATATGATACATGGCAAAAAATTGCCCATTTCTCCATATGGGTAATCTTGTGTTTGCAACGTGGAGTACCATACATGGCATAGATGCATACTACCAACCAGATGGTAGCGAATGTACAGGGCGATTATGTGAGAGTAATATTTCAAACTACTACCCGAGACGTGTTCGTAGATTCGCTTGCCCAAGGTGTCGAACCATGCCGAATCCCACTTTACCTCTTCATATTGTTTTCGAAGCACTGTTGTTTTAGTAGGTGGTAGTAATTCTTTTTTTTCAAATTTTACCCAGTTAGGTATAAGTTTACATACTCGTCGCGCACTAAGATTAAATAGTGTTAATGGTTGGTAGGCCTCAGGCGTATTCCAATCGTCTTGAACAGGGGTAGCTGACATACTGAATATCGTGGAAACTGTACAATAGTATACGTGTTATCCCTCCTTTTTAACTCAAAAAGGACCTTGTGGAGGTGTAGGTACCTTCGTGTAAGAAGGAGGTGACCTCGGTTTTGTATTGAAGAGGAAGGAGAGCTAACCTTAACCAAATAATTGACAGAAAACCTTGAAGCAGTGGACCCTCCAGTATTGACAGGTAGCCTTGGAACAGTGAAGCTGTCAAGGGTGTGGTAATAATACGTGTTAATAATGTCGAGGTCACGCCACTGACCCTGTAGGTAAAAAAGAGAGGGGAAGATGGGATATAAATACAGAGGGAGTGCATGTGAAGCCAATATCGTACATAATGGAGAACATTTTACGTCAAGCAGTAGAAAAGGAGATTGCCAGTATTATAAATTCAAGTGAATGTCGTGATATTTTAATTAATAAATTGCATTATTTCATAAACAAAAGTAAGTCAAAGTATGTTAGTGTCGGTTTGTCACCTCGATTCAATTTTGAAGCAGTCGTGAAACTTGGTGGATCTAAGAGTAGTGGAGTGACGTTTGATAAGAAGGAATGGCATTTACTTATGGACAATCAGGAATAATTACAAATTATTTCTACACATCTGAAGGACCATGGCTACCTACAAAGATGGGCTCGAAAACTGTATCGTATGAAACTATTAACAAGAAGAAAGTTATTCTCATCAATGATTGTGAAGAATCAGAAATCTATTTAGGATGGGAGTCTATAGAACAGTTATGGAGACTTCTTAAGATAATAAGTGCAACAGCGGAAATGTCTGAGCTTGACATAGGTAGGTTAATAGCACCATTGCATGATATATTCGATCCCAATATAGTATGTTTTATGGAAATTCTTGAATTTGCCAAGGAAAAACTGGATATTGATGTAGAAGTTGCCAAAGCTGAAAAGTAAAAAGTAGGGGTAACGAGCATATAGAGAACAGGGATATATAATATATGTTAGTCAATATGTGGATGTGTTATAGTGCAGTGTCGTGGCATAAACTATGGACTGTGTTAGTGCAGTGCAAAGACTAATATGTCAATTTCAATCATTAGAATTTGATGCTGAACATGAAAAAGTGTATGGATGGGTAGGTTTAGTGATGATTATTTAGATAATTTAGTTAATAAGTATGGGGGAGGAATACGTCTTTGTGAGAAATACTTGCAAACGCATGATGATGGTGTAATGTGCATTTGTTGTATGGATCGATTAATAGAAGCTCCTAAAGAAATATCTTTGGAGCAATTTGTACACGAAATAGAACGGTATTTACAAAATTATGGGTCATTAGATGACGACTCGCCAAGTGAAGAAGGTGTGCATCAATGAGTCCAAAAACGTAGTTCACTGTATAATAGCATGGGACTTGACGCATAGGCAGGCGCGAAAAGGTGAATGGGAACGATCAGCTTGCGATTCTGCCCGATTTAAAAAAAAGAATACAAGACTGTGATACTATAATCTCATCAATCCTGGAAAATCAGCACCGAAGGTGTGTGTTTGTCAAACGCTTTAGTAGTATGTATATGTTAACATAAATAAAAAATTAAAATAAAAAAAATTATTTATTTATTATTTATTAATAATAGTACATCATAAGAAGTAAGCGTACACAACGTATTATATAATGTCTTTGTTGGAAATCCAGGAATTGTGAGAATTATCAAAACCCAGCCACTTAACGAGAGATTTATTCTCTTGACGTCGGATTACGCTTTCAACTAGGTGAATGTCAGTTTAACACTTTGAAGTTGCGGCTCATAGAACCGGCCTTGAATCTCTTCGTCACGACTATAGTGTAAAGTGTAGGTGATTAGGCTTGAACGTTTCATTGTCGATATTTGAAAGACTTCGTAACTCCAATTAGGTGTGTAACCCTTAGAGAATATGCTTCTATATTTGCCAAAGCGCACATAATCCCCCACTTGAAATTTAGGTGTCTTAGTATCAAGAACTTTATGACATTTTAAATGGTTCAAAATATCTGCAACAATATTTTCCGTTACATCTACCGGTTTGTATCCTATTGTTCTATGCTTTCTGGAATTATAATCGGCAAAATACGAGGGAATATTGCTAACCACTTGTAGGATCCTTGCATACTGAATGTTTTCCACATTATTGCTTCAAGAGTGCGATTTAAACGTTCCACTGTACTACTTCTCAAAGTGGAATAACTACTATAATGATTGATATGGAACTTTTTTATTACTTTTTTTAATTCCGCATTATAAAATTCTGTTCCCATATCAGTTTGTATATGTGTAGGCGTTCTTTGCAAACCAGACAGAAGTTTATCCACGAAGTCTAGTTCAGCATCGCCAATAAAAAATTTCTCTATTTCCGGAACAAAATGTACACCATATGTCAAGTCATATTCGTCTTCGGTATCTGTAAATATACCTTCGACATAGTACTAATCCTTCATACTGATTAAGATACTCTTCAAAGGTGGGTTGCGATCCAGTAGCTAACAGTTCTGATTTTAATTGTTGTAATGTATGAATTTCCACCTCGTCGTCAGTGGTATCAGCAATTACAGTTTCCTGTACAAGTCGTGGTATGGTGTCAGGAATAAGAGTACGTGGCGCCTTACGTAATCCAACGGCTTTAGGCGTATGAATTTCATTTACCTGTACAATGGGTTCAGTTTTACCTACTTCTGGTGTACGGGGTTCAGCTTTGATGAGAGAACCATCTTGTTTAGTAATCAATTGTGTTAATGGTTGTGTGATTGGTTTAAAGTGTGTTTCCATTGCAAGTTCTGTAAGCGCAGTGTCTTCTTTCAAATTAGCATATTTTTGTCGCACACTCTTGAGCACGTAAAATGTCTTGTACTAAGCGCTCCTCCATTACGACTGCATGGATACAGTACTACTGCAATATTTATAGGGCAAGGAAACAGTCAAATCTCTTTACGGTAACGACCTGCATTAACGTCACTTTCTTTATCAATCACAAGAAATCCGAATTTGTCACGCAACACAAACCTAAGTTTTTAAATCTATCAAATGACATATCGACATTAACGTGATCATCATACACATGCTTAAGATTAGTGTTATCTTGTTGAAAAAGAATAAGTAAATTTGCATTATCATAAGCTGTTTTGGAATTGAAGAATAAGTTTGACACAGATAGAAACAATCATTATTTCGATGTCTGCTAAAACAGAAATGATCTCTTATTTGATTTTGTTTATGACACGCTACATCATCAAAAATCATTATTGAATTTTTACGGGAATCACTAGGGGATATAAATCACTATTTGCACCGTATTCAAAGTACCCGACTGTTTTTATGGGTGCCATTAAATTTCGCAGGTATTGGTATTTCGGTAGGTATAATGATTTGCAGTATACATATATCTTTTCGAATCGTAAACCATTTGGTTGTTCTAATAAGGTAATCATAACATTTGTTTTTCAGCAACCCGCCGGACCGGCGATTATGCCTCGTTTACATCTCCCTTTTAGTAAACCGCTATGTTTAGAGTAGCGTCCCTTGTTCGAAGTGATGTCATAATTTTTGATAGGTAATTCTGTATCTTGTGGAATGAAACGGATGTCACCCATCGTAGTACCGAACCAGCGTTTGATGCTGTTATATATATATATATATATATATATATATATATATATATATATATATATATATATATACGTCATATGATAAAACTAGTTTAGTAGTGGAGTGTCAGTCAGTTTGGTATGAAGTATAGCTCCCGGTGTAATACTAAGAGAAAGGGTTCAGGATTAATTAATACCTTACTAAATAAATTACCCGTGGAGTTGCATATACCTGGGTACAGATACTGTGGACCAGGCACTCGGTTACAAGAACGATTAGCTCGTGATAGGGTATTAACGAATCGAAGCGTGTAAAGAACACGATATTGCATACTCCCAGTCCAACGGTCTAAGGCAGCGCCACATGGCCGATAAGACGTTGCAGCAAAAGGCTTGGAATAGATTTCGTTCCACAAACGCCTCTTTTGGAGAGAGGGCTGCAGCATTAACCATAGCCGGTATAATGAAAGGAAAACGGGCAATGGGAATTGGTATCAAACACGGACAGGAAAAAAGAGATGGAAGAAATTCGACAAAAAGCGTGCTTCTAGAAACAGGCAATTTCGTTTAACAAAGCAATCCTTTTATCGAGACGTCGTGTTGGTCGTAAACTTCGATCATCCTTAAAAGCCACAATACAACAAGCCTTAAGCGCTCTGAAACAAAAAAATTATGATGCCCAAGAACAGAATATTACAATACCAAAACGTGGGATTATATTTATTCCCTCTTTGCAGAATTAGGGCTTTAGGTTCTTTAGGTGGAGTGCTGCTGCAGTGCGGCAGTTACTGACGCAAAATCCGCGACAAAAACGTTAGAAGAAACCAAACGAACAATCAAGCAATGGAAGCAGCACCTTAGGAAAGGGTTTATATATAAAACCATATAAACCAGGTTTAGGCTTATATTTACAACCGTATGCAAAAACTCCCACTGAAGCTGCCACGTCACGCCTTACGTAATACTGAGCTATCAAAATTTTGAGCAATTAAGATCCACTACTAGGAATATATATATATATATATATATATATATATATATATATATATATATATATATATATATATATATATATATATATATATATATATATATATATATATATATATATATAATAGTTTACCTACGGATCCATACAAATGAATGTGGTATCGTGAATCTGGATGATCAAAATAACAAGGGAACACACTGGATAGCTTACATCAAGCGTAATAGACATTACATATTTTGATAGCATAGGGCTTATTAAACCACCCTTCGAATTACTTCATTATTTTAAAAGTGATGGTAGCAAAAACAATTGATTATAACACTTGAACACATACAACTGTGGTCATTTGGTCCTACGATTTTTATATGACTGTTCGTTCTGATTAACAGCAGTCTTTACGTGATCGTAATGTCGTACACATTTACATTTACCGGTAAAAGCTCTATCCTGCAAGCCACCTTTAATTCACCGATATTTCTTGATAATGAGGTGGAATATGTAATGGGGCTGACTACTTTTGAATCTTTCAATACTATACAAAACGTTACTTAAAGGAATAACAAACTTGTATTTGGAAAAGAGAGAATTACAATACCACCAGGATCATAAAATTACAGATTTGAATAAATATGTTAACGAGGCAGTGAAGGAATCAAATATATTACTTTACGAGCGAATAATAATACTATGAAAGCAAATATGAAAGCAACCCATGATATTAACTTCAATGTAGAAAATTTGATATGGACCTATGTTCTGATTTAACAAGTTACGTGATCGTAATGTCGTACACATTTACATTTACCGGTAAAAGCTCTATCCTTGCAAGCCACCTTTAATTCACCGATATTTGATAATGAGGTGGACTATGTAATGGGGCTGACTACGGTTTGAATCTTTCACATATTTTACAAAACGCTTACGTTAAAGGAATAACAAACTTGTATTTGGAAAGACTATTATACCACCAGGGATCCATACGAAATTGTTCCTGAATAAATATGTTAACAGGCTAGGAATCAAGCGGATATTTACTTTCAGCGTAATAATTACTATGAAAGCAAATATGAAAGCACCCTGATATTAACTTCAACCTTAAATTTGATGGACCTAATTGATTTTTATAAACGTGAGAGGCACTTCGCCTTTGTTTTGCGTCACAGCCGCCCATGGCGTTTTTCAACCCTATTTTTACACAGTCTTACGTGAGGACGTATTTTTTACCCTATTTACATGGAGCTTTTGACAGCAATTTAATTTTACCGCTAATTAAGAGGTTTTTCACTTTTGATTTTTACATGTTCACGTGAAGGACGTATTAACCCTTATTTATCTAATTATTTCTTATACTGGGACGTACCTTATGCTGTATTAAGGACCTTTTGAACCTAGATTTTTACATCCACGGTGAAGACGTATTTACCCTATTTAATTATCTTTTGAAGCAATACCTAAAAACCTTTTGGTTTTAATGGTTTACCTTTTGACAGGACTAGGACTTTTTTATTTTGGTTAAGCTACGTGAGGACCTTTTGAGTAGGGGCTGTTTTAGCTCTAGGTATACCCTTATTATTATTTTTTGGGGTTGACCTTGGGCTGGATAGGGACTTACAGCTAGGTCTTTTTGGGTGCAACGTGAGACTGGGTTTTAGGGGCTGTTGGCTGAACTGGTATTTAGGTGAGCCTTTGGTTGTAGACCTGGCGAGCAGGAGGTCATAGTTAGCCTAGTACCTAATGAACCTTAATGCATAATTAATAAGATAATATTATTATCGGTTCTATTGTTTAAAAGGCCAAATGCTATTGGAGAAAACGTTTCTAATAAGGAGATGAGATAGCAGTTGTATTAGGATTAATCATACGTGGGGGAATTTGAATGACAGTAAAATTTAATTATAGAACACTTATTTTTATTGTCATAATTAAAAAAAAAATCCTCAGCGAGCTATAAAAAAAAAATTACTGACATTCCTAATGAAACAAAACATTTTTATGAAGTTAATTAATTACATAACAGTTTGTGTTTTCTAAAACGAGTATTAAAACATAGTTTACCTGCATTGAAATAATATCCATCCGTCCGCTAAGAATGTTGTACGCCTTAATATTTTTTAAAGAAACTTAATGCTTGTGTTTTATAACTGTAATTAAAATCTGTAAATAAAGGGTTAACACCACACTTACCAGCTCTGTAACGTTTTTAAGGCACTGATTTACGCGTGATAGTTACTGTTTTGTGTTGCATGTCAAACTAAAGAACAACTTTCTAGATTGTGTAAAAACCACCTATAATTAGAGTGTAAAATATACAAATAACCTCATTGTCTTTATCATACTTACAGCAACATCCATTTACCTTTCTCTTAAAATAAAATCGGTTTGAAAATATTCATATTGTACGTACAAATTGTTTTTATAAAAAAACATATTAAGTGTTTGGAATGTTTAAAATTCCATAACAATATGTAGTAAGAAATCACTGTTCACGTTTACTTTTAACTAATTACCGTGTAATTATATAACACTATTTAATTTAATAGTCTAAAAACCAATATAAATGGTTAATATAATTTCTAAAAATTATTATTAGAGTTGATATGCCGTTTTATTTCAAGTAATTGTTTCAATATATATATAAAATGTGTAAGTGGACCTGTATTATTTGTTGTAATATGCGTTATTACACTTTCTTTTTAATTATCGGTTGTAACCTTCTACTTACATAACTTTAACTTATACACGAATTAATAACGACCTCCACTAGTTTATACCACAATCGCTATGTAGCGTGTTTTTTATTTACACCCGTACTTCTATAAACTATTAACGCTCCATTTTAATAGGGTGATCAACTATCTGAAAAAGGTTTACTGTTAAAGTATACGATGAAGATCGTTTAAAGCAAACCTTGTATTATTCTTATATACGAATGATATTTCAAAAATACTAGTATAATTAACATGAAGGTTTGTAAATCTACATCCAGGTAAGGAAACAGTTTTAAACACAAAGAATTTATCTGTAAGGCAGACAATGCTATTACATAAGACGTTTTTACAAAAACGTGGTTATTCCACATTGAGAAAATTGTTAGTCATGAGAAACAAGCTGGTCTTGAAGTTAACCTTGAAGTTAGCTAGTCATAGGTTTTGAAGTTTACCTTGAAGTTAGCCTTGAGCAACTTTTATAAAAATGTACACTTGAGTTTAAGTTGACGTATATTGGTTTATGTCTATTTTATTATTCTAAGAAAAATGTTATTAAAAAATGTTTTCTATTAATTACCCTTCGTAGACTATATGCTTTATCTATACACGAAATTTTATTTCACAACAGCATACCCATTCTACCTTGAGAAAATTGTTAACCTTGAGAAACAACTAGGTTTGAAGCTCAAAAAAACTCCCTGTTACCATTCTCGTCAATGTAGATAGAGGTCCAATGCTGGTCTGGTTTGTTTGCAGGATCCGTGTTTACGATAATCGCACACGGTCGAGGTGCGTGTCTGGGTAGTTGATTAGAAGCACATACAAGTCGAAAACACATTCTTCTTGTGGCTGGGGGATCAATTTCAAGGCGAGGTATTTTCTCCTAAGACGCCGTCTTAGGAGAAAATACCTCGACCATAAAAGAGGCGTTTAGATTTATAAACATATCCCCGGGGCTATGTTAGAATGTGGTTAGGTCAATACTTCAGACATCCCCCGAAGATGTCCGATTCTACCCGAACATTGACGAGTACGCTTGCGCACAAGACCAAAGGATAGCTGCGTTCTGGCGTCTTAGGAGAAATACCTAGACCATAAAGGAGGCGTTTAGATTTATAAACATGCCCCCAGAGGCTATGTTAGAGTGTGGTTAGGTCAATACTTCAGACATCCCCGAAGATGTCCGATTCTACCCGAACATTGACGAGCACGCTTGCGCATAAGACCAAAGGCTAGCTGCGTTCTGGCGTCTTAGGAGAAAATACCTCGACCATAAAAGAGGCGTTTAGATTTATAAACATGCCCCAGGAGCTATGTTAGAGAATTACAATACCACCAGGATCATACGAAATTACAGATTTGAATAAATATGTTAACGAGGCAGTGAAGGAATCAAGCGGATATATTACTTTACGAGCGAATAATAATACTATGAAAGCAAATATGAAAGCAACCCATGATATTAACTTCAATGTAGAAAATTTGATTGGACCTATGCTGGGATTTAACAAGAGTAGAAGTGAGGCACTTGCGCCGCCATCTTGGATTTTGACGTCACAAGACCGCCCACGTGGGGGACCGGTTTTTCCACCCTTATTTTTACACGCTTACGTGTAGGACGTGTTTTTCACCCCTATTTTTACACACTCACGTGGGGGACCGGATTTTCCACCCTTATTTTTACACGCTTACGTGTAGGACGTGTTTTTTCACCCCTATTTTTACACACTCACGTGTGAGACCGTATTTTCAACCCTTTTTTATCCCTAATTATTTTTTATATACCCTCGTGTGAGAGACCGTATCCTTTCTTTTCGAAGGCCCTTTTCAACCCTATTTTTACACATCCACGTGTGAGACCGTATTTTTAACCCTAATTAAGGATCTTTTGACAGCAATTTTTTAACCCTAATTAAAAGCCTTTTTGATTTTTAATGGTTTACGTGAAGGACTGTATTACCCTTATTTTTATTATTTCTTTTGGGGGTTAAACCTTATGGCTGTATTAAGGACCTTTTGACAGCTAGGACTTTTTTTGTGGTTGCTAACGTGAGGACTGGGGGTGGGGGCTGGTCTTGGCTTAGAACTGTATTTAGGGTTGGAGCTTAGGGCTGGAGCTAGGGATAAGTCTTAGGGTTTAGTCTTGGGGCGGGACCTGTAGCTAGGTCTTAGGGTTATTTCTGATGGTATTAAGGTCCTTTTGGTTGTAACCCTGGAGGCGAGGCAGACACATACGCATACAATAATTGCATAATTAATAAGATATTATTATTATCGGTTCTATTATTTAAAAAGGCCAAATGCTATTGGAGAAAACGTCTCTAATAAGGAGATGAGATAGCAGTTGTATTAGGATTAATCATATTGGGGAATTTGAATGACAGTAAAATTTAATTATAGAACACTTATTTTTATTGTCATAATTAAAAAAATCCTCAGTGAGCTATAAAAAAAATTACTGACATTCCTAATGAAACAAAACATTTTATTAAGTTAATTAATTACATAACAGTTTGTGTTTTCTAAAACGAGTATTAAAACATAGTTTACCTTTTTTTTTTTTTTTTTTTTTTTTTTTTTTTTTTTTTTTTTTTTTTTTTTTTTTTTTTTTTTTTTTTTTTTTTTTTTTTTTTTTTTTTTTTTTTTTTTTTTTTTTTTTTTTTTTTTTTTTTTTTTTTTTTTTTTTTTTTTTTTTTTAAAAAAAAAAAAAAAAAAAAAAAAAAAAAAAAAAAAAAAAAAAAAAAAAAAAAAAAAAAAAAAAAAAAAAAAAAAAAAAAAAAAAAAAAAAAAAAAAAAAAAAAAAAAAAAAAAAAAAAAAAAAAAAAAAAAAAAAAAAAAAAAGTAATTGTTTCAATATATATAAAATGTTTAAGTGGACCTGTATTATTTGTTGTAATATGCGTTATTTTTTTTTTTTTTTTTTTTAACTTATACACGAATTAATAACGACCTCCACTAGTTTATAACACAATCGCTATGTAGCGTGTTTTATTTACACCCGTACTTCTATAAACTATTAAAAAAAAAAAAAAAAAAAAATTTTTTTTTTTTTTTTTTTTTAAAGCAAACCTTGTATTATTCTTATATACGAATGATATTTCAAAAATACTAGTATAATTAACATGAAGGTTTGTAAATCTACATCCAGGTAAGGAAACAGTTTTAAACACAAAGAATTTATCTGTAAGGGGCAGACAATGCTATTACATAAGACGTTTTACAAAAACGTGGTTATTCCACATTGAGAAAATTGTTAGTCATGAGAAACAAGCTGGTCTTGAAGTTAACCTTGAAGTTAGCTAGTCATAGGTTTTGAAGTTTACCTTAAGTTAGCCTTGAGCAACTTTTATAAAAAATGTACACTTGAGTTTAAGTTGACGTATATTGGTTTATGTCTATTTTATTATTCTAAGAAAAATGTTATTAAAAAATGTTTTCTATTAATTACCCTTCGTAGACTATATGCTTTATCTATCCCCAGGAGCTATGTTAGAGTGTAATTAGGTCAATACTTCAGACATCCCCGAAGATGTCCGATTCTACTAACATTGACGAGTACGCTTGCGCACAAGACCCAAGGCTAGCTGCGTTCTCGTTTCTCGTGTGTTTCGCTCTTTAAAGTGTAACTGTCATCAAGTGAGCATTACTATAATGTATTCTCCTGTTTATGAGCCAACATCAACGGTCATTAGAGATTTTACTGACTTGTTAATAAACTATTACAACATAACCGTTCAAGATAATGATGAAAGCGATGACGTGGTTGAGCTGAGTGTATCTCACATCCAAGATGATGGTGATGGTTCACAGAAGAGAAAGAAGAACGATGAGGTAGGGGGGAAGGGCAAATCTCAAAATCATGATGATGATGATGAGGACGACTCACGGTTCAAGAAGAAGAAGAAAACCGATAAAGCATGTTATTAAATAATAATGATGTATTGTTGTTTATAATAATAATAATAATAATAATTTATTTTCAAAACGTTAAGCTTTCCTTCGGTTTTGTTAATAAATCTGTTTTTTCCTAGCGGTGCTCCACCGTCTTGATTCATGTTTGCAAGTTTACAAGTTTTTCACTTTAGCGTGTTTTCGATCTCTCGTGTGTGTGTGTGTGTGTGTGTGTGTGTGCGCGCATACGTGCGTGCGTGCGAGCGTACGTACGGGCGTGCGAACGCGCGTACGTGTGAGCGTGCGAGCGTACGTACGTTCGTGCGAGCGTGCGTGCGACGTACGAGCGTGCGTACGTGCGTGCGTACGTGCGAGCGTACGTGCGAGCTTGCGTGCGAACGTGTGCTTACGTGGTGCGTGCGTACGAGCGTGTGAGCTTGCGTGCTTACTGGTGCGTGCGTACGTGCGAGCGTGTGAGCTTGCGTGCGTGCGTACGTGTGTACGTGCGTGCGTACGTGTGTGCGTGCATGCGTGTTTTTTCGTTTGATCCTCGTGCTAAAGCAGTGCTAGTCGATTGTATGTAGTTGTAGGCCCTATTGTGTTGACTAAAAGCTATAATTGGAAGCGTTGCTTGCTATACCCAGGCCGTGGAGTTATGTTTAATTAGCTTTTTTTTTGACAGATGTATTTATTTATGATAAGATCAGGCTTGCATGTAAAGTAATATAGAGGTGAAACTAACTAGCTAATGTGTTTTGCTGCTACACGTATCACAGTATTGAAGATTCTGTTTATGTATTAGAAAACGTACTACAGCCTCGAAACAGAGTACAGATAAAATTGAAGAAAGATGTATGCGGCACAAGTGTTGAGATGCTTGAAATTGATCCCCAGCCACAAGAAGAATGTGTTTTCGACTTGTGTGCTTCTAATCAACTACTCAGCCACGCACCTCGACCGTGTGCGATTATCGTAAACACGGATCCTGCAAACAAACCAGACCAGCATTGGACCTCTATCTACATTGACGAGAATGGTAACAGGAGTTTTTGAGTTTCAAACCTAGTTGTTTCTTAAGGTTAACAATTTTCTCAAGGTAGAATGAGTATGCTGTTGTGAAATAAAATTTCGTGTATGATAAAGCATATAGTCCCAAAGGGAATAAAAAAACATTTTTATAACATTTTTCTTAGAATAATGAAAAGACATAAACCAATAACTTGTAACTTAAACTCAGTCATTTTTATAAAAGTCCTAAGGCCAACTTCAAGGTAAATTCAAAACCTATGATAGCTAACTTCAAGGCAACTTCAAGACCAGTTGTTTTCATGACTAACAATTTTTAATGTGGAATAACGCATCGGTCTTCTTGTAAAAGTCATATATGTAATAGCATTGTCTGCCCTTACAGTATAAATTCTTTTGTTTAGAAACGTTTCCACCTGGATGTAGATATAAACCTTCATGTTAATTATACTAAGTGTTATGTTGAAATTATTCGTCAGTATCAAGAAGAATGTGTTTGCTTTAAACGAATACTTCATCGTATACTTGATACAGTAAACACTTTTAAACAAACCAGAAATTGACTCTACCTCTATTGACAAATGGTACGTTAATAGTTTAAAGACCTAGGTGTATTACAACACGCTAAACATTGTGTTATAAACTAGTGATGGTCGTTATAATTTCGTGTATAGTTAGAAGAATAGGTCTACAACGGTAATTAAAAAAAAGTTAATAACATTTTGTCTGAATATTACAACACAATAATACGGTCACTTAATCAAGTCATTTTATATATATATTGTCAAGAGCAATACTTAGGAAACTTAAAACGGCTATCAACTCTAATAATAATCTTCAGACAATTATATTAACCATTTTATCATTGGTTTTAACTATTAAATTAAATACGTTTATATAATTACAGGTAATTGTTAAAAGTAAATCTTTGTGTTAACATGTTTCTTACTATGTTAGAATTTTAAACTTCCATACATTAATATTGAATTCTTTATAAGAAACAAGTTTGTTAAACGTATCAATATGAATATTTTACAAACCGATTTTAGATAATTTACTAGAGAAAGGTAAATGGATGTTGCTTAAGTATGTAATAAAGACACGCATGATGGTTATCTGTAGGTATTATTACATCTAAAGTTATAGTAGTAGAAGTTTACACAATCTAGAAAGTTGTTCTTTAGTTTGACACAACATAAACAGTAACTATCAGCGTTAAATCAAGTGCTCTTAAAAAACGTTACAGAGCTGGTAAGTGTGATGTTAACCCTTTATATTATTTACAGATTTTAAATTACAAGTTATAAACTACAAGCATTAAGTTTCTTTAAAAATATTAAGCGTACAACATTCTTACGGACGATGGATATTATTTCAATGCAGGTCAAACTATGTTTTAATACTCGTTTTAGAAAACACAAACTGTTATGTAATTAATTAACTTCATAAAATGTTTTGTTTCATTAGGAATGTCAGTAATGTTTTTTTATAAGCTCACTGAGGATTATTTTAATTATGACAATAATAATAAGTGTTCTATAATTAAAGTTTTACTGTCATTCAAATTCCCCACGTATGATTAATCCTAATATCAACTGCTATCTCATCTCCTTATTAGAAACGTTTTCCCAATAGCATTTGGCCTTTTAAACAATAGAACCGATAATAATAATATCTTATTAATTATGCAATTATTGTATGCTAGTGTCTGCCTCGCCCAGGGTTACAAACCAAAAGGACCTTAATACCATCAGAAATGACCCTAAGACCTAGCTACAGGTCCCGCCCCAAGACTAAACCCTAAGACTTATCCCTAGCTCCAGCCCTAAGCTCCAACCCTAAATACAGTTCTAAGCCAAGACCAGCCCACACCCCCAGTCCTCACGTTAGCAACCACAAAAAAAGTCCTAGCTGTCAAAAGGTCCTTAATACAGCCATAAGGTTTAACCCCCAAAAGAAATAATAAAAATAAGGGTAATACAGTCCTTCACGTAAGCGAGTAAAAAAGTCCTAGCTGTCAAAAGGTCCTTAATACAGCCATAAGGTTTAACCCCCAAAAGAAATAATAAAAATAAGGGTAATACAGTCCTTCACGTAAACCATTAAAAATCAAAAAGGCTTTTAATTAGGGTTAAAAAATTGCTGTCAAAAGATCCTTAATTAGGGTTAAAAATACGGTCTCACACGTGGATGTGTAAAAATAGGGTTGAAAAGGGCCTTCGAAAA
Source organism: Vesta saturnalis (assembly GCA_036346205.1). Lineage (NCBI taxonomy): Eukaryota > Metazoa > Arthropoda > Insecta > Coleoptera > Lampyridae > Vesta > Vesta saturnalis. Next base: position 129,136 of record JARFJB010002450.1, on the reverse strand, counting down.
GAAAGGATACGGTCTCTCACACGAGGGTATATAAAAAATAATTAGGGATAAAAAGGGTTGAAAATACGGTCTCACACGTGAGTGTGTAAAAATAGGGGTGAAAAAACACGTCCTATACGTAAGCGTGTAAAAATATGGGTGGAAAAACCGGTCCCCCACGTGGGCGGTCTTGTGACGTCAAAATCCAAGATGGCGGCGCAAGTACCTCACTTCTACTAACAAGACTGTTTACCAAGGTAAAAAAGTGCATAACTCTGATAATCCTATAAGCATTATCAAAATTAACTCATTAATCATCGAGTGTAATATAATAAGTGGCAGTTTTAAAAATGGTGAGTCATCACACATAATTCATCAATTCTTCCCCAGTGTACCAGCTGGATATCAAATAATTGAATCCCCTCAAAATGTCATCTATTTACCTATCAATACATCTACCATTTCAACAACACTTAAAATAGTAGACCAAGACGGAGATCTTTAACGGGTAAGATAGGTTGCATTTAAAGAAAATATGGTGACGCGGTATAATACATGTGCATGTAACCGAGCAAATTGAACTATAAAAGATCGAAGCGTGGAAACGCGAGTCAGTAAGGTTCAGCGATCATATTGACAGGCAGAAAGCATTCTTGGAAAGTCTTACGCTGTGAGAATTAAAAGTTCAAATAAAATTATGAAATCACATATATTCAATTAGGTTGAATTGTTAACCATAATATAAAATTAATACTCAGATATTTAAATTAGAAACCATTTTAAGGTTCCATAAATTAATCTACAAGGGCAAGAAGCAGCTAGTATGACTATCATATGTGGTTTCAAATGTTCGAGAATCGAAAACATTTCGTAATGACTAAAATATTATTAACACGACCTTATTCTATGCAATTTAAGTATGTTAAATCTATGCTCGTTGTATGATCTGGTAATTAATTCAATTAATAGGAGAATACTAGCACATTTGGTCTTGTGCACAGTAGTGTCAATGTTAATCAAAGAGCTACATCTAAGTGATGTCTAGTATTGCAACACTCTAACATAGCCGACCGATATGTTTATACAATCGTTATACGTTAGTTAACCAAATAGTAACATTTATCAAGTGACAAGGTTTGAAATTTAAAGCTTTATACGAAACTCAGCATAAGAAGAAAAAAATGTGTTTGACTTTATCTTCAATCAACTTAGACACGACCTTCGACCGTTGCGTTATCGTAAACACGGATCCTGAAACAAACCAGACCAGCATTGGACCTCTATCTACATTGACGAGAATGTAACAGAGTTTTTGAGTTCAAACCTAGTATGTTTCTAAGGTTAACAATTTTCTCAAGGTAGAATGAGTATGCTGTTGTGAAATAAAATTTCGTTATAGATAAAGCATATAGTCTACAAAGGGTAATTAATAGAAACATTTTAATAACATTTTCTTAGAATAATAAAATAGACATAAACCAATTACGTCAACTTAAACTCAAGTGTACATTTTTATAAAAGTTGCTCAAGGCAACTTCAAGGTAAACTTCAAAAACCTATGATACTACTTCAATAGACCAGCTTGTTTCTATGACTAACAATTTTCTCAATCTTGGAATAACCACGTTTTTAAAACGTCTTATGTAATAGCATTGTCCTCCTTACAGATAAATTCTTTGTGTTTAAAACTCGTTTCCTTACCTGGATGTAGATTTATAAACCTTCATGTTAATTATACTAGTATTTTGAAATATCATTCGTATATAAGAATAATACAAGGTTTGCTTTAAACGATCTTCATCGTATACTTTAACAGTAAACCTTTTCAGATATTGATCACCCTATTAAAATGGAGCGTTAATAGTTTATAGAAGTACGGTGTAAAAAAACACGCTACATAGCGATTGTGTTATAAACTAGTGGAGGTCGTTATTAATTCGTGTATAAGTTAAAGTTATAGTAAGTAGAAGGTTACAACGGTTAATTAACAAAGAAAGTGTAATAACGCATATTACAACAAATTAATACAGGTCCACTTACACATTTTATATATATTGAAACAATTACTTGAAATAAAATTCGGCATATGCAACTCTAATAATATTTTTAGAAATTATATTAACCATTTATATTGGTTTTAGACTATTAAATTAAATAGTGTTATATAATTACACGGTAATTAGTTAAAAGTAAACGTGAACAGTGATTTCTTACTACATTGTTATGGAATTTTAAACATTCCAAGCACTTAATATGGTTTTTTATAAAACAATTTGTACGTACAATATGAATATTTTCAAACCGATTTTATTTTAAGAGAAAGGTAAATGGATGTTGCTGTAAGTATGATAAAGACAATGAGGTTATTTGTATATTTTACACTCTAATTATAGGTGGTTTTTACACAATCTAGAAAGTTGTTCTTTAGTTTGACATGCAACACAAAACAGTAACTATCACGCGTAAATCAGTGCCTTAAAAACGTTACAGAGCTGGTAAGTGTGGTGTTAACCCTTTATTTATTTACAGATTTTTAATTACAGTTATAAAACACAAGCATTAAGTTTCTTTAAAAAATATTAAGGCGTACAACATTCTTAGCGGACGGATGGATATTATTTCAATGCAGGTAAACTATGTTTTAATACTCGTTTTAGAAAACACAAACTGTTATGTAATTAATTAACTTAATAAAAATGTTTTGTTTCATTAGGAATGTCAGTAATTTTTTTTTTATAGCTCACTGAGGATTTTTTTTAAATTATGACAATAAAATAAGTGTTCTATAATTAAATTTTACTGTCATTCAAATTACCCTATGATCTAATCCTAAGTACAATGCTATCTCATCATCCTTATTAGAACGTTTCTCCAATAGCATTTGCCTTTAAACAATAGAACCGAAATAATAATATCTTATTATTATGCAATTATTGTATGCGTATGTCTCCGCCTCAAGGTTACAACCAAGAGAAGCCTATCATCAGAAATAACCTAAGACCTAGCTAGGTCCATAACTAAACCCTAAGACTTATCTAGCCTAAGCTCCAACTAAATACAGTTCTAAGCCAAGACCAGTACCCAGTCCTCACGTTAGCACCTAAAAAGTCCTAGCTGTCAAAAGGTCCTTAATACAGCCATAAGGTTTAACCCCAAAGAAATAATAAAAATAAGGGTAATACAGTCCTTACGTAAGCGAGTAAAAAGTCCTAGCTGTCAAAAAGGTCCTTTAATACAGCCATAAGGTTTAACCCCAAAGAAATAATAAACATAAGGGTAATACAGTCCTTCACTGTAAACCATTAAAAATCAAAGGCTTTTAATTAGGGTTAAAAATTGCTTAAAAATCCTTAATTAGGTTAAAAACGGTCTACACGTGGATGTGTAAAAATAGGGTTGAAAAGGGCCTTCGAAAAGAAAGGATACGGTCTCTACACGAGGGTATATAAAATAATTAGGGATAAAAGGTTGAAAATACGGTCTCACACGTGAGTGTTAAAAATAGGTGAAAAAACGTCCTACACGTAAGCGTAAAAATAATAAAATCGTCACGTGATGTAAAAATAGGGTGAAAACACGTCACACGTAAGCGTGTAAAAATAGTGGAAAACCGGTCCCACGTGGGTGGTTTGTGACGTCAAAATCAAGATGGCGGCGCAATGCCTCACTTCTACTAACAAGACTGTTTACCAAGGTAAAAAGTGCATAACTCTGATAATCCTATAAGCATTATCAAAATTAACTCATTAATCATCGAGTGTAATATAATAAGTGGAATTTAAAAAAATGGTGAGTCATCACACATAATTCATCAATTCTTCCCCAGTGTACCAGCTGGATATCAAATAATTGAATCCCCTCAAAATGTCATCTATTTACCTATCAATACATCTACCATTTCAACAATAACACTTAAAATAGTAGACCAAGACGGAGATCTCATTTTTAACGGGGAAGTCATAACGATAGGTCTACATTTAAAGAAAATATGGTGACGCGGTATAATACATGTGCATGTAACCAGAGCAAATTGAACTATAAAAGATCGAAGCGTGGAAACGCGAGTCAGTAAGCGTTCAGCGATCACAGCATTGACAGCGCAGAACAAAGCATTCTTGGAAAGTCTTACTGCTGCTGAGGAAGAATTAAAAGTTAACATAGATAAAATATATTGAAAGTTCCGCATATCATTCCAGCATTAGCGGAGGAATTGGCATTAACCAAGTACATTGATAAAAATGTAAATACTCCAGTAGTATTTAGAAGTTGAGAAACACATATATCCAGAAGTTCCCACAACAGATAAACATACATGGGCAATAAAAACATTGACTAGTATAGAAACACCTAGATACATTATTATAGGATTTCAAACTGGGCGAGAGAATAATGTTCTGCAAAATATGAGCAGATTCAATAAATGTGCACTAAATAATATACAGGTGTTTCTTAACACGGATCGTTATTCGTATGACAATTTAAACGTTAATTATGATAACAATTGCTTTGCTACGTTGTATGAAATGTTCGCTAAATTCCAAATTTCATATTAATAAAGAGATGGTCAACCATTACTCACACCTACACAATTTACGCAGCTGCACCATTGATTGTGGTAGATTGCTTAAATCAAAAAGAGGCATTACACTCTAAAGCTGGAGTTCTTCGTGTAGAATTCGAAACATCCGCCAACATACCAGTCAATACGACCGTATACTGTGTTACACTCCATGACCGTTTAGTTACGTACAACGCGTTAACCAAATCAGTACGACAATTGTAATACAATGGTTGATGTACAAGGGTTTAAAGTTTCAAAAGCCTTTATACCGAAAGAACTCGCAATTTTTAATGGAAAACAAATTGCTCACTATATTTTTAAATCACCGAACCCATGGCATACGTTAGATGCAGAGTCGCTGTTCGGCTACTTGGGTGATGCATAACCAGCACTGTATAAAATGGGAAAAGGGGCATACACAGCCGCATCACTTTCGAAGAATTCTCAACCGATTGATTCAACCAACAGATACTATCTATGTCAAGGGTAGAGAGAAAGCAGATTACACCAGAAACTGTTTGTACCAGTCCGTTATTGAACTTGATGAACATCCTGCTCTTTCTGCTTAGCAACCAGTTTGTTTCTATCATTCTCAATCATCATGCAACTGTGCTCTGGCTAATGTATACTATCTGTATGATACATATGTAATGCAATAAACTCTACGCTTTTTTTAAATAAAAAATTGTAAATGTTTATTATGTTTATTTCTTTATATCACACACTATTTTGTTCATTCTGTATATATTCTCTCGATAAGGAATTGTTACATAATAATAATGTATATATTCCACAAAGAACGGTATTGCAGTGACTACTCAAACTGAGATGTTACCTTGGTTTGCAGATTACCGTTAACTAATATTAATACTAGTTTCCTTATGGAGATAATATATCTAAAGCTACCAAGTGTCAGTACCCAAACTATCGTATACCTTCTGGATCATACAAATTCATTTCCCTAGCAACCTCCGGTAAACCGCGCAACGGATCGACGTTCTCCAATTCGGGAATTCTCCAATGACCCCACGCCAATGTTGAACAAGTATCACGTAATCGATACCGTTTGTCATCCTGGGACCTAAAGGCAATTTTATTTAACATTTCTTATATATATATATATATATATATATATATATATATATATATATATATATCATGTAACGTTGATCGAAACAAGCATTTTACACATTACTGTTTTATCAGACGCCTCTGCAACAGCTTTGTAGTCTATCTCCGTCAACACTTTTTGAATAACAACTTTCTTAACGACTTCGTTGTCAGCAAGCTTTAAACAGTATGATTTTGATCCAGCACCATAAAAATATTGGATCGCTTTCCCTGCATACTCATCTTTCATTCTTCCGACGACAGATGTATTCGTTGTAATACCATGCAGACCGTTTTGATAATTGAATGTGTCATATTCATCAACATTATTTCGCATATGGGCATACACATCATCAGTTGTTATCTCGACAATTAAAGAATCTGTGTCTGTATAGAGCAACGTTACATTATTACCGTAATGACTGCGCAAGATATCGTAAAAAATCGACACATTATAATTTTCGAAAGATCCAAAATACTACATCCGACATATACGGGTTTGTCATACATAACGACCTGTTTCGACAATTCCACCGGAAATAAGTTGTTCGTGAATTGAATAACATTTTTAAATTGTGGTTTTGCGACGTACCGTGCTAGACCCACACGACCGTTATTTTCCCAATGCGTTAATAACTTGATAACTGTTCTTTTGTCGACATTCTCCATTGTTTTACCAAATACACCATTGTTCATACATGTAAAGAAATCCTTTTCGAATTTGTTCTTTGCTTGATTTCGGAGAGCTGTGTTAAGGCCTATGTATGGTACTAGCCATGGACTTTACCGAAAGCGTAAAACCCTATGAATATGAGTAACAATTAAACCATGCTCTACACGTTGTTTTAAATATCGGTAATGTATAACATAATTGGTCTTAACACACAGGTTCGGAATTAACTTCTCCTCCTTGGAAGTTAGTGCGCAGATCATTTCAGGGCAAAAAGGGTACTCATTGTGTTCATCATGCAGGTGGTGTGGATAGTGTATATCTACCTCCAAATACTGTAAAAAAACTTTAGGACTATTAGGGTCATAATTTGGAACAAACTCGTTGTTATCAATGCTTTTCCGCTTGATACAAGTACTCACTCCACCACGAATACCTTTCTTGAAAAAGTGGTACATATCCATATCAGTTAATAATTCTAGCTCTACTTTAGTACATTTCAACATAGCATCCCACGCTAATCCGTGTAGAGTAACATACTGTGCCGGTTCTAATCCATACATGCCCAGACAGAGTCGCCTAAAGTTTTCGACCACGTCAGCCAACAGCAGCACGGCTGTTTTTAAGTATACATCAGCATAATCACCGAGTGTATTACACTTAAAGTGATCCCATACCTGTAGGACGCGACAATAGTCGTCATCGGAAATATTTGCATCACGCATTTTATCATAGAGTTTGTCATAGGATGGAACCGTAACATCATCCAATTTAATAAAATTGTCTACGTACGCATAGGGAACACTACCTTTCTTTCTAGCTAAGGTCATTATCATCACTAAAATATTTCCTTACCTCTATACATTGCTCGTCTGACAAATTTTGAGATAGCGTATCTAACGATGCGGCCATAAACCTACAACTATCGACGAATCGCAAATTTATAAATTTTTTTCCCGCTGACCGCGACTGTTTACAAATTCATCTACAAATATATGCTTACCGAACGTTATATATTTTTCACTATTAACAGGAAGTACGTTAATTTCTTCAGTTTCACTCGCTAACTGTTTGATGAATAGGTGAACATCATAATCACTGAGATTATGGAAAAAAACTGGGATAAATGTTGGTAACTGATAGTTTAAATTATAATTTGAATGTGCCGCACCACGATATATACCAGTGACATGACAATGATCTCGTACTTTTGGATTTGTAAGATCATCCGTAAAAATCTTGTCGCATATATAACAATTTCGACTTTGTTCATGTATTACCTGTTGTTCATCAGTTAGTGGTGACATTGGAACAACAGTTTTCAAATGCTCATTATATATGTTTCACATCACTCTCGAGTCGGGTAATAAATACCTCCGCGGCATTAACACCCCAATACAGTTCTAATTTGGAGCACAAATCGTGTACACCACACTTAATATAATAACTGAAAGAGTTTGGCTCATGTTTACACGTCTTTATCGTAAACGGTTGTTCAGGATCGGGTTCAGCGGTATCTACCGGCACTAATAGCTCTTCAAAGTCTGCATATATTACGAATGGCAGAAACAGCTGCTTTTGATAGTTCCGAAACGCAAGTATATTTTCCGCATAGAACTCCCCAGTTCTGACTTTTTTTTTGTTTTACGTTAGGTAATTTTGTGTACACAAAGTTGCAGTCCTGTGAGAAGTGACGTTAATTGCTGGTGTGTTCTAAAATAATAAAGACATGAATCGCAAAAATGTATCGCCCCATTCCACCGGGTTATTTGGTTGCTAAGTAAACGAGAACATTTTTTGATCCACACATAATGCTGATTATTCGTTTGGTTACTGACTAATAGTCATAAACTAACAAGAACTGACTGTTTGGCTTTAGTATAGTAGAGAGGTCCCACTACCTCCGTGCTATTGTTGGACTCAAACGTTGCAATGCTAGTCAACTTAACAGGAAATTCTACACCATTCCAGTTGAATAACGTTCTGAAATTAGGGTAAGAATTTGTCCGCTGTGGCAGACTAAAGCTGATACAATAGCCCATGCAAAGCAGCAGTTATCAGTATTCCATACATTAACTATAGCATGTTTATTCGCAATTTCGGAGGGGACCTTCATATCGGATGAACCGGTGGCAGGAGAAAATTTCAGCATCTTTACCTCTAAATATACAAATTGCACCAGTGACCACCCTGCAAAACATTTATGAGTAATAAATTACAATAATACTCATGACTCACACTTACCAGAATCTTTATGCTGAAATTCTGATTGTTTCGCATCCAATATTTCCATTATGCTTTGGAAATAATCTTCCACCATCCCAACACTTAGAATATCATATTTAGTCTGAAATTATTTAAGTTCCGTGCTTTCTCTACTGTTCAAAAAGCACAAACCAAATAACATTACACTTTAAGGAGAAGTGTTTCTGCAACTGAATTTGTATTAGTTTCAAAACATTGACTTTCACGCCCCCCATAAACGTTTGCACATCAGTGTGAGTATTGCTTGGGGATAGTCTATACGAAACAATCCGTTGTTTAAACGCATTCCGAATAACTTCAACCTCAGTAGCAACGAGTAGGCATACATTTGACTTATGCCTGTTGCTTCTCAGGTGTCCTTGAAAAGTATACCGCGGTACATCTATTGAACAATCAGTGCAGTGTACAATATCAACACTTGTGTTACTCTTTTTTTGTACAGAGTCATTGCGTTGATCTAACTTACGCTTCCTTGAGTTGTTCAAACCTGATGGCTCTGGTTTCGCAAAGGAATCACTATCACGCTTGTGTTCCACATTGTTGCTAGTGTGGTTTAACCCTGATGGTCCGGGTTGTGCAAAGGAATCTGCTTTGTTGTCGACAGTACCGGATTGCACCGTGTTGCTACCTGTGGTATGGTTTTGCGACACAACCTCCTGCGCTCCAAAAGGTAGGGTAGTTACTGGCATCCTTATCTAACATGAGGTTTTTTGGTGTCGAACTAGAGAATCCTTTCTGGAAAATTTCTTCAGACATTCACATTCAAACACTGTTACCGTCTATAACAAAAAGTATATACATAAGTGAGAGTTGTGTTACGTCTTTTGTTATGATTCCTTTGGTAACACGCTATTAGTTTTTTTACACCTTTGCTTTCTTTACTTTATTTGATTATAACCTCCTTCTTGAAGTCGGAGTGTTATTTTATATAACCGCCCTTCTTTGGGTGTAACCCAGCGCGGTTTTATTTTGCCTCGGCTATGCTCAGTCGTGTTTATATATGTCTTACTAAACGGGGTGTGGATTCGTACTATTTAGTGGGCTTAATACTGTCACTTTAAATAATTATACTAAAGCGGTTTAAGGCGTATATTATTTATAATTTTACAATAATATTAATAACAAACTATACTCAAACTAAATATAATCGGTATCAGCGGGGCCCCTTCTGCTCTCGCCTGGGGGATTCTGCCAATCCTGGTTATTGGTCGTTTCTGTGAACAAATATATATATATATATATATATATATATATATATATATATATATATACAATATCTTAATCTATTCCCTACCTAGTTTTTTTCCAACTCGCGTTTGAAATGGAATGTATTCTTAATAGTTAAATTACGGTCTTGTCTTACAGAAGCGCATGCGGTAGCCTTAGCAGATATGGGTCGGAAGCGCCAGCGCAATTAACTCGAGTTGTTTCTAGGTCACGGGGGAAAATCAATACTGGTCTCCGCTTATGCGCACTGTATGTTTAAACTCTTCAGTCTCTCTGGAGCTCTGAAGCCTGTATGTCGTACTCCAATGAAGAAATGCACGCTGAAAATTCGCGTAAAATAAAGGCGAGATCTCTGGACTATAATTATATGTTTAGAACCGGTTTGAGAACGCATTTTGCTCTCAAAAAGCGTTTAGACTATTTAATTAACTGGAACTAAACGGCGCAACTAAATTCAACTATATACAAATTATAAAGTAAACGAAATACTTGCTATTGAAAATGCTATACTAAAATGAATTTACTTTTATTAAGGTAAATCGTAATATACACGCGGTCGTATTTTTATTATTTACTACAGGTTAATATTCGATAATTTACGGATTATCTAATGTTTTAATTTCCGGCGTATTCTAATTTAATTAAGAACGGTTTCGCACTGGGTATTTCGCGACGTTTATTCTTAATACAAATTTATGCAACATGTTTCTTGTGTACTCTTCTGCGATTAAAGACACTGTGTGTTGATATCGTGTTTGTCTGTAGGCGGTGTATGTATGTGTAGTAAGCGGGGATCTTAGCTCCAACAGTAGACTGTAGGCAGCTACCTGTCTAACCTGTTTGACTAAGAAAAGGTCGTAGGTCTTTACAGCCCTGTATCAAACCTTCACCCTCAGGTGTTTGCGAGTGACGTCGGATTTACCCTGCGTTACACTCTTTGTTAGTGTAATGAGTCGGCGACGCAGGGTTTCCCTTTCGTTACGCCCTTTCTGTATGTGGTTGTGTAATGTTAACGTTATAACTCCTGGAGACTAAGCCCGTCGTTATTTACGTTCTGTAGTGATTGGTTGTAAATTGTTAGATTATATAACTCTACAACTTACGTGTCTTTTAATTGCAGTTCGGTAACAAACTTTAGGTCGCCCGGCGCGAGGTGGTGTGCGTTATCACACGATCGCGATGGACTCTGCGGCAGCGATTAACAGGTCGGTGATTACAAGAAGCAATCGGTACTGGGGGCTACTGGATATCAGGAACGGCGTGGCGGTCTCGGTCACGATCGAGCAGGTATTTCACGTACGGAATGAACGAAGCGAAGTGCATTCAATATTTTCTGGTCTGGTCTGGGGTCTGGTCTGGGTTTATAAAGGTGCATCTGTGGGCGGCTTCGTGGCTACCGTGCGGGGGATGCCGTTATTGGATTGGTTTAAATTGCTCTGACGTGCAAAAACTTACTGGTTTTTAGAAATACACGTCAGCGGTGATTAATGAATTATTTGTGGTGTAATATCGCGCAATCTTTGGTAATTTGAAATATAGGGTGGTCCGCGAATAATTTATTCTAAAAAACATACGTAAAGGACGCTGGATCTTTACATGATTAATTACAACTGTTATCAAAAGAATCATATCCAGCGATGCGAACGAGGACGCAATGTAACCGATCGCCAGGAATGGAATTATGGCATATTGATATATCAGGTTGAGGAGTATAGTAGTGTACGAGTTGGATAGGAAGGGTAATCGGGATCGAGTGTTGCTGCTCACACATATTCAACCCAGCATTGTAGATCCCCCTACTATGTGCTTTGGGCAGGAAACAATGGCTTATAACCAATTGTTTACCAGAAACTCCGTAGCGCAAGTAGGGCTCAATACACTATGAGGAGAAGATAACAATAGATAATAATAAGTCATTTATCGACCATTCATTATCCAAGAAGTCTGCAGCAGCCGCAGGACTGAGGATACTTTCTGATGATGTTTCCTTTTGCTCCAATTGTATCGAACTCCACTCCTGATCAAACTCTTCGATAGAAGTGGGGCTCAAGACACTCAGAAATATGTTCCCTGACCTCTACTTCTACCGAAGAACTCTGGTACGACCACTCTTCCATAAATTCTGCAGTAGAAGCAGGGCTCAGCAAACCCTCGAATGGATTTCCTACTACCCCACCCTCTAAGCGTGTAGACGACTGATCATCGGGTATAACACCCTCAGAGGTCTGAGTAGTCGGAGATACAGCAATCCCAGCACCGGTTGCATTGCAGGACTGGCAGAGGAATGGTGATCCGCAATTGGAGCCCATTCTTCCTCAAATTCAGCAATGCAGCCAGGACAACACATGATGCACTGCTACCTGCTCTTCTCATGGGTGACGATGTAGTCTCATACGGATCACTTACAGGTAGTAGGGTGAGCAGGATTTCGTCCAGGGCTGCCTGCTCATAGTTGCATGATAAAACCACATCCAAGTTGTCCGCTGGAGGTGGTGTATCTAAAAACCTCAAAGCTATTTCACAGTCATCCTGGTCAAAAAACTGCTCATTCTCCACCGGGCCGCCCTCAGCACCACCTTCATGGAGTAGCTCCATCACCTCCTGCACATGATCCGTATGAGATCTTGCTGTCAGCAACCCCGTAGGATGGGGGTATTATCACGGGGTACTAGGAGTATATTACTATGGATCGTAATACGACCACCCGCCGTACGTGTCGCACATAGGAAGTCAAAGAACATAAATTACTTATCTGGTACAATAATAGGTGAAAGCGCTTTCTTACCTCTGTTAACTACAGGTGCAGTATTATCCTCTACGGCTCAAGCTGCATTTTGGTTTATACATTCTAAAAGCAAATATTCTTCGTGTAAATACATATATACATACAACAAGTAGTATATAAGATTTTGAAAAGTCCTAACAATTTACGATTTATTGAAATTATTCTAAGTGCACAAAATAATGTTATGAAGTCCAAAAAAGATTTTTTGAAAATTTTTCTAAGTTCCAACAAGAATTGATTGAAATTATTCTAAGTTCACATAAAACATTAACACCCTGTATATTCTTAACGAAGCATTATTGGAATATCATTTGTATGAATAACTACCATTATTTTTTAATAATATATAATTTACAATATACGTTATATATATATATATATATATATATATATATATATATATATATATATACAGGGTGGGCCAGTAGTGCGTAAACGGAATATGGTGAGTTTATTAACGTATATCTGTGAAGTTTATCGCTGGGGTATGGTAAGTAGCCCTCAAGGCTACAAACTCAAAATACTTTCACTTCAATCGCACTGCTGACATAGGGTGATTTATATCAAAGTTTCATTTTTTTAATGGAAATACCTATATATTATTGCATATTTGGATTCTTCGGTCAAATTGAGTGTGACTTTATGTACACATGATATCTAGAACGAACCGTTAGTCGCAAATCGTAATTTTTTGAAAAAGTTAATGTCTGAAAAAAATTGAACATCGAAGTGACCATAAAATTTAGAGGGTTGTGACTTTGTGGTATTACTAACCATGAAATTTACCAATGTAGGCAGCACGTGTAACTTCGAATATTTTTTGTGTTTGGAGAAATCGCTGTCAACTTAGGAAAATGCAATCTATGATAACTTGATTATTTTAAATACAACCCCCTGTATATGATTGCATATTTGGATTCTTCGGTCAAACTGAGTGTGACTTTATGTATCACACATGATATCTACAACGAACTGTTTAGCCGCAAATCGTAATTTTTTGAAAAAGTTGATATCTGAAGAAAATTGAATATCGAAGTGACCATAAAACTTAAAGGGTTGTGACTTTGTGGTATTACTAACCATGAAATTTACCAATGTAGGCCGGACGTACGATTTCAAATATTTTTCTGTTCGGAGAAGTCGTTATGTTAACTTAGTAAAATGCAAAGGTAACTTAATTTTTTCAAATGGAACTAACTACTTTTCTTTATGCCATCAAGTACGAAATTTTATTAGCTTTCTCAAGATTTTCTTTGGTAGTTTAAGGTTATCAGTATTTCGTTATTTGTAGTACTTAGTAGTAGTTTTAATTGGACATTTTTTCAATAATGTGGAGAAGTGGCTATTAGGCATTGGAAAATAAACAATCCAAATCAAAAGCATTTATTATGGAGTGATCTAACATTTACCAAATATATACAAATTAGGAGACAAAGCAAAAAAAAGAAAACGACATTATAATGATAAAGTTATAGTAAATGCTCAAAATATGCACAATTGAATCCTTTGAAGAAATGAATGCTTATTTAATATTTCTGGGGAGATATTTTCAAAATCGTTTCTAATTCTAATTTTCATATCACCCACCTTAGTTTGTTGTTCGGTGTATACTTTTTCCTTATACCCCCATAAAAAGAAGTGGAGACCTCGCTGGCCAACGTGTTGATCCGTCCCGTCCTATCCACTTTTCGTTAAATGTATTATTAAGCCAATCACTCACAACACGGTCACAGTGAGGAGGTTCTCCATCTTGTTGAAAAAACATGTTCCTAATTAGAATAAGTGGGACATCTTCAAGAAGGTTAAATAAATTATTGTTGAGGAAATTTAATTTAGAGTTCGAATTTAGAACACCGTCGAACAAAAATGGACCAAGGATAGACATATCCAATATGTCTGTCCAGACATTAACTGACCATTTATGTTGGCTATGAACTCTGAAATGATGATGGTTTACATCAGAGTAGTAATGAAAACTGTACCGGTTAACAAATCCATTGCGGTGAAATGTACACTCATCCGTAAACACGATACTATTAAAAAAAAATTCCATTTCTATTCAGCTTTCGACATATCTAATTGCAAAAATTAATTCTATTTTGAAAGTCCTGTTCTTGGAGCTCTTGGAATTGTTATTTCTAATTGTTCTTCGAATAGATGTTCTACTTATTTCCAAATCTTTTCCGAGTTGTTGTGTACTTACATGCGGATTTTCTATTAAAATGTTGAATTCATTTTCTTCGTTTAACACGGTTTTCAGACTTTCCTGCTTCTGTAGATAACAAACACTCCCTGTCTCAATAAATCTTTCCAACATATTTTCCCTTGGATGACGATCCCGGTCAGGATATCTTGCTTTGTACATACGACTGTGAACATGTTTACAGTTACAGTAACTAAGGGTTTATTTGTTTATAATGTATTGGTATGGAATAACAGAAACGACATAATTTTTATTTCATACTAATACATTATAAACAAATAATCCCTTAGTCACCGTAAGTGTAAACACGTTCATAACTCAGGGAGTTATAGTAGGGATCTAATGTATTTTGACACATATTTGCAAGCTTGTCAGTTGATATATCCATGGTAACATGTTACACATCCAATCCGCACTAGGCGTCGCGTATGCTTACATTAGTAAGAAGGTTGCCAAGCCAGCTACAGTGAAAATGGGTAGGGTCGAGATAAGGAGTAAAATGATTGAATAACAAGCTCAAACACCTTACACTTACCATAAATTCACAACTTATACAGCTCAGTCCGGGAGAGATGTCTCTTGGCGCCACCACAATCTTAAATTTTGCTAAAATAAATCGTCTTGGGCGAGATGGAAAATTAATCCTATCTGACGGTGGAAGACAGGATTGCATCCTACTCAGTAAATTCATACACTAACTCCTCAAAGTCAAACACACTGCCAAACAAATCAACTCAAAACTTCAGAAAATTTAGTGATACACGGGTTCTTATAACTTACTGAACACACCCTGTATGAATAGAAACTCCAATTCATAAAAATAAAAGGTTAACTTATGTAGTTTTTAAAATGTCCCTCGTGTATATATATATATATATATATATATATATATATATATATATATATATAAATTTATATTTCTGTTCTAAAACTTTAAATTAAATAAATGTTCCCAATTTAGAAAATTCTAAACAAAATAAACGAAATCTAACAACGAATTGTTATCTAAAGGAAAAACTATTCACTAATTGCTGAATAATTCAACGTTAGAATGATTAGTGCTTGTATCATCAATAAGATTGTTATATTTTATTAATACTTTATCTTTAAAATCGCAATTAGACATTCAGTAATATGTTTAAACTTTAACACTTCAAAATAGTAATGTACTCTGAATAAAATAAGTACTTTGTTAGTAGTGTTCTGCTTTAAAATTCCGAAGCTAAAATGAAATTTTGTGATCGATCTGGCCCATTAGGCAATTTCCAATTGATCCTTAATTTCGAAAATATGCAAAAACTAATTTCGCGTATCAGAAGGTGTAAGCAGTTAGGCATACGATTGACACAATGAAACGACAAAGTAAAATAAACAGTGCAGTGGTTAACGGAGCGCAATTTGAACATTTGCGATAAATTTCGTTTGTTTTTGACGTTTAATTATGATTTTCTTCCATTAAAGTTACATTTTTATTTCTTACGGTTGTGTTATTTTCTCAAAAAAATAGTTATCTTAGGTGCCAATTTTTTTACACCATAATTTAAGTAGTTGGACCATCTAATAAAAAGCAGCAAAAAAACATTGGGGTTGTCATTGAAAAAAAATCAATGATGTCGTCATTGTGCAAAAATACATGACGTCATAAGTAAATTTTGTCATAAGGTGGTTAATTAAAAAGTAAAATTGACCTGTCCGAGCGTTTTGCTTGGAAACATTAAATAACGCAATTATAGATTTTGTTCCTTACTTTATCACCACACTATATATATATATATATATATATATATATATATATATATATATATATATAAACTTAGGTGGCGCTTCTCACAATCCAACACTAATAACAAAATATTCGTTGTATTAACTCCTAATCTGCCTAAGCACTTTTATTACTTGAAGAAAATCACAAATGTTTTCCTTCAACACACAATGTATTACGTTAATTATTTGTGAACGTCTATACGAGTTATCCCCTTAAGGGTTAATGCAGCGGATAAACAGGCCCTGCTAAACTATAATTTTCACAAAGCAACTCCAACAACTAACCATTTTAATGGTTATCACTCGCGCAACCCTTACTCAGAAAGCTCTAATCAACTAGCTAACCAAATACATACTACACCTCAAATTTGGGCACTCGCTTATATACCTTCTACTCGTCATACCGCCAGCACATCACAATAAATTCGCGCTTATTCAACTATCACAACTGAGCATTCCACTGCGTCTCTACTCTCGCGTCACAATGTCCAACATGGACAATCACGCTACGCTTATACAACACTCGTCTTTCTTTTTCGTCAAAATTTATAAAATTTCCTTGAAGAACTCGTCTATCCTCACCATATTCATTCAGTATACTCACCAGTTTATATCTCAACTTTCCATACATATCTTACGTGTGCGCGGATTTTATTTCCGCAAAACCTAACAAACTCCTTCACATTCTATCACCTTCCTTCGTGACCCTGCATTTATTTACCATTATTACACAACATTACAAAAGTTTCTACAAACGAAAATATGCATACATATTCCTTACCGTACGTTAACAAAACATCAACATATCTCAATCCACCCACTCACACGTTTACAACTACTTCTTTCCGTACAAATTCCTCTACATACAGTAGCAAAAGACCAGTAGTTTTACCAGTGTCGTATCAATAAAAAATTTACTCAAAGCATTATTTCTCAACCAAAATTTAACGCTTCCAACGCGAAAATCTTTCTATAAAATTAAAATATTCCTTCATACGATAACTAAAACTTCATTATAAATCCAGTGGCGTATCATCTACACCACTTACATTACGCATACAAAAAATTCTTTTCATGCAAACTTACATACGTTATCAAAATCGTGCACATACACGGTGCGTCAAAATAATCTTACAAACAGTGCCTACTTAATTTTTAAACGTTCGTTTAATTTTAATAACCAGCAAAATTTCGTTTTCATATTTCATTTATAATGAAATATGAAATAAAATTATTTATCTATCACGTGAGTTATGTATATTAATAACCTCGGGCAACTTACAATCCCTTTAGATCTAACGTCCCTTGAGATTGCAATCCGTTGCCCTCGGTATTAACACCCTCATAACTCCCTTGATATATAAATAACTATAATAACATTTTTTTAGGATAACTGACATCTTTTACAAGAAGCTCTTACAAAAATAGGCAACACTGTAAATGCAAAAACAATAAGCTATGTCAAACAGACGTTTAAAACTACATGACAGACAGAGGTTAATAGACATCTAAAAGCTAACTTAAATTAAAATAAATGAAATATTTTTTTCTTCAGAAGTCAATAAAAGATGACATTTTAAACTTCACCTGACAACGTTAAAGTTTGACATTTTCACCGGTCGCTACAAAAGTCTTTTGCATCCCCTCGCAGCGGATGCAAAAGCAATGTTAAGTTAATAAGTCAAACACCCAATTTGGAAACCAACGAAAACAAATTTATTGTTTATAAAGATTAAAAGTACAATGATTAAAACTAACATTTTCTCCAAAATAAAATCCGCCAGAGGTAACAGTGGAGGTCTTGCTGCGTTCTAAGGAAATAGTCTTTAATTCTTCCTCTTCTACATGAGCTTCTGTACTCGTAGCGCTTGCACTAGGTGCAAAAGTTTTCAAGGCTGCCTCTTTTTTTGTTGCTAGAGTCTTCAATATAACGCTCAGCTATAGTGCTGGATTTCCAGCCACCATGGCGCTTCAAGCACGTTAAACCTGCGCCGCCATCCACCAACAGTGTAGCTGAGGTTCTTCTGAGACAATGCCCTGTGTATTCTGTATAGTTCGCTAATTTTAAGAAAAAAGCTACCTCCCTAGGAACACTACTTATTTTATGGATTCCCATCACCTTCCTTGAGAATTTTCCATTTACATATTTCAAAAAAAATCGGCGATCATTCATATCTTGTGGGCGCAAAGCAACATATTTGTTTTATAAATTTAGGAAAGATTCCCCTACAACTGTAAATGATTTAATTTTTTTTTGTTTTGCTATCTGGAATTTTAATATGTAGCAGAGTTTTCAGGTTCTCAATGTCGTCTACCTTCATCTTCACCAATTCATCGTAACGACATGCCCCTGAGATACCAATAATCAAAACTATCTAAAAAATACAAAATATAAAGACTTTTCTAAAACTTACCTTCATTGCCAAGTATTTTTCGTCCGGCGCTTCCAATAAAAATTTGTTAAACTGGTCTTTTGTAAATACTTTGGCCTGCTTTGGGGTGTATCCTTCATTCTGCTTCTTTAGATATGCAGGAAGTTTCAACTATTTGCTTATATCTACGCCATATCGAATGCTCAAGAATGATTTTATCATCGAATATTGGGACCACATTGTCTAGATTTTAATTTTCATTTTTATTGCTAATTCGGCAAAATAAGCTAACATTACGGTTCCAGAGTAGCTTTTAATATTTTTTTCATCTCACCATTTTATAAATTGCTGAAAAGCGCGTTCATAAATTTTGCTCGATCTTGTAGGTAATAGATCATTTATTGCTTTATTTGCCGCTTTAGTAATTTCTGACGGCGTGTAGTTCTCCAAATCCATCATACTCCTAACAAACAGTTTAATAAAACACTAATAACACGGAGAATCTTCACAATTTTCAACTTGTTTAATGCTTTGTTTTCAACGCAACTTAGCAGCGCCTACTGCTGCTTGCCAGAGCACGCTAAGTAAATCTAACTATTCCTCATTTTCACAACCCAATTATTTTTCCTTATTTCACATTTAAGTGTATAAAACGTCTGAAGAAAAAATAGTATATTTTATGTGGAGCAAAGTGACTTTTTGGGGCTCATCTGTATTTGACGGACGAACGTAGTGAGTCCGTCCAACCTACAGTTTCGCCACAAAAAGTGTCACTTTAGCTCCTTATAAAATAATATACTATTAATTGCAACTTTTTAGGATAACTATGCAACTTCTTTTTTATACGTTCATAACTAAAACAGGTAACGTTGTAAAAACAAAAACAGTAATCTATGTCAGAATGACGTTTAAAACTTCATGTCAGATAGAGATCCATAGACATAAATATATGTTAACATAAATAAAACATTCCAAAGCCGCTCGCTTCTATAAAAATATCGATAATACAGCTTACATCTATGTAAAATTAAATTTTCTTTAAAAAATACGTCTACACTTTTTCTTATAAAATTAATCGTTATTCAGATAATAAAAAATTTTAATTAACACTTAAATTCTATATTAGGAAATTTTGCCGCTAAACTACGCGTCATATCAAAAAATTGCATAGAACATAATTAATCAATATGTTTTAAGGTCTATATCTACATATTTTTATATCTTTTAAATATGCAGCTGTTTTAAAAATATTTGATAAAAACCAAAAACTACCCCTAATAAACCCCCATTTCCGATGCTGGATTTCCCCCAAAATCTAATCAGCTCTCAGTAAAATGAAAACAAGCTTAAATACAACATTTTAAATACGTAGGTATTTTGTTCTGGAGTTATCGCAGATACTAACATACACCCATACATACATGCACGCACACACGCACGCGCACACGCAGGCACCGATACACACAGGCACTCACTCACACACACACACACACACACACACACACATACACATACACATACACATACACACACAAACACATACACACACACACACACGCACACACACAAACACGCACACACGCACTCATACACGCACGCACACGCGTACGCATACACGAACGTACACATGCACGCACACACGACCGCACATACACACGCACATACACACGTACACACACACGCCCACACACGCGCACGCATACACGCACACTCACACACACGCACTCACACACACGCACTCACACACACGCACATACACACGCACACGCACACACACGCACACACTCGCCCACACACACGCACACAAACACGCACACACGCGCACACACACGCACACACACGCACACACGCATATACACGCACACATACGCACACACACACACGCACACACGTACGCACAGGCGCACGCGTTCTGTACTCTGGTATTACTAATTATTGAACTATTTATATAAACACAATATTCAGCTATCCATTAGGCGCAAACACTATTTTCTGTATCATCAAATTTTGTCACGTTGTTGCAAGTTTGATAGGTACGTTATAGGTATATTAGTAATGTAGTTCACGGAAAAATCTTATTTGGAATGAAAGTAATTTAAGTTATCACCGCCTGAGTTAGAAAAATTAATTTTGTTAAGAAGAATAATAACGACTTTCTAAACTTTTTATTGAGGAACAAAAATACTGTAGCACAAAGTGTAATGTTACTTTTCTTTCATTTTAGCAATCTAATTCGAAAATTAATTAAAGATGGAATTATAATAAATGCCAATTATCATGAGAGATATATGAAAAGTGCTGCTATCAGAAATAAATGTTTTAAAAACCTATAAATTAGACTTGTTCCTTTAGGGGTTGTCTCCTTAAGACTTGTAGTATGAGTTCGGATGATTTGGGGTTACTTGATCAAAATGGGCTCAGTATAGATTATAAATTACGTGACGTGATTTTCGGAATAGGTAAAGATTAAATAGAGAAAATACAATTCGGTGAATTTTTCCAACGGTTCATTTCTCGAGTTGATTTTGTAATTAAATTGTAAAATTTTTTAACAAACTAAGTAATTGGAAATATTGAAGAGTCAGGAATTCAAGCAAACATAAATGCTTCTGGGGATGGTTTAGGATAGATCAAATATTAAAGTAACTTTACTGAATGTGTAAAATCTTAACTGTGTTCCATTAATATTTAAACCTCATCGCAAACCACATACGTTGTTGTGTATCACGCGTAGTGCTTGTGGCTTAATAAATATTAAGGGGGATGGAAGTTTAACATTAAGGGGGATGGAAGTTTAACTCGAGTTAAATTGAGCACTAAACTACAATGCTTTATACATATACACTTTCGAAGAAATAAAGTTTTAAATATTTATAACGTTCTTAAGGTTTTTAACAACTATTCGAAAATCCTTGTGAAAATATACGTTTACGGGAAAGAAGGATTAGAGAAGGAAAAGGTGTGTATGTAGATTTGTTATTGGAAACAGATAAACTTTGCACTAAACTCGTATGACTTTGTAGACAAACTTAAAGCGTTGATATATGTTTAAATCCAACTACTCGTATATATTTGAATTGAAATGGGCGTTTGTTTGAAATTTGATGATTTATATCTAAAGTACGCTCACAATAAAGATGTTTTTAATTGCTCTATACGTGCACTTCATCGGGATTTTTAACCTTTTCCATTTCGTTTTTGCACTTTTCCATTTAAATTGTTTAAAACAAAAGCCGAGGATTTAAAATATAAATTACTGATATGCACATAATTAAAATACTTATGTTTTAGATACTATCTGGTGTATTTTTTATTTATCTTTATATAAATTTATACGTTTTGATAACAATTACAGTTGTTCTGAGTAATGTTAATACCTAAGAACCATTTAAGATATCAAATATATATATATATATATATATATATATATATATATATATATATATATATGTAATTTTAATAAAATTATAATAATTGACATCTGTGAAATTCATAAATTTCTTGCAATGTTTTAATTTATATTTATTAATATAATTATAATTATCACCACGTCTGAGTCCCATGAAATATTTTGAGATGGATTCTATTAATAAATTACAACTTCAGTACGTTGTGCTATCATTAATTTATTATGACGATTAATGATAAACTTGTTTAATAAAATTGCCTCGACTAGCACCCCAGGGGATAGAGTTCAGTATTAGTTCAGTATCAAAAAAAAAAAAAAGATTAAACATTTGCGTTAGGTTCTTTTGCCAAAAATAAAATCTTGTGATTTTAAAATAAATCTGTATTGTATATTCTCAACTTTATTCAAACACCTTGTATCACCTGTAATTATATAACATGTTGCGCGCATGCGATTATCATTGACCTTAATTTGTGCACATATTTGATCATGACTAAACAATATCGAAGATATATTTTCGGTAAGTATCTTTTCCTTTTTAAAATAATATTGAACCACTATAAAATTAACGAATGGTTGTACTATTTCCAGACTAGTATATAATTTACCTAAATCCTTTACACACATGCACATAGGTGATAAACAATAATAATATTGAACGTAACCTCAAATAAAAATATAAGATTTATGTTTTCATTCTTTAAGCTGCTCGAATTTTCAATATTAATGTTCCAATATCCAAATCAGAAGTAATTCGAATTCCATAAATAATAATCCAACGGTGGAAGATCTACAGCATAAGCATATACAGGTATGCTACATACATATTTTCTTCAATACCTTTCAGAAGCACTTTCATTTTATTTATTATATTTTCAAATATAATAATTTAATTTAAGGTTAGTGTATCATAAAATACAATAATTTTATCTGCATTCGATTTTTATTTAATTGAAATTTTTCAATTTTAATTCTATTAAAATGATGACATCATGTTAATTTCGTTATGATAATTTTATATTAATCGAAATAATTGATTTACATGATTTACTTTCAATTGTTTAACGATACCACATCACTCGTACAAATATTCACGTTAACCTAACTTTAGATTTTGGAATTTCAATTGTTTAATACATGCATTATTGTAGGTTATACGAAACACACAATTCATTTTAAATTTGAATTCATGTACACCTCGAGTGACATGTTCTCACTTTGAGGAATTAACAGATAATGAGAAAAAAATATAACAACTTTCTGTGCTCTTCTTGCTTAACAATCAAAAGTTATAGTATTTTGTCTATACAAACATAACAAAGCTTAATTCTGATTCAGAAATTTCAGAAATTTGTAAATTACTAATTTTACACATAACTTTCTTACATAGGAACACATCTTAAAAAAATTATTTTTTTTTAATTCTACACAAAATTTCCTTTCCATAGATACCCGACTTGTCCTACTTCGTTTTGAAATTCTTAAACTAACTAAATTTCAATAAATATGAAAATTTTCATATACAAGTTTACTTATAACTAACTTATTCTACTTCCTACAGAAAAACTATATTTATTTATTATTTATTTATTTTATTTATTATTTATTTATTTATTAGTGTTATGTATACAATTAATATTTACACACGTCCAATATTAGTTAAGTATAATTTCAGGTTATGACAAACTACTCCCTTAAGTAACTAATTATTCTTCTGTTGCATTTAACAGTCCAGAATGAAGTGCATTCTCGTCAAACAATATTGTTTCACAAAGCATTACAACATTTGTGGATAAAAAATTTGAACAGGTAGCTTAAAATTTAAGAGAGAAACAAAGATCTCAAATCCATTGTAACATAAATATGGTGTAAAAGGCCATTATTAGGAAGAGATACATTGAGTTAACAAAATTTAACAATATTTATTAAGCTATAAAGTAGCAAAATTTGTAGATAAAAAATCTTCAACGTTGTAAAACGCATTTGCTAGTAAAAAATGTTTTAATCGTTTTTTATAAACCGCAATCTGGAGAGTTTTAAAGTCGGTCGGTAGCACATTATAAAATTTAATTGCATAGTAGTTGGGCCCATCTCTAGATTTCGATAAACGCATTTGTTTCGTTTGAATTTTTTCTTTGTGTCTAGTTAAGTGTTCATGAGTAAGTGTACGGTAATCTTTTTCGCGATTCTTAATAATAGGCAACATAAAATGTAAACAGAAGGTACAGTTAGAATATTCAATTTAATAAAAGCATCTTTACAATCTTCTCTGTATTTCAGATTAGCAATTATTCTTACTATTTTTCGTTGTATGGCAAATACTGATTCACTACTTTTGCATGATCCCATACTAAAATACCGTAAGAAAGAACTGAATGGACTAAACCGTGATACGCTGTTAATAGTGTACCTTGAGATGTCATATTAGCCAAGTTTCGCAGTAAGTATGCAATTCTGGACAATTTTTTATTAATAGCATTTATTTGATGCACCCACGTTAACTTAGGATCTAAATGTAAACCTAGAAATTTTACGGCATTAGAATTTGTTTTGTTGTTTTCTTTCAAAGTAAACAGTACGTTTTCAGTTTTTTTCTTATTAAGGCATATTTTATTAGCTAGAAACCAATCATTTGCTTTTTTTTGCGATTTCTGAACGTCCACAAATAAATCTTTTAAGTCCTTGTTTGTATTACATAATGTTGTGTCGTCAGCAAATAGAATAAATTTTGTGTTCAGATCACAGAGCGGTAGGTCGTTAATAAATATAAGAAATAAAATTGGGCCTAAGACCGATCCTTGAGGCACCCCAATATTAACCTTTGCATTTTTTGATCTAGATTCTTGAGTGACAACAAACTGGTAACGATTCTGAAGGTAAGATGAAATTAAACTTATACTATTATCATTAAAAGCATAATATTTCAATTTTTCTATTAGAATATTATGCGAAACACAATCAAAAGCTTTCGTTATAAACAGAAATTGATTCTATGACCCAAAATACATAAGGATACACCAGTTTGTAACACACTTATGGTTTATTTTGAAAACTTCCATCTCAACATCTATGTTCGTAATCAACATAACCTGGTTTCTCAATGTTGACACTTAAATTACACCCATAATGTTAAGTTGTAACACTTTCTATACACACTAATATGTAAGTTAGTAACAAATTATTTGTTTAATTTCGCATTATTCACTTATAAGTTATATGAATCTTATTAAATCTGTTCTATTTTCATACACTTTAGCATATAGTTTACTCCTCCTATATTAATTGATACAATTTATTTTCTTTTTGTTTTAGAAAAATATTATGTTACCAGACTAGAGTCTACTTATTCATATGGATTATATGAATTTTATTGAATCAACCACCTACTTTACACTTCCAAAGATGCTCGAAAACTATTAACATGAAAATTATATTGTTCAACTATGATCCTAATTTAATACTTGTGAAATTTGATTAACTAGCTAACAACATGTCCTATAATCACATTTGTACTTAGATTTATATTACTTTGAACTTCTGCAACTTGTGGTTTACATATATGTTTAATCAATTCCAATGCAATTACTTTATGTCTAATGTAACTTTTACTCTGAGCCAATATCTAACTAACTATGATATTTAGCATTATAAATATCATATCAGTATATATATATATATATATATATATATATATATATATATATAGGGTGGCGCAGAGAAAAGTTTCCACCCCGATTATTTTGAAAATATGCACTTTTTCGAAAAAAACGCAAAAACACGTCGATTTATACTGCAATGGGGACGTTCATTGTGGAAGTAAGAACCGGGGTAACGATACCCTCAAAATTCTTAAATCGCAACATGGGTCGAGTAGCATATAAAATTAAAGGTAATTTCATTCTCTTTAGAAAGGTATATATCGTTATTTAATTTTGAGCGAATTTTAGGGACGAAAAACTAAAAAAGTAAAGACGCATAAAAACATTTATTAAAATGAATACCCATATTTTTATTTACTTTAAATTGGACCAAATGCTTTTTAATTAATCAATTATTGAAAATGAGTTCGTTCCACTTTCGCACAATAGTAAACCCTTTTCTCAAAACTTTTTCGCGCATTTTTTAGTGTTTCCACAGTTATACAACTATTCTTTGGCCTTTGTCAATTTTCAGCCCCCGTCTTATAAATTACACATTTTTGTTGTCCCTTCTAAAAAGGATGTCTGGTGATCTTGCAGGCCATTCTATTGCTCCCCTTCTACCAATCCACTGATTTGGAAATCTATTGTCTGAATAGCGTCGCACTGGTGCAGCGTAGTGAGGACGCGCACCATTTAGTTGAAAATGTACCAAATTTTCTGAATATTCTTGATCATTTTCTAAAATTTGAGTTAAAGCAGAGTTAATTGCGTTTTTCCACAAATCCAGGTACATTTCACCATGCAACGCTTGGGGAAGGAAAAATGGACCAACGATATAGTCCCCATAAATATCAGAAAATTCATGGATTTGTATGACCACTAGCGACAGTTATGGTGATTAGCCAGACCTATTAAGATAAATGAGCATTCGTCGGCAAAACATACATCTAACGTAAAATTTGGATTTCTGGCTATAATTTCAAACATAGTTTCTCAAAATTGAAACTTTCGAATGTTACTATCCTCGTTTACTCTTAAAATAATTGAATTTGATAATGTAACTCTTTATCGTATTTTTGACACCTTGTTTTGGTCCCCTCATGGCAAAAAGCGCATCTTGTCTGTTTTTCTTGAGGACTTACGTAGTGATCCATGTGATCGTATCTTATTTCAGTTCCATTTTTTTGCAGATAATGTAAGGTCATTTTGATGCACCGTGTATGTGTGGTATTTTGATAACGTATGTAACGTGTTTTGAGTGTAGCTGAAGTGAGTTTGAATGAAAATAATTTTTATCAGTATGCGTAATGTAAGTTGGTGTAATTGATACGCCACTGGAAGTTAGTGAGGCATTGGTTATCATGTGAAGGAATATTTGAATGCTGCAGAAAGATTTTCGTGTTGAAAGCGTTAAATTTGGTTGAGAAATAATGTTTTGAGTAAATTTTTATTGATACGGCACTGGTAAAACTAATGGTCTTTTTGTTTAAAGACCAAAGAAATGGTTGTAGACGTATGAGTGAGTGAGTTTATGATATATTGATATTTTATTAACGTGCAGTAAGGAATATGGATGCATATTTTTGTTTGTAGAAATTTTTGTAATATGGTGTAATAGAAAAATTTAATGCATGTTTAATGTGAGATTTGCATAAAAAGTTGAGGGATAATCTGGTTAATCTACAGTGTGAATGTAATTGCAATTGTTGATTTCTTCGCAAAGTGTTTAGTGAATTTACAAAGTAATTCAAGATGGCTACGTTTATTTCACAACGTTAGCGTTTTCTTCCACGTTGGAACCTTCGACACGGCAAAGAAACGCACGAAATATTCAATTGGGATAGGTGAATTTTGATCTCAGCGCGAATTTATTGTGATGTATTGGAAATATGGCGGGCAGAAGGTATATAAGCGAGTGTCAAATTTGAGGAGTTAGTTGGTTAGAGGTTTTAGATAGTTCAAGCAGAGGTTGAGTAAGAGTTGCATAACCATTAGAATGGTTAGTATCGGAGTTTATTTGTGAAAATTATAGTGTTAGCAGAGCAAGTATAGCGACTGCATTAACCCATAATAATTTAATACATTGTGAGTTGAAGGAAAACAGTTTTTTTCTTCACGAAATAAAAAGTGCTTAGGCAAATTAGAAGTTAACACAGCAAATATTTTGTTATTAGTGTTCAATTGTGGAACGCGTGACCTAATATTAAAGAAAATAAAGAAAACTGAAGGAAACCATTTAAGTGACTGAAAGAAAAGTTTGTAAAATTTAGTTAAGTTATTGGTGAATCATTTGACATTGAATGTGTACAATCGTTAGCAACACCAAATTGATTGTATAAAAGCAAACCAGAACTTTAATGTGTATATGGAAGTAACCATTTTTCATTGTGATAAACGTTTGGAAAGGGCAAACATCACAGCGTAAGGTGATGTGATGTTAGACTAAAGAGCCCCTAAACCAGGTACGCGAGTGAACAAACCATAGACACTGCGTTAGTGAGTACTACAGCCGAGTGCGTAGGGCCAATACGGCTACCTATTGTGTTTTGAGTATAGTACATCTAAGAATTTAAAAAGGATTACCGGAAGCAGATCATATGGACTACAATTAACGCACCGAAAGATGATTAATTAATGTAATACGTAAGAATTAGATTTAAATTTTATTAAACCAAGACAAGTACGATTATCTTTTAAGTACATTTTTTTTTGTTTATTGTTGCGTTAATTACGGTTCATTCAAAGAAAAAAAGGTAATCGAACTTTAGTTATTTTGTTGTTTTTAGTGTTAGGAATTGGGGAATTTTAGTATTAACGTATTTATGTGCTTGGTGGTTTCTTTAAACCACGTCGTATATATTTACATCGGAATTTGTCAATATATATATTCACTGTTTAATTTATTTTGTCGTTTATTTGTGTCAATTGTGTGCGTAACTGGTTACACCTTCCGATAAGTGAAATTAGTCTGCATATTTTCGAATTTAAGGATCGATTGGAAATTGCGTAATGGGCCAGATCGAGCACAAAATTTCATTTTAGCTTTGAAATATTAATGCAGAACACTACTAACAAAGTACTTATTTTTTTTATTCAGCATAAATTACAGTTTTGAAGTATTAAAATTTAAACCAATTAATGAATGTCTAAATACGATTTTAAAGATAAAGTAGTAATAAAATATAAAGATATTATTGATGATACAAGCACTAACCGCTCTATGTTTGAATTATTGAGCAATCAACGATTGTTGAGATAACAATTCAACAATTAACATTGTTAAACCGATTTCGTTTATTTTATTTAGTATTTTCTAAATTGGGAATATTTATTCAATTCAAAGTTTTATGACAGAAATAAAAATTTATAGGTATACGAAGGATACTTAAAAATTATTCAAATTAACGTCTTACCATTTGGGAATTTTCATTTCTACAGGGCGTTCAATAAATTTACGACGACTGGTGTATTTTAGAATTTTTTTTAAGCTTTTGGATCAATTTATTTTGAAGTGTGATTGAATTTGAATGGTGAATGGTTTTACTGAGTAGGCTGCAATCCTGTCTTCCAATTTACCGTCGCGTCTGAGACTGTTTATTTTAGCAAAATTTAAGATTGTGGTGGCGCCTAGATACAATTTTTCCCAGACTGAGCTTTGTGAGTTGTAGATTTATGGTAAGTGTAAGGTGTTTGAAACTACTTTCCAATCATTTTATTCTTTATATCGACCACGCCCATTTCCACTGTAGCCGGCTTGGCAACGCGCTTATTTCGGTAAGCATAATGCGGTTTGGACGTGTAACAACAATCATGAATCTACAAAATATGTATAAGGAATTGTAATAAAAAGATTATGCTTACAGTATGTGGGTTTTTTATTTACTTTTATCTTTTACATACTACTACTGTCCTGACCTCCAGGATCTGGCTTGTCTCAGGACGAGATAGTTATTTCCCACAAGAACAGGCCAAAACAGCTCAAAACAGATCAAAAACGGGAATCTGCTTCCCCATTCAGGTAGCCGTTTTCCAGAAGCGAGTGGTCGCTTCCCACTTTGAAAGTCGTTGTTTCAGTTTTATATCCTGCTTCACGGAATTCAGATCGAACTTCTAGCTATCCTTACTTCAGTAACGTTTTAAATTATGATTCAATTGAGTTCCCCATTAAAATAAGTAATTTATATTGCGTAAAGTGACAGAGAATCCATAAACCCGTTTAATGCTTTTTAACGATGACGAAAGTTATCATTACTTTGCGTGGATTAAAAACATGTCAGCTTTATTTTCAAAACAGCCATCAAAATAATTTGAGGACCCAATTGAATAAGTTATATATGTTGGAATTAAGTATTAATATAAACTGTTAATAATTAAAAGTTAAATGCAAATTTAGGGAAAAGGCGTTTCCCGAAAATCATTTTAACATGTCCTGTATGTAGACAAAAATTTATAATCTTAAATGCATTGTCCCTAGAGGTAACAAAAAATGCAACACATTTTTACATCAAAATCAGCGGCTATTAAGGAAAAATGTGTCCTTGACTCAAGTACCTACGCTTTCCCCCATCTAAATTTAGTTTTAGATATTTTAAATTTAGATAAGCAATTTATTGTCTAGTAATAGTATAAATTCGTGATAATTACGAAAACATCTCAATGAGTGCATAAACATTCCCACAGAAATAAAACACTTGTATAAGCAACAAGTCTAGCCGTGAGAACGTATTTCTTAAGAGGTATTAACAGATATTCTTGGTAAACGTCAGTAAAGGTCATTGATGGAATGAATAATAGAATGTGTTATTGATCCCTGATGACTTAGTGCTTTGCTCATGATTGCAGTATAGCAGACGTTATGTCTGGATATCTGGAAACGCCCACCTAACTCATATCGAATTATTGATAAAGTTGCACGATTTTTATCATCTTTTTGAGCTCACGCTTGCCTTCAATGTACAAAAAACTATCATAAGTAGTCATTATTAGGTGGTTGTAGTAAATGTTCTCATGAGAATGTGATATTTGTGTCATTGAACTGCGAAGTGTTCTAATTTTTTAATGTTACTACTATACCTTTTTTAACTAGATCATTTTAAACTCAAACGAGCTATCATAAATTTGTGTACAGTACAAATTTTGGAAAATTATCAGTTTTTAAGGGACCCACATTTTGTGTAAATACGCAGTATCCCTTAATAAACTCATTTTAAAAATAAAGGTATTTAAACTTAAATCGAGACCAAAAAAACATAGCTACTAATATTTCTTTATTTTAGTAAATGCTATACATTGTGAACGTAAATATCAAAAATCCACTACCATTTCTAAATCAAGCTTTAAAATTATTATTAAATTTGATTAACGTAGGAAACTTGAGTAAGTGTAATCCACAGGAACACCTGTATAAGCAAAAGTCTATGAACACTAATAAAATGCATCATAATCTAGCAGTAATAACTCTAAACGTGTGAAAGTATTTCATATAGGATCTCAGTAGAATTAAGAACAGGTGTTCATAGATATTCCTGGTAAACATCAGTAAAAGGAGACCATACGATTGGAATTTCTTGAATCTTACAATATAGCGTCTGTCTATAAAAAGTTTATACAACAAATTGTTAATTAAAAATTATTATTAATTTTATTAACTACATAAATAAAAAGTTTACCTCAACTAGGTAAAGTTTTTATTTATGCATTTAATAAAATTAATAATAATTTTTAATTACATATTTACCTTTGAACTTATTTGTTCATAATAAAAACTTATAATAACAAATTGTTAAGTATCATATCGTTTTTGTGAGAAAGAATTCCATGATAGTAATGGTAACAGTTTTCGCTAATGGATCGTTGTCTATGGTGAAAAAAAAGTAAAAATATACGAGTCAATAAAAATTATAAAAATTAAAGCTATACACTTAAGTCGAATGATACATGTATTATTTATATTACCAGCGTCATTTTAAAACTGATAACTTTCAAAAATTTGAACTGTTTGCACAAACTTATGATGCATTAATATGGGGAAAAGATTATACTCCCACTTTATTTTACTTTAAAGACTGAGTTTACTAACAACTTCTACATTTAATTAGGAACTTAACTCTTTTAAAATTGATAGTACTTTACGTTTACTATACAACATAATAGAAAGGTTGCCACATTAAATTTTGCGGATTACACACACCTATTTTAAAAGGGTTCATCGATTGTTTAAGTTTTAGTAAATAACACTTCATAAGAGTTGAATTACTCTCTATATTTAGCATATTTTCATTCTTATCATCTAACTTATTACTAATATATTGTTCAACTAACCTATTTTTCCTTAATATATGAATGTACCGAATTACTTCATCTTTGCGTTTAATCAGTTAAAAGAATATAACTTCGCTCGATAACTAAAAAACAGTTGTGTTTATAAAAAATCCCACATTTGATGCTACCAATAAATTTTGACCTTGAAGAGCTTGACTCAATTTAACTAATACAAGGACCATTTAACCTTGACCTAATTTTTAGCACAGGCAACAACCTGTCATTCTTCTTGTTTCCACGAACTGAGTCTATTTTTAGATACACAGAGCCAATACAAGAACCATTTAACCTTGACCTAATTTTTAGCGTAGACAACCTATCATTATTCTTGTTTCAAGAAGTGATTCCATTTCTTTAGTAATATGATACCAATAAATTTTGACCTTGAAGAGCTTGACTCAATTTAGCCTATAAAAGAACCAGAATGTTCCCGCCGAAAGTGAGTGGCCTTGACCTTGAAGTTTAAATTTCCCACTTGACCTTGAAATTTTTTGAAATTTAAATTTCCCACCAAAAGTGGCCCAGAACCGGCCCTATATGACTACTTACCTAGAGAAGATCACCAACGCCAAAATCAAGGACAGCAGGATTAGCGAAGAAAAAAATTGATTCTAAAGCTGTATGGGTTACCAAAAATCCATAAGACGGACGTACCATTAACAATCGTAAGATCAACCGGGTCGCCACTACAACTAGCGAAGTATCTGGCACAACTACAACCATATACGGAACAAGCGGAATCCTACGTGAAAATGTGACCCACCTCTTCAAGATACTGAAAGAGCAAATAGTAAACTAAAACCATCTGCTAGTGAGCTTCGACGTTGTGTCACTATGTACAAACAAGTCGCTTTAGATAATTAAAGAAAAACACCGATTACCGAAAGACGTCATGATACTAACAGAACATTGTCTGAGGAACACATATTGCCTCTGCGAGGAACAACGTTACAAACAAGTCGACGAAGCACAAATAGGATCACCACTATCACCTTGATAGCCAATTTATTCATGCGCTATTTGGAAATGGAAATTATAAATACCGCCAATCTCAAACATGGGACATCTAAAGAGCGCCCACAACAAAATCAAATTTGCTCTGGAAGTGGAGGATGACAACAAGCTGCCGTTGTTGAACGTGCTGATATACAATAAGGATGGCCACCCACACTAATAGATACCTCAACGCTAAATCTCACCATTATCTTGCGCAGCTGCAGTCAGTTGTAAAAACAATTGTGATGAGATCAACGAGACTCGCGAACTCAACTCACAAAAGGGAGGAGATGCCAACAATAACAATGGCACTACTGCAAAAAGTATTTATAATGAGCAACATACGAAATGCCTCAAGACTTGTAAAACCGAGATGCACAGAGGAGCAGGAACCATCCGCAGTCACGATCACGCCTCCGTATGTAAAAGAAACAACAAATAAGATTGCGAAAATCCTCAGCCAACACAAGATACAGACAACTTTCAACACGGGCAGAAAAATATCTTCACTAATTCCAACACAGAAAACCAAAATTAACATGGAGGAGCAAGGAGCTTACACCAGCCCTTGCGGAACATGTGACCAGGTAAACAAGCAAGAGGATCAACGTTCGACGCGAAGGACAACGGTTATGGAGAGGAAGACATATACATCATCTCCAGCACAACGCGTAGACTATACATAACATACCGTAGCGTTTTAAAATACCAGGATAGCGAACATGAAAAGCGTGACAAAAAGGACCATCCGAGAGGCCATCGAAATTGAGAAACACCGAGCCTCAATACACGAGACCATTCTTAAAGATTCCCCAATACATGGAAGTTAATCTTTGCCAAACATCGCCACACAAGGAAACCCTTATCCTTGCAAGAATTACCTACTTCAACAGCGCCTACAGCAGAAAGAACAGCAATACCGAGAAAACGGAACAGGGGAAAGTAGCCGAAGTGAAAGTATACAACACCAGACATAAACAGAAAACGGGACAGCATGACGTCAGGTTAATTAAAAAGGTTGAAATAAATAACCCGATCATTATATAACCATGATCTAACAGATTTGCAATCAGGTAACCTGGTTTTTGAGAATTGGGTTCTATTTTCGTTGATCTCTAACCTTGATCTCACTAGAACTTGGTTTTAGATAACCTTGACCTAAGGAATATTATTACGCATTTGGCATATTATAACCTTAATTTTCGGTTCACAGCTCTAGGCTTCATCTTCAGAGACCCTGACGATATCGGTAGAACCTATTGCTCTCCACTAACTCAGGCCTGAACCAAAGCTTGGATCGGAAAATATCCGAGCAGATTGCCTATTTTTATTTTTTGCTTTCTTTCCAAATAGTTTCAGGGTACTATCTTCACAACTGACGGTACCGGAAAAGGGGCATCATCTTCAGAGTGGTATATGAAGTGGCCCATATTCTTATTTATATTATCAGATAACTTGACCTTCACCCTTGATAGAGTTAACAAATTGATTAAAACATTTACACTAACGCTCGCATTCGACCTTAGAGGTAACATATTACCACTGAATAAACACCGTTGTAATGATTTACATTCGTTTTTTGCAATTAGGGTTCCATACCATTACGTTAACATACAATTACGTTACCATATTTACATCAAGTTCATGTTTACGTCTCGTTTTGTCTTTATTGATGCAGCAAAGATTATCCGTTCTATATCTCTTTGGTTTATTATTTGGATTGTGCTGCTAGTGTACTGCAGCCAGCTGTGGTTCACGTACTTGGGATTGTGTGATCGTTGAAGTTACATTTGTATTGAAGCGGGTGAAATCCTGGGTACCTTGAATAGAACATAAGTCTACGTAAACACAGGTCAGCTCTTTACTTTATCGCATGTATAAATTGCCTTCAGCAGATTACGATCGCCTACAACGATATTAAGTACAGTTACCTTAATTCTGTTAGCAAGTATTTGACAAACATTTTACCCAAGAATGCAACTCATACCTAAATTGCCTTCAGCAAGTTACGATTGCTTACAACGAAATTAAATACATTTATATTAATTCTGTCAACGAGTATTGGTTAAACATAACACCTGTAGTATAAGTTCGGTGATAGTTTGATACCTGGCTTCAGCTAATTTCTCTCATGTAGAACTGCTATATGTTAATTAAACCAGTATTTAAGATTTTACGCACACTGAACAATCTTTTGAATAATGTTTGTCAAAATTAATTTTATGTGCCACGCCCGTAGGGAGCTCATGTATAGCCTGCAATTTGGGGATAATTAATTTTGTACTTCTGGTTATGTGGTCGTGCGCGGTAGCTTTGCTGCAACTTTTATGTTTATACCATATGTAACTTTATTATGTAGCGTGATATTGAATCATGTCAATGTCAGCGCGAAAAGTTCTTGCTAATTTAAATGCTATTTGGTAACTCACATATATAATATACACGATTGTTTCATGGATAAGGCTGTTCGGATCAATTTCTTTTTCTAATTTAAATTGCTTAATTACTAATATTCTTTTTATTGTATGACTTATTTTATTTATCATTCATATATTTATATAACTATACCATAACGTATGACTTATTGCCTCCTTAGTTGGGAATTTAAGGAGAAAAATAAATTTACGTTTGTTGAGGGAATTGTCACTTAATTACTATTCCTATTACTGCCTGTTTCGAGCTTTACAGGCGCTCTCCCTCTTCCAAGCAATAAGAACCTATTTTCTTTTCCTTCTTTTTAAAACCTTATGGCGCCTATTTCGGTTATTTTCTCACTAACCAAATTCTAAATTTAACCTACTTTATCGATACCTCCAAAAAACTCATCCGACTGCTCTGCGGTCTTCGGACCGTTTAATTGAGTTTTAGCCGAGCTCACTCATTTATCCCGTATTGTGCCGTGTGGTGGTTAGACACGTGGCAAGGTAAGAATCCTTGCATTAGCGATTCTCTAACCGTAGCAAAATGGCCATACTTACAGCCTGTCTACTTTGGCAGTGAACAATAATTTTCAGAAATTCGCCCGACAAACCTTGCCGAATCTTAACTTAACTTTGTCCACCTTGCCGAGGGATACAATTTCCGAAATTGTTCTTTGGTAACGGGGGCAACATCTTCTTCGCTAAAACTATCTTGTCCTCGTACATAGTAGGTTTGTGCTTTACTTTTTATTTAGTTATAACAAAGTACCGACTGACCGCCGAAGGGCTCACAGTCGAAGATAAGCCGTTCTCATCCAGCGCGAATTTGTGTTTCTTATATGTGTTTGGGCTGCTTTGGGGTGAGTACGTCCACGTGGTTCTCAGCCTCGTTTGGGTGTTGAGATAACTAAGGGAGAATTGCTTTCCTCACGGCTTTGCTGATAATTTTAATCTACTGCTTTTCTTTGGCTATGACCCTTCAGTTTTGCTAGGAGGTTGTTATATTGGTTAATTATGCTGTAACGTTATTTGAGTTATATGTGTTCAAACATTGATATTTGCTTATTTGTTATATTATTATGCTGGGTATCTTAAGTATTTCTTTCTCTTCTCTAAAGTAGGTATTACTATTAACAGTAGAACCGGGGTACTTTAACTTTCACTTTTTTCGTCACAAGCCCCGCCCATTGGGGCATCTTCCCCTCTAATTTTTTACTCAACCACGTGGGAGCCGTATTT
The DNA here is from genome assembly GCA_036346205.1 of Vesta saturnalis. Lineage (NCBI taxonomy): Eukaryota > Metazoa > Arthropoda > Insecta > Coleoptera > Lampyridae > Vesta > Vesta saturnalis. The sequence goes on along the minus strand of JARFJB010002450.1, from coordinate 92,174 downwards.
TTGTCAGCCATTTTTTACGGCTTCTTTTCGGGGGCCATTTTCAGCCCCTCGATGGAATTTCCACCCTAATTTGGTTGTATTAAAAGCTGTTTTACAGTTGAGCCCCTGAAAGGTAGGAAAATGCGTGCGCATACAATGTTCGGAATGGAGGTCCTAAGGACATCCCTTTCACCTGATTCGTTTCTGATTGGTTCTTAGCCCCACCCAGCTTCAGAGCTCTTATTGGAGGCTTAAAGCTCTGCAATGGTTACGGTGGGAAATTTGAAATAAGGGGCTCTAATGCTAACTTGTAAGACAGCTATAAGAACTTGTGTTAGGTATGCGCCCTCTTGTCGTGGCCTCCTTGTTGCGAAACTTGAATTTTCTTGTAGGGTCATCTAGTGGTGTATGGGCTAATGAATATTTTTTCTGTAATATATGTATCGTCACTTAGTGGTAGGACTAATTAAGGTTTGTTTGTGGCGCCATCTAGTAGTGTATAGACTAATGAACATCTTCTGCAATAGAAGTTGATCATGCACGTCTCTCTCCCTCTCGGCTATTTTTCAAACAAATCAATCAATCAATCAACTAAATCAATCTCAATAAAAACCAGATCATACCTTACAGTTTGCGAAAACCAACTTACAGTTCAAAAATACTAATTTGGTTTAATTAATTACAGCTTGCTTGCTCAAAAATCAGCCACTGTTCAAAATACCAAATTGCTATAACGAAAATAAAAGGTTTTAACGGTTTATTATTACATGCGAATCAATAACTACGAGGTTTAAAACCAACAAATACGTACCGCATAATGCTATTAATTAATTTATTAAAAAATAGCGTTAACACTCCCACCTTTATCTAATTACCTACTAAACAAACGAGTAGAGATGGTTGCTTTATGACAGCCTTCTCCTATAATAACACATTAAAATCTTTATTGGGATTTTTGTGAACAATATCAAGTAAAATATACATTAAAAATAATACGCATACCTTCAGATGTGTTTTTCTTTCTACTGTTCTAATAATAACTGTGTTGGAGAACTAAACTAAATATTGAAATATGTTATACAGTTTATTAAACCCGTTTTGTGTTTTTACTTAGGTATAGTTGATATAAAACTGGTTATTGGTTTCTCCCATCGTTAAGTAATTCGTAGAAATGTAAATATACAAACCTAATTATCTCTATCACCTTGCTGCAACCCGTATTTACCTTTCCCTTTCGCAGACCTTATATGAATTTATATAAAACGATGTTTTGTTATTTACAACTTACGTTTAAAAGATTTCACCTATATGATAAAAACGTTTTTATGGAATGCAGTTATTATTATTAAACAGTTATACAATTTCATTTCATATGAATTGGAAAGTAGCAATGAGCCGTCAACATCGTGTTAATTAATGTGCTTACAAATATTTTAAAAATTTGCTGTTGCAAAAAACATTAAGGTGTAAATAATAATCATTTTCTACCCTAGCGTTTTATACAGGCAGATTCTCTATCTAAACGGTCAGAAACTTTACATTCGAAAATTATACCTGATTTATTTGTATGTTCAATTACACACACACACACACACACACACACACACACACACACACACACACAAACACACACACACACACACAAATTACTTTCAAATAAATGAGTAAGTAGGTAATTAGACATTATAAATTAGATATACATCAAAACTATTATTGTTAATGCACGATGCGCGTGTTGGTTTTAGTAAATATTTAAAAGAAAACAATAAAATAGGGTTATCTTGATGTTAAAAGATGAGCACGATAAAACAGAGTAGGCTATACTTGTGATTGCAGATTTTTTTTTCACCGAAAATTTTTCTGCAATAGAAGTTGATCATGTACGCCTCTCTCTTGTTACGGAACTCTTAATTAAAACAACTAAACTGCTAAAAACGCTTTTATTTATCATATAGGAAAAATTTCGCGACGCGAGGCTTTCGGTGAAGGCTGTTTCGGCGATCCCTACTCCAACCCTCCCCGATCATAACCGAGATTGTAAGACAGGTATAGGCATCGCAACTTGTTCTCAGGTCTTCGCCCCTTGTAATCTGAACTTGTTCAGGGGCCATCGTGTATTGTCGTGGTACCCTTGGCGGAAAATTTGAATTTGTATTATAATAAGGAGCCTAATGCTAACTTGTAAGACAGGTGTAGGGCTGCGCAACTTGCTCTCGGGGCTATGTCCTTTGTCGAGGCCCCATTGGCGGAAAATTTGAATTTGTATTTAAGTCTTTGCAGGTTATGGCTGGAAATATGAATTGGTATTGTAATAAGGGGTATAATTTTAACTTGTAATACAGATGTAGGGCTTAGAAACTTACTCTCAGGCCCACGCCCCTCGACCAAAAGTTTGAATTTGTTTGTGGTGCCATCATGAGGGAAATTTGAACTTGTATTATAATAAGAGGACGTAACGCTAGTTATACGATAGACATAAGGCTTCGCAACTTGTTTTCGGGTCTCTTTCCCTTGGCGGGAAATTTGAATTTGTATTTAAGGGTTTACATTCTGATTGCGTATTGCGAAAAATTTGAACTTATATTCCAATAAGGGGCCTAATGCTAACTTGTAAGACAGGTGTAGGGCTGCGCAACTTGCTTTCAGGACTTGACACCCCTACCTTGGCCCCATGTCTGGCTGGAAATAGTATTCTAATCAGGGGGCTCTAATGCTAACTTATAAGACAAATACAGGAACTTGTGCTAGGTCTGCGCCCTCCTGTGGTGAATCAGAAACTAATCAGGTGAAAGGGCTGCCCTTAGGACCCCCATTCAAAACATTGTATGCGTACGCATTTGCCTACGTTCCAGGGGCTGAACTGTAAAATGTAACGGTATAAACGGGTGGTAGAACGGGATTACAGATAAAATTGGCCTTTTTGCATCGACCAGTCAGCGTATGGGAGTGGGTAGGATGTTGATAAATTTTGCACATCCAGAATAGTAAATCGTACGTAAGTCAAAGTAGGGGGATCAGATCGATTAAGCGCGCCAGAATGTTTGGTAGTCAAAATAAGGGACGTCGTGCCAAAATTACGAATACATAGCGTGTCTAAACATACAAAAAACATACGCCTACCTACCCGCAATCAATCCCAGGTGTCCTCGACAGCAACTCAGCAAACCACCTGAAATAGGGCTTCAAAATAGCACTACACGCCTGACAAATAAAAGGGTGTTAATCACTCAATAATGTTACGTTACGTTACTACACCTCAGTATAAATAATTAGGCATAATATAATGATCTTAACAAAACAAAACAAAAATCACCCTTAATGGATGCACTCTAAATGAATTCATAGTCAACTAGAAGTCAAATAAAACACTGAATATCATTAACGCTATCCCTCAATAAAGAAACTGTAACTTCGTTACGTTAAAACTTAAGCTCCTAAATTACCGGTAAATTTGCAATTTAACAAAAACTTTTATGTAACACAAAAGGGGTTTTCACAGAATTAAAACAAATTTATGATACAAAGCTATAATAAATTAAAAAAAAAAATACAAATGTAAACATACTATAATGCGTATAAAAAAAAATAACAAATGCTTAATTGGCGACGGGAGGTCTGGCCAGAATTCTGCCTAACGCAGTTCTAAATCGCTTAACCTAAATATTTCGTGGATTATTAAACCACACTACTTCAGGGTCAATTGCCCTTTAATACAAAAATGAAGAGTGTGAAGGCGGAGCGTCAGAATTATGATTACTTACAATAATTAAACCAAAGCAACAACTTAATTTAAAAGGTAACCGACTCCGCTTTCAAACCTTCGTTAACAAAGAAAATAATTTAAGGCACACACGCAAAAGATCTTGAAAATACTCAATAAAACACAATGTTATACTACCTTAATGTCTAAGTTAGCACCTCTTCTGTGTTACCACAATCGAAAATGAACCCGATGACCAATTACTGCTATTACGGATACGGAATCTCCCTAGTCTGACACAAGATGATGAGTGATAATGTTGACTATTTCTTTTTTTTCAAACGGTTCCTTGATTGAATCTCGGTAAAGTGTTACTGCGTTAATTAAAAACTTCGTTTAAAGTAATTAATTGTGCGCTCAACTTGCTCGATAACTTTTATCTTTTAAATAGTTTTCTTTACACTACCAATCCCAAAAGGTTATTAACTTTATTTATATAAATCTAGTTTTAATATTCTGCGAAAGTTTCTTTGTACTTCAACACGCCCTGCACGGCAATTAAGTGGCACTCCAAGAACGTTAATTTAATAAGTCCGCAACAGCGACCTAAACCAACGAGGTCACAGAAGCACTAAAATAACACGACGGTGATCCCCAGGTAACTTGATTACGTAAAATCGAAATCGGCACTAGGTCTCGTCCTTTGGTGATTGAACAATTTCACTTAAAACCCCTTCACAGGTTTTCTTCAAAAAGTAGGTAACTACCCTCACAACACGAAAGTTTGTTCGTTAAACACCAAAAGGTCCAATCTATCAACGTTCTAACCAACCCCTTAAGCCGTAACAACAAACGTCCCAGTAACACTCCTCGAGAGCACTGTCAAAAGCCGAATCGCCCAAATTATTACCAAATTCCATCTTGGATTTTCGAATCCCACCACTCACAAAAAAATCTCATTTAATCTAGTTCCACTAATTAAGAAACGGAAGGAGAAGATATGATACCCCCTATCCACAATTTTTGTTCTCAAAGGTAAGGGCTGGATAATTTTCAAAATTCTAAACGTCAGCAGAATCAACGTGAAAAATATCTCGGTATTTTCATTTAAGTTCAAACAGTTAGTCCCACATTCTATCTTTATGACTCAAAACCAACATACTCAATATTAAACTGAACCACTGCAATTAACCGACTCCATGTCGCCCGAATGATATCAAATACATTTAAATCTACGTTCTTTCTTTAAGTTACTTAATTTTACAAAACTTTCTATTAAATTTTAAGGAAATCCAACGAAATAAACATTATTTAAACTTATATACAACTATTTACAAATAAAACGCTACTCAACGTTCAATAACCGGGGAGCAATAAGGAACACAATCTCTCAAAATTTAAATGCAATATTACGAAAAAATCAATAAATTTAGAAACCAATTATCGATGATTTCAAATCTCATTCCTTAAATTACGGAATAGTAATTCACAAACAAAAAAAACTTAAGCTCGAAACACACCATCCTGAAAGGTCGCGACACACGTAAAACAAATTCATCCATACAGCTCAACTCAACAGCAAAAATTTGACGGTAAATCGCTAGAAAATCGTGATCCTATCACAAAAAAAAGCTCTTAATACAACCAAATTAGGGCGAAAATTCCATCAAGGGGCTGAAAATGGCCCCCGAAAAGAAGCCGTCAAAAATACCGCTCTCACGTGGGCGAATAAAAAAGTAGAGGGAATGTGCCCCAGCGGGCGGGACTTGTGACGTAAAAAAGTGAAAGTTAACGTGCCCCGGTTCTACTATGAACTTAAACGTAAACTAGCTTTCAGTTATCCGAATGCAACTCTTGATAATTTCATTACTTATTATAATATCATATTGTGTATATTAAGTAAATTTTTTTGTCTAACTTCCGTATTAATGTTAACTAACCTAAAGGACATTAATGTTAATTTATAAAATTTTGGGGTTACTTGGTTTCATAATTAATTACATTATAGTTTTTAGGACTGCGTTTTATTACTTCTTTCGTCATTGTTATTGTCTACACTACCTCTACTATGATAGAGCTGGTACGGTAAGTTTTGGTACAGCGTGGAGATTTGCTTGTAAACTGTCTCACAATCCAACCACGTCGCAGTTTTAAACTATCAGTTTTAGAGAGGTATCAGAAAAATCTTATATAACAATTTATCCAAAAACTATTTTTAACAAAGTCGTCTATACTTCGTGATCTTAAGTCAACAGTTTTGCAGATAAAAATACTATAGGGTCTCGTGCAAAATAGATTTTGCGGCTTTATTTACTTATTACTCTACAAAACACTTTCATAAAAAAAACATTCTAAAATCGAAATATCTTAAACAAAAGTTTCTATATGCTTTGATCAAAAATTGATAGTTTTCGAGATAGTCACAGAAGGTAACGTGTCTTCCATAAATTACGTGAATAGATTTTAACTAAAATTTGATAGAGTAGTAACTGAGTTTAATAAAATCATTCTACTTGTTATACTTTAATTAGAGACGTCGCAGAAATTTTTGATTTAATAGACTCAAATAATCGATAGTGGGAGTTTTTTTCACTCGACTGGTCCAATTTTTTTAAGTCTTTATGCAAGGAAAATTTTCCAGCGTGATGACTTTTGATACAATTCAAATTTTGGAAAACAGGAAAGTCATTATCTATCGTGTACTTTTGTAATTACTCTATCTAAACAAAAAACCTTCATTTTAAAGCATAATCACAATAATGAATCATTCCTTAAAAGTCTTGAAACAAGCGCTACCTCAGAATTTATAATGAAGAACGCTTTGTTTAATTAGTTCAAAGTTACACACCTTTTAGTTATAATTAACTCAATCAAGGGTGTATAAATAGTTATTTTAGTCGCTAGAGCGTTAAGAGCTTCTATTTGTATTTGAAACAGTGAAATAATTTCCTTTGGATTGTCACGTCGTTGAATGTATGAAATAACGTCGTAAAACAAAATATATATCTAAAAGGGGAAATTCTAAGCGTATGTCAACCCCCATAAGCTGCCAAGAACCTCTCATCCACCATTACTATAAGACTACGTTATTTAGAGGAAATCTCTGAAATCGAAAAAGCTGATTTCGATTTTTATTTATCGCATAAATTTTATTAAGGTTGACACTATCCGTATAGGTAAGTTTCAAACTATTCAAAGCTTCTTAAATATTTTTCTTTGAAAAGAATTTACGTAAAATGAAGGTACATAATTGAGGCATAACATTTTTACTAGCGTAATAACTTTTATGATGATTCCACTCTTTTCTTCACGTTTTTTTATGATTATAGAATATATTTCTGAGAATTCAAAATTAAGTTAAACTGCTACACAATTTATCCTTCTTTATTGTTTTTAATAATGATGTTTAAAATAAAATTAGAACTTTTGCGAGAGGTAGATTAGTCTTCTATAACGCTTTTACCTTCGGTGGACGGTCAGTTGTTATCAAAATTGTCTGAGAGGAGCGGGCGGTGAACTGCGGTTGGACTATCGCGGTATAATCGGGTTACTCGAGCGCCAATCTAGGTAAATGGTGATATAGAGGCCTAGATTCCTCTTCGCGGAAAATTAAAGGGGTCAAAGCGGTCCAAGTAGCGTCAGTGAAGATGTCGGTCTACCAGGGTTTCTGAAGATTTGAATCGGTGCCGGTATTTAAGACTTGTGTCGTTGTTGAGTCAGAAATGCGCGGTCTCGGTAGTATGACTTCTGATACGGAGGTCGGAAGCAAATGTTTTTTATGTCGGATAAATAATAAAAAATTTATTTTATAAGTTGGAAATTAAACAACAGAACGCTTCGTCAAACAAAAAAAATATAAACCAAACTCTCGGTCTCAGTGAAGAAATTAATTTTGTTAACGCGGGTAAGTGGGACAAATTAAATTAATATTTCTCGGACAAAAATAATACAAGAAAAATTGGTGGTTACGCTGCGAGGACTCATCCTCTAATTCATTCGGGCAGCTAAAAAAACAAAACGCACTATAGGGCTTGGCGATGTCAATTAATAAAACAATTTTTCACCAACGGTGGCGGAAAAAAAAATATCTAAATTCCTGAAAAAAAAAAATAACAAACAAGAACCAAAAAACGCATTCAAGACGGTAAAGAAATAAACTAATAATTTTTCATACACGGTCAGCTATCACTAAAAAAAATGGTAGCGGTAAAACAAAATTAACAACTCCAGTGATTAAAATAATTAACAGAATCAAGGAAAAATATATATAATTGCCAATGGCGACGGAAAACCAAAACTAAATTCGTACAAAGAATATAAGCTAAAAATGTCGTTTGTCTAAACAGGCTATAAAATAGTAAACTAATTAACCCTTGTAATCTGTTTGAGACGGATAAAATGATCACCTATAAAGGTATAAAAATAATTAACGTACGGATAGCCAACTTAATATTAGTAGAAAAACGGACTTAGTTAAGACGGAAACGGTAGTGTTTCTCAGTTGCAGAGAACCTCGTTGATAACACGCGTACCTATCGGATTATTGCACACGAGCAAATACAACTTTACTTAAATATCTTTTCCATAAATGGAATAGCTACACATATAAGGTTTACTACTTGTATCTTGTTTAAAAAAAACAACGGAATAGCGGACGGGAATTTATGAACACGTCAACAATAGTAAATAAATCAAATTAATTTACTTAATCAATAGACTTACTCGAATAGATCAGGCATGCACAGGCACTCACAGAACTCGTAATAATCCCATTTGATTCAAGTTTTGAATAGTCCAAAAGATATCGCGTTTGGCGTATTTGATAAGAAAACTCGTCTTTTGAACCTGAAATATTTTTATGTGAAATGGGAAATGTTTATGTATTAAAATTGTGAATTTATGGAATTATAATGAAAATCATTTAAAGTAAAATCACTGCATCTTGCATTTTTTTTATTAATAAAACTGTATCTAGGCTATTGTGTAAGAATTTATTCACTAAATTAATTTTTTGAAATTATAAAAATACCGGGCGGTCACATAAATAACAATTTGTCACAAAGTAAGGATTTATTTTAAATCGTTACACTTCGTTCCCTCGTTTATAGCATCTCACGCCAGCGTTTGAAAAATCATACTCAAAACAGTATCTATCGTCAGTAAAGCAATGGATGGGGTTAGTTGTTGAAGAAATAAGGTCATTTATGTACAGCAGAAAAAGTGTAGGCGCTATAACGGATCCCTGTGGTACGCCCGCGTTAATGCTAACTTCTTTTGAAAAAAAGCCATCAACTACGACACGTGTTCGTCTTTTATCAAGGAAACTAGAAACCCAGTTGATGAGAGTATCATTTAACCCAAACGAGGTGAGTTTGGCATGTAAACACTTATGCCAAACTTGGTCAAATGCCTTTGAGATATCTAAAGCGACTACAACTGTTTCACCGGACTGCTCTACTGTATTGTTCCAAACTTGGGTCACATATGAAAGAAGATCACATGTTGAACGACTTTGCCTAAACCCATATTGGTGGTCACTAAGGAATTTGTTAGTTTCAAGGAACGTGAGCAGTTGCTGATTTATGGCTTTTTCCATGATTTTAGACAAAATGGAAGTGATGGCAATTGATCGGTAGTTTGAGGGATCGGTCTTATCGCCTTTTTTGGGAATATGTTGAACATTTGCTAACTTCCATGATGAAGGGAATTCCCCAGAAGACAGAGATCGTATAGAGCTTAGATAGGACTGGTACTAGTTCGGGGGAACATTTGTAATAACTAATGCGCAGTTTTACAAATTTTTTGATGCGAGGCATTAAATTATAGCACTGGGCGTTAGCCGAGGCAAGAGTTATTCAGATGCCGTGTTTGCCGCAATTGCTATTTTTAGTTTCAACTACATTATACGGCTTCAGTGGTTATGTTTATTTTATCACAATAATAAATACGTGTTATAAAAGAATATGTGTTATGTCACAGCCACCTAAATAATAATAATAATAATAATAATAACGGATTTATTGCCCAACAGATCCAATTACAGGACAACATAAATAGATAAATAAATAAATGCAGTGTACGAACTTAGCAATATCATATATAAAGAGTACTTCAGTAATAATCATGATTAGAACTTATGCGAGAGGTAGATTAGTCTTCATTTCCTCGTTTATAACATCTCACGCCAAACTTTGAAAAATCGTACTCAAAATAGTACTTGTAATAACTAATGCGCTGTTTTACAAACTTTTTGATGCGAGGCATTAAATTATAGCACTGTGAGTTAGCTGAAGCAAGAGTTATTCAGATACCGTGTTCAGTTACAGAACAATTATTGATATCAAAAGTATTTGGTAGTGTGTCAGTGTTGTGCGAGGTGTCAGATATGTAAACGTCAGATTGTTTCCAGACATGTACCTCGGTACTAAAAAATTAACTAGTTCCAGAAGTTGCAGACAATCAATTTTATTAGGGAGAAAATTAAATAAAAAGGTAAGCGTAATCTCATATCGACGATATTTTAAAGAACGGAAACAGAATCGTTTTAGTACACAGTCGTGATTGAGCTCTCTAGATGTTTTCTAGAATATGAATCTGATAATTATAGATCGGCAACCAAATTAACGAGTAATTTTGCTTCTGATTAAACAAAAAAATAAAGATTTTAGTGGAGCTATATTATGAAATCTAGATGTTCAGAAAAAGTAAATTTGTTATCGAAGCAAACACACAGGTCTTTAATAACAGTAGATCTTGCAATGATGAGCGAGTTGATAGAATAGTCACAGCATACTGGCAATTTTCTTCTTGAATACGAAACAATTTTGCATTTGGTTATATTAAGTGCAAGACAATTGTTGGTACACCAATTATGTAAAGAGGTAACTTGCTTTTGAATCAAGTGACAATCAGCGATTGAAGATACTGGAGAAAAAATCTTGAGATCGTCAGCAAGAAACAAATTACCACATGTTATAACGTACGAGAGATCATTGATAAAAAGTAAGAATAGGAGAGGACCCAATGTAGATCCTTCAGGGACACCTGATGTAACTGATAGTGGTTTAGAAATGAAATTGTTATAAGTAACAAACTGGGTACGTTCTTCTAAATAACATTTAAAAAGAGATATCAGTGCTGCAGAGAATCCAAAATTACTTAATTTAAGAATAATAATATCATGACAGATGCAATCGAAGGCTTTAGCAAAATCGGTGTATACATCCACTTGATCACAACGATCAAGCTCAGATGCTATACATTGATTAAGACACATTAAATTGGTAACGGTTGATCGACGTTCCATGAAACCGTGTTGATACGGAGACATAAAACTCTTAACCTCAAGAAAAATACGACGATATAATATTGTTTCAAAAAGTTTAGCAAAATTATTTAAGAGACTAATAGGCCGATAATTGGTTACATCACTGGGGTCGTCCCTTTTAAGAATGGGGCAAATGTAAGTCAGTTTCCAAACATTAGGAAAAGTACTGCCTGATAGCGACAAATTAAAGATAGAACAGAGGGGAGCAGCAAGAAAATAAACGCAATCCTTAATTAGGAAAATAGGTATTTGATCAGAACCAACGCTATTTTTAATTTTAAGTTTGCGTATAGCCGCTACAACTTCGTCAATTGAGATTTCCGGAATAGAGATGCTGGCTGAGTTTATTGTGCTATAAAGATGTAATAGATTTCTAACAGTTGACGGGGATATATGTTGCTAAAATATTGTCTAAATGCATCAACAACTTTGGAGGGATTGTCAAAGGTGAGATTAGGATTTATAAAGTTCCAGACATATTTAGAGTCAGAAGAGATGGAATTTTCAACCTGTGAGAGATAGTTTCGATAGGCATAATTGATTTGGGATTTAATTAGTCTTTTAATACGTTTAAACTCACTCAGGTGAGAGGAATTCCTATGCTTGTTATAGTTCTTTAAAAGTTGGGATTTTAATTTAATGTTACGAATAATAGGCATACAACGGCTATTGTGCTGCTGAATTATATACTTTGATACCATCTTGGGCTATCTTTGCGAGAAACACTCGATTCGCTCATTCACATCATCAGTATGCAGTATAAATCTCCACTTGTCGTACCAAACGGGCGCAATCCACGTTTTTGTACACGGCTTTTAAACTCTGGAATGATCTCCCTAGTTCCTGTTTTCCTCTCACTTATGATATGAGAAAATGTTAGGTAGCTGTTCATAGGCATCTATTAGCAATTCATTATCCCTCTATCCATCCTCCTAAGTGTTTCTGAGTGCTTTAGTACGATAGGCCAAATTTAGCCTGTTCAGGTCCACAATCATAATATATATATATATATATATATATATATATATATATATATATATATATATATATATATATATATATATATATATATATATAACCAGTGAACCATTTTAGGTATTTTTCTGATTATAACGGAACATCTTGGTTAAACAATGAGTAGATGACGTTATAAAGCTGATCTCAAGCCTGATTCACATCACTGAAGCTCTTTGGAAATGACCAGTTAGTATTGGACATGGATAAATACAAATTAATATAATCTGCTTTTTTAAAAGTAAACTTTTTGTTAGTAGTGTTAGTAACAAATCGTATTATTTTATTGAACTTACAAATAAGTTCTACCTCCCAATGGCGGATGATAATTATCTTCCGTAACAATATCATGAAACACCTTACAGTATAAGTCAGTTAATATTAAATCCAATAGCCTGCCTTTAATATTAGTTACAAAATTAAATTGCTTTAAATTAAACATATTAACAAAATCTTTCGACGTATATATATATATATATATATATATATATATATATATATTATTAAAACCACAAAAATATAATTAAAATGAGCTTGACGAGGGCAAGTCGTGAGCTTGTAGTTACGCCCACAGTAATTTATAATTTATCATTATAATACCAAAACTAACAACTAACAAATAAAGTTCCAACATCCAATAGACATTTATTTACAAGCTGAAATATCTACGCTTTGAATAACATTAGCTATACTACACAAATCGGTAGATGAACAAGGAATATTGTTCCAGCACCTCAAGTTAAGTTTATAGTCTTATAATCGCGATCATTATGAAACACGTTATAGTTTTTAGGAAACAATTCTGAATTTGATCTACTTGAAACTAATGCGGTTTCAGTGAAACACATAACATCGTAATCACAATCACAGGCATAAGAATATTGTTTACTTACTTTTGATTTTTGCAGTAGAGGCAATACTAGGAACGCCTCGAATATATTCGATAGTTAATTGTGGCTCACCATTATTCAATATTTGTAGAAGCAAATCGCGCAAAAACGTTTGTAATCGCGTTGCATCAGAGTTTCATCAGATGATATGGAGATGTGAGATTCTTTAGATAATTTATATTTATTTTTCAATACGTCGAGAGCATCCTCTCTACTGTTCAACACAACCTTGATAGGGCGAGGTCTACCAGAAGACGAAGGTGTACGGCCTAGTCGATGAATTTTTATTTTATCAGTCGCTACTGAAGAAATTTTCCCAATTGCTATTTTCACTAGTTCAAGGTTGGAGCTAGCAGAATCACCATTATTCACTGACTCGGCAATTCCATAGACGATTATATTTTGAGCTCTGATGTGTCATTCCTTCATCTCGCTGATAAGATTTTCTCGTACGGTAGCATCAGAAATTGAAGCAGGATGTCATACTTGGTTTTTTAGTGTGCATATCTCTTGTTTGAGTTCGGCGATAATTTTAACAAGATCACTAATTTGTTATCGGAACAAGGATTACAGATGTATTGAATACGTCTATCCTTAGAAAAAGAAAAATGTCAAATTTCTTTTTCTTGTAATATCTTTTTTGTTATATTAGACATATAAATTTTATTTGCACTTTCTTAAGATATTTTTTATGCAGAATTTAAATATCAATTTGGATTTTTTTTTGCATTTTCTATTTTTTAGTTTCAACCCCTAAATTAAATTTTTCTTATGGAACGACAAGTCGGCTTTGAAATAATTGATCGTGTTTTTTTATCCTCTTTACAATGATATAGCACATGTACTATCTATTTTTAAAAACAAAGAAAATTTAAAAAAATGTATTTTACTCTAACAATAAGCAGGCCGTGAAACATAAAAACACAATCGAATTTAATGTCACTTAAAAATTATTCGTTCCAGAATATTTTTGTGTCAAACATGGCTTTATTTACTAATACTGAAAAGTTTGATATGTTGAGATGTTACATCTTGTCTCATAAAAACAGTATAGAAGCTGAACGGAAGTACTTGAGGCTGTATCCTGAAAGAAGGCAGCCCAGTGCTCGTACGTACAGAAATTTGGTAATTAATTTAAAAGAATATGGTTTATTTTCAAAACCTACTAGAAATCCAGACTTAACGTCCTTGGACTTTTTCCTTTGGGGCTACATAAAATCGAGTGTACGTGCAAACATTTGAGAACGCGAAGATCTTTGTGAAGCTGTTCTTGCAGTATTTGGTGGCATTAAACGCCAAAACTACGCAGAGCAATTACGTCGACACTACTCAGGGCACAATTATGTTTAGAACGGAATGGTCAATTGTTTGAACATCTTTATAATTGGATAATTATCTCAATACTATTACCTGCTTAACTCTTGTTGTTATCTATTATTTGTCGTTTCTCATGCTTCACGGCCTACTTATGTTAGAGTCTTTAATAAAATACATTTTTTAAATTTTGTTTGTTGTTTTTAAAATAGATAGTACATGTGCTATATCATTGTAAAGAGGATAAAAACACGATCAATTATTTCAAAGCCGACTTGTCATTCCATAAGAAAAATTTAATTTAGGGGTTGAAACTAAAAATAGAAAGTGCAAAAAAAATCCAAATTGATATTTAAATTCTGCATAAACATGTCTTAAGAAAGTGCAAATAAAATTTATATGTCTAATATAACAAAAGATATTACAAGAAAAAGAAATTTGACATTTTTCTTTTCTTGCCATAGTCTTAAAATACATGGAAATTTAGAAATTGGAGAGTGTCCTATAATTTCACTAATCCTTAGGAGTAATTCATCTAATTTAACCAAATCTGTATCTTTTATAATAAGCGAGATCCCCATGCTGGAAATGTTATCTGGGACACGTTGTATATATATATATATATATATATATATATATATATATATATATATATATATATATATCAGGTGACATAGAAAAAGTGCCATGCATAGTGCCACGCGATAGAGGACGCTAAAATAAGAAAAAGTTCATATGAACTTAGGCCCCAACGCCTTCGTTTAAAAGATGTGTGTTGAAGTTTAATTATTTTTGTTTTTCTTAATATCTTCTTACAATGATGTAATAAGCCGACGAAATTTTGTATACAGGGCTTTTTATCACGCAGAATTCAAATATGACCTTAGTTCTTTTATTACTGACAGAGGCGCACATACAGGTTTCTATCTTGTTTGAATCGGTCCTAACTTTTGCCTTACACTGTATGTCATTTTCGACTGGAAAAATTTGTTTTCCCATCTTTTCTGCTTCAGAAAGGTATACCTTATTGAAGTCGCTAGGACCAACGGTTTACGAGAAAAATGCATCCGATGCATGCAAATTATCCAAAAGCGTCAAAGTAATTTATTTGCAAAAACAATGACATAACACTTCAACAATTAAATTCCAATAGCAACAATGAAGGGGAGTGAAAATAATCCGAGAACAAACACTAGGAAAACAAGTTCAGCGGTACGAAATGTTAACTGTGAATCAGTTAGACAAATTTTCAATGAACAACTTCTTCGCCCGTATCATTTGCAAAAGATTCATTCACTATTAGAACGTGACTATCTTCCTCGTGTACAATTTGGCGAATGGTTGCAAAATCAAAGACACGATATTTTTTCTTTAATTTTGTTTACTGATGAAGTTGGTTTTAGCCGTGATGGTGTTCTGAACCTACATAATATGCACCATTGAGTGGTAATTAGAAGTCACCAATATGGGTTTGCTATTAATATGTGGGCAGGTATAATTGACAATTACTTAATTGGCCCATTTCAATTGCCCAATCGATCAACAGGTGAACTGTATCGAAACTTCTTGAAGAATGAACTAAATACGTTGTTAGAGAATGTTCCATTGGCTATTATTGGTAGAATGCGTTATATACATGATGGCGCGCCGGCTCACTTTTCGTGGATTGGTCGAGGGGACCTGTACCCTGGCCTCAATTTTTCATTTTGGGGATTCATGAAAATGATGTTTTTCTGAAGAAATACATAATGAAGAGCAACTTTGGATAAGAATTATGGAATCCGCAGATAGATTCCGTAATAACCCAGGAATATTTCAAAGATGCCGTCAATCCTTAGGAAGAATAATTAACCTAAACCGTTGGTCCTAGCGACTTCAATAAGGTACACCTTTATGAAACAGAAAGATGGGAAAACAAATTTTTCCAGTCGAAAATGACATACAGTGTAAGGCAAAAAGTTAGGACCGATTCAAACAAGATAGAAACCTGTATGTGGCGCCCTCTGTCAGTAATAAAAGAACTAAGGTCATATTTGAATTCTGCGTGATAAAAAGCCCCTGTATACAAAATTTCGTCCGCTTATTACATCATTGTAAGAAGATATTAAGAAAAAAAAACAAAAAAATAATTAAAAATTATTATTAATTTTATTAAATACATAAATAAAAAGTTTACCTCGAGTAGGATTTGAACCTACGACCTGTACTTTGCTAGAGTACCGCGCTAACCAACTGCGCCATCAAGGTTCAAACCTCAATCGATGTAAATTTTGTCTTTGTGTATGTAGAACTGATGTAAATTCTAAATATAATGAGATTACAATCAAATTACTTATATTAATGGAATATGAGCCTGCAAAAATAACTAAACTTGAACACCTATATCTTTTAAACGAAGGCGTTGCGGACCTAAGTTCATAGGAACTTTTTTTCTTATTTTAGAGTCCTCTATCGCGTGGCACTATGCATGGCACTTTTTTCTATGTCACCCTATATATATATATATATATATATATATATATATATATATGTGTGTGTGTGTGTGTGTGTGTGTGTGTGCGTGTATGTGTGTGTGTGTGTGTGTGTGTGTGTGTGTGTGTGTGTGTGTGTGTGTGTGTGTCTGTGATGTGTGTGTGTGTGTGTGCGTGTGCGTACGTGCGTGCGTGTGTGTGTTTTAGTACCCACTATAACTTCAGAACAACACGGACGTACATAAAATGTAGTGTTTAAGATTCCTTTCATTTCTTCTGGAGCTGATTATACTTTGAGAGAAATTTAGGGGCGAGGGGTTTTTTGTTTTATCAAATATTATTGAAACAGCAGCGTATTTTTCAAAGATATAAAAATACCAACATATACACCTTAAACATATCGATCAATTATGTTCAATTTTTTGATACAACGTGGCCAAAAATTCTAAGGTGGAATTTAAGTGTTAGTTCAAATTTTTTAATATCTGAATAATGATAAACTACAGAAAAAATTAAATTTTACATAACTATGGTTTATAACGTTTTTAATACGAGCCAAGTAAGTTTAAAATTAATTAAATAGGGTTAAAAATGCTTAAACTGCATTATCGATATTTTTATAGGAATGAACGGTTTTGGAATTTTTTTCAAGTTAACAGATGTATATTAACCTCTATCTAGCATGAAGTTTTAAACGTCCATCTGACAGATTATTGCTGTGTTTTTATAATGTTGCCTGTCATTAGAAACGTATTAGAAAAGAGATTGTATGTTTATCCTAAAAAAATCATTATTATTAAGATTATTTCATCCGCTTTAATTTCAACTTTGTATATTGGAAGGTCGTGTGTTGTTTTACACCGGATATTTTAAGTGTCATTAATCCCTCCGAATAGATCATAGCTCTACATCAAAATTACATAATCGTATACTTCTTTCTGTAGCCATAACGTCATTTAGCATCGGTATGAAAGATCTATTTTATACGAAAAATGGTTAACAATTTGCATTTGAAATGGAAAATGGTTTTGGTTGACATATTCAAAATAAAACATAGAAAATTGAATTTTCTATTTTAAATACGTATTTCAAATAGATTTATCCAAAACAGTTAAAAACTTGTGACTGTAAGTATATTATTAGCGCCCCTAGTGGAAGTTTGTTATTGGTCCTGGTACCAAATTTTGCTTTTTTAATTTTTTTTTCAAGCTGGGTAAATGGTTTGGTAAAATACATATTGCCTTCCAGCTTTTGGGCTGCACTAAATTTATAGACTGAAAGTGTTAGTGGAACTACGAGGAGCCGCAATATAAAGCAAAACGCTATCTCAATTATACGAATGCAGAACGCTGTAGTATCTTTAACTGTACAATGTACGAACGCTGTAGAACAGCAGACTGTCCCAGATCGAGTGGGATTGCATGAGTAACTTTCTTATTATTGAAGATAGAGATTTGGTTAAATGGGCAATGTTTTGCAGCTTTATATGGTGATTTAAAATCTGTTTAAAAAAGTTCAAAATGTCAAACCCGTCAGAAGTTATTTTAAAAAAACTAAAACCCGTCATTTCCTTATATATCAAATATCTTCGTAAGCATAAGAGATACGAAAAAAGTTTCACATAAAAGTCACTATTTTCGATAAGACAAATTTAGGATTAATGCAAAAAACCAAATTCAAGATGACTGTTTTTGTGGTACTCGTATCAACTTCCTTAAATTAAATAGACGCCATTTTGTATTTTTAGGTTGCTGAATAATAGATATTTATGTATTAAGGGCATAATCAGAAGATTATGGCTCGAGGGAATGTTAAAAGCCCGACGCGAAGCGGAGGGCTTTTTATATTCCTGAGAGCCATAATCTACAATTATGCCCGTGGTACATACAATGTTTTATTTTATTTTGCACCATGAAACTGGAACAAAATATTAAAAAGATTCAGTATTTTCGGCAAGTTTTTAAATGCAAATGCAGTGAAATAAAGTCGACAGTAGGCTAATTTGTTGTTACTAAGATACTGTGATATTGCTATTATATATCATGTCATGTGTTTGCTGTCAATCATGCTGCTTAGCATCAATGACATTTCCGTGCTATAAAGACCACATTACGCCCGCATTTGGAGGCGTATAAAGAACATTATGGTGGCAAAATAAAATAAACTTTTTTATTCTCTTTTGACGATGTACAATAAAGTATGATTTAATAAAGAATACCAATAAAATTAATTGTTTTTACGTTTTAATCAAGTAGGTTTGAATGTATCCAAACAAAAACAAACATTTATTTAAGAAACGAAACTTAATCCTAATAATGACATGAAATGTTCAAAATGTTGGCCATTGTTAGCTAAATACTGGTATTTTTATTCAATCATACGTTATTTCACGTCGTGGAAAAGAAAAAATTCTAGTCAGCAACCTAAAAAATCTAATATGGCGTCCATTTAACTTCAGGAAGTTGATATGAGACTTGCGGCTAATTTTCGATATATGCGGATCAATAGGCAATAGGTTGGAATTTATAGTTTTTAAATGGTTTTAATAAGAGTTTCAACGTCAAAATGGAAAAGCAAGGTTGGACTAGTGGTATGCTCGCCTGACACGCGGTTGAAGCAAGTTCCATTCCCGGCTCTTGCTACTTTTTTTTCTGTTAGGTTACAGTAGTTTTGTTTATCTAATCTACTTTTGTTATTTGTGAATAACAGGCATTATATGCGAGTAGAATACGATACTTTGTCCACGACGATACAATATTTTTGAATTTTACAATTGAAGAAATTATGTGCAAGGTAGGAATTAATTTATTTTCAAGTTTGTTTAACACAAGATAATATTATTTAGTTATATTGAAAGTAACATTTGAACAGTTTGTTAAGTTAATTGTAGGAATAGATGTGACTTCAAAATTAATATTCTGATTGTTTTATGACACACTTTGATTGCATTCATAAGTTTTATAAGTATCATCTATGGCATTATTTGAACAATTTGGAATGGAATTGATCCTTTGATGAAAATCATAAATTTGGTAATTATTATCAGTGCTATTATCTATTTGTATTGAGCTTAATATTTGTTTGGCTGCGTCGTTTTTGTTTTTAACAGAGTCGTCGATGTAGCCTTCAGCTACGGCTGTCGACTTCCATCCGCCGTGTCGTTTCAAAGCTGTTATATCTCCGCCTGCGTCGACAAGCAGCGTGGTGGACGATCTGCGGAAGCTATGTCCAGAATAATTTTTAGGGTTCGGTAATTTTAAAAATATAGTAATATATTTTCCCATTTTTGGAAATTCGGTTTCGATAATTTACAAAAAATACATCAGTTGTAATGTGAGGCGGCCTACTACTTATGTAATTCTTACATAATTGATAAAAATTATCGGTTACTGTAAATTTTCGAGTAATTTTTGTCTTGGTGTTGGGCACATTTACCAAACAAGCGGATACAAGATCTTACAAATCATGCAGTACATCTCATTAGCCTCACAAGCACCCATTATTCCCATTACTAATGCAACCTTAACCCTTTCAGTGGATTTGTCATCTGGGAGGGACATCACTTTCAAAAGCAAGCAACGGCGAAAAATATAGATTTATGATCTTTAGTGGCTTTGTACCAGGTGCGGGACGTTGGCAACAAGCAGTAAGCGCAGCGTGCGCCGTCTGTATTGATATTTACTAATTAGAGACGTAAACAAATCTCAGTCTATTACTGACATTAGCAAGTGCGTGTGTCTGTACTGATATTTTTTATTATTTAAATGCACGAAAAGTTTTAATATTTCCTGTTCACTACTGTTTCCGGTAAGTAGAAAGACCAATGTTTGAACTAGTATCTGCTTTATAAATAAAAGTTTGTTACATATCCAGGAACGGATAATCAAAAAACTATGTCCCTAACTGGGGACAAAGATACTATGTGGAAAGTGCGTAGGTATCAACATATACAGGGTAACATTTTTTATACGGACTATTTTTATAGTTTTTAATTTCTTACCTTCCTATCATAAAGCTAAGTAATACCTAGTGAGAAAATGTGGTAATCATGCAAAAAACAGTATACAGTATCGAGATTTTTTTTAGATTGCATTTTTCTATTAGCTACCTTCTTTTCCGAAAATGTGGAATAATAGGCGTAGTAAGCTTCTGACTGAGGAAGAGTTACTGGGGTTACACAGTGGAATAAGGCAGATCGTGAAAGTGATCATGAAAACGAGAGAGATATTGAAGATAATATGGACCCAAACACAAATAACGTAGGAGTAGATGCTATCGGCAACGATGAAAGACTAAGCGATACCGAGGAAAATCCTAACAGAAGTTTTGAAGAACAAAATGAACTTAACAATTTCTATGCAGAATATGGTATAACCGCGAAAAAGCACATTGTTTGGATCGCTGAAGCGCAATATCAAACAAGAAAAATTCAACGGCATGCACAAAATATATTAGAAGATCCTTTGGTTGAGTTGCCCGCTCCAGTAGATTTTTTTAGTCGGTACATTCCAGAAAATGTGTTTGAACAAATAGTGGAAATGACAAATCTCTATGCCAATCAACAAAATAAATGTGTTTTTACTTGTAGTTTTACGTTCAAAACAATAAAATAAGTGTTTTCAATAACAAATATTATTAATTCTTGCAGGTCGTAGGGTGGATTTGTCCCTCCATGGGGACATGCCCTATTTAAGTAAGGGTGGGGGTAATGTTTTTTTTTGTGCTAAATTTTATCATTTGGTACCAAAATACATATGTACTTTCGATTAAAATTTTTTTAATACATGTTTTCTTAATGTTCCATTGAAAGGGTTAAAAAAGAAATTAATGAACGTACGTATCATCAGGGGATTTAGTAAGAAAATCATTAATATTTTCAGGAGAAAAGTCCTAGCTTTTTTAGGTTGAAAGCCTTCAGATTTTCGTTTTTGCAATGCTTGCAATTTCATATAATTTTCTATATGATGTATATTAATCGTATTTCTAAGCATTGAATATTGGGACCATAGTATCGATGGTTTATATTTAATAGATAATTCTGTAAAATATACCAGTAAAACGGATTCCGAGAAGGAGAAGGAGATCATAATCCATATTTCTTCTTTGTATTAGATAATTAACTTCAAAATACACTTAAATGCGTTAAACGTCGTTGACGTTTCAATTTAATACATGTCAAATGTCATATTGCCGACTACATACTTGATAACATTGAAAGTACCTACATTTTATATTCAAAAAGTAGTGAATAATCATTAATCACTATTTAGTAGTGAATAATGATTAATCACTGCTAGTAATGAAAAATGTACCTATATCATTATAGTTGAAGAAACACATGTATAATGAGTGCATTTTAAGATCGTCGTGGATAAATAATATTTCAACATTGTTTTCCAAATATTAAGCATTTTGCGTTACTATATATACATATTAAATTAAAGAATATTTATTTTGTCATGTTTTATTATCATTCTACATATCCAAATTTACGTTTTAATGAAGTATCGTTCAAACATATTTAACACATTAATGGACTAAAATTGTCAAGTTTACAAAAAAGGTAATTAATTGATTAAATCATAGCAGGCCATGCTAAAAACAATGCTAAACTCACCCAAACAATTTGCAGTAAATAGGTAGAATCCAATAACGAGTAAAAAAAATTTCATTGTACCTGAAATTGAGTAAATGTATAATACAGTTAATCAAATTATTTTAATAGAAGCGTCAATTAACACGAGCACGTTAAAGGAACTTCGTTCAAATACAAAACGTGAATGGAAAATATAAATATTACCGCGCTTCAACGCAACTTTTCAAGTAAGCTTGCGCATGCGTGCACTATTTTTTTGTGATTTCGTTTAGTTATCTCTCAATTTAATTTCCATACTGGATACAAAACGTGTAACATTGCATGACATTTCTATTTGTAAATGAGCTACTGTAGGTTAAGATGTTTAGTATTTATTGAATTGTGTGTAAGTAAAGCTCTAACAGATATATCTACATAACCTAGGATAGCGATTAAATATCTGATTTTTGGTGAAAATATGTAAATAATGCACTCACAACAGTAAGGCACGTCTTATTGTTCAACTTTTATTTTAACTAAACCAAAAACAAAAGGAAACATTTTAATAATAATGCAAAGCAATGTCTGTTATCATATTGTGCACATGAAGTACTCGCAACTCCACTTATACGTTCAGACTTTTATCGTTCACCTAGATACTTTAAATTTCCTGTTTCTTCCTATTTGATCAAATTTTAAATAACACAGATCAGTTCTTAACGACGGAAAACAAAGAAACTATATCAAAATAATATAAATGAACGGGATCCAACGTAAAATGGAGTTGCGTTTTCTACATACACGTCTTGATTTTTTGTGACAAAAAGCTATGTTGCCAAACATTTTTGCATTCGTTCAAGTTCTAGATTAACAGCCTTATTCTGTAAAAATCGTATGCTATCGATCGTTATATAACGAATTCATAAAGTGTAAGGAAGCCTAACGAAATTCGTTAATTTTCTTATTCTGTAGCTTGCTTCGTTCAGAAAAACCAAGAATAAACGTTTTTACTACGAATAGTAACTTTTGTAAGTATGCGGCGAATATCATACTATTTAGTCTTGGTCTGTGTCTGTAACAACAGTTTTTTTGTTTGTACAGGTTATGTGTTTGATTTGAGCGTTTGTTTTTTATTCTACAATTTCGGTAATGATTTTATTTGAAATTTGATACCGATTAAATTGTAATAGATTTTATTTGATTTGGAGTAGGATGGAAAATACACCTAAGTAAGTATTGGAATATTAGTACTTGAAAAATTATTTTCTTTAATTTTTTGCATACTACGAGTGTAACGTTTATGTGTAATAGTACT
Organism: Vesta saturnalis; assembly: GCA_036346205.1. Lineage (NCBI taxonomy): Eukaryota > Metazoa > Arthropoda > Insecta > Coleoptera > Lampyridae > Vesta > Vesta saturnalis. The sequence goes on along the minus strand of JARFJB010002450.1, from coordinate 68,589 downwards.
ACTTGTTCTTTGTGCAGAAAACGTTCATCGAAAACAATTTCAAATTTATTTAGACGAGCTAAAACAAAATGATGTTTTGCGGAATAATAACTTTGAACCATCGGATCCCGATGCTTTGACAAAGAGTTGAGGACAGTTGGCCATCAAATTGAATTCTGCTGGAGGACCAGTGAAGTCTGTAGATGGTTGGAAGAAGGTACACCTATATTTATCTTTTAAACTATCCACTTATAAATTAAAGTAATAAACCATATTTGTAATTACACTTCATTCTAGGTCCTGGCCGATTGGAATAGCCAGGTAAAGAAGAAAGCTAGAACTCTTGCTGTTGAAGACAACAGAACAGGCAGAGGGCCCCCTTCTAAGCCACTAACCAATTTAGAAGAGCAGCTCATTATACTTATTGGTAAGGTATTGATTTATGGATTGGATGATGTTGCAGAAGGGGGATTAATTGTTAATCCTTCCTCTGACATTATTAATCACATGGACAATCACCCCATTACTATAGAAGCAACCCCTTCTACATCGGGCATTAATGGTTCAGATGTGGATAATTCATCTAGAGGGTGAGCTACAAATATTATGAATCTCAATATCCAGAACTATTCCTCTAAGGAAATATTACTAATGTGGCTGGAAATTCATTAATCTCCAATGTTATTTCAGCATATGAAAAACATCCATCCTGCACAGCAAAGGCACTACGGTCTATTCAAAAAGAAAATAGCCAAAATAAAAAATTTAAAACTAAATTAATGTATTATAAATATAAAATAAAATATCCAAATTTTCCAGGTATGAGTATATCAAGCTCAGATGAAGAAAACTAAATGTAATTAATTTGTAATTATTATGTGGGCTACTGAATATAAATTATGAGTAATATTGGTTATATTAACATTTTATTGACAATTGTTTTGTGTATATCTATTATGAAAAATGGTACCCTCATGATGCCAATTGTGTTCAACATCTATATTATCCATTTGAACAACAGCAATGTCATCTACTTCGATCTGAATATCTTCGTTTCTTTCACTTAGGAAATTATGTAAAACAGCACAAGCATCAACTTTACTTTGCAGCATTATGAGGTTTATAATGAAGCGCTCTCTTTTTTAATAAGCAACAAAATTTTGATTTGAATACACCAATACATCGTTCTATGGTATTCCTGGCCGTACAATGTCTTCTGTAATATCTTTCTTCGGGAGTATTTGGAATCGCATTTAATATTGGTGTTAATAAAAAGGGCTGAAGGGGGTAACCTGAATCACCTAATAACCAAGTGGTTTGATCTCCATTTGTATAATTGTTTTCTAAAAAAATTTTGTATCTGACATACTCCAAATCACAATCCAGAATATCTACAATTAATGTTTAAAATTTTTTAATTGTCACTTATAATTTGACAGTTAAGACTGAAATATCGCTTTCTGTTTAAAAATGCTAAACGAGGCACATTCCCATTATTTAAAGGAGGGGCAATAATTGCAACATATGTGCAATCAATTGTACCTACTACAGAAAAATTAAATTTTTCAAAAAATCCTGTAACTTCTTGAATTTGTTGAGTACTGGTAAATTTTGCATACTGACATAAAAGGTGATTAACTTCTGCCACCTCTGTTATACATTGACTAACTGCTGGTTGGGTCATGGAACAGTAGTAATCTTTACTAATAGACTTGATAGCTTCCATGATAAAAAAAGTGCAAAGCATTTAAGAAACGTAATACATTCGGTATCTTTGTGTTTCGTCTGCCACTAATCATGTATTGCTCTATTTTCAAAAATAATTGTCTTGCATAATTGGGGTGAAACTTATACATCTTTCTAAATTCATCAAATGGAATATTAAAAGCATCTGAGTCATCTCTCAGTTGTCTTTTGTACAAGTTTTAATCAACCCTAGAAATCCAGAAACCAAAACGCTTATGCAAAATCAATGATTCTCTACCTTCTCTGCAATTCTAACGCTAATCCAAGAAAAAGAAGATCTTCATTCATAATGTACTGTTGAGTAGATAAGCGTTGCTTACTTGGAAAAGCAACCCTTGCATTTTCTTGTGTGAAGGCGATAATACGACGCAATTTTTCTTGATCATTTACGGGAAGGGGCTTATCGTTTGTACCGCGTTTTATAATTTGACTGTATGAGCAGTATGATTGGTTGTCGTTTTTAAAACCGAATATAGGGTAACTGAAGAATTTTTGATCTGGTGGAGGAAGTTGTGGTGTGCAGGTGGGCACCGCTCTTACCGCCGATGTTCTCGGTTCTATCGAATGTATCGTGGACTTAGGTCTGTTCACCTGGGTAGATTTTGTTGTGGACTCATCAAGCCAGAGAACTTTATGTGGTGTATCGTGGTCTACTAGACCTACCTTTTCGTAATCAGGACAGTGTTTAACCAGTGCAGTTTTTTTATCGCTTTTGCGGATTTGATGGATTGTTTTTTGAGTGGAGTCTTGTGTGCCCAAATAATGTGTTTTTGTACTTTCGTAAACAGCCTTTGATAGACCAAGTCTCACTGTAAATATTAACGGGTGTAAATATCTCATGTTTAAAAGCTACTCGTTTTGTGCTTATAAACTATATAACGTCCTGACCAATTAAATTCAACGTATTGCTATCGAAATTAAGACGGGATTGCCTTGCCGAGCGAGTACATCTGCTGGTATCCTAGAGCGGTTCCCGTTGCTTTTGTTGATGCACGGTTGAGAAGGTAATATTGCACGTTATTGTGAATGATTTACCATATCCTTGTTTGTAAACTTGGTGAAATTATTTGTTGTCGAGCGAATAAACGCAGTCGTTTGTTTTGATGTTATTTTGGGGAATTTGATGATTTCAGGTCGTCTCAATTTAAAGGTTGACGAACTGCTTTTATTTGGTAAGCTTGCAAGGTTGACCATTTTATGTTCCCGTTTTCTAGTATTTAAGATTTTAAATCAAACCGAAACCTTTGTAAATAAATCTATGTGTTTGGGTGCTTTTTGAGATATATTTAGATATAATAGACGAACTATAAATTGAATTTTATGGTGTTAATTTGTGATCTCATGACCAGCGAAAGCAATAATTTACGAAAGTGGTGTTTTATTAGCATTCAAACTAAAGAATTAATTGAGAGCTAAATTTTGATTTCATTATTTTTTTATTGATTCATTATAAAAGTAACCAGTGGTAATTTCCTGCAATTGAAGCATAAGCGTCATATAGTTTTTTTGTTGAGTTTTTTAAATATTTGTGGATTAACGTAACCGATTAGAGGAATATTAAATGACGTTTATCTAGTTTATGTTTAATTATTTTAGTTTGGAGTTCAATTAATGACACTGCTTTGAAGATGAGTAGTATGTAAATCTGAGTTAATAAGATTTAAGCATAACATTTAACGTTCATTATTTTTTTATGGTGTTTGCATTATTTTGTTGTTGGGGGTAACGTAACGAAATATAAAATTATAGAAGTCTTTGAAACCCAACAGCTGATTTGCGCCCACGCAATTTTGGTATTTGAGCGACTCTCGACAATACGACTAACCATCTTCAATACTGTGTAAATTAAAAAACAAGCCCACTCACTCTGTCTCACCGAACTAGTCCGGTGCACTCTAATTATCTTGCCGTTTTAGTTTCATTTTCGACCGTAAGTCAGCTTGGGGCAACTTTGCTAGGAATACTCATTTCGCTCATTCGCATCGTCAGTATGAAGTACAAATCTCCACTTATGGTACCAAACGGGTCCAGTCCACATTCTTCTACACAGCTTCGAAACTCTGGAATGATATCCCTAGTTCCTGTTTTCCTCTCAGTTATGATATGAGAATTAAGGTAGCCGTTCATAGGCATCTTTTGGCTAATCAATATCCCATCCTCCTAAGTGTTCCTGAGTGTTCTACCATGATAGGCGAAACTTATCCTGTTCAATTATTTGAAAAAAGCTTCATACAGTGTAACTTCATTATAGGTATAATTGATAAAAAAATATATATTTGAATTTCGCTTGGATGTTTTGGGGTATCACCCTGTTTGGTCTGAAAAGACTTTCAAGAACATTTTTAGTTTTTAAAATTCTAGGCGATCATGCAAATTGAAAAAAAAAACCGTTTTATGTGCAAGAAAAGTGCCATTTCGGTCATTAATACATCAAATTGTTATTCAGCAAAGTTTGGAAAAAACACATTGTTTTTGGAATGGTTATGGTTTTATTTGCAAAATTTGGCAGTTAATAATAGTTAGTAATGTCAATTTTTGAAGTTTAAATTACGTAAAGAGTTAATTCAAGCTCAATTGCAGGTAAATTAATTAAATAAATATGTTATTCCAAATATTAGATCACTTTTAGAAAATACACAATACAGTGCTTTTTTTCCTGTGGTTATATTCCCAATAACGGCGTGTCTGCGAGTCTGCGCGTATACGTGCCTGCGTGTGTGTGTGTGCGTACGTGGTTGCGTGCGTGTGTCCGTGCGTCCATGTGTTCGTGTGTCGGTGTGTCGCTGTATCGAATTGCCTGCGTGCCTTCGTGTCTGAGTGTTAGCATGCCTGCGTGTTTGTGCGCATGTGCATGTGTCCGTACGTCTTTACGTCCGCGTCTTCGTGTGTCCGTGTGGCGTGTCGACATGTGGGGTGCCGGTATGCCTGCGTGTCAGCGCGTCTGCGTGCGTGCGTTTGTGTGCGTGCTATTTCAGAAATATTTGATAACAATCAAAAAGTGCGCCTAATAACCCCTCCTCTCCACACAACACACACACACTCGCACACAAATGCACGCATGCACACACACACACACACACACACACACTCACACTCACATTCACACTCACACATACACTCGCGCACGCACGCACACACACACGGACTATATATATATATATATATATATATATATATATATATATATATATATATATATATATATATATATATACACACACACACACACAGGGTGTCCCAGACTTAATGGGACACAGAGCACCAGTGATTCCTTACAAGAAAATAAGTCTATGGAACCCAACATGCTTTAGTCCAAAAGTTGATGTTTTCTGAGATACGGGGTGTTTGTTTGTTGTAATGAAAAACGTAATGAATAGAACAACGTAAAAAAAACATGGTAGCATGGTATTTTATAAAATAAAATCGTAAATACTGATGACATTTATCGATTTAATTTGTTGTAGGTAATTAGATTGTGTATAGCACGACTATTATTAATATACTTAATTTATACTCAAAATTTATTTTATTTATTTATTCTCAAAACAAAAGTTTACGACGCCGTGATAAATACTCGGGCTGAACTATGGCAAAAATCGTAAACGCTGCAAATGTTTTTGCCACGAAAGAAGAAGCATTTTTAAATATAAGACAATAACTCATTAAACGCTTATCAAAGTGTATTGTAAATGGAGGCCATGTTGAGAATTTGTTTTAGTTTTCCTTGAAATTTGATATGTTATAATGTTTTAATAATAATCACAATTTTTCATTGTTTTTCATTACAACTAACAAACACCCCCTATCTCAGTAAATATCAACTTTTGGACTAAAGCATGTTGGGTTCAATCGACTTATTTTCTTGTAAGGAATATAGTGGTGCTCTGTCATTAATTTTGGGACAACCTGTATATATAGTCATTCAACTTTCCTTAATGATATTTTGCCGTTCAATATGGGAATTTGCTTAAACGTAATTTCGATTAGTAAGTAACCGGAGTCATTTCACAACAAAATGGGGTTCAACAACGCTGAAAAGTGCGTCAAAGTCAAGAAAGATGTCCTCAGTATGTTCCAAAGCTTGAGACATTTGCCCTTGCACTAACGGTTACACTTAACACGTCTATCATTTGGAGGATACTACACAGATATCTACTGTACCCACACCTCCGTCAACAGGTACGTGGTTCTTGCAAAATGGTTTCCCCCGCAGGGTAGATTTTTGTCGGTCGATACAAGATAAAGCAGCACAAAATTTTAGCGCAATTTTCTTTACGTATAAGGCTAATATTTCGCTGGATACGATCACTCTTATAGACCTATAAAAACCCACATGTAATAGCTTGTCGTCGGTACCAATTTTCCCTAAACGTATGGGCGGGAATCATTGGCCATCACTTGATTGGACTATACTCTTTGCCAAACAGACTCACTAGAGAAACATAACCGTTATTCTCTCGAAGAAAATTTGTCACGACTTGTGGAATATGTCCTACTGAATTTGGGGACCCAAATGCACTTTTTTGATTATGACGTTCTAGCAGATTTCATTTTAGTAGTTGTATTCGCACGCTGTGTATCCGAATCGATGGATAGGTCGCCTGATCTAGCTCTAGATTTCATTCTGTGGGATCACCTCAAATCTTTCGTTTACACAACAATTGACAATATTGATGAATTAAGAGACTGTATACTGTTGCATCTTGTGAAATAATCCACAACTCTCACGGACTTTTTTAACGTGTGCGTCAATGAATAGAGCCATGCATGACAGTTGAAGTTTGTCATTTTCACTTACTATGAATCAGTTTCGTTTTAACTTATTGCATTTATCATGAATTGTTTTCTATTTAAGTTGTTATTGTAAAAAAAAACAAAGTTCAATTTTATATTTTGTTACTTTACAAATTTCTCCATATATTCTTTGCTAATATAATATATTGTCTTCTGCATCCGAATCTAACTTGAATGTGGTTCATCACGCTATCTACTTCCTTCCTGTCACCCGCTCTTATTTGACCTGTTTCTATTAACACACTATTTATCTCATTCCAGCCCTTTTCAATTCATTCTTCTCGTTCTTGGACTTATCGTACTTAATAATTAAACTAGTTGGATGGCTATGTCAAGGTCGGACGGACTCTATTAAAAAAATACTTAATTAATGCAACCATTAAGCCCAATTGTTGCTGTATTAAAACTATTGTAGTTTCTTAATTAACTTAATGATTGACTGTTTAATATTTTTGGTATTAAATAAATCTAGCGGACTTATTTTCATAAATTTGGCGTGCTTTATAAAGCTAAAGTAGAATTCAAGAATTTATACTAAACGTTCGTCCTCTGTAAAGCAGGGGGATAACTCAAATTGATATTAAAACGTTTAAAGCGTGTAATTTTTTTTTTTAAATTTACTTCTACCCAAGCAGTTTAATCAAACATTTATGTTTGCAATTAAGACTGTCATTATAGCGCGTAAGCTATTTTTCGTACTTTATAATCGCACAGAAGCTATCAAGTGCTCAGGACCAAATCCCTTATAAGTGTTTGGTTGTAGTGGCTCTCTATCCTATTTCTCAGATTTTTGAGCTAAAAACTAAGAGCCAAATAAAAGTTCGCTAAAAACTAAGTTAGACAATATAAGAAATTAACTTAAAGTTCATTCACTCTTCCAATACCCTTCGCCAAAGCCGTTATCCACAACCAGATGTAAAGAACAAAGCTAGCTTTAGAAGTTGAAGCGTGATGTAAAATAAAAATAGCAGCTTTTCTTATGTTTTGACAAAGAAAAAGGAGAAGACGCATCTTCTTCGTTGTCGTTTCCATGAGCTAAAAATACCTACTGATTTCTTCTTATATATGTAGAAAGTCGAAAGTCAATAGTAATATTTATGTAAGGAAAAGTGTTTGTTATTAATAATTAATACTAGTACTAGAATATTATTAGTACTACTCACAAACACTACGGAAAATTAAACAAAATAAGTTAATGATCTTTATTCTATAAACAGGGGTTAGTGGGGGTATTAGAGTTTAAATTGGCCTTATAAATTGGGAGGAGCCCCAAGTTTTGGGAGGACCGGAGCAATGCGTCAGTTGACCTGTTGTATCTACGCCATTGAGTGTACATACATGATGTGCGGCTATTTACGCGAACCTTGGTTAGTAACTTTTATCTCAGGATCCCATCTGGTCATGTCCTGATTTCACCATCTTCATTTTCAACATGAGTACGTACTTAATGGTGAGAATCCACGATTGTTGCTGGATGACAAGCGCTCATTTCTTTACTTTGGGAAGTAAATTAAGCAATATTTACTGCAGAAATGAACAAAAGAATAAGAAACTAAACTCGCGAAGGAGAGAAAAACCCAGGAAGAAATGATTAGAAGAGGTAGACCAGGATATGAAGGCAATGAATATCTAAGAACTGGAAGTAAAGCGTCGAAACCTAAAGATATGGATATATCAACCAAATCAAAGAAACTCTAGAACCCTTAAGGAAAAAGAACTAACACATCCAAAAATAAATTTCTTTACAATTAGAACGTTATGATGCTGATGTAAAGCTTTATTAGTAAACAATTAAAGATCTAGTTAAATCTAACAAAGAAATAGTTTTTTGTTAATAATTGTAATTGTTATTTTACAGTGAAAACAAGACAGTACGTTTAATATGATTTTTAATTTTAACTACATATGTTCAATGTTTGTAGTGCTATCCCAACTAGGAAAAACGGAAAAAACCTAGACATACTAAAAGCTAAAATTATGACGTACTATTGTGCCTTTTTTCAATTATAAGATATCAAAACATATGTAAACAGAGATTTTCTTCTTGCCTATTGAAGTTATTAGGGTGTTTATATATCTCAGTAGCTTCACGTTGTAAACGAACATAATAACGAGTCTGTCTTGTGAATATTTCCATATTATGCAATTGAATGTCAAGATTTAAACTATTTAAAGCATGCTCAGCTATCGCAGATTTCTCTGGTGTACCTAATCTAAAATCTATTATGTTCTTTACGACTTGTATCAAAGCTAAGTTTTGTGGTTCCAATGTATACCTTTCCACAAGAACAAGAAAACTTACACACTCCGGAACATGACAATGTATTTGTAACACCTTTAGGTGACGTTAAATGTTCCTTAATCATTTTGTAGGTTTAAAAAAAGTCCTAATGGCATAATCAATTATGATTTTTTCAACTCTGTCTGTAACATTAGTTATAAAAGGAAGAAAAACAGCACTAACGTTAAGCACTAGTTTTTCTTTATGGTTATGACAGAACGTGGCTGATAGTTTGATAATTTATGAAGGTATCTTTCGGTATTTGTCGACTTTCGGTAAACCTTAAAAGAAAGTGAATTATTAGTATTAGATATTGGGTTGTCTAGAAACGGTAAACCTCTGTTAGTTTCCTTCTCCTTGGTAAACTGCATGTTTGGATGACTACTATTTATAAAAATAAAAAATTCATGTAGTGCTTTTTCTCCATATCTCCAAGTAATTCTTTATCATTTAAGTTTTACCGAAAGCCGACACATACCGATAGATACATATCTTCATAAATTGTCAAACCACCATCCACGTCAAAAAATTAAAGCAATTAAATCTTTAGTGGATAGAGCTAAACGAATTTGTGATCCTGAATTTTTTAAAGATGAATAGAAATATTTAATAAAATCACTAAATCGTAATACGTATTTACTTAAAGACATTAATAATGTTATTAATACACCTGCTAGATATAACTATAAAGAAAAACTAGTGCTTAATGTTGGTACTGCTTTTCTTCCTTTTATGATTAATGTTACAGGTAGAATTAAAAAAACACATTGATCATGGTGTTAATTTTTCAACCTACAAAAGATGTTAAGCAACATGTAAGGTCACCTAAAGATGTTTCAAATTCATTGCACCTACCAGAGTGTACAAATTATTTTGTTCTTGTGGAAAAGTATATATTGGAACTACAAAACGTAGCTTTGATACAACTCGTAAAGAACATATGACATTTCGCAAATTGGATCAACCAGGGAAGTCTGCAGTGGCAGAGCATGCTTTAAATAATTTGAGTCGTGACATTCCTTTTGATAATTTGGAAATATTGTTAAGACAAACTCATTCATAGATAGCACACAAGTTCATGACAAGTCTAATTTTGGTTTGTTTCCTTATTAGACAAGTAAGCTAGCGATGAAAGGCCAACGCAAGCTTACATTACGCTTGAAGTTTGTAAGCTGCCAGGCTTGTAATTACAAGTTTATATGAAATTTAAAGCAAGTTTAGTATGATGTCTGGGGTATCATGTTCGTTTACAACACGAAGCTAATAACTTCAATAGGCAAGAAGAAAATCTCAGTTTAAATAGGTTTTAGCATCTTATAATTAAGAAAGGCACAGCGGCACGTCTTAATTTTAGCTTTTGGTATATCTAGGTTTCTTGCTACTTTTTCTAGACCATGAAGTAAATGCTTTATCGATTAAATATGTTAAGTTATCACATAACTACAACAATTCAACATATGCAGTTAAAATAAGCCGACCATTTATGTAAAAAGGAAGTGCGCATCACCCGAAGAGTCTGAGGTGTACCAAACACTCCTCAGTAATGGGAAGGAGAGGGAGAAATTTCTTTTAAATTAGAAACAAAATTATGAGTACAGTCTAAGTAATAAATGTTGTGGTTGTTTATGGTAAGTTTTAGGCGTGCTATGCATAATACGATAGTGTCAAAAAAATCTATTTAATTCTGTACTTTAGTTCGGTTTTTAAAGGTACACAGCTACTAAAATTTTGATCGAAACATTTCTCATTTGTATATTGTGCCATTGAACGTACCATTCGTAAAAAATCTTGGCGATCTTGGAAACACTTAAAAAAACTTCAAGGCAATTCATGTTAAAATTATGTTTTGTCATTAAAAATCCTTTTAAAGTTATTACAGTATGACTGTTTTTTCGCTAGTTCAAATTTTATTCATATCAAAAGAAATTCTTTCGTGACGGTGTTGGATTCCGGGAAACAAATACACATTTCACCAATTTTTAATATGCTGTTGTGTGGTATATCTTCGCTCTTGAAGTGGTTAAAAAGCTCGACCCACAGTTTGTTGATGGAAACAGGAACTTCTTTCCCCTTTTTTATTTATTGATTGGTGGTATATTTTTTAATGCACACAATTTCATCAAAAAGTTCCGAATTATCTGTATCAGGCTGTTGTTTTTAGAAAACAGTTAATGAATTTCCAAGATCTGACCACAGAGGTTCTTTTTTAGCAATACCCAACGAAAGGCTTGCCAATCTTCAAAGTGTTGCATCCATTTATCCAAATAGGGTATATAAGTAGTATAAAATATGTTAACTGACGGTTTAAGTTGAGTTACGACTAGGCCTTCACCTTCCTTTACCAAGACTACTAGCATAGTGTTAACTTCACTTTTCCGTTCCATGTACCGGGTCGACAAATAAGCGAGGTAAGCGGCTGTATCTCAGGACCTTGTCAACCTGACAACAATGGTCAAAAATTTTTTATTATGAATTTGAAGTTCCGTATTTCACCGCTAGGGGGCACAATTAAAAATTAAATAATAAAATTCTAAATTTCTCTCAAAACTCCTACATAAAGATATATGTACCTTTGCTTACATCGTTAGAAAGTTTAGAGGATTTTACATAATTTTGGTTTAAGGTTCGTTGGAGTACTGACGATAATAAGAGTGGTGATAGCTATTGAAAGTGTAATAATTAAAATTGCTGTAAATTGTAAACCACTTATTCAATTTTAGTAAAATAAAGCTTGTTTGGAAAACAAATGTAGGTATTTTAAATTACCGTTCTCATTGTTACAGAATATATTTCTTAATAAAACTGCTAAAGGGCGTAATCTGTTATATCATTTTTTTTTCATTTTACTCCGAAAATTTCAATCACACGGTATATTTTTGACGTATTCGAAAAGCGAAATGAAATTTTTTTTAACACTTTAATTGACGAAGTTGGGTTTTTGCTGACCCGAATTGGATAAATGTTGATCTCATATTAAAGAGATAGTTGTTAATCGAATTAAGGACGAACAGTGATTTTTAGTAACTATCACCGTCGCTAGCGGGCGTTAAGAATAAAAAATAAGGTATCTGCGCTTTTTCTTTAAAATTTAATTGCAATTTAATAGCGAAATTAAAGTTCAATTGTAACGTGGCTTGCCGTTTAAAGTTCAAATAAAATCAAAAATCCGATTTTAAACCCAAAAATATTAGGTATTTAATGCCTCCATAAATGTTCAAACTGCCTTCCGTCACATTCCAATCTTGTTGGGGTGTATAAAACTGCTGCTTCGATTTGCGCTTATTAATCCCTTACTTTAAACTTTTTACCTCCCTTAAACTAATTTTATTAATTTGACACAGACGTAACAGGTAAAAAATAATACATTTTACATGTTTTTTTTAAATGAAACGCACTCAATTAATCACTACTTCAATTAATGAATACCGCCATCTACGGTTTTGTTTTGGGATGTCTAATTAATGTTTAGTAGTAGGCCGCGAAAACAAAAAAAAAACACTTCAAATAACATTATATAGAAACGCCAAATTTGTATTAGTTTAATTTTTGTTAATTTGGTTTGTGAATATTTTTTAAAATGCCTTTCACAAGTGATGAAGTCGTTGATATGATGACGGTCTATTTCGAGTGCTTTCAAAATGCACCAATAGCTGACAGACAGTATGCGGCCCGGTATCCAGATCGCCATCACTATGGAAGAAGAATTTTTCCACACTTGGTATAGCGACTACGCGATACTGGTAGTTTTCATCGTCCTAGATCTAGGAGGCGTCCCATTGGAAGGACAGAAGAAAATATTATTAATGTCTTAACTCGTATAGAATTTAAAAGACAAATTGGAACTAGGGCGTTACCTTTAGATCTGGGAATAGCTCGAACTACTTGTTCGAAACATTAAAAGACCACAGATAAATAATCCTTTTTAATAGACACACGGTTTACTATGTGCACGTTACTTTTTATTTTTAGACTACCCCCGTACCATATAGTTTTGCACCAGCCCCTAGGTGCACCAATTATTAACAAAAAACTATTTCTTTGTTAAAACTGACTATAAATTTACACTTACATCATAATTTGATTAAATTTTGTTGTTTTTCATTGATTATGACATTTTTCACTGTTTGCCTTCGTCCGTTAGATGGTGTTATTTGTCATCTTCAAGACAGTTTAAAACTATTTAATTTATTAAAGATCTAGCTATTTTTTGCTGAAATAAAACAATAGAATATCAAACTGTTATATTAATAGCAGGCTTATATTTGCGTTTTCAATTTTTATATTTCATAAATTTATTTTAACATCTTAAATAATTTTTAAAGATATTAACATTTACTGAAGACAATAAATGTAATTGTTATCGAAATGTATAAATTTATATAAATATAAATAAATCGTAATATTGATTGATTGCAATCTCGAGGGACGTTAGTTCCGAGGGATTATAAGTTGCACGAGGTTATTAATATACATAACTCACATGATAGATAAATAATTTGAAATATGAAAACGAAATTTTGTCGGTTATTAAAATTAAACGAACGTTTAAAAATTAAGTAGGCATTGTTACCATGAATATATCAACTGATAAGCTTGCAAATATTTGTCAAAATACATTAGAGCGAGTTATAGATCTATAATTTCCTACTACTCCCAAGGGAGTTCTGAATATGTTTACAGTTACGGTAACACTTATTAATGCATGAGTGCGAAGTTTACAACACCAGCGAGCTTGAGAGCGAGTGTTGTAAATCGCACGAATGAATTAATAAGTCATAATGTGCGAATTGCATACATTACTTTTTCTACGACAATGTAGATTTTTATTTACTTTTTCTGTTCTTGGGGTAAACCGTAAAAAATGTAAGAAAATATATTTTGATGAAAATACCTACCTACAGAACCTAGTTTATTCAAAATTTTAAATTAACATTTGCAATAGTTACATAAATAAGCAATTAAATAGAATTTTTATTTCAGGATTAACAAAATTAATAATGGTAATTCCTGTACAATTGTGGAGATTGTTTTGAGGCACTGTAGTATGCAGATTGGTAACTGGGTTCGACGATGTTGAAGCGAAATGTGTATTGCTACTTGTTGATGGGTTATTATTTTCTATCGAATTTAGTATTTTATTTCTTACATTAATTTTATTTTTTAACGAGTGATCAATGTTCGGCCACGGATGTAGACCTGCATCCAGCGAGGCGTTTTAAGGAAGTGATATCTCCACCAGCATCAATTAATTTAATTTTAGCAATTATTTGTAGCTTGTTGCATTATGAAAATTTGAATCATTATGATGGTCATAATGATTCAAATTTTTGAATCATTATGAATGAATTATAACATAGCAGTAGAAAAAAGAAATTATGTAACAATGTAATAAAAGAGAAATTATATGTATATAATGTAATTGTGACAACAGTGTGTTATAATTAGGTTAAAAAAAAATAATTGCAACCATGCATATGCTCGCTAAAACCTAACCTTAATAATTCTCATTTTGTTGGTTTATTACGTCAACAAAACATGATAAGGTACTTATAATTAAAATGTACCGGTGATAAAAAATTAATTTTTAGTAATCTAATTAATAAACAAAAAAATGACTGTACGAAAATTTTCGACATTCATGAAATATTTTTTATACATATTTCTTTTATTAACATTTATAATTGACGTTAATGGTGTTGGTCAAGTTATTTATGCTGTAAATTGTGGAGGTGATGCTCACACAGATGCTTACGGTGTACACTTTGAAAGAGATCCGTTACATGGACGAATTGGTATTGCTTCCGATTATGGTAAACGCTTTCTTATTGGACGTGTAAACCCTAACGATCATATTTTATACCAAACTGAACGATACCATCACAATACATTTGGTTATGAAATCCCAGCTCATACTGATGGTGATTATGTCCTTATTTTAAAATTTTCGGAAGTATACTTTAATGCACCTGATCAAAAAGTGTTTGATGTTGTTTTAAATGGTGATCATACTATTGTAAGTGATTTGGATATATTTGAAAAAGTGGGGAGGGGTGTTGCGCACGACGAATATATCCCATTTATAATATCAAAAGGTAATAATTCGATGTTATGTATTGTTCTAATCACATTTAATTTAGGTCGCCTTCTCGTTAATGGTGAAGAATCTGAGATAAGAGGTAGTCGAATACGTGTCGAATTTATAAAGGGCTATAAAGATAATCCTAAAATTAATGCTATTGTTGTTATAAAAGGCACCTTAGATGATGTACAAAGACTACCCCCAATTGAACCCGAACCTATAGAAGAATATAAAGAGGAACCAGAAATTGTTCCCAAAAATCGAAGACCTAGTGGGCCTAAGCAACCAGATCCTTATTCATTTGATGATTCATCGATGATGTTACCTGTATTTATAGCAATTGGTACATTTATACCTATTCTATTTTGCTTGTGCAAATTGTGATGAAACAAATGTGTTCTTCCGTATAAAGCCGATCAGTATAATATTTTGGTTTTAACATTGTGCTATCATTATGTAATTATTTGTTAAAAATTGTTGATAATTTTATGTCTATGCACATTTTATGTTTTCTGTTTGATTTTATTTGGTTACATATTCTATTTTTCTTTTTTTTTTACATTTGTACTTATGAAGTACATGTTACTTTGCATAATTCGTACTTAGAATAAATTTGTTTAATTTGGCAGTTTATTGTACATAAGAATATTTTTTCATTAATAATTACAAGTTGCATGTAATAGTACCTTAAATAATTTATTACTATTGTTAAAGTGTAATTTTGATGTTAATGTTGTTTGGGAGTTTTAGAATGAAGTATAGGGTTTAGAGTCCAGTTGTTTGTAATAATAATTGTATAATAAAATAACATGATATAATTAAAGTTCTTTATGATATTAGGTGTACTTATGGTATGTCATATGTAGTTCTCAATTTGTAAACACGGGCGGTTTTAGCCTATTTGATGCGGGGGCAAGTGATAACTTGGCGCCCCTCACCTCCTTGTTAGGTGGCTACTGGAGTTCAATTGAATGACAATCCAGCCCTAGTAAAATAACGCTTTCATTCAAAATGTCATTAGTTATCGCCATTATCAGTATACCTAATGACACTTTGAATAGAAGCTTTATTTTATTGAAGCACTTTATTGAAATATCAGGATTTTTAAGGCTTGAAAAACAAAGAAGATTAATCACTGTTTCGACACCTTAAAGTACATAAAAACGTCTCCTATTCAAGTAACTGCTGTAGAAATGTAAAAAATTGACAACACTGTAGCGACACATTAAGTTAGTCATCGTACTTACCTGTTGTTATAATGGCATTAGATGAAATTAAATCCTAAATATAACATTATATTTTTTTGAATACAAACAAGATAAAACTTGGCGCAGTCGGTGCAAACAAGAAATTTTGAAATATAAAATAAGATTCTAGTTAATTATAAACGTGAAGAAGCTATTTTGTTTGTGAGCATGTAGTGTGAATCGAACAAAGGAAATATGGAGTCCAGGCTGCCGCAACAAATGCAATTTGATGAAAATATTGTGGAAAACTTTAAAGTGTTTAAGCAGGAATTTGAAATTTATATGATTGCGACGGAAAATGACAAAATAAGTGACAAAATCAAAATTGCTAAATTATTAAATTTAATAGGTAGAGAAGGCATCGAAATTTTCAACAATTTTAAATTTTCAGTTGAAGAAAGAGAAAAATATGATATAGTAATTATAGAGTTTGATAAATATATATTCCCAAAGAAAAATATTGTTTATGAAAGATTCTTGTTTTACAACAAGTGACATGAAGATGGGGAGCCGTTTGATCATTATCTAAGCGAGTTAAAAAAATTAGTGCATAGTTGTGAATTTAAGATCCGGAAGAAATGGTTCGAGATAGAATTGTTCTGGGAATAAAGGATAAAAATCTGCAAGAAAAATTGTTATCGGTTGAGAAATTAACTTTAGTAAAAACAGAGAGGTGACAAAAGATCAAATTAGAATTGTACAGGAGTCCAAAAATGTTAACTTAGTGAAGAAGCAACAGGTGAATACAGAAGAAAGAAAATTTAAATGCAGCAGGTGTCAAACAGTTCATGGCATCATAAATGTCTAGCATCTGGGAAAAGATGTTTAAATTGTGGAAAGTTCAACCATTTCCAAGTGTCATGCAGAGTGAAGAAAGCCCGTGGAGTGAATGATGTAGAAGAAATAGAAGATGCAGCACATCCAGAACAAAGGTTAGCAGTCGAAAATATTAAAGTAGCATCCGTCAATGTGGATGAAGTTAAAACACTGTCATGGTACGAAACTATTAAGGTTAACAATGTAGAAGTACAGTTCAAATTAGACACTGGGGCGGAGGTAATATAATACCCATGTTTGTATTAAATATGTTAAAAGATTCATATGTACTAGAGAAAACTACTTTGTTACTAGAGGCATATGGGGGGTTTTAAATTTAAGCCTGTTGGGGTTGTTTCTCTATGATGCAAAACAAACCAGTTAAAGAAATTACAACATTTTGTAGTTACGGAACATAGGTCAGTGCCATTGCTTGGGTTGAATACTTGTGTCGAATTAAATTTAATTAGACGCATACATGAAACTAGTAGTACGGAGAATTTTATAAAATTAAATTTAGATTTGTTCACTGGCTTAAGTAAATTTAATGACAAATGTAGGATAGAATTAAAGGAAGATGCAATTCCAGTTGTGAGACCACCTTGCAGAGTACCAATTTCTATACAGAACAAATTAAAACAAGATCTAATTGATTTAGAAAAGGATAAAATTATAGATAAAGTAAATGGTGCTGTGGAGTGGGCAAGCAATTTGATGATTGTGGAAAAACCCAATGGGTCCTTATGAATTTCTTTAGATCTGGTTGATTTAAATAAGTATATAAAACGCAGACAGTTCAGGAAATTACTAATAAGAATTTTGGTAACATTGAAAAGGTAATTGTGTATTTTGATGATATATTGGTATCAGGGAGAACAGAGGAAGAACATGATAGAACATTACAAAAACTGGTAGATAGGGCCAGAGAACTAAACGTAAAATTTAACAAGGAAAAAATTCAAAGGGTAAAGATTTACATGTAGCTGATTTGTTATCATGAAACTATTTAAGTAATAATGTATATGATTCTGGTTTAGAGGCGGTGTATAATGTTCATTCCATTGTTAACATAACAACACGAAAGACAGTTGTTTATAGATGAAACAAATAAAGATCAAGTATTACAGTTAGTAAAAAAATATGATTATGAAGGCTGGCCAAAAGGTAAGGGTAAATTTCCTCAAGCCATTCAACCATATATTAATATCAAAGATGATATATGAGTAATTGAAAACATTTTGTTTTTTAGAGATAGGTTAATTGTACCAGTAAGTTTAAGACAAGAAATGATAAAGTTATGCCATGAGGGACATTTTGGGATCACTAAGACTTCTCTTAGAGCAGCAGATTCTCTTTACTAGCCAAATCTTATAGTAGATATAGAGAATTACATTAAAAGGTGTAGAGTGTGTGATAAAGGAATAAACCAAATAATGTTAAAGAGCCATTAATTGGTCATAATATTCCAATCAAACCATTTTTCAAAATTGCTTCTGATTTATGCGATTTATGTGATTTATGGCAAGAATTATTTAATTATATTTGATTATTACACTAAATGGATTGAAATTATTCCAGTGCTAAATAAAACATCTGATGAACTGAACAAAACGTAACTGTAAACAGAAATAATCAGTGTGTACCAGCAAAGGTTGTTGAAAGGGCAAACACGCCAAGGTCGTACGTAATTCAAGATGAAGATGGAAAGACGTACAGAAGAAATAATTATCACTTAAGACAAGAGAGTCGCTAATTGAAACTAAGGTAAATAGGAAGACATCAGACTTGGACATGAGTGAAAGTGAGAAAGAAAAAAATGAGAGTGAAACGGTGGAAAATCATAACAGTGAAAGTGAACCGGGAAAAGTTAAGCGTATGATTAGACGACCAGTTAGGTTTAAGGATTACATTTGTTAACTGTGGGTAACTTAAGTTTTTTTTATCATTGAAGGGGAGTGACTGTTGTAGAAATGTAAAAAGTGACAACACTGTAGCGACACATCAAGTTAGTCGTTGTACTTACCTGTTGTTATAATGGCATTAGATGAAATTAAATCCTGTCGAGCTGTACTGTCTAAAGACCAGTACACAGTCACTATTAAATAACTATTTTCCAGTAAAAATTCCAAATGAAATGGCGAAAGTGTTCTCAACAATGTATGACCTCCGTGCGTAAATCATAAACTTCTGTCCGTACCTAAATAAATCTGTAACAACATTAAACACGCGCACACACACGCACGCACGCACGCACACACACGCACACGCACACACACACACACACCCACCCACACACACACACCACACACACACACCATATATATATATATATATATATATATATATATATATATATATATATATATATATATATATATATATATGTTGAGATGATTCAAATTACGTGCAAGTAGCTATGTAATTTGCATAGTGAAGTTTTACTTTAGTTAGTACGAAATGGTACATTTCATTAAATAATTCTATTTAAGAATGATTGATAAACATTGAGATGTTTGAAAAACTTAAATATTTCTTAATATAATTTTAATAATGGTAAAATAAGTATAATCGACAGCACAAATATATAGAAGTATAGGATATGTTTGTTATCGTTTTTGAGTTAATTCAAGTTTTCATTTAGTTTAGTAAGTTTATTTTAAAACAATATTCCCTAACGACATGTGATACAGGTTGTGGTTGACAGAAATAATGTTAAAACTAGATTTAGGCTGGTATCAATGTCGCAATTCACATGTACGCAGCCAAGATTCTTCCAAACATTCGTATTAGTGCGTTAAACTCATATTAGTGCAAAAATTATGAAAAAACAGAACAAGCACATTAGTGAGTGACTATAAAACATAAATCATGCAGCAGCTCTGGGATTATTGTGTTTAATCAACAGTTTATGACCTTAAACTAGTGAGTGACAACATTCCAACACTAGTCGTAGAAGAACATATGAACCTACGAAAGTGGTCAAATAAATTAATTTATGACTTGAACATTAAGTTTAAACACTTACATTAACAGTTATTGTGTTTAAAAGTGTGAAATTTAACATTAAAATTATATAAACAAAATGAGGTTATGTTATATCCTCGCATATAAATTTTTGTAAAAAGTATTTTAAATTAAGACAATTTATATAAAATAAATTAGTAGAGGCAAAAATAATAAGGTAGCCTCAATTTTATGTTATAATTCCTTATATTTATGTCCATTTTTGTTAATTTTAGTTTGAAAGTATATGGGTAGAATTTAAATAATTTTCCTCTCAAATTGGCCGTAGGCATGTTTAAGTTGAATATTTGGGTGTAGTAGCATCCCCTATTCATGTAGAGGTAATTTCCAGGCCTGTAAAATTCATAGAATTAGTGTAAATTCAATAAATAAGTGTAAAAATTAACGTAGTTATTAAGTGTAGGAATTAGCTCGTGTTTGGTTTCAAATTATAGATAAAATTATGTAGATTATGGAAATGTTTTTAGATTTAAGATATGTAAAAGGGGCGAAAGTTATAGGGCTTTAAAGAAATATCGTAATGTAAAAATTACAGTAGCCAATAAGAATTCAGGAAATATTCTCCGTAACTAATGAAAACATTCGAAGATTTGGTTGTCGACCAAAATCATATAAATACAAGCGCTTTAGCTTCACAAACTCTCTTGATTTTCATATTTTGCAACAACTTGCCAAACTAAGCTGTTGCCAAATTTTTTGAAAATAATTTTTAAAACAAATTAACGTCACTTCGGTAACTTAACAAAGTGCGATTTAGTATCGGAAGTGTTAACAAAACAAGTGATAGTCTTTTGTCGAAAAATAATTAAATTAAGGTTAGTTTACCTTTTTAAATTTCAAATCGGAAGTTTTCGATTAGTTATAAAAATATTTCCGCAGTTTCGACTTTGTTTGTTTTTAAATTTATATTGTGAATGTTGTCTTCGTATTTTTATAATTATACACCTTGTTTATCAAAAGTGTGTTTAATTTACAACAACCTTCAACGATCCATGCTTTTCAAAATTTATATTGAACTTAATTTAAGAAGAAGTGATGAGCCTAAAAATAAAGATTCGTCAATATTCTAATAACAATAGTGAAACTTACCTAAGTGAATAAGCTGGTTATTTAAAAGAAAATTTGGATGTTCGAGGAGCAGAATTGCAGTTCGCAGGAGCTGTTGTCTTCAATCAACTTCAATAGCAGTAACCCACAAAAGGAGGACATTTTATGTGAGTACTTTATTGTTGACATTGATACTTTATTGTTATGTTCATAATTTCAATCCTTTGTAATAATCATGATGTGCAACAACAGGTATGCATGTCAAAAGGGAATGTTATTTGTCCTAAAAATTTAAATGTTTTATATTAATATTGTTGTTTATTCAGACGTAGTTATACTTACTTGTATGTCGAACTTCATTTTAGTTGTAGTCAAATCATATGTTTGCGTATTCACAGCGCATGCCCACGTATACTTTTAAAAGAATTTTGTTATGTACAGGGTGTAACACAGGTATTAATGCGAATTAAAAATTATAATTCAGTTTACTTAATCAAATTATATAATATAAAAATAAATAGGACATTAACTCAATGTGCTTTAATCATATTAACTATGATTATTGTATTCAAACAATCAATATAATTCAAAGCAATAATCATTTATTTTATAATATTAAAAGTAGAGTTTCTTCTAAATTGTGATCCCTATCCTCTTTTGATGAGTCTCATAGTTCTACCGACAAATATACTCTCAATATTAAGAGTTTTAGCCAATATAAAAAATTATAAAAATTAATAAATAATAATTATATAATATAAATTAAAAATATAATTAAAATACGATTGTACGATTACTTATTATATTAGAGGGGGTTTAAATACAGTACAATATATATATATATATATATATATATATATATATATATATATATATATATAATTGTTTTACACCGTTGCTTATGTGAAACTAAAAATTCGGTTACCGCCATAAAGTTAAAACTGATTTAAGTCTCAGTAGGCGACTACCCAAATCGTTAAAAAGATTATACTATATTTAATTAAAATTAAACATCTTAATTTTTAACTTTAAGTAAGCGACGTAGTAAAAAATTGGCCACTCTTATTTAGTATATAAATATACCATTAAAAGTAATACTTTTCCTCCACCTAAAATAATCTACTAATATTTCCTTCTCAACTGTCAACAAATGTTTCCACGCCTCACCACGAAAATAAATTCGGAAATTTTTCTGGTTGCCATGGTAACAAGTCAAAATAATGGCATCTTATTGGTTTTAAAGGAGAGGTGTGAAATTTCATTGAAATTAATGCAGTAGATACAAAATAATGTCCAACACTAAATCCAAATGGACCAGAAATAACTATTTTTTATATGGCGGATTCAAAATGGCGGCCAATAAAATAAAATCTTAAATGTAGTTTTTGTTTTTGTAACAATATAACCACGCTTTCATAAAATTTAAGTCTGCAAATCATTGTGACGTGGGTAATTGTGTCAGGTGTGACACATATATGACTAGTAGACAATCAATCTTTCGACCATTATAAAGCCAAGAGTGTCATTGAAATACACATCTTCATTAATGGGTAGGGTACCCATGGAATAAAAAAGAATAAACTGAAAGATCTACATATTTGACTTTACACAAATCTAGGATCTTTAACTGTCGTCAGTACGGCCTACAATTACAGAAAAAAACAATCATCACCTTCTCAGAGAAAACGTGATAACTGATACACAACCACATCGTTTTTTAAATTAAAATAACTTCGGCTTAGGTAAATATTGTTTTTTCTATCACGGAAATCTCACGGGTTGTATTGTGTGTTGGAAAAAAAATACAGCGGGTTATGGACCACATAGGGACTCTATGCCATGAACTTCTGATTTGTCCTTAATTATTCTTTGTAAACAAACAAAAATTAGTATTATTTTAGTTAAGAGTGCGCAACTTTAAACCTTCCCACAATAATAGTATTAACATGACAGCAAAGGGTTGCTTTGTAACGCGCAATGACCGTCAGTGACACATATACGTAGTAGGCGACGGCGCATCTCCCCCTCTACACGCTATGTCACTGTCAAGTTCTTGATGTCATTCGGTACTGAGCTGTAGACGCGACATCATGCCCGCCTTTATTGACGCTCTCGCCAAGTGTGAGTTGCGAAGTGTTATCCGTTACTTGCAAGCAGAAGGGAATAGTACAGCAGAAATGCATCGAAGAAGGAGCCGAGTGTATGGAGTAAACTTTATGATTTATGGTGTTGTTCGTGAGTGGTGTAGAAAGTTTAAAGATGGTCGAAGTGATGTGCATGATGAAGGGGACCAAGAACGCAAGTTTATCGTCACGGACGACATTGTTGAAAAAGTTGATGAAGCGGTTAAAGAGAACCGTAGGTTTACAATAACTGAAATGTTAAAGAAATTTCCAGAAACGTCACCCTATACACTATTGTCACTGAGCAATTACACTACAAAAAAATTTGTGCTCGATGGGTACCCAAAATGTCTGACGAACACAAAAAACGCCGAATAGCATCGGATTTGTCGTTCTCGGCCGATATAAGGCTGATGGGGAAGATTTTTTGAAATCCATTGTAACAGGTGACGAGACATGGATTAGGTATGACACACCAGAAACCAAGCAACAGTCTCAACAGTGGATGCACACAAATTCACCAAACAAACCCAAAAAATTCAAATAAACTTTCAACAACCGCATGAATATGGCTACTGTTTTCTGGGAACAAAAAGGTGTATTGCTTGTGGGGTCTATGGTGCCAGGGACCACAATTACTGCTGCATATTATTGTGAAACTTTGAATAGACTACGGAGAGCCATCCATAACAAACGACGTGGGATGCTGCCTTCTGGTGTTGTGCTCATCCACGACAATGCCCGTCCCCACAGTGCTAGGGTCACCGAGCAGCTGCTGAAAGAATTTTACTGGGATGTTTTTGATCACCCGCCGTTTAGTCCCGATCTAGCGCCGAGTGACTTTCATCTCTTTCCTGAAATGAAGAAGTGGCTTGGAGGGCAGCGGTTCCAAACTGATGTGGAACTCAAGGACACTGTTAGGGAGCATCTAAGGTCGTTGGCGGCGCCTTTTTATGAAGAGGGTATTGGAAACCTAGTCCGTAGATACGATAAGTGCCTCAATGGTGACTATGTAGAAAAGTAACCTTAAGTGTACTTAACTTCTGTAAATAAAATAATTTGTTAAGATTCATTAGTCTTTTTTTTATAGCCTATCGGAGGTTGAAAAAAACGCCTCCTTTCAGTGGTTTTCTGTAATCAACATAGTTATAACCTTTTGAAAATATAAACATAGAATGACGCGGCCGGTTTTAAAGTGTAAAATGTTATAAATGTTTTTTTTAGTATTAATCGGGATAATGTGTATATATGTGAGTGCCTGGTGGATTACTTGGATACTTATTTGCAACAGGTAAGTTTTATTACGAGATTATTTTGAATTAATAAATCGTACGGAGATTGAGGTTCACTTGTGTTTTACCGCTCCTTTATTGTAATGGGGAATAATTACTTGAGCTTTGATCAATTATTTGAAATAGCTGGATAAGGTGGTTTTAGGGTAATTCATCTAAATGGAAATTTGAATTATAACAAATTGGATTAATGTCACGTTGGAGCGTGACCTTGAACTACTTGGTTTTATACACACACGGAAAAGTGGTTCAAAGAAGGGTATTAATTTCTTATACTATACTTAAATTAAATATATACACACGGTAGAAAATAATTATTGGAATGCGAAATAGTGCATTCGTTTTACTTTTACGTCATGAATTTATGCGAATATGAAATTTACATCAGGTGTGATGTTTAAATCACTAAAGGTAAATAAAACGTAAATTCCATTTGTTATTTGCATAAACAGGAACGTTATTTAATGTTTTGAAATTGTTCACCATTTATTTGACAGGAATAGTTTTAAATGGGATATTTTACTCCGAGGTTTTAATTGAATTAAAACTAGGAAATAAATTTGTGCAATTTAAATCATTCTCTTATTGTAGTCGTAGTCAATTATTACGAAACAACTTTTTTTTATTCACTTTCGTGATACTAAACGGAACGTTTTCGGGAGGTCTGGTTTTTGTATAGTATCGGTAAGATTTATACAAAGGGTTATCGAGACATATACTGGGGATTTGATTTTAAATTCCCTCGCAGCCAAGTTTGGTAACTCAAGCCGAACTAGTGAATTTCTAATTATTTTAATTATTTACAGTTAATACGAACACTCCAAATACGTAGAATTTCGCAGGTAATAAAGCGGATGTTGGTGCTCGCAGCCAAGTTTGTGAATTTCAGCTAAACTAGTGAATTCTAATTGGTTCTAATTATTTAAAGATAACACGGACACTATAAACACGTCGAATCTTAAGGATGGAGTAATAATAGGACGTTCCAAAGGTGGTAGCGTTCATTTCGATTCTACAGACGAGCTTCTAGCAGCGTTAACATAAAAAGAAATCGATAGCAAGACCACACTGCCGATAGATCAGCTAATAGTGCAAACTTGGTATTGGTCGCTACTGCTAGTCCCTCCTTTGCGTCAAATTATTTATTTAGTGATTGTTTGGGTTACAGGAAATTTCCAACTAATTTTCTTATAATTCAGGTTAGATTTCGAAATAGTAAAATACTTTATAATAATAAAGTAAACTGTACGAAATTGCTTTAAGAGCTGGTCAGGTTGGATCTTCTCGAACAGAGAAATTTTCTGAAATACAGGAATAATAATAAATTACTATAAAAGCGGGGTT
The DNA here is from genome assembly GCA_036346205.1 of Vesta saturnalis. NCBI lineage: Eukaryota > Metazoa > Arthropoda > Insecta > Coleoptera > Lampyridae > Vesta > Vesta saturnalis. The sequence goes on along the minus strand of JARFJB010002450.1, from coordinate 42,817 downwards.
GCAGAGAAATTCTGTTGGAAAGTCTACAAGAAGTATTTGCAGAACAGAGAGTCGATTTACGTTAAACTTTTCGCTTTTATGATATCGGGATACTGAAACAAATTGAATAAATTCTTATTTAGAACATGATCTAAATAATTTTTAAAATAATAATAATTTATTTCTTACTACTCTTTCTGGGTCATTACACAGTAGGCCTTTAGACAAAGTTCTATTCATTACCTCACCGTTAGACAGGTATTACTGCTTATTTAAAATACTACAATTGCAAATTTTAGCAGAAGTCGTGCTAACAAGGAAAATTTGGCACTTTTAGGTGTATATATTAACCTTAAATTCAATTAGGTCAGGTAGTTGCAAATTGTCAAAGTCGTTTCTTTTTACTAATATCTCTAAAGTCAGCAGTATCCATGGATGTAATACTTGCTGCATATTATGGATATTTTCATTCCATTACCGGATTATTGTTTGGGGTCATTCTTTAGGTATTGTTATGGGTGCAAATGGCAGTAGAATTTGGTGTAACAGATAAGGGGCGATACTTTCATTCCGTTATTTGCTATGCAATTATTGCTTAAGGTATCAAAATAATTTTTGCTATTTAAAGGCCTGCTATCAGAATATAACAGAGATTGTTGTAAACATACATTTGTAGAACTTGGTACACTTATGCCCGTATGCATCGTTCGTGGTTAACCATGATTAAGCAACTAATCGCGATCAAGCGAAAAAATTGTATGCACCTACAGTGTTAAATGGTTTAATTACACAACTTTAATCATAGATTTTGCGTTTAAGTTGTTTAATCGTGTTTATCAGAAATCATAGCCTACCTTTTGTACGTTTGAAAATTGTTAACACTCAGCATGGAATTCGAAAATTAAATATTTATAGATGAGTTAGAGGCGTTGGATATAATAGAGTATGGATTCTCAAGAGGACATCACGTGAGACCGGTTATTTTCGTGATATGTATGATTTGTCTTCTTTTTAACGATTTAGGCTAACAATCTATACTATTCTCAACCTTTTAGCATACTGTAACGTGCAAATATGTATGAAATAAATTAAATTATGTCTTTTTCGTATTTACCTTTCTTATTTTATAACCGTTCGTACTAGCGCCATCTACGTGATGTTTGTGGGTTCTGGTTTGTTTTACATCATCTACTGACAGATATCTATTACTTTGCTGAATGACCACTAGATGGTGGTACCATTAAATAATTACATACTACTGAAATGCTTTATTCGAAATACACCTATGGACAACATTTGTATTATAACAAAGGACAACGCCATTTTCTTATGGAAAGCGGCCTTCGGTTAAAATGTCTAATTTTTTGATATGTATTAGTTCTTGTCGTACTCATCAATATTGTTCATAGGCACAGAGCACGGACGTTAAAAAAAAATGGACTGCTAATTATGTTGTTTATAATGTCACCTACCTGTGCGGCGCCATACTGTGCGCAATTTTCTATTGGCTTATTTCTAACCAATAATGACCCTGAAATTTTAGCGGTTATATTTGAAAATTGCAATTTATAATTTTGTCATTTGAATATTTCTGAATTTCAAATCTGTAACTATATTTTATTTATAGACATAGTTAAAATGTATTTTGTGCTTATTTAAAAATTATGAACTTTATCATTGGGCAAGGATTAAGTTTAGTAAATTACAATTTTATAAACATCGTGCTTTATTCATACTTTGTATAAGTTACTGATGCTTAAATAATATTAATTTGGATAATGTTTTCCTTACTCTTTCTTCACCTAAATCATTATTCATTTTTTTTGATATACTGTGGCTTCTCACAGTGGTATAACATTTTATAATTTCATCAATCACTAATTTTTGTGTATGATTTAAATGCGGTGCAGTGTCAAATACATGATCCTTCAAATTAAAAAAGAGATTTTCATTTAAAAGAAATGTTTGACTTTCCCGCAACAATAAATTTATAAAAATGTCCCTAGGTGGCAACTTATTTAAAACTTTCAATATAACTTGAATTTTTTTTTCAATTTTTTCACATACATGTAAAACACTGTATGAAGGAAACAACAAACCACCTCGAGATTTACGATTTATAAATTTAAAACTGCTATTGTTTTCATCGGAAATTGACAATAGCGATTCTACACAACTTGAGCATGAAATTCGTTCTTTAAGCTTTTTTACAACAAAACCTGCAATATATGCTACTACATTTTTACTACATTCGCCCATATTGCTAGGCAACAAAATTCCAATTTCTTTTTCAATTTCATTTGTTTTTATTTCATCTTCTTCCTTACGTCTCAAATGATTGATGTTGGTGATCTGAATTACTTCCTTCCCACTTGATACAGTTAAAATGTTAGTTTGATCTTGTGCGATACAGTTACCAGTGTTTGACCTAACTTCATTATTGAGCAGCAACCGCCGATAAATATGCATGAATTGCAAACAATTTGGGTTGTTATTAAATCCATTTCGAGAGCTATAAATGTTATTAAATCAGTATAATTAGTATGACCATGTTACAGTTGCAATACCGTATGCTACAAAAGAACAACTCAAGGTGATCTTGGCTAAATTTGTATGTTAAAATATATTTCAATGATTTGTTCTTTTTCACTTCCTCATCATATATATTTAGTAAACTTGAAGTAGTAACCATAAATTCTAGGAATGGAACTCTTTTTAGAGTTTTATATAACGGTCGACCATCAAGTAGCTTGCATTCTTTTAAATATTTAATTCCATTTTCTAACATTGGTCGCCAGTAGGTTTCATTACTATCATGAAGAGCAGTCTTTGCACCTTTTGCAAAAGAATTTCTTGAATTGAGTAAATCGAATAATTTATTAATTATTCGTATAAACCTAACAGTAGGTTGCACATCTACAAACTCTTGTACTTCCAGATCTATGGAAAGACATTCTAATGCATCAGCTACACTGTCACTAAGAGTTTGTGCAGCTAAATTCACCTATAACAATAATATGTCATTAACTTAATTCACTTATTTAGAACTGAAAGTAAGAAACATACCTTCATTATCGCCTTTTTCCACTCAATATGCATTTTCCGCAACTTATTTCCAAGATATAAACCCTTATCATTCTGATACCTTTGAAGTTTGACTATGTAGTCCCATTTAATTGGATTTCCGTCAGGATCAACAAAAATTCCTGTTTTGGCCCAATTATTTCTAATCAGCTTGAGCATATGACAAATATCAAACACTACATATACCTTACTACCATCAATGGGATGTAGAAAAAATGTTTTAAAGTTATCAGGTTCTGTAACATTACAATTTAATTCGGCCATCATTTTAAAATGAACTTGTGGTCCATCACATGTTACCGTCAATACTTTAACACCCGTAACATGTATTTGCCGAAGTGCTTCTAAAACAATGTTTGCTCTTTCGGCCCCAGTTAATCTATGTATTAAGAAATAGGCAATGGGTAACTTAAAGTTCGCGTTAACACCAACTACCATCAAAACAAGGGCCTCTGTAGCTTGTTCTTGTTCATCCCCAATGTGAATGTCAGAACCTACATCAACATATCCCCAAACATTTTGTGTGTGCTTTTCAATAACAATTTCTTTTTTTATGCTAATTTCATCCAGCATTAAACAGCAAAGTAGTGGCTTTTGATACTTGTTAATAAACTCATTTGCTTTGTTTTGTAAGGCAGATAAACTTGGCTGGGAGTATCCTGGTGAACAATCAATCTTTGAAAACCATGCTCTTATGGTTGATGGAGCAGGTAATGCAATGTGAAACCACTTTCTTACATACTCATACGCTTTATGACTATAAAATTGCAATGTCATTGCAAATTTCCTCAAATTTTCAGGGTATTTGTTCCTGGTAGCTTTCAGTGTTTTTGAGTTATGTAGAATTCTTTTCATAATTGCTGCAGGAACATCAGAAAATGAATTTTCTAGCAATTGTACTGCTGAATCAGACAAATTATATCTTCGCTTGGTATGAACGACAATATCCTTTAAATGGTTAATACGAAGCTTCCTTCTACAACTGGTTTTTTTTAACATTCTTCAGTTTACTTTTAAAATACACAATTTTTCTGGTTTGGTGGGTTATTTGCTTCTTGTAGTGTTCAGGAGTTAAGCTAAAAAGCAAATACAATTCATTGTCAAGTTCAATATTCAACACAAAACAATTTGTATGATTACTAATGAAACTTTACCTGTAATTGTGCCACATTTTTATTAGTTTTCTTGGCGAGTTAGGTGGAGTTTGTGGAAATGCTTCAACTACATTTGGAGAATCAGACCGAAATCTTTTACATACTGGTTCCGTTGAGGTACTTGGAATGGTTCTAATAAATAAAGATTCAAATCTAAATAACTTTCAAAATTATAAACTTACAGACTTTCTTCTGGTTCCGCAACCACATTAGAGCTCAACTCCACACTGTAATTGTTGATTTGATGTGGGATGTTAATTGTGGGAATGACTCCTGCTTTCAATTTTTTTAAAGAACCAATAGTTTCAAAATCATCTTTTTTAAAATGCAGTGAACATATGCGTTGCTGGTTAATTGGAGTATTTGGATTGCGTCCTATTGCAGAAAGCCAAGAAACTTGGTGTTTTTTAGGAATCCTAATAATATTTAAAAAACTATAATTATTACTTTAATATTGTAGTAACTTACATATGAAATGACAGCAAGTTCGTTCGATTTCTGTCTGAACTGTGACATCCAAGCACAAAACAATGTGGCATTGTTACGGGTTTATATATAATTGTTACTTAACACTATTTTAAAAGTAATTCTGTACCACGGACGTCCGTGTTCTGTACTATACTTAAATTCTTAAAGTGAAAAATCTATAATTACTAACATGCACATTGTTCTAAACACTAAAACTTATGAAAATTATGAACTATGTGATCTTTAACTTAACGAAAAATTAAGAATAATATACTACACTATAATACTAAAAAATTACAACTAAAGATTCAATAACAAAACAAATACACTACCAAACACTACAATAACGTTTAATAAAATATTCAAATATTGTGAAGTTCACAAACGCGAAGATACAAAACGTTGAGGTTAGGTGAAAGATTTTCGACGTTTGAAATTACCAACTTAAATCGATCTCTATAAGAAAATAACTAACTAAAAGCACAGCACAGTATGGCGACTTACATGCTGGGGACCTTAGATTAGGTCTAAGCTGGGGACAAATAAATGTTGCCGGCAAAGTACCAATTAGCAGTCCATCTTTTTTTTAACGTCCGTGGCACAGAGTCATCCTATGGCTAGTTTTAGAAATACAGGGTGTTAAAGTTTCAAAATACCTACTTTGCCATGTTCATTATTTTTGGTTTGAAAGTACCGATGTTCATTTTATCTTCTAAATGCGATTTGTACATCTTTATAGGATATGTAGTTGTACACAAAGGGTACCATTCAATCTTATTTACAGGGTGATACATATTTTGACATTATAGTTTTTATTAATTTTATTATTAAGATTCAAACACTTTGACTATTTCATTTGACATGTCTTGGTGAAACTTGCCAGACTCTATCTACAAATCTACTCATACGAAACGATACTTTTAAAACAAAATCATTATAATATGATGTATTCGAAGATTTTAAAATCAATATACCTTGATCGAGTCAATTTTTAGATACAAGGCGATGAAAAAAGAAAGGTTTTTTGACTTATTGTTATACAGGGTGTTTCAAAAAAACATGGCGTGCTTGTTAGGGCAGGTAGAATAGCCAAAAATAAGTGGGCCTTGTTCAGTAAAAATTATTCCTAACTGCCTCTGTTTTCGAGTGTTAAAGAATATTATTTTATACACATTTTTGACAATTAATTGAAATTGAGTTCACAAGTCTGCAAATTATCTTAAGTAAAATGGTATCAGTTTTTAAGAAACAAATAAAAATTTATTAAATAGTAAAACAAAAAATCATTTAAGTATGTAGATACAAAACACATAGTAATAGTAAAATAATAATAATAATTGTACATGCAAGCCTAAAATATCAAATTCATTTTCAATGTAAAATCTCGTAAAAATCATACAGGTTCTAAGTTATAGCGCTTATCAATTTTAAAAACCAGTTTGCCTTTGGACGTCTCGCTGGCTTGTTGTACGTGAACCGGTCAGTTATCATTATTATTAATAATAATTTACGTGCTGTTGTTATTAGTGGTTTATCAACGGGGGCCACCTTCCACCAGAAGTAGCCTGTACTACCAAGTCAAGGTAAGCGCTTTGTTTTTTTTTCTTAGTTCTGTATGATAACAGATTTGACAATTTTTAAAGTATATAATTCAATACAGTCCACTATTAAAACAATAATTTTTTTATCCATCTCTTGCACAAACATTTTTTGATCCATTGGCCGGATTATACGTTTGAAATTTAAAAATTGTATCGTTTAAATATATTAATAACAACAAAACGAATTCCGCATTAGTTTCTCTTTTCTATCATTTTATTCTAAATGATTAACCTTGGCCTTCGCGTAAGTAGAAATATACGTATAAATATTGGTTTATTGTTGAACTTGGAGTTTTATTATAATTTATTATTGTGAATTGTAATACTTAGTGGTTACATGATTTGACAAAATAAAAGTGTAATTTTACAATTCTAAGAGCATGAGTTATACCTACAGCGTTGGATACTTTTGTTCGTAAAAAAAAATCGCTATCTCTATTATATATCTTTGTCGGTGAAATCTTAGTGTAATTAATTATGGCAGCTTTAAAAAGGCTTTCTCAACAGAGAAAGGTAGCTATTTTGCGTATAACCGAAATTTATGCTTTGGCAATGAGAGCATCAGATGATGTAGACCATCAGGAATCTTTTAAAATTCGATATGAATCTCTTGAACAAAATTATTCTGAATTTAAGAATCTGCATAATGAAATTATCGGCTTTAGCAAATTTCATTAGTAAAAAATGCCTCAACCGTCTAGGATTAAAAAGAGAGGGATACTGTATCCCAATCCAGGGATTAAATCAATCCTCTTCGACTACCAAGGGGATTGCTCGTTGTACTGTTCGCCCGATTTGAGCTACGGAACCAATTTTCTCATTTGATGTCTTGGTTCTACCAAACCTTTGCACAGATATGCCTGCGTTTCCTATAAACACGAAAGATTGGGATCATATCTCTAATCTTAAACTAGGGGATGATACGTTCAATATACCTGCACCGGTAGATGTGCTACTGGGAGCCGAAATATATGCGGATATTTTGAAACCAGGTCGTATTCATACTCGACCAGGGAAACCAACCGTTATAGAAACGGTTTCTGGTTGGGCCCTTTTAGGAAAGACGCAAGATGTTTGTACTTCACATCGATCCTTGCAATCATTTTCGATCTTTCTAGATGGTCCCTTAGACTCGATTGTTAGAAAATACTGGGAGATCGAGACTATTCCTTGTGAAACCCCCTTATCACCAGATGAGGAGAGGTGCGAACGAATATATCGACAAACCACATCACGCAACAGTGATGGACGTTTTATTGTATCATTGCCATTTAAACAGGGAGAGCCGGATTTGGGGAATACATTTTCCTTAGCTTATCGATGTTTTGTATCGTTAGAATCAAAACTTGGTAAAAATTTTGAACTTCGACTCCTGTACTCCAAGTTTATGAAGGATTACCTAGAAAACGGGCATATGAGCCTAGTAAAAACTATTGAGGGAAATCCGCACCATGGAGTTTTGAAATCGGATAAAACCACGTCGAAAATAAGAGTTGTTTTCAATGCTTCGGCAAAGGGTTCGGAAGGAATCAGTTTGAACGATACCTTATTTGCCGGACCCAAACTCCAAACGGATATATGCCTAATTTTGTTAAAATTTCGAGTTCATCCAATAGTTTTTTTGGCAGATATTAAGCAAATGTACCTACAAATTTGAATAAACCCTGCCCATAGAGATTACCAAAGGTTACTCTGGCGATTCAGTTCCAACGAACCTCTTCAGCAATATCGTCTCAATACCGTATCCTTTGGTGTAACTTTAAGTCCATATTTAGCCCTTAGAACCGTAAGGGAATTAGCAAATCTAGAGATGAAAAGGTATCCCGAAGCGGCACAAGTTCTTCTTAACAACACCTTTATGGATGACATTTGCGTCGGAAGTACCAATTTAAGTTCTGCGTTGTCTTTACAGCAGGATCTAATTACCTTGCTAGAATCTGGTGGATTTGAGCTACGAAAGTGGGCAAGCAATTGCCCCGAATTACTTCGGAACCATCCCGCTTCCGAACGTCAAATCCCAATTTCGTTCGATAAGGAAGAATCCATAGTCATTAAGGTTCTGGGCCTATTTTACAATCCGTGTTCTGACACATTTTCGTATGCATTCACTCCTTCGGAAAAGGCTTGCACAAAACGAAATATTTTGTCCGACATTGCGAGGCTTCTCGATCCTCTAGGTTTTATCACCCCTGTTTCATTCTTAGCAAAGCACATTATGCAACGCCTTTGAGTCTCGGGCATCGATTGGGATGACACTCTTTCACAGCAAATAATTAAAATTTGGTCCCAGTTTAAAGCCGAACTTTCTTATCTCTCTCAAATTGCATTGCCTCGTTATATTTTTGTACAAAGATTGCAGAGATGCCTCAGAATTAGGATATGCATGTGGCGTGTATCTTCGTACCGAGGGGTTTGACGCTTCAATAAAGTCCTCTTTAGTTATGGGCAAAGGAAAGGTAGCCACCTTGAAAACTCTCACCATCCCAAGACTCGAACTGCTGGGTGCTACTTTACTGGCCGACTTAATGAAATTCGTACTCGACACTTATTCATCTTTAGTGACCATCGACCAAGTCCTGGCGTTTTCTGACTCCAGCATTGTATTATCCTGGGTCTGTAGTTCACCATATAAGTGGAAAGCGTTTGTCACTAATCTTGTCAGTCATATACAGGGAAAAATCCCACATGTTCGATGGCATCATATCATATCAACTGAAAATCCTGTAGATTGTGGAAGTCGAGGACTAACCCCAAAAACTCATTGAACATCCCTTGTGGTTTAAAGGACCTCCGTGGATCAATCTGCCTTGTTCTGATTGGAACCTTTCTGAATTTAGTTGTCCGAACTCGAGAAGCCCAGAAGTAATACAGGAACAGCAAACTGTTGTTTTAAATACCAATATCAGTGACAATTTCGTAGATACCTTGTTAGATCGATTTTCATCTTTGGGAAAAATTCAACGCCTTCTTGGTTATGTCCTTAGATTTATTCACAACTCAAAACCCAATTTGTCTAAATTAACTAGTTCTTTATCAGAAAACGAGCTTCAAATTTCGTTATACACTTCAGTAAAAAGAGTTCAAGGTATTCACTTCTCTGAACTTATTTCTAAAATTCAAAATAATTTGCTTTTGCCAAAACCTTTTCTCAAATTGGCGCTATTTCTTAGATACTCAACCCTTTCGATAGACGCTAAACATCCCTTGTTATTACCACGAGATCATCGACTTACCTATTTGATAGTTGAACATGCTCACAAGCAACATTTGCACCCTGGTCTGAATACCCTTCAATATCTTCTTAAACAACAGTTCTGGATTTTATCGAGTCGTAGAGCTGTCGAGAAGGTCGCATCAAAATGTCTTCGTTGTTTTCGAGCCAAGTCCAAGTTCTATAAGCCATACATGGGCGATTTGCCGTCTTTCCGGATTAGACAATTAAAATGTTTTTCTCATGTGGTAATAGATTATGCTGGTCCCGTACATATCACCATGGGCCGGTATCGGGGTGCTAAAGTTTTAAAGGCCTACATTTGTGCCTTTGTTTGCTGCGCTACTAAAGCGATACACATTGAGTTGGTGTCGGACCTTACATCGGAAGCGTTTCTCGCAACCTTTCGTCGTTTCATCGCGCGACGAGGGAAATGTACAAACATTTATAGTGATTGTGGGACCAATTTTATTGGCGCAAAAAACCTACTCAATAAGCTGGCTAAGCAATCGGCTCACACCCTAGACATCACTTGGCAGACTAGTGCACCTGCCTCTCCTCATTTTAATGGATTAGCGGAAGCAGGCGTAAAATCTATTAAAACCCATTTGATTCGAGTCATAGGAGAACAAACCTTGACGTATGAGGAACTTCTCACTTTGTTATCGCAGATCGAAGCCTTGCTAAACTCTCGGCCTCTGAGTCCACTTAGCTCCGATCCCAACGATGTATCGCCCTTGACTCCAGGCGATTTTCTAAATCTGGAACTACTAAATTCAGCTCCTGATCCCGATTTGTCTAATCTAAAATTAGACTCTTTATCTCGTTGGCAACTAATTCAGCGGCTCAACCGAGATTTTTGGAATCGTTGGTCAACCGAATATCTCCACACTCTACAGCAAAGATCTAAATGGAACGAGTCGGGCTCGGAAATTAAACTAAATACCCTAGTTCTAATTAAAAATGGAAATAAACCCCCTTTACAATGGGCTCTTGGTAGAATTGTGGAATTACACTCCGGTCGTGATGGACATACTAGAGTTGTTACTGTTAAAACGGAGAACGGATTGTTGAAACGTCCAATTGTTAAGTTATGTCCATTACCAGACCAAAATTTAAAATAAACTATTTCCAAAAGTATTATTCTCTTAGAGAACTAATTTTTATTTTTTTTTGTTTTGTTGTTAATGATAGTAAATTGAAATATTTGGAGTCTATACTACCTAATTAATTTAGTTTTATTCTTGTCTCATTCAGAAACATAATTCGATTTCTTTTGAATTTAAAACTTTCGGTTTTGGTGGGCGGAAAATGTGCATACAAGCCTAAAATATCAAATTCATTTTTCAATGTAAAATCCCGTAAAAATCATACAGGTTCTAAGTTATAGCGCTTATCAATTTTAAAAACCAGTTTTCCTTTGGACGTCTCGCTGGCTTGTTGTACGTGAACCGGTCAGTTATTATTATTAATAATTTACGTGCTGTTGTTATTAGTGGTTTATCAACGGGGACGCCCTTCCACCAGAAGTAGCCAAGTCAAGGTAAGCGCTTTGTTTTTTTTTCTTAGTTCTGTATGATAACAGATTTGGCAATTTTTAAAGTATATAATTCAATACAGTCCACTATTAAAACAATATTTTTTTTTATCTATCTCTTGCACAAACAATAATATTAATAACCATTTTTTTTAAATATGGAAATGTATTATATCAAATTGATACTAGTTTGCAAGAATACCTAAAGAGTTGAATTTTATTTTGTAATGTGGCTTTTAATTAAGGACTTAAATCGTAGCGCGTTGTTGATAAACCGGAGATGGGGAGGTAGCTGGTTGAACCACAGTAGCACAGAGTACGTCCAGTGACGCATTGCATGATCTGTGTTTTTCCTGGGTACCAAAAGCAGAGCCTGAGTCTCACTTCTGGTCCCCAGCCCGTGGCCTACTATCTCTAACTTTTCTTTATAGCTATGGACATTTTTGTAAACATACAGTCTATATAACTGCCCAAGAGTCAACAATGAGAGCTCATAGTACAGTGTCATAGTTGAGTCGTCCCTTCTTTTCCTTAAAATTGCTCTCAATATACTAGTTTGCGCCACCAGCACAGGGTGGAGTACCGAGGGGTAAGCTTCACCCCAAGATAGCAGACCATATGAAAGAATCGACTGGGCAAGGCAAAATACACCATTTTTACAGTCTGCATAGGCATGATATTTCTTAATCTAAAAAATATATAAATTAATTTGCTTAAATGCTGGTCTAAATGTATGCCAACATATTTAATGCTCTTTACTTTGCCTATAGGTTGATTATCTATCATTAGTTGTAGCAATTCTTCCGGCTGGGTGAGGCAGTAAATTGAATATGACATGTACTTAGTTTTAGCAACATTAAGAGACAGTTTGTATCGATCTAGCCACATTTTAAGTATGTTTATACCATCTGTTGCCAAAGCAAAGGTCTCAGTCCAAGTCTGAGATGAAAATAATACGACAGAATCATCCACAAACATGTATATACTCCCATTGAATAGACTTTCTAAATTTGCTAAATCATTTATAAATACCAAAAACATAATCGGCCCGAGTACCGTTCCTTGGGAGATCCCGAAGCGGGTGCCTAACAGTTCGGTACTAAGTGTATTGCCAAAACTGACCTGCTGTGGCCTGTCCGTAAGACAACTGACAAACCATTGAAGTGCAATGCATTTGACACCAATATTAAACAACTTTTTAATCAATAAATCATGAGATAGTGTCAAAGGCTTTTGCAAGATGTAAAAATACACCCAATGGCTTCATTCTGTTGTCTAACTGCTCGTAGATCTTACTGGTCACTGTGTCAATGGCATCGTATGAGCCCATCCCTGACCGAAATCCAAATTGTCTTATTGAGATTAAACTATTTGACTCTAAGTAATCTACCAGTTGTTTTTTAACTATTTTCTTTATTAGTTTAGAAATATTCGACAGCATGGATAGGCCGATAATTAGTCATCTGCTCCATGCAGCCAGTTTTGAATAGCGGAATTATAATAGATTTCTTTAAGCACTAGGGGAAAGTGCCTGTATTTATACCACGATTTACTAAGTTACACAAAGGTTTGGATATATATTCTTTAATTAACATTAGGCATTTCACATTAACTCCGTCCCAGCCCGGACTGGATCTCCCACGAAGATCACCTAAAGTCTTAACTATAGCAGTTTCCGAAACTGGTAAAAAGTTATTCAAAAGTTCTAGTTGATCCCCAGCAGACGTTTCCATAGTAATCTCCTCAACACTATCAGGGATGACACTAGCCATTTTTCCCCTACAGAACAGAAGTGTTCATTAAAGTAATTTGCACAAATGTTAGGGTTATTTGCTACCGATACCTTCTCGTCATTGACCAGTATATTGGAAGATATAGGATGACCGGTATTACCATTTATTACCTCTGCAACCGTACCCTATATATTTTTTTAAATCACTATTTGCGTCAGCTATTTTTTTTCTGTAGTAATCGTCACTAGTTTTATGAATAAAACTGCGAAGCTCATTTCTGTACCTGGAGTAGTATAATTTAAGGTTTCTATTAAAAGGCTCTTTACACAATTTTTTATAGAGTTTGTTTCTTTTTTCTTAAGGAAGTTATTAATCCATGTGTCATCCATGGTTTTATTCTTTTATGCTTTGAAGATACTTTAAATTCCCTTATTTCAGTAACCAAGTCTAAATTAAAAATAATTATATCAATAAATTTTTTTGTAGCTTTAGATACACAGGTACAGGAATAAACTTCTGCCCAATCTTGTTTTTTTATTATATCTATAAAAGCATTAGAGTTAATTTTAGTTCTGAGCTGCAAATTATTATGAACTGCAGTATTGTACGCGTTACTGTTATTAGAATTAATCCAAAAGCTGATTGCTTTGTGATCAGTTGTATCCCAGTCAAAGACTACAGCTTTTAACAGTTGCTGATCAGGGATATTTACCCAAATATGATCAATACATGTAGAGTATGGTTGCAATGTAACAGAGCCATCAACATTTGTGACCTCTCTAATCCCTAATCTGGTGGGAGAAGTGATCCTATTAAGAAAACCTCGACTGGACAATAGATTTAGGTACTTTCCAGTTTCTGAGATAATTTCCTCTCCTAATAAGTCTATATTGATGTCCCCAATTAAAATAGAATTAGAGTGGAGATAAGATTCCAATTCATTCAGAAACAAATCTGTGTTCTTCGATGGTGATCTATATACGGCAAGAACAGTGTAGGTAGCGTTTTCATATTTGATTTCAATACTCATACAGTTGCAATCCATTAGAATGTTCTCTTCAATTTTTGTTTTTCGTACAATATTATTGTTTATGAAAACAACAAGACAACTGTTTTGGATTGTAACAGCAGAACCAGACCAGACGATTGAAAAACAGTGTATTGTAGATAATAATAATGAAACAAAAAAAATCGCGAAAAAAGACAACGGGAATGGACAGAATAATAAAGAAACAATTTTGTCAAACTCAATCTTACACCAGGAAAATCAAATAACGTTTCAATAAATTCAAGTCTTCTTAATGACGTAATTTGGCTCCACAACCCCAGAAAGAGAAAGGAAAATAGTGACAGATTACCTTTTGTTTTAACTTAGTGAAAGAATATTCAAACGGAAAAATTGTAATCTAACAGAAGCGGGAAGAAGAGGAAAATGAAGCTAAAACAGAGGTAGAGAGAGTTTTGAAGAAATCAGAAAATGCCAAGAAGAAAGCAGAGAAGGCAATAGCAGCTAACAAGAGAAAGAAATAATCAGTTGCAGAAAGTAACATGAAAACAATATAAAGAAAAGGAAGACCGACCTCGTGGAAAATAAAGCTACAAACTGTACTATTGATGTTTTAGAGTTGACCAGTATTAACAGTTATGTAAACTAATACTGCTACACTTCTACTATTCCACAGCCTTCTACAAGCAGGCCAATGTAAATGTTCAATTTCACATAAGAACCACACCAGCAAAACATGTAAGAAGATTATTCAGTGACAATAGCGGTACCCCTGAAGAAAACTATGGAAACAATTGGCCTTTCCCAAATAATAAAACTGCTGTAGACAAACTGTGCTTTATTTGTACCCCAAATATAACAACGTTAATGATGAGCATTAAATGCCATGGTTGTGCCAGAACATACCACAATAAGTGCATTATAAAAAAGGAATCTTCAACGGTTGATATATTATCAAAATTTTTTTTATCTTTTTGGGTTTTTTTATAATGTATTCAAGTTATACAAATCTATACATTTCGATAACATTTGAAACAATTTTGTGAAGTTTAAAAAATTGAAAACGCCTAAATAAGCCTGCATAACAGTTTGATAAATGTATAAAGCCAATTATGGAATACAAAGATACCACCAATAAATAATAGATACATTAAAATAAATGAGCAGCATTCCAGTTACCTATTATTTATTGAATAAACACATTAGTTACATTTATATTTAACAGTACTTAAATTGTGCCTAACACGGTTTTTTAACTGGAATTTTGCTTATTTTACTTGCATTGTGCTTCCTTAAAAATTGCTTTCCTTTTGTTGAATAATTGCATTAATCACGTTTGTAATAAACACTTGTATTATGCAATTCGCTATTGGTAAGAAGAGCACTTTTATATATTGTTATAAAAACAATTTGTATTTAATACTTGAATTGTGCTTTGTGACTTCACAACTTAAATTTTGTTTCACTTTTTTTGAATAATTGCATAGATCACATTTCTATCCATTACTTGAATTGTGCTTTGCAACGTGGTATCTTAAATTTTTTTTCACTTTTGTTGAAAAATCGCATTGATCACATTTGTAATCCACAGTTCTATTATGTAGTTTACTATGTACAAGGAGAGCGCTTTTGTATTTTGTTACAAAAACACATTTGTCACATTTATATGCAATACTTGAACTGTGCTTTGCAATGTGATACCTTAAATTCTGTTTTACTTTTGTTGAATAATCACATGCATCACATTTGTAATCAACACTTGTATTATGCAATGTACTATGTGTAACGAGAGCTCTTTTATATTTTGTTACAAATACACATTTGTGACATTTGTATGTAGTACCAGTTGAATTGTGCTTTGCAATGTGATACCTTAAATTTTGTTTCATTTTTGTTGAATAATCACATTGATCACATTTGTATTTAATAGTTGAATTGTGTTTAGCAACATGATACCTTAAGTTCTGTTTTACTTTGGTTGAATAAACACATTTATCACATTTATAATCAATACTTGTATTATGCAATTTACTATGTTTAATGAAAGCACTTTTATGTTTTGTTACAAAAACACATTTGTCACATTTAATTTCAATACTTGCATTGTGCTTTCCAACATGATATCGAAAATACCGTTCCACTTGTGTGGAATAATCGCATTGATCACATTTGTAATCGACACTTGTATTATGCAATTTATGGTGTGTAAATAGAACACTTTTGTATTTTGTTGAAAAAACACATTTATCACATTTGTATATAGCACAACTTGAGTTGTGCTTTACACGGTGGTTCCTTAAATTTTGTTTAGCTTTAGTTGAATAATCGCATTGGTGACATTTGTAATAAACACTTGTATTATGCAATTCATTATGTGTAAGAAGAGAACTTCTATATTTTGTTATAAAAATGCATTTGTCACATTTGTATTTAGTACCAGATGAATTGTGCCTTAAAAGATGTCTTCTTAAATTATGTTTCAATTTTGTTGAATAATCACATTGACCACACTTGTATTCAATACTTGAATTGTGCTTTGTAACATGATTCCTTAAATTCTGCTTCACTTTTGTTGAATAACCGCATTGATCACATTTGTAGTCAATACTTGAATTGTGCTTAGCAATGTGATACTTTAAATTTTTTTTCGCTTTTGTTGAATAATTACATAGGTCACAAATATAATTATCCTTTAAATCACTAACATCTGCTCCAATATTATTTGGTAAATACTCTTCTTTCTCTTTCTTATTTGTTATCTCCCCCAATTCGTTCTTAACTTTAATACTATAAGAATCGTCCTCAATTTCTTCTTTGATTAGATCTCTGTTCAATATAACATGTTTCTGAGTAAGAAAGAATTTGATTTGTTCCTCCGCTTCAGGTTCTAGTTTAATAATTTTCTTGTCAACCCCTCTCGACATTTCGAATTAGATTCTTGTTTGATAAAATGTTAATAATAATGTAAATTGTATTCAAATGATGTGTATTTACTGTTATTCAAGAGTATTACGACGGTGTTTACTTCTGGACCACGACTCACAGAGGGCGAGGACACGAGCAGTTTTATGAAATAAAAACTGTTATATAGTATATAATTGCTTGTAAGCGAAAGATATACATAGTTATGTGTCTCAACTTCAAAATTTTTGTGTTGAGAAGTGCAGGCGGTTTATATCTTTATCAATTAGCTTCGCACGCCATCTACATGCTGTAGTAGAATATGAAAACGTAAACTTTCACCGTTAAAATACTTATCTTTTTTGGGTTTTTTAAAAGGTGTATTTGTATATTAAACTTATACAATCTAAACGTTTCGATAACACTTACAATTATCTTTGTCAGTAGTAAATATTATCCATTAAAATTGTTAAAGGTGTTGAAACAATTTTTTCAAATTTCACATAATTGTTTAACACTTTAACAGTACTACTGACGAAGATAACTGTAAGTGTTATCGAAACGTTTAGATTGTATAACTTTAATATACAAATACACCATTAAAAAACCCAAAAAAGATAAGTATTTTAATATTTTTTAATATGTTTACAATTGTAACACCAGTATTGCAACTTTATTAAAGGGGGTTTACAGGCTCCGTCTTATCATACGTTTTATCTGCAACGTTTTATCGCATCAAGTAAAACGGGGCGTTAAACATAAGGAAGGCAACCATTCGTCCAGTATTGTACGGGACAGTCCCTTTTTTAAACACATCATTTTGTATATGTAATTATTTTAATAAATTACGTAGATGTTTCGTATTTATAAAGAAGTGCAATTTATGTCCCGTTTCGGTTTCATTGTTTAGAAGCAACAAGTTTATTAGTTAAGGTTAAGTGTTAATAAATAACTATTTTTAAGTAAAACGGAGCATGTAAACATAAAGCAACTATTCGTCCCGTATTATACGGGACAGTCCCTTTTTTAAACAAATGATTTTGTATATGTAATTATTTTAATAAATTACGTAAATGTTTCGTATTTATAAAGAAGTGCAATTTATGTCCCATTTCGGTTTCATTGTTTAGAAGTATCAAGTATGTTAGTTAAGGTTAAGTGTTAATAAATAACAATTTTTCAGTAAAACGGGACATGTAAACATAAGGCAACCATTCGTCCCGTATTATGCGGGACAGTCCCTTTTTTAAACACATCATTTTGTATATGTAATTATTTTAATAAATTACGTAAATGTTTCGTATTTATAAATAAGTGCAATTTATGTCCCGTTTTTGTTTCACTGTATAGAAGTATCAAGTTTGTTAGTTAAGGTTAAGTGTTAATAAATAATTTTTTAAATAAATAATCGTTATAGTGTAGTGTGTACCTAGGACGGTGAAAAATCAGAAAATGTCAAAAAGAAAGTGTACATTGTTCAACACATATCGTCATTTAAGCATCAAAAGGGAGATCTTGCTGCTTCTAGTAGTAGCAAAGTGTCATTTTTTTTCGTAAGGGCGCATTTGGAAATAAAGAACAAAAGCTAGCTGCCATTTAATGTACTTACTTGGCCATACCACAACGTGATCCATAATCAGTCCTTCTATGGATCGTTCTATGTATTGAACTAGTAAGCTTGTAAAAAGTTGCTTCCAACAAAAATTTGGATGTGTTAGAACCAAATCTGAAAGTATTGTGTTTTACATTTTACAAAAAGAATCATTAAACTCCATACAAAATGATCTTGGAACGGTGAATCTTGTAACAATCTATACTGATTGTTCAAATCACGGGAGCGTAAAAATTTGTCTTATACTAGTAAGTATATTATACAAGACAAGGGCACTCAAGTAAAACTTTTGAAAATTCAAGATCTTCCAGGTGAAACTTCAGACATAATATCCCAATATATTATTAAAACGGTTGACAAATACGAAGTAGTTTTCCATAAAGTTCAGCAATTAGTTAAAAAACTTCTAGTTGGGGTGAACTGTGCTGCTCATATCTTTCATAACGGTATTCAGACTGCTTGCCTATTGATATCGAAGCCATTATTGTGAAAATCTATAGGTATTTCTAAATTTATATTGTTCCAGTTGAACAATTAAAAGAATGTTCTGAGTTTGTTAATGTTGAATACCAAAAACTGTGGGGGCACAGTAAAACCAGAAGGTTAGAGTTGTTATCTTCGATAGAAAGAATAAAAATACATAAATAAAAAGTTTACCTCGAGTAGGATTTGATCATACAGCAGGTACTTTGTTAGAGTACCGCTCTAACCACCTGAGCTATCGAGATACAATCTCCAATCGATGAAAAATTTGTCTTTATCTATGTAGAACTGACGTTACTTTCTCTCTCAAGAAAAATGTGTCACATTGATTCTTAATAGCTTTAAAAACCTTTTTACATTTTGGCTATGCTTTCATCACTCACCAGCTTCTAAATTACATAAATGTGTGCTGCAAGTGAATCTTTAATGGTAGACGTATACATGGTTCTTTCAAATTTAAAGCAACAATTAGTAGAACGGAAAAATAAAGTCTTTTTGTTAAATTGCGTTAACGCTATGCTAGTAGCTTTGGTAAATGAAGGAGAAGATCTAGCCGTAACTCAGTTGTCAGTGTTTCGTTGGGTATTGCTGAAAAAAGAACCTCTGTGGTCAGATGTTGGAAACTCATTAACTGTTTTTCAAAAACAACACCCTGATATTCATGTAGATGATTCGGGATTTTTGATGAAATCGTGTGCATTAAAAAATATACAATCAGTCAAAAAATAAAAGAGTGAAAAGAAGTTTCCGTTTCATTGAAAAACTATGAGCCGAGCTTTTTAACCACTTCAAGAGTGAAGAAATACCACAACAACATATTCAAAATTGTTGAAATGTGAATGTGTTTACCGGGATCCAAAGCTGCCACGGTAAGAATGTTTTCTGGTGTGAATGAGATTTGGACCAGCAAAAAGCTAGCCATACTGTAAGAAGTTTAAAAGGACTTTTAATGACAAAACATAATTTTGAAATGAATTTCCTTGAATTTTTAAGAGATTCCAAGATCGCTTGGATATTTTATATTCAATGGAAAAATATACAAATGAGTAACGTTTCGCGATTTACTATGTACTTTTGAAAACCGAAGTAAAATATAGAATCAAATAGATTATTTTATTTTATTTTTTTTAATTCGCTTGGATTATGACATGGGACGCCTAAAAACTTACCATAAACAACCACTACATTTGTCACTTAGACTAAAGATAATATCTGTATATATAAAAATGAATTGACGTTTGTTAGTCTCACTAAAACTCGAGAACGGCTGTACAGATTTGGCTAATTTTAGTTGTGAAATATTTGTAGAAGTCTAAGGAAGGTTTAAAAGGTGAGAAAATATAAAGAAATTGCAAGGAACATATTATAAAAAAATACATGTCAAACAAAATAAACAAAACATTGTTGTCTCTTTATAAGTTTAGTCGCAAAATTAATTTCCCTTTTTGACAGTTACGAACTTTGACAAATTATTTATTTCTAAGGCGGTACGAAGTTCGCTGGTCACCTAGTAAACTCATAATTTTGTATATAATTTAAAAGAAATTTCTTCCTCTCCTTCCTCTTACTGAGGAGTATTTGGTAGCACTCAAACTTTTCGGGGAATGCGTCCATGTCCCTTATTTCCTTTTTAACTTCCAACCTACATACGTAGGTATAGAAGGTATGCATCCGACTTTTTTTCACTAGCGTTAAATCGACTTATTAGCCCATGTTACTATGTCTGTCTAAGTTTTGACAAGATCGGCCATGACATCTGTCTGTGTGTGTGTGTGTGTGTGTGTGTGTGTGTGTGTGTGTGTGTGTGTGTGTGTGTGTGTGTGTGTGTGTGTGTGTGTGTGTGTGTGTGTGTGTTGTTGTGTCTGTGTCTGTGTCTGTGTCTGTGTCTGTGTCTGTGTCTGTGTCTGTGTCTGTGTCTGTGTCTGTGTCTGTGTCTGTGTCTGTGTCTGTGTCTGTCTGTCTGTGTCTGTGTCTGTGTCTGTGTCTGTGTCTGTGTCTGTGCTGTGTCTGTGTCTGTGTCTGTTCTGTGTCTGTGTCTGTGTCTGTGCTGTCCTGTGTCTGCTGTGTCCTGTGCCTGTGCCTGTGCCTGTGCCTGTGCCTGTGTCTGTGTCTGTGTCTGTGTCTGTGTGTGTGTGTGTGTGTGTGTGTGTGTGTGTGTGTGTGTGGTGCGCGTGCGCGCGTGCGAGTGCGAGTGCGAGTGCGATTGCGAGCGCGCGTGCTGTGTGCGCGCCCACGTGCGCGTTCGTGCGTTCGTGCGTACGTGCGTGCGTGCGTGCGTGCGTGGCGCGCGCGCGTGCGCTGTGCGCGTGTGTGTGTGTGTGTGTGTTTATGTGGTGGTGAGTGAGTGAGTGAGTAAGTGAGTGAGTGAGTGTGTGTGTGTGTGTGCGTTCGCGTGCGTGCGTGTATTTGTGTGGGTGCGCGCGTGCGTTTGTGCATGTGTGAGCGAGTGTGTGTGTGCGTGTATGTGTGGAAGTGCGTGCGTGGGTGTATGTGTGTGGGTACGTGCATGCGTGTGCGTATACGTGTGCGTGCGTATACGTGTGTGAGCGTATGTGTGTGTGCGTAGACGTACGTACGTACGTACTTAAAATGTTGTATTTAATCTTATTTTTATCTCTCCTGGAGCTGATTAGATTTTGAAAGAAATTCAGCTGCGGTGAGGGAAGCGAAACTGCACAGGTATGCTCGTGGGTAAGTACGTTTGCCAAAACGTGAATCGTACTTACCTGCCAGCATACCTGCGCAGTTTCGCCTTCGCCCCAACCTGCGTGTGAGAATCTCAGTCGCCTTTTGGTAAAAGCTTCATATTGCAAGTAGCACACCATGAGTAGTGACACAATGGATTGGTGTATTATTGGCGCTGCTGTTGCTTGCATTGTAACACAGGAAAAGAGAAGAAAACGCAGAAGAGTATGGATGAAATCATGGTTATCCAATCGCAAGTACTCACATCTCCATTTAATAAATGAATTACGTTTGAAACCTGACGATTATCGCAATTATTTGCGCATGACTGAGGATAGTTACCAGAAGTTATTAGACCTAGTTGCTCCTTTTATTCGACGAGAAGACATCGTAATGAGGAAAGCTATACGTCCACACGAAAAACTTTCTTGTACGTTACGATATCTCGCAACTGAAAGAACCATCGCAGATATGAAATACTCCGCTAATCTCTCTGAAGCATTCATTTCTCTTTTTATTCCTGAAGTATGTACAGAAATTTGCAGGGTGTTAATGGATGAATATATGAAGGTAATATAAATGAATAAATAAATATTGACTTATAGTAGCTACTTTTTAACCCACAACTTCTAGTTTCCCACCACTAAAGAGGAATGGGAACATGTTGCCAAAGGTTTTTTTACAAAAGTGGAATTTCCCCCATTGCTTGGGAGCTGTAGACGGCAAGCACATTCGAATAACTTGTCCACCAAAAAGCGGATCACACTACTACAACTATAAAGGGTTTTTTAGTGTAGTATTGATGGCTATTGTGGACAGCGATTATAATTGTATGTTGGCAAATGTGGGAACTAATGGAAGAGTATCAGATGGAGGAGTTATTGAAAACACAAAATTTTATGAAAAACTTGTAAACAGCCAGTTAAGCTTACCTCCACCATGTGCTGTTTCTCAAAATGGACAAACGTTACCTTTTGCATTTGTTGGAGACAAAGCGTTTTCCTTGAAATATTTAATTATAGGCTTTCTAGAGCGAGAAATGTTGTAGAAAACTGTTTTGGTATGTTGACATCAAGATTTCGTATTTTTCATACTGAAGTAAATTTGAAACTTAGCACCATTGATAGAGTCGTGCTAATATGCTGTATATTACACAATTTTCTACGACAACAAAACAAGAAAGATGAGCTGGACATCCCTCTTAGTGACAGCATTTGTAAGGAAACCGATTTGTTTGGGAATTTACAGCGAGGTCATAGTCGACATCCAGGTGAATATGCAAAAGAAGTTCGGGATCTTTTCTTAAAGTGTTTTAATGAAGAAGGACAATCGGTTTGGCAACATGAACGCATAACAACTTAAGATGTTCTTTATTATTACATATACACTGGTGAATATAAAAATAGTAACAACCTAAATTAGATGGTCACTCTTTGTATCCCTAAGAAAAAATAAATACATTGTCTTAAATGAAACTAACTAATCATTATTTTAAATAATAGTAGACTATAAACAAAATAAACCTACGGCGATAAATGCTGGGTGCTTCATTGTTGGCACGTATTTCTTCGATATCTCGCATGATCAATGAGATATCTGAAAAATCATAAGAATTTTTCAGGTGTTTCATTGATCAAACGATATATTGAAGAAATACGCACCAATGAATCATTCTGTAATTCTGTGTACACCTTATTGGGTAGTGAATTCTTCGTATAACGTTCGTACCGACTGGGCAACTTCATCCGGACGATTGTACTGACTGGCAGGATAGGTACTATTAGTGTTATCGGTATAAGTAAGCTCCGCAAAATCAACATATACCTAACGTTTATACACCAAAAATTATAAATATGTTAGGAATATTATTTTTACCTGAATTGGTGATACGTGAGACAGATCTGTAAAATTACGTGGCGTTTCAACATGTGAAAATTTGGTCAGATTCCATAATTGAGCCTCGAACAAGGCTTCGTTAATTACTTTCTCACAATAGATGGTCATTTCCGGACTCAATTTCCTTAACTTTGCTGATATATTTTTGCCGATAATATCATACTCGTCTTCTTCCTTTTTGTCCTGTTGTAATTTTGCACTAATAAGTCCTAAGACTTCATCTGCTTGTGTGCTTTTCTTTCTTTTTGAAGCAGATGAAGGCGTGGGTGGGGACAAAACATCTTCTGGTATTGAAGATATTGTGGACTCTAGGTCATTATCGTTTCCTTCTGTACTGTTCTAAAATTATTATTAAATATTCTTCAAGTTTCTACATCAATGTACTTATTTTTTTTACCTAACTTAACAAATCGGTTAAGTTGATGTCATCATTACCTTCCGACGTTCGTGGTATTTCTTGGTCTTTTAAAAACAGCAGTGCGTCAAAGTACCATAGACTAGGGGTGTACACATTTTCAGTGCTAGTACCCGATCGGCGAGAAGCAATCACTTTTTTAAACTCCTTTCGAAAGCAACTTCGTAGCGAATTAATCTTTTTGACTACATCGTCTTTGTCAGCAGTTTCATTTATTTCTCTTAATTTTTCAATAAGCAATTTATAAGCTGAATCTTTTTTCAGCTTGTCACAGTATTCTTTCGATTTTATTTTCCACAGGCATGGGTGGTTTCTGTATATATCAATAAATTCACTCAGAATACGTTGTTCTTTTATCTTGTTAGACATTTTGGTTTTCGAAATAAGTGGGTGCGTTTGCCAACAACACATTCACGAATGACAGGCAGGCGAAAACTGAGACTCAGCATGAACCAGTTATTTACACGCAGGTACTTGCCTTCGAGTTGGCGCGAAAAATCAAGACGATTCAGAAATGTCATGCCGCGCCTGAGACCTGAATGCGCCTCATTTACGACCAGTTTGCCCTTTAGACGCACATACTTACCTTCGTGTCTTTGCACGTTCAGTTCCGCCTTCGCGCCAACCTGCGAGTGTAAATCCCGCTTTAGGATCTGTTTTTGATTTTTATCAAATATTTGTGAGACATTGTATATTTCAAAGACATAAAAATACCAATATAAAGACCTTATATATATATATATATATATATATATATATATATATATATATTGATTATGTTCTTGGCAATTTTATATACGACGTGTAATTTAGCGGCAAAAAATCTTAAGGTAGAATTTAAGTGTTAGTTCAACTTTTCTTTATAAAGTTTTTTAATGTTGCCTGTTTTCGTAATGAACTTATTATAAAAGAGGTTACATAATTATCCTAAAAAAATTGTTATTAAAATTATTTCATTTCTTTTAACTTCCATTTTGTAGGTTGGAATGTCGTGTGGGGTTCTACACCAGATATTTTAAGTTAGCATCTATTAATCTCCATCTGACATGAAGTTTTAAACATCTGTTTGGCATAGATTATTGTTTTTGTTTGTACAATGTTCCTTATTTTACGCAATAAACTTATATAAAAGAGGTTGCATAATTATCCTAAAAAATTGTTATTAAAATTATTTCATTTATTTCAATTTCCATTTTGTAGGTTGGAAGGTAGTTTGTTGTTCCACACCACATATTTAAATAAATGGCCACCTTATGTAAACAGCATGTTATGACTGCGAATTATTTTCTTTTTTTTATATTTGTATTTGTTTTACCGCGTTTACATGCGCACTTAGAAATGCGGAAAAAGGGAAGAGGGCTGCGCTTAGCACAGGTAATGATTTATTTCGAGTGAAAGCTTGTAACAACGGACGATGATCCGTATATAATGTAAATTTGTTACCAAACAAATATTGGCAACATTTTTTTACACCGAAAATAATGGTATAATCTTTACGATCAATTTGAGAATACTTTCTTTGTTTAGATGTAAGCATTTGTGGCGCGAATTGAATGGAATTTTCCGAGCCGTCTGGATATATGTGTGAAAGAACTGCGTCAACTACGTAAGGCGGTTTTAAATCAAAGTGTGCTAAATGTTCTGATTGGATTTCTTTTTTAACTTGTAATAACGATGCTTCGTATTGTTTACTCCAAGTAAATTTCGAATCTTGTTTTAGCAGTTCATTTACCAGTGCGACAATCGTACTTAAATTAAAAAAAATAGCCCGTAATAATTTAGTAGACCAAGAAAAGAACGTAATTGATTTTTATCTGAAGGTCGCAGAGCGTCTTGTATAGCTTGTATCTTAGGAGCTTTGTGGATACCATATTTGTCAATAATGTATCCACAATATTCAATCTGGTCCGCTAAAAATTTGATTTTATGTAAATTAACGCGAAGATTATGTTTCTGTAAGCGAGTAAGAACTTCTAGACGTTGTAAATGTATACTATCGTTAGGTCGCGTAATTTTAATATCGTCTATGAAAACCGTAACTCCCATTATGCCTTTCAGAAGCTTTTCTATCTGCCGTTGCCAAATGGTTGGTGCAGATGCTATGCCAAACATTAACTGGTTGCATTGGTATAGACCTTTGTGAGTATTTAACGTTAGTAACTGTCTATCATCTGGGCGAACTTCTAAATGTAAATAAGCTTCACTTAAATCAATTTTTGTAAATTTTTTACCACCCGCCATTGATGAAAATGTTCATCAATACTTCGTAGGTAGAGGATGTTCATCCACTCTTAAGTGGGGATTTAATGAAACTTTAAAATCTCCACATACGTATCATTCCACTGGCCTCTACGACAGGCACAATCGGTGTAGCCCAATATGAATAATCGACTTTAGTGAAAATGCCCTGTGAAACTAAGTTTTCGATTTCAGCGTCAACTTTTGGTATTAAAAACTGGTGTAACGCTATCTTTTAAATTTAGTTGAGAATGAATGCCTCCAATTTTACCAACACCTGGTGTAAAAACTATTGTATTTTGTGGTTAATTGTTTTTTAAACCAGGTATATTTTTTTAATATAAGTTTTATTCTGAACGAATAAGATTAGGACTTGAATCTCGATAGCGCAGTTGGTTAGCGTGGTACTCTAGCAAAGTACAGGTCGTAGGTTGAAATCCTCCTCGAGGCAAACTTTTTATTTATGTATTTAATAAAATTAATAATTTTTAATTACAGGTATATTTTTAATTGTATGTACGTTTTTTATTTCCCAGAATTTGAAATTTATCTGTCGTATCCACTCTCTACCTAACAAAGGGTTGCAACTGCCTGATACTATGTATAGGTTCAAATTGTCAGCGTAATTAATTAGGACTTTAGCATAGTCTAATACATTTAAATCGGTTTTACAGTAAGAAATAAGTTTCAAATTTGTACGAAAAATGGTGAAATTTGGAAATAACAAGTCAAACTTGCTTACTCATCACTGTTACTGCGGCTTTACTGTCCACATTAAAACTGACATTCTTAGCACCTACAGTAATGCATGATAAGAATTTCTGTCTGTATTCAGATTGAGTTAACTCGTCTAATTGTATGATTTCTTCTACTTGATTGGCATTATTTTGGAAATGTTTCTTTCTGGTACCTACATACTGTTTGTAAATGTCCATAATGATGTTCACATCTGTAGCACTTTACTGTGTCTTGTTTGTTTCGATTACGGTTTCGTCTTGTACGTTTAGTAAATTTTGTATTCTTGCTTGCTTGATTGTTTATTTTTAACCTGTGGGCTAAAAATATTTACAGATCCTATTGTATTATCTGCATTTATGCTTTTATGTAATTGTATTGTGTCCCTGACAAATAGTTCCATTCCTACAGAGATTTCCAATCCCTTATCTAATGTTAAGTCTTTCGTTTCAGTAGTCTATTTTGAATTTTTTCAATACGCACATACCAAAAACTAAATGGTTCCTTAGACCTGTTTTTGGGTAATTTCTGAAATTGCAATTTATTGCTAATTTTGCAAAGAAGTAAGGAATTCTTGTATATTCTTACCCTCCTGACGTTTTCGTTGATAAAATCTGAAATTTTCTGCAATATCTAGTGGTGCTGGACTGTAGTAATTCTTTAGTAATTTTACAATCTCTTCGTATATTTTATTTGTAGGTTTCTTAGGAGCTAATTTGTCGCAGAATAAATCATAAGTTATCCGAATCATTTCCAAAACGGTCTATACACCTACTTTCTTTATCCGGCTCATGCCCCTTCCCGAGTCACCTTCAACCACCTCCTAACCAACGTTGTCACTCTTATCGGCAGGCACTATCTTTGTCAACCACCCCGCTACCCAACCCAATCCTCAAGTACTGCTCTACTTGCATGTAAGTGGGGCATACTTCTGAGAGTGTCCCACCCGAACCCTCCTTTGCCCCACCTGTAGTGAAAGCTACAAAGCCTTTTCCTCTACGCACCTGAATATACCAATTGTAACAACTGCGATGGACCTCACGCGACTCGTGCAATCCCCACCACCCCGGCAACGACTGCCGTTTCCAAACCTCTTTTCATTCCCGACTTCATCGCCTTTCTTACCCTCATCCTAATCCAACTATTCCCTGAACGCAGGGCCGACATTGCGAAAGCTGTCGACAACACGTCCAGGGAATACTTGAAATGGCGTACCAGAATCAACTTTGTTGGTAATGGTATCGATATTTCACCCACGTCTCCCTTTCCTGATTCTGCGCAGGGTGTACGTCAAAACCGCCACCTCACTAAAAGTCTGCTGGTCACCAACAAATACAAGTACTCGAAATCAACGAAACCAAACTATACAACGGATGCACTCTTTACTTTGCCTTATACAACTCGTTCCTCCAATTTAGCGCCGACAATAGTTAGGGAGGCATAACTGTCGTGATCAAAAATTCATTTCCTGCTTCCCCTTATGTGTTACTGTAACAATGTACTTCTCCTTTGCCGTCACTTTCTTCAGTTATTACAATCTCCCCGAAGATGATATTTCCAATGACCTGCTTCCGACCTACCCAATGTTATCCTCCTAGAAAGTTTTAATGCCCGGCATACCCAATTTGGAAATTTTATGACCAACAGAAACGGTATCCGTCTCTCCCATAATATTCTTACCCTACCACTGTTCCGGATAAGGAACACCAACCCCACCATTATTGGTCATCAAGGTGCCTCTATAATTAATCACATTATATGCACCGAGTCACTAATTCAACGTATGGCCACCAATTGTCACTTAGGTGAAACCGTCACATCAGACCAGCTCCCAATTCTCGTTAAATCATCACATCGCATCACATCATCCCAAAAGATTTTCAAAGCACCGATTGGTATGTATTGAGCGAATACATCTCCAATAATCTTCAAGCACATGATATCCACACTCCCACGATGCCAAGAGAGCGATCACCGACTTAACTTCCGTTATCACGGAAGCGGTTGAAGCCTCAATACCCCGAAAATCAATCGACATCACCCATAAACCCCCCCACAATATATCGTAATCTTGATCAAAGGGGAGAGGTGAGTATATCGAGAATTCCTGAGGTCAGGGACCCCGCTCTCAACACCAAATATAACCGACTGAACAGCGTGAAACCAACAATTACTCCGAAGGAAAATAAGTCCAGGCTAGCTCCAAACTAAATTATAGAGATGGTAGGAAGTTCTGGCACACATTAAAGATCTCACCAAACGTAAGGCCCAGCTCCTACCTAACCGATCCTCAGGGAAACTTAATCTCTAACGACCAAGACAAGGCCGAATGTGTCATGACCCACCACTAAAACTCCTTACTGAGACGTCACAAGCCTTTAACCGCCGCTATTGTAACCTCTGCTTAGACACAAGGCAAGCTTTTGACAGTCTGGCATGCGGGTCTAGTTCACAAAGTCCAAGCCTTAGGTATCCCCCCGAGCTTACGAAGTTCCTACTATCATATCTAACAGATAGGACGGTACGAGTCCGAGTACGCCCAGCACACTCACAAAGTTTTACCCCACAAGAAGACGTACTCCAGAGTTATACCGTGGCCCCAATACTGTACCTTATATTCGCACATGAAACCTCTAGCGTGACAGCTCCTGGAGTATCCATGCACAGTTTTCCAGTGGCACTGATTTCTGGGCATCCAATCGGTCAACTACGAATGCCCCTAATAAAATTTCCACTATATTACGGAACTTCTCCAATTGGGCCAACCAATGCAAAGCCTCTGTAAACCCGACCAAAACACAAGCCATCCTATTCCGACACCCCGTTTATACCCAACATCAATTAATTTCAAAAGACGACGTAACTATTTCTCTGCAAGGGGAAAGAGTACCTCTTTGTGACGACATAACCTACCCAGGAATTATATTTACCAAGACTCTTAACTGGAACGCTGACTTAAAGAAGACACTGAACAAAGCACTAAACCGATCCAACCTCATAGGCGCCGCATAGGAGGTTGTCAACCCGAAACCCTACAACATACTTACGGGAGCTATACTGTTTTTGTCATTAAAATAGCAAGAGCCACTGTCCTTAGGAGTAACGATGCGAATGTGCTTGCCATCTATGACCTCTATACAATAAAGAAACTGTCATTTATTGTTAAAGTCAGATGCGATGTCAATACAGTCCTCTGAATTTTCTGGGAACTGCAAAAGCAAACAAGCACCTGTTAGTGCCTCAAGAATGTGACTTTAGTTGTGTAGGTTTTCATTATTTTGACTTCTCCTTTATAGCACACACGTTAACGTTTCCCCTTAAAGCGGCTGTACACGTTCAGACAGGCCTTTCAGTTTGAACTGAACAGTCTGCCTGAAGACCTGAACGTGTATATCCTTCTCCGATCGACCTGTCAGTGAAGAATGTTCCTATAGTACTTTATGAAAATCTTTTGGCACAGGACGAATCGCACGATGTAAACTCAGATGCACAAGATGATGGTGGAGATTTAACCGAATCCAACTCAATGAGAGTGACACAACCTGCACTTTTGCATATCATTCTACAACAGTTCCTTTACAGTTCAATAAAAAAATACACATAAATAACTTTATTGATATTACATTTAAACATTACAAGGTTTTTTATATGTTACAAGCTTGATTCATCATTAAAGATAAATATAATACATGTTAAAATGACTTATTTACTTATTCTTAAAGCGTCTTTCATTACATTTCCAAATCACTTTTTGTTGAATACTTTTTCTTTATGACACATTGTTCCATATAATTTTCAATAAATTTTTATTTCACCTTTGATGCATATTATCATCTCCTAAACCCACAATTTTTTTTCTACATTATATATCTACGCTAAAGATTACAAGTTACACATGCTTATTTTTACTTATTAAAAATCCACGTTGTTGGTTAACGATAACGTTCTTAAATAAATTTTGTAACGCTGAACTAACAAATGTATCCAAAACTTTTGGTATCGTAGACTAAATGAATACTGATCTGTAATCCATTACATCATTCCAATTAATAATTAATATGTGTTAATTACATTAGTCACACTTGTATTACATGGTCTTTTAACTTGTGTTTTGCCTACATTGTGCTTCCTTTCAATCTGATTCTTTAAAGATTGCTTAACATATGTTGAATAATCACATTCATCATGTTTGTATTAACTTTTATCGAATAAATGCATTGATCGGTTCAATTATGAAATGAGGTATGTCTAATGAGGCAACTTTTATATTTTGTTATAAAAACACATTTGTCACATTTATATTCAATACCTACTTGAATTGTGCTTTGCAACGTGACACTTTAAATTCTGTTTTACTTTTGTTGAATAATCGTATGCAGCACATTTGTAATCAACACTTGTATTATGCAATGAATTATGTTTAATGAGAGCACTTTTATATTTTGTTACAAAAACACATTTGTCACATTTATATCCAATACTTGAATTGTGCTTTGCAACGTGGTACCTTAAATTCTGTTTCACTTTTGTTGAATAATCACATGCATTACATCTGTAATCAACACTTGTATTATGCAATGCACTATGTATAACAAGAGCTCTTTTATACTTTGTTACAAAAACACATTTGTCACATTTGTGCATAACAGAACTTGAATTGTGCTTTGAAACATGATACCTTAAATTTTGTTTCATTTTTGTTAAATAATCACATTGATCACATTTGTATTCAATAGATGAACTGTGTTTAACAGCATGATACCTTAAGTTCTGTTTCACTTTGGTTGAATAATCACATTTATCACATTTGTAATCAGCAATGGCATTATGCAATTTACTGTGTTTAAGGAAAGAACTTTTATGTTTTGTTACAAAAACACATTTGTCACATTTAATTTCAATACTTGAATTGTGCTTTGTAACATGATACCTTAAATGTCGTTTCATTTTTGTTGAATAATTACAGTGATCACATTTGTATTCAATAGCAGAGTTGTGCTTAGCACCATGGTACCTTAAGTTCTGTTCCATTTTTGTTGAATAATCACATTGATCACATTTGTATTCAATAGTTGAATTGTGCTTAGCAACATGATATCTTAAGTTCTGTTTCACTTTGGTTGAATAATCACACTTATCACATTTGTAATTAGCACTGGCATTATGCAATTTACTATGTTTAAGGAAAGAACTTTTATGTTTTGTTACAAAAACACATTTGTCACATATAATTTTAATACTTGGATTGTGTTTTGCAACATGATACTTAAAATACCGTTCCACATGTGTGGAATAATCACATTGATCACACTTGTAATCAACACTTGTATTATGCAATTTACTGTGTGTAAATAGAATACTTTTATGTTTTGTTGAAAAAACACATTTGTCACATTTGTATATAATATAGCTGGAATTGTGCTTTACAAGGTGGTTCCTTAAATTTTGTTTTGCTTTAGTTGAATAATTGCAGTGGTGACATTTGTAATGATCACTTGTATTATGCAATTGACTATGTTTAATAAGAGAACTTTTATATATTGTTATAAAAATGCATTTGTCACATTTGTATTTAGTACTACTTGAGTTGTGCCTTAAAAAGTGTTTCCTGAAATTATGTTTTAACTTTGTTGAATAATCACATTGATCACACTTATACTCAGTACTTGAATTGTGCTTTATAGCATGATTCCTTAAATTCTGTTTTACTTTTGTTGAATAACCACATTCGTGTGAATCATGTTTTGCAATGTGATACCTTAAACCTTTTTTCACTTTTGTTGAATAATTACATGGGTTAGAAACATAATTATTCTTTAAATAACTTACATCTGTCAAGTCAGTTGCAGTATTATTTGGTAAATATTCTTCTTTCTCTCTCTTTTTTGCAGTCTCTTCCAATTCGTTCTTAACTTTACTAAAAGAATCATCCTCAATTTCCTCTTTGATTAGCTCTGTATTCAATATAACATGTTTCTGAGTAAGAAAGAGTTTGATTTGTGTTTCCGCTTCAGGTTCGACTTTAATAATTTTTTTGTCAACCCCTCTCGACATTTCCAATTTGATTCGTTTGATAAAATTAGATAGAGTAAGAAAAATCACACAAATAAGTAATGCAAACTGTATTAGGACGTGAGTTCTCTATCTACTGTTATTGAAGGGTGTTATGACAACGGTGGTTTACATTTGCACTATAAATAAGTATTTTTAATAATTTGTGTTCTGCACCATGACAATTGATAAAATTAATTTTTCGTTGTCTGTGACCACGACTCATAGAGGGCGAGGGTAGTCTTGTCGCTTTAAGAAAAAAAAACATTTTACGAAGTGTATAATTGTTTGTAAGTCAAAGATTAGGACTCAACCACAAAATTTAATCCATTGAGAAGTGCAAACGCGTTTATATCTTTATCTATTACTGTATCTTCGAATGCGCACGCCATTTGCACGATGCCAGCGCCTGTTTACTGTTGCCACTGAACTATACTTATACGTACCATTAAAAAAAGTTTGCGAACCTTATGAATCGGGGAATTATTTATTCTGATCATAGATGGCGCGAAATACCTTATGAATTGAAAACATTTAAAGTAATTTACAATTTTCTTAATGAAATTGCTCTGTCTTTTTATCGTAACACACTAAGTTGTTACTCAAAAATTGTAAGTTTTGGCATATATATATAAAACAAATTAGCCCGCAAAATATAGCACTATCGAAATTTTTTTTGGATTGTACTTTTCTGTAATTTTTTTTGTTTAGGCAACACTACTATCACTGATGTATTTCTTTTTGTTTAAAGTTACATATATAAAATTACACATCATCATTAAATATATAAAAAAAATGATTTATTTACTCTTTAAAAGCGTCTTTTTTTAACTTTCACATTTTCCATTTATACTATCCATTTTCTAGATTTAAAATATCTAACACAAAAAAAAACATAGTTGTTCATATTTTCTTTATTTAGTAAAAATGCTATACATTAGACAATACAATATTTTTTCATACAGTGTCAATAATATTTTACTCTGCAGCAATACATAATTTACGTATGGTGGGGTCGTAGCGCCACTGTTAAAAACAAAATGTTATGTTTGTTGTTTTTCTGGCTGCACCCAAACTACCTAAGAACACATCCTTCGTGTTTAGTAGCGCTTTAAATTCTTCAATTTGTGTTTTTTCTTGTTTGAAATACACATAAAAGTGTTCAGGTAATACACATTTAAAATCATCTGTTTCCATCACTATACGTTCATATCTCGAGCTCG
This sequence comes from Vesta saturnalis, assembly GCA_036346205.1. Classification (NCBI taxonomy): domain Eukaryota; kingdom Metazoa; phylum Arthropoda; class Insecta; order Coleoptera; family Lampyridae; genus Vesta; species Vesta saturnalis. The sequence goes on along the minus strand of JARFJB010002450.1, from coordinate 8,805 downwards.
CACGCATTTTCAAAGGGTTTGCAATAGGTGCTTTGGTTTAACCCTGCTAATTCCATGTTTGCTGACTGATCTCAACACACACAGCTCGCTGCAGTGTATATAACAAAAATGTGTCCTTGAGTACCTATCGCAACTTGTTAAATACCCACCTTGAGCTACTTTTAGTTTAGACTATTGACCTTGATCTACTTATTAGCATAAACAACAACCTAGCACCCTTCTCGTTTCATGTGACTTTGAAAAATTCTAGTTTTCTAAGAAATGTAATATGATACCACTGCAGGTCAATAATCTTTGACCTTGAAAATTCTATTTTTAGATTTGTAAGAAATGTAATATGACACCATAATAATATAATGATTACTTTTGCAATTTCAATTTTTAGCTTTCCAATTTTGACGTTGACAACACCATAATAATATAATGATTACTTTTGCAATTTCTATATTTAGCTTTCCAATTTTGACTTTGACAACACCATAAGAATATCATGATTACTTTTGCAATTTCTATTTTTAGCTTTCCAATTTTGATCTTGACAACACCATAAGAATATCATGATTACTTTTGCAATTTCTATTTTTAGCTTTCCAATTTGACCTTGAGAGCACGAGTGACTTTGAAGCGAGGGGCGCGTACGTGCACAGCGATAAAACTCACTTGACCTTGTAATGTAAATCCTATACAAAGTGGATTAGAACCCCCCCCCCCCCCCCTCGCATATGACTACTGACATGCTTTTCTCTATAAAAACATTTCTGATGCGGGAATACGTATACGTTAGATTGTACTCATTTTATTCATCCATGTTGTACAATGTATTTCTAATGCACACTTTGGATGTTTCTGGCAGATCGTTTTTTAGCTGCACTGGATAAAAAAGGAATCTATGTATTGCGAGACTTGATATTCTTCACTGTCGCCACAGATGTACCCAGAGCATTTGCCACACGTCGTAATTTTGCGATTACAATAGTGAAATAAAAATAAATATTACCTACCTCTTGAATGCAAGACAGTGATATTAAGGGACCTCCATTCTCTTTCTCCCTTTCAAAATATTCCAATAAATTTAACAGAAACTGATGCGATTGTGTATGCAAAGTTTTACCTTTTGCAGTCATTACTGCTGCAATGTTTCAAACGCAAATAAAGATATTTGAAATGATAAAGGTAAAGCCACAAATAGAAGAGTTCTGAAAAGAACTGTTGTGAAAATGTGTTGATATGAATAATGGAAATTTAGGAAAAGTGGAAAAAAGCACAAGAGTACAATGAGTAAACGGAGACATGGTGGTTATGTGCTAAAATTACGCCGTTATTCAAATTAGAATTAAAATGCATATTAAACCAATACCAAGGAGTATTTTATTTCTCTTTTCAGTTCATGAAACTATTCAATGACATATGGCGATTATGTCAAATGCACTTCAAGTATCTTACTATCCTTTTTTTAAAGACTCTTTGGTATGAGATGGCAGTATACACAATTTGGAGTGCTAGGTTCATAACTAATGTTAACTTAATAAATTCCAAAGCCGCCCGCTTCTGTAAAACATCGGTAATACAGTTAAACCATATTCATTCATATTTAATTAATTTTTAAACCTACTTTGCGTTATATTAAGAAATTTTATAAACAAAAGTTATGTAAAATTAAATTTTCTTTAAAAATGTCTACACTTTTTCTTATAAAATTAATCGTCATTCAGATATTGAAAAATTTGAACTAACACTTAAATTCTACCTTAGAAATTTTTTGCCGCTAAATTACACGTATCAAAAAATTGCATAGAACATAATTAATCGATATGTTTCAGATCTATATCTAGGTATTTTTATATCTTTGAAATATGCAGCTGTTTTAGAAATATTTGATAAAAACCAAAAAATGACCCTAATAAACCTTCCTCATCGCAGCTGGATTTCTCCCAAAATCTAATTAGCTCTAGAAGAAATTAAATGAGCCTTAAATGTAAATACAAAATACAAAAAAAGTACGTGCGAATAATGGTTATGAACCGCCACACACACGCACGCACGCAAACACTCTAGCACGCACGCGCGCGCGCACGCACGCACGCACGCACGCACACACACACACTCACACTCACACTCACACACAGACACTTACACAGACCATTGAACTATATTACTAACTGGAAGGGCGACGGCCGAGTGACATTTGAAGCTTATTCCGGTGAGACAGAGAAAGCGTTATTTATGGTTACTCGTCTTTTTCTATCGCGCTGTTTTAAATGGGAAGGAAACGGGAGATTATTGCATATTTTTATTTTATGTGCTCTATTCTAATTTATGAGATGAAATTATGAAAATATAGTAACTACCCATAGAACATTTACGTACTTTATATTCCAAATAAAGCACCAGAGTTGACTATAGATAGACATTTTTATTTGATTTACAACATAGGTAGGTACTGCATTATTAATACAAAATACGTATCTTACTTGACTCCATAAAAAAATAAACAGTCTCAACATTTAGGAAGCGGACTCTGTTTTCGTCATCAGGCTTAGTCTTGAGAAGGACTGTTTTCGCAATTGAGTTGAATTCATATGATTCTCTCCCAAGCACTTGACTACTCTCAGATTCGGCCTTTGGTATCTTTCAGTTACAAGTCTGACACCTTTACCGCTGAGCCACTAAGTAATCCAATATATACTTTTTGGAACATATGCATATTAAACTTTTTCGTGGTTGCGCAGTAATTTATTGCGCATGTTGCGCCGTAACTTATTGCGCAGGTGTATAGCGCTTAAGCTGTTCGCGCATTATTGGAATCAATATGGGTTTCATTTCCACACCAGCTTGGATTATTGGATTTTCTGCTAGTACAATGTGTGTGGTTTCTTTGAATTTCCGGCGAGTTGTACTCTCGTCCTTTGTCACTATCTGTATGTTATCCCATCGGATGCGGTGGTCTTCGTTCCAGATGTTTGGCAATTCTTAATTTCTCTGTTTCGTCCTTGCAGGCGCTGTTCTTATGTTCCTGTGTTCACACTTTGAGTGGTCTACTGTCTCTCTAATGTATGCTCTGCCGCATTCGCATAGGTAGGTCGTATATACAATTCTTGCAATTCTGGTCTTCATTGTGAGATTTGGTTTTGGTTAGTATTCCCCTGAGCGTTCTGGTCGATTTGAAGGCAGTGCGTATCTTGTATTTGCTGCCTATCCTTCGTATTATGTCTGAGGTACCTTGTATGCACGGTATTATCGTTCTGTATTTAGGTTCTTGCTTTTCGGTTACCCCTTTCCTGTTTAGGTGAGGTATTAGATCGGGTAGCCATTTTCTTTGAGTGTTTTAGCGATATTTCCTTTTTCGTTGTTCAGGTCCTCTTGTTTTGAGCATATTGTTTTCGCTCTATCGTACAAGCATTTTGCCACGCCTAACTTCACGTTTTTGTGGTGATTGGAGTTGTTGTGTAGGTACCTCCCCGTGTGGGTAGGTTTCCTGTATACATTTGTCGTGAAAGTGTTGTGATTCCAGTGTACAAGTACATCCGGGAATGGCAATTTTTGTTCCGACTTAATTCCATTGTGAAGTGCTTGGGAAAAATCATAACATATGAATTCGACTCAAGTGCGAAAACAGTCCTTTTCAGGACTAAGCCTGATGACGGAAGAAGAGCCCGCTTCCGAAACGACGCGCTCAAAAAGCAAAAACCCTCATTAGTTTATTTATATTTTTGAATTAAACATATTTAAACAATATTAATTTGGTCATTTTTGGCCTACAAAGACCTCTTTTTGCAATAACTTTTGATTTACAATTTTACTATAATAATGAATACTGCACTTGAAAAGTAAGGCTACAACTGCTTTGATTATTTGGTACTCATGCAGGTCCTCAAAAATATATTCTTCTGTTCATGGATGATGAAATGACTAAAAAAAATGTACAGCTACTACTTCAATCTTGGTTTTACAATTTTTTAAGTCTAAACATTTTGTGTAACAATGAAACTGTTTGTCAGTAAAATTTACAATTCTATGTACAATTTCTGATGCATAAACGAGGCCTCCAAGGGAAACAAAACTAACAAATCGTCTTTTGTCATTACAATAAGAGTGATCTGTATGTTCCGAAGTGAAGAAAATCATTTCTGCACAATGACTACAAGATACTTGTTTTTCCAATTTTCTAACAATATAACCAGAAATATAATATAGGATGTTTTGTTTGTAATCATAACCACCACTATTGTCTATTTGATTAAACAAAATATTGGATTCATCAACAGAATCAAAACCTTTATTACTTCCGGAAGTGTTATATTAAAAAACAGGTGTACAAATATTACCATTAGCTAAACAGTTTGCGTTTGCTCGGTTTTACACCGTTTCTAAATAACAATTGTCGCAAAGCTCATTTTAATTGTAGAGCATTGGGATTATCATTTCATCCTTCACAAACTCTTATACAACTGAAAAACGGTTCTAGATGGTAACTTAAAGTGCCAGGCTTTATGGGAGATTTAAAACCTTTGGAAAACGGATTCCTTGAATTAAGATATCAAATATTCGGTCTATGTACCGAATGAATTCTACCGTGGCTTCACTTCTTTGAAAATCTCTGGCTCTGTTTACAGAATCAGCAACTACAGATCCGCCAAAGGATGTTATGGGGGGAAATGAAGATGTATCAAAATCTTTACTGATGGCTTTAGCCAGAGATCAAAATTTACGACTGCTCAAAGGAGATGTAGCTAGTTCACTGCTTTTTCGTTGTTCCAATAACTTTTTAGCGTTAGTGATAACACTCAACGTTCCTGCAGGTATTTCTAGCACCAACGTATTCTGCATGACTCTAGACCGACTTATTAGATTTTTATTTAGTGTAAAATTTATTTCTCAAATATATTGCACCTGAACAAGCCTTATTTAACCAGGGTTGTTAACGAAAATGAGCTATTTGGGAACGTGTAACTCCATGCTCACGAGGATGATGTCCGATGGGGACGACTTACAACAATATTCACTTCATAGAAATGTCGCACATAAATCCCGCAAATCACTTCATTTAGCTGATTTAAAACACCACAAGGTACTGTTTACGCACAACAGAGGAATTAGGGAAAGTAGAAGTTATCTCTATTAGACATCAGATAGATTTGTTAGTGGTGAAAGAACTGAAGTGTTATAAGCAAGTGGGTTTGATGTAAGAAAAATATCTAGAGGAGGAGTATGGTTAAGGTTATCAAGGATTATTGTGGGTTCATAAATCATTTCCATGAGATCACATGAAATAACCAATGTTTCTGTACTATGAGCAGCAGGATTAGTAGTAGATGAATATTGGACCCAATTAGTTATAAACATTGAAATCTCTCAAAATTGAGATATCGTAATATGGAAACTGAGACAGTAGGTAGTTAACTTTCAAACTAAGGTAGTGGAAGACGCCTTGAAAGTTACTTTCATTAGGAGACCTATAAATGTAGCAGTAGAATTTCACAAATTTCGGACCAGAATGTTTAAACCAGATCACGTCGAATTTTTAATTCTCCAAAGAAGAAATCCTCTTGCAAGTGATATTGTCTTTGAGACAGGCGCACCCTCCTCCTTTTTATTGAAAGTTACAGTGACGATTATATTGGGGACATAGCAAGTCGGGTGAGTCGGGCCTGATGCCGCAGATGTTGCTATACTGGATCAGAAGGTGAGTACTTTCGATGACCGAGATCGCTTGGGCCGTGCCCTCGCTGATATTCTAACGCTGCAGGATTTTATTTCCGAAATTTATTTCCCTAAAAAACCACAGCCATCCTTATTTTTAATTTTAGACTTGCAATCCGATAGGAAGACAGTGGGGCGAAAGGAAGAATATGATGAGAAATTAATAAGGATAAGCAAAATGGTGATTGGCAGCCATTACCGAGCTGAGAATATCCGAGACCCAGTACTAAGGAGTCCATGGTAAGGGTGGTGGTATTTCCCCAGCTGGCGTGAGGTACACGTGCCTCTTACCTTAATTGAAATGATGTCAACTGAAACAGAGTAGGCATACTATACCAGGGAATTACACTGTGGAGAGGCGCGCGTTTCTTCTCAGGCGTTTTAACACTAGGGACCTGGCTTCCCCCTGGCCACGTTCCCCTCGTGCAATCTCTTTAGCACCTAAACCTGAGATAGGAGGGTTTATATGGAGATTACCTTCCTCGCAGTTGAAGCGATTGAGCCAAGCTCTGTACTACATTTTCTAGCCACGCCCGGCTAGAGTCCCCCTGAAGTGCAGTTTGCGGTTGCGGTGTTAGGAGACGGCTAGCGTTCACTCGTCCCCAGCTAGTACATCCCGGGTTTGCCACACTGGTGTATGTTTTTGACGGCACATGTCTTGGGACGTCTGTCTGTACATTATTGTTCGTTTATTTACCTTAACAGAAATAACGTTAATTTTAGTAATAACCTATAAACTAGCGTGTTTTTGTTGCCGGAAATACTGCAATTTAAGAACGTCAATAATGTGATGAGTGTGCACATTAGTTCTGTATAAGCTTAAACAGTTATTTATTGATCCTGACATCCTCAACATATACTCTGTTTCATCTCATTTTGCTTCAGAGCAAACCATGGAAATCTAGAGAGAATGTAGTAGCACTGTCAAAAGAACAAAAAGTCATTACCGTAATTTGACTTTTAAAAAAGTGTAGGTTACATTTTTAAAGTGAGACTAATGCAGTGTTGCATCATAGTTTTTCACGTTATTTAGACTTTTTCTGCACGAAAATTGTTGAACCTCGAGTGATCTATTTAAAAAAAAGTAAGTTTTAGTCTTCAGATCTGGAACGTCTATTACCAACATAAAGCGGATATTGTACGTTCTTCGTGTCTTATCTAATACAATGAGATGTTGTGTTAGCCAAATCTACGAAAAACTAACTTTTTTCACCTTCCCAAAATAAAAAACGGGGAGAATGCAGGAAATCCAGAGCGTAATTTCAATGTGAAGATTTGATTTCGTGATGAAATTTCCTGCGTCGTTCTTTTCTTGACTGTCACGTACACATGAATGTAAAATGTATCCATTTAAGTTGTTGTTAAGTGGAATTCATTACAAGACTGCTGCTTTCGTATCCACGGACATGACCTAACGAAAATTAAATGTTTAAATGAATTTCTACTAACATTTTTATGCCAAACAGTGCGGTCTTATTTCAACTGCATTATGTCACTAGAAGATTACTCTATCTAAATTTGAATCAGATTTTTCTAATGCTACAATAACAGGTGGGATATTTTCAATCGAAAAATTTTTCATATGTTTCTTCCAATCATTTGAAATAAAGTTTTCTGTGTTCGAACAAATCACATTGTGAAACATTTGAATAAAGTCTCAAGCCATAATTTCTGAGCCCTATCTTCCGATGGAGGTACAGAACTTATTTGTTTATTGTAACGATTTTTACAAAAACCCCATGCCATTTCAATAGAGTTATATTAATAGTGGTAAGAAGGTAATCATAAAACTTTACACCCATGCTTAATCAAAACGTTATCAGCTGCATAATTTTTCCTAAAAGGTTTTAATTTTGTTCCACAGTTACTTTTTTGTAATTTTGACCCCCTGCAGCTGATCTTTCTTACTAGAAACGAAGGTGACTTGTCTAACCGAATGATACGGCGCATTATCCATAACCACCACACAGTTTTCGGATAGTTTGGACAGGGCAGAAATTAGCAACCGGTCCCTATTCATAGTTTATAATAATCCCGATTCTCGTTCTTCGAATCGAGTCGCAGTTTTCTAAAAACTGTGAATTAGGCCCCGCATCTAAAATGGTATACCTTTCACCTTCACTTTTAATTTTGAATGGATTCCTTATGATGTCAGAATCGAGCAGCCAACCATTTTGGTAAATCCACGTTTCGTCCAAATACATAAATTTGACATTTTGACGTGAACTTTGCAACTGCAGAAAACGACGTGTTTCATTTCACATAAAATTTTCTGTCCATTGTATGTAACCCATTGATTTAAAAATTCTAAATATTATGATTCGACCCCCATCACCCTATTTTAACGTGATGATACAATTTGTCCAAAGGAAAATATTCATTTTTTGAATTAAATTGCCGTTAGTAGTGTTAGATCTTTCCGAAAGGTGAAATCCCAAATTCAGATTTTCTGCGTTTATCACAATGTCAATATTAAGTTTTGAGGTCTTGCTGTTATGATGTTTTAAATAGTTCGCTGTGAAACTTAAAATCAAAAACATACTTAAGGTACGCAGGAACAAGTTATTTAAGTCCTTACGTACTACTTGAAATATATCTGACACCATTACGATGATTTAATTTCTATTAAATAAACGAAAAGTCAAAAGTGACATTTTAAATACAAATGTCCAAATTATTTGTTCTTATTGTTGTGAAATATAGGTAGTATATATAATTTTACGTGGGCAAGTAAAAGACGTCGGTAAGTAAAATATTGTAACGTGCACCGCTGTTGAGCACATGCAAAAAAAGAGGAAATAGGAATAGGAAGGGGAAGGGCGCCTCGACTAGCAGCTAGAGGGCACTTGGATGCACGGGGAACATTGAGGTCCGAGAAAGAAAGGAAAGAAAGACATATATGTAGAACGAAGGACAGGAATTTGGACGCCACGAGTTTTTAAGTAAAACACAAAAAAAGAGCCCTTTCCTCAAAACTCGAAACAGAAAAGGTAACTCACAACACGGAGAAGTAGTTATACAATGAGATAGGTAGTTCGATAGGTTTCCTGTAAAAGAAAGGTTATCCATACACAAATTATATATAAATAGTAATAAGAAAACAGA